>CM040121.1:108534645-109807255 GCA_022559845.1 Amorphophallus konjac
ATCTGACTGGAATATCTGAGGAGTTTTCTTAGGGATTCCATGGTTCTTCTTTAGGGGCTCTTCCACTTTTTCCTTTCCTTTATTGTTTGATTTTCCTTGACTTTGGATGGGTTTTGTGTTTGAGGAAGAAGCATATGAAGAAGAAACAAAGGTGATAGTTTTCATGCCAATCTCCTTCTTTTTGGTGGGATTGTATCCCAGCCCTTCTTTGTTAAAGTTCATTCTTGCTTCTAACAAAGCATCTAGGTTCTCTTTTCTATCCACAAACTTCTCCAGTTGTTTTTGTTTATCCTCAAGTTCCTTTTGGAGCTTTTTAACATTTTCTTGAAGTTTGGCATTGACTTCCTTGACGGCTTCATATTTTTTCATTTGTTATTTTGATGTCACTTTTAAATTTTTACATCTTTGATTTTGCATCATCAATCTCATCTCTTAAGCTCTCATTTTCAGCTTCTAGGTCTTTCAATTCTCTCCTTCCATATTCTAGATTTTCAACTAATTTCTTCAAATCTAGAATTTCATGTTCCAATGATGCATTCTGTTCACTTAAGTGTGATCACATGCAACACTGTTGATTTTCTTTTTCAAGGCTTTATTTTTCTTCTTGTACATGTCATATTTATCCATCAACTCAGAATAAGCCTCTTCCCAGTCACTAGTTGAAAAATGATCAAAGGGAGAGTGTACCTCTGATTCTTCATCTCTCTTAGCCATGAGGTAAAAATCGACCTTTTCCTCTTCCATGGAGCTTGTTTCATCATCATCTTTTTCTTCATCACTCTAAGTAGATACCATAGCCTTATTCTTCTTTCCTTTCCATTTGGGTGATGATTTCTTCACTTCTTCAGGGCATTCAAATTTTACATACCTAGGCTTCCTGCAAGAATAGCACACAATCTTATCAGATTTCTTTACATTTTCATATTTTGATCTGAATGATTTCCTTACTTGGGGCCTTCCTTTTCTTAGGCATTTACCTTCTTTTCTTATAAATTTTCTGAACTTTCGGGTGAGCATAACTACTTCATCCTCATCATCATTACTAGTGGATAACTCACTTTCCTCGGACATTCCTCGATTGCTAGGTCTAGCTTTAAGAGCTAGAGGTTTTTTCTTGCTTACCTCTACTTCCTTGTTCTTGAGATTTATCTCATAGGTCATGAGGGATCATATGAGTTCTTCTACCTTGGTGGTTGACAAATTTCTGGATTCTTCAACCATGTGGCTTTGGTATGCCAAGCTGGGGTTAGTGATCGAAGAATTTTTCTTACTATTTCCTGCTAAGAATAACTCTTTCCTAAACCAATTAGACTATTAGTGAGCTGAGTTAAACGAGCATACATATCTGAAATATATTCATCAGGCTTCATTTTAAACATTTCATATTCTGAAATCAACATGTTGGCTTTGGTCTCACGTACCTGAGATGTGCCTTCGTATATTACCTCTAAACGGTCCCACATCTCTTTGGTTGTAGCACATGTTGATACTCTTGAGAACTCCACATGATGGAGAGAACACTGCATTATGTGCTTAGCACTCCAGTTGATTGTGGATCTCCTTATCTGCTCCTTTGTCCAAGTGTCCTCATCTTCTGGAAGCTCATAGGGACCTTTGCTGACAACTCGCCAGAGCTCATAGTTTTGAGCGTGGATGAACACTTGCATACGATTTTTTCAATATGGGTAGTTAGTTCCAGTGAAGAAAGGTGGTCAGTTAACAGAATGTCCTTCGGGCATGAGTCCCTTGGACGCCATTCCATCATTTCTCTCAAGGTCGTTGGACCCCATCATGAGAGATTGGCTCTGATACCACGTGTTGTGTGAGGAATGGCTGATCTAGAGGGGAGGGGTGAATAGATCTGCCCCTCTTTTCTATAAATAAAAATGACTGCAGCAGAATAGAAGGAACTATTTTAAATGCATGGAATACACACACATAATGCAAGAATGTAAATAAATAACGAGCCTAGACAAGCATCTAGCGAAGAGCAAACACACAGGCAAACCGCAGAGATAATGATTTTTAAGGTGGTTCAGACTTTCTCCAAAGTCCTACGTCCACCCCTCACTTAAACCAAGTGAGGCTTCCCTAGTGCAACTACACAACCCACTTATTACACAGCTTAATAACCCACTGCCTTACAGCTTGCAGAGAGACTATCCACTCTCAAGGAACCGCTGTCACACAGCTTGATGGCACACATGCCAGACCAAAGATCCAAGCACACAAGCTTGATCTATCTTCTACTATCACAGGTAGGGACGATTCACAGTAGCATATGAGTCATGAAGAAAAGAACAAACACAATGATGGAAAAACTCAGACATGATATTGGAGCTTCAAATTAAATGTAGAAACCCCTGTCTGAAAAATTGGAAGGCATGCTTTGCCACTTCCAGATTGGCTGCTTCAGTTGAAGGTAGCGTCTCCTTTGCCACTCGAAGGTTGGGATGGGAGCTTCTTCTTCTCTTCTTGTCGGATGAAGAATAGGTGTAGAAGAAAGAATGTGCTTCAGCTTCAGATCTTCAAGAGATGGGTTCAGCCTCTTCAACTTCTTCTCCTGCTTCCTTTTCTTCTTCTCTTCTGGATGTGGCTTTTTCCTCAAGGCAAAAGCAGCAGCTCTGGCAGCTTCTCTTCCAGCCTGTTCTTCACTTCTTTTTCTCTTTTGGCACCCTTGCAGCCCATTCATGCAGGGAGGTGCGTGCCCCTCTTTGGCCTCCCAAGGAGTGGAAACTTTCCCTCTAAAAATATGTCCATTGATTGGTTCAGCATAAGCAGAGAAATATAATTTCAGACTGGATTTCTTTTGATTGGCTCAGAGGAGATATAGAATAAGAATTTTATTCAGCTCCAGATATGAGCATTTAATGAGCCTCATGGGAGAAATCTTGCAATCTGCTTCCTCATTGGCTCAGGTCAATTCTCTGTTCTTTGCACCTTTCGAGGACCATATCTCATTGGTTGACTGTAAAAGGTGGTGTGTCATGATAAGAGACATTTCTCATATTTGACTCTGTCATAGCTGCCTCAAAAAAGTAGCTCAGGTATGGTGATGATGGCTGGGACACTTGTCAGACCTTGCACCTTCCTCCAGACCTCGAAATCCGTGTTTTGGGGGATTTACGGTTCATATTTTTATTCCCGGGATGACCTGTCGTGTTTTAAGAAAATGGCTTAAAATGCTTCTGGGAGAACCATGAGGTCGACCTCCTGTAAAGGGGGTGTCGACCTGTCTTAAGAGAATAGCCAATATAACGGTCTTTGGAAGACGTCTGAGGTCGACCTGCTATAAAGGCCGTGTCAACCTGTCTTAAGAGACAACCCGATCAATTTGTTCTGGAAGACACCTGAGGTCGACCTGTTGATGAAGTGAGGTCGATACGCTTGTTGGCCTGCTTGAGTTTTTCTTCAGTTGAGCAAGAGTGAGGTCGATGCGCTATGCTAATGAGGTCGACGCGGCTGAATGAAATCCGGTCTTCAACACTTTCTGGAAGCACTATGAGGTCGACCTACTGATGGGATGAGGTCGACACTGCCATGTAGAGGAGCGTTTATAACGCTTTTTGGAAGGGTCTGAGGTCGACCTCTTGGGAATATGAGGTCGACACCACCCTTAAGGATTTCATTAGACAGATGGCCGCTGGAGCTGGTGAGGTCAACACTACAGCCTCGTGAGGCCAACACCACCTTTGTGAAAATTGCCTTTGATGTTCTTCTTCATCCTTGTTTGATTACTGTTGGATCTTCCGTTGCTTGCCGTTGTTTCCCTTGGCTTATTTTCTGTACAACCAATTGTCTCGATTTTTGTGCACTTGATTTTTCTCTATTCATTTGAGCCCTTTGCTTGAACTACCTTGAGAATATCAAAGTAGCATTAGAAAGTCAATGACTCATAGTGTTAGACAACATCAAAACCTCAGAGTGTCAATAACTCATGGTGTTAGACATCATCAAAACCGAAGGGACACAACATTTCGTCAAAGGCCATCCCTAACTAACGGAGAGAATATCTGCGTGATTCCATAGGAAGCGATTTCCCATGGGGCGGAGATGGCTGGCGGTAAACCTCTATAAATAGAAGGTTCATTTGAGGAGAATGATCATACGAGATAAAAACTTGCTATCGGAGCCCCAAAATATCTCTCCCCTTACCTCTTTTATCTTCACAACCATATCTTCATGCGCTGTTGCCAGCACTTGAAGTGTGGTTCGGAGAATTTTCTGACATCCCAGACATGTCCACTGTCGGCATAGATGAAGATGCAAGCAATGATGACACAGTCAACACAATCGACTTCTTCTCTAAGATTGTTGGAAACCTGGTATACGAGCATAAAATGGAAATTCCACATGTGATGAATCACATGAAGTATGAACATATCAACATCAAACCTAAGAATCGATCTAAAGAGCGGCAAAAAATCAAACACATGCATAGAAACAATGTAAAAAGGGAGAAAGACAAGATTATAGAATTTAGTCGAAACATCCATCTCTGAACCGTCCTTAAAGAAGAAATAGCCCCCATAATATTGGTGTGTAGGAGTTGTATTGACCTTCTCCCATGATTTGACAGCTACATCAACCTCGTGGATGCACTTTCAAGAGATCACACCTCGAAAATAACCTCCTAGATCTCCTAGGGCCGTCAATGGGCCGGGCCCGGGCCGGGCTTAGGTCGGCCCGGCCCGGGCCCGACTTCTCAAAATTAAAGCCTGAGCTCGACTCGGGCGGGAGTTATGTCGGATCGGGTCGGGCTTGACACTATTAAAAAACTATAAAGCTCGACTAAAGCCTGGCTTGACCCGAAAATTTTAAAAAAATAAAAAATAAAAAATATATTTAATAATACAAAACTTATAATCTCACTAAATTAATTAAAATTTCGATGTTAATTAGTTAATTTATTAGAAAAGAGAGTTTTTAATTTTTAATTAAGTAAAATAACATAATTTTAACTAAGTATTTTTTAAAATTTGAAGGGAGAAAAAAAAGAGAACGGGCCGGGTTAGCTCGTGGGCCGAACTCAAAGCCCGAGCCCGACCCGTGTGTCTAGTCAGACCCGATTTTTAGACCCGACTAAGGACCCGCGGGCCGAAAATGGCCTTGCGGCCCGGCCCAAAATCGGGCCAAGCCCGCGGGCTTATCGGACCAGCCCGACCCATTGACAGCCCTAAGATCACCTTCCTCTTCCACAATCATGAGAGAATTAGGGCGAGAGAAAGAGGGCGCAAGAAGGAGAACCAAGCCCTTCGGAGGTTTGTGGCGGCTACGAGAACGAATTTCTTTGCCAAAAAATCCTAGATCAAGGGCATTGATCCCCAAGAGGAACGGTTTCCCCCGATCACCCAAGAGTCGCATCCGTTTTTGGAAAGTTCGACGCGATCATGCCAGTTGAAGTGATCAACCGACTCATCCCAGAACAACCCTCGGCCAAAAAGAAATCCCCACGTGGGATGATGGCGAGCATATGCGCATGGCTCACCGTAACCTCTCTTTGTTCCTTAAAACAAGTTATCAAAGAATCTTAAGAATATAATCATTCACCCTTTTTCTTAGTTTTCAATATGAGACAAATGTTTCTCGTACCAACTAAGAATTGATTTATTTTACAATGAAGGTATTGAATTCTATTTTCAATATCTCTTCCAACTCTAACACTCCATTTGCATTTAGCATAAGTTTTTTTTAAATAACGTGCAAATCACTTATTTTTATTGACAAGAGAAACTAAACAAGGTGCAATTCGGGTAGTTTTTTAGTCTGAATGATTAAAATAAGTACTTTTTCACATGTAATCATTGGTAGAACAAAATTTAAAGATTTTAACACTTCTTTATTTAGATTTGCAAATATAGCATTAAAAATACCAATAGTGTTTACATAATGGTCTTTTGTAGACATCTTAGTGATCTTTTTGCCAAAAAAGAGAGAATATATATATATATATATATATATATATATATATATATATATATATATATATGTATGTATAGGCATCATAAATATGTGAATTTCGTTTTACCACTGATTTATATGTAAAACCCCAAGACAAATTTATCATAAACTCAGGAACATGCTATGAATGCCATTTTTTATAAGCTAACTTAGAGTTGAGCATTCATAAACTCACATAAATTTAAGAATTAAGATGAAGACCGCCTTATAATGAGAGCTTAAAAGTTATAATTTTGATAAATAACCCTAACGTATACATCATGCCAGTTTCATTCATGTTGTTTTTTTTATACGTTTGTCTTCCAGCAGCCTCAGATTTTTGAGAACAGGTTTGGCTGGCAGCACCAAAATGACAGCCCGTGCCGACGCCGTCGTATAAATTCGCCGCAAGATCGTTCCTCACATGATAGCGAATAAAGAGCGACCAGGTTCTGAAGCAACCTTGCTTTCGTTTCCCCCTCTCGCCCAAGGGTGGAACCCAGAGAGCAGCATCTGGAGGCGACCCGTCGTCGGTGCAGATGTGGGAGCGCCGAAAGGCTTCGACTTGCGGTGCTGGAGTGGCATCTTGCTGAGAATCCCCGCGCTCAAAGGCTGCTCCTTTGATCCGTAATGCTGCGCAGGAGTGGTAAGTTCTCCCCACCTCACGCAACCTTTCCCGTTCTCTCCTACTCCATTGTTCATCGATAAAGATGGAAAAGAGAGGATTTCTGTGGCTGTTGATGGTTGTTGAGACGTCAGAGCTAGCACCAGAGCGACCAACTCTGTGTCTGTCTGTCTCTAACTATCGTATTGTCCGCTATTTTGTTGAGTTGCAGCGGCAAGCTGGTGTCTTGGGCAGTGGAGGGGGCGCCATTTGTGGGGAACCTATTTGGAGCCGGCAAGATTGGGAACTCGTTGCGTTTATTGATGAGAAGGTTTTTCTCGGCCTTGTGTCTTAGCAGGAGAGGAAGACGGAGGAGGAGCTTCTCCAGAGCCCACGGCCCATCTGATCAAACCGAGGTGACCCACCTACCGTAATCGCCACATTATTCCACATCTCAGGTTCTGATTTGGGTCCCCGCCTCCAATCTGTTCGATTCTGTTTTGCCTGTGTTAGGAGGCCCGGGGTTCCATACCCGACCCCCAGAGCAGCAGTCCAAGTGCTGGTGGCTTCGAGGTACATGGTCTCGCTATTTTCTTCCCCTGCTTAGAGTTCACTTCTGAAGAAGAGATTTTTTTGTTGCCACCTATTTCGTTTTACTGGTTGTCAGTTCGGTTCCCCCAAAATGATGTTTTTTGAATAGTTCTGTACTTTGTGTAGAGGAGTGAAATTGGATGCTAAGAATTAGGTAATGTAGGAAAAATGTGGTTCTAGGGCTGTATGCTTAATGCATTGTTCGGACTGAACCAATTAGCAAACTCAAATAATCAAAGGACGGTGAAAAGTTGAGGTCCATGTGAGTTCCATGGTTGTTGTCTTTGCAGTTGCTAGTTTGTGGTATAATGAGTTTGGAAAAGGTGCGTAAGTCTCTTGAAGTATTGACTGTTAACCAGTGTGCTTGATAACCCTAGAGGAAGGTTCTGTTCTATTTTGTCCTTTTTTGTTTCTTGAAAGAAGGTGATAATTACGACACCAATTTTATTAGACAAACAGGGATAGTACAATAAAAAATGAGAAGTGGAGGGGTTCCTCTTCGTCAAAGAAAATAATGCTGAAAGAGGCTACAGAAAACTGAACTCCTTCTTCAAAGTGTTTGCAGGCAGTCAAAAAATGATTCCAGGAACACAAAAACTGGAGAGCTCTAAGACAAATATTTTCAATATAAAGTCTACCCCTCAAATATGACATCATTGTGCTCCCTACAAATACTCCAGAAAATGGCATGTGGGACAAATAGGCATATATGACTTTTAATGGACCGATCATGACGAAATCTGACATTTTTGAAGCAGATGCACATATCTTCAATCGTTCTGAAGTTGTGCTGAAAACTGAAAATCTGAGCAGAATTTTGCCCATGGGTCGCTCGTCACATACTTGATTTGTTTGTCTTGCTAGCCTTCACCTGATTGTTGGACTTCTTAAGTTAGCTAGACATATAACCTCATTTAGATGGTTGAATTTTTAAGAGGTAAGTGCACATGTTATAAACTAGGTAATGTACGTGGCATTTGGGAACCATGTAGCCACTTGATTTTGAGGATAACCTGGAATAAATTCTCACATAACTTGGGATAAACACTGTTGCACTCAGATGATACTCTATCCCATCAATAGATTTCAAGAGAAGATTAGGTAGTTGTAAAAGTCCCTTGTCAGCCATCCCAATGTTTGCATAGCCCCTCATGGATTCTGCAAGTATCCCCAAAAAATGGATGCTGGACGAATCAAAATGAGTAAAGGACATCACGCTGGCCAAGGCATCCCTCCCTCATATAAAAATGAGCCCATAGGATAAGTAAATCAGGTTTGAGATTGAATCTCATTGCTGATATTGATGCATGTGACTGCTGGATCTTCTCATCAGTGTTTGTGTAGTTGGACTAACTTGAAAGATAAAATTTTTTTAGGACTAATATTTCTAGTTTTCTTAGGCCCAGTTTGATTTAGGACTGGAGTGGGGGCAGGTACGCCACCCCGGTTGGCGTATCCGCCCCCACTCCTTAACTGACCCCGGTTAAGTTATTCTTCCCCTCCCCATGGAGTGCAAAACTCACCCTAATCTCTATCCGACCCCAGTTAAGAAAAAAATGGACCAAACAAGCATAACTCATTCTACCCCAAATAAGCCATCCTAACCGGGTTTATTCCTATATCAAAGAGGGCCTTATAGTTTTAAATGTTCCTGGCGAATGCTTCTTGATCATTGAGGATGACATATAGGATAAAGTTGCAGTCTTTTTACATTTGAATTTCTTAACCTTGGGTAAAAGCTACTGCATATTTGAGGCTATCTTAAGCCTAATTTTGTGGGGCTCTTTTATCTTCTAAATTTCAATGCCTACTGTAGTGTACCAAAGTTAACTACTATTCTCCACAGATATTCACTTCTATCATGCTTATTCCTCTTACTTTGTCTGGTTCTTGCCATGTCTATTTGCCTCAGTAACCAAAATGACAATGTCTGCATTGGCCTTTTACCTGTGGCATCTTAGGAAAATAGTCTTTCTCCACTGAAGAGGTCGTTGACACCTACACTAAGTACCAAAAGACTTAATGTTTCAAGAAATTGGTTGACAAACTCTTGTTTATGATTCACCATGAGTTGGAGAGGGCGTGTTAGAGAAATGTTGTACATATGTCCATTGGGTTGTATACTTGTCCCCTTTGTTTTGTTTTATGTTTGTCCCCCATGTTGAGACTGACCCAGATCACATGTGTATATATTTTGGGATATCACCAAGATAATTATTAGAGAACTTTTGGTACTTTTCTCATCAAGTTGTCACACAAATAATGGGAATGGACTCTGTTACACGGAAATGAGGTTCTATCCAATCTAAAAATTTCAAGAGAATATTAGATACCCGCAAAAATCTGTTGTGTTTGGTTGCCTTCCATGTCAGCCATCTGAGGGGTTCTTAGATCCCCTCATGGATCTTGCCAATATTCAAAGAAGATGGATAGTAATAGAATCAGAAATGAGGGTGGACAGCATTCTGGCTGAGGCATCCCTCCTGCATTTGCAAATGAGACTGCAGGATGAGTAAGGTAGGTTTGAGATCAGATCTCATGGCTGATCCTGATGCATGTGACTGCTGGGACTTTCTTGTCATTTTTTATGTGATCGGACTAGCTTGAAGGAAAAAGTAATCGAGTTTCCCAGTTTTCTTCTACCTTTGAATGTTCTTGCCATATGCTTCTTTCATTGAAGATCATATATAGGACACCATCGCAGATCCTCCCCAGCCCCCTAAGTTTTGAATTTCATATCCTTGGTAAATGATTCTGCCTATTTGAAACTATCTCAAGCCAGATTTTGCAGGGCTGCCTCTCATTACCATATTTTTATCTTCTGTATTCCAATGCTGAAAATAAAGCACAAGAAGACTATCTTCCACACTCCTTACACATGTGCAAAGATTCTCTTCATGCTAGTTCTGCTTTCTCACTGTTTTTGATTCATTCGGGCCATTTATTTTTGGCTCAACTACCAAAAAGGGAAAGCATGCATTAAGCTTCTATTTGAATTAACTTAAAGACTGGCCCTTTTCAATTCTGCAATATATCTTTGGTTCACCAATTTTTCCTTCTGTTGTTGATGTGCAAAAAGTCTATCTTCTACTATCTCACGTGGATCATGTTTCAAATCTTGCCATTATATGATATTTCCTGACAGATGATCAGTGGGGTAGCAGTGGATTCACAGAATAGTCTTACAAATAATATCATTCTGAATCATGATTTCTCTGGAGACCTGCTTTCCTGGCATCCCAATGGCTGCCATGCATATGTGGTCTCAGCCCCTAACAACCTGGCTGGGAACTCTGGGCAGTGCTATGCAGTAGTCACAAAGAGAACAGAGAGCTGGCAAGGTTTGGAACAAGACATAACTGGAAAAGTTTTTCCTGGTTGCACTTATGTCTTGTCTGCTTGTGTTAAAGTTTGGGGAGCTCTTGAAGGATCCACTGCTGTTCAAGCTACACTGAAACTAGAGAGCCCAGACTCTCCTACAGAATACTTATTTGTCGGAAGGTACCATGTTTGGAAACACTTCTAGTACCATATTTTTTCTTTTCTCTTCTTGATCATTTCCTCCTGGCATGTGACGCCAGAACCTCAGTTTCAAATGAACAATGGGAGAAGGTGGAAGGCACTTTTTCTTTTTCTACCAAGCCCCATCGTGTTGTTCTTTATCTCGAAGGGCCTCCCCCAGGTGTGGACTTGCTCATAAGTTCTGTTATGGTTTTTCCTTCCAGTCACCAAGAGTTTGAGGTATGTAATCTATTTTTTTTCACAAGATCTTGGTACACTTTTTAATTATAGTTTTAAAGTAATTTCAATATCAATTCTGGTACTCTCCTGTTATGCCTTAAATTTTTTTTTTGGTATTGGTAGGCTGATGCCTTATTCCTTCCCAAATTCATTACCTTATGCCTACTGCATTGATAGAAAAATGTTGAGCCAACTATCTTCCTGTGGACCTACCATTTGTTTGACTTTGCAGGCCCAATTTTTTGGTGGGTCAGTTAGTCTCCTGTCTCTTGTGTAAGACTTACTTGAAGCTAGCATGGTTGTGTATACTTGCAGCATGCACTGATGAGAGGCTCTCAGCCTTGCATCTTGGCAGAGGAGAAAGACGAAGGAGGAGCTTTGCAGTTAAAGATGCACCTGGTTAAACCTAGGTGACCAGCCTACCATAACCTTTTGTTAATCCCTTATCTTCATCTTGAGATTCCTGGGCTGATCCCTCGAGGAGAAGGGTGAGTGCTTGTGACCCTGAGGAAGGTGGACTTGCTTTCTTCCCTTTTCTCGATTACTTTAGAGTTTACTCTTGGAGGAAGGGTCATTTCTACGTCAACTTATTGGTGTATGTCATTCTTGGGCTGTGGCTTTGGTTTCTACTATCGGGATTCCTTTTTCCCCTTTGCCTTCAAAACATCTATCAAGTTCAGTGACTTTGCCTGACAAATAGTGATCATTTTAGGCAGTTTGATGTTGATGGGGCACATAGCTAATGTAGGAGCAAGAATGAGCACGATTTTATATGCCTTGATTGGATAGACCACGACATCGAATCCATTTATTATGTTGAGCTATTGGTTTATCTGATCTTTGACTTTGTTGTTGGGTTAGTTTAGGTAAAAAGACTTACAGATTTGTTCTTAGGATTTTGGATGTTCTCTCTGTCATGCTTCTTGGTCACTTAGGAACTCATGCTGGATGATTTCTACAGATCTAGTAGTTTCAAACACCATATGATCCATGGAATCCAGAATCAGCGATCTGGATCGGGATCGGTCGATTCAACTCGAAATTGCCGGGGGGCGATCCGATTGTGGCCAAAGGCTTATCCTAATTAGAAAAGGTCGAAAAAATAAAAAGGGTTTGACTCGATCCGAATCTGACCAATGTCATCTAAATTGTATGTGGATTGGCCAATCTTGACTTTTTAGGGTTATTAAAATATTTTTTAATTCATAAATATACTTTTTAATTACTTAAAATACTTTTTTCTTTATGTAAATACTTTTAAAGATTTTTTTAATGGATGGGCTTCATTCCTTGGATCAGCGACCCGATCCGATCCAGATTGGGATTGGCCAGGGCCGATTGCCTCTTTTTTATTTATGTAATACTTTTAAAAGCTTTTTTTAATGGATGGGCTTCGTTTCTTGGATCAGCGACCCGATCTGATCCAGATCGGGATTGTCCAGGGCTGATTCGGGCGGTCAATCTAGGTTTACCTTCCATGATATGACCAGGTCAGTGGTGCTGCAAAGTTATGGCTATATTTAACTCAGCATTGCATTTCTGTTCACTCTCTGGCTGGTAGCCTACTTAATCGTATAAGTTTGAGCCATAAAGAACATAGGTTTCAACATGCCAACTGGCCTTACAATTCGTTTCACAGAACATGGCCCGTTAAAGTATTTTACCATGACCCATTAAATATTTTCTCACTCAAATACTTGCTTCTTCTAAAGGATCAATGTCAGGCATGAGAATTGGTTGGAAAACTTTGCTAAATCTTTGGGTCATTCATTGGTTCTAGATAATGCTAGATTGATGGGATAACTTCACGATGCTCTTGTTGATTCGACTAAATACAGAAAACTATAGTTAGTTCTTTCATCTTCTGAATTTTTTTTCCTTTTGGACTATAGTAGAAGTAAGTAATGTTCATGCAAATTTCGAAGACCTTTACAATGCTAATCCCTTTTTTTAGTTACGGTTTTAAGCAGCAGGATTTGTTTTTTTTTTTTGGGTCATCAAACCAACTCTCAAAAGTGCTTTGACCCCCATTCTCTTTCTATCTTTCCCAAAGAATTGAACTGTAAACTAGAAAATATTACTCACTTTCTCGCGTTCAGCTTATTCCCATTACAGCTCCTGTCCCTGGTCTAGACTTCTAAGTTCAGGCTCATGGGATTTCATATTTCTCTTCTACAATGACAAATAATCTATGAAGGACAATAATGTGTTGTTTTTGGTGAATATCTTTCTTACGATTTCTCTGTTTCACCATATGAAGAAAATTTGTGCTGAATTCTCTCACAAGGACCATGTTTGAGGTGTTGATCACTTCTGATATTTCCCGACAGATGACAGAAAGGATGGAACTCAGTCTACAAAATAGTCTGGCAAATAACATCATCCTAAATCATGATTTCTCAGGAGGGTTGCTTCCCTGGCATCCTAATTGTTGTGAGGCCTATGTGGTGCCACCTAGTACCCCCAATATCATAGCTTCAAAGTCAGGGCAATGCTATGCAGTAGTTACAAAGCGAACAGAAACCTGGCAAGGTTTGGAGCAAGACATCACTGGAAAAGTTTTTCCTGGTTCCACTTACAATGTGTCTGCCACTGTTAGAGTCTGGGGAGCTCTTGAGGGATCTACTGCTGTCCAGGCTACGCTGAAGCTGGACTATTCAGACTCCTCGACAAGATATTTATCTGTTGGAAGGTACGGGGTTTGAATGTCTCCACTGGTTTCTTGGATGATATCTTTTCTTCTTGATTGATCATTCCCTTCTGGTGTGTTGTTCTAGAGCCTCAGTAACAAAAGACCAATGGGAGAAGCTGGAAGGCACCTTTTCTTTGCTTAGCATGCCAAAACATGTTGTTCTTTATCTTGAAGGACCTCCCCCTGGCGTGGACCTGCTTATAGATTCTGTTATGGTCTTCCCTTCTTGTTCTCCTCATATTGAGGTATGCAGTTTTTTTTTGGGTGGGATCTTATTTCTTTTTCTGACTCTAGTTTCTGAAGAACTATTCCAATACCAATCTGCGGTGCTTTCCTGCCATACATCTCTTCGAGCTTAAGTGTTCATTTTTACGCTTCGATTTTAAGCTTTTCGAAGAGAAAATAAAAGGCTATGATGTTTCCTATGTGAGTAAACCTTTTCTAGAATTCAAGCTATTTGCAATATATGTTGCTGGAATAAGGAAGCTTTTCCCAAATCCCAATAGAAATGAGCATTTAGAATCAGGAATTAGAAATGGGAGTGCAACTTTTGGCTATCTTAATGGTTTGGTTGAGGTCATTTACAATTTACCTCAGCAGTTGTAAAGATACTATGGATATTGAGCTTTTATCCGTAGTTGCTTGGAAGAATAATGTTTTTGGGTGAAGTATCTTTGTTTTACTTCTTTTTTCTTTTGTTGCGACTAAGCGAATGTCCATCGTGTGTTATCTCCTGCGGACCATTTTCCAAATCTTGCCGACTTCTGTATTTCCTGACAGATGATAATGTGATAGCAGTGGTCTGCAGAAATGGTATTGCAAGTAGAATCATTCTGAATCATGATTCTCTACATGGTTGCTTTCGTGGCATCACAACTGCTGCAATGCATATGTAGTGTCAATGGGACTTTGTGACCTTAACAGCATATCTGCGAACTCAGGGCATTGCTTTGCAGCAAGCAGAAAGAGGATATAGTATGGTTGGGGGGGGGGTACACAAGTGAAGTTTCACAGCTGTTGAGGCTACACTCGAACCAGACATCCCAGACTCCCCTATAAGATACTTAATGTGTTGCAATGTACCAGATTTAGAAATATTTCTAGTACCATATCAGATTTTCCTGTGTCATCCACCTCAAGAAGATGCCAAGTCTTCAAATCAATAGTTTGAATCCAACTTGTCATCATCCCTTTCTCTTGTTTCCTATGAGGCTGGACTGGATTTGCATCTGTCTATTGCTATTATAAAAAGTGTTGGAGAGAGCATTGGATTCCCTATTTTTAAATATGTTAGTTATTCACACCGTTCATCTACTTACTATTCTTTTTTTGTCTACTTTGCCCTCTTCTTTGCCTACTTGTTTTGCAGTAGCTTGAAGGATTTCAAGTGTGAAAAGTGCAATTGGAAGAAGGGATGAGAGTGATAGAGGGCAAAACCTTTTTGGGTCCAAGTTGGTTTATACCATTGGGTATAACTTAGATGGTACTGTACAGAGGCACACCAGGTGCTATTTACATAGTTGATTACAAGAGATGTTTGCACCAATGGCTAAGCTCAAAGCAGTTAAAGTTATGATGCCATGGTTGTCATAGGATGGACAAACTAGCCCAGTACATTTAACAAGTGGAAGGATGGACAAACTATTTTTTGTAGAAGTGTAGATGGCATGGTTGTCATAGGAGATGATGAGGAAGATATTCAAGTGCTAAAGAATGATTTGGCAACAGAGTTCGGTATAAAAGATCCTGGTCATCTCAAGTATTTTCTTGGTATAGTAGTGGCAAGGTCTCAAAAAGGCATCTATATCGAGGCCAGCTCAAGAATTGGGTTCGGATCGGTCGCCTGAAAGCCTATCTAGATCGGTTCCATAGGACGATCCAAGCCCAGTCCCCAGCTGACTCAGACCGAGTCAGTTTTTTTGTTTCCTCTTTTTTTTTTAAAGCAGCCACACCCCACTTTATCATTTCCAGAACCTTCTTTTGCAAGTGGTAAATGGACGTGCGGAGAAGAATAGAGGAGGAAACAAAGGATGAGGAGGAGGCAGCATCGACATCAATGGCAGCGGCAGCAAGCATAACAGATGGTGGCAATGCCAACAGCAGGTAGGTATTTTTGTTCTCTTTTGTTCTTCATTCTTCTTGGTCTTGTTCTTCTTGTCATTTTTATTTTATTTTCTTTTACAGTGGTGATTGGCAAGGTGGGAGGGGAGGTTGGGGACTTGGTTGGGATTGGGCCAGATTGGCCAATCCTAGTGGCCTGGGAGCTTCCAATCTGGCCGATCACCAATAAGAATCGGGGATATGGGGGTCAACATTGGATCAATTGATCCATTCCAATTCAGCCAACATTGCCTATACGTCAAGGAAACTGGGAAATTGGGATGTTAACATCCTCATACACCCCAAGATATCAATCAGGTTTGAGTTAGAAAGTGAACTTCTCCCATACGGATCAAGTGGCATGTTTCAAAATGGCTAGTAGTTAAGCTCGCTTACCTATCTCTATATGACCAGATAGCACATAAATGTGGTGAATCAGTTTATGCACACTCCTAGAACACATTTTAGGGTTATGTATCCATCCTGAGGTACATTAAATTTGTCTTGGAATGGAGCTATTGTTCTTCAAGGCTGTTCACTGGAGAGTTGCAGGTACATTGCATTGCTACAGATCGAGCGAGTTCTCAGAATGACGGGGGATCTTCCACGGGATATTGTACCTGCATTGCGGGGAATAACCAGGAGAATCAAAAAGCAAATTGTGTGTGCTAGATCAATTATAAAAGCTTAATGTAGAGCTAATGGATCGACTGATAGAGTTATTGCGGTTGAAGATCCTCCTGCACGATATGGGGTTGAAGGTGTAGCTGCTCATGAAAGTATACTATGACAGTAAGAATGCTATCAATGTTGCTGATAATCATAATATTCTACATGATAGAACCAAACTTATTGAGATTGATTGCCATTGGGATAAGTTGGATATATAAGAACTTACCTTGGATGGACTCTAACTTCTTGGCCACAGTTTTAGATATTCTGAAATGGAGTAAAAATAAATAGGCAAACTGTCAAGCACCGATTTGCATTACGCTATTCTCCCCCCATAAGGAAGGAGCCTCGCCTTCCATCCTGCAAGCCTGAACTCATATCTCTGCACAACCACCTACCAATCTCTACAGTGAAAGCGTAGGTAGTTGAATGGAACTCTTTCATTTATAGAATTTAGAAAAGGTTGGCTTCTTGGAAGTCTTGACATTTATCCCTACGGAGGAGAATTACTTTAATTAACTCTGTCATGTCAACCATGCCTCTCCATTTCCTATCTGTTTTTATTATTCTGGATAAGAATAGAAAGAAGATTGATATCATCAGGGAAAAGATTTTAAGGGGAGGCTGTAAAGACAATGCAGCAGGTATTCTTTATGAAATGGAGCTTAGTTTGCCGGCCTAAGAACCATGGTGGTCTGGGTGTTAAAAACATGCAGCATATGAACTTTAGGCAAGTGGTTGTGGGAGCTGTTGGATAGTGAACATTCTCTGTGCAATCCATTATCCCGCAGAAGCATTATCCGGTGCGTAACAAGTTTTATACCTGTATATAATAGATCATATACTTCATCGTGGGAAGGAATTCTCAAGGCAGAACCACTCATGGACCCTGCTATCCGAAAAGTTCGAGAATGGGTTGGACATATGGTGCGGTGCTCATCCTTCAAAACAGACTTACCCTAGGATCTAACAATTAGTCAGGGATAAATGCAGTTTGGTATCTCAGAGTTATAAGTTTTTAGCGGGTAGCCTACGATGGGCTATTACTTTGGGAAGGGATATCAGGGATGTTGCAAGAAAGGGAGAGAGACATGAGAGAAGAAGAACCCGAGAGGGAGGATACTGCAGTTCCTTGGGATCGCGATCCCTGAGATCACAGCCTTCCATCTCTTTTATATTGTTAGGGCAATCAAATACATGATGCTTAAGACCATAAAACTCTTGGTTAAGTAACCAACCAGGAGATATTATAACAGGAAAAAATAGAATGAACTAGGAAGAGAACAGAGGGATAAAAGACAAAACTGCCCTCAGCTACTTTTACACTCCCTCTCAAGTTGAGCATAGATGTCTCTCATGCACAACTTGCCGAGTACAAACTTAAACTCATTTCTTGTCATGCCCTTTGTCAATACATCGGCAGCTTGGTCTTAGGAACGAACATAAGGTAGACAGCTCTCCATAGTCTAACTTTTCCCGGATGAAATGTCTATCAATCTCTATCTGTTTTGTCCTGTCATGTTGCACTGGGTTGTTGGCTATATTTATAGTAGCTTTGTTATCACAATAAAGTTTCATGGGTAGAGAAATTTCTATTCCAATGTCTTTCAATAGAATCTTTAGCCACGGGTGTTAACAATAGCTTGTGCCATATATCTATATTTAGCCTCAGCACTCGACCTCACACAAACTGTTTGTTTCATGCTCCTCCATGTGACAAGAATTTCCCCTAAATAAGTACAATAGTCTGAAGTAGGCCTATCATCATGAGATCTAGCCCAATCAGCATCTGTGAACCCTTCTATCGATAATTGACCTTTCTTGTTGAACAAAAATCTTTTCCCTCGATAGGTCTTAATGTGTCTCAAAATTCTGTCTATAGCTTGCATATGAGATGTTCTGGGAGCATACATGAATTGACTAACAATACTTGTGGCATAAGTAATATATGGCCTTGTGAGAGATAGGTACAAGAGTTTTCCCACTATTTGGTACCTCCTCTTTCCAACGTCTGAAAGAGCTTCTCCACCTGGATCACTAAGCTTGTGATTAGTTTCATGGTATTCAGTACCGCGCCGGTATGTACCGGTATCGGCAGGTACAAGAATTAAAAAAAGAGGCCGCAGTAGTTGCACCCCTCCAGACTCTCTTCTCACTGGGGGGGGGGGGGGAGAGAGAGAGAGAGAGAGAGAGAGAGAGAATAGGGGTGACCGACTATTTACACACAGAATTATTCGGATGTCCAATTTCGTTGGATGAATATACATATATTTTGGCATATTTATTAATTCCGCATGTTTTTTTAGGGTTTATCAGACGATTTAGGGTTCGTGTACTGGACACTTCCCCATCGACCGGAGTCGGTGTTAATTTATATCGGACAAGTCCGAACACCTTTGATTAATCGTCAAAGACCTCTTTTACTCCTACAATGTCACCCCGATGTCAAGGGTCCGCCATTGGGAAAAGTCCCCGAACCCCAAGGTAGGGCTATATTCACAATTTTTGAATAACACAAGTGTATTTGTGTAATTTTCAGACAACATAGGGGCTTTCCTATAATTTCTAGACAAACCAGGAGATTTTTATAATTTTGGGATTGAATAGGGACTTTTCTGTAATTTTGGACAGGACATGGATATTTTCATAATATCTGGACTAAACAAGGTGTTTGGTAATTTTTGGACCGACCAGGGGCATTTTGATAATTTCTGGACTGAATAGGGGCATTTAGGTAATTTTTAAACTAAACAGGGGCATTTTGATAATTTCTAGATAGACGAGGGACGTTTTGATAATTTCTGGGCTGAGCAAGGGTCAGTGCAATTTTAACATAAGGTACAAGTCCTTCCTTGGTGGAGGCGTGTTGGCCACGGAATTTGTATTCAAGATTTTGTTTGTGTTCTTTTTGAAAAGAAACGTTTTTTTACATAAGGGCTTATTCCGTGTGCGCGCATCGTATCAGACGATTTGGATTCGGGTACTGGACCTTTCTTCACTGACCGCAGTCAGTGTTGATTTACATCGGCCTAACGTTTGAACACCTTTGTTTGACTGTCAAAGAAATCTTAAAGTCCTTTATATAGGTTCTGATGTTGAGTGCCTGCTCACTTGGGTGACTCACAGTCACCACTCATCCACCACCTACAGACTGACAGAACTGGGGTTTCATCTAAGGCCTCTTAACTTCAGGCAAAACCCTATAATTTGGAAGTATGAATGCAATTCGGTAGAAGCCATAAGCATTTTTGAAATGGCAGGAGGTTTCCTGGACCCCGGGGGTTTTTTTTCGTAATTTTATGTTTCCAGGGATATTTTGGTAATTTTACCAGGTCAGGGGGTGTTGCTGAATTTTTTAGGTTGGAAGAAAAGGTAGGACAGGATCCCTGACTTCTCAAGGCACTGAGGCCATTTATGGAGGGTTTTGGAGGCCACTAGACCATTTTTAGGTCATAGGGGTATTTTGGTAATTTTACCGGGCCCTATGTAGACCTAGATATGAGGTGGCATTCAAGTATGGGATTGAGCCGACAGTGTCTCTGAACCGAAGGAGTGACGAGGGACTTCATAGAAGGCACACTCGCGTCGGTTTGCGAAAGGAGGGGCATGTATACAATTTCCCGAAAGTCGGGGGTTTCCTTATAATGTTACTTGATCAGTGTGTAGAGAAAATCTGCGGGGTACACCAAACATACTTAGGGCCCAAGTGGGTACAAGGGTTATCGGTGAGTTGTCGACTGTACAAAAAAAAAAGGTCTCCGCACTGACGCGGGATGTAGGGGCATAGCCCTAATTACATAAAGTTGCAGGATGGAATTGTGAACCGCAGGACTTGAATTTTCTTACAATCCTGGAAGGGGCATTTCTTATCTGAAGGAATTACATGATTTAGCCATCCAAGGTGCATGAAAAATCACATACATAGCCTCTAGGGGCATAAACGCAAGACCCAGGGGTATCTATACAACATACCCTTAATAGGCCTTTTTACACCCCGGAAGGATCGGCCTGGACTTTGCTCTCAGGGTTTAAAAAGAAAAACAAAACAGAGAGCAGCAGAAGAAGCAGCAACAGCGGAAGAAGGATCGAGGAAGAAAGGGGATCGGGCTCTCACCGGCTTGCCGCTGCCGCGTCGCTGATGTTGGGTTCGGTGCTATGGATTCAGAGGGGGGTGAATGAATCTTTCCTTTAAAAACTTCGCTCAAATTAAATCTAATGCAATCAGAGATGCGGAATTAAAAACTATTGCAGATATGTAGAGCGATCCCAAGCAAACATCTAATGTGCACAGCAATGAGATGAATACAATCCTCGTGCCTATGCATGCATCTAGCGCCAGTCAGACATGAAATTCAAACCACAGTGGACAAGAGGGTTTTTAGGTGGTTCGGTCCTGCAGACCTACGTCCACCCCACACTCAAACCAGAGTGTGGATTCTGCTGACTCACAGCTTGAACCGCTGGGCCTCACAGCTTGCCTACAACCGCTGGGCCTCACAGCTTGCCATCCCGCTGAGCATCACAGCTTGTTGTCCAGAGGATTCCACCTCTGCAACGCTGAGCATCACAGCTTGCTCCGCTGGGCAATACAGCTTAGCCGTCCGAGGTATCCACCTCGCCGCTGTGCATCACAGCTTGCACTGCTGACGAACAGCTTGAAGAACAGTTTGAAAAGAAAACAAAAATAGGTAGTAACAGCGACTGAAAGCTGTAAATAATAAAGCACAATGTGGCTCTCAAAGGAGCTGACTGGAGTGGATCTGATCCAACATCCAGTAGGAATGATCTTCAGGTAATCTCCTCTTCCTCTTCTTCACGAGCTCTCTATCTTCTTCTGCTAATCTCTCAATCTCTCTTTCTTCTTCTTAACTCACTCTCTCTCTTTCTCTTCTCTGCCCTCTGGATCGTGCAGGCTCCTCGATGCTTCTGCTCTTCTGCTTCGATCAATCTGTCCAGATGAAGAGGTCTGCATATATATAGAGCAGCAGGAAGGGCGTGTGCTCTCCATAGTTCCCGCCCAATTGCTTGGACCACGTGGTAGCATCCAGCCTGCTTCAGTACACGTGTCATCATCCTGTCAGTCCTTTCAACCTCGGATCACGTGCCCTCATTGGCCTCCACGAAATAGCAGTCCTGTCAGACATTCAGTCGAAGGGAATATCAGTTTAAGACAGTAAGCTCTGTACAGACTTCATTCATGCAAGCAAGACAATGTATGGCTGTACAGAGTTGGTCGAGTGAAGCAATGGACGAATGTACAGACTTGTTGAGAGACATGCATACATGCACATAAGAGAGTATGTACTTAGACTATGAATGCTCAGGCATGCTGCCAATCGAGTGTACAAACTCTGTGTGCAATGTGCAACCAATGTGCAGACTTGCTAGTGGGTGTGTGCGAGACAATGTATAGACTTGAGGGCATATGATGCAGTATGCATATGGTGAAGTATGCACATTGAAAGATGAATACACATGCATGTCACCAAGCAGTGTATGGACTTAGTATGTATGCGACAATGATGTACAGACTTCACGTATGCAAAGCTATGAACATTTACAAATGGATGGAATGACATGCCAAATGAATGTGCAGACTCAACGTGCAATGCATGAAGCAATGTGTAGACATGGCGTGCAATGTGCAACTAATGTACATACTTTGCAATGCCTAGTGTTAAAGCATGGGAACACAATGCATCATGTACAGACTATGCGATATGCAACCAGACGATGTCTAGACTTTGTTAAATTGATGCTCAACAAAAAGACGACTCTTTCCTAGGCGTCAGATTCAGAATGGACGCCCCTATTGATGGGTGTCAAATTTCAAGCATAATAGAATGTATAGACTTTCTACGGCATCAAGGCAACCATGATGATGTGCATTGTTCATACTTGACAATATATGAAGAACATATGCTGTACAGACTTCGAATCAATAGATGCACGATGTACAGACTTCAAATCAAAGGATGCACAATGTATAGACTTTGCATGAGACGCTAGACGCTGTACAGACTTGGAGACAATGCATGCGGCAATGTATAGACTTAGCATATGCATGAGACGCTAAGTGAGACGGACGATGTATAGACTTAGCCGATGCACACTTAGTCCGATGTACAGACTTTGCATTTGATGTACAAACTTGTTGGTCAAACAGACAAAAACTCTGTATAGACTTGTGTTCTAAACGATGCACAAACACAACACAAAGTAGTGTATAGACTCTACGTGCATGCTTCAATGCAACCATGACGATGTGCAGACTCTGCGAGCAACAATGTGCAGACTTATGCAGACTGGCTATCATGCGAGTGTATAGACTTGCGTACAGCAGCAATGTATAGACTTGAACACATGCATGCTATGCGATGTATAGACTTTGAGTGTGTTGACTTGTGTGTGTGTGCAATGTGTAGACCTGTGTGTGCGAGCATGCTGCAAGTGGACAATGTATAGACTTGCTGTGTCTGCAGCAGATGACACCAGTGTACAGACTTGCTAAGCTTTCGCTAAGTCTGTATAGACTTGATCATGCAGACGACGACACCAGTGTACAGACTTGAATGCTCGAAGCACACGATGTATAGACTTTGAAGCATGTGAACACGACGCTGTACAGACTTATGTATGCATGGATGCACTGACTAAGCCACGAGCCAAGTGGCGATGTATAGACTTGTGTCATGCACCCAGACAATGTATAGACTTGCACATAGAGACGCTGCATGAGACGATGCACGAGACGATGCAATGTATAGACTTGGTCTTACAATGCATAGACTTGAAAGACGATGCATGAGACGATGCATTGTATAGACTTGCCAAAGGAGTGATGCAGACTCTTCATGCAATGTATAGACATTGTGGACTTGCTAGCATGCGGATGTATGGACTTGTGAAATGATGCACATATGAAGACTAGCATTGACCTTCCATGTGCATGGACTTAACACATGCACCAACATTTCTGTATAAAAATTAACATTTGCACAGATCTGAGATTAGGCAGAACATTACCTGATCTGACTGTGAATTGAGTACCTGTCTTAGATTTGACTTTGACTTGGGTTGACTTCATGACCTGTGAGTCATCCTTAAACCTGTTCTGACAGTTTCTCATAGTACATCAGGATTATTTCATCAAGGATGTACATGTAAACATAATGAGCCATAATATTTGTCATCATCAAAACCCCAGAACCACAGGAGACACAACAATCTCCCCCTTTTTGATGATGGCAATATTATGAGTCATTGCAATAGATTCATCATGATGATTCTGAAAATACCATATGACAGTTCATGAACATTCACAATAGAATAGCTCTTTCAGAATTAAGCATGTAATGCACCATGTATGCAAATGATGACTCACAAAAGTTTCTCCCCCTTTGACAACATCAAAAAGAATGGAGTGATCATTGACTGTTGAAGGAGATGATATAGGAGCTATTATGCAATGCTGAGTTACTGTCATCTGAAACTCCCCCTATCAACATGAATGTTTGACAACTCTCCCCTTAACTACAGATGACCCAGAATTTTCCTTGAAGAGCAAGAATGAACTCTGGTTAGCCAATGAATCAATCTGAAGTCCACCATCATAAGGATTATGAAGTTCAGAAGACTGCAAGTGAACAAGATAATAATGGGAGTAGCATCTCACATTTGTATGGTCAGAAAACTGATAAGAGAGGATTTGTCAATACAGTTTCTGTTGAACAAGTTGTCAGAGATGAAACAGATCATGAGGGATTGTAGGGCATGCACAACTACAATAAGTCTTAACATGAAAAGACTCTCTTATCATAGAGGGTTATGAATTAGCAACTTGACCAACCTGATTTAATTATGATGTATACCAGATTTATCAATTAAATTCAATACTCATATCTGAAATCAAGTTTTAATAAAGGTGAACCAAATAACCAGATAATACTCATGACTAATCATCTTCATCTTACACACAAGATCTCAATGACTGCTTTGAGAGTTACACAGATTAGTATTGAGATTAAACACTTTTTACCGGAGCATGAGTTGACAGAGTTTGCAAAATATTTTCATTTGAAGCATATTATACATTACCTGAGCAATTTAGGTTGATCAACACCTTTTTACATGAGGCACAACACGTCTCAGGTGAAGTGACCCAGTTACGCAGTGTGATAACTGTCATTGCCTCTCAACATTGAGACCAGAGTTAGCAAAAGAAATGTCTTTTTACGTGAGGAGACACCTTGATTAGAGGCCAGACTCCCCAGTTACTTGACACAAATATGCCATTGCTCTGTCAGGTTTTTCGATAAATTTTCACTAGAGATAACCATGGCACTTCATGACATAAGTTACTTTATTTCATTGATGAAGAACCCAGTTTCTCAGTGACCAAGTCATTGCTCTGAATTCACAGTTTTTCATTTAGTCAACATTTCTCAAGTTAATGTTTAACCACAGTACTCACTCTATGTATCTCTACCAAAGTAGCCTTGATTTCAAATTTTCAGATATCAGATGAGAGAGTCTAAGGTTCTCGTGACACATGTGGTTAAAGTTCATTAAATCTTATCATTTAGATATTTTCAAGATATTTAAATGCAAATCTGAGAATACATAGTTCTTATATCAGTCTGATTCAGTAGTTATTCTTAAACCTATATGATAGGAATTTCTACATGATTCAGACTAGATTGTATGACATGCAACTTGTGTTCCTCAGATCAAGTCAAAAAAAATAACTGACCAACTAGTCAACAATAGAATTAAGTCAGTCACACCAGCTAAGAAGTATGTGAAAGATGAGTGTCAGCTGGTAGTGTAACAAATAGCAAGAGAAGAGTATCAAGGTTGTTCCTCAGATTGAATCCAGTAGCTGAGTCTGGAATGCGAACTGATCAACCATTTCAGTAATGACTGCAAGGAATTTTAGGTGAACCACTCAAGTGTAGCGAATGGATCAGATACCTAGACAGAGAAAGTTCAAGTAATGAAGAGATGAGACAGAAAAGCTCCCCCTGTCTAGATGCATCATGTATGCAACAAAGTATGAGCAACAATATGATTAATCAAAGAATGATTTAACTCCCCCTGACTTGGTGCATGATGTATGATAAAAGCACATCACATGATTTCAAGTTTGACATTCAATTATAATCCATGCACTTCAGACATAAGTGAGTTACCATGAACATGATTGGGCAGTTCCATTTCAGAAATTTTCAATTTAACAAATCAACATGATACGCAATCATTTCAAGTTCACAATTTCATATGATGGAATTTAAGATGAGTATTCAGAACAAACCTGAAAAGCAGAATCTTGGGGTCTTCCTGTTGAGTACCTTGGTTTATTTACCCCTCTTTTTCATTCCAAGGCACACCTGTAACATGTTAATCAATTTGATCCTGCAGGAACCCAAGCAGTCTTGGGTCCTGCGTTAACTCTGACAGGTGTTCTGAACAATCTTTTAGCCATGTTATCATCATGATCCATTAGGTAACAACTATATATGGAATGACCAAATTTTCCACAGTATCTACATGATGTAACAGCCCTTGAATTCTTTTTGTGAACATTGTTATAATCATGGAATCTATGTGAGTTAACATGAAGATTTCTGTTACTTGCATGAAATTTTGATTTACCATTACCTGCCCACCAGCATTCAGAAGCTCGGTGGCCAGGTTTTTCACATTCAGAGCATACAAGTGTCTTTTCTTTAAAAATAGCTTTATTTCTACCCAAAAAATTTCTATTTGCAGGGAATTTGACAAATTTGGAATTAAAGTGATTTCCCTGAGCATACCAGCAGTCCTTGACTGCATGCCCATGCTTATCACATTCAAAACACCTAAGGTGCTTGCCTTTTGAGTTATTGTTACCCCAATAGTTTTCAGTCCAGCACTGAATTGCCTTGTGCCTTGGCTTGTTGCAGGTGAAACAAATAGTATGCTGGCTTGAAATAGATCTATATCTTTATGGGCCATGAGCATGTGTGAAAAAACTAGAATTCACATTGTTGTCTTCTTTCATTATGAAACATGCATTCGTTTGATGACCACGCCTACCACAGTAATAACAAGATGCATCAGATTTCTTAGTGGCATGGTTTCTATCAATTGGATTCCTAGAATGCATTTCTTCACTAGTATGCTCATCTTCAAGCAACAGTCTGGAATCATCCATTACATGCCCTATCTTGCCACAATAGTGACATGACACTTGTGATTTCCTGACAACATGATTACTAACAGACTGACTAGATGCATGTGAATGAGTACATGAGGCATGAGCATTGTGCATTGACCCATCAATTTCAACTGAGTTGGCAGATCTTAGGGTGTAACCAGAAATATTCTTTACCTTCTTTGTTTGACCCTTCCTTTTCAATTTCTGATTATTCTCAACAATTTTTGTTTGCTTTTCATTCTTCTGGGCTTTGAACTGAAAAACAGATGTTGAAGGTGATTTCTGATTTTTATTTTGTTTTAGGGATTGATTTGAGGTACCAGCTACATCAGAGCTTTGCACAAAAGTGGTGTATAGCTGATTTTTAGTGATTTCTTTAACATCAGAACTGCAACTTATCCCCTCTCTTGAATTGTCATTTTTATCTTTCATG
This sequence comes from Amorphophallus konjac, assembly GCA_022559845.1. Lineage (NCBI taxonomy): Eukaryota > Viridiplantae > Streptophyta > Magnoliopsida > Alismatales > Araceae > Amorphophallus > Amorphophallus konjac. The sequence goes on from CM040121.1 coordinate 108,561,617, forward strand.
ACAGTTTTCATTTTTCCTTCATTCTTAGCAGACTTGGATGCTGAGTCTTTCAGATCATGAATTTCATCTTCCAAAGAAGCAATGTGGAGTTCATAACTGGCTATCTCCTGTTCACTGCAATTAACACATTCACTTAAGACTTTATTTGCAGTTTTATACTTCTCAACTTCTTGTTCCAGATCGCTCAAGATTTTTGATTCTTCATCACAGACAATTTTTCCTTTCTTTATCATGAGAAGTTGCTCGGACATACCAGTGTTTAACCATTTCAATTTTTCAACTTTAGCTTTCAGTTCAGTGTTTTCTTCCTCAAAATTTTTAACCTGAATTTCATTACCAGCACATCTTTCTCTTCCAGACATCAGCTCCAGTTTTTCAATTAGCTCCTTTTCCCTTTCTTCCACTTTAATTTTCTCAGCAAGCAGATTTCTGTGATCCTCTTTAAACACGGCAATTTGTTTCTTCATCCATTCATTTTCATTATAGAGATCTTCATTTCGTTCTCTTAGAGCCGAGCACATATTACAGCTTGACTCTACAGAAGAGATATGCATTGCTTCCTTGTTGATTTTATTCAGACTAGCCTTGAGATCTTCATTATCTTTTTGAACTTCAGCATGTTCAAGCTTTAGTTTGTCCATTACAGAATTAATTTCAGTCAGCTCTTGCATGCTTTTTAGATGCTCATTTTTCTTCTCATTCAGCTGATTCTCAAGTTCTGATATCTTGTCCAAGCATGTTTGATTTTCAATTTTTAGAGAACCATTTTGCTCCTTAAAGTTCTGAACATCTAGCATACATGTATCATAAGATTGTTTCAAATTTGGACAGTTTTCACAGGGAGCTTTCAAATTTATCTGATCACATTTCTTTTTCAATCTTTTATTCTCAGATTTTAATTTTTCACATCTATCATTAAGTTCCTCATTTATATTCCATAGATCATCAATTGAAAGTTCTTCGGATCCAGAGCTTACCTGAGATGATGATTCTTCATCATCCTTTCTCCGATCAACCATCAAGCATTTGTTGTGATTCCTGATAAGCTTTAGTTTTTCCAAAATTTCTTTGGCAGACCTGCAAGAAGAAATACATTCGATTAGAGCTCTGTCAATTGATTCTTTCATTAAAACTAATGCTCTAGTGTTGATAGTGTCTTTCAATTTATCCTTCTCAGTCCATCTAGATTTATCTTTTGATAATTTGTGTGGACCATGAGTTATTATCTTCCAAAGATTAGATTAGTAGATTTTACATACCGATGATAATTTTCTAACCAAGAATCAAAATTATTACCTCTGAATATCGGAGGATTAGCCATCGAGATATGATGAATGCACTGAAATCAGATGAGCAAATCAAGACACTAAACCGGTGAAACAAAACACAGAACACAGGAAACTCACTCTGCAATGCACCAAAAAATTAGCAGGATCCTCTGCAGATTGTTAGATCTGTTAAGTCAGAGACTCGCTCTGATACCAATTGTTGGGTTCAGTGCTATAGATTCAGAGGGGGGGTGAATGAATCTCCCCTTTAAAAACTTCGCTCAAATTAAATCTAATGCAATCAGAGATGCGGAATTAAAAACTATTGCAGATATGTAGAGCGATCCTAAGCAAACATCTAATGTGCACAGCAATGAGATGAATACAATCCTCGTGCATATGCATGCATCTAGCGCCAGTCAGATATGAAATTCAAACCACAGTGGACAAGAGGGTTTTTAGGTGGTTCGGTCCTGCAGACCTACGTCCACCCCACACTCAAACCAGAGTGTGGATTCTGCTGACTCACAGCTTGAACCGCTGGGCCTCACAGCTTGCCTACAACCGCTGGGCCTCACAGCTTGCCATCCCGCTGAGCATCACAGCTTGCTGTCCAGAGGAGTCCACCTCTGCAACGTTGAGCATCACAGCTTGCTCCGCTGGGCAATACAGCTTAGCCGTCCGAGGTATCCACCTCGCCGCTGTGCATCACAGCTTGCACTGCTGACGAACAGCTTGAAGAACAGTTTGAAAAGAAAACAAAAACAGGTAGTAACAACTACTGAAAGCTGTAAATAATAAAGCACAATGTGGCTCTCAAAGGAGCTGACTGGAGTGGATCTGATCCAACATCCAGTAGGAATGATATTCAGGTAATCTCCTCTTCCTCTTCTTCACGAGCTCTCTATCTTCTTCTGCTAATCTCTCAATCTCTCTTTCTCTTTTTCTTCTTCTTAACTCACTCTCTCTCTCTCTCTTCTCTGCTCTCTGGATCGTGCAGGCTCCTCAATGCTTCTGCTCTTCTGCTTCGATCAATCTGTCCAGATGAAGAGGTCTGCATATATATAGAGCAGCAGGAAGGGCGTGTGCTCTCCATAGTTCCCGCCCAATTGCTTGGACCACGTGGTAGCATCCAGCCTGCTTCAGTACACGTGTCATCATCCTGTCAGTCCTTTCAGCCTCGGATCACGTGCCCTCATTGGCCTCCACGAAATAGCAGTCCTGTCAGACATTCAGTCGAAGGGAATATCAGTTTAAGACAGTAAGCTCTGTACAGACTTCATTCATGCAAGCAAGACAATGTATGGCTGTACAGAGTTGGTCGAGTGAAGCAATGGACGAATGTACAGACTTGTTGAGAGACATGCACACATGCACATAAGAGAGTATGTACTTAGACTATGAATGCTCAGGCATGCTGCCAATCGAGTGTACAAACTCTGTGTGCAATGTGCAACCAATGTGCAGACTTGCTAGTGGGTGTGTGCGAGACGATGTATAGACTTGAGGGCATATGATGCAGTATGCATATGGTGAAGTATGCACATTGAAAGATGAATACACATGCAAGTCACCAAGCAGTGTATGGACTTAGTATGTATGCGACAATGATGTACAGACTTCACGTATGTAAAGCTATGAACATTTACAAATGGATGGAATGACATGCCAAATGAATGTGCAGACTCAACGTGCAATGCATGAAGCAATGTATAGACATGGAGTGCAATGTGCAACTAATGTACATACTTTGCAATGCCTAGTGTTAAAGCATGGGAACACAATGCATCATGTACAGACTATGCGATATGCAACCAGACGATGTCTAGACTTTGTTAAATTGATGCTCAACAAAAAGACGACTCTTTCCTAGGCGTCAGATTCAGAACGGACGCCCCTATTGATGGGCGTCAAATTTCAAGCATAATAGAATGTATAGACTTTCTACGGCATCAAGGCAACCATGATGATGTGCAATGTTCAGACTTGACAATATATGAAGAACATATGCTGTACAGACTTCGAATCAATAGATGCACGATGTACAGACTTCAAATCAAAGGATGCACAATGTACAGACTTTGCATGAGACGCTAGACGCTGTACAGACTTGGAGACAATGCATGCGGCAATGTATAGACTTAGCATATGCATGAGACGCTAAGTGAGACGGACGATGTATAGACTTAGCCGATGCACACTTAGTCCGATGTACAGACTTTGCATTTGATGTACAGACTTGCTGGTCAAACAGACAAAAACTCTGTATAGACTTGTGTTCTAAACGATGCACAAACACAACACAAAGTAGTGTATAGACTCTACGTGCATGCTTCAATGCAACCATGACGATGTGCAGACTCTGCGAGCAACAATGTGCAGACTTATGCAGACTGGCTATCATGCGAGTGTATAGACTTGCGTACAGCAGCAATGTATAGACTTGAACACATGCATGCTATGCGATGTATAGACTTTGAGTGTGTTGACTTGTGTGTGTGTGCAATGTGTAGACCTGTGTGTGCGAGCATGCTGCAAGTGGACAATGTATAGACTTGCTGTGTCTGCAGCAGACGACACTAGTGTACAGACTTGCTAAGCTTTCGCTAAGTCTGTATAGACTTGATCATGCAGACGACGACACCAGTGTACAGACTTGAATGCTCGAAGCACACGATGTATAGACTTTGAAGCATGTGAACACGACGCTGTACAGACTTATGTATGCATGGATGCACTGACTAAGCCACGAGCCAAGTGGCGATGTATAGACTTGTGTTATGCACCCAGACAATGTATAGACTTGCACATAGAGACGATGCACGAGACGATGCAATGTATAGACTTGGTCTTACAATGCATAGACTTGAAAGACGATGCATGAGACGATGCATGAGACGATGCATTGTATAGACTTGCCAAAGGAGTGATGCAGACTCTTCATGCAATGTATAGACATTGTGGACTTGATAGCATGCGGATGTATGGACTTGTGAAATAATGCACATATGAAGACTAGCATTGACCTTCCATGTGCATGGACTTAACACATGCACCAACATTTCTGTATAAAAATTAACATTTGCACAGATCTGAGATTAGGCAGAACATTACCTGATCTGACTGTGAATTGAGTACGTGTCTTAGATTTGACTTTGACTTGGGTTGACTTCATGACCTGTGAGTGATCCTTAAACCTGTTCTGACAGTTTCTCATAGTACATCAGGATTATTTCATCAAGGATGTATATGTAAACATAATGAGTCATAATATTTGTCATCATCAAAACCCCAGAACCACAGGAGACACAACAGCTGAAGCCACAATCATCGCGATTAGAAGCGGCCGCTGCCGGTGAAGCCACTGCTGTCGGGAATGGAGGCTGTTTCTGCCGTTGAAACCGCTGTCGCTGCTGCTCCGGAAGAAGGGAGGAGCTGCCTCGTGACGAAGCCACCCTCAGAAGAAAGAAAAGCCTGTAAAGAAGCGATGACATTTTGATAAAAGCCCCTTTTAAGCTTCTCATTTAAAAAAAACGGAAAGCTCTTGGATCGGTTGCGGATCGAGATCGGATCGCTCGATCCAGATCGGATCTGGGCCGGGCGATTTGATCCCGATACCTGAGTCTTCCCACCTTGATTTTATGGCGGAAGGAAATGTGAAAATAAGCAAGTAACAAGGTTGCCAAGGGCAAGGTTGACAGTACTGATTTCGGTACCGGTTTCGGCCGGGACCGAAATCGAAACGGACCGGTTTCGGCCGAAACTGGTTGACAACAGTAAAAAAGCCAAAAATATAGAAAATTTTGGGGAAAAAAAAATCTGAAAATATAAATAATAAAAAAAATCAGAAAAAAAGCATTAGACATGTATTTGACTGTAAAGAAATAGGATTAAGTGCAATAAACATGAAGTAGGTATTGGACATGTTAAAGTGTTGAGTACATATTAAGCAGGAAGTAGGTTCAAGCAGTACAATAAATCTAATTAGACACAGTAAATGTTACATAAATTAAATGATCCTTACCTAAATGATGATGCACTAATATGGATAATAGCTAGAAGAACCTTCTCCCTCATCGTCTGACTTCTGATGTTGATACTCATAAAAAGGTTGCATCTATTCTGTATATTCGCTATAACCAAACAATGAGGTAGCCAAATCCTGCATCCCTTTTTGGATCTCTCTTGGAGTGTAAGGTTGTTGGCTTGATTGGAATCTAGAATCAGCATAAGAACCTTGAGGATGAGAAGATGATGCTGACCCATAACTGCTACTGGGTGGAACTGGATGAAATTGAAATTCTGGTTGATGACTGTTGACCACAGAGTTTTTCACGTAGGAAAAATAGAATATAAATGTTCTTTTTGAAAAGAGACATTCCCCTATGTATAGAGATTTATTCCGTGGGTGTGTATAGTATCAGGCGATTTGGGTTCGAGTGTTGGACCTCTCCCCACTGACCGTAGTCAGTGTTGATTTACATCGGCCTAACATCCGAACACCTTTGTTTGACAATCAAAGAAATCCCAAAGTCCTCTCCTTGGGTTCTGATGCGGAGGGCAGACTCACTCGAGAGACTCTCTATAACCACTCATTTATCACCAACATTTGATAGGGTTAGGGCTTCATCAAATGCCTTAAGTTCAGGCAAAGCCCTAAGATTTAGGAGTATGAACGTAGATGTGCGAAAGCCGTAGGCATTTTTGAAGTAGAGGGAGGTTTTCTGGGTCCCGAGGGTATTTTGGTAATTTTACCAACCCGGGGGTATTTTGGTAATTTTCCTAGACCATGGGTATTTCTGGAATTTCTGGGCTGGAACGGAAGTAGGACCGGGTTCTTGACTTCCCAAGGCGCTGAGGCTCTTTCTGGAGGGTTTTAGGGGCGACTAGGCCATTTCTAGGTCACAGGGGTATTCTGGTAATTTTACCACACCTTACATAGACCTAGGGTCGGGGTGACATCTGAGTGTCGGATTGAGCTGACAACATCCTCTAGCTGAAGGAGAGACAAAGGCTTCATAGAAGGCTCATATGTGTCAATCTTGCCCAAGGAAGGGCATATATGCAATTTTGGGAAGCCTAGGGGTTTTCTTATAATTTACCCAGCCGATGCATAAAGAAGACATATGAAGTCATGGATTACATTTATGGTCTAACTGGGTACAAGAGTTGTCGGCGAGTTGTCGACTGTACAAGGATCCGCACTAATGCGGGAAGTAGGGGCGTAGCCTCAATTACAAAAAGTTGTAGGGTATAACTGCAAAATACAGGACATTTGTTTCCCGCGACCCGAGGAGGACATTTTTGTAATTCTGCCATCATAGAGGTAGAATCACATGATTTAGTCACCTCGGGACGTAGAAACATACAAACATGGCCCACTGAGGGGCACAATTAGAAAAATACCCCTTAGGGGTATATACACAAGACCCGGGGACTTACCCCTCACGGGCCAAAACAACAAACAAATTCCTTGCGCTGGATGCTTTAAGTGTAGGAGATGCCCCATAGGTTCTGAATCCTCTCATTCTGGACCCTTGGGGGTCTATTTATAGAAGTGGGAGGCTCCCCGGGGTCGATTGGACCCGTACGGGTTAAACGGGAGGTTGTTTGAACCCGTATGGATTAAACGGGGTGAAAATGGCCCCGGGGAGGTCATTTCCCCCCTTTTTCTATTTTTTTTTTGGTTCTCCGCGCGGGGGAGAAAGGACCGGCCTGGGGTGGGAGGTCCCCGGACTCGTCCGGGGTCAAATGACCCCGGGCAGGTCTGGGGGGACCTCCCCGGGGTCATTCGACCCCGGGCAGGTCCCCCCGGGGTCGATCGACCCGGGCAGGTCCTGCCCGGGGTGGATGACCCCGGGCAGGTCCTGCCCTGCTGCGCACAAACCTCCCCGGGATCGGGCGACCCCGGACGGCTCCCCCGACCCCGAACGGGTTCCCTCGACCCCGGACGGGTCCTCCATCTCCCTGCTGGCCCATTTTCTGCTGCATATAGATAGGCAAAAATTGTTGCCAACAAATGCCCCCCACAGAGCGTTCGTCAAAGCTGGAGGCGGAGGCGGACGGTCCGTGCCCTCTGTAGAATTGCACCTCACTGCTTCGTTGCTTTCCAAAAAGCTGAGAGTTGATGCAGGCTTGTCTTAGTGGGACCCACCAATCTAGAAGTAATGTAGGTCTACCTTGGCGAGGCACCCTGACCTGAAGTCGATGTCGACCAACCCTTAGGGTTATACTGGCCAAAGCTAATGTATACCGTCTCCTAGGACATATTGGCCTGAAATTAGATGCTGGCCAATCTTTGTAGGTGCATTAGCCAAAGTTGATGCGGACCGGCCCTTAGGGCATATTGATCCGAAGTTGATGCAGGCCTGCCTCGTAGAGGCTTGCTGGCTTGTAGTTGATGTAGACCTGCCTCGGCAAGGCTTGTTGGCCCGAAGTTGTTGTAGACCTGCCTCCATTGTTTTCAAGGTGTCGCCTAGGCGACGCCTAGGCGACAAGGCGGTCTAAGGCTCCCAAGGCGACCAGGCGCCTAGGCGAGCTGCCCAATAAGGCACTCACCTGGCTGCCTTGGTGCACATAGGCCACCTTGGGCCTGTCTAGCCTGCCTTGGCAGGGCATCCACTCCTTTTTTTGAGGTAGGTTTTAGTATTTTGGTAAATTTTCAGAGATAATTTTGAAAAATTGACAAATGCTATGTCAAGATTGGAAAGAGAAGATAAGACTTCCATTTCTCTTTCCTCTTTTTCTCGGACTTTTCTCCCTGTTGATTTCTCTTCCCTCCTCTTAAGGACATTGATTCATATTTGCTTGGTGCACTTTTTGAAGCTAGTACTATTTTGTCTCTTTTTGATAATTCACAAGTAGAAAATTATGAAACTATTATGTTGATGTGCTTATAATTTACCAAAAAATGTCTCATTTATGCTTCCTTTTAATATAGAGAATAACTATTTGAATATCCTATTTTAGATTAAAATTTGTGTATTGATTGACATGTATTTGCAAATTCGTATTAGTTTTCTCCTTATTAATTTATTTTTATTTGTCATTTATTATATTTTTGAATTTTAAAACATAGGTATATGTTGAAGATTTGTGAATATCAATTTTTTTATTAACTAAGATAGAACTTATATGTAGAAAATGTATAGTAGTAGTTCTCTTGTAATGTACTTAGTTATGTAAACTAAGCTTCGCCTAAGCGCTTCGCCTTGTTGCCTAAGCGCTTTGCCTTGTCGCCTAAGCAATAAGGCGGTGGGCCACCGCTTTGGTCGCCTTGGACGCCTTGACAACCATGCCTGCCTCGGTGAGTTTGTTGACCTGAAGTTGCTGCGGACCTGTCTCGGCGAGGCTTGTTGGCCCGGAATTGATGTAGGCCTGCCTCGGTGAGACTTGTTGGCCTAGAGTTGATGTGGACTTGCCTCGACGAGGCTTGTTGGCCCAGAGTTGATGTAGGTCTGTTTCTTAGAGACTTGTTGGCCTAGAGTGGCTGTGGACCTGCCTCGGCGAGCCCGAAGTTGATGTAGGCCTGCCTAGGCGAGGGTTGTTGGCCTAGAGTTGATGCGGACCTGCCTCGACGAGGCTTGTTGGCTCGGAGTTGATGTAGGCCTGCTTCTGAGAGACCTGTTGGCCTAGAGTGGCTGTGGACCTGCCTCGGCGAGCCCGAAGTTGATGTAGGCCTGTCTCGGCGAGACTTGTTGGCCTAGAGTTGATGCGGACCTGTCTCGACGAGGCTTGTTGGCCTGGAGTTGATGTAGGCCTGCTTCTGAGAGACCTGTTGGCCTAGAGTGGCTGTAGACCTGCCTCGGCGAGCCCGAAGTTGATGTAGGCCTGCCTCGGCGAGGCTTGTTGGCCTAGAGTTGATGCGGACTTGCCTCGGCGAGGCTTGTTGGCCCAGAGTTAATGTAGGCCTGCTTCTGAGAGACTTGTTGGCCTAAAGTTGCTGTGAACCTGCCTCGGTGAGGCTTGTTGGCTTGGAGTTGATGTAGGCCTGCTTCTGAGAGACTTGTTGGCCTAACGTTGATGTAGGTCTGTCTCGGAGAGACACATCCGTCTAAGTCGTCGTTGATTGACTGTTGAGCTGTGATAGCTAGAAACTGACATTGGCCGACCCTTGGGGGTGTGTTGGCCAAAAGTCGTTGTGTCAGCTGACCGCTGAGGTATCACTGAAGATATGTCGGCTGATCACTGAGGTGTGTAGCCGAACATGTCGAAGTGTCGGCTGACCGCTGAGGTATGTCGCCGAATGTTAAAGCTGGCTAACTATTGAGGTGTCACCAAAGATGCGTCGGCTAACCACTGAGGTGAGTGGCCGAAGGTTGAAGTTGGCTAGCCGCTGACTTGTGATAGCCAAGGTTGATGTAGACCAGCCCTTAGGGCATGTTGGTCTTGGTAGATGTCGGCCGTACACGGGCTGAGACAACTCCTTTCTTTGTTTTAGCTTCAGCTAGTGAAGCTTCAAAGCTGCTTTAGAGTTTCCTGGCCCTTGGGATGGAGTGGCCGAATGGTCCTCAACTTGGTGTAGCATTGCCAGACGCATGCATTTGGTCTCCCTCGGGATGCATAGATGACTGAGCTTGCGTCTTTATGGGAGGAGTTCGCTCGCCTTCGCGCTATTCAGGAACGAAGGGGGAGGACTCAGTTGATCATTCAGTAGGAGGAGCTGCAGCTTTGCAGACTTCGGGCGGCCTAGGCCGAGGTGGGTGCCCAGGTGGAGGCCGCTTACGAGCGCGAGTAGGCGACCTCCTGCAGAGTAGAGGAGCTTTTGCGAGAGGTCCGAGAGGCCGAGGAGGAGCGCAGTCTTGCGCGTGCTGATGTAGATTCTTCGCCGTAGGCTTGAGGGGCTCCAGGAGCTTTTGCGAGAGGTCGGAGAGACTGAGGAGCGCAGTCTTGCGCGTGTCGATGTAGACTCTTCGCACTAGGCTTGAGGGGCTCCAGGAGGAAGCTCTTCGGAGTGAGACTCGCTTTGTTGAGCTGAGGCGGAGCGAGTCTGATGCTTGATAGGCCTTGCCGCCCTTTTGTACTTGTGCACAGGGCTTTTATATTTTGCCCCTGCTTGTCTCGGTTACCCCGAGGGCTTGTCTCGGGCTCCCTTCTTTGACGATATTGATGAATAAAGGACAGAATTTAGCAACTTATGCTTCTATCCTCTTGCATGTATGTTCATTTTTTTCTCTCTTTTTTTTGTCACTTTACCGGCCCTACTGTCCTTTCGGGTTTTCGTCAGGACTGGCCCCCTTTAGCTTTTTCCAGTGCTCCCTTGCGGGTTTTCACACTGAGGGGTACCCATTTTTTCCTAAGGCGCCCTTTCGAGTTTTCACCTTAGCCGGGTTAAAGTCTTTTTACCCTTGATTGCTCCTCTAACGGAAACAACCAAGTCCGTTGGGGTATCAATATTTTTAACCCCGTTTTTTGTTGTTGTACCTATAATGCCAAAAGACAAGGAGAAAGTGGCACTCCCGTAGGGACGTGTGTGCCACATAGGTGGGACAAATGGGTGGATTCGACTGTCCTAGTGGGACGCGATTAGCCAAATCCAAGAGTCGAAGGTTGAACCGGTTGGCAACCCGAAAAGAGTGTGCATGCGCCAAGCCCGGTTGGGACTAGGCCTGTCAACGGATACGGATATTATCCGGATCTGCTTCGATTCGTATTTATTTTTTCGGATACGGATAATATCCGAATTTGAATCGGAGCGGATACGGATATTATAATATTCGCTTCGAAAAATATCCGTCCGTAATATTATATATCATATAATACATATTTTTAAATAATATATTATAAAATAAATGATATTATAGAGAAATTTAGATATTTTATAGTTGTATTTTAATTTAAAATTTATTTTATATATTTTTGACAGTTTATAATTATATTTTATATACTTTTAATATTTTATAATTATATTTATATACTTTTAAATTCGAATCGGATAATTCGGATTTTAAAACAGAGCGGATACGGATAGTCAGATATTCGCTTCGTATCTGAGTCAAATCGGAGCGGATCAAAATCGGATAATTCGAATCGGAAAACGGAGCGGATACGGATAGTCATATATTCGCTTCGTGTCCGCTCCGTTGACAGGCCTAGTTGGGACATCGAAGGAGTAGGTTCAAGGGTCCGAAGGGGACATGTGGGTCAAATCTGGAAGCCGATAGGCGAGATGGGTTGGCAGCCCGAAAGGGGCATGCGTAGGCCAAGCCCAGTAGGATGAAAGAGGGGATTTGACAGCCCGGGTGGGATGTATGAATCAAATCCGTAAGTCGATAGGCAAATTGGGTTGGCAGCCTGAAGAGGCATAGATAGGCCAAGCCCGTGGGGACAGGAGAATAAACTTGACAATCCCGGTGGGACATGTGAGTCAAGTCTGAAGCCAAGAGGCGAGATGGGGTGACAGTTCGAAAGGGGCATGCATAGGCCAAACCCAGAAGAAGGAAAGGATGGATTTGACAGCCCTAGTGGGACGTGAGAGTCAAACCCGAAAGCCGATGGGCGAGATGGGTTGACAGCTCGGGAGGACATACTGAGGCCAATCCCGATGGAACAAAGATAGGTTTGACAGCCCTAGTGGGACGTGAGAGTCAAACTTGAAGGCTGATAGGCAGAGTGACGGGTTGGCAGCCCGAGAGGGACATACATAGGCCAAACCCAGTGGGACAAAAAGGATGGATTTGACAGCTCGGAAGGGGCATGAGAGTCAAACCCGAAAGCTGATAGGCAAGATGGGTTGGCAGTCCGAAAGGAACATGCATAGGCCAGACCCAGAAGGAAAAATGTGTCGAAAGGCATGGTGGGTTGGCAGCCCGAGAGGGCATGCTGAGGCCAATCCCGCAAAGGTAAAATGAGCCGAAAGGCATGATGGGTTGGCAACCCGAGAGGGCGTACTGAGGCCAATCTCGCAAAGGTAAAATGAGCCGAAAAGGCATGATAGGTTGGCAACCCGAGAGGGCGTACTGAGGCCAATCCCACAAAGGTAAAATGAGCCGAAATACATGATGGGTTGGCAACCCGAGAGGGCGTATTGAGGCCAATCCCACAAAGGTAAAATGAGCTGAAAGGCATGATGGGTTGACAACCCGAGAGGGCGTACTGAAGCCAATCCCGCTGGGACAAAGATAGTTTTGATAGCCCTAGTGAGATGTGAGAGTCAAACCCGAAAGCCGATGGGCAAGATGTGGGTTGGCAGCCCGAGAGGGCATATTGGGGCCAGAACCAGTGTGACAAACAAGTAAGTGGGTTTAACTGTCCGGAAGAGACATATGAGCTAAACTCGGAAGCCGATAGGTGAAATGGGTTGGCAGCCTAGAAGGGGCATGCACAGGCCGAACCCGATGGGGACTAGAAGGACAGATTGGATAGCCCGGAGAGACACGGGGTCCAAATCCGAGAAGTCCAAAACGTGGGCGATCCCGATGGGACAGAGTATGACAATGTCGGGATGCCCTGGTGGGACTAGGTGTCACAGGACGATGTAGAAGATGTAGCTGAGGCATTAGTATAATGCTTTTGCCATTATAGGGTGAAGTCATTGACTTAGAACAACTCGTAAAGTATGGTGAAAAGAGGATTTCTTTTTTTTTTTCACATTACCAACCTCACCGAGCTTTCGGGTTTTCGCCGAGGCTGGCCCCTTTTAGCTTTTTTCGGTGCGCCCTTGCTGGTTTTCACACCGAGGGGTTGCCCATTTTTGCCCGAGGCGCCCTTTCGGATTTTCACCTCGACCGGGTCTATGACCTTTTTGCCCTTAGCCAGCCGTTGAAGGGTGACTAAGTCCGCCGGGGTATCAGTATTTTTAACCCCACTTTTTTTTTTTAACTTGAACCTTCACTGGGGAAAGGTATGTCCTGTGAGGACTATTGTAGAAACTCTTGCGGTGGCGCATGGTAGAGCTTCATATGTTTGCCATTGAGAGGAGGGAAGGGATTGTCCCCCTTATGATCGGTGACCGTATAGGCCCCTCCTTCGTAGACCTTCTGAATGATGTAAGGTCCCCGCCAATTGGGTTGGAGTTTGCCGCTGGATCTTCTCGCTAGAACCTCCTTTTCCTTGATCATGATGAGGTCGCCTTTCTTGAATGCCCTTTGCTTGACAAGCTTATCATAAGCACGTGTCATGCGGGCTTGGTACACTTGCAAGTGTTTGTAGGCTTTGAGTCTTTCACCTTCAAGGTTAAACAATTCCTCAAGCCTTCTTTCTGTCTCGGACTGGTCTTGGCCTGGCAATCCGGCGTGCACAGCAACGCGATAGGATGCCAGTTCGATCTCCACAGGGACCACCGCTTTGGCTTCGTAGACTAAAGAGAATGGGGAGCAACCCGTGGGGGTTTTGTAGATAGTCCGATAGGCCCATAGGGCTTGGTGGACCTTCTCGCCCCAATCTCGTTTGCGGCCACCTACTATCTTGGACAACAGCTTGCAGAGGGTTTTGTTGAAGGCCTCGGCCAACCCGTTGGCTTGGGGATTGTAGACTGATGACGTCCTCCAGTCAATATGGAATTTAGATGCCAAAGCATAAATGGTCTTGTTCTTGAAAGGCGTGCCATTATCGGATATAATCTGACTAGGGGTGCCGAATCTGTATATAATGTAGTGCCTTACAAAGCAGGCAACTATCTCTCCTGTAACTTCTCGTAGCGGAACGGCTTCTGTCCATCTGGAGAAGTAATTAGTGGCGGCCAGTATGAACGTGTGGCCTTGAGATGATGGTGGGAATGGTCCCACAATGTCCATGCCCCACTCTGCAAATGGCCAAGTAGGCGCTGTTGGATGGAGCGGATTGGGCGGCCTCCGAGGCACTGGCCCGAATGCTTGGCATTGATGGCATGTACGAGCATACTGGTTGCAATCTTCGTACATAGTGGGCCAATAGAACCCCTTGAGCTTAATGCTGTTCTTCATCTTGGCTTCTGCTTGGTGGGCCCCGCACAATCCGGAGTGGACCTCGTGCATGACAGTCTTTGCTTCCTTGGATGAAAGGCAGCGTAAGAGGACCGATCGGTCCTTTTCATGGACGAGCCTGAAAAGCAGACCGTCGATCAGCTGGTAGGATGTTGCCCTGCGTAGCAGTTGCACCCTCTGAACCCGATCGGGAGGGAGCCAGCCACTCTTTATCTTTATGATCGGCTCGCGCCAATCCTCTTCTTCGGGAGCATTCTCCTCTTGAATGTTGTCGACCTCGTAGACAGTGAGGCCAGACTCTTCGTCGAGCACACTTGGCATGAGTCTTTGGTGTTTGACAATAATATTCAACTCTCCCTCAGGTGGGAGTTTCAAGGCTGCTGCCAACTTTGCCAAAGCGTTAGCCTGGGAGTTACTACCTCTTGGGACATGTCCTATTTTGAATAGGTAGAATTTTTCCTTGAGCCTTGAGACGGCTGCATGGTAGGGGATAAGCTCCCTCTTTCGGACGTCATAGACGCCCAACACTTGTCGGATGACGAGCTGAGAATCCCCATAGACTTTGATGCACTTGATGTCCATCTCTAGTGCCAGCTGAAGCCCAATGATTAGCGCTTCATACTCTGCCTCATTATTGGTCAGCGACTTCATGAGAGCGCAGGAATTATGGAGGATGCCGCCTTGTGGAGATACAAAGACTACCCCCGCGCCCGAGACGTAGTCTGTGAGGCCGCCGGCCCTTTTGATTGTCCGGGAAGCACCATCAAAATACAACTCCCAATATGGGAGGTCGAGGGTGAGGACGCCTGGCTCCATCTGCGGTGGGACCTTTTCAGAATGCTCCCTACTTTCTTGAAAAGGTACCAACACCTCTTAATCGGGCAGTTCGAAGTTGAGCGGCGAATCTTCTGGCACAGGGTGCGCAGCTAAGAACTCCGTCATTCCTTGTCCCTTGATCGCCTTGCGTGGGACGAAGGTGATATCGAACTCCACGAGGATAAGTGTCCATTTGCCGAGCCTACCAGAGAGGACGGGCTGGCTGAGCAGAAACTTGAGTGGATCACATTTTGAGATGAGGTCCACCCGGTGAGCTAACAGGTAGTGCCTTAGCTTCTTGACATCAAATATCAATGCCAGGCACACCTTTTCTATGGGCACGTACCGATGCTCAGGCCCGATCAACTTCCGGCTGAGGTAATACAGCGGCTGCTCCTTGCCCTCGTCATTGATCTGGGCTAGCAGAGCCCCCAAAGAGACATCCATGGCAGCAATATAGAGAATAAGGGGCTTCCCTCTAACAGGTGCCCCTAGGACAGGAGGAGTCAGTAAGTACTCCTTGATTTGCTTGAAGGCCTTCTGACAACCTTCGTCCCATATGAAGGGTGCTCCTTTCTTCATTAGTTTGCCGAAAGGTAGGCATCTTCCTGAGAGATTAGAAATGAATCGCCTAATATAGGCGAGTCTTCCTTGCAGAGATCTGAGCTCTATCAAGTTCTTGGGCGGCGGTAGTCCTCTTATAGCCTTGATTTTGTCGGGATCGATTTCTATGCCTCGGTACCTGACGATGAAGCCAAGGAACTTGCCGCTGGAGACGCTGAAGGCACACTTCATTGGATTCATCTTGAGTTGGTATTGCCGAAGCCTCTCGAAGACTCGACGCAGGTCGGCCAAGTGATCCTCCCGCCTTTTCGTCTTGACGACCAAGTCATCGACGTAGCATTCGACGAGGTCATGCAGCATCTCGTCGAAGATCTTGGTCATTGCCGTTTGGTAGGTTGCGCCAGCATTCTTCAGGCCAAACGGCATCCTTTTATAGTTGAAGATCCCCTTAAGAGACTGGAACGCCGTATGGTCTTTGTCTTTAACGGCCATGCGGATTTGATTATAGCCCGACGACCCGTCTATGAAGGACAAGGCTTCGTGACCAGTGGTCATATCAACCATTGTCTCAGTAATCGGGACAGGGAGGTCGTCCTTCGGGCATGCTTTGTTCAGATCCCTGAAGTCGATGCAGACTCGGACTTGGCCGTTCTTCTTCTTGACAGGGACTATATTGGCGAGCCATACAGGGTACATGCAAGGCTTTATGAAGTCCACGTTGAGCATTTTGTCAACCTCCGCATTGACTTTGAGCTCCAGATCGTGGCGCATACGCCCTTGAGCTTGCTTGACTGGCTTGACTGTTGAAAGTATTGCCAGCTCGTATTCAGTCACAGAAGGGTCGAGCTCGGGCATTTCTTTGTAAGTCCAGGCGAAACAATCCCTGAACTCTTCTAGGAGCCGCCGATACGATTGCCTTTCTTCCTCGTCGAGGAGAGCACTTATGAAGGTGGGACGCTGATCAACTTTACTTCCAAGGTTGATCTCAATCAATTCATCCACAGTTGCTTGACCACCGTCTTCAAGCTCCGGTGGAGCTGGTTGGAGGTCGACGAAGTCTCCCTCATCATCAGTATTTGCTTCATAGATTTCAAATTCTTTGAAGCACTCTTGCTCGTGGTTTGAAGTCGAAGGATTTGCTTTGTCTTGCCGATGGTTAGCGGGCTGGGCTGCTCCTCCCTCTGAGGGGTGGTCGTTGTTGACTTCCGATGAGGGTGATGGTGTCATTGACACATCATCGGACTCCCTTACAGAGTCATCAATCTTCGGCTCAACTTCAGCTTGCCCGTAAGGGAGAGGCAGCAGCCCTATGGCATTGACTGCATAATAGACCTCGAAGTCTCTCTCTTGGTCATAGCCGAGTCCCCGCGTGTATTTGCGGGAGAAGGGAGGTTGCCCACGGACCTGCGGAGGGTTCCACAACTGATGGAAATATGCCGCTCGTGTGGGGTCCTGAGCTTGTGGGATATGTTACTTTTTACACATTTCCCTGATGTGCTTCGGCATATCGTCCATCTCCTGGACTGGCTCTGACGTCACATCGGCGGGAGTATCCCAACCGAAATCATCTTCAGGAGGGCCCGGTGGGACTAAGTCACCTTTGTAAAAGATGATCGGCTTGTCCCCTTTGCCCTTATTACGTCTTCTTCTCTGTTGATAGGAGACTGTGACGGTCTTCAACTGCTCCACCTCATACTCTTCCCGTTGGGACGAGAGTTAAAGGCACTTGGGCGGTAAGGAGATACTCCCGTCAATGACCCGGCTGATGAGGTTGGCTTCAAAGTCAACGCTTCGCCTCTCCGGCTGAGTCCGCTTGGAGGCGGCCTGGAGGCTTAGCCTGTGTAGTTTTACCATGTCTTGGTTGACAGTGAACAACTGCCCTTCCTCGACTTCATGGTCCACTTTTTGCTTCCCTTTGTCCTTTATAGGCTCGGGGATTGCTAGAGTGGGCTTTCTAAAATGTAGTGAAGTATCGGCCAGGTGGCACTCATTGGGGTGGAACATGGCCTGATCTGCAAAGACCGTATGTTGCTCCCCTCCCTTGGCATATTTAATGCACTGATGCATAGTTGACGGGACGACCCAATTCTCGTGGAGCCAAGGTCTCCCAAGCAGCACCTTGTAAGATGTGTCGGCGTTGATAATATAGAATGTCGCCTGGGTGACAAAATCGCCCAAGGCTAGCTTGACTTCAACCCGACCAAGCGCCTCTTCGGAATTCTGATTGAATCCCGAAATTTTGACCGCGCTCACCTTTTGCAAGTAAGGGGCCAAGTACAAAGACTTGAAAGTCTTAAAAGGCATGATGTTAATGGCCGCTCCAGCGTCGACCAAAATGCGATTCACATCATGCCCATTAATCGTCCCCCGCATGTATAAGGGGCGGTTGTGGCACGGAGAGGACAACAACATATCTTTGTCCGTGAAGGAGATGTTGGCTGTAAATGTCTCATATGCCTGGGCTTGCAGCTCCGCAACATGGGCTTCATAGGCCTCCGGGTCTTGGAGTATCTTGACAAGAGCCTCCTTGAGATCCTTGCTCCAGGTGATGGCTTCCCAAATGGTGACATTTGTTGGGAACCGCTTCATATGATGAATAATCTTGCGGTCCGCCCGAGCATGAGTCTTATCAAATGGCGGGATGATTTCCGCCAGAGTCTTTGGTGCATGGCGAGGCTTCTCCCGTTTAGAAGGGCGCTCCTCCCCATTCTGGCCTTCCGCATTTTCTTGGAATAGCGGTGCCAGAGACTCCTCCGGAGGTGACAAAGACTCATCATGTTGGTCTTCATTAGAAGGACCTGCCTGGCTTGTAGGCTCGACCCCGTTGGAGGGGCCAGCCTGCTCCGACGCCTCCTCGTGCACTGGCGACTTGGCTGGCTCCTCTTCTTCATCAGAAGAGGCGATTATAAAAGGGACGCCACCCGATTTAGCTTTTGAGCTGAGGCTCGAACCCTCTGGGGAGTTGAGGATAAAGGGGATTCCTCGAACTTGAGTTTCCGGGATAGGAGTCTGCTTCTCCCCTCTGAATATTATGACCCGGTCAAGAGTTAGGGGACCTTCACGTCCTCGTCCCCGGCCACGACCCCGGCTATTTCTTGCCGAGTGACGTTGATATGTTGCCATAGGAGCCTTGCCCCCGGTGTCATCAGCCGAATGACAGTAAATGTTGTCAGGCGGAGGGATCGCCACCATGTTGCAGGAGAGCTCTTGCAGCATTTCCTGGAGCATCTCGACAGTGAGCTCCTCATCTTTGTAGAATAAAGAGAGCTCTTCCGGGATTGAAAACTCCTTTCCCTCTTCAAGGCGGTGAGCCATATCTTGGAGCCATTGTAGAAGCCGGGCTTTACGCCCAAACTTGTCTCAGGGAATGTATTTGTCTAGAGTGACAACCCTGGTGGGACGAGGGGGAGTGTACTCCTCCAACTCATCTATAAGCTTTTGAAGTCGCTGCAAAGGAGTTGGCTCGCTAGGGGCCTCCATAGCTGCTACTTGTTCAGCTTGCTTCTTCAACCTCCTCTTCAAATTCTTCCTGCGATTCTTCTCTTGCTTCTTTTGGCGTGCCGCCTCTTGAGAAGAAAGTGGACTTGATTTTGGAGGTGGGACTGGTTTGCCCCCAGAATTTTGCTTTTTGCTCCGGGTCGGCTCCTTGGGAGCCTTAGCGCCGCGGCTCTTTCTGGGGGTGATCCTGGTCCAATTGGCCTCCTCCGGCCGAACTTGGAAGGTGGCATTGATCGCCTGAGCAACTATCTCAGGCGGCAGCTCCTGGAACTCTGCCAATCCAGAGTGGGGTCCTTGGGGGCTTTGTAACTCCGCCGGTTTTGCTTTGATTGGCAGCTTTGTCAGTTCGAGCTGTTTAGGTCTTTCTTCAATTGACGACCTTGCTGGCTCGACGGGAGCTTTGGCCTGGGGCTCCCTCACCTTGGCCCTGCCTTTATTGTCTGGCGGAGGATTTCCCCTTATGATGATGCCGGGTTGACTTGCCCCAGAGAGGGGTTTGGAGCCTTCTCCCACGGCTTGGCTTCTTGGGCTCTGGGCCTTAGGCCCCTCGCACGTACCCTTGCCTTTGGGGTCTGGTCGAGGTTTGTCGCTGTCCATAGGCTCACTCGGTCGGGCTAATTGAGCGAAAATCTTAGCCTCTTGTTGAGCTTGTAGGAGACTCTTCTTGACGGTCTCTTTAAGACGCAACATTGTCATAGAGTTCCCTTGAGCGTCAATCTCCCCTCTCTGGATGAGGACTTCAATGCAATCTTGGACTTCCGGGCATTGTCGGGTGGGGTGAGACACCCTAGCATGATACGTGCAATAACGGGGGTGACTCTTGGCCGTCTCATTGTAGTAGGCTGGTGGGTCATGCGTCAGTACTCGACCATCTTCCAGGAGTTTGTCAAAGATCTTCTCAGTGTCCTCCTTGGGGAAAGAACACTGATGAGAGGGTCGCCACCCTGGGTACCACAGTGTGGATTTAGGTGGCTGGGATCTGGCTCCCTGGGAACTGACTCCCTCCTCGTATGGCTCCGGGAGTTGGAAAGCTGCTTAAGCATGTATGACATTGACGGAGAAATGGAAATTCTCCTGCACACGCGGCTGTGGTGGGTCGACCAGGAATTCACCCATATTGACCTTCCCTCGCCTGATTAAATCCTCGGCGAGGTCCTTGAACGGCTGACAGTCATGGATGATGTGGCCGATCACCTCATGGTAGGGGCAATAGCCCTGATGAAATGCGGCACCTGGTGCTTGCTCCATGGGTGATGGGCTGATCAAACTCGCTCGTCGGCACGCGAAGAAGATGTTCAGGGTCTTCTCGCGAGGGAAGGAGTATAGCTTCTCTGGCTGCTCGCCTTGAGGTGAAGCCTCCCCGCCTACAGATGAGTCCTCCTCGCCTTCAGATGAATCTGAGGATTCCTCAGAGAGCCAGCCCCTGAGCGGAGTCGAGCCAGCAGGCGGTACACCTGCCTCCCGTATGTGGGTTGGAGCCAACCCCCTGGCAAATGGGCCGAAGGGGAAGGTGGCTAGTTGCTGATCTATGCTCTCTAGGAACTGTAGCATACGCCTCTGTTCCAGTTGCAATTGTCGAATCTCCCCCCGGATCTTCCGGATAGTTCTCCGCAGCGCCAAGCATTCTGGGAGTGAAGGAGGGGCTCTGGGGCCAGTGTTGGTCTGCTGGTTTGAAGGCCGGACCTCGGAGGCATTGGAGTTTGAGGCCGTCGTCACCATGTAGACCACGTTAGCCGACTGGTTCGATCGACCCCAAGCATGAGGCTGTGGTGGGTCGACTGCATGGCCCAGCATATTTACCAAGCCCTTTTGAATGAGGTCTTCTGCTATATTTTTGAAGACAGCAGTCTCCGATGGTATGACCCAACCTTCGATGATACACACAATAGGTAGGATCGTCTGTTTTATCCACCTCTGAGGGCTTCCACGGATCCGGTAGGGTGATGAGCTGCTCTTTCATGCATAGGTCGAAGAGGATCTTGGTGTGCTCTTTCCCGAAGGTATAAGGCGTCTTCATGCGCTCTGCTAAGAGAGGCACTTGCCTTGGCATCGACCTTTTTGCCATTGCCTCTGGATTTTCCTTCCCCCTTATCTCCATTCGTCGGGGAGAAGTCTACAGCATTTACCTCCTTGCCGCTAGCCAGACGGTCTTTGGAGGATTTACCCTTAGCGGGGGCTTGTGCCGGGTGGTCAGCGAAGAACATCTCAATTTCTGCCACCACCGTATTCAGCTGGTCGAAGTTTTTGATATTTGAGCCCAGAAGCTTTTCACTGAACTCAGCTGAGACCCCTGCAGCAGATAGTGATCGCGTCTTCGGGCGTCGGAGGATTGTCGCAGCGCATGTTGACGTCCCTCCATCGCTTGATGAAGTCCAACGCTGTTTCACCTTTCTTCTGTCGGAGGGAACAAAGCTCCGCCAAGGAGATTTTGCGTTCGACCATCTGCAAACGGTCGACGAACTTCTTTTGCATGTCGGCCCAATCGGCTACCGAATTGGGCTTCAACCTGGAGTACTACTGGAAGGCGGTGCCTGTCAATGATGTGGCGAAGTACCGCAACAAATATGCCTCTTCCAGCGTCAATTCACCCATGGCCGTCATGTAATAGGTCAGGTGTTTATGTGGAGAGCCCTACCTATTAAACTTCTGAAGCTTCGGGGCCTTCGGGCAATCCGGTAGAAGCTTCTTGAATTGATGGTGGAGAGGGTAGGGCACGCTGTACAAATCAACGGTAGCCACACCCTCACCATGTTGGGCAAACTTCGCCTCCACAATGCCCTCAATCATCTGCTTCTGCGCCATGAGGCTCTCTATAGCAGGAGTAGCAGACGACCGCTCATTGACTTCATGCTGCGGGACTTCGAAGTCCACTGCCAATGGCAATTTTACAGCGGTGACGGAGGCATTGGCCGCGACCGGAATGGGGGAAGGCTGCTGTTCCACTCCAGCGGGTGCCGCCTGAGGTGGGACATGAACTTCCTTTTCACGCAATAGCGCCTGTAAGAGATTCTTGAGTTCTTGGTTTTCGCATCGGAGCTCTTCCAACGCGGGAGTGTGTGTCTCTTCCCCCAGTTCTTCCCCGTGCCGGGGGTGGCTGTCCCTGTCGACACTATGGACGTCTTCCTGGCGCTCTTCTTGCGGCGCCAGCTCGGGCTGAGATGTACCAGCAGCCGACCACGGGACCCGGACCTTGACCTCCTCGAGTATTGAAGAGGCTGGTTCGGGTCGCCCGAAATGTCCTCCGGCTGCTTGTCCGCGGAAGTAGCGTAGCAGGTGAACACTTTGATGGTGTCATTGGTCACCTGAACCACCCACTTCTTCCTAGGTGATTGTCGGTCCGGCTTGGGCGGCATCCCTAGTCTGTCAAATATAGAAACTCGAGATGTAGAAGCTTGAGGGGAGCGATCCTCCTCCGCATGCGTGGAACTGGCCCACGGGGAGGTGGGCCGCACCTTCTTGCCGGCTCCTCGGCGCTTTTGCCCCCGTAGGGGTTGAGTTGTAGACCTTGGAGAGGCCGAGGTCTCGGTGCTTGTCGGGCTTCGCATTTGTTGCAACTCCGACATGCGGAAGGGCGCTTCCGCCTTTGCTCGCCTTATAATTCGGGCCTCCTCTTTGGTGACCCAAATTTTCTTCAGTTGGAGCTGACACTCCTCCGCTGGGTTGCCTCTTGTCCTTGACCGGGGAGCCCCTGGCTTGGGCCGCTGTAGGGGGCCCTGAGTAGCCGCCGATACGGTGGACTTCTTCATCTTCGCTCCGTCCTCCCGAACTTGCCGGAGGAGCTCGAAGCGATTGGAGGTGGGGATAGTCGGGACATGACGGTCCCGTGGTAAGATCGGCTCGCCTCCATCGAGCCAGATGCGGATGTCTCCCACA
Source organism: Amorphophallus konjac (assembly GCA_022559845.1). NCBI lineage: Eukaryota > Viridiplantae > Streptophyta > Magnoliopsida > Alismatales > Araceae > Amorphophallus > Amorphophallus konjac. The sequence continues at coordinate 108,584,538 of CM040121.1, forward strand.
ATTACAGTTTTACCGGAGCGAGATGCTGCCGCTTTAAGCTTTGTACCCTTACGGCTATGGCGCTACCCCCGTTGAGCAGGACCGACGCCGGCGACGCCAGCCATAGGCCTGACGTCATTGTGGTGGCGACGCTGCCCCCGTTGTGCAGGAACATCACCTATGAGGGTGGCCGCCGTAAAGCTGGAGCCATTGCGGCGGCGACATTGCCCCCGTTGAGCAGGAGCAGCGTTGACAGTTACTTGGTTGACCGAGAAAACTCGGCCAGTAGTGGTTGGGACAAAGGGCCTGACACCCCTAGTTCGCGGAGAATTGACCGGGCGGACCCGGCCGACTGCTGGGGTAGAGGGCCTGACACCCTCCAGAGCTGGCTTGTTGGCCGAGCGAACCCGACCAATTGTTGAGGCCGAGGGCCTGACGCCCCCGACAGTTGGCTTGTTGACCGGGCGAACCCGGCCGGTTACTGGGGGCCGAGGGCCTAGCACCCCCGACGACTGGCTTGTTGGCCGAGCAGACCTGACCAATTGTTGAGGCGGAGGGCCTGACACCCTCAGTGGTTGTTGCTGCAGACGCGACTGAACTAGCCTCAACCACGGGTACGGCGCCCATGAAGAAGGGCGAGCCGACGACCGCTGGGAAGTCGCCAAAAACGAGTGGGGTCGCCAGGTATCCGAACCTGGTGTGGTTGGCAATGACCTGAGGGCCGTAGGTGACGGCTTCCATGGTCACCTTGTTGTTGGTGGTGGTGGTGCGTAGCACGAAAAGAGTGGCGTGCGGATGCACGAAGAGCTCTCAAATGAACAGAGAGGTGTTTACCCTCCTCTTCCCGTCCTGTAAAAGGAAGAGGAAGGAGATCAGAACCTTGAGAAAGGGTTTGGAGACTTTCTTTGACAGAAAGAAGAAAGACGGGAAAGGTCCCATCGGGCGTGCCAGTCTGTGAGAACACAGAGTTTTTCACGTAGGAAAAATAGAATATAAATGTTCTATTTGAAAAGAGACATTCCCTTATGTATAGAGGTTTATTCTGTGGGTGCACATAGTATCAGACGATTTGGGTTCGAGTGTTGGACCTCTCCCCACTGACCGTAGTCAGTATTGATTTACATCGGTTAACGTCCGAACATCTTTGTTTGACTGTCAAAGAAATCCCAAAGTCCTCTCCTTGGGTTCTGATGCGGAGGGTAGACTCACTCGAGAGACTCTCCATAACCACTCATTTATCACCAACATTTGATAGGGTTAGGGTTTCATCAAAGGCCTTAAGTTCAGGCAAAGCCCTAAGATTTAGGAGTATGAACGCAAATGTGCGAAAGCAGTAGGCATTTTTGAAGTAGAGGGAGGTTTTCTGGGCCCCGAGGGTATTTTGGTAATTTTTCAAACCTAGGGGTATTTTGATAATTTTTTCAGGCCAGGGGTATTTTTGGGCTGGAACGGAAGTAGGACCGGGTTCATGACTTCCCAAGGCGCTGAGGCTCTTTCTGGAGGGTTTTAGGGGCGACTAGGCCATTTCTAAGTCACAGGGGTATTTTGGTAATTTTATCACACCCTACATAGACCTAGGGTCGGGGTGACATCTGAGTGTCGGATTGAGTTGACAACATCCCCTAGCTGAAGGAGTGACAAAGGCTTCATAGAAGGCTCATATGTGTCAATCTTACCCAAGGAAGGGCATATATGCAATTTTGGGAAGCCTAGGGGTTTTCCTATAATTTACCCAGTCAATGCATAAAGAAGACATATGAAGTCATGGATTGCATTTAAGGCCCAACTGGGTACAAAAGTTGTCGGCGAGTTGTCGACTGTACAAGGATCCGCACTAACGCGGGAAGGAGGGGCGTAACCCCAATTACAAAAAGTTGCAGGGTATAACTGCAAAATGCATGACATTTGTTTCCCGCGACCCGAGGAGGACATTTTTGTAATTCTGCCATCATAGAGGTAGAATCACGTGATTTAGTCGCCTCGGGACGTAGAAACTTACAAACATGGCCCAATGAGGGGCATAATTACAAAAATACCCCTTAGGGGCATATACACAAGACCCGGGGACTTACCCCTCACGGGTCAAAACAACGAACAAATTCCTTGCGCTGGATGTTTCAAGTGTAGGAGATGCCCCGTAGGTTCTGAATCCTCTCATTCTGGACCCTTGGGGGTCTATTTATAGAAGTGGGAGGCTCCCCGGGGTCGATTGGACCCGTATGGGTTAAACATGAGGTTGTTTGAACCCGTACGGATTAAACGGGGTGAAAATGACCCCGGGGAGGTCATTTCCCCCCTTTTTCTATTTTTTTTGGTTCTCCGTGCGCGGGAGAAAGGACCGGCCCGGGGTGGGAGGTCCCCGGATTCGGGGTCAAATGACCCCGGGCAGGTCTGGGGGGACCTCCCCGGGGTCATTCGACCCCGGGCCGGTCCTGCCCGGGGTGGATGACCCCGAGCAGGTCCCTCCCGGGGTCAATCGACCCGGAGCAGGTCCCCCTGGGGTCGATCGACCCCGGGCAGGTCCTGCCCGGCTGCGCACAGACCTCCCCGGGGTCGGGCGACCCCGGACGGGTCCTCCATCTCCCTGCTAGCCCATTTTCTGCTGCATATAGATAGGCAAAAAATGTTGCCAACAATGACCCCACCCATAAATGTCTGCTTCTTGTTGGCCACCTCCATAACCTGATGGAAGTCCATATTGACTCTGTGAATCATATCCTCCTTCACTATGACTGTATCCTCTACCTGTGTCTGTGTGGAAGGTGAAAGTTGGTGCATATGTGTCACCGCCAGTAGTAGCACCTGCAGCTGCACTGGATCATCATCATCATCATCACCATCATCATCGGAACCATAAGAAACCAGTCGCCTTTTAACCTTTGGGGATGTTTTTTTCTCTTTTGGTGTGATCATTTCATTCATCTTTGAGATGAGTCCTTTTCCCCTTGGCGTGTGTCTCACATAAATATGCTTCAACTGCTCAATTGTCGGGTCCTCTCGAGTAGCAGCACTAGTCCTTTCAGTTAGCTCATGCACTGATGTACTTCTTAAAGATGGAGGTGGCTTGACCATTCTAGGAGTGACTGACCTGCTATCTGATTCTGAGTGTTTATTTGGCTCAAACTCATGCTGCGGCTCAGTGTCATGAACAAATAAAGCTGGGTCCCTTCTCTGGTGCGCATGAGTCTCTCTAGCCCTCTTTGTTGGTCTTCTGAATTCTAGATCTCTTGGCTCATCTTCATCTAGTATGTCCTCTGCCCATGTTCTATCATCAACATCAAAAACGGGCTTATCAACCTGCTCTCGTCTCTCCACCCAAGACTGCAAGGGATTGTCGTCATCAAATAAAGCGTCCACATCAATTTTTGGAACTTCAATTGACCCTAATTAGATAAAACCCCCAAATTTAAATAGCTAATTAGGGTTTAATTTGGAGTCTTAACATATTTCACTTATGAAAATTAATATATTTAAGAGAACCTTACCTATAACAAAAAAAAATATCAAACCAACCAAAAAAATAAAAACTTACAAGATCTATTAAGAATGAGAGCCAAGAAAACGCAGCCACACGCTGCAAACTCGAAGAAACGGTGACGGCGGCACCAAACCCTTCCTTCTCCGTCACCCTGCAGCAGCAGCCAACAGCTCTCCCTGCCTCCCTTCTCCCTCAGATCTGAGAATCTGAGGGAGAACAGGAAGTGAACTCCCCTTAAGAGGGGAGTTCAAGTCCGTTTCGGCCGAAACCCTCCGGTTTCGGGCCGAAACGGGTAAGGTTCGGGCCGAAACGGGTAAGTTTCGGGCGAAACCATTAAAAATGTTTTTTTCAAGTTTCGGACCTGCTATAGTGAGCAGGCCCGATTTCGTATCAGTGTGGGCCGAAACGTATCGGTTTCGGCCGATACTGTCATCTATTGCCCAAAGGCCCATGCTAATACCTAGGCGAGATTGGCTAAAGCGAGGCAAACCATTGGCACCTCGCCTCACCTAAATGCCTAGGCAATTGTCCCAGTCGCCTTTGACGACTTAGGTAGCAATGTCTTTGCTTTAATCTTCATTTCATTCTTGTCATGTTCTACTGCCCTTCCCCTTCCCCTCTTTTTGCCTGCTACCACCACCCCAAGGAATTCTAACTACGTTCTCTCTTTTCTCTCCATCACAATTTCAACTAAGCCATTCAAACCCGTTAGCATTAGTCATTTGTCTTGCCAAGTCGGTCTCTTAAACCTAGTGCTATTACATTTGCCCTGCAGTAGTGCAGCCCAATAGCCATTGTCCCACCACAAGCACAGAATTGAAACAAATCAGAAGAATAGAAGGAAATAGATAAGAAGAGTCCAATTATCATACCATTAGTTTATACACGGTTGATTCACTGCCTATTTACAGAATTTACATACCTTGCATTTCCTGTGTTTTCATATTTGCTTGCTGAGGATTTAGGAGATGGCTTTATATTAGTACTTTACTCTATTGCTGCGTTCTCACTTCTGTGGAAAGAGAGGAAGACGTAGGGTTGGAAACATGGGCAAATTTGTCAAATAGAGTGCTACATTTTTGTGATTCTTGCACCAACTTGAAGTGGGTGGTTGCTAAAATTTTTCATTGTTTTTCATTGCATCACATATAGTTATAATCTTTAGGGCTTGTCTTGCATCACTATATTTTTATCAATGTCACAGATTCCCTTACTATCTTTTTTCTCTCCAAGGATGTAATGACCAGGTTCACCATCAATGTAGACGAAAGCATTATACAGAACCCTAATTTTGACAATGGCCTGATTAATTGGTCTGGAAGAGGATGCAAGATTCTTTTACATGGCTCTATGGAAAATGGAAACATACTTCCATTTAATGGGAAGGCCTTTGCTTCTGCAACAGAACGCACTCAGATCTGGAATGGGATTCAACAGGAAATCACTGGTAGAGTGCAGCGAAAGATTGCATATGAGATTACTGCAGCAGTTCGAGTATTCAGACATATTAATAGTGCCAATGTGCAGGCAACTTTGTGGGTTCAATCACCAAATGGCCGTGAACAGTATATTGGCATTGCCAAGTGAGCTTCATCTTCTTTGATATTTCATAATCATGAACATTAATGCTATGTAACATAATAATACTTTGTATTAGTATTAACTGGAATACATAATAATACTTTGAATTAATATTAGCTGGAATATCTGTTAGCATTTCTTTCATTCTCAGTTCTCTGAAAATTAGCCAGCTTGTCACAAGAGTGCAGGCAACAGACAAGGAATGGGTGCAGCTTCAGGGAAAGTTCCTCCTGAATAGCCATCCTTCAAGAGCCATTATCTATCTTGAAGGTCCACCCCCGGGTGCAGATATTTTTGTGGACAATTTTGTGCTGAAACGTGCAAAGAAGCTCCCTCCTTTGCCTCCACCTGATTTTGAGGTTTGTCAATGGTTAAATATTAATTTTTGACCAAGTATCTTATGAGTATACATTGTTTGGCTAGTTTGGATTTTTTTTTCTCCTAGTCGTTATTGGTAGTATCTGTAAATCTTTTAATGTCTACTTAAAATTGGAAAGAGTGAGAATTTTCTGAACATTTCTTATTTATATGAAGCAGCAAGACAAATACTATTGAACTGATGACAATTGAACAGTTATGATAACATATTATGTGCACTATTTTTTTTCTTGTTAGTTTCTAACTATGTCTGTCTGTTGCACTATGTATGATTGATTTATATCTTCTCATGAAAAAGACCATTTTATGAAGATGTAAGCATCCGAAAGTTGTACGTCAAATTCTTTTCAATTGGTTTGTGCATTAAGCATGAAACTCTGTATCCACCCCAGAAAAATTGACTATCTCAGTTACAACTTTCGGTCACTTTTGTCTGAACTATTATTTTTGTTATTAGTTTCTAGCTAGGTTTGCTTTTGCACACTTGCAGTATGTATGATTGCTTTATATATTCCCATTGAAAAGACCATTTTATGAAAACAGAAGCATCTGAAAGTTGCATATCAAATTCTTTTCTAAAGATTGGTTTGAGCATTAAACATCAAACTCCATATGCATCCAGAAAAATTGCCTCCCTCAGTCACAACTTTCAGTCACATTTAGCTTACCCAAGATCATTCCTTTCTCTAGAGATAGCTAAGGATGCCTCTGTGATGGTACATGGTTCTAGTTCTATCTTACCTCATTTAAAATTTTGATTGCTACCTTTTTCCACCTCATTTTCTGATTCTTGACTTTCTTGACTCAATAAACTATCATGCTTTCTTAAGCTCAGTATTGGTAAGCATCTTTTATAATCAATATCTTTGATTCCCATACTTACATTCTATTGGTATTACTCACAAACTTCAGTGTTCTGTCTCTACTTTCTAGATATACAAGAATTTTTCATAATCTAGCAGAGGCAGTCATTGTGTAGGTGAGTTATGAAACCCTAGTTATGAAGCATGCTGTCTACATAATTTGACAGCTCCTTTCCGATCCAGCAGAATGGCCATGGTAGGTGGTTTAGGGGTTTTGTAAATCTTGTTATTCCCTAGCAAAAGGAACACTTTTCTTCCCAGAATAAAAAAAATGAGAAAAAAATTATCATTAGGAGTTTACAGGAAAAGGTTAACTCGTGTGGATCAACATTAATCTCAGTCGTTGTTAAGTGATGAAGACTGGAGAGATGAGAGAAATCCATGGACAAAAAGAATAAGCTTGTTTTTTTCTCTGGAAAAAAAGTTTTCTTTGGTCTAGAGGTAGGAAATTCTACAGCTATTTATTTTCCCAAGGGCCGCTTTGATAATATAATAGGGTAAGGCGGGTTAGGGTAAGCCCGGGTAAGGTATTCGAGGGTTAACCCTAACCTAGTTTGATAATCTTACCCTACCCAACCTACAATAAGAAAAAAATAAAATAGATAAAATGATTAAAATATCATAATTAAAAAACCCACGGAACCTTACCCTACCCGACCCCGGTAGCTTATTCGGCCATTTTGGTCGAATAAGCTACCCGCCCTTAACCCTCACTTACCCTATCCGACCCCAAATAAGCTACCCTACCCGAGTGATGCAACCAAAGGCTGATAATCCCGGGTAAGGCGGATAAGCTACCCTACCCGAGCCTTATTCCGTTATCAAGGTGACCCTAAATGACTAACTTTGAGAAAAACACATTTCCCAGAAAGTAGACTTTTACATCTAGTTTTCCAAAACATCTACCCCACCCTTCCTCAAATGCATGCTTCAGGGAATTTGTTACCCCATTAGGGATAAAGTTTGCCTTTTAAGGGGAAAAATGGTTACGTCTAGACGTTACATCATCATTTAAGCATTACTGCTAAGCATTAGTTGATTTGGTACTCACCATCTTGCTCACATGTTATTCATATTCCTGTTTAATACTCTGTTAAAAAAATATCTTCTGTGTGCAGTTTTTTCTTAATCATTTTTTTCCAGTAATGGTGTAAGCATGTAGATTTTGCATCATTCTTTGTTTTGGTTGCTCTTCGTGTCAGATAACTACAAGAAGTATGCTTGAGTCAAGGAGAAAGCTGTCAACAAACATCCTCTTGAATCCTGACTTCTCTGAAGGGTTGCATTCTTGGCATCCAAATTCTTGCAAGGGATATGTCATTTCGGGATTCTCTGCTTTTGTTGATGGAATAACTCCGAAATCAGGAGAAAGTTATGCTGTTGTATCAAATCGAACAGAGTCTTGGCAAGGCTTGGAACAAGATATCACAGAGAAAGTTGCACCTAATTCTTCTTACATTGTTTCTGCCTGGGTTAGAGTTCGTGGTGGTGGATTGAAGACATATGAAATCAAAGCAACAATTAAGTTGGAGAACCTAGATTCAACCACAAGTTATATACCAGCAGGAAGGTTAGAGTTTGTGCTTCTGCCGTCTCTTAACAAAGCATGGTTATTTTTTGCTATGATTTGAGTGATGCTGCTGGGTCTGTTGATTGTAGGGTTTTGGCTTCAAAAGAGCAGTGGGTGGAGCTGGTGGGTTCTTTTTCACTAATGAGTGTGCCAAAATGGATAGTTTTTTTCCTGGAAGGACCCTCTCCGGGAGTAGACCTTCTCATAGACTCTGTGGCAGTTTCTTCATCCATTGTAGAGAAGCATAAGGTGAACTTCTAGCACATTTGATCCCTCTTGCCCCAGCTTCCACCCCCCTGGTGGGTTTGAGGCTGCACTTTTATATATGTTTCTTGGACTTTTCTCGTTTAATATAAAGTTATATGCACATTTGACATAAGGGTATTCTTGCACAATCATGACTTCCAAGATCTAACCAATAGGAAAATAAGACAGTCATGAGAGGAAGCAAACTGTTCGATATCTTGAGTTTTCGTTTCATGTTTTGCCTGTAATATTTTTTGGAAATTTGTAAAACAAGAAATTGTGGTGTAAAGGCAAATCCACCAGAGCTCTTAGCATCTTCAGAAATTGCAGTTGACATTGATCCATAGTTGTCCTACTTTTATTGAAATTGTGCTTCCGTCACATTTTAATCAGGTATGGCCCTGTTAGGTTTCAAATGTTCTGAAATAATAGCATTGTATCCTTGCTCTCTTTCTTAGTTATCTTCTGCATATGTTGAGTATAGGTATTTGGCTTTTATGGCTGCATACTAATGTGCAAAATATTATCAACCTATGAACTTTTGTTCACATCTAAAGAATTGTATAATCCAAATGTCGATGTGTATATGCTGCTAAGATGTTCATCTCATGTTATGTCTGATGACCATCTTATAATCTCATCTTCTGGCATTGCACATCTGTGACAAGTCTTTGTTCTTGAAATGCATATTCTGCATATCAAATATGGATAGACACATTTCCCCATGTTCCAATGTTCTCAATGCTATAGATTGTATGTTCCAAATTCTTCTAAAAAAACTATAAAAGTTGAAGTATAGCATGCTTGACCACATTGTGAGCCTGCACACATGTCCTTTCTCTAAAAGGTGTCTTATATGCAGAATGTCTTGTTTGGAGATAATATAGTTGAGAACAGTAATCTCATGGACGAACTTAACAGTTGGCATCCCATGGGTTCATGCACTTTAGAAGTGTGTACTGGTTCACCACATTTGCTTCCTTCTGCAGCAAAGGAATCTCTGGAGCACCACAAGCCACTTAGTGGTCACTACATACTGGCAACCAATCGCACAGAAACATGGATGGGGCCAGCTCAGAATGTTACAGATAGGATAAAGTTACACTTAACATATCAGGTGTCTGCCTGGGCTCGTGTAGGTGCAAGAGCAAGTTATCCTCAGATCATAAATGTCGCACTTGATGTAGACAGTCGATGGCTCAATGTGAGCCAGATTGAAGTCAATGATGGTGGATGGCATGAACTTGCAGGATCATTTAGAATAGAGAAGCAGCCAGCCAAGGTGATAATTTATGTTCAAGGTCCTTCTTGCAGTGTTGACCTGATGATTTCTGGGCTTCAGATATTTCCTGTTGACAGGATAGCAAGATTCAAACATCTAAAGGAACAAACAGATAAGGTATTCCCTCTTTTTCAATATGACAGTGTTAATCTATTTTTCATCCCTCCAGTTAAATTTTGTGGAGTTTCTTTAAACACTTGCTTGTGCCTGTTTTCTTTTTCAGGTACGCAAGCGTGATGTCATTTTGAAATTTTCTGGAACTCACAATGACATTTTGTTTGGCTCTGTGGTGAAAGTTAGACAAATTCAGAATAGTTTCCCATTTGGATCTTGCATCAGTAGGTCAAACATAGATAATGAAGATTTTGTTGAATTCTTTGTGAACAACTTTAACTGGGCTGTTTTTGGAAATGAATTGAAATGGTATCATACAGAGCCACAAAGAGGAAATTTCAACTATGCAGATGCTGATGAGATGCTTGGCTTCTGTGAAACACATGGTATGGAAACAAGAGGCCACTGCATCTTCTGGGAGGTTGAAGATGCTGTGCAGCCATGGGTACGGTCATTGAAGCAAGATGATCTGATGACAGCCATCTATAGCCGCTTGACATCTCTTCTTTCACGATACAGAGGCAGATTTAGGCATCATGATGTGAATAATGAGATGCTTCATGGTTCTTTCTATCAACAGAGGCTAGGAAAAGATATCTGGTCATACATGTTTAAGGTAGCAAATCAGATTGATCCTTCTGCGGTACTTTTTGTGAATGACTATAATGTAGAGGATGGATCTGATGCAAAATCTTCTCCCGAGAAGTACATTCAGCAAATCCTTGACTTGCAAAAACAAGGTGCACCTGTTGGAGGGATCGGCATTCAAGGACATATTGAACATCCTGTTGGACCAATAATCTGTTCGGCATTGGACACATTGGCGATACTGGGCCTTCCCATTTGGTTCACCGAGTTAGATGTCTCGGCGGTAAATGAGCATGTGAGGGCCGATGACTTAGAGGTTGTGCTCCGGGAAGCCTATGCACACCCTGCCGTGGAGGGCATCGTGCTTTGGGGATTCTGGGAAACATTTATGTGCAGGGATCATTCTCACTTAGTTGATGCTGAAGGTGACATTAATGAAGCTGGTAAGCGGTTTCTTGCCCTTAAGAAAGAGTGGTTGGCAAGTGCTGATGGATTAATTGATAACAATAGAGAGTTCAAGTTCCGAGGGTTCCATGGTACATACAACGTGGAAATCACTACCCCTTCAAAGACATTCTCCCGGAAATTTGTGGTTACGGGAGAGCATCCATTGGTATTGGACATTCATTTATAGATTAGACATGATTATATGAAATAAAGAACAATGAACCTTCTGTCTAGAGGCCAGCTAATCTCTGTTACATTTGATGATAATAGCTGTGTTAAGAAATATAATGCTTTTGTTCTGTGACTTCCCAAAAAGACCTAAATGACTTGATTGATGACCACAGAATAGCTCAGCTACAGAATCCAATCGAAACTTTGGATTCTCTTGCTGAGGCATTCTGTTCTTATAGTGGTGTAACTGATGTTTGCGTCTTTTCTTTGTTCAAGTACATGGCAGTTAATCTGTTTGAGAAAGGATACTGAGATGGCAACCAACTTGGCCTTGTAAATTGGGTTCTCTTTTATTTAGTTGAGAAAGGGTATTCAGGTGGCAACTTGGCTTGAGCCTGTGTTAAGTTGGACTCACATTTATTCAGCTGATTTAATGGGTCAGATGGCATTCGCATACTCTGGCTTTCTGTATGAGTGAGTTTAGTGAAAGTTTTTATTGTTTGCCTGGTATTTCCTCCGAGGACAAAAGAGAGTCAGATGACCAAATTGGAACATAAAGCTGCCATCACCCAGAACAATAACACCTGCATTGTGGCATTTTGCACCCAAGCAATCAAGAGGCGCCACACCCCTGGGGTGTCATGCTCTAAAGGCCAGGCACACTGTGCCAACCACTATCTGGAAGTCAAGGCTTTCTTAACCAAAATTTCTGATCTATAGTTCAATTTTGTTGTTTCCTTATACTTGCATACATGAACAAAATCCTTGGGTGTGTACTTGTTAATGCCAATCCTTTCCATTACAATGCGTTACAGGCTTGGCACTGCGATGCACGTCAGTTTACCTTTGGCTCTGTGCAAGTACATGCATTGAAACATGCAGCCAGTCCATTTATATGTATCCTTTCTTTTTTAGTCAAACATGGATATCATTCATCTATCCTCTTTTAGGTGTTGATGCAAATATGTTTTTTTTTTGTGTGATATTCCATGCATGACTGTAAAGGTCTGCGTGCCGAAATAAATTGACCTTACAATACTCAAGGAACCATGATGTACACGCGGCTTCTGACCCCGAGAAATTTATACACAGTTTCTATTTCTAGACTTCTCTTTATTAAACAAGAGCCATATGGATGCACGCTACTATCCACAATTGATCAGTTTATTTATACCCCCAAGTTTAACCCGACAAGGCCTTGGGTTGTTCACCATGTCATTGCCACAGAGTTGACTATTTAACAGTTCCTCACTGTCTAAGTCTACCCATGTCATTCCTTCACAACCTTCTTCAAGTAGAACTCCCTATGTTGGGATCAGTCGAGGACAGAGCTGCAGATGTTTGTGTGCAAGTAGCCCATGGCATCTGTTGAGACCACTTCGGGTGTTCTAATTACAAATCCCATATCCTGACCATAGACTTGTGATGGATTCGATTCGATTCGATTCCCATGAGAAGGTGCCCATCTTCTCATACGACCAAGTCAACTGAGGGCGTTGACTCGAACAGCTAGACAAGGGGGCTCTCACGATTCTACCTTAAAACCTTATCAATAGTTCGAGCATGATCCATCAAAAGACTCCTGAGACATTTGAGTTGAGGCACTTCTTCGAGCATTGACCAATGTGGTGGTGCTAAGGAACATGCTACTAACAATATCGAAGGCATCTCTTTATGAGCGATGGCAAGATTTCTCCGGGAGGTACATAGTCAGCAGCTCTGTTGGTTTGGTGTGGGCCTTCCACATACATTAATGGTCTTGGATTCAAGTCACATGGTTGGCAGGCCCCATAGTCTTGAAGGCATGCTGCATAGATTACATGGTACAATAGATAAGGAAGTATCGAACTGTGCCGTTGAGTTAAATCCTTGCCATTGGGTATCTTGAAAGGGAAAGCAACAAGAAGAATGCTAGGTGCCACTCTTTCTATCTCATTTATCATACCTTTTTCTATTATCCCATTTAAAGTTGAATGGCAAAGGCGCTGAACTTTTGAGTCTCGACTTTAAATTCGGCATCGAGTTCATGTCGACTATCTGATCTCAGGCAAAAAAAAAAAAAAAAGAAGAAGCACCCAAACATTCTTAAGGAAGGGAGGACATCTCCTCATTGATGGGGGTGTTCTACCAAATTAGACATCCTTTCTAGTTTCTTGTTCTAACATGCATTTATGACTCTCATCCTCCAGAGTAAACGCTGGATCAGATGTCCGACTCGGCTGACACGAACTTTTGTATGTCAAACAGTGTAAAGTACTGCGGAATGGTTGTGAGTTTTGCACGGATAACTCTTATTTTCTTGCTGCAATGTTGTTCTTTCTCCTTAATGAACTCCTGGTGTACTCAGCTACACGCTACCCTCGTGTTGTACGATCTGTTCTAGTCATGAGATAAAATGAAATTACTGTGATAAATACATGCAGCCCGTGGAGATATGAATTGCACAAATAGCGTTTAAAATAGGGATTTTTACCTTTTGACCCCTATACTCTTACGTAATTACATTTTAATCCCTACAATCTATCTATTTGTGAGAGGGTGGGGGGAGAGAGAGAGATCCATGCCCTCGGTCTCTCGTGACCCATCCATGTCCACTGGCGGAGGGCGACTTGGGTAGCGGCCGAAGGGGAGCGGACAGTGGAGAGAGAGGGAGAGAGAGAGAGAGAGAATCCCCTCTGATGTCGACTGGTTTGAAGAGAGAGAGAGTGTGTGGCACCCCCTTCTTCTCTGGTTCTAGTCCGCGCTGACAAAACTCAAATATTATGAGTCAAAAATTATGTAAGATATTAAAGGTCAAAACATCCATATATTCAAACAAACACAACTATACGTTTTTCATGGAACATAAACATATGATTACGTCATATTCAGTGTCGTACATCTCTCTCCTTAAAATAATATTTGCAACTCTTACGTAGAGAGAGAACTAACCCGACGATCACATTACATTCATGAATAGAATAAAACTAAACTTGTCCGGTAACCGGAGTCCAAAATTTCTCCCTGAATTGCTCTCCGACTCATTCCACGTCATAGCCAAAGGTTCACACTTTCTATAATTTCGTGAAAATAGTTAAATCACATATGTGAGTCTTAAAAAGGTTCAATGGACATCAAAACTAATGACATGCCTATCACATATAGTAATTTGGAAAATCCATATAATAACTTAGCAACATGTATTCCAATATGTTCTAACATATAATATATAAACCAATGGAACATAAATAACAGAACTGCTCACACGTTCAGCACATAAGCATATACTTTAATTTCAAAAGTGTAAGAGATTGTCAGAAAAATAATATTTACAAATAGCCTACATGTCACGTCAAGACATATTCAAATAAGATGAACATAACAAATCGTACGTGTAGGCTTCAAAAAATCAAATCAGATTCATATGCAATTTCTAATTATTCTGTCTAACTAACAGAGACGATTGAACCCACGTTAATTGTAATTTAATTTCACATAATCGGACATGTGTCTAAACCATGACATAAGATGCTTACGGTTGAAAGACATTGTCCGGCCTTTCAAAATAGTCTGTCGTCTTCAAACAATGAGTCTAATTCTCACAATAGATGCTTACTGTTTAAGGCACCCTAGGTCTAATTCTCGCAATGAACCCTTAATGTCAGGACACTCTTCGCACCCCTTAAAGTGACACTGTCCATATGTTTAATTTCATATTAATCTCTTTATCAACTTTTATCTAAATAGCTTTAGCTCGGCCAAATGAACAAATTGATGACACATTGACTATGATTCATGGCAAATCAGAAAAATAGTCATAAATAATTGGATCCCATGAATAATAATTAACATGCATATTTTGGGTTATAGTCATGGATGATTATCTTAAGGACTGTATGCAATTAAATCTTACCCATGTTGTTATCTTCTAGATATCAAAATAGAATCAAAATAAAACACATAACAAATAGCATGGGCTCGATTTCTCACATGTCTACTTTTATTGTGAGATCCTTAAACACTTTAAAATTTTTCTTCGAACTTCTCTAACAAACTATGCACAGCTCCCTTACATTTCTCATGCATTGAGGACGACGATCCCACTCCTAAACATGATATAGCAATTAAGTCTTCCTCTCATAACACCATTTAAACAACCTAAAATTTAACTCGTTCTTGTTCTTCTCCTCCTACTTCTACTACTGTTGTTCCCTTCTCACATATACTCTCATTGCTTATGGAAGAAAAGAGAGGAAATGAGAGAAGATAAGATAGAGAAGATTTAAATAGGCCATCCTCATCGCTATTGTTACTCCCTTCTCACGTGTACTCTCGTTGCTTATGGAAGAAAAGAGAGGAAATGAGAGAAGATAAGAGAGAGAAGATTTACATAGGCCATCCTCATCACTACCATAGTGGAAATTTTTTTTTTATCAGAATCCCCTCCACTATCAACACCCTTCACCAATTTCTCATGCAAACACCTCATGGTCCATCCACCTACCGTAACATCTTCCACCTATGGTAACATCTTCGTCCACCTTTCACATATCATAAACTATCTGAACAACTCGTAGCCAACCTTCCAACACATGCAAAAAAAAGTATTTTCTTCAATTATATTAATTTCTCTAGACAAGTCTTAACTAAGATGAGTTTTAGGTCGGATGGGTCTTAACTTAGATGGGGTCACTTAGTTTGGATAGGGGTCACTTAGTTTGGATAAGGCCACTTAACTCAAATAAGGGGCACTTAGCTTAGTTAGGCAGCTCGGATAAGGGTCACTTAGTTCGGATAGGGTCACTTAGCTCGGATTAGCTCGAATCGGACCACTTAGCTTAGATAGGGGTCACTTAGTTCAAATAGGACTACTTAGCTTGGATAGGGGTCAACATAAGGCACTACACTTCTAATGCAGGATATTTTTAGCCTTCAAAACTATGAACCTGAAAAAGTGCTCAATAGTAGATGATTAAATTATCTTTCTATGAGCACGATTTCACCTCATTTGGACATTTTTATATAAATTTAACATAAATATATGGACGTCTCACTAAGATGAATTTACAACACTAGGGGCTCAACTAAGTAAATATGTCAACCTGTTGGGCTCTTATCGTGAAATATAATATGTTGAGTTTCAAGAGTCATGATATATATAGAGAGAGAAAGAGAAGAGAAAGATAGTAGAGAGAGAAAGGGAGGGCATCGGCCCTAGTTAGCTTGGTGGAAGAGAGAGAGAGAGAGAGAGAGAGAGAGAGAGAGAGAGAGAGAGAGAGAGAGAGAGAGAGAGGTTCCCAATCATCAAGGAGTTTCCCCATAGGCTCCAATACTACCTCCGACGATGCTGACTCCACTATCCTTTCCAAGGACTCCCCCTTCCTTGTCGTCAATAGCTCGGAGGCCGCCTCCTTCTCCAACTTCTCCGCCATCAACCTCCCAACCACAATTGAGACTTCTGACAACCTCACCGAGATCCAAGTCCAAGTTGACATCAAGGGTTGCACCCCGTCATCATCCATCCCCATGGTTTGGACATCTTGCCTCTCACGTCATTGGTGCCATATGTGGCCCTTTCCTCTCTCTCCCTCTTTCTCTCTGCTCACACCCCTAGTTGTTGCGAGAACCCTACCGCCGCCACTCTCCTCTTCCTCCTTCTTTCTGCTGACACTGATGCACTTTGCGGAGATGAGGATGGTGCCATAATTGGAGAAGCCAACGTGGAGAGACAAGAAGGGTCAAAGGTGGGGAGAGCAGAGAGACAAAGAGAGAAAGGGAGGGTGACAAGGGGAGAACCCCTCCCTCGGGTATCGGTGCTTCCCCCAAGCAAGGGAGCTATTTTTGTAACACTTTGACCTTAGAAACCAAGGAACATATTAGTTCCCCCAATGGAGCCAAGAAGGTCCATAGGGAATTAGTCAAAGTCTTCAAGATTATACAAATTATGAGTTGTAAATAAATGAAACACCATCTGTAACAAAAATCTGATGGAGAAATAATGTAAAAAGAAAATTAAGTAATTAGAAAGATAACTAGATTATCTTTTAAGCACTTATCATGGTTTTTGTTATTTACAGAAATAGAAGTACTAAAATACCTTAAACGGTTAGGTGAAAGTAGACATGGATGGCAGTCAGTTAGAATAGATTAACAATGGACCAAGGTTAGACGATAGCCTTGGAAAAGGTATAGATGAAGGTAGACTTGGGCTAAAGAAGGACTTAGATGATAGAGAAGTAGGTGATATATCAAGACTACAAGAAAATGCGGTGTCTGTGATGGCTGATTTTCGTCCGAAATCCGTCTGAAATTTCGTTTGAAATGAATTTTCAGACGAATTTCAGACGGATTTCGGACGGATATACTCCGTCGTATATTCCTAGTAACAAATTTCAGACGGACTAAATAGTCGACGAAAATTCCGTCTGAAACTTAAGACGAAAATGAAGTGGACGGAAATTTCGTCAGTAACATAATTATCCCGACGAAAAATTATGCGTATGAAATTCCGTCTGAAATTTAAGACGGTAAAGAATCCGACGAAAATTTTGTCTAAAATATTTCCGTCGAATATACTATCCCAAAACCCTATTTACGACGGAAGGAATCCGTCTGAAATATCCGTCGCTAATACCGCCTTTTCTTGTAGTGACCTATGTAGAGAAGTTAGATGGAAGTGAGAAGTTAGATGAAAGGAAATAGACTTAGTCGAGAGATCATCTAAGTAGGAAAAAAGTAGACGAAGTGGAGGATAGACGATGGCGTGGATGAAGCAAAGTAAATGAATGACGAAACAGATGGAACAAGTAGATGATAGGCAATAGCATTTAGATGATAGAAAGTAGACGATACAATGTCTAAATATAGAAAGTTAGACGATACAATGATCACTTGTGAGAAGTAGACGATAGATCGCCCAAGTTGAAGAGTAGATAATAGGACCTTGAACTTAGACGGTACAAATTTAGGTAAAATAAACTAACGTCAAATTTTAGTGAATAATCCATTTGACCCTTAGGTGGCCAATAAATATATATAAACTTGATTATCAGGATAAGACCTGAGAATTATAAAGAATTATGAAATTACCCTTATTAGGATTTTTATAAAAAGAAATAGTAATCTTTTATTTAAGCGGTGACAGGTAAAGACAGATGCTAGGTAGACATGTTAATACAAGTTAATAGACGTGTTAGCTTCTTATCTTTCTTAATAAGTTGGACGATAAGCAATAAGCGATACAAAATTTGGAATAATAAACATAGATAATATAGAAATGGGCAAAGAACTTAGTCTTATAAACTAGACGAATATAATTAAACAATGAGGAAATAAAATAAGAGACTTGCTGTGATAATGGTGAGGGTCAATATTGTGTGGCAGGGGTTAGTAATGTAGGACAGGTGTTGACAACAAATGAAATGCTATAACAGATAGAAGGTGGTTCATAGCATATGAAGAATAGTTATGATGGGTGAAAGATACTTGCTAACATGTGGATCGAAGACTCTTAGGAGTAATTTCCCACTAGGTGAACGGGAGATTAGTCTATTTAAACCCTCTTTATCTTCCCTGCTACCCGTTTGTTCATCTTAGACACCCAACGTGAGAACAGTAGGAGCAAGATGGAAGAAGAAGGGAAAAAGAAGTGAGTTCTAGTTTGTTGAATATGTTATTCAGGGATAAAAAAACTAACTAGGCAATACTATTCTATGGCAATTAGGGGTAAGATAATCATCCACATGCACAAGAAGATTGGATAGAGATGGTTTTAAGATGACCAGTGAGGCTTAGGAGGAAAACCACCATGATTAAAGATTTCTCAGTAGACACATGATAATCCGATGGCATATTATTTGTTACTTATATGGTCTTGAATCTATTTTGATATTTGGAAATTAAATCTTATGCGCGCATGATTAGAACCTGAGTTCTATATTATTATGTGTGACCTGATTATGCTTCTGATTGGCCATCAACTGAAGTCAATGTGACATAAGCCCATGTAAACATATTATAGTTATGTGAATATGAATTAGCAAAAAAATTATTATGCATTAAACACATGGGCAATGCCATCACAGGGAGGCGAGGGGTGACAAGCCATAGCTAGCATCCGTTACAGAATTAGGCCCATGTTCGAGGATAAATGAGCTTATGTTCGGTTAAAATCTAGAGTCAAACCTAAAAATTGATCTAGTGGATGGTGGAGTAAGAAACTCTATGTCACTACAGGGACTAACACTAACAATCCCCAACGTCTGAATCATTTATTTATGTCCACATTTCGGTGCCTTGGCATGTGTTTGTGACTCCTCATAGAGTGGTTTGAATGCATGCCCGGTATGTGTAAAAGGTAACACATTTGCATGTCATACGATTCTAGAAATTTCTATTAAGATTCTCAGATTTGATAGGTGAAACTATATATAATAATATGATCTAAAAGGTTTGCTTATGTGATTCGATCTGTTTAGATAGGTATGAGCATACTCTGACACGTTTCGCAAGCCATCTGTAAGTCTAAAATATCTAACAACAATTTGAATAAACAAGAAATCTGTACCTATACTCGATATCTAATTTGTTCCTTGTATTTATGCTATATGTATGCTTAGAACTCAACGAAGTTACGATTAGTTTAGAATTATTATATTATTTACAAGAGCTATTAAATAGTAAACATGTTATTGGTTTGATATCTATTGAGTCTTAGAACTCACACCCCTGACTTAACCATTTTTTAGGAATTAGTAAGTGTGGGATAGCTCCGCCAAGTAGAGGATTTAATTAAGAGCAAAATCCTGGGGAAAACCTCTTGAAGCTAGCGTGCCCAGAGCTGGAAGGTTTAATCTGTCTGTTCCTCGTGGTAGTGGAATGTTGCTGAAGACTCAGTGTGTGAGACAGAAGCAGTGGCTGAGGATGTTCAGGTGTAGTTTTCCTTCCTTGTATAAAGAATGTAACTGACACTTTGTGTCATGATGTAGTTGCGTGTTTGAACATAGAAAGTTATACACATTAGATTATGATTATATGTGATTTTTAGATATTGAGGAGTACAGTCTTATTTATGTTGTATATTATATATGTTTTGCCTTATGGATATGGTATGATCGTGCTTTGAAATTTATGGATGATTTGGCTCTAATGTCTCACATAATTTGCAAACTCACAACGATCCGATTTGAAAGTGTGGTTATTCCTGGACCAGGCCGGAAGAGCCAGGGAAGGGAGCAACACAATTTTGATATTTTTTCTATCTAAATATAATATTCCTTCTTTTTAATGGCATATTCTCTTTTTCCACGGTATGTTAACCATATGGGCTTTCAAGGAAAAGTTAGATTTGGGGGGTTTTCTAACAAATAGGTATATTGAAGGGGCTAAAATATAATTACGTAAGATTGTAGGGGTCAAAAGTAAAAATTCTTAAAATGAAAACAAGAAGAGGTTAAATGACTATGAGAAAAATAGATACTCAAATATTTGATGAATATACCATGGTTCTCCGACCTGTGCCGTACCAGTGCAAGTCAGCCGACCAATATCGTACTTAGCGACTACCAAGTCGATGGGTCCCTGACACGGTAGGGAGCATGATAGAGGGGGCGATGGCGGTGATGAAAGGAGGAGACAGAGGCCATGGCGACTGCGGCAGAGGAGAGGGAGGGAGGTTGGGGATTATCACTAGCATGTTCTACTCCATGTCCATCCTTAGTGCTCCTTCCCCACCCTTGGCATGTTGATCCAGTGGTACAGCGCATTGTCGTCCTCTCTCACGTCCCACTAGCAGCGAATGAATAGAGCACAAGAAGAATAGAGTAATCAACGATTGATGGGAATCGATGTCGAGCATGTACATTTTATTTTGTATTTATATCTTTTAGTTTATTTGTATATCCATGAGAAAATATATACGCAATTGTACGGCTTTGTAAGCCAATGCATCATTCCTATGGATTGTATGAGTTTCTATGTAATTTACCAGTAGGACCAGCAAGGGGGCCCTCAGCCCTT
Organism: Amorphophallus konjac; assembly: GCA_022559845.1. Lineage (NCBI taxonomy): Eukaryota > Viridiplantae > Streptophyta > Magnoliopsida > Alismatales > Araceae > Amorphophallus > Amorphophallus konjac. The sequence goes on from CM040121.1 coordinate 108,605,231, forward strand.
TCCCATTGGTTCATGTCATTCATGTGGGGCTGGTCAACCATCCTAGGTGGCCATCTAGAAGGGTTGAATGTCAATTGACCACATGGAGACAAAGGGGGTAAATTTTCCAAGGTAGGCTACCTACCCTTTCCACCTTGTCCCCTCTTGGTCAAGGGGGCGCCCCTCCCCTTATTATTTTATTATTTTTGTGTGTGTTATTCACATTTCATCTAGGCCTTTCATTCCCCATCCCTAGATCCAAGGGTGTACATTTGATTTGATGAGAGTCATATAAAACCTTGTATTTTCATTTGGAAATTAATGAAAAGTTAGAAAATTTGTTGGAAGCTTGAAGCTCCTTGCGCCCCTCCCCTCTCTCCTCTGGTGTTCATATCCTCCAACCCCCAATTCTACAGTGGATATCTTCTATCTCCTCCCCCTCAATCTCTGAGTTCATCTCCGGTGCCGCCGCCGCCATTCGTGCCGCCTTCGAGCCGCCGCGAAGTCGACTTCGGTGTTCTGTCCATCCTAGGTAGAAGCTTTTTCTAGGAATTCCTGCTATCCACTCCGAGTTCTTCTTGATCTGAAAATTTTATGGTGTGTTCTTATCTTCAATCCCCACCACCACAAAAAAAATCCAGTCCAAATTCCATCATTTACTATTTTTAAAATTTCGTGTGTTTCTGTTTCCTAGTTCTATCCAGTTTCAGATCTGTGTGACAGCACCCCTGTAATCCCCCCCTCCGACCATCTTGTTGATTTTTTCAAACCCTCCCAATTTTACTGGGAGTTCTGTCCACCGTCCCCTCACTCCATGAATTTTCCCGATTTTTTATCAGCCTTCCATCCATTTTTCACAATTCGTTTTCAGAGCCATCTACAGTGCTGTCAGCCAGTTTCCAGATCCGACCCACTTCTAGTATAAAAATAAAAACAATTCGTAGCCACCTCCAAACTTGTCACAAAAAATATTTCCGTCTTTCTTGTTCCATTTCCTACAACTTTGATGAAGAATACAACTTCAGATTCTGGTGTCTATCTATCGGTCAACGGCAGTTCTCAGATAAGTTCCTTGCTAATATGAGAGTTCAGGTATTGTACAACAGCAACCTTCAAAATTCGCCAATCAGACGTACATGCCTGGTTATTTTTCTGTAATCCCATAGGGTTGAAGTCCTTCGAAGCAACTTTCCAACGGCGCCAGTTTCGTCGCATTCCAACATCGGGGCTGGTCGCAGTGAGCAATCTCGTCGGGTCGCGCGCTGAAAGACAGAACCGGCAGATCCACGGCCGGTTATTCCGACCGGTGCCGATCGGAGCCGCCCGGCCTCCGGCCGGTGAACCAACACGCCTCCACTCCAGGGAGCGCTCATCCAGACATCCCCCACTACAGCGGTGCCACTGGGTCCCACACGGCCCCTCCGGATAGCACGTGGGCCCCACCGTCACGAGTTCGGGTGCTGCCGAAGCTATGCGTGAAGCCGCCCGTCAACCCGGAATCGGTCCTCTCGGGCCCATTGTGTCGCCCTTTACCTCCCTGTGTGGAGTGGGCTGTAACTCATTGCTGTAATCTTCGTGTATTAACTGTCCCGGGAGTACGAGTTCGGCCGGGTCCGTCTTCCCCACGCCGAAAGCGTGGAGGTATCGTACTCACTCCCTTATCCGGCATTTGCTTTCTTTCGTATATACATCTTTATGCCGCTGCTAGAGAGCATGTGTAGGGATATCTAGCTTGCTATATATATGTTTATTACCGCTGCTGCGAGAGAGTGAGTGACCGTCCCGTGACCCGATCCGGGCACAAAAGAGAATTGACCACCCTACCTCTTGCCGGTTTCTCAACCGTGCACGTCCGACGCTTCCCTCGTTAAGGGACAATCACGAGCTCACCTAGAGTCCGAGGACTACATTCCTCATTCGAGTCGTGTCCGTGGTCCCGTCCCGCATCAATTTGGTATCAGAGCAAGTTTGAGTCTAGGGTGTCAAAAAAAAAAGAGCATCATTTAAGTCTAAGTGTCTAAGTCGGTCTTAGGAGTTGCATTTGCATACCATTAGTCGGTATATCAAAAGGTGTTGTCCGAACGTTAGGCTACGCCTATCGGGAAGGCCGCACATTTACGCGAGTGATCTTCGGATCGATTAGCTCCGCCACGTACCGAGTCTTGGTCGTCATGTCTAGGGTTGTAGTCCATTGTCTAGTTGGTTTATCTACTAGTGTCGGCATGGCCATCCTCTAGCTTCCCCGTGTCCCATGGATTACCAAACACCCGGATCTTATCCATGGTGGTGATACTATCTCAAAGGGAAGGACCACCCGAACCACCCCACTAGGCCCGAAACCCGGGACTTCTACGGGTCCGATGACCCAGGTGACTACCTAGAGTGGGAAGCCATTATGGACGACTACTTCGAGGTGTACAATATGTACGGGCCCATGCAAGTCGATGTTGCCAAAAGGTGACTTTTTGGTGAAGCCGTCGAAACATGGAGGGACATCAAATATTGGAGGGAGGATAGGAATCTAAGGCCCATCGAGTCATGGTGGGAAATGAAGAGAGCGCTTAGGAGGATCTACTTTCCCCGCCCACCTACCTCCAACCACGGAGGTCATACCACTCACCAACCCCACCAACTCACCCACAATCAAGTGGGCCACACCTCTACACAATCCCACCCCTTCACCGCCGTCCAAGCCCATCAAGGCGACCCCAATCTAGTGGCCCGCCCAGTCACCTCCAACCAGCCTCCCCTTGGCACCCCCATCCCAACCCACTCAAGTACCTCCAACCGAGTGGAAGTCCCGCTTATAGCCGAGCCTAGGACCACACCTAGGCCGAGGGATGAGGAGCGAGTCCACCCCAAGGTCCCTACTCCAACCCGCTCCTTTGAGGAATTCGAGAAAATGATTTCAGATTTGTTGGAAAGGATAAGAGCTTCTTCACCCTCGAGAGCTCCAATGCCACCACCCTCTACGTCCGAACGTGATTTGGAACCATCTCATTTGGAGCCACCAAGGCCCGAGCCACCTGTATTTCTAACGGGTACATTGTACATCACCGAGCCATTTTTTAGTTGGCTCAAGGATGACTTGGTCCCACCTCCCTTTCCATCCATGGACCCCATCATCCCTTTAGTGCCGGTCAACTCCTTCCATACCACATTTCGATCTAGTCACCATGTTGACACATTGGACGATCTTATCATGGGATTAGATTCACAATGGAAGTTGACGCATCTTTTGGCGCGAGGCTTTGACCATCCCGCTAGTCTTAGCTTCACCCATCCGGCCTTCAGGTCCATTACCTCCGAGTGCACCGTGGGTTGCGTCACCACGGAGGTTCTTCTACTTCTCCCGCTACCGGACGAGCCCGAATTCATACCCTTTTGTCCGAGGGAGGAATCATACTTCTTGCCTACGATCCCCGTCCCACCCGTCACAATTCAAGAAGGTGACTATCCACACCTTCAAAACTTCTACACGTGGGACCGTGACTTGTGGGAACCCACCACAGGGGGTCATACCTTCTTTGATCCCTTTGACCCACTCCCTAGTGGATCCTTAGACCCTCCATATATATTTCACTTCTTAGAGGGAGTCCACTATCACACTCCTACCCCACGGGTCGGGTCCTCTACGCCCACCAAGCCCGTACACCTACAAGATACACCATCATCTAGGGGTAATACTCCTGGTCCTCCCACATCCACATCCCATATGCATGCATGGCCCACCTTAGGAGGTCTAGGATTTCCGCATGATGTCAACCACCGGTTATGTCTGATGCATGCATGGCATACGTTCGGGTGTCCTGGTCTGCCGTCATCCATGTACGGGTCGGACTAACCATAGATTTGTCTAGAGTCATGCATGAGTCTGTTTCTTATTTGTGTGGTTTGCATATGTGTGTTAGTGCATGGTGAGTCTGCATGTGTCTTGTGTAAGCTCGTTGTCGATCTCTTATGAGTAAGAGGCGAGTGGACTCGCTCGATGAGTATGGGATCGGTTCTATATCTACACCCGGATCTAGTTACCTACAGGGACTCAGCGGTGATTCCTAGTGAGTCTTTGAGCCGCCACTTCCCCTTTGAGAGTGCCCCACCCGGAGTGTCCACCTCTAGCCTATAGCAGCTTGTGCATATCGAGTATATATGGAATGAGCAGGTGACGGTCACTTGGAGTGGAGCATACCCGCGCTACTTGGCACGGTGACGGATCCGCCGGAGTACTCGAGCATCCATACCCCTACTCGACGGGGTCGAGTTCCTCCCACCCGGGGAGAGTTGATGGGAATCGATGCCGAGCATGTACATTTTATTTTGCATTTATATCTTTTAGTTTATTTGTATATCCATGGGAAAATATATGCGCAATTGTACGGCTTTGTAAGCCAATGCGTCATTCCCACGGATTGTATGTGTTTCTATGTAATTTACAAGTAGGACCAGCAAGGGGGCCCTCAGCCCTTTCCCATTGGTCCATGTCATTCATGTGGGGCTGGTCAACCATCCTAGGTGGCCATCTAGAAGGGTTGAATGTGACGACCCGAGATCCGGATACCGGGAGGAGCCCGATACCATTCGAATCCCGAACCGCCGCCCATGAGCGGGAGGCTCGGAAGGGCTAAAAAGGAGTGTGGAGGTACAAAGAAATAAGAAATAAGGCAGGACAATTCAACAATTAATAGAAATAAATAAACAACTACGACAGAGTCCAGTCCAATAGAAAGTACAGTCTAAAGCAGTAAAATGTACCACATGCCAAGTGAACACTCAGCCGGCAAGCTGGCAACTAAGAACCTCCGCACAGCACCCTCGAACCTCGAGGCAGAACCGCCGCACCTGAAACGCAGGGGTGAGCCTCCTGTCACTGGCCCAGTAGGGATCCCGCGGAACCCCAACCGAGAAACAACGGCAGAAGGAAAGCTACGCTAGCAAGACGGCAACGGAAAGAAGTAACCACGAAAGCAGGAAAGTAACTACGGTGGCTGACAAAACCTCGGCTCTACAGCTACTCCTACTGTACCAGAAAACTCAACCTAGTCTCCCGTCGGGGGACAACCAAGCCACGCACCCGACCACCCGATTCCACGATCGGGGACCACTAAACACGAGCCGCCCTAGCCACGCTACTAGGAAAACGCCACGATACCTCCATAGCGGAGGCCTGCCCTCACCAAAAGGGCCCAAGCCAAAACCACACGGTCAGGGAACACGGTCACGACCTCACCGTCGTGAACACAACACTGTCTGGGGAAAGGCCCTCGGTGAAGCTCACCGGAAACCCCAGACCTCGACTCCGGGAACACTCCCGAAACCACTCACGAAGTCTCGTCTCGCGGACGGAAATAGAACCCGGTACACAACACCTCATGTCGCGTGACAGGAGCACCACCCACTAGAAGAATGACCGGATGCGTCCCCTGACGTCTTACACCGCGTCACAAGTGTCTAGCTACGACGCCCCAGGCGTGAGACTCAGACACACTCAGTAACCAGTACCACAGAACAAGGACTAGTTGGGGTCGCGCCTGCCGGCGCCGTCCGACGCCCCCAACCTCGTGTGCACACTCAGACCGTACGCCCTAGGCCTGTCCTCTAGCTGGTATTTCCCCCTAAACCCGGACTCGGAAGTACGCGGGGGCCCTGCGGTAACCAGCCTACTCACCGCCTCTCTCGGGTACGCCGCTCAGCCACTCCCAGGCGAGCCAGCACACGCGTGCCGTGGGAAAGCTACGACTAGTGAACGTGTCACAGAACGTGGACACAGAAAACCACGCACGCACCCATTGCGAGTAACATGGAGTAACAGGTGGCACGACGCCACCAGACTACAGATGGTCCACTAGACCTACGAAACCCAACGGCCTTTGAGTCACAAGACTCGGGGTCAAGACCGTTGCACACGACAGCACTGAGCCGTCAATCTGGCCTAATCCCTAGGTCCAAAACCACAATGCGATGACTCACGAGGCGAATTGCAATAGCCGAGACCATTCCCCCACCTGGGAACTCAGGAGACCTCCAGTCCCAAGTTAGGACATGGACTCGCGGTTCACAGGCCATAGGCACGGCCTACGCGAAAACCACAGAAGCACGATTCCCAAGGCAGCGCGCAAGCTGCCACACCGATTTCCCAACCCTGGGAAAAGCGAGAACCCTCCAGCACCAGGCTGGGCAACTGGACTCGCAGACCAAGGCCACACACATGGCCCACTCAAAACCAACTCCCGGAGAAACCACGACGTGCGGGGAAACCTCGCCGCACTCACACCGATACACGGTGACTCGATCTAGCAAGAACCCGGAAACCCGGAACACCTGGGGTCACCCGGACCCGCCAAGCCCAAGGGCACGCTTATCGAGATAACACGGTACTTCCAGACACCCAAAAATACTGTAACGAAACCCACGGGGTGTCCGGGACACTCACGAGGCCAAAGATCGACCACTGGGTCACAACCGGGTCGACCGGAGACCAACACAACACAATCGGAACGCTAGAAGGTCACCCAGACCCTTAAACTCACGGGGACACTAATCAAAGTAAACGGACCTCTGGACACCCAAAGACACGGTCACGGAACTCCACGGGGCGTCCGGGACACACACGGCCCAAGGGGAGCACAATCAGCCGCAGACCGCTCGCCCCGGGCAGCCCGGCTGGTCACCTCCCTGAACGCGCTACATGTGCATAGCGCGTTCAGTCAGAACGCGCTATACATACCTAGCGCGTTCAACAAGAACGCGCTACAGGTCCATAGCGCGACCAGACCAGGTCGCGCTATGATCCTATAGCGCGACAACCCTGAACGCGCTGGGGCCCTATAGCGCGACGGGAACCGCCAAACTGTTCATCTTCCCCGATGAACGAGCCCATCAGGGCAGCGCGACCATCAAGAACGCGCTACTGGAGCATAGCGCGTTCTCAGTCCGCGCCCGAAACACGGTGAGAACCACGAAGAAATCCATTCCACGTCCCGATCACCCCCGGGTGATGAGGAAACAAAGGGGAAACATTCCCCAACCTCCCTAGCACTGAGGGGACCCATTTAAACCCCAAAAACACGATCAAAACACAAGATTCGGCTCACTCCCCAAAAACATGCATTTTTCCCCAAATCACCTCGTTTAGCCCGCTCGGCTCACCACGGCCTACGAAACGCGCGGGAAATGAGGTACGCGGGTTGAGGGTCCATCTCCCTACCTCCACCGAAGATTCGACGCGCCGAGGACGCCGATCCACGAAGAAACGCCGTTTAAACCCTCGCCGGTTCACGATCCCACGAACCGCCTCCACCACGCCTCCACCGCTCGATCCTCGTCCCTCACCCCCGTCCCGCTCCGTCGGCCGCCGGAGAAGAGAGGGGAGAAAGGGAGCGTGAGAGAAGAGAGAGGAAGGGAAGAGAGAAATGAGAGGGGAGAGAGAAAAAGGAGGTTATTATATAGAAAATTCAGAAATTCTCGAAAATATCGAAAAAATAGAAAATCACATTTCCACGATCCTCGGAACGCACCGATCGCAACGGTATCACTCACGCCCTGGTGAATGGCCCGGTTCACCCGCAATGAGGTTCCGAAGGAATTACCGAAACACACACCGGGAATCGGAAAACACACGCGGAAAAGTCACGGAACGCTTCCGGGCCTCCGAAACAACTCCGGATCGCGCCGATCCGAACACGAAAGATGTCCGAAATGAAATTTCAGACACAACAGAGTCGGACACTCCGAAAAACCAGATCCGAGACCCACGAACAAGGATCCGAAAAATCCGGGGCATTACATTGAATGTCAATTGACCACATGGGAGACAAAGGGGGTAAAGTTTCCAAGGTAGGCTACCTACCCTTTCCACCTTGTCCCCTCTTGGTCAAGGGGGCGCCCCTCCCCTTATTATTTTATTATTTTTGTGTGTGTTATTCACATTTCATCTAGGCCTTTCATTCCCCATCCCTAGATCCAAGGGTGTACATTTGATTTGATGAGAGTCATATAAAACCTTATATTTTCATTTGGAAATTAATGAAAAGTTAGAAAATTTGTTAGAAACTTGAAGCTCCTTGCGCCCCTCCCCTCTCTCCTCTGGTGTTCATCTCCTCCAACCCCCAATTCTAGAGTGGATATCTTCTATCTCCTCCCCCTCAATCTCTGAGTTCATCTCCGGTGCTGCCGCCGCCGTTCGTGCCGCCTTCGAGCCGCCGCGAAGTCGACTTCGGTGTTCTGTCCATCATAGGCAGAAGCTTCTTCTCGGAATTCTTGCTATCCACTCCGAGTTCTTCTTGATCTGAAAATTTTATGGTGTGTTCCTATCTTCAATCCCCACCACCACAAAAAAAATCCCGTCCAAATTCCATCATTTACTATTTTTAAATTTCGTGTGTTTCTGTTTCCCAGTTCTATCCAGTTTCAGATCTGTGTGACAGCACCCCTGTAATCCCCCCCTCCGACCATCTTGTTGATTTTTCCAAACCCTCCCAATTTTACTGGGAGTTCTGTCCACCGTCCCCTCACTCCATGAATTTTCCCGATTTTTTATCAGCCTTCTATCCATTTTTCACAATTCATTTTCAGAGCCATCTACAGTGCTGTCAGCCAGTTTCCAGATCCGACCCACTTCTAGTATAAAAATAACAACAATCCGTAGCCACCTCCAAACTTGTCACAAAAAATATTTCCGTCTTTCTTGTTCCATTTCCTACAACTTTGATGAAGAACACAACTTCAGATTCTGGTGTCTATCTATCGGTCAACGGCAGTTCTCAGACAAGTTCCCTGCTAATCTGAGAGTTCGGGTATTGTACAATAGAAACCTTCAAAATTCGCCAATCAGAAGTACATGCCTGGTTATTTTTCTGTAATCCCATAGGGTTGAAGTCCTTCGAAGCAGCTTTCCAACGGCGCTAGTTTCGTCGCATTCCGACGTCGGGGCTGGTCGCAGTGAGCAATCTCATCAGGTCGCACGCTGAAAGACAGAACCGGCAGATCCGCGGCCGGTTATTCCGACCGGTGCCGATCGGAGCCGCCCGGCCTCCGGCCGGTGAACCAGCGCGCCTCCACTCCAGGGAGCGCTCATCCAGGCATCCCCCACTACAACGGTGCCACCGGGTCCCACACAGCCCCTCCGGACAGCACGTGGGCCCCACCGTCACGAGTTCGGGTGCTGCCGAAGCTACGCGTGAAGCCGCCCGTCAACCCGGAATCGGTCCTCCCGGGCCCATTGTGTCGTCCTTTACCTCCCTGCGTGGAGTGGGCTGTAACTCATTGCTGTAATCTTCATGTATTTACTGTCCCGGGAGTACGAGTTCGGCCGGGTCCGTCTTCCCCACGCCGAAAGCGTGGAGGTATCGTATTCGCTCCCTTATCTGGCATTTACTTTCTTTCGTATATACATCTTTATGCCGTTGCTAGAGAACATGTGTAGGGATATCTAGCTTGCTATATATATGTTTATTACCGCTGCTGCGAGAGAGTGAGTGACCGTCCCGTGACCCGATCCGGGCACAAAAGAGAATTGACCACCCTAGCTCTTGCCAGTTTCTCAACCGTGCACGTCCGACGCTTCCCTCGTTAAGGGACAATCACGAGCTCACCTAGAGTCCGAGGACTGCATTCCTCATTCGAGTCGTGTCCGTGGTCCCGTCCCGCATCAACAATGGTGGAGACGGAAGTTACCTGAGAAGAAGTCGGGAAAATGTTCGTGATTATGGTAAAGGGAGATGGCGAGGCCAGGGAGGAGGTCGATAGAGGAGGGAGAGGTCGAAGGTGAAGGCAGAGAGGGAGGGAGGGAGGAAGGGTCGAGTGGGAGGCCACGCTACTATTCATGTAAGTGTGTACGGTTCATTACTCAATTTCAATATTCATGTGAGAAAATCGTTAAAAAAAAAGAGTCAAGCGAGTCGAGTGCAGCACGATCTGTGCCATACCGTGCCGTCAGGGAACCAGGTTGACCTGACTAGTGCCATAGCCAACCATTGAATAAACTCCAGATGCCAAATATCCAATATTCACCGGTAAGATTATTCATTTGTCAACAAATTTATTTTTTCCACTTTTGAACAGAGTTACTTTTATGTTTAGGGATTTTCAAAGCTTACCCAATGATTAACCTCCTTAGGACTCGAGGAGTGAGTTAAACGATTCTCCACTTTGTTGGTAACAATAAGGTTGCAAGCTCAATTCCTCTCGGCGGTTAAGCAATGTGTGCCTTCGCTATAGTATCCATGGATGGTTCCCTTACTCAGGTTTGGACATTGCTACTTGAGGCCGACTTCGATAAAATAAGGCCCAGGTGAGGTGCCTTGTTCGAATTTCGGTGCCAAAACCTAGTTTTGGAACTCGAATATAGTGCCCGAGGTCAAACAGGAGTAGGGCCAGTAAAACTTGTGTAAGTCATTCGAGTCCTCACCCCCAAATGACATATTTAGGGTCAGTTAGGGAGATTCATCTCAAAAAATTCAAAAACACCTTCTCTCTCTTCAGGTGACATACCTGAGCGAGGGTCGGGCGGTGTATTCCTACCCGACAATCAAAGTTGGCCTCAAGATTTTACTTAGCCTACCCCTTACCCTAACTATAGACCCTGTGACGTGCAAGTAATAGGGTTCACAAGTCCAAAGCAGCCGCACGCTGAGATTAGTGGTGAGGGTGGGTTTCCCCTGGTCATCTAAGAGAGGAGAAAAGATTAACCTAGCTCCCTAAATCCAATATTTACTTAATTTTGTCTCCCCAAATTCGTACGTTTAATTGATAAACTCCTTTATTTATATGATTTTTGTAATTAAGGATCTTGAAAGGGATGACCTTAATTAGATTGTCGGGGATCATAAATAAACATCGTAGACTCGAAGACAGTAATATCAAAATGCAAGAAATTTTATGAAAGGTAATTTCAGAAGGAAATCTAATTAATTAATTTTTCATTCTCATCCATGCATGTTTGTTGTTCCCCAGCTAGCCATTTCCCCAACGCGGTGTCCACATGTTGCTCATTGCCGACATGTGTGTTTGTCCCAGTGCACTGGGATCAATCAATCACCACAGGTGGATCCATTGGCCATGGGGTGAGGCTGGAAGTTTGGCCCCAAGTAAATACAGTACGTACGTAGGTCCCCTACCTGCATGCAGTTCACTACTGATCGAAAGCTGAGACACCTCCCCCTCTCCTCCAATCCGATCCACAGATGATCACTGTGGGGCTCCTTTCATGAAGCAATCAATTGAGTTTAAGAATTGTTCCTGTCATTTTCCCCCGTCGGCGGATCCAATCCTCAGCCACTGGAGGTAGCCGTGCATGGAGTGTCTCCCCAACTCTCCCGGCGGTGATGAAGACCTCAACACAGTCCCTACGGCTCTTGGGAGCGTCGAGGTGTCAATCGTTTACACTTTCTTTTTTTTTTTCTGGGCCAACAAACTCACAGTTGGGGTGGTGAGTGAGGGCTATTACGGTCATCTAGCTAGCTAGCTATAAGAGGCTGCACAATCATCAAATCTCATGGAGACCCCAGAGATCTTGCAGGCAAAGAAACATGGGTGGTTCCAACAAAAGAACGGTACGTACTTTTTCGGCGCATTAATTTCTCTTATGCTCACTAGCTAGTGCCTGTAGTTCAAGAAATAGATGAAAATAGTCATCTTCATGGGTTCAGTATGTTTATTTCTGAAGCCAAGTAATTAAAACTGCTAGCTCTTATATATATATTGAGAAGTCTCGTCATCCTCCTCCTGCAGAAGTGCGTACATTGGTTTAATTTGGTTAAAGTGGGGGAAATTAATCAAGAAAGGCAAGATCCACCCGAACGATCTCTTGAAGAGATGATCCCACCGACTGTTTAAGAATCTTCCAAGGAGATCTCCTCTTTCTCATGAATGTGTCCATTTTAGATCGATGAGAAGGCCACCGACGTTGTGCATGGACCCGAAGGGGCGGCGGTGACAGCGGTCTCTCATATATATATATATATATATAAGTCACTCTCAACTCTCAGGTACATCTTGTCCACAACAATCTACCTTTGAATCATAAAGGAAGAAGAGAAAAAAAAAATGTCCCCACTCTTTTGCTGAGCAAAGGACAAGGAGGTGAGCCCATGTACAGCAAACATCAATGCAGCTACCTCAATTCGACATGGCTGCCTATGTATATATATAAATATATATATATGGGGTTTTTGTATATAAACCATCCTTATGAAAAAAATTGCAAATATAACATTCTTAATTAGAAACGTATTTGAATATATATCACTACCTTTGTTAAAATGTTAAAAAAAATGTCACTCTTGTTAACTTCAGTCCATAGAGAAGCGAATATTCCTCACAGATTTCATTATTCCTATTAGTCTAATATCTTTTGACAAAAATACCTTTACCTTAATTGTTTCCTCTCTCTCACTCGAGGTCACCTTCATCGAAGGGGGTGAGGCCCATCACCCCGTACACCTCCTCTAGCTCCGCCACCACTTCCCCCGTGTCAACCCCACCGGCATGCACGTCAACTCTCCTACATAGGCCATTGACATAACCCCTTAATTGGTCCCAGCCATCTACGCCCTACCCGGTGGCACCAAGAGAGAGAGTATGGAGAGAGCAATCGACATAGAGAGAGAGAGAGAGAGAGAGAGAGAGAGAGAGAGAGAGAGAGAGAGAGAGAGAGAGAGAGACATGAGAGACAAGGAGGGATAGCCGACTCCTCGAGGGAGTCCAACCAATTGCCGATGTCGGAGATTGCGAAATCGACCTAGAAAGAGAGTCAGTAGGGTGTGTTGTAACATCCCAAAAAATTTAAAGTTAAATTTTATTAAATATTCATGATTAAGAAGCTCAAAATTTATGTTTCTATTATTTATGTTTATGTATGTTGAATTCTCCAACTTGGTAGACAATATATAGTTAGACGGAGCGAAAAGTAGATGGAATGGTAAGAAATTAGACAGAAAAGGAGAAACTAATTAGAAGAAGGGAGATAGATGATGTTCCGCTTAAGTAGAAGGGAGATAGACAATATTCTGCCTGAGTAGAAGAGAGATAGATGATGTTTTGCTTAAATTGAAAAGAGATGGACGATGTTTCACCTAAGTTGAAAGGACATTGACGATGTTTTGCCTAAGTAGAAGGAAGATAGATGATGTTTCACCTAAGTTGAAGGGAGATAGATGATGATCTACTTAGTTGAAGAAAAGTAGATGAAGTATCATCTAAATCGAAAGTAGTTAGACAGTGATGTGGTCTGGAGAGATGGACGATGCGAAAGTAGATGAAGTATTGTCTAAGTCTGAAGCAATTAGATGATGATGCAGACATAGATGATATAATGAAAGGATAGCTGAGATATTGAAGAGCTAGATGATATATTGAAGGATTAGAGGAGATATTGACCATATATGGAGGAGCCAAGTTGTATATTAAAGGACTAAATGCTATGTTGAAGAGTTAGATGATTCATTCAGAGATTTGATGTTAGTTAATTGTCAGAAAAAAATTTGAAAAATATGATCGTCAAAAATAGAACATACGATAAGGCTTAGACGGTGCAGCCAGCAGACAAATTAGGTGATGAGAGTAGAGGACGCCCAGTAAATGACAAAAGTTTTAGAACTTTAATCATGCCAGACTTCCCTTAAACTTAAATAATACTGAGATGTGACAATACTAAATTTTCCTTGGATTCGAATACTGCAAGAATATGAACATGTCGGATTTTCTACAAGATTTGGGATGATATGATCAAATGGATAGAAGAGAATGCCAGGACATGGAGCAGGTCTACAGGTATGGGAGTGGTCTAACTTTGCATGTAAGGGTGTCGTGGAGGGGAAGACCCTAACCCAAAGCAAAGAGAGACTCATATAGATCTCACTCTTTTCCTTTCTCTTACCCTTGTTCTTTACATTTCCTTGGCTTAATTCTACACTCCCCGGAGCATTCTTGGGAGAACATTGTTGTCTCACAGTGGTAAGTCTCTTGCGAGCTTCTCAGATCACTATCTAACGTTTTCTCTTTTTCTAAGACTTGGTTCTATATATGTTCCTCCAACCTCTTACCCTTAGGGGAAACCAGAGAGAGAGTATGATGAGTTGTTTGAAGGGAAGGGCAGAAGACTCTAAGTTTCAAATTTCCTTTGAGGTAGGATTTCTAAACATGAATCAGATGCAAGCTTTACGTCTAACTTCTTCGATCTATATTCTAAACCGTTCTTCAATATGCACAAATCACATATTATGTGTTCAGATCAAGTTGAGACTTGTGTTTTGATGTATTTAAATTTTCTCTAAAATGTTAATGAAGATTTCCATGAATGATAAGATATGTAACAATATGGATGAGTTCATAAAACTCAAAATGAGTTTTATGTAAGTATGGAATTAAGTAAGAAAGCACGTTATATCACACACCTGTCTATGGGTAAAGTCATTTCTAAGGATAATAAACCTTGCATTACACGAGCATAGGGAGATCCAGACAAAATGTCAACTGCATGTTATGATTTAAACTGAAACTGAACCCTATCGTCCAATCGAGTCATGTTTCTTCTTTGGAATCCCTACTCGAATGTGTAAAGGAAAGGGTTACCTAGTGGAAAGGGTTACCAATGGAAAGGGCTACCTATCTCGGTTATATACACTGATTCATTAGTCCTGGTGGAATTATTAAAGGACAATAGAATCCCCCCTTGGTCTTTCCTTCCATGGTGGTATAAACTCAAAGATATATTCAACAGGTTTCAATACTTGATTGTACATACATACAGGGAAACTAACATGCTAGCTGATGCGTTGGCTAATCATGCTGTCATAGTAGGCCACAATACTGAATTTGCATCGACAAAGGAGCTGCCACTTATTGCTAGAGGAGCTGCTACAGCTGATGCTGCCAACATACCAAACATACGCATTAGACATGTATAGTTTTGATTTAGTCTCCTTTTCTCTCCACAATTGGAGTTGTATAGAGTTAATTTTCATTTTTGCTGTATGTTCCTAAGGGGCTTAGTCCCATTGAACACTATACAACTTTTATGCAATAAAAATTTCATCTAGTGGCATGAAGGTGGAGTGGGTACATTCCTTTCCTCTGGAAAGGGGTGCACTCTTCCTTTAAGTCCATTAGGTGATTTGGGGTTGAAAAAAAAAAAGAAAGGGCTACCTGGACAAGACATTCTAGAGGGGAGATCCGATGTGGAGTCACCCGTAGATGGAGTCGCCCAGAGCGTGAAGCTGTCGTTGCATGTTCTTTCTGTCCCTCTTTGATAGAGGGATAGGTAAAATGGGGGTTATCTCTAGTGAGCTAGTTTGTCCCTCCACTTAGTCCTATTTGCTTTGATAAGTAATGGATTATCTTTTTGAGTTAAAGGAGGTTAAATCTTCTTTTATTCCACTTGTTTTGGTTGTATTGAGGGATAGAAAGTGAGTTAACTCTATAGATTGACTTAAATGTCCCTCCCATCCCAACCTTATTATAATTTTTAAACAAATAATATCTCAAATATGTATTAAAATAGATATCAAATTATTATTATTATAACAAAAATACTATCTTATTTGTTTAATAAATAAATGAGAGAGAGAAAATATAGATAGAGAAAAGATATAAAATTATTATTTTAATAAGGTAATTATTTTTATATTTATTTTAATAATAAATGCGAGTGAGAGAGAGAACGTCAAGAGAGAAAGAGAGAACACTAGATATTAAATTACTATAATAATAATAATTATTACTATAATAAAATTATTGTTAAATAATATAGATATCACATTATAATAATAATAAGGGATTTTTGTATGAAAATCATTGTTAAATGAGAATTTATAAAAAAAATTATTACTAGAAATGTATTAGCAGACATATCATTGTGTTAGTTTAAATAGTTCATAAATATCATTTAAACGTGATTTTTTATAATTTTTTGGTAAAAAGTGATATTCTTATAAATAAATATGACATTTTTGTATAATTTAGATTTACATAATGATATACTTGCTAATATATTTCTAGGATTGATTTTTTTATAAATTTTCATTTAACAATAATTTTATATAAAAATTAATAATAATAATAATAATAAAATAATTATTATTGTGTTTATTTTAATGAATAAAAGAGAGAGAGAGAAAACTCAGAGATAGTGAGAAAGAGAGAATGAGAGAGTGAAAGAGTACAAGGGTAAATCGACATAAATGGTTAACATGTTCCACCTCAGGAGGTGGAATAATCTGTTCAGGTAAAATGAGGGATAACACTCATTCTAACTTGGATAATTTTGTGGCATGCCAAAGAAAAAGAAGGATGAAAAAGGAGTTATCCTCGTAATAAGTGGGGGATAACTCCCTATGAAATAGGGGCTCTATGTTTAACTTATGATCCATATTTCATGTTTAAGTTCTGATTATTCTGTTTAATATGTTAAAATGTGTGTGTAAGCTCTATGATATGATTATGCTTATGAATACGATATGCATGTATGTGCACGCTATATGTATGTATATGCAAATATGCTCACCTACAGGTATCACATGAGACAATCGTAGCGGAGAGAGAGGGATTTGGGGGAAGAGAGAGGATCATGGAGGGAGAGAGAGAGAGAGAGAGAGAGAGAGAGAGGAGAGGAAGGTCATTGGAGGGTCTCTCCCCCTCTGGCACCAACAATAGAGAGAGACATCACCGGAGGGTGTCTCTCCCTCTGGCACTAGCGCCACCACCACCCCTGTAACAACCCAAGATTCGAATATCAGGAATTACTCGATACTATTCGAATATTGACCCACCACCCACGAGGAAGGAAATAGAATTAAAATTCAAAATAATACATGAATCAACTATATAACTAAATGTTTAAATAATAAGAAATAGAATTAAAATTTTAATTAATAATCTAACTATAGAGTTCAGTCCAACTAAGTATAGTCTACAGCGAAAGAAACATACTCAAGCGCCAGGTACTCCCCCGCCTCTGGCAAGCTGGCACTACGAACCTCTGCGCTGCACCTCCGATGTGACGACCCAGGGTCCGAATACCGGGTAAACTCGATAACACTTAGATCTTGCGAGACCTCCCAAGAGCGGTAAAGCTCCGAAGGGACAAAAGGAGTGTGTGTGGTACATTGAAGTCCCAGATAAAGCAGTAAGCAATTAATATTTCAATGATCAGGTTTGCTAAAGTAGTAGAAATAAAATTACTTTTTCAATTAACAATTTAAATTGCCAGAGTCCAATCCAAATTAAAGATAAGTACAGTCCAATAGAAAAGAGAACGTACACTAAAGTTGGGAGAAGCCCGACACAGGCAACGCTGGCAACTACGAACTGACGCTCCGCGTCACGAACCACGAGGAAGAAGAACGACCACACTTGAAAAGCAGGGGTGAGCCTTGTGTCACTAGCTCAGTAGGGGTCACGCAGATCCCCACTGGAAACAACGCAGTAACATGCTAAACAATGCTAAATAGTAAAGCCTGAAGAACAGAAGTAACAACAGTACTAGCTACAACAATAAAGTTGTAAAAGTAGGAGTAAAAACAACTAAAGGAAAGAGTAAAACCGTACTAACTAGAAACACGGAAGCCGATCAAACTTTGGCTCTCTAAGCTACTCCCAACAACAACAGAAAGGTGAACCTCGATCTTACAAAGTCGGGCGTTGCCGATCCATCATTAAATCACTAGCTCCAAAGCAAAAGCCTATAAGAACAGGCAAAAGCCCTACGAAAAATAGGTAAAGGCCTACCAAATACCTACACAGTCAAAGGCACGAACATACACGAACTCACCGTCGTGTACGCTACACAAGACTGGACCTCGAGTAAAGTAACACACATGCTACTCGGAGACCAATGACGAAAACACACGTCACGAGAGTTATGTGTCAAGCGACAGAAGCACCTCCTCATTAGAAGAACGGCCAGATGCGTCCATTGACGTCTTACACTGGGCCACATGTATCTCCCACACACCGAGAACGGTGGTAACTGAACTGAGACACTCGCAAGGAACCAAGTACGAGGAACCACAGTACCAAGTACAAGGAGTAACAGAACCACAATAACGAGTGACTAGTCAGGGTCACGCCTGTCGACGCTAGTTCAAACGCCCCTGACCACGTGTGCACACATAAGCTCAATGCCTTGAGCCAGGCCTCTAGCTAGTTTTCCCCCCAGTAGGACGCTACCGCAAGGCAAGGGGGTCCACGAAAACTAGCCTAAAAATCGTATATCGAAAACTCACCCTCCACCACTCCTAGGTGGGTTGACACACAGGAAAGTGTCACCGGGCTACGACTAGTGGAGGCTCACTCGACACACAGAGACTCCAAAATATCAGTGCTGAAGTACGGACATGCGAAGCACGCACTGTCATACGTACTACGGAGCATAAGCACAAAACATAAGGTAGCATACCAGACTGCCACCAGACTCAGGACAAACAACTAGACCTGTTGACACAACGATCCTTGAGTCACAAGACTCGGGTCAAGATCATCGCACATAAGCGGTAACATGCTGCCAATTAGCCTAGTCCCTAAGCCAAAGTCCACAAGAAACATGACGGACTCACAATTCCGTATAACACGGAACACGGAACCCGAGGGATCACCAAGATGCCTCAAAGCACATGCACACGTAAACTGAGGTAAGATAATACCTCCAGGCATTCAACACCATGTCTCGATCCATACAGGACCACCGAGACATTTACAAGGTCACATGTCAACCACTGGATCACACTAGGTTGACCAGAAACCAATAATGACTCTAAAGCATCGCGGAACATTACTCGATACAATGGCACTCCCGGCCAGCCTACAACATGGTCACAGCCCTCATAGGATATCCAAGACATCCACAGGACAACGGACAAACCACAAGGACAAGCCAAGACAATTGGAGGCCAAACATAAGGAAAATAGAACTCTAGGAAGGAAACAGTCACCTACCTGTTTGCCAAGTAAACCAAGCGGTCAGCCAAAGGTCCGCTACCCTCACACAGAGAACACAGACATTGGGCGGTCATGAAAGGGCCGCACCAAGTAATAGATGGTCAGTACATAGGCCGTCTCACTGAGCTAAGCGGTCTAGGACATGGCCGATACACTCATAGACTCAAACGGATGAAACTGCGAAACCATAGGGACTTGCGGTCTATCGCAAGGCCGCAAGGAGACTGTGGCGGTCATGGCCCTGACCGCTAGACCCAGTCAACCCCCGAACCGACTTAAACCAGTCAAAGAGCTTAGCGGTCTCCTAATGGCCGCCAAGGACACTATGCGGTCAAGGCTAGGACCGCTAGCCCGAACCGACATAAAACGGAGCTTAGCAGTCGTTCACAAAACCGCCAAGACCAGCCTTGCGGTCTATCGCGTGACCGCTTGGCCAAATCGACATAACACACAAAACTTAGCGGTCTCCACTTGGACCGCATCACAGGGCTTAGCGGTCCTCCATTGGGCTGCTAGCCAACCCAAACAGTCCATCGCGTGACCGCGAAGGCCCAAACTGACTTAGAACCGACATACAACCAGATGCAGCCTAGCGGTCACCCACTGGGCCACTAGAAGGACCCAAACGGTCACTGTTACGACTGCTAAGGCGTCACGGCGAGAAAAATAGGGGAATGACCGAACCCGGCCTTTCCACGCCCCTTTCACCCTAAAACGAAGGGGAAACAACCCTAATGACCAAATAAGCCTTCCACGGACCGGAAGGGGTCCAAACGACGCCAAAAACATAAGAAACGGGCGATTCCAACAAATCGATCCTAAATGAGTCACATGGGTTTTCGGGCTCATACCGGTCCCAAATGACCACCAATCACAACGAAACTAGCGGGAACGAATTGTAGACATGCCAGGGATTCAAATAACATTAACTAGGCCATAAACCGTCGTCGAAATAGGCGAACACGTCTCACACCCCCCAAAAGTATGCTTTGCCCAAACCAATGCAAAATCCGCTCGTTCTCACACCGTATAGCTCAAAATCACAGGGGAACGTAGAACAGGAGTAGGGCATCCATCTCCCTACCTCCATCGAAGTTTTAGCACGCCGAAGCGACTAAACCACGCCGAAAATCATCTCACGAACCCGAACACGTCGGCTTTGAATCCACCGAGGGATCGCGCCAATGCCACGCTCCATTCGTCGCCCCATCACGTTCCAGATCAACTCCATGACGTTCCTGCCTCGCCCATCTCGCCACGATGTCGCGCCCCACGGAGAGAGGAGAAGAGAGGAGAGAGAACGTGAGAGAGGAAGTGAGCGACAGTGAGGAGAGAGGAAGGAGAAAGAAGAAGAAATAGAAAAAGGAAATTAGGAATTTTCCTAATTTTCGTAAAATCTGATTTTTAGCCCAAAAATTCACTAATTCAGAAAAATACAAAAAAATAGTCTAAACGATCTTTGGAAAGAATACAATGCAAATGTAGCGTCCTTGAGTCGATGAACTCAATAATAAACTCTCCACTGGGTTCCGTCACTTGTACGAGAGAAAAATCCACGTGGATCGTAAAACACAACTCAGGACTCACAAAAGCGATCTGAAAGCTCTCCGATAAGGATCCGAAAGACCCAAGATATTACAGTCCTCCCCCCTTACAGGAATGTCGTCCTCGAAATTCAAGGAGCTAACAAGTGAACAAGGGAAGAACAAACTCAAACACTGGCTATGCTCTCCAAGCATCAGCCAAACCTCAAAACACAAAACACGATAACACGATTCTAGAAAAACACAATTCAGAGGGACACTGCTAGACCACAATATCACAGGCACACGCTCTCATTGATCCACAGAACGAGCATGACACCCAAGTGAACACAAGTCCGACACCTCCGAAACAAGGCAACGTCGCTTTCGTCTCACAGAGAAAGGAGACATGACTCATGCCACAAAAATAGCCACCGGTAAAATATTCGACAAACACAACAAGCATCAGCTTAAACAAGGAAACACAGTCCTTAGCTGATAGCTCGAACACATCATCGGCCTCCGTGCCAAGAATAACAACGAAACTGGCACACAAAATGCCAACGACAGCACTAGACCACGAGCACAATCAAGTCAATCCTCACTGAGACACTACATTTTATTCGAGTCGCATGCTAACTCTATCATGACAGAAGAGTACAGTAAAACCAACCGACAAGATCTCAGTCCACACAATGCCAAATCAGACTCACAGGGAACTCCTCCCAAGCTGAGCACAACCACCAACGAACAACAATAACAACGACAATAATACTCGCAGGATCCCGGCTCCGTTCTGAACACAAAACCATGGGACACAACTGCAAGCTGGGTAACATCAAGGCACAATTACGGCTGAACACACGGCTAACATATACAAGCCATGCTGCGAACAGCTCACCAACAAAGACCCACAACAACAACAACAACAACAACAACAATAAGAATAATCTTGGAGAACGCATCTCAAGGACCACGATCACGTCCCGAGAGCATAACTTCCAAGAAAATGTAGAGGAAGAAGAGGGTACTCGACTAGCAAATATGCCGATAGATTCCCCTAATCCTCACACATGCCAGTGCCAACAACCATAATGCCTCCAGCAAATGGCACAGTAACCAACAACATGAAGGCACACAAAGTCAAGACGACAATCACACCGAGGAAAACAACCTCTCGGCTAGCCAAAATCTTCCAACTTCACGATCCTGAACCGTGGGTTGTCAGCCCACACGATTCCGCTGTGCACTCAACACACGCACACAGGCATCAAGGACAACTCGACATATGCATCTCAGTATACACTCGGCGCCATCGCAATTCACAAACTGTAATATACTACGCCTCGAGTACCGATCCTGCTAACAGCCGATCACAAGTCGCCATAGTGCAAACCAAGAAGAGCACCAGCTTCAACACAAAGCACAAAAGAATGCTAATCTCAGCTCATCCTTACGTCCCAAAATGATTATTGAACCTTCACAACACAACAACCGCCAAACACGGCACATCGAACACGGTGCACAATGGCTCCCAAACACAAAATCTGAGTCCAAAGCCAAGCAACCGTCAGACAAAGGTAGATCAGGTTCATAATTAACACAGTCCACCCTTAAGCAGACATAGGACAAGGCCTCACTAAGATAGCACTTCCGAGGCTTACCTCAAAAAGACGCCACCAAACAAAATGAGAAGAATCAAGCTCGACTGACAGTAGATCACCAGGAAGGAAAATCCTAGGTTCGCCCGAGCATTCTTCCAAACAAGGCATCTAATCGACCACCACGACACAAGCTTAACACCTCAGGGGCTGAACAAATTTCAAGCTAGGAGGACCAAAGCAACATAGAATGTGCACGATCATCATACCAACCATAAAGTCACCAGCGACCTGAACAAATCCACAAAAAAATCTTGAACACCGCACCACAGATTCACGCCTGCCAGCAAACTCTATCAAGTACATCATAACCGAGATAGACATCATAACAAAAAGAGAGCACTCGTCACATCCTGACGAGAGCGAAACCATCTCGCGTAGTGCCAACACAGCATGCACAAGACCACACGCGAAAACAAAGCGATAAACAATCGCAAAACCTACGCCAGCTGCCGACTGTACTAGACCTTATGGACTCTGAACACTGCAACATCTCGAATTCCCATGTACTTTCACACAACACAGCTCTGATACCATCTGTGATGACCCAGGGTCCGGATACCGGGTAAACCCGATAACACTTGGATCCTGCGATGCCTCCCAAGAGCGGTAAAGCTCCAAAGGGACAAAAGGAGTGTGTATGGTACATTAAAGTCCTAAATAAAGCAGTAAACAATTAATATTTCAATGATCAGGTTTGCTAAAGTAGTAGAAATAAAATTACTTTTTCAATTAACAATTTAAATTAACAGAGTCCAATCAAAATTAAAGATAAGTACAGTCCAACAGAAAAGAGAACGTACACTAAAGTTGGGAGAAGCACGACACAGGCAACGCTGGCAACTACGAACTAACGCTCCACGTCACGAACCACGAGGAAGAAGAACGACCACACCTGAAAAGTAGGGGTGAGCCTCGTGTCACTGGCTCAGTTGGGGTCACGCAGATCCCCACTGGAAACAACGTAGTAACACGCTAAACAGTAAAATAGGAAGAACAAAAGTAATAGCAGTACTAGCTACAACAGTAAAGCTGTAAAAGTAGGAGTAGAAACAACTAAAGGAAAGAGTAAAGCTGTACTAACTAGAAACACGGCAGCTGATCAAACTTCGGCTCTCTAAGCTACTCCCAACAACAACAGAAAGGTGAACCTCGATCTTACAAAGTCGGGCGTTGCCGATCCATCGTTAAATCACTAGCTCCAAAGCAAAAGCCTATAAGAACAGGCAAAAGCCCTACAAAAAATAGGTAAAGGCTTACCAAATACCTACACAGTCAAAGGCACGAACATACACGAACTCACCGTCGTGTACGCTACACAAGACTGGACCTCGAGTAAAGCCACACACAGTCTACTCGGAGACCAATGACAAAAACACACGTCACGAGAGTTATTTGTCAAGCGACAGAAGCACCTCCGCACTAGAAGAACGGCCAGATGCGTCCACTGACGTCTTACATTGCGCCACAGGTATCTCCCACACACCGGGAACGGTGGTAACTGAGACACTCGCAAGGAACCAATTACGAGGAACTACAGTACCAAGTACAAGGAGTAATAGAACCACAGTAACAAGTGACTAGTCAGGGTCACGCCCGTCGGCGCTCGTCCAAACGCCCCTGACCACGTGTGCACACACAAGTTCAATGCCTTGAGCCAGGCCTTTAACTAGTTTTCCGCCCTAGTAGGACGCTACCGCAAGGCAAGTGGGTCACCGAAAACTAGCCTAAAAATAGTATATCGAAAACTCACCCCGCCACCACTCCTAGGTGGGCCGACACACAAGAAAGTGTCACCGGGCTACGACTAGTGGAGGCTCACTCAGCACAAAGAGACTCCAAAACATTAGTGCTGAAGTACGGACATGCTAAGCACGCACTGTCACACGTACTACGAAGCATAAAACACAAGGTAGCATACCAGACTGCCACCAAACTCAGGACAAACAACTAGACCTGCTGACACAACGATCCTTGAGTCACAAGACTCGGGTCAAGATCATCGCACATAAGCGGTAATATGTCCCCAATCAGCCTAGTCCCTAAGCCAAAGTCCACAAGAAACACATTAACGGTGAGTCCCCGGCCTCGAGCCACACGACGGACTCAAACTTCCGTATAACACGGAACACGGAACACGAAACACGAGGGATCACCAAGACCCTCAAAGCACATGGAGACGTAAACCGAGGTAAGATAATACCTCCAGGCGTTCAACACCATGTCTCGATCCATACAGGACCACCGAGACATTCACAAGGTCACATGTCAACCACTGGATCACACCGGGTTGACCAGAAATCAATAATGACTCTAAAGCATTGCGAAACATTGCTCGATACAATGGCACTCCCGGCCAGCCTACAACATGGTCACAGCCCTCATAGGATATCCAAGACATCCACGGGACAACGGGCAAACCACAAGAATAAGCCAAGATAATTAGAGGCCAAACACAAGTAAAATAGAACTCCAGGAAGGAAACGGTCACCTACCTGTCCGCCAGGTAAACCAAGCGGTCAGCCAAAGGTCCGCTACCCTCACACAGAGAACACAGACATTGGGCGATCATGAAAGGGCCGCACCAAGTAATAGACGGTCAGTACATAGGCCGTCTCACTGTGTCACGTCCCGAGCGCGGAAGCATACCCGCGGCGCGACAATCCTTTATATAGAACCAAAGCAAACGAGCTAGATTGTGGAGTTTCTTTCCTTAGACAAATTACAGAGTGCGTAATTTACTAAGACTTCACTTAGAATTTTACAATAGTTTTAACCACAGATGTATTTCAACAACTCAATTTGCCAAATACACCTACTTTATTGATTTTGAAAGAAAATACGACATGTTACAATTCATACAACGAGGCTCCAAGCCCTAACTCTAATCAATTGGTACAGCTGACATAATGAATCCACAAGACTGACATTTGACAAAAGGAATACAACCGACATAAGCAGGATTACAATAACACAATTAACATACAACTCCAATCCTACACTCATCACTTAGACTCATTCCCTTCCGAGTGTTGGTTGACATCCAAATTACCTGAAAATATTAGAAAACAACTAGATGAGCGAATCGCTCAGTAGGATTTACATCTCAAATTTCAACATGCTTTAAGTAAATTACAAGTTCATTTAATGTAAATAATGCATGCAGACAGGTAGTTGTCAAGGAATTATAAAATCGATAAGAACAATATGGAGATGACAATGTAGAGGTAATAGCAGGAAAGTAACAAATGTGATAACAATAAAGATCTTATATCAATCAAGCAATGGTGAACAAGTAATTCAATCATGTATACAAGAATTGGCTATTTCAATTAAGCAATTAATATCTCAAGTCATGTATTGCCCATTCGGGCCACTCAAGTCAAGTCAAGTAAAGAGAGAGAGGGGTGGAATGTCTCCAATCTATCAAGTACTCCGGTGTAATGCTAGACACCGCAATGTGGTCAATAAACTCCCATAGGCACAAGTACCTTCGGGTGCTCCTCCCAGGACCAGACCGGGCCCTATATGCACAGCATTAGTCATGTTTTGACATCCACTCTCATTTATAGCCAATATAGAATTTCAAGGCTTGACCAGTAGGAGATATAAGGTAGATTTTATGGAATGGAAGTCAAGAACTAACATTATGTAGGAAAATCAATGTAAATCATGCGACAGGTTAAAGGGTAAAATCAATGCAAATTATGAGACATGTTAAAATCAGAAATTTTATTAGACCAAATTGGCGCCCTTGGGCTAAACAGGTTTACAAGTGGGTGATTTGGTGTAATTTTCTGAAATTTCATTTTTTTTGACGATGCCATCAGGCGTCTTAAATTCTGAATTTGGCACCCCGGTTAGGGGCGTCATTTTAGATGGGGGTTACTATTTCTCAGTATAAAAATTGTAAGATTTTCATGATTTAGTTCAATAGTTATGGATTTTGAATGGGTTAAACAATTAATATGGAGATTTACTACTTGCTTACCTTTGGTAACTGACACATTCTAATAGGTCGTTAGAACACTTAAAAATGGATAGTAATATGTTCTAACATATATATGTTTCTAACATGTTGGCTAACTAGTAATCTATTCTAAGGTATTCTAACATGTTGTAAGTGGTCTAACTAGTAATATGTTCTAACATTTTCTAACATATAGGTTGGCTAACTAAACAGGTTGTTAGCCGGATCGCTAACATGGTCAAACAGGTTACAGGTTAATATGTTCTAACATATTCTAACAGTTTAACAGGTTGGCTAATTAGTAATATATTCTAACATATTCTAACATATTTCAGGTTGGTATATATTCTAATATATATCAAGGCAGCAGGTCCGTGCAGGTTACATTCTAACATTTTCTAACAGGTTGCAGGTTGGTAACTAGTCTAACAGGTTGGTATATATTTTAACACTTTTCTAATTATTAAGAGTTACAGGTTGGCTAACTATTAATAACATTTTCTAGCATATTCTGATTGGTATATATTCTAATATATACCAAGGCAGCAGGTCCGCCCTGGGGTTAAATTAATTTTTTTATGCTTTCAGAAATTAATTTTTTAAAAATAAAAATTATTTCATACAAAAATAATTTTTCAGTATTATAATATCTGAAATATAGAAATATACTTTTAGGTTAACTTAGAATATTTTAATATGATGCTATACACATAACATGGCTAAACACGTTTAATTAAGATGGCTAAACATTAAATTTGTTGTCTAAACATTGAATAGTCTTTGACAGGTTTAAGATGTTTAAACCATGAATGCAAATGTTGCTAGATATGACATTAACAAGTTTAATACTTGTCTACACAATAGAAATGACTCAAAGTCAACTTTTGTAGCGTATTATTTGATTCAATTGTAATGTTGTGTTAAACAAGTTTATGGCAGCGTCTGTTATAACAGACGTGAGCTCTTGTTTGCATAACAGATGTGAGCTCTTATTTTATAAGAGACGTGACTCAAATATACTTATAAACATGCCTTGGATCAGACATGTCTGCCTAAAACACTTAATATGAAGATTTACTTCGATTAACTTTGGTAACTAACATGTTCTCACAGGTTGACTACAGAGATGGTTGATTATGGATTACAAAAGCATGATAGATCTCTACAAGTCAGGATAAAATGTGCTATATAGACAATAATATCTCATAGAGATGAGCCTAATTACCTAGATTGCTTGGCTAATTAGCAACTGGTTTAGTTAAAAGATGAGAACACCTACCTTTCTGAGATGACAGTTAGGTATAGGTGGAAGAAAAAGGGCAGCTTTCTTCTGCAACGTCAGAGGAGGCTCCTCCTTCTCTGCAGCAAGTTTTCGGAAGAATGAAGGGAGTCTCAGTATAGGGAGTATTATAGTGTTTTGGGAGAGTCAGGAGGGGGACAAGATCTTACATAATTCGCATCTCAGTGCGATGCCAGCTCAAACGTGCTGTTCATGTCTGAGAAGGACAGATGCCAACACAGGTTTGTCTGGAAAAATCACAAGCCTGGAGGGGGATCGTGTAAGCTAAATTATAGGGGCGCACCATCATATGTTAACAATGATTACAACGTTTAGAAATTTATATCTAATTAACTATGTTAATAAAAATAGTAAATTACATATTTTTATGATCCCTACATTTTTCTAATATTTATCAAAATTTTATTTATTAAAATATGTCAGAATAAAATTCAACTCAAAACTCCGTATCTAACTTTAAAGATTTTTATCTTTAAAAATTGATGGAATCAGTTTATGAAATTTCATGGCTAGGATCCTTATACTTTTCTCTTATTTTTCATAAAGTTTATTTCTCAAAATTTTCTTTGAATAAAACTGACACTATTCATGTACCTAAGGTTGGTTCAAAACCTGTTCAAGCGTAGGTATAGATATGTCGCGCACACACACTAAATCTATACATCCATCAGCTCAAAGTCTATACACTCTCGGACCAAGTCTGTACAGCCCGTGTGCTCCATGCATTCAAAGTCTATACACTCCTTGCCATTGCACGCATTCAAAGTCTATACACTCCTTGCCATTGCATGCATTCAAAGTCTGTACACTCTTCTCGCAAGTCTGTACATCGTCTTGTAGCATGCACGCATTCAAAGTCTATACACTCCTTGCCATTACATGCATTCAAAGTCTGTACACTCTTCTCGCAAGTCTGTACATCATCCTATTGCATGCACACTAAGTCTATACATCCATCAGCTCAAAGTCTATACACTCTCGGACCAAGTCTGTACAGCCCGTGTGCTCCATGCATTCAAAGTCTATACACTCCTTGCCATTGCACGCATTCAAAGTCTATACACTCCTTTCCATTGCATGCATTCAAAGTCTGTACACTCTTCTCGCAAGTCTGTACATCGTCTTGTAGCATGCACGCATTCAAAGTCTATACACTCCTTGCCATTACATGCATTCAAAGTCTGTACACTCTTCTCGCAAGTCTGTACATCATCCTGTTGCATGCACACTAAGTCTATACATCCATCAGCTCAAAGTCTATACACTCTCGGACCAAGTCTGTACAGCCCGTGTTCTCCATGCATTCAAAGTCTATACATTCCTATCTTTACCTACGTTCACTGGTTTAGCAAACACACAAGTCTATACATTGGTTGCATAGCTTGCCATGCATAGCCGGTGCATTCCTCATTTGCTACAAACTTAAAGTCTATACATCATCTGCTAGCACACACGCAGAGTCTGTACAGTGTCCATTTGCTGCAACTCAAAGTCTATACATTCCTATCTTTACCTACGTTCACTGGTTTAGCAAACACACAAGTCTATACATTGGTTGCATAGCTTGCATGCATAGCCGGTGCATTCCTCATTTGCTACAAACTCAAAGTCTGTACATCGTCTGCTAGCACACACGCAGAGTCTGTACATTGTCCATTTGCTGTAACTCAAAGTCTATACATTGGCTGGTTGCTGCAACACAAAGTCTGTACATTGGCTAGTTGCATATATGTTTCTGCCTCTTATAACGTATAATTATTTGTCACAAAAAGTAAATGGTAGATGCTGGGATTGGAACCCTGGTCACTAGGTTGAAAGGCACATCACTTAACCAACTACATTAGGAAGTCACTTGTTAAGTCTGTACATCGTCCTGTTGCATGCACACTAAGTCTATACATCCATCAGCTCAAAGTCTATACACTCTCGGACCAAGTCTGTACAGCCCGTGTTCCTATCTTTACCTACGTTCACTGGTTTAGCAAACACACAAGTCTATACATTGGTTGCATAGCTTGCCATGCATAGCCGGTGCATTCCTCATTTGCTACAAAATCAAAGTCTGTACATCGTCTGCTAGCACACACGCAGAGTCTGTATATTGTCCATTTGCTGCAACTCAAAGTCTATACATTGGCTGGTTGCATATAGGTTTCTGCCTCCTATAACGTATAATTATTTGTCACAAAAAGTAAATGGTAGATGCTGGGATTGGAACCCTGGTCACTAGGTTGAAAGGCACATCACTTAACCAACTACATTAGGAAGTCACTTGTTAAGTATGTACATCGTCCTGTTGCATGCACACTAAGTCTATACATCCATCAGCTCAAAGTCTATACACTCTCGGACCAAGTCTGTACAGCCCGTGTTCCTATCTTTACCTACGTTCACTGGTTTAGCAAACACACAAGTCTATACATTGGTTGCATAGCTTGCCATGCATAGCCGGTGCATTTCTCATTTGCTACAAAATCAAAGTCTGTACATCGTCTGCTAGCACACACGCAGAGTCTGTATATTGTCCATTTGCTGCAACTCAAAGTCTATACATTGGCTGGTTGCATATAGGTTTCTGCCTCCTATAACGTATAATTATTTGGCACAAAAGGTAAATGGTGGATGCTGGGATTGGAACCCTGGTCACTTGGTTGAAAGACACATCACTTAACCAACTACATTAGGAAGTCACTTGTTAAGTGAATAATCTTTACATATGATAACTCCGTGTTCCAACTTCTTACTTAAGCTTCCTCTAGAGTTTATCTAATATATTTTTTTATTTGAGAAATATTATTAATATATTTTTTATTTGAGAAATATTATTAATAAATTTTTTTATCATTTTTTTTATACGGGGTGCTACACCCTCCCCCACTTAAAAGAATTTGGTCCCCCAAATTCAATTGCATATATGGAGACAAGGAGGGTGAGAATTACTTACGGACTAGAATAATTCTGGAAATCTCTTCTCATGGACTCCTCGGTTTCCCATGTAGCTTCTTGTTCTAAGCATCGATTCCATTGAATTTTAACCATAGGGATCGTCTTGTTCCTTAGAACTCGGATTTCTTGGTCGAGGATCTTTACTGGCCTTTGCTCATAGGTAAGGTCCTTCTGTATCACCAAGTCAGTGTGATCGATGACGTGGAGAGGATCGTGCACATACTTCTTCAGCATAGAAATATGAAATACATTGTGCACTTCCGAGAGTTGAGGAGGTAAGGCAATGCGGTAAGTCACCTCGCCCACTCTTTCCAATACTTCAAATGGACCGATAAACCTTGGTGTAAGCTTACCCTTAACACCGAATCTTCTAATACCTCGGCCGGGAGATACCTTGAGAAATACATGGCCACCCACTTGAAATTCCAAATCTCTCCTTCTGTTATCAGCACAAGATTTTTGCATGCACTGAGCTACCTTGAGTCTCTCTCTGATAAGGTGTATCTTTTCAATTGAATCTCTAACCATATCTGGGCCTAGAAGTTGTCTTTCACCGACTTCATCCCAGCATATTGGAGATCGACAACTCCTGCCATAAAGTGCCTCGAAAGGTGCCATCTGGATACTGGCTTGATAACTGTTATTGTAGGCAAATTCGACTAGGGGTAAGTGGTCATGTCAGCTTTCACCGAAATCTATAATGCATGCTCTTAACATATCTTCAACAACCTGATTTGTCCTTTCAGTCTGACCATCTGTCTAGGGATGGAAAGCAGTGTTGAAATTAAGTTTCGTCCCTAGAGAGTGTTGTAGACCCTTCCAAAAATAAGAAGTAAAGTGCGGGTCTCGATCAGATACTATAGACACATGAATTCCATGCAATCTAGTAACCTCCTTGATATATAGGGCAGCAAGAACATCAACCGACCATCGACTCTTGATAGGCAAGAAATGAGCCGATTTAGTAAGGCGATCGATGATTACCCAAATTCCATCATATCCGCCCCTAAACTTGGGCAAACCCATGATAAAGTCCATACCGATGTCTTCCCATTTCCACTTGGGGATATCTAGTGGATGCAATCTTCCAGCGGGCTTCTGATGTTCCGCCTTCACCTGTTGGCATGTCAAGCATCTAGACACGAAGTCTGCTATCTCCCTTTTCATGTTGGGCCACCAAAAGGTTCTTTTTATGTCTTGGTACATCTTAGTGGCTCTAGGGTGGATCGTATACCTCGATCGGTGAGCTTCTTCAAGAATCCTCTTCTTCAGCTCAGAACTATCTGGTACAAATGTCCGTTCATGGTATAATAATCTGTCATCAAGTGCTAACTTGAAATCAGATTTTTCGTCGAACTTTTCTTTTATTTCCACTAGGGTAGGATCTTCTTCTTGCAACCTCTTGATTTCAGCTAGCAAATCCGGATGTACACTTATGAGAGATAGAGTAATACACCCGTCATTCTCATCCATGCTTATATTGAGTTCAGAGAATTTTTCCAGCAGCTTCCATTCTTGAACCATACAGTTGCTTACTAGGGCTCTCGGCTTCCGACTAAAGACATCTGCTACGGAATTACCCTTACCAGGATGATATTATATAGTGAAGTCGCAATCTTTGAGATACTCGAGCCAACACCTTTGTCGCACGTTCAGCTCCCTCTGAGAGAATAGATATTTAAGACTTTTATGATCAGAGTATACGGTGAATTACTCTCCGTAGAGATAGTGCCTCCAGATCTTTAAAGCCAATACCACTGCGACTAGAGTTCCAAATCATGCACATGGTAGTTTTCTTCATGCTTCTTTAATTGCCGGGAAGAGTATGCAATGACTCTTCCATTCTGCATCAATACACATCCGAGGCCGATACCAGATGCATCGGTATATACCTCGTACTTCTCTCCTTCAATTGGTAGAGATAAGACCGGAGCAGTAGTCAAAAGATCCTTCAAAGTTAGGAAACTCTTCTCATAGTCTTCACTCCATTCATAAGGCACTTCCTTGCGAGTCAATCTGGTAAGAGGGACAACAATCTGTAGACACGCTATTTTCACATTTTTCGCACGCGTTTCATCATTTTTTTTCTTTCACTAAGAGGGAGAAACCCCATCTCTCTCTCAGTCCACCACGTGACACGTTCACACAATCTTGGAGAAGTTCTTAATAAAACGTCGGTAGTAGCCAGCTAGACCCTAGAAGTTACGAATCTCTGTGCGTTTGTTGGTCGTCCCCAATTTTGTACAGCTTCGACCTTCGCAGGATCAACAGAAATTCCATTCTTTGATATGACATGGCCTAAGAAGGACACTTCTTCAAGCCAGAACTGGCATTTGCTGAATTTAGCATATAGCTTGTTGTCTCGCAATATCTGTAATGCCTTCTTGAGATGCACTTCATGATCTTCTTCAGTTTTTGAATAGATCAATATATCATCGATAAAGATCACAATAAATTGGTCTAAATAAGGCCTATAGATGTTGTTCATTAACTGTATAAAAGCTGCGGGGGCATTTGTTAGTCCAAAAGGCATAACAGTAAATTCATAATGCCCATACCTGCTTCGAAATGCAGTTTTGTATATGTCTTCTTCTTTGATCCTCAATTGGTGGTAACCAGACCGAAGATCAATCTTGGAGAAATAGTTAGCTCCAGACAATTGGTCGAACAGCTCGTCAATTCTCGGCAGCAGGTACTTGTTCTTAATTGTAAGATGGTTCAACTGCCGATAATCAATGCATAGCCTCAATGTTCCATCCTTCTTTTTAACAAAGAGCACGGGTGCTCCCCAGGGGGAAGTACTCGGCCTAATGAATCCCTTTTTCAGTAAATCAATTAGCTGCTCTTTTAGCTCCTTCAACTTGGCAGGAGACATTCTATAAGGTGCCTTAGACACAGGACCGGCACCAGGAATAATGTCGATAGTGAACGACACTTCCCTCTCCGGGGGTAAACCAGGTAATTCTTCAGAAAAAACATCTGAAAAGTCCCGAATTACATGGATGTCTTCAATTCCAGTCTTCTCGACTTCCATGGCAGTCACGAAAGCTATGAAAGCCACACATCCTTTATTCACAAGTTTGCTAGCTCGAAGAGCTGAGATGAGAGGGGATTTATTCCGAGGGCTAACATAAACTAACTCGGAATAATCCGTAAAAGTTATCTTGCCATGCCGGCAGTCTACCGTTACTTGGTAGGTGGATAACCAGTCAGCTCCTAATATGACATCATAATGCTCCATATCAAGGCATATCAGGTCGACTGGCAGATTGTTACCTTGGACCATAACCTCACAACTTGGGTAGTGATGCATGATATCAGACTTGTTTCCAAGAGGTGTAGATATTACTAAATCTAACCATTCGGGTTCTTTAGAAAACGAGGTAGTAAATCTCTTGGAAACAAATGAATGAGTTGCTCCAGTATCAAATAGAATTTTAGCAGGTTTAGAGCAAACTGTTAATGTACCTTCCACGATTCCTCCTTCCATGGGTTCCGTCCCTTGAAGAGCTTGTAGACGGCCTTGTTTCTTTACCAGACGCTTCTCGTCTTTGTTGGCTTGATCCTTCATCAAGGGGCAGTCGGGGATTCGATGCTCTCGACTCCCACATCGGAGACACGCTCCCAGTTTTCTCCAGCATTCCTCAGTCTTATGACCAGCCTTGTCACAATACTTGCAGATTTCCTTGGAAGGTGTGATGGCGAGGAAGGCTTATTATCGATTGTGGAGAAGGGCTTGTTACTTTTCTGGAACCTCTTCTCTTTGGAAAATTCTCCTCCATTGAAGAATCGCTTCTTGCCAAATGGTGGTTTGAAGTTTCCCGGACTAGGGACGGGTTCCTTCTTGTCCTTGCCTCGAATCCTTTCAGAGAATTCAGTGGCATCTTCCAGCAATTGAGCACGCCGAACCATTTCCGAATAGACTTGGATGTCCATTGGCGCAAGTTGTGTAATATATTGGGGCCGTATCCCGTTGAGGAATCTCCTTGCTTTCATCTTTTCCATACACACCAAGTGGGGTGCATAACGAGAAAGTCTTGAGAATTGGGCCTCATATTCGGCCACCTTCAGGCTCCGTTGCTTTAACGCGGCAAATTCCGTGGCCTTCTTCTCTTGAACACGGTCAGAAAAATACTTGCTGTTGTAGTGTTCAACAAACTCCGCCCAGGTGACATGGTTGTCGGGCAGTGTTGCTTCTACGGATTCCCACCAGCATCGAGCATCCTGTTTCAGTTGGAACGTAGCCAATAGAACCTTCTCTGTATCCGTGCATTGCATTACACGGAAGATCCTCTCAATTTCCTTCAGCCAATTCTCGGCATCATCGGGGTCCACCGAACCCGTGAATCTTGGTGGGTTCATGTTACGAAAATCCCGGTGAAGGTCACCAGCTCCACGGTGAGCACCGCCAGCACCGCCTTGCGCCACTTACTGTAGCGCCTGCGTAAGTCCTTGCACAGTGTGCTGCATCTCGCGCCATTGTGCTCTTTCAGCGGCCATAATCCTACAAAAGAATTAAGGTGTAATAAATATTGGGTTTCGTTATTATGGGGTCAATTGTCATTGTTAAACTTAACCCTTGGCTTTACCCATCTCACCAGGTAAGATCTAAACCTATCCATAGACAATTCTATTAGACATTTCTATCTTTGGACTCGGGTTTTTACCTAGGAAATTGAAATCCTAGGCTCTGATACCAAGAAAGCTGTCACGTCCCGAGAGCGGAAGCATACCCGCTGCGTGACAGTCCTTTATATAGAACCAAAGCAAACGAGCTAGATTGCGGAGTTTCTTTCCTTAGACAAATTACAGAGTGCGCAATTTACTAAGACTTAACTTAGAATTTTACAATAGTTTTAACCACTGATGTATTTCAACAACTCAATTTGCCAAATACACCTACTTTATTGATTTTGAAAGAAAATACGACATGTTACAATTCATACAACGAGGCTCCAAGCCCTAACTCTAATCAATTAGTACAGCTGACATAATGAATCCACAAGACTGACATTTGACAAAAGGAATACAACCGACATAAGCAGGATTACAATAACACAATTAACATACAACTCCAATCCTACACTCATCACTCAGACTCATTCCCTTCCGAGTGTTGGTTGACATCCAAATTACCTGAAAATATTAGAAAACAACTAGATGAGCGAATCGCTCAGT
Source organism: Amorphophallus konjac (assembly GCA_022559845.1). Taxonomy (NCBI): domain Eukaryota; kingdom Viridiplantae; phylum Streptophyta; class Magnoliopsida; order Alismatales; family Araceae; genus Amorphophallus; species Amorphophallus konjac. The sequence continues at coordinate 108,640,718 of CM040121.1, forward strand.
AGGATTTACATCTCAAATTTCAACATGCTTTAAGTAAACTACAAGTTCATTTAATGTAAATAATGCATGCAGACAGGTAGTTGTCAAGGAATTATAAAATCGATAAGAACAATATGGAGATGACAATGTAGAGGTAATAGCAAGAAAGTAACAAATGGGATAACAATAAAGATCTTATATCAATCAAGCAATGGTGAACAAGTAATTCAATTAAGCAATTAATATCTCAAGTCATGTATTGCCCATTCGGGCCACTCAAGTCAAGTCAAGTAAAGAGAGAGAGGGGTGGAATGTCTCCAATCTATCAAGTACTCCGGTGTAATGCTAGACACCGCAATGTGGTCAATAAACTTCCATAGGCACAAGTACCTTCGGGTGCTCCTCCCAGGACCAGACCGGGCCCTATATGCACAGCATTAGTCATGTTTTGACATCCACTCTCATTTATAGCCAATATAGAATTTCAAGGCATGACCAGTAGGAGATATAAGGTAGATTTTGTGGAATGGAAGTCAAGAACTCACATTATGTAGGAAAATCAATGTAAATCATGCGACAGGTTAAAGGGTAAAATCAATGCAAATTATGAGACATGTTAAAATCAGAAATTTTATTAGACCAAATTGGCGCCCTTGGGCTAAACAGGTTTACAAGTGGGTGATTTGGTGTAATTTTCTGAAATTTCATTTTTTTTGACGATGCCATCAGGCGTCTTAAATTCTGAATTTGGCACCCCGGTCAGGGGCGTCATTTTAGATGGGGGTTACTATTTCTCAGCATAAAAATTGTAAGATTTTCATGATTTAGTTCAATAGTTATGGATTTTGAATGTGTTAAACAATTAATATGGAGATTTACTACTTGCTTACCTTTGGTAACTGACACATTCTAATAGGTCGTTAGAACACTTAAAAATGGATAGTAATATGTTCTAACATATATATGTTTCTAACATGTTGGCTAACTAGTAATATATTCTAAGGTATTCTAACAGGTTGCAAGTGGTCTAACTAGTAATATGTTCTAACATTTTCTAACATATAGGTTGGCTAACTAAACAGGTTGTTAGCCGGATCGCTAACATGGTCAAACAGGTTACATGTTAATATGTTCTAACATATTCTAACAGTTTAACAGGTTGGCTAATTAGTAATATATTCTAACATATTCTAACATATTTCAGGTTGGTATATATTCTAATATATATCAAGGCAGCAGGTCCGTGCAGGTTACATTCTAACATTTTCTAACAGGTTGCAGGTTGGTAACTAGTCTAATAGGTTGGTATATATTCTAACACTTTTCTAATTATTAAGAGTTACAGGTTGGCTAACTATTAATAACATTTTCTAGCATATTCTGATTGGTATATATTCTAATATATACCAAGGCAGCAGGTCCGCCCTGGGGTTAAATTAATTTTTTTATGCTTTCAGAAATTAATTTTTTAAAAATAAAAATTATTTCATACAAAAATAATTTTTCAGTATTATAATATCTGAAATATAGAAATATACTTTTAGGTTAACTTAGAATATTTTAATATGATGCTATACACATAACATGGCTAAACACGTTTAATTAAGATGGCTAAACATTAAATTTGTTGTCTAAACAGTGAATAGTCTTTGACAGGTTTAAGATGTTTAAACAGTGACTGCAAATATTGCTAGATATGACATTAACAAGTTTAATACTTGTCTACACAATAGAAATGACTCAAAGTCAACTTTTGTAGCGTATTATTTGATTCAATTGTAATGTTGTGTTAAACAAGTTTATGGTAGCGTCTGTTATAACAGACGTGAGCTCTTGTTTGCATAACAGATGTGAGCTCTTATTTTATAAGAGACGTGACTCAAATATACTTATAAACATGCCTTGGATCAGACATGTCTGCCTAAAACACTTAATATGAAGATTTACTTCGATTAACTTTGGTAACTAACATGTTCTCACAGGTTGGCTACAGAGATGATTGATTATGGATTACAAAAGCATGATAGATCTCTACAAGTCAGGATAAAACGTGCTATATAGACAATAATATCTCATGGAGATGAGCCTAATTACCTAGATTGCTTGGCTAATTAGCAACTAGTTTAGTTAAAAGATGAGAACACCTACCTTTCTGAGATGACAGCTAGGTATAGGTGGAAGAAAAAGGGCAGCTTTCTTCTGCAACGTCAGAGGAGGCTCCTCCTTCTCTGCAGCAAGTCTTCGGAAGAATGAAGGGAGTCTCAGTATAGGGAGTATTATAATGTTTTGGGATAGTCAGGAGGGGGACAAGATCTTATATAATTCGCATCTCAGTGCGATGCCAGCTCAAACGTGCTGTTCATGTCTGAGAAGGACAGATGCCAACGCAGGTTTGTCTGGAAAAATCACAAGCCTGGAGGGGGATCGTGTAAGCTAAATTATAGGGGCGCACCATCATATGTTAACAATGATTACAATGTTTAGAAATTTTATATCTAATTAACTATGTTAATAAAAATAGTAAATTACATATTTTTATGATCCCTACATTTTTCTGATATTTATCAAAATTTTATTTATTAAAATATGCCAGAATAAAATTCAACTTAAAACTCCGTATCTAACTTTAAAGATTTTTATCTTTAAAAATTGATGGAATCAGTTTATGAAATTTCATGGCTAGGATCCTTATATTTTTCTCTTATTTTTCATAAAATTTATTTTTTAAAATTTTCTTTGAATAAAACTGACACTATTCATGTACCTAAGGTTGGTGCAAAACATGTTCAAGCGTAGGTATAGATTTGTCGCGCACACACACTAAGTCTATACATCCATCAGCTCAAAGTCTATACACTCTCGGACCAAGTCTGTACAGCCCGTGTGCTCCATGCATTCAAAGTCTATACACTCCTTGCCATTGCACGCATTCAAAGTCTATACACTCCTTGCCATTGCATGCATTCAAAGTCTGTACACTCTTCTCGCAAGTCTGTACATCGTCTTGTAGCATGCATGCATTCAAAGTCTATACACTCCTTGCCATTGCATGCATTCAAAGTATGTACACTCTTCTCGCAAGTCTGTACATCGTTTTGTAGCATGCACGCATTCAAAGTCTATACACTCCTTGCCATTGCATGCATTCAAAGTCTGTACACTCTTATCGCAAGTCTGTACATCGTCCTATTGCATGCACACTAAGTCTATACATCCATCAGCTCAAAGTCTATACACTCTCGGACCAAGTCTGTACAGCCCGTGTGCTCCATGCATTCAAAGTCTATACATTCCTATCTTTACCTACGTTCACTGGTTTAGCAAACACACAAGTCTATACATTAGTTGCATAGCTTGCCATGCATAGCCGGTGCATTCCTCATTTGCTACAAACTCAAAGTCTGTACATCGTCTGCTAGCACACACGCAGAGTCTGTACATTGTCCATTTGCTGCAACTCAAAGTCTATACATTCCTATTTTTACCTATGTTCACTGGTTTAGCAAACACACAAGTCTATACATTGGTTGCATAGCTTGCCATGCATAGCCGGTGCATTCCTCATTTGCTACAAACTCAAAGTCTGTACATCGTCTGCTAGCACACACGTAGAGTCTGTACATTGTCCATTTGCTGCAACTCAAAGTCTATACATTCCTATATTTTCCTACGTTCACTGGTTTAGCAAACACACAAGTTTATACATTGGTTGCATAGCTTGACATGCATAGCCGGTGCATTCCTCATTTGCTACAAACTCAAAGTCTGTACATCGTCTGCTGGCACACACGCAGAGTCTGTACATTGTCCATTTGCTGCAACTCAAAGTCTATACATTGGTTGGTTGCTGCAACACAAAGCCTGTACATTGGCTAGTTGCATATAGGTTTCTGCCTCCTATAATGTATAATTATTTGGCACAAAAGGTAAATGGTGGATGATGGGATTGGAACCCTAGTCACTAGGTTGAAAGGCACATCACTTAACCAACTACACTAGGAAGTCACTTGTTACGTGAATAATCTTTACATATGATAACTCCGTGTTCCAACTTCTTACTTAAGCTTCCTCTAGAGTTTATCTAATATATTTTTTTATTTGAGAAATATTATTAATAAATTTTTTATATCATTTTTTTATACGGGGTGCTACACACTGAGCTAAGCGGTCTAGGACATGGCCGCTACACTCAGAGACTCAAACGGATGAAACTGCGAAACCATAGGGGCTTGCGGTCTATCGCAAGGCCGCAAGGAGACTGTGGCGGTCATGGTCCTGACCGCTAGACCCAGTCAACCCCCGAACCGACTTAAACCAGTCAAAGAGCTTAGCGGTCTCCTAATGGCCGCCAAGGACACTATGCGGTCAAGGCTAGGACCGCTAGCCCGAACTGACATAAAACGAAGCTTAGCAGTCGTTCACAAAACCGCCAAGACTAGCCTTGCGGTCTATCGCGTGACCGCTTGGCCAAACCGACATAACACACAAAACTTAGTGGTCTCCACTTGGACCGCATCACAGGGCTTAGCAGTCCTCCATTGGGCTGCTAGCCAACCCAAACGGTCCATCGCGTGACCGTGATGGCCCAAACCGACTTAGAACCGACATACAACCAGGCGTAGCCTAGCGGTCACCCACTGGGCCACTAGAAGGACCCAAACGGTCAATGTTACGACTGCTAAGGCGTCACGGCGAGAAAAATAGGGGAATGGCCGAACCCGGCCTTCCACGCCCCTTTCACCCTAAAACGAAGGGGAAACAACCTTAATGACCAAATAAGCCTTCCACGGACCGGAAGGGGTCCAAACGACGCCAAAAACATAAGAAACAGGCGATTCCAACAAATCGATCCTAAATGAGTCACATGGGTTCCCGGGCTCATACCGGTCCCAAATGACCACCAATCACAACGAAACTAGCAGGAACGAATTACAGATATGTCAGGGATTCAAATAACATTATCTAGGCCAGAAATCGTCGCCGAAAGAGGCGAACACGTCTCACACCCCCCAAAGCATGCTTTGCCCAAACCGATGCAAAATCCACTCGTTCTCACACCGTATAGCTCAAAATCACAGGGGAATGTAGAACAGGAGTAGGGCATCCATCTCCCTACCTCCACCGAAGTTTTAGCGCGCCAAAGCGACTAAACCACGCCGAAAATCATCTCACGAACCCAAACACGCCGGCTTTGAATCCACCGAGGGATCGCGCCAACGCCACGCTTCATTCGTCGCCCCATCACGTTCCAGATCAACTCCATGACTTTCCTGCCTCGCCCATCTCGCCACGATCGCGCGCCCCGCTGAGAGAGGAGAAGAGAGGAGAGAGAACGTGAGAGAGGAAGTGAGCGACGGTGAGGAGAGAGGAAGGAGAAAGAAGAAGAAATAGAAAAAGGAAATTAGGAATTTTCCTAATTTTTGTAAAATCTGATTTTTAGCCCGAAAATTCACTAATTCGGAAAAATACGAAAAAATAGTCTAAATGATCTTCGGAAAGAATACAACGCAACTGTAGCGTCCTTGAGTCGATGAACTCAATAATAAACTCTCCATTGGGTTCCGTAACTTGTACGAGAGAAAAACCCGCGTGGATCGTAAAGCACAACTCAGGACCCGCAAAAGTGATCTGAAAGCTCTCCGATAAGGATCCGAAAGACCCAAGATATTACATCCGAACCTCGAGGAGGAACCGCAATACCTAAAAAGGAAGGGATGATCCTCATCTCATTGGCTCATTAGGGGTCCCGTAGATCCCCACCACTAAACAAGAGCGGTAAACAACAGCGATAACAACAATAACAATAACAATAACATCAATAATAGTAGCGAGCGTAACAACAACAGAAATAGAAGGGGGGCGGCGAAAGCATAGCTCTCTAAGCTACTCCTAATGGAACAGAAAGAGAACCCCAATCTCGCAGTTAGGACTGTCGAACTACCGGTAAAACTACGGCTACACTACTAAAAGGAAAGCCATGACATCCCTGCCTTGAAGGCCTGTCCTCATAGATAAAGGCCCAACTAAGACCACCCGATATGAGGGTACAATCACACCTCGCCGTCTAGAACCCTACACTGTCTACGGGTGAAGCCTCGGTAACCCTACCAGAAACCCTAGACCTCCACGTCGGGAAAAGCATGTAGAAGTTACCCGAAGAACCACGTCTCACAAACAAAAAACTAAATCTCAGGTAGAGAGTCACGTGTCATGTGACGGGAGAACCTACCCACTAGAAGTAAGACCGGATGTGTCCACTGATGACTTAGTCCGCACCCCGGGTGTCTCCCTACTCGTCCCAAGCAAAAACTGAGACACTGTATAAGTAACACACGGACAAGGGTCTAGTCGGGGTCGTGTTCATCAACACGCGTTCGAAGTCCCCGATCACATGTGCACACACTGACTGACTCTGCTACGTCAGGCCCTCCAGCTAGTTTTCCTCCTGGCGCGGACTCAAGGCGCCACAGTGGGAGGCCCTATGACAACCAACCTAAACCCATCTCTTCCAAGTCTAGCTCTCCACCACTCCCAAGTGGGTCTGCACATGCGTGCCCAGGCAAGCTACGACTAGTGGAGGGGTCACAGAATATGGGCACTCTCTATAGAGAGGAAACACCGAAGTACCAATGGCTACACACACACACCCATCGGGAGGATCACGAAGTACCGGCAGGCTCAGTGCCACCAGACTCTGGACAGTCAACTAGACCTGCTAATCCAATGGTCCTTGAGTCACGCGACTCAAGCTAAAACCATTGTACAATACGGCACAATGCCGTCAATTCATCCTAATCCAAGGGTCAGAAACCACGGTCAAAAAAATCCTTAAGGCGGCTCATAACCACCGAGTCCATTCCCTTTCCAAGGGAGATTAAGAAACCCCCAGTCCCAGGCTGGGTCACAGGACTCACAATCATTGGCCATACACATGGCCCACACAGAAAACACTTTCCAAATAAGCTAACATCATGCGGGGACAACCCTCTGTACCTACACCGGTACACGGTGACTCGATCTAGTACAACGATGAAGCCTAGAACACACGGGGTTATTCGGACCCTCAAAATAACACGGGCACGCTTGTAACATCCCGATTCGTCTGAAACTTAAAAATAATTAAATATTCTATATTTAGAGCCCATCTAAATTTTACGTTCTGTTAATTAAAGTCCAATACCTTGAACGGTATAGTTTAACGAACTTTATTAAGTAAATTAAGTAGATATCTCACTTTAATAATATGTAACTTTTTATAGAAATATCGGAATAGGGTCAATATTAGATCTATTAGAAAGAGAATTCAAATATATACAAGTTTCATGTTGAACACATTTTCAAATTTTGACATTTGATAGGTCAAATATATGATAGAATGAATTAGTGCTTTGAGATTTTGTTATTGATAAACTTTTAGTGGGTTTGTATATAAAAACCCATTTCTTATAAAAAAAAATCACTTAACCCTCCCTCACGTAATACCTCCCCATGTCTTCCCCCCTCCACCCAAAATATCCCCCCTCCGCGTGTCTCATCCCCCTCCATCCTTATCTCCCTCCTCCTTCTCCTTACCTCCTCTTCCTCCCATCCTTCTTATCTTCTCCTCCCATCCCCCTATAAACACCCCCCTCCCCCTCTTTCTCTCCCACTCCAACACTCCCCCTCTCCACACTCCACACTCCACACTCCACACTCCACACGTAACACCCCCCTCCCCCATCCCTCTTTCTCATTCTCTCTCTCCCTCTCTCCCCCCCCTCTCTCCCTCTCTCTCCTCTCCCTCACTTTCTCTCTTTCTTCTTTTCATTTTTTTCTTCTTCTTTTCATCTCTCTCTAATCTCTCTACTCTCTCTCTATTTTCTCTCTCCACTTTCTCTCTCTACTCTCTCCATTTTCTCTCTCCACTCTCTCTACTTTCTCTCTCCACTTTCTCTCTCTACTCCCTTTACTTTCTCTCTCTTCTTTCTCTCTACTTTCTCTCTCTAATTTCTCTCTTTAAATATCTCTCTCTACTTCTTTCTCTACTCTCTCTTTACTTTCTCTCTCTACTTCCTCTCTCTATTTTCTCTCTCATCTCTCTTCTCACTCTCATTCTCTTATTAATAAACGGAGAAGATAATATAGCATCAGAATAATATAAATATTTGACAAAAGCTTGGACGGAGGATTTAAAACTTATTTGGACAATTTCACCCTTCTTTACGTATCTGGGACGGGAAAATTATCTTTTCCTACGCAATGACTTTTACGGGAGCTCGGGTGAGATACTAAAAGTCAATTCGAAAGTCTATTCTAAAGGTAGGCATAATAAACCGAGTGCATGTTATTTGTTATTTACATTTCTTTGATTTGATTTTATTTGAAATGTGATTTAAGTCATTGATTTATTTAACCCAATGATCTATGTTTAGAATCAGTTATTTATTTAGTTACCATTCTGTAAAAATATTATTTTCTTCTCTAATCTCTCTCTAATTTCTCTCTAATCTCTTTCTACTTTCTCTCACTACTCTCTCTCTACTCTAATCTCTTCGAATGTTATATAATAGTAATTTATTTAGTTAATAAATTTGACCCACTACCCTATAATTAAAAATCTAATTCCTGATATTAAAATACGATCCAGTTATTTTGTAGAGTTTAATGACAAGTTTTAAGTATTGAGACGACTATGTAATGAGCATCATAATAATAATAAAAATTTGATTAAGTATATGGACTGTGTCACTTTAAGGAGGTGTGGGGCGACAAACCGTAGTTAGCTTCCACTACGGGATTAGGCCCATTTCCGAGGACAAACAGACTTCTGAAAAATCCGGAACCCAGAATAAGAAAAATTATCTGGGGAATGGTGGAGTATTAACTCCCGATCCTGCGTGGTTGATCAAGGCCGACAGGCTCCAACGTTTAGACCATTTATCTTTATGTCGACGTATGGATGCCTAGGTATGTGTTTGCTACTACTTTTAGTGACGGGATGCATGTCCAATATATGCTGCCAAATAATATGAAACTCAGATTTGATATATGACTTTGATATGATCTGAAAATAAGTTCATCTGTATAAGCTCTGATTTAGCTAAGATATGTATTATGCCATTTATATGTAAGTCAGATAAGATTTGGTATACGCATTCGCTTATAAATATGAAAATTATTTTACTCTATTATATTTCCTTCGCATTCATAGTATATGTACAATCCAGTGAAATTGTGATTAGCTTTATATCATGGATTTACACAGTTTAATATATGATAAGCATGTGATTGGTTTTAATGCCTACTGAGTCTTTGGACTCATTACTGTTGCCTAACCATTTCAGAAATTGACCAGTGTGCGTCTTAACTCCTTCGGGCAGTAGGTCGGAAGTTGATTCCGGGTTTAATTTAGATTCCGCTGCGTAGAATAAATAGATTTAGTTTTCTTTTGAATAATGAATGTAAATATGACTTTTGAGTAAAGATATGTAGTACTCTGTATACGATGTAAATTATGAGTATTTATCTTATGAAAATGGTATGGTTATGTTTCTTTTGGAATATGTGATGATTTGGCCTTTAGCGCCTTACAAATATTCGACCCACAACACTTCCGTACATCCGTTGTGACGTCCCCGGACACGATACGGGATCGCGGGAAGGGGGCGCCACAGAGAGTGATATCAGAGCCAAAGTTGTGAGGCTTGAAATTATTTGCAGCCATCGAATTTATATACCATAACACAAGATCATAGGAATTTATTTTAGAATTTGATGTCAAACCTAGAATCATACTAATTCGGATTAGTTCTCCCTCGCAGGAGATGACAGGGAGTGATAGAGTTGAGGTTAATACTTCTCCCGAGGAGTCTGCGCCCTCAAATGGGACATCACAAGGAGTTGTCGGGGAAACAATTCATGGCGAGCTTGCTCCCAGTGGGCAAGGCGCGTTACCTATTTAGGGTGTACCAGATTTAGGAGGGTTCACATAAGCTTTTCAAGGGTTAGTGCAGACTATGCAGTTATAGACCCAAACTCAGGCAATGATGCAAGCCAAATTACAAAACCGTGTGCAAGAACAACCGAATAGGGCAGCAGGCGCTACTCTGATAGAGAAATTCAGACATATGAGTCCTCCTTCTTTTAAGGGGGAGAGTCACCCGGAGATTGTGGAAAACTGGGTGAGAAAAATTGAGAAGATTTTCACGGCCATTAGATGTGCAGAGCAGGATAAGGTGATATTAGCTACATTTGTGTTGAAGGACCGTGCGGACGAGTGGTGGAGGTCATCACTTAGAACCACTTTTAGAGATAGAGAGATTGAGACTGGCTGGAACGAATTTCTTGATGTCTTCCATGCAAAATTTCTCCCTTAGCATGTGAAGGACAAGAAAGAAGTTGAAATTTTAAATCTGACTCAAGGAGGTATGTCAGTTGACGATTATGAAGCAAAAGTTACTGAATTGGAAAAATATGCCCCTCATATTTGTTCAGATGAGCTTAGAAGGGTGAAGAAATTTATTAGAGGTTTGAGAAGTAACATTAGAAGTAGAGTTACAATCCTTGAGTCTCGGACTATGGCAGCAGCTTTGAGGACTACTTTTATTGTAGAAACTGAATATGAGGAATTCTTAGTAGAAAGATAAAGGGATAATGTAAAAAGGGGTAATCTTGGTTCAATTGTGAGGAAAGATAAGAAGCCAAAGATGGCTTTTCTAGAGAGAGTTCAACCAGTTAAGAGAGATAATATGCCAGCTTGTCAACAGTGCGGGATGCAGCATAGAGGTAATGAATGTTGGCGGGCTGCAGGTAAATATTTTTCATGTGGTCAGACAGGGCATATGATAAGGGATTGTCCCAAAAGGCCAAGGCAAGATCAACAACCATAACAGCAACGGAGAGTTCAAGCCAGAGTATATGCACTAACAAGGGAAGACACCCGAGATGCCAATGCAGTAGCTGAAGGTATTCTTCTTATCGATGATATGCATGCAAAAGTTTTATTTGATCCTGGTGCTACGCATTCCTTTATTTCCCTGAGTTTTACTGGATTAATTAAAGATAAACAAATTATGAACACTGATGAGATGTCCATTAACACACCAACTGGGGAGATAGCTAGAACGACTTTTGTTATTCCTAGCATTGATGTGGTGATTCAGGGGAGAATTATGCCAGCATGTGTGTATCTGCTGGAAATGACTGATTTTGATGTCATCTTAGGAATGGATTGGTTAGATATAAATTTTACCCTTCTAAATTGTCATGGAAAGAAAGTAAGTTTTCAAAAACCTGGGGATCAGATATTTCACTATCAATGTCCAAGGCACCGTTCTAGTAAAACACTAGTTTCAGCACTTAAAGCTTTGAAATTGTTTAGAAGTGGATGTCAAGGTTATTTGGCTAGTGTAATGGCTATTCCTTCTAATAAAAATAAGAAAACCCCCTCAGATATCGATGTGGTCAGAGAATTTCCAGATGTATTCCCCGATGAACTTCCGAGTTTACCACCACACCGAGAGGTGGAGTTCACTATTGAACTCTCACCGGGTACTTTACCCATTTCCATCCCTCCCTACAGAATGGCACTAGCTGAATTGGCAGAATTAAAGAAACAATTACAAGAACTGCTAGACAAGAGGTTTATTCGACCAAGTGTGTAACGACCCGAGAATCCGATTACCGGGAAGGCCCGATAACCCGAGACTCGCACCGCCGCCCACGAGCCGGGAGGGCTCGGAAGGGCTAAAAGGAGTGTGGAGGCACAAAGAAATAGGAAATAAAGCAGGACAACCAACAACAACAAGCTGAAAGAAAGAACAACGACAGCAACAACAGAGTCCAGTCCAACAGAAAGTACAGTCTAAAGCAGTAAAACGTACCACATGCCAAGTGAACACTCGGCCCGGCAAGCTGGCAACTGAGAACCTCCCCTCCGCACCCTCGAACCACGAGGAAGAACCGCTGCACCTGAAAAGCAGGGAATGAGTCTCCAAAACAGAGACTCAGCAGGGATCCCGCGGAACCCCAACCGGAAACAACGGCGGTAGCGGAAAGGAGAGCTACGACTACATCAGGAACAGCAGACCGGTGGCCGGTCAAAAACTCGGCACTACAGCTACTCCTACTGTACCGAAAGGTACACCTCGATCACGCAGACGAAGCTACCAAACCACGCTAGTACCGCCTACCGAAGTAAAAACACACGGCAACCACGCCGTAGAGGCCTGTCCCCGGGACACAGCCGACCTGGACACGCTGTCCAAGGTGCAACCCCGACCATCCGATCGCGGGTACCGCACAACAAGACCCAACCTCGGTAAAGCCACTAGCACTAATCTCATGACGCGAAAACCAACACACGCGTCACGGCGAACCAACCGAAACTCGACGGTCAACACGACCGAAACCCGAAGGTCAAAGACACAGAAACTGACAGTCTGTCACTCCGTACTCGACAGAAGTACCACCCACTAGAAGCACAGCCGGTAGCGTCCCCTGACGTCTTACACCGCACCGCAGGTGAACCGCCTGACGTGGTAGGTCCTACCCGAGGCGCGAACACCGTACAAGTAACCACAAACAAGTAACTAGCTGGGGTCACGCCCGTCGACGTGGGTCCAACCGCCCCCAACCACGTGTGCACACACAGACCACGCGTCACTAGGTCTGGTCCTCTGACCGGTTTTCCCCCGTAGCCGGACTCTGGCTACCGACGAGGGGCCTACGGTAACCGGTCCACAAACCGTCTCAAAGGTGAATGCCCGTACACCACTCCCAGGTGAGACCAGCACCTCGTACTGGTGGGCTACGACTAGTGGAGGGTCACTGAAGGAGTAGACTCTCAACTCAACGAAAAATAACGTCCGAATCCGACGACGTACGGGGACAACCCCGCGTACCGGCCCCGTCGCACGGTGACCACAGTCGGAGAAGAAACAGGACTCACAGTCCACGGCCACGCACGCACCGTGCACTAGAGTGGAGAAAAATCAGGTGGCGCTAAGCCACTGGACTCTGGACAGTCCTCTAAACGCACTACAGCCAACTGTCCTTGAGTCACAAGACTCGGGGTCAAGACCGTTGCACGCAACAGCACAAGGCCATCGATCTAGCCCAATCTCTAGGTCCAAAACCACGATATCACGAATACCGAGACAACACACGAGTTGCCAAGACCATTCCCTTGGGAAGGGAACGCAAGGGACAAAGGCCACTCACACGGGCCACACGGAAAACACAGAAGCACGATTCCCAGGGCAGCACACAAGCCACCACGACGATTTCCCATCTTGAAGCAAGCGGGAAACCTCCAGCCCCAGGCCGGACAACTGGACTCACAGTCCAAGGCCAAACACATGGCCCACACGGGAATCACCTTCCAAAGGAACCCACGATATGCGGGGGAGACCCCACCGCACACACACCGACACACGGTGACTCGATCAAGCGTAACACAAGAGCCCGGAACACGTGGGGTCACCCGGACCCACTACACCTACAGGCACGCTAATCGAGGAAACACGGTCCCTCCCGACACCCCAGAAACACGGACACAGAACCCACGGGGTACCCGGGACACTCACAAGGCCAAAGGTCGACCACTGGGTCACAACCGAGTCGATCGGGGACCAACACAACACAATCGGAACACCAGAAGGTCTCACGGACCCTTAAACCGATGGGCACTTTAATCGAGGTAAACCAACCCTCTGGACACCCAAAGACACGGTCACGGAAGTCCACGGGGTGTCCGAGACACACACGGCCCAAGGGGAGCACGAGACAACACGGATATCGCGCTAGGATCACCTAGCGCGACAAGCCAGAACGCACTAGGGAACCCTAGCGCAACATGGCAGATCGCGCTAGGATCCCCTAGCGCGACAGGGACCATCGCGCTAGGGCCTCCCAGCGCGACAAGGCAGGTCGCGCTAGGGACCCCTAGCGCGACAATCCAGAATGCGCCATAACCCTATAGCGCGACAGGAACCGCCAAACTGTTCATCTTCTCCGATGAACGCGCTCGATCGGGGCAGCGCGACTATCAAGAACGCGCTATTGGAGTATAGCGCGTTCTCAATCCGCGCCCGAAAACGGTAGAAACCGCGGGAAAAGCCATGCCACGCCCCGTTCACCCCCAGGTGAAGGGGAAACAAAAGGGGAAACCTTCCCCAAGCCCCTAGGCATGCATCTAAACCCCTAGATCGCCCAAAAACACCATAAAACGGGAGATCCGGCTCACACCCCAAAAACATGCATTTTGCCCAAAACGCCCCGTTTAGCCCGCTCGGCTCACCACGGCCTACGAAACTTGCGGGAAAGGAAGTACACGGGCTGAGGGTCCATCTCCCTACCTCCACCGAAGATTTCGCGCACCGTGGACGCCGATCCACGAAGAAAACGCCGTGAAGCCCTCGCCGCTCCACGAACCCGCGGCCGAGCTTCCACGCGCCTCCACCGCCTCGATCCTCATCCATCCTCGCCCGTGCCTCACCCGCGCCGTCCCCACCTCACCCGTACTCCGCCCCGTCGGCCGCCGGAGGGAGAGGGAGAGAGGAGAGAGCGTGAGAAGAGAGAGGGAGAGAAATGAGAAATGAGAGGGGGAGAGAGAAAAGGTTTATATATAGGAAAATCCAGAAATTCGAAAAAATCTAGAAAAATTATGAAAAATTACCTCCGCGATCCTCGGAAGGAACACAACGCAGTGGTACTGTCCCGGAGTCGTAGAACGTCACGGTTTGCCCTGCAAAGAGTTCCGAAGGCACATCAGGGAAAAACACGTGTAAAGCACAAAATACACTCCGAGACCCACTAAAATGATCCGAAAAATATCCAAAAAATCCGGGGCATTACAGCCCTCCCCCCTTAAAGGAATTTCATCCTCGAAATTCAGGACCAAGCACGAAGTCACAGGGGAAGAACACTGAACCAACTGACACACTGTCAGAGCCCCAGCACAGAAAACCTCGATTCTCACGAAAACACGGATCCTGAGGAACACAGCCAGACTCACAATCACACACAACACCTCGCTCCTCGCGCCGAGCACACTGGCCAACAGAGCAGGCATATACCAAAGGACACAGTCCGGCATCACCTCAGACAACGCGAGAATCCATCATGGCGCCGCAGCCACGATCTTGCTCACCGAGGAATCACAACCCTCGACACGAGCAACAGCTACCGATCTATCCAAGTGGACATCTGCCAATCCCGATTCCGCCCTTACCACAGAGCCACGGGACACCACCTGAACAGTGCTCATGGGTCCCTAAGCAATAACCATCTCACCGCCACAAACCGACAAGACCGTAGAACCAACAGACACTGCTGTGGTCGGTCACACGGTTAGGCTCACCAGCCACTCATAGCCGTCAACCGGGACCCATAGTCTGCCAGAGACCACTTCCTCAAAGCACGATCTCAACCGAGGACACGATTGGGAACACAAGTCGGGTGCCAAGCCACCGACTCTGACCAACACGTCCTCGACCACCGTCAGGCGACATTCTCAACAACCCCATCCAGGTCCAACACCGACGCCTGACACGGCTTCCAACACAGGAACAGGGTACTCATGCGGCGCACTAGCCAGCACTTTTCCCAACACTCCATCCTGCCAGTGCCAACAACCATAATACCTCGAGCAATGACACGGCAACAACACGTTTCACACCGAGGAACCAATCCTCCGATGCTCAACGTGAACTCAGGAATCCGCCCGTAGCAACCAACGCTACGATCCTGAACCAGTGGGTTATGGGCCCACCACGCTTCCGCTGCGCACTCAAATCCGCGCGCACAGCCGAGAAAGCAAACATCGCCCAACCAGCACTCGTCCTTCCGGAACAGCACCAACACCCTCACACGACAAGGGAATGGGCACAACTTCTCACAGGCAACCACCCTGCCAAGACAAGGAGCACGTCTCGCACGGACTTCATGGCACACAAGGCCAATCAATCCGAACACACAATGCAAGACGACGACCCTTAGCCGAACGCAATCTCTCCAACCAAAGGAGAAACCAGCGCACTTCGACCAACAGAAGAACTCCACGCTCGACCTGACCTCGAACCTCGCGCACAGCTGGAAACAGCACCATCCAGCACCAAGAAAAACCATCACTTCGTCAGGTCAGCGCCTCCGACACACTCGACGAGTGTCACGTCGGACCACAATCACAGCATCTCTCGATGCACCACTGCTGCAATTCCTCGAACTGCAACACGGCATACCAAGAGCCGCAACACGAGCCATAACCGGCAACCGCCAACGCTCATCCTCGAGTCCCGAAACACACCGCGGAACCTTCACACCTCAGACCAAATCCAAGGCGAACACACCCCTTCGCATACGAGAGCGTATGAGCAAGACTTACTGGGACACCACAGCCAAATCCTGCCTCGAAATCCGCAAAACAACCGGGACCGACACGTCATTTCTGACGCCACAGAGCATGACAAGAACATCAGGCTCGACGAAACAGCAGCCCACCGAGAAGATCCTCCGCTCACCCGAGCACACTTCTCGATCAGAACGACTCAGGAGCTGGACAAACCTCAAGCTGGAGTGGCCAAAATCGACAGCAGCTCCCTCGAAGCACGCTCACGACCACTTAACCATGAACAGTCCGCACCAGCCACCTGACCACGCTGCAGGTTCCTCGAACGCAGCACCGCGAGCTCACGCCTGCCAGCAACCTCTGCCCAACGCAGCACAACCAGGGCCACCACCGATGAGGGAGAAGGCTCTCGACCTCGATCCTTAGACCCCATGCTGGCACGCAAGCCGCGGACAGCAACCACCTTCACAGCGCCGCACAGCGCACTCAAGCTCTCAAGCGAGAAACAAGGCGGAAAACAAGCACAAAACCCTAAGCTAGCTGCCGACTGTACTGGACCTTATGGACTCTGATCACTGCAACATTTCGAATTCCTATGTACGTCCACAACCACCGCTCTGATACCAGCTGTAACGACCCGAGAATCCGATTACCGGGAAGGCCCGATAACCCGAGACTCGCACCGCCGCCCACGAGCCGGGAGGGCTTGGAAGGGCTAAAAGGAGTGTGGAGGCACAAAGAAATAGGAAATAAAGCAGGACAACCAACAATAACAAGCTGAAAGAAAGAACAACGACAGCAACAACAGAGTCCAGTCCAATAGAAAGTACAGTCTAAAGCAGTAAAACGTACCACATGCCAAGTGAACACTCGACCCGGCAAGCTGGCAACTGAGAACCTTCGCTCCGCACCCTCAAACCTCGAGGAAGAACCGCTGCACCTGAAAAGCAGGGAATGAGTCTCCAAAACAGAGACTCAGCAGGGATCCTGCGGAACCCCAACCGGAAACAACGGCGGTAGCGGAAAGGAGAGCTACGACTACAGCAGGAACAGCAGACCGGTGGCCGGTCAAAAACTCGGCACTACAGCTACTCCTACTGTACCGGAAGGTACACCTCGATCACGCAGACGAAGCTACCAAACCACGCTAGTACCGCCTACCGAAGTAAAAACACACGGCAACCACGCCGTAGAGGCCTGTCCCCCGGACACAGCCGACCTGGACACGCTGTCCAAGGTGCAACCCCGACCATCCGATCGCGGGTACCGCACAACAAGACCCAACCTCGGTAAAGCCACTAGCACTAATCTCATGACGCGAAAACCAACACACGCGTCACGGCGAACCAACCGAAACTCGACGGTCAACACGACCAAAACCCGAAGGTCAAAGACACAGAAACTGACAGTCTGTCACTCCGTACTCGACAGGAGTACCACCCACTAGAAGCACAGCCGGTAGCGTCCCCTGACGTCTTACACCGCACCGCAGGTGAATCGCCTGACGTGGTAGGTCCTACCCGAGGCGCGAACACCGTACAAGTAACCACAAACAAGTAACTAGCTGGGGTCACGCCCGTCGACGTGGGTCCAACCGCCCCCAACCACGTGTGCACACACAGACCACGCGTCACTAGGTCTGGTCCTCTGACCGGTTTTCCCCCGTAGCCGGACTCTGGCTACCGACGAGGGGCCTACGGTAACCGGTCCACAAACCGTCTCAAAGGTGAATGCCCGTACACCACTCCCAGGTGAGACCAGCACCTCGTACTGGTGGGCTACGACTAGTGGAGGGTCACTGAAGGAGTAGACTCTCAACTCAACGGAAAACAACGTCCGAATCCGACGACGTACGGGGACAACCCCGCGTACCGGCCCCGTCGCACGGTGACCACAGTCGGAGAAGAAACAGGACTCACAGTCCACGGCCACGCACGCACCGTGCACAGAGTGGAGAAAACTCAAGTGGCGCTAAGCCACTGGACTCTGGACAGTCCTCTAAACGCACTACAGCCAACGGTCCTTGAGTCACAAGACTCGGGGTCAAGACCGTTGCACGCAACAGCACAAGGCCATCGATCTAGCCCAATCTCTAGGTCCAAAACCACGATATCACGAATACCGAGACAACACACAAGTTGCCAAGACCATTCCCTTGGGAAGGGAACGCAAGGGACAAAGGCCACTCACACGGGCCACACGGAAAACACAGAAGCACGATTCCCAGGGCAGCACACAAGCCACCATGACGATTTCCCATCTTGAAGCAAGCGGGAAACCTCCAGTCCCAGGCCGGACAACTGGACTCACAGTCCAAGGCCAAACACATGGCCCACACGGGAATCGCCTTCCAAAGGAACCCACGATATGCGGGGGAGACCCCACCGCACACACACCGACACACGGTGACTCGATCAAGCGTAACACAAGAGCCCGGAACACGTGGGGTCACCCGGACCTACTACACCTACAGGCACGCTAATCGAGGAAACACGGTCCCTCCCGACACCCCAGAAACGCGGACACAGAACTCACGGGGTACCCGGGACACTCACAAGGCCAAAGGTCGACCACTGGGTCACAACCGGGTCGACCGGGGACCAACACAACACAATCGGAACACCAGAAGGTCTCACGGACCCTTAAACCGATGGGCACGTTAATCGAGGTAAACCAACCCTCTGGACACCCAAAGACACAGTCACGGAAGTCCACGGGGTGTCCGAGACACACACGGCCCAAGGGGAGCACGAGACAACACGGAGATCGCGCTAGGATCACCTAGCGCGACAAGCCAGAACGCGCTAGGGAACCCTAGCGCAACATGGCAGATCGCGCTAGGATCCCCTAGCGCGACAGGGACCATCGCGCTAGGGCCTCCCAGCGCGACAAGGCAGGTCGCGCTAGGGACCCCTAGCGCGACAATCCAGAACGCGCCATAACCCTATAGCGCGACAGGAACCGCCAAACTGTTCATCTTCTCCGATGAACGCGCTCGGTCGGGGCAGCGCGACTATCAAGAACGCGCTACTGGAGTATAGCGCGTTCTCAGTCCGCGCCCGAAAACGGTAGAAACCGCGGGAAAAGCCATGCCACGCCCCGTTCACCCCCAGGTGAAGGGGAAACAAAAGGGGAAACCTTCCCCAAGCCCCTAGGCATGCATCTAAACCCCTGGATCGCCCAAAAACACCATAAAACGGGAGATCCGGCTCACACCCCAAAAACATGCATTTTGCCCAAAACGCCCCGTTTAGCCCGCTCGGCTCACCACGGCCTACGAAACTCGTGGGAAAGGAAGTACACGGGCTGAGGGTCCATCTCCCTACCTCCACCGAAGATTTCGCGCACCGTGGACGCCGATCCACGAAGAAAACGCCGTGAAGCCCTCGCCGCTCCACGAACCCGCGGCCGAGCTTCCACGCGCCTCCACCGCCTCGATCCTCATCCATCCTCGCCCGTACTCCGCCCCGTCGGCCGCCGGAGGGAGAGGGAGAGAGGAGAGAGCGTGAGAAGAGAGAGGGAGAGAAATGAGAAATGAGAGGGGGAGAGAGAAAAGGTTTATATAAAGGAAAATCCAGAAATTCGGAAAAATCCAGAAAAATTATGAAAAATTACCTCCGCGATCATCGGAAGGAACACAACGCAGTGGTACTGTCCCAGAGTCGTAGAACGCCACGGTTTGCCCTGCAAAGAGTTCCGAAGGCACATCAGGGAAAAACACGTGTAAAGCACAAAATACACTCCGAGACCCACTAAAATGATCCGAAAAATATCCAAAAAATCCGGGGCATTACAAAGTGTATCCCCTTGGGGTGCACCTGTTCTATTTCTTAGAAAGAAAGATGGGTCGCTTAGACTATGCATTGACTATAGGAAGTTGAATCAAGTGACTATTAAGAATAAGTACCATTTGCCAAGAATTGATGATTTATTTGATCAGTTACGAGCTGCCACAGTGTTTTCAAAGATTGATCTCAGATCTGGATACCACCAATTAAGGATAAGAGAAGAAGATATCTTAAAAACTGCTTTCAGAATACGATATGGACATTATGAATTTTTGGCTATGTCATTTGGGTTAACTAATGCACCAGCAGCATTTATGGATCTGATAAATAGAATTTTCTAACCATATCTAGATACATTTGTAGTGGTGTTTATTGATGATGTGTTGATCTATTCTCCCACTGTTGAAACTCATCAAGAACATTTGAGGATTGTGCTGGCAACCTTAAGAAGTCATCAACTGTATGTAAAATTTAGTAAATGTGAATTCTGGTTGGATAAGGTCCAATTCTTAGGGCATATCATTTCTGGTGATGGAGTGTCTGTTGATCCAGCTAAGGTTGAGACAGTTTTGCATTGAGAAAGGCTGAAAAATGTCAGTGAGATTAGGAGCTTTTTGGGTCTTGCGGGTTACTATCGTAGGTTTATTGAAGGTTTTTCTTCTATTGCAGCTCCTATGACCAAATTGACTAGGACAGGAGTTCCTTTTGAATGGTCAGATAAATGTGAAATGAGTTTTCAGGAATAAAAAATAAGGTTAACTACAGCCCCAGTGCTTACTTTACCTTGTGGGTCAGGAGGATTTGTGATATATACAGATGCCTCTAGAAAAGGACTATGATGTGTCCTGATGCAGAATGGTAAAGTAGTAGCTTATACATCCAGACAATTAAAGACCCATGAGATGAATTATCCAACATATGATTTGGAGTTGGCAGCGGTGGTACATGCTCTGAAGATTTGGCGCCATTATTTGTATGGTGAGTAGTTTGAAGTATTTACAGACCATCAGAGTTTAAAATATATTTTCTCTCAGAAAGAATTAAATTTAAGGCAAAGACGGTGGATTGAATTTTTGAAGGATTATGATTTCACCTTGAATTACCACCCAGGAAAAGTAAATGTGGTAGCAGATGCACTCAGCAGGAAGAGGCTAATGGCAATCCAGTTGCGCCAAACTTGGAGAATGACATCTGATGTAGTGGAGTATTCTCCGATATGTAAAGGGAGAAACTTAATTCTGGCCCAACTAATTATTCAGTCTGCAATGGTTGAGCGAATTGTGCAAGCACAACTGAATGATCAGCAGTTACAAACATTAATTGGCACACCGAGATTTACTCAAAGTGCAGACGGGGCAATCAGATTTCATGGAAGATTATGTATACCTCGGAATGAAGAAATAAAGAAAGACCTATTAACTGAGGCACATAAATCACTATATTCTATTCACCCAGGTAGTACAAAAATGTACAAAAACATGAAAAGACAGTTTTGGTGGATTGGCATGAAGAAAGATATAGCATACTTAGTTAACAAATGTCTTACTTGTCAACAAGTAAAAGCAGAGCATCAATGACCAGCCGGACCATTACAGTTGATGGAAATTCCACAGTGGAAATGGGAGCATTGTAGACACGCCAAAATTGACGCTATGTTGATCAAATCTCATGTCACTATGATGACGCCCCAAAGTGAACTTTAATATATTCATAATATGAAGTTTTTCTATTTCTTGTGTGTGGTTTTGATTTGTTCTTGCATTTTTGTGATTCACGACTGTGAGCGACGTCACGCGGTTCGGAGTTCGATGGTGCGAGGAAGAGGATGCGGAGAGCGCGCGGGCTCCTTCTTTTTTGTTTGTTTTGTTTGCTGCAACACAGAAATGAGAGGAAAGAGAGAAGGGGCGACCACGGGAGATTGCTCCGGCGGGGCGAGCGGGACAAGCGTGATATAGCAAAATATGGGGGTTAAACGGCCATAGCGGGAAGTGACTCGCCACGGCCTCGGGGGGACGGGAATGGTGCAAAAATTAAATAACAAGAATTGAAACGGCCATTGGGGAAGTGACTCGCCGCGGCCTCGAGAATATGAGCAGATAATAAGATGACAGAATATGAAGAGGATACAAAGAGCGGGAATTTAAACGGCCATTGGGGAAGTGACTCGCCGCGGCCTCGATGATAAGAGCAGAATATAACAGAATATAAAGAGAATATAAGAACGGAAATTTAAACGGCCATTGGGGATGTGACTCGCCGCGGCCTCGATGATATAAGCAGAATATAACAAAACATAAAGAGATTATAGGAATAGAAATTTAAACGGCCATTGGGGAAGTGACTCGCCGCGGCCTCGATGATATAAGCAGAATATAACAAAATATAAAGAGAATATAGGAAACAGAAATTTAAACGGCCATTGGGGAAGTGACTCGCCGCGGCCTCGATGACAAGGTGTGATCGCCAGGGGCCAAAAGACCCCAAAATAAGAAGGTGATCGCGCCTACCTCAAGAGCGGGAGATGGCGGGTTGCTTCTTCCTCTCCTTCCGGCCGGCCGACGGAGAGGGCTTTCCTCGGTTACCCTTGCAAAACAACGACAAACAAATAACAAGTGGATTAGAAAGATGAATGTGTAGTATTCATATCCTTGCAATAAAAATGACGAAATAACGGGAAGACACACACCTGGTTGGTGTTATCTTTTAAACCCCTCTCGGACTCGAGTAGGAGGAAAATGAGATGATGGATGCGAGATGATGAATGCAAAAGAACTACGAAGAAAAGGAAAGAGTTGGCTTATTGGATGTGCCGGTGGCGAAATTCGGCGGAGCTCCGGCAGCGTGGGGACGACGTAGAAGCGCGGTGGATGAAGACGACCTCCTCTCGCGAGCGTGGGCACCCGAGAAGCCGGCAGAACCTCCACCTACAAAAGACCCCACGGGTTAGAAAAATGACTCCGTAGCCTCTGGGCTCCGGCAGCCTATCGGATCACTGCTTAGCTCCCCTAGAACTGAGGGGGTGGGCCTCTATTTATAGAGTTCCGGAAGGTGGAGGCGTCCAGGACCCTGGACACCTCCATCAGGGCCGAAATAATATTTTATTCTATTTTTATTGATTTTTTTAGAATACTTTTATGGGGGCGTCCAGGGTCCCGGACGCCTCTAACAGGTCCACCGAAAACCGACGACGGCCGCACGCGGTTTGGCACAACGCGTGGTTTTGTGAGCGGCGCCTCGTGATTCAGAAATGGGCGCGTCCAGTCAGCTGGACGTCTCTAAATTTGGCTTTTTTCACACACGACAAACCGTCGTTCGGTGGCCGGCGCCCGTGAGGGAGTTGATGGAGGCGTCCAGGGGCCTGGACGCCTCCAAAAGTTTATTATTTTTTATTGTTTCTTTGTCTTTTATGCTAGGGCTGGCATTTTATATTTTTTTATTTGTTTTTATGGAGGCGTCCAGGGGCCTGGACGCCTCCATTAATATGTATTTTTTTATTTATTTTTTATTTTTTATGCCAACTGGCATTTTATAAATATTTATTATTATTAGTTTTTATGGAGGCGTCCAGGGGCCTGGACGCCTCCATTAATATATATATATTTTTATTTATTTTTGGGCCCTGAGAAAAATAATAAAATAAATTATAAAAATGGGGGCGTCCAGGGCCCTGGACGCCCCCATTAAGACCCACCCGGGTCCTCGGATCAGGCGTCGGTGGCCGCCCGGTAGACCCCTTCTTGATTCCGGAACCTCCTGATGCGTCGACTGGTGTTGATGCCGCCCGAATGCCGTGACGAGACGATTCCGGATGCCGAAAAGGGCGGAAGAAGACTCAAGAAAAGGAAGCACTCAAGTGATTCAAAACGCGTAAGCCGTCGCGGGGCGTTGTATAGTAATATGAGACTTTCTCAGGAGACGTCAGGAATGGCGTGTCTACAGCTGCCCCGCCTTGGCGTCTGCTTTGCAAGGGAGCGATACGTAGTGGAATGGTATCGAAGTGGAGTGAAATGAAGTGGGAGCGGACTGATAAGTTGATGCCAAGGTGTGATGAGACACGCTTTTGACGTTACTGTTTGGAATCTTTCCTGGAGTTTCAATGAGACGACCTTGAAGAAGGTCTTTCAAATATTGACGATTGCTTGGACGGAGATCAAATAAGGGAGGGTGAGATGTGCGCTCAGGCACGAAACAAAAGAGACCAACTTCTCGGTGTGGAAGTACCTGGGTCATAAACCGGAGGTTTCACCTTTGGGGAGCGGTTACCAGCCAATGTGGAAGTGCTGCGGCCAAGGTGGGTCAAAAAAGGTAAAGGAATATCTGAGGGTCTGTCCAAACAAGGGTCTCCTTTGGAAGAGCAGCGTCGGGCCGTCTCAAGGAAACTCAGTATTTCATTCGGAGTGGAATATCTCATATTTGTAGGAATTGAAGCACAACGGCTTTCACAATCGAATCACTTGAATGATCTTCCGCAATAAATCAAAGTCCTATATGAATGCATGCTGGGTTAAAGAAAAATTTAAAACAAACTAAAATAGAAAATAGCCAAGGATAATATTGTCAACTTGTGAAGAACGGGTCAGGATACCGACCCGGTGAGCTGATACTGGGCTGGGGCCCGTTTATCCGCGCACCAACTCACTGAATGGAACCGTCGTCCCCATGCTACCACAAGTTAACGGCCTATCCGTACAACCCAAATTCTTCCGGGATCATCACTGTTTTTGTTGAAGGGGAACTCAAATCCCAGATTTGTTCGGGTCGCAAGGTCCTTGACATGTTCTAGTAGCGTAGGTATCGTATACTATGATGCATGACATGGTGGGACCAACCATTGAAAGGTGGGACAGGAGACAGGACAAAGACGTCCGTTAGTAAAACCTGCACAGATTAGCAAAGGTTAGCAACATCAGAAAGTAGCAGAATCACAGCAGAATCGCACCACAGTACAAAGGAGATCCAGACAAAATCTTGACAATGACCACTGATGTGACATGTTCTGTCCTGTAGCGATCTTCCCTTCCTACACTTCTTCTCTTGCACCAAGTTGTTTCGAGACACGCTTCACGAGACCTTACCCTAAACAGCAGGGAACTACGCCTCGTACGGAGGGATCTTGTTTCCTTTTCCCCTTTTGGGCGCGTCCAGGCGCGAGGACGCGTCTTAATCCTTGAATTCAAATTTAAAGCGACGGGTGGTCTTTCTTCTCCCGTGCCTTACCCGCAAACGAGCCCGCCTTCTGCCGAAACTCGCTTGCCCCCTTTCTCGTCTTCCTCCTCTTTTGATCGATGGAGTTCGGTGGGCCCGACCACGGTGAAGGTGGAGAGGGACGCGGGACTCCTCGCCCAAGGAGGGACGCGCCCGAGCACGGAACGGCGTCCATGGAGGAGGAAGGGCCGCTCCGGGCCCCCGAGGGACCCGAGGGGCCCGATGGCGTGGGAGGAGGTGAACACGGTCCGGTAGGTCCTCCGATCTCTTCCTCTTTTAATTCATTTTGGGTTTTGAAGCGAGCCGCGCGAGGGGGAAAGGGTTCGGCGAGTGTTGCACTCAAATGATGGACGCGTCCTAGACAGGGGACGCGTTCCTTTTGACTGATGTGGGACCCCTTTCTTGGTGCAGGACATGGCAAGGACCCTGGGTCTGGCCGATGAGTGGGCGAGTGCGGACGAGCCGAGCCGCGTCAGGAGGGAGAGTCGCGGCAAGGCGAGGCTCGAGGAGTGGCCCGTACGTCTCCCTGGACAGCAAGGGGGTATACTGGTGCAGGACAGTGCCGACTTCCTGCGGCGGCAGAGAGAGAGCTACGCGGGGCTTCCCCAAGCTGGGGACACGCGTGGCATCGGCGGCTCGCGCGCCCAACTGTCAGAGACTAGGCGGCAGCTGGCCGTCGCTCAACATGAGTTGTCGCTCCTGGTAAGTTATGTGCCGCACTTTTAACTTCAGATTTTGGAGTTTCACTGACGGCCGTTGTTTATTTTGTTCCAGCGTGCCCAGCAGACAGCGACGGTGGGAGCGGCTGGCGGATCTTCTAGTTCCTCGGCCCCTTTTCTCGAGATTGCCTCCCTCCGGGAGCAACTTGCCGGTGCGGTGGCCCGCGCGACCCGGGCGGAAGAGGAGCGTGACGCCTGGGTGGCGACTGTAGCGGAGCTGCGGCATCGCGGTGAGGAGAGACCTTCTCCAGACATCCTGGAGTTAAGGGTTCTTCTGCAGATGATGAGGAGAGAGGCAGAGAGAGAGAAAGCCGAGAGAAGGTCCGAGCGACAGCGGGATCTGACCGAGAGGAGGGCCTTGGAGGCCCAAGTGAGGGAGCTCCAGCTGGGCCTTCAGGCCGTCGTGCAGAGGCTAGGAGGGATGGAGACGCGCTACGAGAGAGCGCGAGAGTTCGGGGAGCGACTCCGCCAGTCCGGTCGCTTTGCCGCCAGTGGCTTCTTTGCCACGCCAGGGGAGGAGCAGCGAGTCACTGCTGCGGAGCAGGCGCCAGAGGCGAGGCAGGTGCTACTGCACGGGGATCCGGAGGCTTCTGAGGGACCCTCACCTCGGGGGAGAGGAGGAGAGTGCCCAGAGAGATGAGTGATGGTGAGGATTGGCGAGCTAGTGGACCCGCCACCTCTCTATGATTGTAGTGTTTGTGACAGCTTATGTAGAATTATGAATGGAGTGATTTGATTTTCTGCTGTTTATTTGTTCTTTGTGCGTTCCTTCTTCCCTACACTTCTTCTCCTTTGCACTGTTCCCATGTGATAGGTCTGTCGAGACTCCGCCTCGAGCGGAGAATCGCGTCTTGTTGTGACCATTTTCCACGGGAATCTGCCGTCGAAGTCAATAATGACGGCCCTAGTTTCTTTTCCCGAATGCTGTGTCAAATTTTGCGGACGTCCTCCAAATCATGATAGGGTATCCCTAGACAACATAGGGGCTAGTCGTCATATTCTTCGTCCAGTCAATCACCCTGTGCGAGCGGTGAAGCGACACATGGGACCGCTTGGGCGGTGCCTCATTGCGAGGGCTATCATTGACAGGTGATGGAGGCAATCTTGGCCCGCACTCCTTCCATTTCTATAAATTCTTGTCCCTTTTATCTTCCCAGGTATATCGAGGACTAACTCGAGGAGCACAAGTTCTTACGGGAGAGGAGGAGTTCAAAATTCTGAGAGTTGGATGGAGGGCGAATCTTCCCATTCCTCGAAGAGAAGCAGGTCCAGTGGTAGTAGTTCCAGGAGGCTTTCAGACCTTGAAGGGCACTTCAGCGAAAGGGCCCAATCACAACTCGTAAGCCAAGTTTTCTTGCCCTTTTCTCATTCTTTCTTCCTTTCTTCTGACCAAACCTCACCCCCATTCCTTGTATGTGTAGGTTGTGATGAAATCACAAATCTTATGGGAGTTGGTAGTAGCAGCGTACAGGGGCCTCCCAGATTTTCAGAAGGCGAGGCTAGACGTGATGGGATTTGGTACCTTCCTTCGGATCGAGCCGATCCAGCTTGACCTAGTCCTGATCCAAGCCTTGTGTGAGAGATGGGACCCAGTGAGCCGGGCATTCCTGATGCCCTGGGGGCACATGGTGCCCAGCTTGGAGGATGTGGTCCGGATCACAAGCCTGAAGGTAGAGGGCGAGGCAGTGACCGGAGTCACTTACGCGGACTACAGAGAAGGTGCCCAGAAGTTACTGGGTTTGGACCTAGATGGTCGGAAAAACAGGTCGGTAGCTAGGGCGTCCCTCATGGATGCATTAGGGCTCACCGACACTCGTCGGCGGGACGACGAATCCTCAGAAGAGTTCATGAAAGGATAGAAATAGGATGCCGCGCCGTGTACTGCACAGATTTCGGCGACTGGGAAAGATGCAACATAGATTTGAGGAGATTTCTCCTCTTCCTTTTGGGGAGATTGGTACTGAGCTCGAAAGGGGACGGTATCCAATGTTGCTTCCTGGAGCTGCTGTCAGACCTTGAAAGAGTAGGGTATTATGCCTGGGGAGCCGCCATGCTGGCACACTTGTTTGCAGGCCTATTCCAAGAAACGGATCGTGAGATGACTGTGAGTGGTTTCACACCATTCATCCAGGTATTTTTTTGTTTTGCTTGTTTTGTATTTTTTTTGTGTTTTTGCAAGGTACTGATGACCTGCGCCGAGCAGCTATGGAGCTATTATTACCTCCCTATGGGGAGAGCTCGGCATTGGCGACCTGCGATGGTGCCGCTAGCCAGGCGGTGGGAACCCATCATGAGTGCGGCACCCCTAACCTACCAACTGATGGTGCTAAGGCGGGAGCTACAGGAGTTCCCTGCAGCGATGGTAAACTGGAGACCCTACTCAGACATGGTCGATGCCGACCAGCCGTGGGTTCTAGCAAGTCGTGCCCGGTTCGGACGGGAACTGTGGATGCACTGCCTGAATGAAATCGAGCCGCTTCGGCTACGATTGGTTATGAGGACTTTAGGACTGGCTCAAGAATGGGTGGATTCAGCTGCGCCACCTCGTGTCGGGAGAAAGACGCGGGGACCGGCGACCTGCATTGACTGGCGCGTGCGATTCCCCGAACAGTATGAGGACTGGCAACGGGGTGGCACGATTGTAGAATCACAGGCGCGGGATAGCGAGGACTACTTGCGTCTATATAGGACAAAGTACGCAGAGCGGCTCCAACCCCGGGGACTTGTGGAGGTAGGTTTCCCCTTTTTCTCTTTCTTCTTTTCTCCTTTTTGGTTTTCTGGTGAAAATGCTGACTCGTATGGCTGCAGGATGTCCGGGATGCCATGATAGCGAATTTACGAACTCGCTTGGCAGAGATGGAACAACAGTTGGGCGATGCCCGCGGAGCTACGAGCGCCTTGGTAGGTGTACAGTACGTTCCTAATTAAAACCCAGATTCCAGATGTTGGCTGCTAATTCACGCGGTCGTAGCATGCCCAGATTGGCGCGGCTTCCCCAGCGATGGAGTAGGTGGTGCCTCTTCCAGCTTGTGGATTCCCACCTCAGAACTTGACTCGCTTCATGAGCAACTTGCTCACGCCACGCAGCGTGCTGCGGAGGCAGAAGGGATGCTCTCTATACAGGTAAGAGTCTCAGTGTTGAGTTCTCTTGTTTATGCCTTATCGTGTATCTGAGATGGTACACTCGGCAGGAAAAGGAGACGGAAGAAGCGCTTGCCAAGCTGCGCAGAAGGAGGCTAGGATAGCAGAACTGGAGAGGGAACTGCGGCGTCATCCTGATGACGACTCATCAGGGATGCTATGGAACTGAGGATCACTCTCCAGTTGGAGAGGGAAGACCGTGAGAGAGAACGTGCAGAGAGAGAAAGAGACGCAGAGAGAGAAAGAGCCAACAGATTGACTGAAAGGGAGTAACGAAGGGCCATGGAGGCCCAACTATTCGAACTCCGAATCAGCCTTGGTCTTGCTGAACAGTGGCTGAGAGATGGTGAGGAGCGCTACCGAAGAGCACGAGAGCGTGGCTTTCGTGTTGGTAGCTTCTCTGCTGCTTCCGTAGATCAACGCCGGGATGCGGGAATAGGAAGAGGAGTACAGAGCGGTAGGAGTACCGCTTTTCGTAGTTGGGTAGCACCTTTGAGAGTGTTTTGCCCGGAGAGTAGTGGGACGAGTAATGCAGAGAGAGAGGGCGGAACTTGATGTAATTTTTTGGTTTTTTGGAATAAAACACAAGGTTTGGTTTGTTTGTTTTTCACCTTTGCTTCAGTTACCTGAATCCCTGCACATATCACTGAAACAAACAAATCAGAATTTCTGTTCTGACTTGGCCCCTTGCTCAATAAGCAAATGGTCACTGTGACTGTCCTTGATAACTGGTCAAGGGGCCAAGCCTTTATTTAACGAAGGCAAGGGAAAGATGCGGTGATGATAAATGCGACAGGCAAGCACACGAATGCAAGCGGTATTAAAAGTGAGATGCTGCACGCAAATGTAATCATGCAAAATTGATTTGTTTTCTTTTTTTATATTTGATATTTTTTTGTTTATCATAAAAAGATTTTTTTGTTTGCAAATATGTACATTTCTCTTTTCCATTTTTTTGTGCTTTTATCATTTCAATTTTTTTTATTGCTAACGCCCGGCAAGCACCCAAATGGCACCTAACCTACGTGAGACAGGGGTTTCTTACTAACCTCCCAGGTATCCTAAGTGCACATCTAGGTTGATTTGGGCCTCTAGACCCCTCGAATGACGATCCCGCCGGCTAAGACTTACCCTGATGACAATACCGTCATGCCATGCTTAGGCTCCCAGTCGCTTCCGACCACAGGGATTCACCCAAAAGGTGTTTGAGGTAAATGATTTGCCCGACCCGGGTCTGTTTCCTCACAACTCTAGATGGTATAAGATGGAACACCCTGGAACCCTAACGACCAACCGCGCGACGCTGACCCGGAATCAGACGCCGTCGCACCCATAGGTGACGCGCTTGCATTGGCCTAAGCCCGAGGTTAAACAAGAAGACATCAAGGTGGTAAACAGGGGTCTTGACCAGCCAGAAACACGGAGACTCCTTCGCAGCGATAGCTTTTGCTTTTCAAAGTAGGCAACCAAAATGTGTATATTAAAATAAGGTCGCAGACCCTGGGCAGTTTTCACCTTTCAGAAACTCCATCGAACCTTCATCTTTAGAGGGAGAAGGAAGAGTGTAGGGGATAAACCTCCTGAGAGGACCGGCAAAGCCGTTAACCCGGCGAGCGAATAAGGGCCCATTAACTCTTTCCTTTCGGACAACTTCGGACCAAATCTCGAGCATTTACATTCCACGGCCCCCTTTGTGGATTCAGACTTTTACTTTGAGGGGTTCCGTTTATCGCACCAGGCACGGTCACGACCAGGCTTTTCTCTTGATTTTGATTTTGTATTTCTTTTGTGAGGGAGATATAGTCGTTTGACGTTTGTGGGCTCCCTTTTCGTATGCCTGCGGGGACACTGCCCTCTTCTCGTGCTCTGATCGATGCTCGAGGAAATGGATCCTACTCTTGCCTTGGGGTTTGAGTTTCGGTTTCTCATGCTCAGCGTTTTAAGGGCGCCGACTGTCTCATTTGGTCGAAGAGAAAAGAATAAAGATTACAGCTTCCGGAGATCTTCTAGGTGTGGCCCTACCGTAGGTGATGCTACCAACTTTTTTTGAATAAAATACATAAGTGAACACATGTTAGCTTCCTTCGAGCGAGCATAGGCCGACGTGGCCGGACAGGGGTCTCCACGGTTCTGGCAAACCAAGACCCGGTGCCTACCAAGCCTTAATGGGCCCTATCCTAACATGAAGGTTAGATGCAGGGACTTAACTACATGGTGACTGCCAGGCATCGGCATTTTGAATTTTCCATATTTTTAGTGGTTTTCAATATTTCTTTGTTTTTGATGTTTTTTATCTTTTCATCATTTTTTTTGTTTGTGCTAAGGGTAGTATTTCTTAAGATAAAGCCCATTCCAAGGGTGGGATAACTCGGTCCCTTCGGCGTTGATTAGCTTGTAGGCGTTGCCAGGGTACACGGCTTGAATTACAAATGGTCCTTCCCAATTGGGTTGGAGCTTAGAACGCGGCCCTCCAGGTTTGACAAAAATTCTTTTTACGACCATCTCACCGACTTTGAATTTTCTCTCAACGACTTTCTTTTGGTAAAAGCAAGCGAGTCTATTTTGATACACACGCGCGTGTTCGGCAGCGGCCAGTCGCTTCTCATCCAAGAGTTCCAACTGGGCGAGGAGTGAATTACGACGATCGTCGAGGGGAAATTCCTCGTCCAATTGTACCCTGAGAGAAGGGATCAGAGTCTCGTACGGGACTACCGCTTCCATACCATAAGTAAGGGCAAATGGAGTCTGCCCGGTGGGGGTACGGATTGAAGTGCGATAGGCCCATAGGGCTTCGATAAGCTTTTCTGGCCAGTCTGAAAACTTACTAGACTCGCAGGTTTTTTTGATGATTTTGAGCAATGTTTTATTGGTGGCCTCCGCTTGGCCGTTACCTTGTGGGTAATAAGGCGATGAATGATGCAATGCAATTGCGTACCTTTTGCAGAGGTCCTGTAGGTCCTGAGAAATGAACTGTGGCCCATTGTCGGTGACGATCGTGCTTGGGACGCCGAATCTGGCGAGGATGTTCTTCATGATGAACTTGCAGACTGTTGACGCCTTGATTTCCGCGTAAGCTTCGGCTTCGGCCCATTTGGTGAAGTATTCCGTCGCAGTAAGGATGAAAGATTTCTGCTTGGTGAGGGAATTGGGATCACCTAGGGGACCAATGATGTCGAATGCCCACATGGAGAAAGGCCATGGGGAGGATATTGGATGAAGTGAGGAAGATGGTGAATGGATTTTATCGGCGTGAAGTTGACACTTGACACACCTACGGACATAGACAGCACAATCCTCTTCCATAGTGGGCCAATAAAAGCCTTGACGAATGATCTTCTTGGCGAGCATCTGACTATTCACGTGGCCACCGCACACACCCGAGTGCGTCTCTTCTACACATTTCCAAACCTCATCGTCACCAAGACATCTTAACAAAATACCAGTAAGGCTCCTCCTATACAACAATCCTCCAACTAGGGCGGTTTATTTTAAATAAGTGGGGGATAAAACAAGATTTAGGTGAAAGATACCTAGAAGAATTTACAGGATGAGAAGAAATCAAAGAAATCAGTGAGGACTAAAGCCTCGGAAACAGTGTGAGAACGGGCAGGTGCCCGAGGAAGTTAACGTGGAAGGAACCGGGTCGAACCCGGGAGCGGGATCGGGAGGAATCAGAAATTGATGAATCGAGAGAGGCGGATCCGAAGGGTCCGGATGTAAAGGAGGAGAATCATGGGGAAATGAATCCGGAGGTTCCGGAGGAAGAAGATCATGAGGGACCCGATGCCCTGGGAGGTGTGTAAAAAGACAATTCAAAGGGGTGAAAAGAATGAAGGACGTGATGACTTGGAAGAACAAAAGGATAAATCGAAAGAAGGAGAGGCCCGGAGGTTCCAGGTGGATATGGGAAGGAAGGGCGCGATGCCCTGAGAGAGATGGAGAATAAGACAAGATATCCGGAGGTTTCGGATGGATATGGGAAGGAAGGGCGCGATGCCCTGAGAGAGATGGGGAATAAGATAAGAAATCCGGAGGTTCTGGATGGATATGGGAAGGAGGGGCGCGATGCCCTGAGAGAGATGGGAATAAGATAAGAAATCTGGAGGTTCCGGGTGGGGGTGAGAGATGGATAAAGACATGGAATTAAATAGGGAGGGGTCCGGAGGTTCCGGACAGGGATGAATGTAGGGATCCGGAAGCTCCGGACAACGAGGAATGTGAGGGTTCAGGGACCCTAGAGCAGAGGAGCTTGATGGCTTAGATTTAGGTGACAAAAGGCGTCTCCTTAACCAATGGACTGCCCATAAAAAGAAGCTGAATAGCAGCACGAGCAGCGATGAACTGGGATAGGAAGTGGATGAACTGATGTGGGCTCTTTCAGCAAGGGATTTATTGTCCTCAAGCTTCACTTTATGCTTTTCCCTCTTCTTGGCAGATACTCTCTCATAGTGCGGCCTCTCAACCTTCAACATGGCTTCTTGGCCTTTTGGGTTTGCAGGCCGATCCCAATGATGTGCCCAGGCAGAAGGCCTCTTCTTTCTCTGACCAATCGGGTCCATTAGTATGGTCAGGGCCCACAGGCTCTCATTTGACGGACTTCTAATAAGGCCCTTTGGACATTCATACATGAACGGTAACTCTCTTGGCAAAATATCAAAACAAAGATTTAAGAGCTCCGCTTGTGAAGTAGGGATCTTGACATGAAATGGCTCCCTTGGAAATAACTCCCGTGGCAGATGAACGGTGTCTATCATTGGAAGTTGGATGCTTGGCATAAGGAGCTTCATTTTTGGGGCACTACTCAAGGCTGTTGGAATATCACACGTGGTCATGCTGGGTAGCATAGGCGTTCGTCCCTCGCATGGGAGTTGGTGGGAAGTAGACATGATGTCAAAAGCTTCCAGCAAGAACTGCCCTGACTGCCCTCGAGTACAGAGTTCATTATCCCCTTTGCAGTGGAATGTGTCATCACCATGCTGGAGGAGAAACTCCTCTCTTGATTAGTCAGTTGGACTATGACCGAACAAGGGGTAATAAGAGCCTTGAAAGCATGTTGGCCAATGAGTAATGTGATCGTGGTTATTTTGGCCCCTGATTTGGTCAGCACCAATTCCTGAGAGTCATTCTTGATGGGCATTGGTGCAGATGGAAATTCGGCCTTCTCAAAGGTGACCGGCACAAGAACCCGAATCGACATTCGGCACATAAAATCTTGGATCTTGAATTGCATTGCCGTGGCCCAATTCTTCTTGTCCGATTCTTGAACATCATCTTTGGCACATGTATTTGTAGAAAGACACCCACTCCGAGAGGTGGTGGAAGGAAGTGAGATTGAGACAACAGGCTCAACGGGTAATGGAGATTCAATGATGGGGGCTATAGGAAGGGTAAGGGGGGTTGAGACACGACGGGCTTCTCCTTGTTCTCGAGAGGAGACGAGGTTGGCTCGTGTGCAACAATCAATGGGCCCGGCTCAGGGTTAATCACGGGTTTAGGTAAGGGGAGTGGAGGAATAGGAATGGTTGGATTCGGGGTTACAAGGCTAGTGGAGGTTTTAGGTGGAGACGATGGAGGATTACTCGGTTGGGAACAAGAGTTAGTGGAATGCTCAGTGGAAGCCAATGGTGTGGGGGTCATTTGTACAATTGAAGGGGTGACAGTAGAAGGCTTGGTACGTAGGAAACGTCGGATTTTGGTGATACGTGGGGGGTTAAGGGTAGAAGGTGATTCATGGTGCATTGATGCGGGTTGTTGGGGTGTAAACCCGTCATCGTAACACCATGATGACTCATAAGCAGGGGTAGAACTAGTGGCTTCATCCTGAGCAGGGGGTTCTTGTGGGAGCAGTGGAAGAGGGAAACGAAGAAAACTCGGAGTAGGTGTATATTCAAAATCTTCATAAATTTCATCATGTGCCATTTCCAATTCTTTATGATCATCAAGTTCAAATGGACGCCGTGGTGGAGGCGTGTTGATGAGATGAGGTGACGTATATTGACATGGAGGAATTTGCGTATATAGATGTGGATGTGGAGGCGGAGAGCCGTATGGATTAGTGTGATGAATGGATGGTGGGCAGACGGCGTCCACTTGATCGTTAAAACTTGGGAGAACTTCTTGCTCACTCATATTCTCAATGCCATACTCATCTCTTCTCTCCTTCCAATCCTTCTCCATTTTAGTGATGTTATTCATGAAAGTGTGAAGGGGGTTGGCTTGAGGAGGGGAAGGAGGAAGAAATTTCCTCTCAATAACAGCCTGTAAGGCTCCAAGTTGAGAGCTGAGAGAGTCGACATGAGAAGCCATGAAATCCCAGGCATAGGGAACACTAGTGGAGGGGGAAGCTCCACTAACAGTGGCCTGTATTCCATATGAGGACTT
Source organism: Amorphophallus konjac (assembly GCA_022559845.1). Lineage (NCBI taxonomy): Eukaryota > Viridiplantae > Streptophyta > Magnoliopsida > Alismatales > Araceae > Amorphophallus > Amorphophallus konjac. The sequence goes on from CM040121.1 coordinate 108,676,258, forward strand.
ATAGGACGGGCCAACGTCCATGGGATGAACCTGTGGGTCAGGATGATAGCCCCAGTCTGAGTTGTAGACCCCATAAGAGTCGTGACCTGGGTCACACATTTGAGACCCATAACGGAAGGCGTCGGCCTCGAAACAATTGTAATTATATTCAGCCATCCATCATGTTTTTCGAGAGCGTAATAACATACACGAGCAAACAATTAGCATGGATTAACATACAAGTGAATGCTTTACGTCCCTTTTTTTTGTTTTGATTTTGATGATTTTTTTTATATTTTTAGCCAGATCAGAAGTTCACACAAAATAGGAAGGACCCTAATTCCAATTTGTTTCACCGCCGTGTCAGCTAGGGTCTCTCGTCTCACCGCGAATGAAATGACTAACTCCGGGGAACTTCAATGGTACAACCAGCCCAGTGAACGAAGAGGAGATTCTTCGATGTCGGGGACTTACGGAGGTCCCAGTGTAGGAGATTCTAGTCCGTTGAGAGGAATTCCCAAACGGAGAGTCCTTCCTTCACCGGGAAAGGGCGATCCTCAAAAAAATGAAAAAAGGATAGAAAAGAGGAATAGATGTATGCAATGGAATGCTGACAGATATATAGGGTAAGAAAACAACAGAAATAACAGACATATAATAAACAAACAATCAATCACAACTGATAGTGCTGCCGTGAGCACAACGGGGGCGCGCGCGGGCGCCAAGGTGGAGAGGCACGGGTGGTGCCGAACTTGCAAGGGTAGCCGAAAGGAAGCAGTAGAGGTCCCACCGTGATCGCCAATCTGTGAGCGACGTCACGCGGTTCGGAGTTCGATGGTGCGGGGAAGAGGATGCGGAGAGCGCGCGGGCTCCTTCTTTTTTGTTTGTTTTGTTTGCTGCAACACAGAAATGAGAGGAAAGAGAGAAGGGGCCACCACGGGAGATTGCTCCGGCGGGGCGAGCGGGACAAGCGTGATATAGCAAAATATGGGGGTTAAACGGCCATAGCGGGAAGTGACTCGCCGCGGCCTCGGGGGGACGGGAATGGTGCAAAAATTAAATAACAAGAATTGAAACGGCCATTGGGGAAGTGACTCGCCGCGGCCTCGAGAATATGAGCAGATAATAAGATGACAGAATATGAAGAGGATACAAAGAGCGGGAATTTAAACGGCCATTGGGGAAGTGACTCGCCGCGGCCTCGATGATAAGAGCAGAATATAACAGAATATAAAGAGAATATAAGAACGGAAATTTAAACGGCCATTGGGGATGTGACTCGCCGCGGCCTCGATGATATAAGCAGAATATAACAAAACATAAAGAGATTATAGGAATAGAAATTTAAACGGCCATTGGGGAAGTGACTCGCCGCGGCCTCGATGATATAAGCAGAATATAACAAAATATAAAGAGAATATAGGAAACAGAAATTTAAACGGCCATTGGGAAGTGACTCGCCGCGGCCTCGATGACAAGGTGTGATCGCCAGGGGCCAAAAGACCCCAAAATAAGAAGGTGATCGCGCCTACCTCAAGAGCGGGAGATGGCGGGTTGCTTCTTCCTCTCCTTCCGGCCGGCCGACGGAGAGGGCTTTCCTCGGTTACCCTTGCAAAACAACGACAAACAAATAACAAGTGGATTAGAAAGATGAATGTGTAGTATTCATATCCTTGCAATAAAAATGACGAAATAACGGGAAGACACACACCTGGTTGGTGTTATCTTTTAAACCCCTCTCGGACTCGAGTAGGAGGAAAATGAGATGATGGATGCGAGATGATGAATGCAAAAGAACTACGAAGAAAAGGAAAGAGTTGGCTTATTGGATGTGCCGGTGGCGAAATTCGGCGGAGCTCCGGCAGCGTGGGGACGACGTAGAAGCGCGGTGGATGAAGACGACCTCCCTCTCGCGAGCGTGGGCACCCGAGAAGCCGGCAGAACCTCCACCTACAAAAGACCCCACGGGTTAGAAAAATGACTCCGTAGCCTCTGGGCTCCGGCAGCCTATCGGATCACTGCTTAGCTCCCCTAGAACTGAGGGGGTGGGCCTCTATTTATAGAGCTCCGGAAGGTGGAGGCGTCCAGGACCCTGGACACCTCCATCAGGGCCGAAATAATATTTTATTCTATTTTTATTGATTTTTTTAGAATACTTTTATGGGGGCGTCCAGGGTCCCGGACGCCTCTAACAGGTCCACCGAAAACCGACGACGGCCGCACGCGGTTTGGCACAACGCGTGGTTTTGTGAGCGGCGCCTCGTGATTCAGAAATGGGCGCGTCCAGTCAGCTGGACGTCTCTAAATTTGGCTTTTTTCACACACGACAAACCGTCGTTCGGTGGCCGGCGCCCGTGAGGGAGTTGATGGAGGCGTCCAGGGGCCTGGACGCCTCCAAAAGTTTATTATTTTTTATTGTTTCTTTGTCTTTTTATGCTAGGGCTGGCATTTTATATATTTTTTATTTGTTTTTTATGGAGGCGTCCAGGGGCCTGGACGCCTCCATTAATATGTATTTTTTTTATTTATTTTATTATTTTTTTATGCCAACTGGCATTTTATAAATATTTATTATTATTAGTTTTTATGGAGGCGTCCAGCGCCCTGGACGCCTCCATTAATATATATATTTTTTTATTTATTTTTGGGCCCTGAGAAAAATAATAAAATAAATTATAAAAATGGGGGCGTCCAGGCGCCCGGACGCCCCCATTAAGACCCACCCGGGTCCTCGGATCAGGCGTCGGTGGCCGCCCGGTAGACCCCCTTCTTGATTCCGGAACCTCCTGATGCGTCCGACTGGTGTTGATGCCGCCCGAATGCCGTGACGAGACGATTCCGGATGCCGAAAAGGGCGGAAGAAGACTCAAGAAAAGGAAGCACTCAAGTGATTCAAAACGCGTAAGCCGTCGCGGGGCGTTGTATAGTAATATGAGACTTTCTCAGGAGACGTCAGGAATGGCGTGTCTACAACGACCTGAGGAGGGGCGTGTTTTAAATAGCGACCTAATATGGGGCGTGTTCAAAGAAAGGACGACCAAATGTCAGGGCGTCAATTCCTGGTATTATCTGGTTTCAAAATAAATTTAAAATAAATTCAAATTATTGATTAACGTCCTTCCTCAGGGCGTGGTTTCAATTAACGCCTTCATCTCAGGAGTGTTCTCATAATTTTCAAATGAAGTAAGTTTTATTGCCAAAATTAAATCCAAGAAGTGACGCCCTTGATTGTGGTCGTGTTTTGAGTAGCGTCTTGATGTAGGTCGTCAATTTATGATTTGACGCCCTTCTGAAGGTCGTATTTTATCCTTCGGTGTCGTGTTTGAGTATGCCTTTCCTGAGTAGTTCCCTGCCTCCAATGGTCTCCTTGCTCGAATTGGAGTTAGAGTCATGCCTTCTTTGATCATTGCCTATCCTTATCTTCCCAAATTTGAGCTTATCTTCGATTGAAATCCTATAAAAGGATACTCTGGTCGATCTAGACAAGGGTTGACGGGTCAGAGAGTTCACAGGTTAGACAGAGTTAGAGAGGTTACAGAGTTTACGACGAGGTTACGATCAGAGGTTTACGGGTTACGAGATCAGAGTTACAGAGCTTCATCTTCCTCCCGTGCGATCGTTAGAAAGTCCTCTGCTTCCTCTGCTTCTGGTCAACCGCGTCCACCTTGGTTTCCCTTTACTGTCGTCAGGGACAATAGGGTTTTTCTTTTATTTCTGTTTGTGTTGCTTCGTCTTCATCAATCGTTCATCACGTCCACTGTGTTGTTTTCTTCTTTTACGTTTGCATTAGCTTCATCATCACTGTGTTTTTTCTCTTCTTTTACGTTTGCATTAGCTTCATCATATCTCCTCTTTCCCTGTTTCTTTAGGGGTTTTTTTAAAAACAAAAATAAGGTGCGCATGTTTTGTTCTTTTCTCATCTTCATATCATCTTTGGGGATTGATACTACGTGCACTTGGCTGATCCACTTCTTTTGCTTGTTTGTTTTGTCTCTTTTGCAAGGTAATCAATAAAGGAAAACCCCTTCATCGGCCGGCCGATTGAAGGAGGAGGAGGAATTCACAATCCAGCCCGCGTTCTATTTTCCACCAAGTATTCGCGATCTTCTTTGTTTCTTCTTGAGGTAACCCCTCTGGCGATCACCCTTCTTAGTAGCACCACGTGCTTCTTCTTTTTCTTATTATTATATCATCTCCCCCTTATTTTTGTTATGCTTTCTTATATTTAAATTCTTCTTCATGTGTGGATTTATCACAATCTACAAGCATATCACTATGGATTTTGTGATGGGATTACCAATGACTAGGAGAAAACATGATTCTATTTAGGTAATTGTTGATAGACTTACTAAGTCAGCTCATTTTCTGGCAATCACAAAGACTCAATCGTTAGCGGATTTACCCATTTGTATATTAGAGAAATTGTGAGACTTCATGGTGTGCCTGTGTATATTATTTCAGATAGGGATGCAAGGTTTACAGCAAAATTTTGGAGGAGTTTACAGACAGCATTGGGTACACAATTGAAATTTAGCTCAGCTTTTCACCCTCAAACAGATGGACAATCAGAGAGAACCATTCAAACATTAGAAGATATGTTGAGGGCATGCAGTTTAGACTGGAAGGGCAGTTGGGATGAACATTTACAGTTAATTGAGTTTGCATATAACAACAGCCATCATGCAAGCATAGGAATGGCACCATATGAAGCATTATATGGTAGACCGTGTAGATCACCTGTTTGTTGGGATGAGATTGGTGAGCGGAGATTGATTGGGCCACAGATTGTACATGATTGTGTAGAAAAGGTTGAGTTGATTAGAAAAAGATTACTTACAGTTCAAAGTAGGCAGAAAAGCTATGCTGATCAAAGAAGGAGAAATCTACAATTTGCTGTCGGGGATCACGTATTTCTGAAAGTTTCGCCTACTAGGGGAGTAATGAGATTTGGCAAGAAAGGTAAACTCAGTCCGAGGTATGTTGGACCATTTGAAATCTTAAGAAGGATTGGTGAGGTGGAATATCAGCTGGCTTTACCACCATCATTGTCAGGAGTTCATGATATATTCCATGTGTCTATGTTAGGAAAATACATGCCAGACTCATCGCACATTATAGATCATGAGCGGTTGAAAATTCAGCCAGATCTTACATATGAGGAGAAGCCAGTCCGCATTCTCGATCGAAAGGAACAACTGCTGAGAACGAAGATAATTCCATTGGTGAAGGTATTGTGGAAAAGCGTCTCAGTAGAAGAAGCTACTTGGGAGGTGGAAGATGAAATGAGGAAGAGATATCCACAACTATTCGGTACGTATTGCGTAAATCTTTAAATTTCGAGGATGAAATTTATTTAAGGGGGAGAGATTTGTAACATCCCAATTCGTCTGAAACTTAAAAATAATTAAATATTCTATATTTAGAGCCCATCTAAATTTTACGTTCTGTTAATTAAAGTCTGATACCTTGAACGGTATAGTTTAACGAACTTTATTAAGTAAATTAAGTAGATATCTCACTTTAATAATATGTAACTTTTTATGAAAATGTCGGAATAGGGTAAATATTAGATCCATTGGAAAGAGAATTCAAATATAAATAAATTTTATGTTGAACATATTTTCAAATTTTGATATTTGATAGGTCAAATATATGATAGAATGAATTAGTGCTATGAGATTTTGTTATTGATAAACTGTTAGTGGGTTTTTATATAAAAACCCATTTCTTATAAAAAAAAAAAGCACTTAACCCTCCCTCACGTAATACCTCCCCATGTCTTCCCCCCCCCACCCAAAATATCTCCCCCCCCCTCCACGTGTCTCATCCCCCTCCATCCTTATCCCCCTCCTTCTCCTTATCCTTACCTCCTCTTCCTCCCATCCTTCTTATCTTCTCCTCCCATCCCCTTATAAACACCCCCCTCTCCCCCTCTTTCTCTCCCACTCCAACACTCCCCCTCTCCCTGTAGATATATTTTCTCCTCCCAAATCCGTTCCTTCTAAATGTCTTCCCAATTGTCTATTCTACCATATTCGACATGAGAAGCGAATGAAGACCAAAGGGAAAGGAGGAAATAAGAACCTGTGATCGCCACCAAAACGCCGAGCGTGATGAACATGCCGTGCCTTGGAAAGAGGGAGAGACACTTTCCTAGCCTGCAGCGCTGGGAAGATGAACGGATCAGGGAGAACCGCCTATAGCATGCACGGTCTTACGATAGACCGCCTAAGGACGCTGCAGAAGATGTGGGATGAAGCGCTCCTGGGAGTTGAACGGCTCTGTCTCGACCGCAGGAAGAAGATGGACGGCCCAGGTAGCACCACATGTCTCCTTGAACGGCTAGTAGAGAACCGCGCAAGCCCACCAAGCCAGAAGTCGTAAAGGGGTCCAACCTCCACCCTCTCCAGCCGGCCAGAGGGGATGGGCCTTGTGCTAGGGATTGCTGACCTGCAAAAATAACGTGAAAACATAAAGAAATAACCTAAATTAGAACTGGATGGTGTAGTATATGTCAAAATAATAAGGAGTGAACATTAATAAGTGAAAAGGGGGATACCTGGGGGATTTTAAACCCCTAGGGTGTCAAAAATGTGGGTGGGTGTGTGCATGGTAATGAAGATGAAGAAACGTGGGGAAAAAATGAAAAGAATAGTGCATGCAATGAAAAGAGGATGAAACTAATCAAACACAAAAGACTTAAAACTCGACTACTCCCTGAACCGGAGGCTTGTATGGACATAGAAAGCCTCCCTCCTTGGTGCTAGGTCGCTCAATAATGCGGCAGGGCTTCGCCGTCGACCAAAAATCTCCCCCCCTTTCAAACCCGGCCTTTAGGTTCTATTTATAGAGCACCTAAAGTCATGCTCGAAATTAGGATTTATAGGCATTTTCAGGACGAGACATTATCACAAAAGTTAGAGATAATCGAGTTATCTCTCATCCAGAAGAAACGACATCGAAAAAGACTCCATATTCGAGAAGAAATCTCCGGATAAAGCCCGGGGACACGTCCACGGATAGAGAGAGAAACCCTTGATTTCTTCAGAGTTTGCAGGGTTAAACGGTCTCACGATAGACCGCTCAACATGTTGGGCGGTCAACAAGGGACCATCCATCCCTGTCGGTGGAAATTCCAAAATAGGATAAATACCAACAAATTATCCATTAACCAACCGAAGAGATCGCCGTTGGACTCTCACAATTGAACGGCTATAATGGGACCGTCCAATAGAACGAGCGGCCAAGGTCCAACCGTTTAACTCATGTCGGTGATAAATGGAAAAAAGGATAATTATCTGAGAAGTATTCAGGCTTTAGGACTCTTGAAGAAGAACAGTTCACTCCAGACCGTTCATCATGTTAAACGGCCAAGAATAAACCGCATAAGCCCTTGTCGGTGGAAATTCAGAAAATCATCAGAAATCAACCATAAATGTATGAACGGCTCATAAGTAACCGCTCAATGGTTGAACGGTCAGGGATGAACCGTACATGTTCCTGGACACTTGTTTTTTATAAACATGTTCAATTAACCAAAAACCAAGGCCCATTAAGCCCTGAATTGATACGGACCCAACCAAAGAGGGAGGCTACCCATAAAATTGGCCCATGACTTACCATAAAATGCCCAGCGAGTGATAGACAACTCGAGGTATCAACAAATGAGAGTAAGAGAAACGACTCAACTTATCGACAAAAAACGGGTGTCAACAGATGTCCTCCTTAACGTCTTCTTTGCAGGAGAGCGAGTGGAGGTGAAGCGGAAGTGACATGGAACATGGAGATGAAGCGGAAATGCAGCGGAGTGGACCGAAAAGCGGGCGTTAAGGTAAAATGACACCCGTTTCTACCAACAAGCGATAGGAATCTTCCGGAAAACTCTGAACCAAACACAAGGAATGATTAAACCAAAAGCGACACCAGTCTAGAGGAACTAAACTAAATGAAATGAATCGACATGACCAACCTCATGGGGGACACAATCCCGCGGTCCAATGAGGAGGCCAAAAGCAGGCAGTAAAAGTAAACAGGCTAAGACTCCAGATGGGGACCTCTTAATCAACCAAACCAAGCGAATTGACCAAAGAGAACCTTCCAACTCAGAGTGGAATTAGTCCCTCTTACTAAAACACTGAACGCACGGCTAACCATCACCGATGGGACACTCTTCAAGCAAACCATGGTGCATGAAAGCTCAAAAGATGCGTATGATGCATGCTGGGCTAAAATAAAGGAAATCGTTAAAACAAATGCAAAGAAAGATTAAAATATAAAATACTCGAGAATAATATTGCTAAGTTGGGATAATCAGAGTCAAGATACCATCCGTAACCTATAGCGTGTAGGATAGAACCATCCTCCCCAAGCTTTCCCGACCTAATGGCCTATCCGAAGATTAAACACGTGAACCTGGATCATCATCGTTTTTGTTGAAGGGGAGCATCAGATCTTGGAACACGTAGATAACCAACTGGTTCTCGAGATAATATACTATAGTACCATATAATAATGTAATAAGGGCGATAAGGATAGAAGGCCATACCTGACTTACCTGTACAGGTGAAACGGCAAGTGAAAGTTTAGATTTTCTTTTCAGATTTTTATAGATTTTTATAGATAAGACAAATGAGATAAACATAGCAGAGACAACACAATGATTAACTGAACGACAGACAACATGACATGACATGACGAATGGAAGACAACACAACAAGACGAACAAGTACATAGGTAAAGACATAAACAGACAATACGTATGCATGAACATGGAGTGACAAGATAATAATCGCGGGACAACCCATGGTTGAGATAAGAACATGACAGATCGCATGGTTGGGACAACACATGGAACATGGAGGGACGACATTCAACATGTGCAAGATAACTGACAACATGTGGTGAGGAACAAAACAACATGTGTGGGACATGGTGGTAGGCATAGACATGAACCAAGATACGGTGGGACAAAGAGACATAAACAAAACACGTTCTTCAGTCAAAACTCAAGATCAAGATGAGGCCGAACCGCAAGGTTCATAATCGTGAGGCAAAACCCTCTCATAAAGATATGATCATTGTAAACAAAAGCTGAGAAGGACATGAGCCCCAGAACAGATCGAGAGAGTGGATTGAAGAAGGAAAGAACAGATCAAAGATGCGAATAGGAGACAGGTAGAATCAAAATATGGAGCAAGGAAAGCTTGACTTCCTGCAACCTGCACACTTAGCAAACAGATTGCATATCCGTTCTCAATATAAATCCGAATGCATGAAAAGGAAAACAAAAAGGCACATTTTTTGGCTTTTTTGTAATTTTATGATTTTTTTGGATTTTGAATAGTATTTCATTTTTATGAATTTTTTTGACAATATCTCATTTTTTTAGATTTTTGACAATATCTCATTTTTTTGAATTTTTGACAATATCTCATTTTTTAGATTTTTGATATACTTTTTGGATTTTTAAAATTGCAGTCCGCATCACCCAAAGACAGGCTCGAACTACTGGCCGGGGATCGCCGTCCCTCCCCTCTCATTAAAGACTTCCCTTGAGCAGGGCGTGCATGCGAGGGTGGCTTACCATACCCCGGACACAACCCAACCTAAGAGGGAGAAATAGAAGAAAAATTAGATACCAACTTTATACAGGATGGGATATATCAGGGTTCGACTTCCTTCTAGGGCACCACCCCTCAAAGAGTAGGTCTGTTGCGCCAGGACTTTGTGTCTTTGATTTTTAGACCCATATTTATCAGGCATGCATGCGACCGGGCTCATGACGTCCCGTGGGGAACTGTACTGCCACTCTTGCCATGTCTTTGATTCATAATTTTCCATATTGATTCATTTTCTCATTTTGGTAGCCCTTATTGGCCAGATATAGCATGAAATCTCACTTTTGAGGGTCAAGGCTGTCCCTATTTGAGACCTCTCTCGTATTAGAGAGCGCCTAGGTTAGTCATCTTATCCATCCATCTTTTGCCCCTGCACTTGGTCGAGCAGAGAAAAGAAAAGACCTTTGTGCATACCCAAAGTGTTGCCAAAGTAGCAACGGTGCGTCTCAGAGAGATCGGCTATGGCTCACGTGAAGTGTGTGAAAAATATCCATACTCAAAGGTCATCCTCAACAATCAAGAAAGAAACTAGACTCCCAGCACGGAGCTATCACCAGCCTAAGGATGCTGCAGAAGCGAACTCATTTGACTAAGCAAACTAACTAAAGCCTAAGGCTACTCAACCGTGTTTTAAGGAACCAACATTATAAGCGCGTGCAGAAATAACATAGTAATAGCAATGATTACATGTTCTGGCACAAAATCAAAGATACCTTTGCAGATCCAAGGCGTGGAAATCGGCCTCCTGAACCGATCTCGATCATCGAGCTTTGACGAGTGCGAACTTTGTTTTCCTTACTTGTCAGGATAAAGGATGAAAGGAGAGCAAAGGATTGGATTCCTCGACATAGAGGAGTGGCAGACATCATACTGGACGAAGGAGGGATAAAAAAAGAATAGAGAGACGAGGGCTAGAACTCTCTCGTTAAGGCACTGAGACCATGATAACAAGGAACCAAGTACAGAATAATCAGTGATTAACTAAGATCAAGGCGGGCTAAAGCCTCGAAAACAGCAAGAAAAAGGGTGAGAACCCCGAAAGGGTGAGGAAGAATGAGTAGGAAGATGATGAAAAAATAGCTGTGAGGGTAAGGGAGAAAGAGAAAGATCATCCGACGTGGTCGGAGAAAAGGAATAGCGATCACCCGCCAGGGGCGGGGAAGAAAATGCATGACCACCCGACAATGTCGGGGAAAAGGAATGAAAACCACCCGACAAAGTTGGGGAAGGATTAGAAAAACCACCTGACAAGGTCGGGGAATGAGCACAAGGAATCCCCAACAGGGCCGGGGAACAAGGATGAGAAGCAGAATCTGGACGTATCCGGGAAGAAAGAATAGAAGAGGATACCCCTGGCTCAGGGGAAGAGGAGGACATAGGCCGACGCCTAGGATGGCAAGGATAGGAGAAGATGGTGGAAACATAGTCGGGTTGTGGAAGGTACACCACCCAAGGATAAGAACCGAGCAGAAGAAAAGACGAATGGACGGAAGAAGGAGAGGAGGAAGTGGACCCCCAAGTGCACAACTGACGGCCCTCGAACTTATGTCGTCACCTCTTCTTAGTAGAAATCTTCTTGAAACAACGCCGCCTGGCGTGGACTCGGCTTCTCGGGCTCCTCAATCTGTAACGTCTTCTCAAATAGCGGGCCCACCTGGCAGATGGCCTGGCCTGATTGCGAATATGCAACTTCATCGGGGCAGTTGCCCCTAGACTCCCGGTGCTAACCATAGGTGTACATTTTTGAGCAAACAGCTTCTCAACTGAGTGAATATCATGAAGCCACGGAGTTTTGTCTCTTGGCACTAGAACATAGAGGTTCGGTAGCTCCACTCGGCAATCAGACTTGAAGCATAACTCCCGTACTAGAAGAGCAGGACAAAGCTGAGGGAGATCAATGCGCGGCGTTGACGTGGCCGGCATGCCAATAAATTGAGAGAAATTGCACATAAAGTGTAGAATGTCCTTGGAAAGTGCAGAAGATACGGCCAATTGCCCCTTGAATAGGGAATCCATCAGGCTCCGGGCGGCCGTATGTGTTAGCATAATCCGAGTAGAGAACCCCTCTCGGTCAGTGAACTGAACGGCAATCGAGGGCGAGGTAATAACAGCATTAATGGTGAACTTTCTGGCAAGCAGAGAGATTCCTACCGGCCTCGCCTTTGAAGAAACTGGCACCAACATAAGGGAGCTCTTCTTTGCAACCATTTCGGAGCATGCAGGCTCATCATTCCTGAAATAGCCAGGGACTAGGACTCGGACCGGCATGCAACATATGAAATCTTCAATCTTGAAACACACGGCTGGTACAGAACCGTCCTAACCTCGCTGGTCATCTTCCTGGGGATCAGACCCAAGGGGCACCATCGGTCGCATACACCCTGATGCGGGACAGAAGTGAGGGGTCTTCTTCTTTCTGCCCATAGTCACGCTATAGCCTCCTAGCGCCTTCTTGAAGAACGCGTTATATCGTCCTAGCGCGTTCACAGACGTTGGCAGAACGACGAACCTTGACGTTGGGGCGCCCGCGGATGACTTCGGGGGAATGAATCACAGGGGAGAAACACATTGGAAGGTGGGTAATACACGAGGGATCCTAAACAGACACATGAGGGACCCTAAACAGGGATTAAACTAACCTAATACTGGCTAGGATAACTTGGTGAAGGTGGCTACGGGGGTGGGTGACGGGGGGGGGTAAAGATGATGTGATGGAGCGAGCTAGGGCCGTGATGGGGCTTGACTAGGGCCTCTCGCCCGGACCCATCGCAGGACCGGTGCAACCGAGCTCCATCTTGGCCTTGGCAGTGTCCTTTGCGACGGTGGAGGAAGGTGAACGGCGGTGGAGGAAGAAGGAGCTCTGAATGGAGCCTCACACTCGACCCCGTCTCAGGGCCGGTACATCGGGGCTTCGATCGTCCTCCATTGAAGGGGAAAAGAGAGAGGATCAAGAGAAGAGAATTGGGCATCGCACCCGAAGAGGGGAGGAGGAAGGGGGTTTCCAAAGATTGGGGGAGATAGCCATGCTATACTCATAAATTCTTTCATAGATTCATTGCTTCCTTCTCTAATCAAACGAGATGGGATACATATATAGGGGAAAGGAAGACAAAACGATGCTAAAACATCGATTACAACCATGGAAAACAGTGCACATTGAAGACTTTTGGGAGTTTCGACGCCGAGAAGTTGGACCGTCTGCAGCTGCGTTCTGTCTGAGATCGCGCTAGGCAAACCTAGCGCCTTCTTCCAGATCGCGCTACCCACAGGTAGCGCATTCATCTTCGGCTCGGCAGCTTCCACGATCCGCTTCGGCCAGGCAGCTTGTTTGATTCCCATCACACCCGCTCAGTGGGGTGGAAGTAGAAAGGGGTGGAAAGTGGGGGTAATGGACTTGGGAGGCGTAGATAAAGGCAATGTGAGCGACAGAGAGATAGCGGTGATGATAGGTTCGAGGGGAGGCAAGGGCAAAGGTGGAATCATAGGAGAAGGTAAAGGGGAAGGTGTAGGTATAGGTATGGCCTGCTCAGGCTCGGGCAACGATGGCGAAGGGGATTGCAGAGGCGGTGGAGACGATGGAGAGAGTAATGTAGGTAATGAATGTAATGGAGGTGAAGATGGTAAAAGTAGTGGTGAGGTGGAGGAACTGGAGGGTCGGGGTGCCTACCGTTGGCGTATCGGCACGACCCGTCTAGCGGCATTGGGAGTAGAAGTAATTATAGAAGTGGAAGAGGAGGGAGAAGTAGCACTAGCCTGAGCAGAGGCTTGGGTCTTTAGAGGCGGAGACGGAGCAGGAGATGGTAAAGGTGGGGTAGATAACAGAGCAGGTGCAATGCCAAAAAAGGAACTGCAGGGGTGCCCCTGGTCTTGTAATAGAGATGGCTGCTTCGGCGGCGACTGTTGCTGCTGCTGCTTGCTGCTGAGATCCAAAATAGCTTTACGCATGGCGGCCCAATTAATCATCCTTTTATCTTTCAAATCATAGACAATTTCCTAGAACTCGGGGCAGTTCTCGACCACATGCCCCCGCTGGCAGGGAAAGTCACAAAACTAAAGCATGTCCCCGACCGCAGGTTGGCAAGACACAACCGGAGGGAGTGGTAACGAGTGAGCGGCCATCAAAGCCCTGAAAATGTCTGTAAAAGACTCCGGAAACGGGGGGTGAGAAGCCTACTTCGGGCGAGGCGGATGCCGATGGGTGTGAAAAGGTAGTGGGGATGGTAGCAGAGGTTGCGTAGGTAAGGGGAATTGCGTAGGCAAAGGCGGAGGGTTAGAATGATGTGGAGGCATGGAGGGAGTGAGAATGTAATGGACGGCATCTACCCGTTCTGGGTGTAGTGTTTCTTTGACCGGAGGTGGAGGGGTGTGGGGAGATGAAATAGCGGAGGGCTGACTCATGGAGGGATGTAAGGTGGAGCACATGGAGGTATAGGGGTCTGTGGGAGCGGAAGGCCAACTCGTGGAGGGATATGTAGTGGAGGGATGACTTGCGGTGGAGGGAGGAGGGCAAGTGTATGTAGAAGGTGACGGTGGAGAAGGCTCATGGTCAAAGGAAACTAGGAGTTGTTGGCTAACGAAGCGGGCTCGATTGTAAAGCTGTTGCCAGGATGTGATATCGTTCAGGGCTAATATGCACCTGAGCTCGGGCGTTGCATTAGAAATAACCATCTTGATCTGTTCGCCCTCTAGAATATGCCCCGAGACTTGCACGACTAGGCAACGCCAGCGGTCAGCAAACATGGAGAATTCCTCGCCGGACTTCATCTTCTCGTGGGCCAAATCAACCATAGAATATATGGGCCCAACCTGATCCTGGTACTGCTGAATAAATCTTGCTTGAATGACTTGAAAATTCATCATCTGCTCTTGCGACAATGTGAAGAACCAATCCTTAGTCGAGCCCTCTAAAGACAGGCCAAACAAATAGGCCATCAAGCGTTGATCATGCTGGAACTGGGCCGACTCATATAAGAACTCCTTCAAATGGACATAGGGGTCACCAACTCCACCATAGCGGCGATATGCGGGAATTTGTGAACGTGGTGGAAGTTGAAGACCTTGAAAGGCAAACGGGATATCCAAAGCAGTTTGAGGATTGATTCGGCATTGCAATTCATCAAGCTGGCGTTGGGCCCGAGCGAACATCTCCTCGGTAGGAAGAATCCGAGAAGGGTATGAACCAGCCTGAGCAAAATATGGTGAATTTAAACCAGGATAATGATGATGGGTCGGATAAGGGGATCCGGCCTGAGAAGAAGGAAAGCCCATTCCAAGAATGGAGGAATGCGTGGGCCAAGAAGAATCATATATGTAAGAATGAGGATTGATTGGACTAGCAGCAGCAAGGGCGGGATAAGGTGGCCCGTTAAAAGAATGGGGGCCAATGGAGGAATAAGGAGATGGGCCCGCATGGGAAGAGGAATCCACACGGGGGTAAGAAGATGGAGAAGTATAGGAATAAGGTACAGAGGAGAAGTGCTCCATGGGGAGAATGGAGACTTTATACAGTGAATTTCAAATGAATATAAGGATGGGAATGAACCTAAGACCAATACAGCTAAATGGAGACACACAAAGATGAACTAGACCAAATAAGCCCAATCTGACAAAAAGATGCAAATGACGACACTATGCAACATACAATGGAGAAGAGAGATGAGAAAAGAATCAGCCAATTACCCAAACAAATTCCAAGTGATGTGCGAAGATTTTTATAAGTTCTCTTTTAGTACCTTAGTGGATTAATTAAAATGGGAATTCACTCAACCAAAAGGTACCTAAACAGGGTGAGAATGGAGAACTGGCAGACCCTAAAGGACTCTCTCTCGCACGAATGCAGACCTTAGACTGGGGGGTGGTATGGTACAACCTACCCGGCGTCCGTGTGAGAATCCCTGGCTCACGGGGGCTTACGGAGGCCCTTGGCAAGGTCCCCTAGTCAGCTCCAAGGAATATGGAGACGATAGGAAACCCTACCTCGGTAGGAATGTGACTATTATGAAAGAGATGGATGCTCCTATGTGCACCGGAGTGCATGCAAAATCTAGCCTAGCAACTATCAACCAATGATCAATCAAAGATATAAGCAATGAAAACAATCATGCAGCAATGATATGGGAGGAGGGGGAGATCAACAACCAGCACCAAAGATCATGAATATCATGGAATATGAAAATCAAAAATGAAGTACGGGTGCACTGTAGCACCACAAGGACAGTCTGTATGAGACCGCTCAACAGGATAGACGGTCTGTACAGGACCGTATAAGCCAGGGAGCAACAGAATGGTAGAACAACTGTAAAAGAAAAATCACAGAATGCTGAAAATAAAGGACGGCAGAGATGGGAAACGTACCAGGAAGAGCGGTCTATGGACAGCCGCGTAAGCTCTCGAACGGATCTACAGCAACTGTGTACCTGCAACCAAACCAATCGAAGCGTACCTGTGCCAGAAAGATGGACGACCAGGGATAGGCCGTTCGGCAGTTTGGACGGTCAATAGGAGGCCGTCTATGACAGGACGCTCGCAGGAGAACTGGCACTATTTGCAGAGAAGGACGGTGGACGTGTAACCGCACAGGGGATGAACGGCTCTGTGAGAACCGTTCGCGTTCCAGAAAGCAGAAAACGCAACCTAACCTGCAATCACCTCAAGAAAATGACTAACACAATGAGAAAAGGGGTCAGTAAATCACCCACACGATGGGCACTAGGTGTCCCACCGTGATCGCCACAAAAGAAGGGTGTAGATAAATTTTCTCCTCCCAGATCTGTTCCTTCCAAATGTCTTCCTAATTGTCTATTCTACCATATCCGACATGAGAAGCGAATGAAGACCAAAGGGAAAGGAGGAAATAAGAACATGTGATCGCCACCAAAACGCCGAGCGTGATGAACACGCCGTGCCTTGGAAAGAGGGAGAGACACTCGCCTGGCCTGCAACGCTGGGAAGATGAACGGTTCAGGGAGAATCGCCTATAGCATGCACAGTCTTACGATAGACCATCGAAGGACGCTGCAGAAGATGCGGGATGAAGCGCTCCTGGGAGTTGAACGGCTATGTCTCGACCGCAGAAAGAAGATGGACGGCCCAGGTAGCACCGCACATCTCCTTGAACGGCTAGTAGAGAACCGCGCAAGCCCACCAAGCCAGAAGTCGCAAAGGGGTCCAACCTCCACCCTCTCCAGCCGGCCAGAGGGGATGGGCCTCGTGCTAGGGATTGCTGACCTGCAAAAACAACGTGAAAACACAAAGAAATAACCTAAATTAGAACTGGATGGTGTAGTATATGTCAAAATAATAAGGAGTGAACATTAATAAGTGGAAAGGGGGATACCTGGGGGATTTTAAACCCCTAGGGTGTCAAAAACGTGGGTGGGTGTGTGCATGGTAATGAAGATGGAGAAACGTGGGGAAAAAATGAGAAGAATAGTGCATGCAATGAAAAGAGGACGACACTAATCAAACACCAAAGACTTAAAACTCGACTACTCCCTGAACCGGAGGCTTGTATGGACGTAGAAAGCCTCCCTCCTTGGTGCTAGGTCGCTTAAGAATGCGGCAGGGCTTCGCCGTCGACCAAAAATCTCCCCCCCCTTTCAAACCCGGTCTTTAGGATCTATTTATAGAGCACCTAAAGCCCTAGCTCGAAATTATGATTTAGAGGCATTTTCAGGACGAGACATTATCACAAAAGTTAGAGATAATCAAGTTATCTCTCATCCAGAAGAAACGGCATCGAAAAAGACTCCATATTCGAGAAGAAATCTCCGGATAAAGCCCGGGGACACGTCCACAGATAGAGAGAGAAACCCTTCATTTCTTCAGAGTTCGCAGGGTTAAACGGTCTCACGATAGACCGCTCAACATGTTGGGCGGTCAACAAGGGACCGTCCATCCCTCTCGGTGGAAATTCCAAAATAGTATAAATACCAACAAATTATCCATTAACCAACCGAAGAGATCGCCGTTGGACTATCACAATTGAACGGCTATAATGGGACCGTCGAATAGAACGAGCGGTCAAGGTCCAACCGTTTAACTCATGTAGGTGATAAATGGAAAAAAGGATAATTAGCTGAGAAGTATTCAGGCTTTAGGACTCTGGAAGAAGAACGGTTCACTCCAGACCGTTCATCATGTTAAACGGCCAAGAATAAACCGCATAAGCCCTTGTCGGTGGAAATTCAGAAAATCATCAGAAATCAACCATAAATGTATGAACGGCTCATAAGTAACCGCTAAATGGTTGAACGGTCAGGGATGAACCGTACATGTTCCTGGACACTTGATTTTTATAAACATGTTCAATTAATCAAAAACCAAGGCCCATTAATCCCTGAATCGATACGGACCCAACCAAAGAGGGAGGCTACCAATAAAACTGGCCCATGACTTATCAGAAAATACCCAGCGAGTGATAGACAACTCGAGGCATCAACAAATGGGAGTAAGAGAAACGACTCAATTTATCGATAAAAAATGGGTGTCAACACTCCCCTCTCCACACTCCACACGTAACACCCCCCTCCCCCATCCCTCTTTCTCATTCTCTCTCCCCCTCTCTCTCTCTCACCTCTCCCTCACTTTCTCTCTTTCTTCTTTTCATTTTTTTCTTCTTCTTTTCATCTCTATCTAATCTCTCTCTACTCTCTCTACTTTCTCTCTCTACTTTCTCTCTCTACCCTCTCCACTTTCTCTCTCCACTTTCTCTCTCTACTCCCTTTACTTTCTCTCTCTTCTTTCTCTCTCTATTTTCTCTCTCTAATTTTTCTCTTTAAATATCTCTCTCTACTTCTTTCTCTACTCTCTCTTTACTTCCTCTCTCTATTTTCTCTCTCATATCTCTTCCCACTCTCATTCTCTTATTAATAAACGGAGAAGATAATATAACATTAGAATAATATAAATATTTGACAAAAGCTTGGACGGAGGATTTGAAACTTATTTGGACAATTTCACCATTCTTTACGTATCTGGGACGGGAAAATTATATTTTCCTACGCAAGGACTTTTACGGGAGCTCGGGTGAGATACTAAAAGTCAATTCGGAAGTCCATTGTAAAGGTAGGCATGATAAACCGAGTGCATGTTATTTTTTATTTACATTTCTTTGATTTGATTTTATTTGAAATGTGATTTAAGTCATTGATTTATTTAACCTAATGATCTATGTTTAGAATCAGTTATTTATTTAGTTACCATTCTGTAAAAATATTATTTTCCTCTTAATCTCTCTCTAATTTCTCTCTAATCTCTTTCTACTTTCTCTCTCTACTCTCTCTCTACTCTAATCTCTTCGAATGTTATATAATAGTAATTTATTTAGTTAATAAATTTGACCCACTACCCTATGATTAAAATCTAATTCCTGATATTAAAATACGATCCAGTTATTTTGTAGAGTTCAATGACAAGTTTTAAGTATTGAGACGACTATGTAATAAGCATCATGATAATAATAAAATTTTGATTAAGCATATGGACTGTGTCACTTTAAGGAGGTGTGGGACCACAAACCGTAGTTAGCTTCCACTACGGGATTAGGCCCATTTCCGAGGACAAACAGACTTCTGAAAAATCCAGAACCCAGAATAAGAAAAATTATCTGGGGAATGGTGGAGTATTAACTCCCGATCCTACGTGGTTGATCAAGGTCGACAGGCTCCATCGTTTAGACCATTTATCTTTATGTCGACGTATGGATGCCTAGGTATGTGTTTGCTACTGCTTTTAGTGATGGGATGCCTGTCCAATATATACTGCCAAATAATATGAAGCTCAGATTTGATATATGACTTTGATATGATCTGAAAATAAGTTCATCTATATAAGCTCTGATTTAGCTAAGATATGTATTATGCCATTTATATGTAAGTCAGATAAGATTTGTTATACGCATTCGCTTATAAATATGAAAATTATTTTGCTCTATTATATTTCCTTCACATTCATTGTATATGTACAATCCAGTGAAATTGTGATTAACTTTATATCATGGATTTGCACAGTTTAGTATATGATAAGCATGTGATTGATTTTAATGCCTACTGAATCTTTGGACTCATTTATGTTATCTAACCATTTCAGGAAATTGACCAGTGTGCATCTTGACTCCTTCGGACAGTAGGTCGGAAGTTGATCCCGGGTTTAATTTAGATTCCGCTGCGTAGAATAAATAGATTTAATTTTATTTTGAATAATGAATGTAAATATGACTTTTGAGTAAAGATATGTAGTACTCTGTATATGATGTAAATTATGAGTATTTATCTTATGAAAATGGTATGGTTATGTTTCTTTTGGAATATGTGATGGTTTGGCCTTTAGCGTTTTACAAATATTCGGCCCACAACACTTCCGTACATCTGCTGTGACATCTCCGGACACGATACGGGATCGCGGGAAGGGGGCGCCACAACGCTAATAGAGGTAATATTATTCTTTCGGACACCCAAAAATACGGTCTCGGTCCCCACGGGGTGTCCAGGACATCCACGAGGTAAAAGGTCTACCAAAGGGTCTCAATTGGGTCGACCGGAGACCAAAACTGGCAAAGGAGCTATATTTCGGTCGACCTGCCTGCAAGGGTCGGTCGACCTAACCCACAGGGTCGATCGACCTAACCCACAGGGTCGATCGACTGGCTCGCAACCGTGTTGAATCCAGCTCTAGTCGGTCGACCGGACCAAGTTGGGTCGGTCGACCGATCTGGGTAGTTCGCCCATCCCGTGGCGAATGCCAACCGATCGACCGAACCCACTAGGGCGGTCGACCGATTCCAGCGACGCTCAGACCGAACCCCGGCCCATCCGTGTGGTTCCAAACCATGCCCCAATCACCCCGGGTGATGGGGAAAACAAGGGGGGGACCATTCCCCACCCTCTAGACCACCTAGAGGCTCCATTTAAACTACAAAAACACGATCGAATCGACGAATCCATCGCTCACCCCAAAATCAAACATTTTAATCCCGGTGTGAAATAAAATCACTCTCGGCCTCACCTCAACCTAGAAAACGTAGAGAAATGGAAAGGAAGGGCCAAGGATCCGTCCCGCTACCTGCACCGACGATTTCTCGCGTCGAGGATGCTGATTCCACGCAAAAATGAGCCTCGAATATCTGCCAATCTTGCGAACTCGGGAAGGAAGCACGTCGCACCACCGCCCTCGATCCTCGCTCCATCCTCGCCGCTCGCCGCCCCCACGTCACCTCCGCCTCGCCCGCCTCGCACTCCGTCAGCCGCCCGAAGAAGATAGGGAGAGAACGAGAGAAACAAGAGGAGAGAGAGAGAGAGTGTCAGAATGAGGGTGAGAGGGCGTGAAGGGTTGTATTTATAAAAACATATTTGGGATTTTAAATTCTGAAAAATAGAATAATAGTAAAAAATCATTCTCACGATCTTCGTAAAATACACAACGCAACATCAATGTCTCGGAGCTAGGCTTGTCAACGGAGCGGATACGAAGCGAATATATGACTATCCGTATCCGCTCCGTTTTAAAATTCGAATTATCCGATTTTGATCCGTTCCGATTTGAATTCGGGTACGAAGCGAATATATGACTATCTGTATCCGCTCCGTTTTAAAATTTGAATTATCCTATTCAAATTTAAAAGTATATAAATATAATTATAAAATGTTAAAAGTATATAAAATATAACTATACAATGTCAAAAATATATAAAATAAATTCTAAATTAAAATACAACTATAAAATGTCTAAATTTCTCTACAATATTATTTATTTTATAATATATTATTTTAAAATATGTATTATATGAAATATAATATTACGAATGGATATTTTTCGAAGCGAATATTATAATATCCGAATCCGCTCCGATTCGAATTCGGATATTATTCGTATCCGAAAAAACGAATACGAATTCGAATATTATCCGTTAATACGGATTCGAATTCGAAGCGGATCTGGATAATATCTGAATCCGTTGACATGCCTACTCGGAACCCGAAAAAATAACAGTGCATCCCACACGGGGATCCAAAGATCCGATAGCTAAAAATCTGATTTGATCACAAAACTTTATCCGGAACCCACGAAAACGTTCTGAAACTCACAGATTCTGATCCGAAAAATCCTGGGTGTTACAACCCCCCTCCAATAAGAGAGAGAGAGAGAGAGAGAGAGAGAGAGAGAGAGAGAGAGAGAGAGAGAGAGAGAGAGAGAGAGAGAGAGGTGAGTTTTAATTAATTGGGGGCGGTAATTTCATTATTTTATTATTAGGGTTAAAGATAGCCATAGTTAAATAGATTGTGGGCAACAGTTGCTTATGGTACCGACGGTACCTTTGCAGTATTTTGACAAAGAATGGTATGTGTTCAAATAGGTTTCCATGAAGATATTTTATAATTTTGTGCATAAGAATGGTTTATATGTAAAAACCCTTTATCAAAATGCAAACCGGAGGCCGCAATAGGTTAAGGGTAGATCAGGTTTACTTCAATCGCTGCTTAGACATATTGGGGAATGTTTTGACTTGAACCTTCTCTACCTTGGCAGGATTCTCTTATTGTGCAGGAAATTTTGTTTTTATTTTTTTTACAAATATGATATACTTTAGGAGATCATTTGAAAACGACACTTGATTCTGGTGGAATCGGGTTGCTACATACAAAGATAAGGCTGCATTAGCTAATCTTTTTTATACTGTTGACAGAAGGTTCACTTAAGAGCATAAATCTTCTCATTCTTCTACTGCCTTTTTTCTTTTCTTTTTTAAAAAGACAAGGGTAATGTAGATCCATACAAAACTTTAAAGAATATATTGATTAAGAAGAAATCTCACTTGGGTACAAAAATGTTATCTAGATGTCTGGGCCATTAATCATATTTTATCATTAGCTTATCTAATCTATTTTCTAGATTATGTTGATATTACACATGATACAAACCCTAGCCGACTTGGCAATGGGTAAGAAGCCATTGACCCATATTCAAGTTGTGGATACACTTGGGTGAAGCCAAAAGTCTGTCATTTTAAAAGGGGAAGGGGGGGGGGGGAATTTCATTCATCTGCCAGCCCAGTCCATGCTTAGAGCATTCTTTTATCTTTAACATATCCAAAAATTAAATTAAATAGCCCTCAGACCCAACCCGATAACGATGGGTCCGGATACAACACAATGGTATCAGAGTCAACTTGTCAGAGTTGGATCTGTCAATATGTCAGGTCTGTTATGCTACCCAGCTCAAACTCAATTTGGTTGGGGGGGAGAAGCTTGCTGAGGACCACATGTTAATGCTCAGGCTCGGCTGTACAAAATTAATTTGTGATCGACCAAATAATTAATGTCTCTCCCCTCATCCTAATCCAAGTCCATTTAAAAATTAGACCAAGGTAGGTTAGAAGATTGAGGTGCCACATGTGACACGGGGGCCAGGCCATCAATTGTCTGCTATAAAGAGTACTGATTGATGCACCTCCCCTCCCCCAAATGTCAATCACCTCCCCCTCCCCCAAATTACATTTGGGGTGTGCGACAAATTTTTTTTTGAAAAAAAAATGGAGGTGGGCCCACCCCATCTTACTTGTTATAGAATTAAAATTTTTAAATAAATAAAAATAAAATATGTAAACAGTAAAAAAATATTGTTAACATATTTCGTTTTATTTTTTTTCATTTTGAGTATAAATAACGATTTGATTCTGATATCAAACTAAGATATTTGAGTCAAAATTAAATAACAACATATGAAGTTACTCGGGGCCATATCAACTCATAGATCAACCGTACACACCATGCATCTCCCCTGATCTCAAATCATAAAACCATGTAACTGAAAGAGAAGAAGATATTAATATTATTACCCTCCGAGATAGATCTCTCAGATTTGAAATAATTATACGAAGGTAGGTATGAAAAGATAATAACAAGTACGAAGGTCCCCTATTAAGAGAGGGGAGAGGGGCTTGATATCAATATCCAAACTTGAGCTCTTTAGTTAATTGAACCACGCATTAGCAAAAGGGATATATAGATCCAACTACGTGCATCTAATTTTTATCGGGGTTGATTTCATGTATACCATCCTTACATATAAAATATCAAATTTATCATTCTTTTGACATCAAATATCATATATATCATTACTGTGAACTTATTTTTTTTTAAATGATAGTGAGTGAAGAAAACATCCTCAATATTCATATCAACTCCGAATCTCCCTACACTTGTAGGCCCTTGGATATTTTTGTTATTTAATGATATTTTAAAATTTTATTTAATAACAACAATATATATATCATTCGACAACTAAACACAATAGTTTTATTATTTTACACGCAAGGCAACCATATATGAAATAATCTCTTGCGTTATGTCCTACCCCCAACATTAGGGGTGAGCATAGTTCGGTTTGGTTCGATTTGGGATCATTTTTTTTCAAATCGAACCAAACCGATTTACTTATCAAATCGAACCGAACCGAAAAAATTCGGTTCGATTCGGTTTCAAACCGAATTTTTATATCTTATTACAATATATATAAATTTAATGACTTATATGTATATAAAATAAAAATAAAAATAAACATAGTTATATTTTGTATGCTTTTATATGTATGTAATTAATTTTTAATTTTTTAATTTTAATTCGATTTACTCGGTTTATTCGGTTCGATTCGATTTCACACATTATGAAACCGAACCAAACCGAATAATTCGACTCCAAACCGAACGATTCACTTTGATTCGGTTTGAATTTTCAGTTTGGTTCGATTTATGCTCACCCCTACCCAACATATGCATATCCACAAATGCATTTCGCGTCGTATGGACCTACCCAAAATGCCCCAAATCAAGAGGTGGGCACGCATATAATGTCCACCCTAAAAATGACACAAACAACATGACGGTGGGACTTCATCGTCCCCGTCGATTGCCATCAAGGAAGTGAGAGTTAAATCTCCGGAGGATCCAGCGGCCGGTCATGTCGCCCTCAAACACGTAGCCGAGCAGGGGGGAGGAACGGGGAGGGGGGGTGGCGCCGGGGGGCCGCGCCGGACCAATTCACATGAGCTTAGACCTGGCTGGTTGTCCACTCAACTTGTTTTTTTTATAATATTAAATTTAGTGCAGTCATTCTAAAACTCAACCTAGATCTCTGATATCTTGATCTTAAGATTTAATAATGTAATTAATTTATATATTATTTTTTTACAATTACTGTGTCGTCAAATATGATGATCACCGTCTTTTTTGGACACCGAACAATCCTCGTATGATTAACAAACTCTTAGGGCTGTTTTGACGCACAGATAAACACAGGTGAAATAAGGAAATCGACGAGAGAGAGAGAGAGCAGTGGACTTCACTCTCTCCTCACACATAAATACGTTAACCGTGCTCAGTTAGCAAAGTTCCCTTAGATCATTGATCACATCTCCCTCAACCGTAATATTTTATAGAATAATGCTGGGGTGACATTTCGATTTTCATCATTTAATTATCAAGCTCAATAATAAAGAATAAAAGATGTTATCTAAGTTTAATGATTCCCACGCCGTGTGGTAAATGGAGTGGCCTTTTTAGTTGGACGAATGCCTCTCCCATGATAACACTACTATTTACACGTATATTTTCCGAACGCCATCAACCTCCCCCCCGGGAGGTGTGGCCCCCGCTTTCCCCCCCCCCCCTCCCCCCACCCTAAATTTTAAAAAAAAGATTAGAGTAACATTTTTTCTTTCGCTAGCTTAAAAAGAGTGTTTCCTATAATTATATTTTAATAAATATTTTATGTAAATAAAAATCTAAATTATTAATTGGAGAAAAAAATTCCCTTTCTCGGAGCATGTGTGTGTTAGTCGTAACCCCAAAATGCTAGGTTACCTCGAAACAGTGGGCAGATAGATGTGCTCACACGCATGTTCTCGTGTCGAGTACAGTGGGGGTGACAGCAATGAGTGCCGGTGTAGGTTGTGCTCGGTACTCGTCAAGGGTTGAACGGGTGTACTTAAGACGTCGCAGGGTGCGTCTGGGAAGAAATTCGGCGAGGAGTTTGATCATTGAAATTTTTGATAGAATTTAATTCTTATCCAATAAAATTATACATCTTGACTTTTGCAGGGAGCGAATTTTGAAGTGAAAATCGAACACGTGAAATCTTTGAAAATATTGTGAGATTTATTTCTCAGAATTTTGAATCATTAAAAATTTTTTGACACTGCACCCCGCACGGAAGAGAGATTTTATGCGAAGAAACATATATCATCTCCGTTCCAAATGCAATCTTAATATGTCAGCCCTGTCGCAGTCTCACCTTAATTATTATATTCGGTTATATACTATTTCACCAATGTTCTTTATTCTTTTCTCTCAGTCTTTTATCAGAGAGAGAGAGAGAGTCTTATTATACAACCAGAGTGTGGTTCACATATTGGATGTGTAATATTTTTAATTTTTTAAATGATTTTTAAAATATTTTAATTTGAGGTGTAAATCCCGTCGTCATTAGATAATCTATAAAAAACAGATGAAATAAATAGTGTTAAATCTATCTGTTTAAAAGTTGACATATTTTATTATTAAAATTTTTAAATAATAGAACGGTGACGTGATTTACACCTTAAATTAAAATATCTTGAGAGTCATTTTTAAAAAAAAATTAAAAAATAAAAATTTTCTCTTTATTAGATCTTTTACGGTAGCAATTGATCCCAATCCCCTGTTGGTAATTGGTTAGGTCGTGTCATGTGAAGTGTCGACATGGACACCTACATGCCTCGTTAAACGAGAAATTTTTAAAGAATAAGATGTATGAATGCAGAAATTATATAGACATACACATATATATGCATTTATGCATGTACATAGTAAAATATGATTATTAAGTTTTATTGACAATATAAAATTGACAATACTAATCTAATTATTAAATGTTAACATTCCAATAATTGTTTTGATGAATTATTACAATATTCTCTTTAAGATCTTAAAAAACTATTAACACGGATGTCCAGTGTTGGGTCATGTGAATATGTGATACAGCTAGTGTTAATGAACTCAAACTTAAAACAAGGATAGGATTTACATGCATGGGTTGCTCTAATTATTACCTTAAGAAAAGAGGGGTTTGTCTTGCTTCGCATCTAAATTAATTGCACACTTTGTGTCTGCATCAAATTTTCTCTCTCTTTTTTCTAATATGATGAGATGGGGTCACCCCATTTGTCCGTCAGCACAATATGTCTCTCCATCTAATTAATAATTTAAAAAATATTTTAAAATTCAAAAAATAAAGTTCATAAGGTTCGATTTTTTTAAAAAAAGAATCTAATAAAAAGATGGGCAGTTCGAACGGAAACCGCACCCCGTTATATATTTTTTTTTAAAAAAAGAAAATTGATGCCATTTACTCTAAAAAAGACAAGCGATTGAGCCCATGGGGGACAACGTTGTCGCGCGATCTTAAGCAGTCACAAACGACCACGTGTCGCGGAAAACGACGGAACCCCTCTGTCGGCGCCGGGCCCCACCGGAGTTCTGCGGGTGACGTGGCCGGTCGCCTTCTGCTGTGATGTTGTCGTCTACATGCGGCGAATAATTTCTGAGTTGTCACGGTCGGGGGAAGCACCGCGCTCTGCGACAAGAACCCAGAGCCGTTTGATCGCGATGTGACGGATTAGATGGGGCCACCGGAGCAATCTAAATGGGGTAGTCCCCCCGGCCGTAGGTCCCCATGGATGATTCTGCAAAGAGCTGAAACAAGAGATAAAAATCTCCGCTGTCCGTAGATGATCATGATCCCGTAGATGATGAGTGAGAGCACTTTTCACATCTAATCGTTCACACGGCCCATGTTTCCAAAAGCCCTTGCTTCAACCCCATAATGTATACAAGAGAAGGAAAACAAATACGTCTTTTACATGTCATAAACATAAATAACAATAAGTTGACACTATCGACCAGTGTAGCCCTCAATTAATAGTGTTTAACAATATGGCTCAAAGACTGGTACCTACATTTATGGGCGATTCCTTTAACTCAATCTGCTAGCTTGTAAAATCTTAAGCCATATTAACATTTGTACCATTATAAAAGTGTAACGCCCGATATTGGTTATCCAAAGCACGAATCACACCTCCGTAGAATTATTTGACGGGGGAAGAAAGGAACAATTACTGAAAAGAGACTTTTAGCCACGAGTAAATGGTCAGAAGGAGTCATGGGAGTTATTGTAGGGGATAACTCTTCGGCGATCAAGTTAGGCAACTGACGGGACAAAGGCAAGCACTTGAGGAAAGAGGGAGAGAAGGAGACCAGGGCGGGGGAGTGAGACACTACCAGAAAATGCACTAATAGAGACGAAAATTTCACACTGAAAATTTTTCGTTGGAATATCCGTCTGTATTTCAGACGGATGACATTTAGTTTAAATTTCACACGGTATTATACATGGAATTCAGTCCGTGTGAAATCCGTGGGAAAAAAAATTATTTTCCCTCCACACACGCACGACCCTCTCACCGTGCCTCTGCCATCTGGAGACCATCACCGACCCTCCCGCCTCTGGCTGTCGCCCTCCGGCTTTCTCCCTCGGCGATCGGTGACCGGCGACGGCGACAGCTCTCCCTCCGGCGATCGGCGACGGCGGCAGCTCCCCCTCCGGCGCCCAGGTATCCCTCCGGCGGCCCTCTCCCTCTCTCATCGTTTCCCTCTCCCACTCTCCCTCTCTCATCGTCGATCTCTCTCCGGCGTCTTCCTCTCCGGCCCTCTCCCTCTCACCGGCGCTCTCCCTTTCCCACTCTCCCTCTCCGGCCCTATTCTCCCTCTCCGGCCCTCTCCCTCTCTCATCATCCCTCTCTCTCGGGAGGGATGTAATGCCCCGGGTTTTTCGGATCCTCGTTCGTGGGTCCCGGATCTGGTTTCTCGGAGCGTCCGACTCCGTTGTGTCTGAAATTTCGTTTCGGACATCTTTCGTGTTCGGATCGGCGCGATCCGGAGTCGTTTCGGAGGCCCGGAGGCGTTCCGCGGCTTTTTCCGCCTGTGTTTTCCGATTCCCGGCGTGGGTTTCGGCTTTTCCTTCGGAACCTCGTTGCGGGTGAACCGGGCCGTTCACCTGGGCGCGAGTGGTACCGTTGCGATCGGTGCGTTCGAGGATCGCGAAGGTGTGATTTTCTATTTTTTGAAATTTTTCCAATTTTCCGGATTTTCCTATATATACCCCCCACCCTCTCTCTTCCTCTCATTTCTCTCTTCTCTCCCTCTCTCTTCTCACGCTCTCTCCTCTCTCCCTCTCTCTCCGGCGGGCGACGGGGCGGAGTACGGGCGAGGCGCGGGCGAGGATGGATGAGGATCGAGGCGGCGGAGGCGTGGTGAAGCTCGGCCGTGGGTTCGTGGAACGGCGAGGCTTCAACGGCGTTTTCTTCATGGATCGGCGTCCACGGTGCGCGAAATCTTCGGTGGAGGTAGGGTGATGGACCCCCAGCTCGTGCGCTTCGTTTCCCACGAGTTCCGTAGGCCGTGGTGAGCCGAGCGGGCCATTTGGGGCATTTTGGGGAAAATCATGTTTTGGGGAGTGATCGCCCGATCTAGCGATTCGTTGCGTTTTAGGCCGATCCGAGGCCATAGATGCATGCTAGGGGCTGTTGGGGAGCTTCCCCTGTGTTTCCCCCTTCATCCGTGGATGATTGGGGCGTGACGTGGATTTTTGGGTGTTTTCCTGCCGTTCCCGATTTTCCGAAATGATTGCGGTCTACCAGTAACCGCTACCATCTGGTCGCGGTCCTGGGAGAACCGCTTTCACCCTTGTGTTTGGGTCGGAAAGGCCTTCGAGCGTCGCGGTCGTGCGATAGACCGCTTTGGCCTAGCCGCGGTCATGGGATGACCGCTACTGTGTGGTCGCAGTCCTTGGGCGACCGCTACCATCAGGCTTGCGCGTGGCTGGTCGCGGTCGCGAGATGACCGTGACAGCATGGTCGTGGTCGCCGGTCGACCACTACCATGTTCTGGTTCCTGTTTGCGCTGTTTTGACCCCCGGTCGACCCGGTTGTGACCCAGTGGTTGACTTTAGGTCTCGTGAGTGTCTCGGACACCCCGTGGAGTTCCGTGACCGTGTCTTTGGGTGTCCAGATGTTGTCCCACTTACCTCATTTTGCGTGTCATGCGCTTAAGGGTCCGGGTGACCTTTTAGCGTCCCGATTGTGTTGTGTTGGTCTTCGGTCGACTCGGTTGTGACCCAGTGGTCGACCTTCGGCCTTGTGAGTATCCCGGACACCCCATGGGTTCTGTGTCCGTGTTTTTGGGGTGTCGGGAGGGACCGTGCTGTCTCGATTAGCGTGCCCGTAGGTGTGGTGGGTCTGGGTGACCCCACGTGTTCCGGGCTCTCATGTTACGCTCGATCGAGTTACCGTGTGCCGGTGTGTGTGCGGTGGGGCCTCCCCCGCATGTCGTGGGTCTCTTTGGAAGGCGATTCCCATGTGGGCCACGTGTTTGGCCTTGGACTGCGAGTCCAGTTATCCGGCCTGGGGCTGGAGGTTTTCCGCTTGCTACAAGATGGGAAATCGTCGTGGTGGCTTGTGTGCTGCCCTGGGAATCGTGCTTCTGTGTTTTCCGTGTGGCCCGTGTGGGTGGCCTTAGTCCTTTGCATTCCCTTTCCGAGGGAGTGGTCTTGACGGCTCGTGAGCTGTCTCGGTACTTGTGCTACCGTGGTTTTAGACCTAAAGATTAGACTAGATTGACGGCCTTGTGCTGTTGCGTACAACGGTCTTGACCCCGAGTCTTGTGACTCAAGGACCGTTGGGTGTAGTGCGTCTAGAGGACTACCCAGAGTCCAGTGGCTTAGTGCCACTTGAGTTTTCTCGACTCTCGCGCAGGGTTCGTGCGTGGCTGAGGACTGCGAGTCCTGTTTCTTCTCCGACTGTGGTCACCGTGCGACGGGGCCGGTACGTGGGGTGGTCCCCGTACGTCGTCAGCTTCAGACGTTGTTTTCCGTTGACTTGAGAGTCTACTCCTTTGTGACCCTCCACTAGTCGTAGCCTATCAGTACGCATGTGCTGGTCGCACCAGGGAGTGGTGTACGGGCTTACCCTGAGGATGGTTTTAGACTGGTTACCGTCGGGCCCTTCGTCAAATCAGAGTCCAGTGCCAGGGGAAAACCGGTCAGAGGGCCAGACCTAGGACGCGTGGTCTGTGTGTGCACACGTGGTTGGGGACAGTGGACGCACGTCGACGGGCGTGACCCCAGCTAGTCACTTGTTTGTGGTTACTTGTACGGTGTTCGCGCCTCGGGTAGGACCTACCACGTCAGGCGGTTCACCTGCGGTGCGGTGTAAGACGTCAGGGGACGCTACTGGCTGTGCTTCTAGTGGGTGGTACTCCTGTCGAGTACGGAGTGACAGACTGTCAGTCTCTGTGTCTTTGACCTTCGGGTTTTCGGTCGTGTAGACCGGTGAGTTCGGTTGTTTCACCTTGGCGCGTGTGTCGGTTCTTGCGCCGTGAGACTAGTGCTAGTGGCTTTACCGAGGTGGCGTCTTGTGGTGCGGTACCCGCGATCGGATGGTCGGGGTTGCACCTTGGACAGCGTGTCCAGGTTGGCTGTCCGGGGGACAAGCCTCTACGGCATGGTTACCGTGTGTTTTTACTTCAGTAGGTGGTACTAGCGTGGTTTGGTAGCTTCGACTACGTGATCGAGGTGTGCCTTCTGGCAGTAGGAGTAGCTGTAGTGCCGAGTTTTTGACCGTCCACCGGTTTGCTATTCATGATGTAGTTGTAGCTCTCCTTTCCGCTACCGCCGTTGTTTCCGGTTGGGGTTCCGCGGGATCCCTGCTGAGTCTCTGTTTTGGAGACTCATTCCCTACTTTTCAGGGGTAGCGGTTCTTCCTCGCGGTTCGAGGGTGCGGAGCGGAGGTTCTTAGTTGCCAGCTTGCCGGGTCGAGTGTTCACTTGGCATGTGGTACGTTTTACTGCTTTAGACTGTACTTTCTGTTGGACTGGACTCTGTTGTAGCTGTAGTTGTTTATTTATTTCTGTTAATTGTTGGATTGTCCTGCTTTATTTCCTATTTCTTTGTGCCTCCACACTCCTTTTAGCCCTCCCGGCTCGTGGGCGGCGGTTCGAGTCTCGGATTATCGGGCCTTCCCGGTAATCGGATTCTCGGGTCGTTACAGCTGGTATCAGAGCGGTGGTTGTAGACGTACATAGGAATTCAAAATATTGCAGTGATCAGAGTCCGTAAGGCCCAGTACAGTCGGCAGCTGGCTTAGGGTTTTGTGTTCGCTTTCCGCCTTGTTTCTCGCTTGGGAGCTTGAGTGCGCTGTGCGGCGCTGTGAAGGTGGTTGCTGTCCGCGGCTTTCGTGCCAGCGTGGGGTCTAAGGATCGAGGTCGAGAGCCTTCTCCCTCATCGGTGGTGGCCCTGGTTGTGCTGCGTTGGGCAGAGGTTGCTGGTAGGCGTGAGTTCGCGGTGCTGCGTTCGAGGAACCTGCAGCGTGGTCAGGTGGCTGGTGCGGACTGTTCGTGGTTAAGTGGCCGTGAGCGCGCTCTGAGGGAGCTGCTGTCGGTTTTGGCCACTCCAGCTTGAGATTTATCCAGCCCCTGAGGTTTTCAGGTCGTGGTTTAAGGTGGCAGAGCGGGTGTTCTGATCGAGAAGTGTGCTCGGGTGAGCAGAGGATCTTCTCGGTGAGCGGCTGTTTCGTCGAGCCTGATGTCCTTGTCATGCTCTGTGGCGTCAGAAATGACGTGTCGGTCCCGATTGTTTTATGGATTTCGAGGCAGGATTGGGCTGTGGTGTCCCAGTAAGTCTTGCTCCTGCGCTCTTGTGTGCGAATGGGGTGTGTTCGCCCTGGAGTTGGTTTGAGATGTGAAGGCTCCGCGGCGAGTTCGGGACTCGAGGATGAGCATCGGCGGTTGTTGTTATGGCTCGTGTTGCGGCTCTTGGCATGCCGTGTTGCAGTTCGAGGAATTGCAGCGGTGATGCATCGAGAGATGTTGTGGTTATGGTCCGACGTGACACTCGTCGAGTGTGTCGGAGGCGCTGACCTGATGAAAGCGATGGTTTTCCTTGGTGCTGGATGATGCTGTTTCCAGCGTGCGCGAGGTTCGAGGTCAGGTCGAGCGTGGAGTTCTTCCGTTGGTCGAAGTGCGCTGGTTTCTCCTTTGGTTGGAGAGATTGCATTCGGCTAAGGATCGTCATCTTGCATTGTGTGTTCGGATTGGTTGGCCTTGTGTGCCAAGAAGTCCGTGCGAGACGTGCTCCTTGTCTTGGCAGGATGGAGTGTTGGGAAAAGTGCTGGCTAGTGCGCCGCATGAGTACCCTGTTCCTGTGTTGGAAGCCGTGTCAGGCGTCGGTGTTGGACCTGGATGAGGTTGTTGAGGATGTCGCCTGACGGAGGTCGAGGACGTGTTGGTCAGAGTCGGTGGCTTGGCACCCGACTTGTGTTCCCAGTCGTGTCCTCGGATGAGATCGTTTTTTGGGAAGTGGTCTCTGGCAGACTATGGGTCCCGGTTGACGGCTATGAGTGGCTGGTGAGCCTAACCGTGTGACCGACCACAGCAGTGTCTGTTGGTTCTACGGTCATGTCGGATTGTGACGGTGAGATGTTTATTGCTTAGGGACCCGTGAGCACTGTTCAGGTGGTGTCCCGTGGCTCTGTGGTAAGGGCGGAATCGGGATTGGCAGGTGTCCACTTACATTGATCGAAGGATTTGATGAGACCAGATGGTTGAGTGACGCCTGTGGGCGGAGGCCTTTTGTGAGATGGGCGTCGGAGGATGATCCTTGATAGGACGTTGGTGTCGCAATGGTTATCCCTGGTTTGGTGACCAGCATGGGATGGTTCCCCAGTGAGTCTGATTCTAGTGAGGTGATGATTGAAGACACCAGGATCCGTCATTTGATTTCGTCGTGCTCCCCGAGAGGGTCGAGTTGGAGCGATGTTCGAGTTCGGATGCGGTGTCCGAGAGGACTGCTGCTCGAGATGCGGCTTCAGTCTGTGTGTGAGTCGACGGATGGCTTGCCGAGGTTTGGAATGTTTCCTTTGGACCCGGTCGAGGACCAGGAAAGAAGGAAGAAGCTGAGCAAGCGGAGGTTTCCCGTTGACGAGCAGTTGGTGACCAGTGGATGGTCTTTTCAGAGACAGAAGATGCTGGTTGTTGGGGCTCGAGCGTGGCGAGAGCCGTGTGCCAGCGAGACCTTTGGTGGTCGTTTCTGTGATGTGCCTTTCCGGATGGGATCTGGACTTTGTCGAAGTTTGTCTTCTGACAAGAGTTGGCACAGTGTTATGTCAGGCTTTCAGCTTGCCATGTGTGAGGTGTTCCTTGGTGCTGAGCCGATGTTCTGGTTGCAGTCTGTCGAGATGGCTGCGTGAGCTGGTGGAGGCTCTGTTTTGGTTGCTCCCTTGAGGAGGGTGTGCGACCTGTCAGCTGGCTGCGAAGCTGATGTGCGATTTGTCTGCCGACCATTGGATGAATCGGTAGCTGTTGCTCGTGTCGAGGGTTGTGATTCCTCGGTGAGCAAGATTGTGGCTGTAGTGCCATGATGGATTCTCGCGTTATCTGAGGTGATGCCGGACTATGTCCTTTGGTATATGCCTGC
Source organism: Amorphophallus konjac (assembly GCA_022559845.1). Lineage (NCBI taxonomy): Eukaryota > Viridiplantae > Streptophyta > Magnoliopsida > Alismatales > Araceae > Amorphophallus > Amorphophallus konjac. Next base: position 108,710,411 of record CM040121.1, read on the forward strand.
TCTGTTGGCCAGTGTGCTCGGCGCGAGGAACGAGGTGTTGCTTGTGATTGTAAGTCTGGCTGTGCCCCTCAGGATCGGTGTTTTCGTGAGAACCGAGATTTTCTATGCTGGGGCTCTGACAGCGTGTCAGTTGGTTCAGTGTTCTTCCCCTGGGACTTCGTGCTAGGTCCTGAATTTTGAGGGCTGTAATGCCCCAGGTTTTTCGGATCCTCGTTCGTGGGTTCCGGATCTGCTTTCTGGGAGCGTCCGACTCCGTTGTGTCTGAAATTTCGTTTCGGACATCTTTCGTGTTCAGATCGGCGCGATCCGGAGTCGTTTCGGAGACCCGGAGGCGTTCTGCGACTTTTTCCGCGTGTGTTTTTCGATTCCCGGCGTGGGTTTCGACTTTTCCTTCGGAACCTCGTTGCGGGTGAACCGGGCCGTTCACCTGGGCGCGAGTGGTACCGTTGCGATCGGTGCGTTCCGAGGATCGCGAGGGTGTGATTTTCTATTTTTCAGGACTTTTCCAATTTTCCAGATTTTCCTATATATACCCCCCACCCTCTCTCTTCCTCTCATTTCTCTCTTCTCTCCCTCTCTCTTCTCACGCTCTCTCCTCTCTCACTCTCTCTCCGGCGGCCGACGGGGCGGAGTACGGGCGAGGCGGGGACGGCGCGGGTGAGGCGCGGGCGAGGATGGATGAGGATCGAGGCGGTGGAGGCGTGGTGAAGCTCGGCCGTGGGTTCGTGGAACGGCGAGGCTTCAACGGTGTTTTCTTCGTGGATCGGCGTCCACGTTGCACGAAATCTTCGGTGGATGTAGGGTGATGGACCCCCAGCTCGTGCGCTTCATTTCCTGCGAGTTTCGTAGGCCGTGGTGAGCCGAGCGGGCCGTTTGGGGCGTTTTGGGGAAAATCATATTTTGGGGAGTGATCGCCCGATCTAGCGATTCGTTGCGTTTTAGGCCGATCCGAGGCCATAGATGCATGCTAGGGGCTGTTGGGGAGCTTCCCCTGTGTTTCCCCCTTCATCCGTGGATGATTGGGGCGTGGCGTGGATTTTTGGGTGTTTTCCCGCCGTTCCCGATTTTTCGAAATGATCGCGGTCTACCAGTAACCGCTACCATCTGGTCGCGGTCCTGGGAGAACCGCTTTCACCCTTGTGTTTGGGTCGGAAAGGCCTTCGAGCGTCGCGGTCGTGCGATAGACCGCTTTGGCCTAGCCGCGGTCATGGGATGACCGCTACTGTGTGGTCGCGGTCCTTGGGCGACCGCTACCATCAGGCTTGCGCATGGCTGGTCGCGGTCGCGAGATGACCGTGACAGCATGGTCGCGGTCGTCGGTCGACCGCTACCATCTGGTCGCGGTCACCAGGTGACCACTACCATGTTCTGGTTCCTGTTTACGTTGTTTTGACCCCCGGTCGACCCGGTTGTGACCCAGTGGTTGACTTTAGGTCTCGTGAGTGTCTCGGACACCCCGTGGAGTTCCGTGACCATGTCTTTGGGTTTCCAGAGGTTGTCCCACTTACCTCGTTTTACGTGTCGTGCGCTTAAGGGTCCGGGTGACCTTTTAGCGTCCCGATTGTGTTGTGTTGGTCTTCGGTCGACTCGGTTGTGACCCAGTGGTCGACCTCCGGCCTTGTGAGTATCCCGGACACCCCATGGGTTCTGTGTCCGTGTTTTTGGGGGGTCGGGAGGGACCGTGTTGCCTCGATTAGCGTGCCCATAGGTGTGGTGGGTCTGGGTGACCCCACGTGTTCCGGGCTCTCGTGTTACGCTCGATCGAGTTACCTTGTGCCGGTGTGTGTGCGGTGGGGCCTCCCCCGCATGTCGTGGGTCTCTTTGGAAGGCGATTCCCATGTGGGCCACGTGTTTGGCCTTGGACTGCGAGTCCAGTTATCCGGCCTGGGGCTGGAGGTTTCCCGCTTGCTACAAGATGGGAAATCGTCGTGGTGGCTTGTGTGCTGCCCTGGGAATCGTGCTTCTGTGTTTTCCGTGTGGCCCGTGTGGGTGGCCTTAGTCCTTTGCATTCCCTTTCCGAGGGAGTGGTCTTGACGGCTCGTGAGCTATCTCGGTACTTGTGCTACCGTGGTTTTAGACCTAAAGATTGGACTAGATTGACTCAAGGTTATCCCTGGTTTGGTAACCAGCATGGGATGGTTCCCCTGTGAGTCTGAGTCTAGTGAGGTGATGATTGAAGACACCAGGATCCGTCATTTGGTTTCGTCGTGCTCCCCGAGAGGGTCGAGTTGGAGCGATGTTCGAGCTCGGATGCGGTGTCCGAGAGGAGTGCTGCTCGAGATGCGGCTTCAGTCTGTGTGTGAGTCGACGGATGGCTTGCCGAGGTTTGGAATGTTTCCTTTGGACCCAGTTGAGGACCAGGAAAGAAGGAAGAAGCTGAGCAAGCGAAGGTTTCCCGTTGACGAGCAGTTGGTGACCAGTGGATGGTCTTTTCAGAGACAGAAGATGCTGGTTGTTGGGGCTCGAGCGTGGCGAGAGCCGTGTGCCAGCGAGACCTTTGGTGGTCGTTTCTGTGATGTGCCTTTCCGGATGGGATTTGGACTTTGTCGAAGTTTGTCTTCTGACAAGAGTTGGCACAGTGTTATGTCCGGCTTTCAGCTTGCCATGTGTGAGGTGTTCCTTGGTGCTGAGCCGATGTTCTGGTTGCAGTCTGTCGAGATGGCTGCGTGAGCTGGTGGAGGCTCTGTTTTGGTTGCTCCCTTGAGGAGGGTGTGCGACCTGTCAGCTGGCTGCGAAGCTGATGTGCGATTTATCTGCCGACCATTGGATGAATCGGTAGCTGTTGCTCGTGTCGAGGGTTGTGATTCCTCGGTGAGCAACATTGTGGCTGCAGTGCCATGATGGATTCTCGCGTTGTCTGAGGTGATGCCGGACTGTGTCCTTTGGTATATGCCTGCTCTGTTGGCCAGTGTGCTCGGCGCGAGGAGTGAGGTGTTGCTTGTGATTGTAAGTCTGGATGTGTCCCTCAGGATCGGTGTTTTCGTGAGAATCGAGGTTTTCTGTGCTGGGGCTCTGACAGCGTGTCAGTTGGTTCAGTGTTCTTCCCCTGGGACTTCGTGCTAGGTCTTGAATTTTGAGGACGAAATTCCTTTAAGGGGGGAGGGCTGTAATGCCCCAGGTTTTTCGGATCCTCGTTCGTGGGTCCCGGATCTGTTTTCTCGGAGCGTCCGACTCCGTTGTGTCCGAAATTTCGTTTCGGACATCTTTCGTGTTTGGATCGGCGCGATCCGGAGTCGTGTCGGAGGCCCGGAGGCGTTCCGCGGCTTTTTTCGCGTGTGTTTTCCGATTCCCGGCGTGGGTTTCGGCTTTTCCTTCGGAACCTCGTTGCGGGTGAACCGGGCCGTTCACCTGGGCGCGAGTGGTACCGTTGCGATCGGTGCGTTCCGAGGATCGCGAGGGTGTGATTTTCTATTTTTCGGGATTTTTCCAATTTTCCAGATTTTCCTATATATACCCCCCACCCTCTCTCTTCCTCTCATTTCTCTCTTCTCTCCCTCTCTCTTCTCACGCTCTCTCCTCTCTCACTCTCTCTCCGGCGGCCGACGGGGCGGAGTACGGGCGAGGCGGGGACGGCGCGGGTGAGGCGCGGGCGAGGATGGATGAGGATCGAGGCGGTGGAGGCGTGGTGAAGCTCGGCCGTGGGTTCGTGGAACGGCGAGGCTTCAACGGTGTTTTCTTCGTGGATCGGCGTCCACGTTGCACGAAATCTTCGGTGGATGTAGGGTGATGGACCCCCAGCTCGTGCGCTTCGTTTCCCGCGAGTTTCGTAGGCCGTGGTGAGCCGAGCGGGCCGTTTGGGGCGTTTTGGGGAAAATCATATTTTGGGGAGTGATCGCCCGATCTAGCGATTCGTTGCGTTTTAGGCCGATCCGAGGCCATAGATGCATGCTAGGGGCTGTTGGGGAGCTTCCCCTGTGTTTCCCCCTTCATCCGTGGATGATTGGGGCGTGGCGTGGATTTTTGGGTGTTTTCTCGCCGTTCCCGATTTTTTGAAATGATCGCGGTCTACCAGTAATCGCTACCATCTGGTCGCGGTCCTGGGAGAACCGCTTTTACCCTTGTGTTTGGGTCGGAAAGGCCTTCGAGCGTCGCAGTCGTGCGATAGACCGCTTTGGCCTAGCCGCAGTCATGGGATGACCGCTACTGTGTGGTCGCGGTCCTTGGGCGACCGCTACCATCAGGCTTGCGCGTGGCTGGTCGCGGTCGCGAGATGACCGTGACAGCATGGTCGCGGTCGCCGGACGACCGCTACCATCTGGTCGCGATCACCAGGTGACCACTACCATGTTCTGGTTCCTGTTTGCGCTGTTTTGACCCCCGGTCGACCCGGTTGTGACCCAGTGGTTGACTTTAGGTCTCGTGAGTGTCTCGGACACCCCGTGGAGTTCCGTGACCGTGTCTTTGGGTGTCCAGATGTTGTCCCACTTACCTCATTTTGCGTGTCATGCGCTTAAGGGTCCGGGTGACCTTTTAGCGTCCCGATTGTGTTGTGTTGGTCTTCGGTCGACTCGGTTGTGACCCAGTGGTCGACCTCCGGCCTTGTGAGTATCCCGGACACCCCATGGGTTCTGTGTCCGTGTTTTTGGGGTGAGGACCGTGTTGCCTCGATTAGTGTGCCCGTAGGTGTGGTGGGTCTGGGTGACCCCACGTGTTCCGGGCTCTCGTGTTACGCTCGATCGAGTTACCGTGTGCCGGTGTGTGTGCGGTGGGGCCTCCCCCGCATGTCGTGGGTCTCTTTGGAAGGTGATTCCCATGTGGGCCACGTGTTTGGCCTTGGACTGCGAGTCCAGTTATCCGGCCTGGGGCTGGAGGTTTCCCGCTTGCTACAAGATGGGAAATCGTCGTGGTGGCTTGTGTGCTGCCCTGGGAATCGTGCTTATGTGTTTTCCGTGTGGCCCGTGTGGGTGGCCTTAGTCCTTTGCATTCCCTTTCCGAGGGAGTGGTCTTGACGGCTCGTGAGCTATCTCGGTACTTGTGCTACCGTGGTTTTAGACCTAAAGATTGGACTAGATTGACGGCCTTGTGCTGTTGCGTACAACGGTCTTGACCCCGAGTCTTGTGACTCAAGGACCGTTGGGTGTAGTGCGTCTAGAGGACTGCCCAGAGTCCAGTGGCTTAGTGCCACTTGAGTTTTCTCGACTCTCGCACAGGGTGCGTGCGTGGCTGAGGACTGCGAGTCCTGTTTCTTCTCCGACTGTGGTCACCGTGCGACGGGGCCGATATGTGGGGTGGTCCCCGTATGTCGTCAGCTTCGGACGTTGTTTTCCGTTGACTTGAGAGTCTACTCCTTTGTGACCCTCCACTAGTCGTAGCCTATCAGTACGCGTGTGCTGGTCGCACCAGGGAGTGGTGTACGGGCTTACCCTGAGGACGGTTTTAGACTGGTTACCGTCGAGCCCCTCGTCAAATCAGAGTCCAGTGCCAGGGGAAAACCGGTCAGAGGGCCAGACCTAGGATGTGTGGTCTGTGTGTGCACACGTGGTTGGGGACAGTGGACGCACGTCGACAGGCATGACGCCAGCTAGTCACTTGTTTGTGGTTACTTGTATGGTGTTCGCGCCTCGGGTAGGACCTACCACGTCAGGCGGTTCACCTGCGGTGCGGTGTAAGACGTCAGGGGACGCTACCGGCTGTGCTTCTAGTGGGTGGTACTCCTGTCGAGTATGGAGTGACAGACTGTCAGTCTCTGTGTCTTTGACCTTCGGGTTTTCGGTCGTGTTGACCGGTGAGTTCGGTTGTTTCACCTTGGCGCGTGTGTCGGTTCTTGCGCCGTGAGACTAGTGCTAGTGGCTTTACCGAGGTGGCGTCTTGTGGTGCGGTACCCGCGATCGGATGGTCGGGGTTGCACCTTGGACAACGTGTCCAGGTTGGCTGTCCGGGGGACAGGCCTCTACGGCATGGTTACCGTGTGTTTTTACTTCGGTAGGTGGTACTAGCGTGGTTTGGTAGCTTCGACTACGTGATCGAGGTGTGCCTTCTGGCAGTAGGAGTAGCTGTAGTGCCGAGTTTTTGACCGGCCACCGGTTTGCTGTTCCTGCTGTAGTTGTAGCTCTCCTTTCCGCTACCGCCGTTGTTTCTGGTTGGGGTTCCGCGGGATCCCTGCTGAGTCTCTGTTTTGGAGACTCATTCCCTACTTTTCAGGGGTAGCGGTTCTTCCTCGCGGTTCGAGGGTGCGGAGCGGAGGTTCTTAGTTGCCAGCTTACCGGGCCGAGTGTTCACTTGGCGTGTGGTACGTTTTACTGCTTTAGACTGTACTTTCTGTTGGACTGGACTCTGTTGTAGCTGTAGTTGTTTATTCATTTCTGTTAATTGTTGGATTGTCCTGCTTTATTTCCTATTTCTTTGTGCCTCCACACTCCTTTTAGCCCTTCCGAGCCCTCCCGGCTCGTGGGCGGCGGTTCGAGTCTCGGATTATCGGGCCTTCCCGGTAATCGGATTCTCGGGTCGTTACAGGCGTGCCCTCTCCCTCTCACCGGCAACCAGACCCATTTCACCGACCCTCTCCCACTCTCCCTCCCAGGCCCTCTCCGGCCCTCTCCCTCTCTCAGCGTGGCACGACTGATCCTGAAGTAGAGGGTCGGTTCCCCTCCCGAGCCTTCATAAAAATTAAGGAAATTCAAATCAGACAAAAAATTAAATTATGATAAGTAGAGGGTGCCTTCATAGGTGGCTTTATTGGTGAACATCAGAATCTGAAGTAATATGGCCATGCAGCTTCTTGGACTATTTTTCTCATTCATGTTCAAAATGCATTTGACAAGGAACAATTATTATTTTTGTGCTTTAAGGAGATGATCGGTGTTTGCCAATGATGTGTCTCATTTTCATCATGGTCTGTATTCCAAGTATTTCAGGTTTCTCTTTGTATGTTTTTTAGACTCTTTAGAAACAAATGTGCATTTGTTGATCTTCTAACTATATAACATGTGTATATGCCAGTTTTCTATGTGTCAACCATTGTAGTTGCCAATGTCTCACAAGTATACAGACGGTAATAAAACAAATATTTATCTTCAGTAGGACCTAAGCATCAAATTGGAGTTAGTAAAAGGATTTGTACATTTATCTTCAGTAGCATTTTGGCAGCCGGCTTGTGGTGGGGTTGGCGGCGACAAAGGAGGGAGCAGGTGGCCGTAGGGGGGATCTCTCACTCACGAGCTGTAATATCCCAGACCTTTCGGATCCTTCTTCGTGGGTCCCAGATCTATTTTTTCGGAGTGTCCAGCTCCGTTGTGTTCAAAATTTCGTTTCGGACATCATTCGTGTTCGGATCGGCGCGATCCGGAGTTGTTTCGGAGGCCCGGAGACGTTCCGCGGCTTTGCCACACGTATTTTCCAATTTCCGGTGTGTGTTTCGGTAATTCCTTCGGAACCTCGCTGTGGGTGAACCGGGTCGTTCACCTGGGCACGAGTGGTACCGTTGCGATCGGTGCATTCCGAGGATTCCGGAAACGTAATTTTCAATTTTTCGGTATTTTCCAGATTTTTTGAATTTTCTATAAATACCCCCCTTTCTCTCTCTTCCCCTCACCCTTCTTCTTCTTCCCCACCGTGAGCTCTCCCTCTCCCTCTCTCTCACCCATTCTGGTGCGGACACCCGAGCAGTTGATCGGCACGATACGCCGAGCCATCGGTACCGCACACGGAGCATGACACGAGCCACCTCAGCGTCCATCTGGCTCGGAGACAGCCTGGAGACTCCGCCTTGAGCCTCCCCACTTATTATATTTAGTTAGACTTTATGTGTGTTTAATTTATGTTTATTTCGTTGCATTCGGTTTGACATTTTGATTGTAATAGGGGCTTATGTGCAATTCGGACCCCGTGGGCCCCACGGGGCCCCCCAGGCCCCACCCCATTGGGCCACCTCAGCCTAGGGTCCCACGTGGGGTCAGTCAACATGCCACATGGGAGCATCTATAAGTTTGAATGGGAATTGGACACATGGGGGACAATGGACTAGAAAAGTCCACATGGGAGGCCACCTACCCCCACCAACTAAGTCCACTCTCTCTCCTTGGTCCAAGGGCCGCCCCCCCCCCTTTGTTTTTTTTATATTATTTTGTGTGTGTGTATCACACTCCATCCCAACCCTCCATTCCCATCCCCTAGATCCAATGGTTGTGGATGGATGTGAGATGTAACCTATTTAAGCTTGTATTTTCCATTTTAGTAGAATTAATGCATTCATTTGAAAGAAAAAACCTTGGAGCTCCAGCTTGGTGCGCGCTGTGAAGGTTGCTTCTTGGTGGTGAGACTCCACCCTATCAGTTCCGGTCGCCGCCGCCGCCGCCACGAGCCGCCATCGCACCGCCACCGCCATCAACGAAGTTCTACCTGCGCAGTACCACAGCAGCTTCTACGAAATTCAACCATCAACCACGAGCTCAGATCGACCTGGGAATTTTACTGGATGTTCCAGAGGTGTCAAGAACTATCCACAAATTTTGGTTTGTCATTCAGATCCCGTTTCATAATTTTACATTTTTGTCCACTCTTCCACTTCGGTTCTGCCAAAGTTCTATCCAGGTTCCCATCCGCCCTGAGTTTCATGTCTTAGGTCCACTTTTTGATTTATGTTGGCTCTCCCAATTTTATTGGAGATTCCACCCATCCATCTCTTCATCCAAAATTTTTATCAATTTTTGATTCGCCCATCTCATATTTTCTAAAAATCATTCTCAGTCCCAGCTACAGTTCTGTCCCCCTGTTCCCAGATCTGACTGCCAGTCACCCCAAACATCATAGTAAATCACCATCACCTCCAAATCAAATTCCAAACATATTCCCAGTTCCGTGGTTTGATCCCCTACAACTTTGAAGAAGAACTCAAGAGCTGAATCGGAGGTTTACTAGGCGGTCAACGGTGATTCGCAGACAAGTACCCTGCAAATCTGAGGTTTCGGTTACTGTACAACAGGGACTTGTAAATTCATTAAAGTTCTGATCCGACCAGATCCAGCAGATCTCTCTGGGTCTAGATTGAAGGATTTGAAGAGAGCTTTCTAACGATAGCTTATGCGTCCCGATCCGACGTCGGGATTGATCGCAGTGGCCGTTTTCGCCGGAGCGCGCACCGGGAAACAGAAATCAAAATCCGTGGGCAGCTAGTTCAACAATTGGGAATCGGGGCCGATCGACCCCCGATCGGTGTTCCTGGCCGACCGCCGTCCGTGGAGGCCCGCCACCAGGGGTCCCCATCACAGTGGGTCCCACCCCCGCAGATCCGGAGGACAGCGCCGTCCGTGGGCCCCGCGGGCCCGTAGAAGCCGCCGTTCGGAAAGCACGAAAACGCGGAGTTCGGCACCGCCGGGCGACATCAAGATGCTTCCCGTCAACCCGAGTTGCGTGATTCCCGGACCCCCACATGTGACCTTTTACCTCCCTGCGTGGAGTGGGTTGACTTAGTGTATTGTTGTAATCATTGTTAACCGGGAGTCCGTAATTCGGCCGGGGTTGTCTTCGCCACGCCGGGTGCGTGGAGGTAATGGTCCGAACCTCTTGGCGTTCATTTGCTTAGCTAGTATATGGTCTGTTGCCGCTGCCGAGAGTGTAGGTACTAGCCCGTGTGTCCATGTCACCGCTGTGAGAGTGAGTGTGACTCGTCCCGTGACTCGATCCGAGTCCGGAAGTTGAGTCGGACTACCCTTGACCTTCGCCGGTTCCTTAACCGCGCACGGTCCACGCTTTCCCTCGCTTGGGACGACGAGTGAGCTTCCACTTCTGTTAGCGACGTTTTGCCACTAGGAGCTCGTAGTCTCGGGCTTAGTGTCTCCCTGGTGTGTGCTGCTGGTCGCGTCTTCATCTAGAGTTCGAGGGTGGCACCTAATAGTGTCGTCTCCCGTGTCCGTCCCGCATCAGTTTGGTATCAGAGCGAGTTGAGTCTAGGGTAGTCATTGCATATGTCTTACATGCATCATGGTATAAGTCGAGTTTAGGATCATCATTTCAAAACAACAAAAAAAGAGTGTTTCAAATTGCATTTCACCCAATAGCCCGGTATATTAAAAGGCGTTGCCCGAACATTAGGTTATGCCTATCGGGAAGGTAGCGTACTTGCGCGAGTGATCTTCGGGTCGCTTATCTCCGTCACGTACCGGATATTGGTTAGGTCTAAGTGCATCATCTAGTGTGTGTTTGCATTAGTCGGTTTATCTTGTCCCTTTGTGTCGGCATGTCCATCGTATAGTCTCCAATTTCCCATGGATTCCTCATCACCCGGGCAATATGGCCGTTGGTCCACCCATGGGCTTGGCAACCATCCCCTCCACTTCCGTAGGCCCGAAGCCTCGGACTTTTATGGCTCCAATGACCCAGGCGAATACCTCAAGTGGGAAGCCGCCATGGACACATACTTTGATTGTTATACTATGTCCGATGCCATGCAAGTTAGTTTTGCCCGAGAGAGGCTTGTCCACAAAGCCGCCTGGAAATGGGAGAGCATTGAGCGCATGAGAGAGGTTAGGAGGCAAAGGCCCATCGAGTCGTGGCATGAGATGAAGGACGAACTTAGGAAGGTCTACCTACCCGGCCCGGTCACCTCCAACCGACCCCACCCAATCACATCCACCCAAGTGGGCCATAATCGGAGGCAACGCGCTGCGCATGTAGAAGAGCCTAGGTCCACGACTAGGCCGACTTCATATGGGGGAGTCCATCACATCGCTCCTACTCCAAACCCCACCATTGCCGAACTCTTCCAAATCATTTTGGATAAGGTGGATAGGAAGTGTGATTATATTGAGTCCCTGCTTCCCCCTTGCCTACCTCCTAGCCGAGATAGAACCAAGCATGACCCTAAGGAGGTAGCAACCGGTAGTCCCAATCCAGTGTCATCTAGAGTGCCATCCCGAGGTCCTCTCCCCATCTTGGTGGATCCTCTTCCCCCACCCACGAGAGCCCCATTGCCTACACCCCCTGTCCGTCAGGAGGATAAGGGTAGGGACCCACTTATCATGGAGCGTAGAGGATCACGACAACAGTGTTATCGCTGCCAGGGGTTTGGCCACTTTGCCGGACAGTGTCCCACTCGGACATCTCTAGCCCTAGGGGATAAAGGGGTTGGAGAAACCTCACCTTCCGATCTTATTTCGGAGTCCTCTCATTTGGAGCCGCCAAAGCCCGAGCCACCCGTGTTTCTAACGGGTACACTTTTCATAGCCGAGCCACTTCTTAGATGGCTCAAGAATGGCTTGGCCCCATCTCTCCTCCCATCCATGGACCCTACCCTACCATTAGTGCCGGTCAACTCATTCCATACCACCTTCCGGTCTAGTCACCATGTGGATACATTAGATGATCTTCTTAAAGGATTAGACCGGCAGTTGACATTTACGCACTTGTTGGCCCCACGCTTCGACCGACCTACAGGTCGTAGCTTCACACATCCATCCCTAGGGTCCATCACCTCCGTGTACACTGTGGGTCATGTTACCACGGAGGTTCTTCTACTCCTCCCTTTGCCGGCCGAGTCCAACTTCATTCCCTTTGCCCAATGGAGGAATCTTACTTTCTACCTATGACTGTCGTCCCATCTCTCGCAATGAATGAAGGTGATCATTTACACCTCCAAGATTTCCAAATGTGGGACAGTGATTTGTGGAAGCCTAGTCCGAGGGGTCATACCTTCTTTGATCCCTTCGACCCATTCTCTTATGGACTCCGTGACCCACCATATTTACACCACCTTTTCGAGAGAGTCCACCATCATACCCCCACCGTCTCATCTCCCTTCACGGATGAAGGTGACCATCAATACCTTCTAGAATTCCACACATGGGACCTTGAAATGAGGGAATCCATATCGAGGGGTCACACATTCTTTGATCCCTTCGATCCCTTTCTTCATGGGCCCTTTGGCCCACAACCTTCATTCCACCTCTTTAAGGAAGTCCACTATCACACCCCTCCTACTCGGGCCTGGCAACCTTTACATGGCAATAGATCCGAACCGTCATTTGGGGGTAATGAGGACTTTGGTTTCCCCGGGCCACCTCAACCACCCAAACCTCCTGGACTTCCCACATCCAAACCCCATGTCCATGGTTGGTGCATCGTAGGATGTCTAGGAGTCCACCATGACATTAACCTCCGGTTATGTCAAATGCATGCATGGCACACATTCGGATGTCCTGGACCACCTTGCATATGATTGGGTTTTACTAACTGTAGGGTTGTTTAGGGTCGTGTGTGCATCCGTGTGTTTCTTTTCTTTTGGTAAGCATGTTAGGTCGTGTGTGCATCCTGTGTTTCTTTTCTTTTGCTAAACATGTTAGGAGTCTGCATGACGATGTCCGTCGTCACAGTTGAGGCCAGCAATGCACGGTACAAGGAGTTAGCCGATGTCCATCGACACCACCGAGAGTTCCAAGAGGGTGAATATGTCATGATCAGGGTAAGACCTGAACGGTTTCCCTCTGGAACCGTTAAGAAGTTGCAAGCTCGCGGAGCCGGTCCCTTTAGAGTGTTGAAACGCGTTGGATCCAATGCGTATGTTGTGGACCTGCCCGAGGAATATGGTATAAGCTCTACCTTCAATGTATCGGATCTTGTTGTATATAGGGACCCAGCGGTGATCCCTAGTGAGCCTTTTGAGCCATCTCCTCCCCTTGAGAGTGATCCCACACCTGAGTGTCCACTTCCACCTCCAGCCCCTTTTTCACGGCAGCATGAGCATATAGATCGTATACTGGACGAGCAAGTGACAGTTACCAGGAGTGGATCTTACCCGCGCTACCTAGTGCGATGGAGAGGACGGCCCGCTACTGAGGACACTTGGATCACACATGGCGAGTTGCAGCGGATCGATCCGGACCTTTTGGAGCGATACAGGAGCGATGCAGACCCTTACTCGACAGGGTCAAGTTTCTCCCACCCGGGGAGAATTGGTGCGGACACCCGAGCAGTTGATCGGCACGATACGCCGAGCCACCGGTACCGCACACGGAGCATGACACGAGCCACCTCAGCGTCCATCTGGCTCGGAGACAGCCTAGAGACTCCGCCTTGAGCCTCCCCACTTATTATATTTAGTTAGACTTTATGTGAGTTTAATTTGTGTTTATTTCGTTGCATTCGGTTTGACATTTTGATTGTAATAGGGGCTTATGTGCAATTCGGACCCCGTGGGCCCCACAGGCCCCCCAGGCCCCACCCCATTGGGCCACCTCAGCCTAGGGTCTCACGTGGGGTCAGTCAACATGTCACATGGGAGCATCTAGAAGTTTGAATGGGAATTGGACACATGGGGGACAATGGACTAGAAAAGTCCACATGGGAGGCCACCTACCTCCACCAACTAAGTCCACCCTCTCTCCTTTGTCCAAGGGCCGCCCCCCCCCCTTTGTTTTTTTTATATTATTTTGTGTGTGTGTGTCACACTCCATCCCAACACTCCATTCCCAACCCCTACATCCAATGGTTGTGGATGGATGTGAGATGTAACCTATTTAAGCTTGTATTTTCCATTTTAGTAGAATTAATGCATTCATTTGGAAGAAAAAACCTTGGAGCTCCAGCTTGGTGCGCCTCTCCCTCTCCCCTTGCAGCTGTGAAGGTTGCTTCTTGGTGGTGAGACTCCACCCTATCAGTTCCGGTCGCCGCCGCCGCCGCCACGAGCAGCCACCGCACCGCCACCGCCATCAACGAAGTTCTGCCTGCGCAGTACCACAGCAGCTTCTACGAAATTAAGCCATCAACCACGAGCTCAGATCGACCTGGGAATTTTACTGGATGTTCCAGAGGTGTCAAGAACTATCCACAAATTTTGGTTTGTCATTCAGATCCCGTTTCATAATTTTAGATTTTCGTCCACTCTTCCACTTTGGTTCTGCCAAAGTTCTGTTCAGGTTCCCATCCGCCCTGAGTTTCATGTCTTAGGTCCACTTTTTGATTTGTGTTGGTTCGCCCAATTTTATTGGAGATTCCACCCATCCATCTCTTCATCCACAATTTTTATCAATTTTTGATTCGCCCATCTCATATTTTCTAAAAATCGTTCTCAGTCCCAGCTACAGTTCTGTCCCCCTGTTCCCAGATCCGACTGCTAGTCACCCCAAAAATCATAGTAAATCACCATCACCTCCAAATCAAATTACCAAAATAGTCCCAGTTCCGTGGTTTGATCCCCTACAACTTTGAAGAATAGCTCAAGAGCTGAATCGGAGGTTTACTAGGCGGTCAACGGTGATTCGCAGACAAGTACCCTGCAAATCTGAGGTTTTGGTTACTGTACAATAGGGACTTGTAAATTCAGTAAAGTTCCGCTCCGACCAGATCCAGCAGATCTCTCTGGGTCTAGATTGAAGCATTTGAAGAGAGCTTTCCAACTATAGCTTATGCGTCCCGATCCGACGTCGGGATTGATCGCAGCGGCCGTTTTCGCCGGAGCACGCGCCGGAAAACAGAAATCAAAATCCGTGGGCAGCTAGTTCAACAATTGGGAATCGGGGCCGATCGACCCCCGATCGGTGTTCCCGGCCGACCGCCGTCCGTGGAGGCGCGCCACCAGGGGTCCCCATCACAGTGGGTCCCACCCCCGCAGATCCGGAGGACAGCGCCGTCGTGGGCCCCGCGGGCCCGTAGAAGCCGCCGTTCGGAAAGCACGAAAACGCAGAGTTCGGCACCGCCGGGCGACATCAAGATGCTGCCCGTCAACCCGAGTTGCGTGATTCCCGGACCCCCACATGTGACCTTTTACCTCCCTACGTGGAGTGGGTTGACTTAGTGTATTGTTGTAATCATTGTTAACCGGGAGTCCGTAATTCGGCCAGGGTTGTCTTCGCCACGCCGGGTGCGTGGAGGTAATGGTCCGAACCTCTTGGCGTTCATTTGCTTAGCTAGTATATGGTGTGTTGCCGCTGCCGAGAGTGTAGGTACTAGCCCGTGTGTCCATGTCACCGCTGTGAGAGTGAGTGTGACCCGTCCCGTGACTCGATCCGAGTCCGGAAGTTGAGTCGGACTACCCTTGACCTTCGCCGGTTCCTTAACCGCGCACGGTCCGCGCTTTCCCTCGCTTGGGACGACGAGTGAGCTTACACTTCTGTTAGCGACGTTTTGCCACTAGGAGCTCGTAGTGTCGGGCTTAGTGTCTCCCTGGTGTGTGCTGTTGGTCGCGTCTTCATCTAGAGTCCGAGGGTGGCACCTAATAGTGTCGTCTCCCGTGTTCGTCCCGCATCACATTCGACCGTGGCGAGCTCCCTTCCGGCCGCAGACGGCGGCACGGCGACGGCGCGAAGACGTGGGTGGTGGCGAGGCGATCTCGTGGGCGTGCGGCGAGCGTGGCAAGCGTGAAGAGGCGTGATTTTCCAAAGCGATTTCTTGCGTTCGTGGACGATCCGGCAGAGCATCCGCTCCATTGAGGTAGGGTGACGTTCCCTAGCTCCCCGGCGTTTCTTTCCGCGATTTATAGGCCGAGGGGAGGCCGAGAGGGGCGTGATTGAGCGGGTTTTGGGGTTTTCCATGATTTGGGGAGAGCTCGCCCGATCTATGGATTTGATGCATGATTTCACGTTTTGATGGCCTAGAATCATGCTAGGGGTCCCCAGGGGTCTTCCCCTTTGATTTCCCCCTCTCCGGTGGAGGCATGGGGGCGTGGTTAGAGTTTTAGGGCTTTTCCCGCCGTTTCACCGTCGGGTGTGTGTAACGGTCCTTCCAGGGACCGTCACACGGTGTGACGCACCTGGGAGGGTGCGTCACACGCCCGTTGTCAGCCTTTGGGGGTCAGGGGATGTGACGGTCCCCCGATAGACCGCCACAGCCGTGTGACGTGCCTGGGAGGGTGCATCACAGCCCCTATTAACCAGCTGAGGGCTGGGGGTGTGACGGCCCCCGATAGACCGTTACAGCCGTGTAACGCGCCTAGGGTGGGCCGTCAGAGGCATCCGACCGTTGGTTTATGACCGTTGTTTTGACCATTGGGGGTCAAGGCATGTGACGCACCAGACCTGGCGCGTCACATCCTTGTGACGGCTCGGGGCGGGCGCGTCAGGGCACTTTTGAGCGTCTGAAACCCCAGGCGGTGTGACGGCCGGCGTCAGACCGTCACACCCCGTGACGCGCCTGCGTGGGGGCGTCACAGTCTGTAACGCGCCAGGGCAGGCGCGTTACACTTCGCTTTGCGCTGGGAGCGTGACGGCCGGCGTCGGACCGTCAGGCTTCCTGTGACGGTCCCTCCTAGACCGTCACGTGCCTGTGACGGTCCAGGGGTGGACCGTCAGGCGCCTGGTTGCCCCGAGAGGGTTGCAACCCCATTTTTAGTCCGACTGTGGCCACCGTGCGACGGGGCCAGTGCGTGGGGTGGTCCCCGTGCGTCGTCGGATGCGGGCGTCATTTTACGTGACTTGAGAGTCTACTCCTTCAGTGACCCTCCACTAGTCGTAGCCTACCAGTACACGGTGCTGGTCGCACCAGGGAGTGGTGTACGGGCTTACCTTTAGAGGCGGTTTGTGGACCGGTTGTCGTCGGGCCCCACGTCTTGCAGCCAGAGTCCTGCTGAGGGGAAAACCGGTCAGAGGGCCAGACCCGGGACGCGCGGTCTGTGTGTGCACACGTGGTTGGGGGCGGTTGGACCCACGTCGACGGGCGTGACCCCAGCTAGTCACTTGTTTGTGGTTACTTGTGCGGTGTTCGTGCCTTGGGTAGGCGCTACCACGTCAGGCAGTTCACCTGCGGTGCGGTGTAAGTCGTCAGGGGACGCTACCGACTGTGCTTCTAGTGGGAGGTACTCCTGTCGAGTGCGGAGTGTCAGACTATCAGTCTCGTGTCTTTGACCTTCGGGTTTGTCGGGTCGACCGTTGAGTTTCGGTTGTCTCACCGTGGCACGTGTGCTGGTTGTGTGCCGTAGGACCTTTGTTTTGTAGAGTACAGGGCTTTCCTTTGCGAGGTACTCTCCTACCACTAGCGTAGTGGTTTCCTGTTTTACGAGGTAGGGTTCGAGTGATCCCTACTGAGTCTTGTTCCGAGACTCATTCTCTGCGTGTTTTCACCATGTTTCAGGTGAGGTGTTGCCCCAGGGGAGCGCGTCTGGGGTGCAGCGTGGTGCGGGTGCCCAGAGGGAGTGCCAGAGGTCAGAGCCGGGGTATGTCTCGTGTAGCTGTACTTTCTTTTCTTGTTTCTGTACTAGTTGTGGACTACTACTATTGTTATTTTGTGGACCATGTGAAATGTTAATTTATTTCCTGCTTAGTAATATAAACTGTTTAATTTCTGTAATTACTCATGATACTTGTGTAGTTCCCACACCATCCTTCTAACCCTTCCGAGTCTTCGGGCCCGTGGGTGGCGGTGCGAGTCTCGGGTTATCGGGCCTTCCCGGTAATTGGATTCTCGGGTCGTTACAGCTGGTATCAGAGCGAGGTTGTGGAATTATGCGAGAATCATAGGCGATTGTAGTGGTCCACTAGTCCACAGTAATGATGTACAGTTGACGCTGGCATCGGGCATCGTGCGTTTTATTGACCTTGCCGTTCTCGTGTTTTCTGTCTTTTGCGTCAGGAGCGAGCATGGCGCCGAGGCGGAGCACTCGCTCTCAGCAGGGGCAGTCGGCTGGAGGTCAGGAGATCCAGCAGGGGGTTCAGAGGGACCAGGAGGAGCATAGTAGAGCGCCACCAGTGGCCACCGAGGCAGTGGATACTGCGAGGCTTCCGAGGGCCAAGGATTTCTTTCGTGACATGTACCAGCTTATGTCTTAGCAGTTCGGCGGAGAGGCTGGTGAGGGCTCGTCAGCTAGGGGTGGGCCAGGTCGAGCAGTGATGGACTTCTTGCAGTTCCATCCACCTTACTTCAGCGGCCAGCCAGACCCCGATGCGGCTCGTGATTGGCTTGACAAGATGGAGCGGGTGTTCAGTTCTGCGAAGAGTGCTACCGAGGGCAAGGTGGTGTTGGCCTACAACCAGTTGCAGGGTACGGCTCGGAAGTGGTGGTCCTCCGAGTGGAAGACGTCCTTTCAGCTTCGTGCACTTGAGCATGTCAAGTGGGACGACTTCGTCAGTGCTTTCGAGCGTACGTACTGTCCAGATTACGTTGCTACGCAGCGGATGCGTGAGTTTCTGGAGCTGGTGCAGGGCGACATGTCCGTGTTGCAGTACAGAGGCCGGTTTGTCGAGCTGGGTCGGTATGCACCTCACATCATGGAGCATGAGAGGGTGAAGACCGCGCAGTTCGTTCAGGGCTTGAGGCAGGAACTGAGGCACCATCTGATCGCGAACGGGGCCACTGATCTGGAGACAGCGTCTCGTGTTATGGCTTCTTTGGAGATGGATGTACAGAGGACCCGAGGACCGATCAGCCAGGGGCAGTCTTTGTCAGGACGCAGCCAGCAGTCGGCTACCCAGCAGTAGGGTTCCTTCCAGCACGCGTTGAGTGGTTCAGGAGTGCCAACATAGGCAGCGTCGGTGACAGGATCTGCGTCCTTTGGCACGAAGGTCAAGAAGTTGTTCAAGAAAGGGTTCGGTAAGAAGAAGTCCAAGGATCAGGGGCAAGCTTCGACGGGTAGTGTATAGCAGCCGACTCCCTTGCAGCGTCTGGGATCAGTGGGTGGGTCGCGAGTGCCGTGTCCACGGTGTAGTGGGTTCCACCCAGGCAGGCAGTGCACGGCGCCGATCATCTATTTTCGGTGTGATCAGCCAGGGCACATGGCTTGTGACTGTCCTCAGAGGCAGCCGCCGCAGCAGCAGGTTCCACAGCAGCAGAGGCAGCAGCAGCAGCAGGGACAGTATCCGCCGCTACCCAGGTCAGCTAGTGTGGGAGGCAGGCAGAGAGCTCGAGGCCAGATCACGCACATGACCAGGGCAGAGGCAGTGGCGTCGCAGCTCGTGGAAGGTACCGTTCAGATTTTGGGTTGTGCGGCTCGGGTTTTGTTTGATTCTTGCGCATCTCATTCGTTTATTTCGGAGGATTTCGCGCTGAGCATCGAGGAGCCGGTTACCAAGTTGCCTTGTGATTTGGCAGTGGAACTGCCTTCGGGTGATTTCATGGTCACCTTGTATTGCTTTGATCAGGTTCCGGTTTGGATCGATGGGCGGAGTATGCCAGGCAGGTTGTATGCGTTTCAGCTTTGGGATTACGATGTGATTCTAGGCATGGATTGGCTCGAGACTCATGGAGCGGTGGTGGATTGTGGAATGAAGAGGGTCTACTTCCAGCATCCGAACAAGCGTACCTTCTATTTCCAAGGTATCCGTTCCACCTTTTCTCGATTCCTCATCTCTGTTATTCGAGCTCGTCGATTGCTTGATTTTGGTTGTCAGGGTTTTCTCGTGTCCGTGGTTGTGACTGAACGGATGGAGCCGAATGTCGAGGACATTCCGGTGGTGTGAGAGTTTCCTGACGTTTTTCCCGAGGAATTGTCTGGGTTACCTCCCCAGCGGGAGATCGATTTTGTGATCGAGGTTGTGCCTGGTACGGGACCTTTGACGAAAGCTCCCTACCGTATGGCCCCCACTGAGTTGAGAGCGCAGTTGCAGGAGCTGCTGGCCAAGGGGTACATTCGTCCTACCTTTTCCCCTTGGGGTGCGCCCGTGTTATTTGTGAAGAAGAAGGACGGTAGTCTGCTGCTATGCATTGACTATCAGCAGCTGAATGAAGTGACCATTAAGAACAAGTATCCGTTACCGCGGATTGATGATTTGTTCGACCAGCTTCACTCTGCGCGAGTGTTCTTGCGGATTGATTTGCGGTCCGGTTACTATCAGCTGAGAATTCGCGAGTCCGATGTGGAGAAGACTGCATTCAGTACGAGGTACGGGCATTATGAGTTTTGGTGATGCCGTTCGGGCTCACCAATACCCCTGCAGCCTTCATGGACTTGATGCAGAAGGTGTTTCGTCCGTATTTGGACCAGTTCTTGGTCATATTCGTGGACGACATCCTTGTTTATTCGCGGTCTGCCGAGGAGCACGCGTACCATTTGGGTGTAGTACTGCAGACGTTGCGAGATCACCAGTTGTATGCGAAGCTCAGCAAGTACGAGTTCTAGCTCTGCGAGGTGCACTTTTTGGGGCACTTGATTTCTGGTGATGGCATTTCCGTAGACCCCGCCAAGTTTGAGGCAGTAATGCAGTGGCCGAGGCCGAGGTCTGTGACGGAGATCCAGAGTTTCTTGGGGCTTGCGGGCTATTATCGTCGGTTTATCCAGGATTTTTCTTGCATTGCGGTCCCGATGACTAGACTCACGTGGAAGGATGTGCCTTTCGTCTGGTCTGAGGAGTGTGAGCAGAGCTTCAGGGAACTAAAGAGATTGCTCACCTCGGCTCCGGTGTTGATTTTGCCTTCTGGATCGGGAGATTTTGTGGTGTGTACAGATGCTTCCGGGGTCAGATTGGGTGCTGTGTTGATGCAATATGGTAGAGTGGTGGTTTATGCATCTCGGCAGCTAAAGCCCCATGAGGAGAACTACCCTACCGATGACCTTGAGTTGGCGGCGGTGATCTTCGCGCTGAAGATCTGGAGGCATTATCTGTACGGTGAGAAGTTCAAGGTCTTCACTGACCATCAGAGTTTGAGGTATGTGTTCTCGCAGAGGGACCTTAACTTCAGGCAGAGGCGTTGGATGGAATTCATGAAGGATTATGACTTCACCCTGTCTTATCAGCCGGGCAGGATGAATGTCGTCGCTGATACCTTGAGTCGGAAGGTCGCGGTCAGTGCCTTGATGTTGAGGAAGTGGAGGCTCTGGGAACAAGTGCCCGAAGTGTCCTTCAGGCTCAAGATTTCCCAGGAGCCAGGGTTAGCAGTGCTTGCGAGTCTGACTGTCACTCCTGCTGTCCGTCGACAGGTGACAGAGGCTCAGCATGCGGACTTCGAGTTGCCCCAGATTCTGGCGATGGCTGATGTGGAGCTTGGCGAGGACGGTGCTGCGAGGTTTCGTGGCAGGCTGTACGTCCCAGCGGAGGAGCAGATTTGTCGTGCGGTGTTGCGTGAGGCTCATAGGAGCAGGTACACCGTACACCCGGGTGCGACAAAGATGTATCAAAACTTGCGGAGACAGTTCTGGTGGCCTGGCATGAAGAGAGATGTTGCTGAGTTTGTGGCCAGGTGCCTGATCTGTCAGCAGGTGAAGGCGGAGCACAAGCGACCAGGAGGTACTCTCCAGCCCTTGGATGTTCCTGCGTGGAAGTGGGACCACGTGACCACGGATTTTATGGTGGGGTTGCCGAGGACCACGAGTGGGCAGGATAGCATTTGGTTGCTAGTGGATAGGCTGACGAAGGTGACTCGGTTGTTACCGATCAAAGTCAACTAGAGCGTGTCCAAGTTGGCTCGTCTTTATGTAGAGCGGATCATGCCGTTGCATGGGATTCCCATTTCGATCGTGTCGGATCGGGATCCGCGCTTCACTTCTGGATTTTGGAGGAGTTTCCAACGAGCTCTTGGCACAGAGTTGGCATTTAGCTCGGCGTATCATCCTCAGTCAGATGGTCAGTCAGAGAGGACCATCCAAACTTTGGAGGACATGCTGAGATCCTGCTGCCTGGAGTGGCAGGGGAGTTGGATTCACCACCTACCGTTGGTGGAGTTTGCCTATAACAACAGCTATCATTCGAGCATCGGCATGGCTCCTTACGAGGCATTGTATGGGCGTCCTTGTCGGACTCCACTTGAGTGGTTTGAGGTTGGTGAGCGTGTTTTGACGGGACCCGAGTTGGTGCAGTAATGTGTGGATGTGGTGCACATGGTTCGTTAGAACATGTTGGCGGCCCAGAGTCGGCAGAAGAGCTATGCTGACCGTCGGAGGCAGCCCCTCGAGTTCGCCGTGGGTGATTATGTGTTCTTGAGAGTTTCTCCGATGAAGGGGGTGATGCGTTTTGGACGGCGTGAGAAGTTGAGTCCCCGCTATGTTGGTCCGTTTCCCATTGTGGAACGCATCGGTGATGTTGCTTATCGGTTGCGGTTACCCCCTGAGTTGGCGTCGGTGCATGACGTGTTTCACGTCTTGATGCTGCGGAAATATATGCCCGATGACTCTCATGTGCTCGAGATTTCTGTTTTGCCTGAGGTGACTCCAGATCTCTCTCTCCCAGAGTTTCTGATCCGCGCGGAGGATAGGCGAGAACAGCACCTGCGGAATAAGGTCATCCTCTTGGTAAAGGTGGTGTGGCAGCGGCACTCTGGTGGTGAGGCTTATTGGGAGCGTGAGGACGAGATGCGTTAGTAGTTCCCGTATCTGTTTGAGTGAGTCTTCCTCTTCTTTCCCCTTGGGTTGTTCTCAATTTCGAGGATGAAATTCCTTAAGGGGGGAGGGCTGTAATATTCCGGACCTTTCGGATCCTTCTTCGTGGGTCCCGGATCTGGTTTTTCAGAGTGTCCATCTCCGTTGTGTCTGAAATTTCGTTTCGGATATCATTCGTGTTCGGATCGGTGCGATCCCGAGTTGTTTCGGAGGCCCGGAGGCGTTCCGCGGCTTTTCCACGCATGTTTTCCGATTTCCGGTGTGTGTTTCGGCAATTCCTTCGGAACCTCGCTGCGGGTGAACCGGGTCGTTCACCTGGCACGAGTGGTACCGTTGCGATCGGTGCGTTCCGAGGATTCCGAAAACGTAATTTTCTATTTTTCGGTATTTTTCAGATTTTCCAGATTTTCTATAAATACCCCCCTTTCTCTCTCTTCCCCTCACCCTTCTTCTTCTTCTTCTTCTTCTTCTTCCTCCTCCCCACCGTGAGCTCTCCCTCTCTCTCACCCATTCGACCGCGGCGAGCTCCCTTCCGGCCGCAGACGGCGGCACGGCGACGGCGCGAAGACGTGGGTGGTGGCGAGGCGATCTCGTGGGCGTACGGCGAGCGTGGCAAGCGTGAATAGGCGAGGTTTTCCAAAGCGATTTCTTGCGCTCGTGGATGATCCGGCGGAGCATCCGCTCCATTGCAGTAGGGTGACGTTCCCTAGCTCCCCACCGTTTCTTTCCGCGATTTATAGGCCGAGGGGAGGCCGAGAGGGGCGTGATTGAGCGGGTTTTGGGGTTTTCCATGATTTGGGGAGAGCTCGCCCGATCTAGGGATTTGATGCATGATTTCACGTTTTGATGGCCTAGAATCATGCTAGGGGTCCCCAGGGGTCTTCCCCTTTGATTTCCCCCTCTCCGGTGGAGGCATGGGGGCGTGGTTGGAGTTTTAGGGCTTTTCCCGCCGTTTCGCCATCGGGTGTGTAACGGTCCTTCCAGGGACCGTCACACGGTGTGACGCACCTGGGAGGGTGCGTCACATGCCCTTTGTCAGCCTTTGGGGGTCAGGGGCTGTGACGGTCCCCCGATAGACCGCCACAGCCGTGTGACGTGCCTGGGAGGGTGCGTCACAGCCCCTGTTAACCAGTTGAGGGCTGGGGGTGTGACGGCCCCCGATAGACCGTTACAGCCGTGTAACGCGCCTGGGGTGGGCCGTCAGAGGCATCCGACCGTTGGTTTATGACCGTTGTTTTGACCGTTGGGGGTCAAGGCATGTGACGCACCAGACCTGGTGCGTCACATCCTTGTGACGGCCCGAGGCGGGCGCGTCAGGGCGCTTTTGAGCGTCTGAAACCCCAGGCTGTGTGACGGCCGGTGTCAGACCGTCACACCCCGTGACGTGCCTGCGTGGGGGCGTCACAGTCTGTAACGCGCCAGGGCAGGCGCGTTACGCTTCGCTTTGCGCTGGGAGCGTGACGGCCGGCGTCGGACCGTCAGGCTTCCTGTAACGGTCCCGCCTAGACCGTCACGTGCCTGTGACGGTCCAGCGATGGACCGTCAGGCGTCTGGTTGCCCTGAGAGTGTTGCAACTCCATTTTTAGTCCGACTGTGGCCACCTTGCGACGGGGCCAGTGCGTGGGGTGGTCCCCGTGCGTCGTCGGATGCTGGCGTCATTTTACGTGACTTGAGAGTCTACTCCTTCAGTGACCCTCCACTAGTCGTAGCCTACCAGTACACGGTGTTGGTCGCACCAGGGAGTGGTGTACGGGCTTACCTTTAGAGGCGGTTTGTGGACCGGTTGCCGTCGGGCCCCACGTCTTGCAGCCAGAGTCCTGCTGAGGGGAAAACCGGTCAGAGGGCCAGACCCGGGACGCGCGGTCTGTGTGTGCACACGTGGTTGGGGGCGGTTGGACCCACGTCGACGGGCGTGACCCCAGCTAGTCACTTATTTGTGGTTACTTGTGCGGTGTTCGTGCCTTGGGTAGGCGCTACCACGTCAGGCAGTTCACCTGCGGTGCGGTGTAAGTCGTCAGGGGACGCTACCGAATGTGCTTCTAGTGGGAGGTACTCCTGTCGAGTGCGGAGTGTCAGACTATCAGTCTCGTGTCTTTGACCTTCGGGTTTGCCGGGTCGACCGTTGAGTTTCAGTTGTCTCACCGTGGCACGTGTGCTGGTTGTGCGCCGTAGGACCTTTGTTTTGTAGAGTACAGGGCTTTCCTTTGCGAGGTACTCTCCTACCGCTAGTGTAGTGATTTCCCGTTTTACGAGGTAGGGTTCGAGTGATCCCTACTGAGTCTTGTTCCGAGACTCATTCTCTGCATGTTTTCACCGTGTTTCAGGTGAGGCGTTGCCCCAGGGGAGCGCGTCTGGGGTGCAGCGTGGTACGGGTGCCCAGAGGTAGTGCCAGAGGTCAGAGCCAGGGTATGTCCCGTGTAGCTGTACTTTCTTTTCTTGTCTCTGTACTAGTTGTGGACTACTACTATTGTTATTTTATGGACCATGTGAAAGGTTAATTTATTTCCTGCTTAATAATATAAACTGTTTAATTTCTACAATTACTCATGATACTTGTGTAGTTCTCACACCATCCTTCTAACCCTTCCGAGTCTTCGGGCTCGTGGGTGGCGGTGCGAGTCTCGGGTTATCGGGCCTTCCCGGTAATCAGATTCTCCGGTCGTTACACGAGCTGTCACACAGTGCAGCCCGTGAGAGGGATGCCAATGAGTTATCGGTGACGTGGGAGGGAGTGGGAGCCTGGTGTGGAAGGATTCACATGGTAGCTAATCCTGCGAGCACGTATCGGTTCACATGGGCGCCATAGGCATTTGGTGCCCCGCTTGGGCTGGCACGGCAAAAAAGACCCCACATGGAGGTAGGGTGGAGCATGTAGTGGGTCAACATAGATGAGTCCCAGGTTCGGACACTCAATTTTAACAATGTCATACTCCCTTTTTCTAGAAGAGCTCAATCTGCAGAACCAGGGGCGAAGGATAAGCAAAATTTGGAGAGTGGATTTTCGGGGGAAGGGTGCGAGTGGTGGGGGCGGCAGTTGGATTAAATATTCCTAGTCCAATGTGTTTTAGGTTTGAGTAAGAGGCATAACTAGACGATGCATATGGTGATCTTTTTGTTATTGAAAGAGATCTTTTAAAAAGGAAAGAGCTGGTTAATGAAATCTATATGGTGATCTTCTGAATCTCAGCATCCCAGATCAGATTCAAGGTGCAGTCTACAAGACTTTGGGATTGTATATGAATGATGAACACTTGGGCCATATTCAATGTGTGGAATCTAATTCCAAATGAGGATGAAATTGTTGAGTTATGGTTTTGATGATTGTTGTGATTGTTAAGTTATAGTTTTAATGATAACTAAACTTAATGTGTGATTAAGTGATGATAACTAAACTTGTGGTTGATTGCTCATGCTCCTGTTATCTATGTATGTTTGAGATGGTAAATGGCAACGGTTACATGGTCTTAATGCTTGGTTTGCATATGTTGGTTCTACAAGAGATTTCAATCCTTTATATGTTTGAACATATGGACTTGAGCTTTGATGAACACTTTTGTTCAAATCCTGATCAAATAGTTTGAAACTTGTTTGGTTGATTTTTACAGATACCATACATGCATTTGTCAAAGTAAGAAGTGTTCCAATCTTATATGTGAAATTGGGTCTCAATGTAAATCACTTCTTGAACTCTAATACATATTTCACATATCATTTTGAGCTTGCATTATGTTGAAATAACTCATGAGAAACTTGCTTGAAAATTGGAATAATGGTACTTATATCTTGCTCAAACGGTTTACAATAAGCTCTTGTTAATTGATTGAAACTGCCAAATGGCCAAAGGGGTTTCATACATGTACTTCATGCAATTACCACATGAATTATTGATCAAAGTTCTAATCATTTTTTTATGATTTTGTAGGTCAGAACATTCAACATATATTCCCCAAGATCAAAGGAGCTTGAAGCCTCAGACTTAAATGGGTTGCAATGGAGTTCGGGGGTGAAACCTAAAAAGTCTGAAATTTACTATAGCTTTAGGTCGACCGCCCCAGGTCAACCGCCAGCAGCGGTCGACCGAAAATTCCATGGATCAAATTTCTACAGGGTTTCTCAGTAGCGGTCGACCGCCAGCTTCCACAGGTCGACCGCCAGCCCCGAGCCAACACATGTTGACTTTGTTTTCCACTTCGAGAAGAGCCATTCTCCATGGATTTCTTTAATCCTAAAGTCACCCAATCACCCACAAAATGTGCATCTGGTCTGGGGGATTTATATAGACCATTCAAATGCTATAAAACACATATAAGAGGGTTAGAAACCCTAATGCTTCAAGGGGATCAAGAGAGATCAAGGGAGGCTAGAGGGGGAGATTCACGGGTACTGTAGCACCTCCGTGAACACTGATTCGAGCTCAAGTTCTTCATCCATTCCAAGTGATTCAAGCCTAGATCTGAAGCCTTCATCCTCCCATGAAGTGAAGAAATAAGCATCCAACCAGAATAGATCGAAGGAGAGCCCATCAACCAAGGAATCTATCAATGGGAGAAGAAGAAGGCTGCTACAAGGAAGAAGGAATCTCTTCATCCATCTGAATGTATGCAAGCTCCATTTTGAATCCAACAACCTCAAAGGAAGAGAAGAAGCAAGTAAGGATCAAGGAGATCAAGGAAGTTGTGCAAGCAAGAAGGAACTGTTACTGTAGTCGTGAATAGTAATCTGTGGATCAACTCTTCATCCAAGAGCTAAAGATTCAAGGTCCATCTGAAGCCATCAACTTCCAATAAACTGAAGAAGCAAGCATCACTCAAAGATCATCAGCATACATTCAGGGGAGCCAAATCAGGGGATTTCTAAACTATGCCTTATTGTATTTCAAGCTCATATTCGTGTGTTGTACAAACTGTGAAAATTTGTGTGTGTGGATCGTTCTGGATCCGTGGTTGTGTGTGGTTGTCGGGGTGTTCCATTCGTGTGTGCGTAGGTCTTCCGAGGTCTGTGTGTGTGTGTGATTTTATTCAGATCATAGTGTTTGTGTGTGGAGTGCTGCACTTGTAGCAGCGTGTGTGTGTTTTGTTGATCCGCCTGTTGGATCGTGTTGGAGACTTCGTCTCCGTGTGTGTGTGTATTGGGGCGCATCCCCGTGTGTGTGTGCGTGCAGGCGTCGTCTTGCATGTGTGTTTGAAGTGTCATCTCCGTTTGGGGATTTATCCCCGAGTGAAGCCTCACCGGGTTTGGTGAGGGGTGGACGTAGGATTGCAATCGTTGCATCCGAACCACCTTGAAAATCGATGTGCATTGTGTGTTATTGTGTGGTTTGATTGTGTTCGTTGTATGGTCATGTGGGAACGGAGAGATTGAGAGAATTGGTTTATTAGTTTTCACATTGCTAATTATTATTTATCACATATTTTGTAAAAAGTCAAAAGTTTCGTTAAAATTTGTTATCACCCAATTCACCCCCCTCTTGGGTGTCATTGATCGCGGGACTTCAGAAATTCAGTGGAAGGGTCAGTTTCGGATCAAGGGTGCGGCTATTCATACATAGGAAGACATCCAGGCCTATTTTCCATAGAAAATCACCTTGAAAGGCTCACAAAGCTCTAAAGTCAGGACTGTCATTGTTCACTCAATTGGCCTTCTCTTGTTCTTTTGCATTCCTTCGTTATTGCCATTAAAATGATAAACTCTATTTATATGTCTATTCACCACGGTATCATCATTCCATCATAGCCCGTTGTGTGCTTCATGTTTGCATATTTTTCTAAGTATCAAATTCTGGTAAAATTTTGGTAGCTTCATGTCTATTTATATGCCATTAAAATTTTCTTTTGTGATTTCAAACTTTGTGGATTTTAATTGCATGTAAATATATTTGTAAATCTGATTTTAATAGAAATTTGATGTTGTTTTGACTCAAAAATGTGGATTGTTTAGCTTTGATGTTCTTCATTTAAAAATTTCTATAATTTGGGTGTTATTTAATTTGATATATGCATAATGATAATTACGTTGTTATTTAATTTTATGTTATATAAATACATAGGATATTCTCTGTGAGCTGAGGTGTGTGGGTGCGACCTAACATTACACGCACCTCAGGAGAGCGTGTTAAAATCGTGTCAATGTGCCTTCCCGTTCAAAACTTTGGGATTGATGTGTATGTTCTCATTTGTTTATAAGAATGTATATATCTACCTCAAAGTCTTGAATTATCCCGTTTGGATAGTCTGTGAATGTTTGATTGCACTTAGGCAGTCATTTACTATATGTGTTTGTATGGTTTGTTGAGAATTTCAGTTGCGTCTCCTCACTCTTCTCTGATATACCATTATTGATTTTGAGTATTTTCTTAACCACTTACTTGTAAGTGTTTAAGAAAATTTTAAAATCAATAAATATTTTTGGTATATCGGAGAAGTATGGGGAGATGCTGCCGAAATTTTCAGCAAATCGTGCAACATATATAGTAAGTGATTGTGTGATCAAACCTTCATGGATTGGTTAAAAAGTGATAATCTAATTAATAGTCCTCTTCCAACTGTAAATGGTCTACGGCGAACGATGTGAGAAAATGGTCGGGTGTAATATCAGGAGTAATGATTTGAAAGTTAGGATGTGTATTGACATTTATTGGGTGCAGGCAAAATGTTGACAGATCGTTCATGGATGTATCGTAGAATAGTTGACCGGGTGGTGTCAGATGACTTTAAGCATGGAGTTGAGAGTTTCATTCAATTTGTATTGGGGGATCGAATTGCAGCAACAGACCGTGACGGTCATATTCGATGCCTTTGTTCAAGTTGTAGAAACTTGAGGTGGCGTTCAACATGGGATGTGCAATATCATTTGTACACGAAAGGGTTCGTGGATGGTTATACGAATTGGACGTGTCATGGTGAGCAATTCTTGAGGTACGAGCCTGACAATATTGCAGGCACAAGTGGGTACGTGGATATGGTTGTAGATGCTGCTGGTCCTCGTTTTAATGTTCATGAGGAACATGCATACATGGAAGAAGCGCCGAATAAGACAGCCGTAAGATTTTATGAACTACATAGGGATGCTGATGAGTCGCTGTGGGATGGTTGTGAAAAGCACACTCGGTTGTCTATAGTGTCACAGTTGTTGAACTTGAAATCTGAATTTCACATCAGTGAGACTTGTTTTGACAGTCTCCTCCTCTTGATCAAGAGTATGTTGCCTCGAGACGAGAAGTTGCCAGAAACTTTTTATCGTGCAAAAAAGATGGTCAATGAGTTAGGGCTTGGATATGTGAAAATACATGCATATCCGAATCATTGTATGTTATATTACAAAGACGATGCAGATAAGATATCATGTTCTATTTGTGGCCATGACAGATTCAAACTTAAGGGAGGGGTCAATTCAAAGCGAAAAGATGTACCTTACAAGGCATTGTGATACTTCCCTGTTGTGCCTAGGCTGCAGCAGGTGTATATGTCCTCAAAGACGGCTTGACATATGACATGGCACACCGAAAGAGTACGTCGTGTCGATGATATAATCAGTCATCCTATCAATGGTGAAGCTTGGACTCACTTTAGTCGTACTCATCTTACTTTTTCAGAGGAGTCACTGAATGTTCGATTGGGTTTATGCACAGATGGTTTTAATCCATTCGGTGGTTCAGTGGCATCGTATTCTTGTTGGCCAGTGTTCATGACACCGTACAACCTTCCGCCGCACATGTGCATGAAGCGAGAAAATTTGTTTTTGTCCTTACTAATTCCTGGTCCAAAAAGTCCCGGAAAAAATTTGGCCATATATCTCAGGCCGTTGATTGATGAGCTCAAATTTTTATGGAATGATGGAGTTGTTACTTATGATGCATGTAGGAAGCAAAATTTCGTTATGAAGGATGCACTGATCTGGATAATAAGTGACTTTCCTGCATATGGAATGCTATCTGGTTGGGGCACACATGAGAGGTTAGCATGTCCTTACTATATGGAAGATACCAAATCATTTGTATTTGTTGGGTTCTGTGCGTCCCCTTGTTGTCTTTGACAATGGTTTTGATGATTCCAATTTATCGTGTGTTTTGTGTTTACTTCAAAGTGGAAATCTTGATTGTTTATGTTTATGACATCCTGATGATAAAACAAGCTAACACTATAATATCTTATTCTGCAGGTGGTTCAAACACAATGATCCTTCATGCACAAACCTTCATGCAACTCATGTATGCTTTGCTTGGTTCTTACAAAGGAGGAATGACCCTCAACTAGATCTTAATGCTTATGTGATTTAATTGAGATCAGTTCATTACACTGAACTTGAATGCCTTTTTCTGGACTGCAGTGTGAAATCTTTGACTGAACTTAGAAATGTGTGTTTGTCACATGAATGGACTTTATCAATTAATCCTTGAACTGAAATTCAGATGCACATTCACTTAACCTTGATTCAGTCATAAATGGTTCTGTTGCTCCTTATTCAGAATTGGACTATTTCAATCAAAGTTGATATGTGAAGCTTATGCAGAAATTGGGATAGTGATTATGCACTTCAAACACATTGGTTTAATATTGACATGCTTCTGAATTTTCAGATTGTGCAGGTTCATTCTGCACACAGTGTGATGGATCCAATGTAAGAGCTTAATTGGATCTATAGTGATTTTCTTCAAATCTCAAGTTGAAAATTATGGATTTTCAAAGTGAGTTCATGCATTTCTTTCATGGGTTTTTTGAGGTCCATGTGTGATTTAGTTGAACTCAAATTGCTCAACATGCCTTAGATTGTAATTGAATTTAATATGAGGCATGAATGACATTTGAACTAAAATTGAGGCTTTCATGCTGAACTTGTTATGGAATGAAAACTTGTGGTCTGATGGGTTGGTATTGCTAGATTCATATTGATCTATAATCTTCTGAAGAAAGTGGACTGAAAATATGTGTAATCAAGTGCACATGTAACTACATTTTCAGTATACTAACTTGCAGACAAAAGAAGGCAGTCTTGTGTGAAGAAATGCCTTGAAGTTACCTTCTTCATACAGATTGTATTGGTTCAAGATTATCTTGAGAACATTACTAACTCCAAGTACAGGTTCATGCTGCTTTGAACAAGTGGATCCATGGTAAGGATTCACCCCCCCACCCCCGGAGTCTACTCTTAACATATTGAATTGGGCTTAATCCATCTTTCATGTATTTGGGTTGATATGGGTTCATGTATAGGTTTTACATGGCAAATTGAATGCACTTTGCTGCTTGAGGTTTTTGTGTTTTTTTTTTTCAAAGTGCTTTATGCATATTCTTGAGGAGGCTCATGAGTTGAAAACATGTGCAAAACATTTATGTTACTCTTGCTAATGCTTTCATAATCATATTACATGTCTTTTGGGTCTTGGACTCAAAACTAGTTCTAAATGTGAATGCATGATCCAAATATTTTAATTCATGATTGGGTTCAATGGATTGCATGTTTAGATCATTGGGAATGCTTTAAAATATCAATTCATGAGGTTTCAAGGTCAATGGGTCGACCCCCCCACTCAATGGGTCGACCCCTGGGCAAGAAAATGGGTAAAAATCACCCTATCTGAAAGTGGGTCGACCCCCCTCACAAAGTGGGTCGACCCCCCCTGTAAAAATCTGCCAGACAGCATTCTGTCTGGCAGGTGGGTCGACCCCCCTCACCAGATGGGTCGACCCCCCCACATTTTCAGCTCCGCGCGTGAATTCCGTAAGTCACCTGATGGGGACATCCCTTGCCCCTCCACATTTTTGAAGCTCGGAGTGATCGTCGGTGTACGCCATTATGTTCCTCATGTGTTTGTGAGTCGAGTCATGTAATTTTCTTGTTTTTATTTGAGTCTTAAACATGTAATTTTCCCTTTATTGAGTCATGTACCTAGGTTAGAAAGTCATTTTCCTAAGTCTTGAAGTCATTATGTTGGTTTGATAGGTTAATGGGCCCAATTCATTGGGCTAGGCCCAGGGGCGCCCCTCCCTTGGACTGTTTGGTCATTAGTTAGTTTGTCAGGGTCAGTTTGGTCTTAGGAAAAGTGTGGGGTCTATAAATAGCCCCACCCCTCTCTCATTTGTAACAATTATGCTTGAATATTGAATCCAGAAAATTTCCACACCTTCTAGTTCCCTCTCAATATCTCCCTCTCTCTCTCTCTCTTACTATCACTCTCTCTAAGTGGGTTGTGCCCCCTCTCTCTCTCCTCCCCACCCCAATTTCAAAATTTATTCTCTCTCCTCTCCATTCACCCCTCATTAAGGCCCCTTCCCCTTCCCCATGCACTCATTCAATTCCCCCTCCAACCCCTAGGTGGAAACACCTTCTCCTAGGCACCTTTCCACTCTCCCAAGCAACCCTCCCTCTCCCCAAGACTGAAAGAGCCCTTCCCTAGGCCAAATTTCGAATTTCCCTCTCCCTTGGGCTGTGCCCTTTCATCTCCCCACCTCCCTAACCACCCAAGGTCGCACCCCCCCTTCCCCATCCACCCAATAAGCCCATTTTCATCCCCATCCCCATACCCTCTCCTCCACCTATTCTGTCCCTGTTGCAGGTTTCAGAAAAGCAGTGACTTGCAGAAGTAACTACGACCGTCTCTCAAAGATTCAGGTGGCAAGGCCTACATTTCTGGAATCATCTGCGAGTTAGCTTTCCAACGGAAGTGGTTTCGTCGGCATCCGAGTTCGGAGCTGTCTCGAGGAACGTCATCTTCAACGACTGCGCAATCTGTCCCAGACTGAAGGCCAGAGCGATCTTGGAAGCTGTTCAGCGGTCAACCTTGGAGGAATTCGAGCACACTTCCTTCTACAAAATTCTTCTTCGGCCAGTCCTCCATCAGTATCAGAAGGAATGACGCCAATCGCCTGCACAAACTATTTGTTCTGAATTTTCTCGCCGGAGCGCGCAGTCTGCCACCTGTGGGTCCAGGTTTGACCTATCCCTACTTATCCGGCTACCTCGCTCTCCTCCGACCTCGGATTGTGGCCCCGTCAACTTCTGCTCGAAGCTACTCCGTCCACGATCGCGTCTCTGCCAGTTTCGTCCCAATCGGAGTTCAGGAGCATCCGTAGTACCTTCTGCAACCGACTGCACCAACCCTGCACCCGCCAGAGACAGAAAGTTGCAGCCAGGTTCCAGTCACCGGCCCGATCAGCGCCGAGCTTCAGAGCCTTCCCAAAAAATCAGACATCACCCTCAGTCAGTTGGGAAGCTTTTGGCACAAGTCTCATCAAGATCTGAGCTCTGTGGAATTTTTGGCAGCATCATCACCGTCCCACTGTCCAGCAACCTGCAGATTGGCAGAACCGGCGGAATTCGGCAAGTCGGATTTCCTTTGCGTAATTCCCCACCCCGCTTGGCCGGCTGAAGGCCCCTCCCTGCGTGGAGGTAGTTTTGGATGTAATAAGCTTAATCCCCACCCCAAGATCACCCGTCCTACGAGAGGTGTAGTTCATATGATAATCTTTTCGCAGATTTTGAAGCGACACCGACGCGGCTTGCGGGCGCAAACCCTTGCCTCCCCGCTCGCCCCCGTCTTTGGCCGGAGTCGGCATCTTCACGCCGGCTATGTGAGCCTCGGTTCCCCTTTCCTTGCTGGTTAATATCACTTGCTTAGCTTAGTATTCTTGCTTTGCTGCGTCGGACGGAGAGCGAGAGCCCGGCCCAAATTACCGTTCACGTGAGTGTCCATCGCGGGTGAGTTGTGAGCGAGCCAGTTCAACCCACACCCTTGGTGTGACGGCCGCCCGTGAGTGGGCATCCCTGGACCAATTGAGGTTCTCCCCAAGCTTGCCAAGCACCGGAGCATCATTGTCCCACCCCGGACCCTCTCCATTATCGCTTAGTTACCCACGGGCACAAGTGTGCACCAAGCGAGTGAGCCGCTCGAGTAGTATCATCGCCAATTTGCTTGCTTGCAATCTTAGGTCCAAGGGTCATATTGTCTTGTGGTCATCACCCCCAAGGTGGTTTTACATCATCACCGAAACCATATGAAAACACATCCAAATGAGATGAAATTTACCCTTATACCCTTGGGTCATTAATAAACATATTAGGGTGGTTTTGCTAGGGTTTTGCAAGGGTATTGTGGTCTTTTGCACAACTTATCCATATGATATATATGACATGCGAATTTGGAAGAAAGTGTGTGTGGAGCGCTAATTGTTCTATCTTGTACGAAAAGAAGAAGAGGGAAAGGAGTGGAGCTGAAGAAAAACGTGGATATCATCTACATCCAGGAGGAGTTTGCAATCGTGATAGAAGGAAGAAAGGAGCGGAACGAAAAGACGAACGCGTGGACGTTCTCATCGTCGACATCCGGCTACCCTCCGACTTGGGGATAAGAGAAGATCTTCTACAACCTCCCTCTACTCATGGAGATTTATTGTTGCATCTTGTTTCCATCCTTTTGAGTCATCCACTTCCGGTTTACAAGGGTTTCCATCCTTTTTGTTGAGGATAGATTAATATCTTGGGCGGTCATTGTATATCTCTTCAATTTGTCAAACTTGGAATATTGTTTGTGTGAAGGCGGAGCGGCGCCTCCGTGTGTGTGAATTTATTGTGGGGAAAGTTCTCCCCAAGTTTGTGAGTGTAGACGGAGCTGCGTCTCCGTGTGGTTTTAGTGTCCGGGGTGTGTTCCCCGATTCTGTGTGTGGGTGTGTGCTGCAGTGGCAGCATATTGGGGATTTTCCCAGTGTGTGGATATTGCTGCGGAAGCAGCGTGTGTGCGTGGTTGGGGTTCGTCCCCGTGTTGCTACGAAAGTAGTGTGTATTGAAACCTCACCCGGTTGGGTGAGGGGTGGACGTAGGGAGCCCATCGTGGTCCCGAACCACCTAAAAATATCCGTGTCCTTTGTGAATGCCTGTGTGTTTGTCCCTTTCTTCTATCTCCCTTCAGAGGTTAATTTAATAGATTTTTACTCACTACACCACTGCACACTGCTACTTCTGTTATCCGTGTTTGGCATATTTTTATCTAAGGGTTGCATAGTTATTACGAGTGAGATCGGAAAGATCGAGAGAATCTTTTAAATCTCATGTTTGTTTAGTTAATCAACACAGTTTATTTTAATTCCATCGTGATCAGTTTAGAGAAATTTTAAAATCCGCCATCTAGGTCAAGGGGACAATTCAACCCCCCTTCTTGTCTGCCATCCAGTCTGGGCCAACAGTATTGAAACATGGTTGGAAAGCATACTAGTTTGATTGCCATCGGCGGTTGCTACCAAGTGACCATCCTTTTCGAAGGTAAAAAGACTCGTTTAAAAAAAATACTATTGAAATGGATGAAGCTGACTTACAACGGATGTCCGGTCGACATATGGCGACACGGGTGCACAATTTACCAGATGTAGTACAATTATCTGGTAGCACACGCCAACTCCCTAGTTTTGGAAAGGATCACAACTGGAACAAGAAAAGCATTTTTGGGGAATTACCTTATTAGTACAAGAAAAGCATTCTTGTACGACACAATCTGGATGGCATGCCTACCGAGAAGAATATTTTTGATAATGCGTTCAATACGATCATGAATGTTAAAGGCAAAACAAAAGACAATGCCAAAGCGCGTATGGACTTAAAGATGCTTTGTAAACGTCCAGAACTGGAAGTACAGAACGTAAATGGAAAAACTTTGTAGCCTAAAGCAACTTACGTGCTTCATGATACACAGATCAAGGAAGTGTGCCAGTGGTTGAAACAGTTGAGATCCCCAGATGGATATGCATCCAACATAGCCCGTTGTGTGAATGTTAATGAGGGAAAAATATATGGTATGAAAAGTCACGACTGTCATGTGTTCATGGAGAGGCTAGTACCCATTACATTTCGTGATTTGTTACCAAAGTCGATATGGGGAGCACTGGCTGAGTTGAGTCAATTTTTTAAGATTTTATGTGCATCAGAACTCAGACTTCGTGATGTACAAACTATCGAAGAAAAAGTTGTCACAACAGTTTGCAAGCTAGAGAAGATATTTCCTCCGGCATTCTTTGATTCGATGGAGCACCTGGTCGTTCATTTGTCATACGAGGCTATTGTCGGAGGGCCAATACAATTTCGATGGATGTATCCATTTGAGAGGTATGTGAGAATTTTTGTTAAGTTACATGTCGTCCATGGTCGGTACATGTCGTTGCCATCTGACTTGTTGTTGTAGGTGCATGCATAAATTAAAAATGAAAGTTCGCAACAAGGCGAACGTGGAGGGTTCGATTGCTGAGGCATATATCCTTGAAGAAATTTCAAACTTATGTTCTATGTACTTTGAGTTAGAGATTCTAACTCGTCGTACTCGACCTCCACGTAATGATGATGGGGGAGTGGATGAATCGTCCGATCGGCTCTCTATATTTAAACATCCTGGACGTGCATTTGGACGTTGCTTGACTCGCACGCTCGAAGATAGAAGTTGTACGCCGCTGAGATATATATTCTTTTGAATTACCTCGAGATTGAACCTTATGTTGAGTAAGTTCTTAACTCACATTTCCAACAAGTCCATAAGTTGTTCATCCTTCTTCTACAGTTCATTTAAAGTAGTAGTGTATTTATATTGCATGCAATTTGATTCAGAATTAGCTAAAAAATGTCCAAATATCCAGGGATGAGAGATTGAAAAAGAACGTGAGAAGTTTTTTGCCAAATGGCTGAGAAACCGAGTTAGTGTCGATCGTTGAATATATATGTTTGTATTTATGTATGTTGAGCCACTGTTATTATTTTAACTGCTCCAATTTACATATAGGTTGAACAAGGTCTCATTACTGATCAAAGAGTACAACAGATAAGTTATGGCCCCTAGAACGTTGCACGTGCCTATCCAGATATATTGTGAATGGATACAGATTTCATACAAGTGATTATGGATGAAGTAAGTCTACGATGAATAGCGACGTGTCTGTTAAGGGAAGTTTATGCAATAAAGTAGAATTGGACTACTATGGTATTCTTGAAGAAGTCTTAGAACTTCAGTATTTGGGACAAGACAATCATGTATACATATTTAAGTGTCATTAGTTTGATCCTAGTTCTGTTCAACATGACACAAATTATGGGATTGTCGATGTCAAACATAGGTCTAAACTTAAGACCTATGAACCGTTCATTTTAGCCGCACAAGCCCAACAAGTGTATTATTCAAGCTATCTATCATCTAAGAATAAAGATTGGTGGGCAGTTTACAGGGTTAATTCAAAACTCTTTCCCACTTATGAGTTAAATATGAGTGAAGATGTCTCAGAGGTTGCTAGTGCTGAATATTATCAATCAGACGAAGTTGGCGTTGTCGGTTCCTCGAGGTTTAATCTGAACAAATCTGATGAGCCACTGTCATTACGTACGGGAGATGAAGTGCAAGAAGTCGATCCGATGGAGCTAAATGTTGATGTTAGAGGGGAGGAAGAATCAGATGAAGAGGAAG
The DNA here is from genome assembly GCA_022559845.1 of Amorphophallus konjac. Lineage (NCBI taxonomy): Eukaryota > Viridiplantae > Streptophyta > Magnoliopsida > Alismatales > Araceae > Amorphophallus > Amorphophallus konjac. Next base: position 108,748,006 of record CM040121.1, read on the forward strand.
AGTTTGAATCTGATGAGGCTGCTATGGATGACGAAGATGATGATGAGTTAGATATATCATCAGCATGAGGGAGACACGTTTTGATAATTTAGTGAGATATCCTTACCTTTTTGCATAATTTTTAATAACAGAGATTCTAGCCTTATGTAATTGAGGATTAATATGAATTAATTATTTTGTTAGTAATAAAGAAATGGTTCGAGGAAGTCGTACTGGGAGTGGGAGGAGATAGGGCAGTGACAGGGGCAGATCTCCCTCCTCTTTGGCGTCTTCTTCGGACACAGGTATATCTATTAAAAAAGTTAGCTATATAAATGTTTACATCATTTACTAGCTTAAAAGAATTTTTTTTAGGTTCAAGTGTCGGCTCGTTCCGAGTTGTACATACGTCACCCCCACCACCTCTCACTGTAGGTATGTATGTTTTAATTTAAAGTTTCAAATATTTGTTTTACTTATGAAAATTAATTCTTGCAGGTCTCAGTGGCCTCCCACCTACTGTACAGGCGCCACCCCCACCACCTCCCGCTGCAGGTATGTATATTTTAATTTATAATTCATAATATTCATTTTACTTATGAAAATTAATTCTTGCAGGTCTCAGTGGCCTCCCACATGTTGTGCAGACGTCACCCCCACCACCTCCCGCTGCAGGTATGTATATTTTAATGTATAATTCACAATATTCGTTTTACTTATGAAAATTAATTCTTGCAGGTCTCAGTGGCCTCCCACCTGTTGTGCAGACGCCACCCCCACCATCTCCCGTTGCAAGTATGTATATTTTAATTTATAATTCATAATATTCGTTTTACTTATGAAAATTAATTCTTGCAGGTCTCAGTGGCCTCTCACCTGTTGTGCAGATGCCACCCCCACCACCTCCCGCTGCAGGTATGTATATTTTAATTTAAAGTTCCCAATATTCATTTTACTTATGAAAATTAATTCTTGCAGGTCTCAGTGGCCTCCCACTTGTTGTGCAGACGCCACCCCCACCACCTCCCGCTGTAGGTATGTATATTTTAATTTAAAGTTCCCAATATTTATTTTACTTATGAAAAATAATTCTTGCAGGTCTCAGTGGCCTCCCACCTGTTGTGCAGACGCCACCCCCACCACCTCCCGCTGCAAGTATGTATATTTTAATTTAAAGTTTTCGATATTTATTTTACTTATGAAAATTAATTCTTACAGGTCCCAGTGCCATCCCACCACCTCGCACTTGTACAGGGCACACCCCCACCACTCAGCCACTTGACGATGCCGGTAGTCGTCACAAGGGAGGCACGGCCCATGATGGACGTCGCACGTGCTGGGTCTCCGGGTAAATCTATAAGATTATTACATTTATTATTTATCCATCAACCGTCTAATATGAATATTTTGACATTTACAATTGCAGTAAGAAAATTGAACCCCACGATGTTGTCCATCATTCCTCCGAACTCATGTTGGCACATGTGCCCGGGCCAGTATCATCTTTCAAAGAATTTTCGATGGCCGTCCGCGATTCATTGTACAACATGTTCTTAGTAAGTAGTTACGTCATTTAATTCAAGTATTTTCCAAACTCAATTCACAACAGTATACTAAGTGTGAAACTTAATTGATTTACAACGGTCTTATCAATTCACGTGTGGACATGACGCGGCGAGATGTCGTTGTGCCTAGGAGTCTACTATGAAGTCAAGTTACCGAAGGAAAATACATGAGGCCTGAGTACACGCTAAAAAATTGAGTGGTGGGAGTGAAGATCGACAACTGTGGAAGGAGCACCGCTCTCTATGGATGAGGAAGGAGGATTGGGAGATATCTTGTGACCATTTTGCTGACCCCAAGTGGATACAAAAGTCCGAAAAAGCCAAAGCAAACATGGCGTCAAAATCGGGCACAAATTTGCATACGAGTGGGTCCATCTCTTACGCGGCTCATAAATAAAAATTGGTAAGTAATGTTTCAATTTATCTTCTTACATTTTATTTAGATATTTGACTTTTTTTTTTACTATGAATTGTATAACAGGCTATGGAGCTTAATCGAGCTCCGTTGTTCCTTGAGGTGTTCGACAGAACACACAAAAAGAAGGGGACAGATCAATTTGTGAGTGAGACAGCTAAGTCAGTAGCGGAAAGTTTATCTACATATGCAACTTCTACCGTTCATTTAAATCGGCATGAAATTCATATGAAATTGACTAGATATTTATTCAATTTGTAGGAAACATATAGCAAAGCAGTGACAGAGAAGTACGGAGAGGGAGACAAGCAGCAGCTAGAGTTCGATCCAGTGGAGTGGGTGGCAGCAGCTGGCGTACCGAAGAAAGGCCGACTATATGGTTTTGGGGAGAGCCTGGACGCTAGCACGGTGATATCATCGTGTGCGAGTTCAAGCTCTGCCCAAACCAGTAGCAGTGCCTTCACTATACCTCCACCTACCCCCAGTACTTCTGCCAGCGACATCATAGACATCGTCCGATCGTAGATTTCTGATTTGCAGCGGCAGCAGCAGCAGTTCCAACAGGAGATCTCTAGCCAGCAGGCAACCATTTTGCAGGCAATCAGTGGCCTCCTCTCCCAGGCGGGAATGGTCCCTCATCGATCCACCACCACCACAGCACAGGCCGCACAAGTGAGTGTTTATTATGTTTTTATTTTGATGGAATTACTCAATTATGTTCATTTGAAATTTTAAAACTCCCTAGTTTTCAAAACTAACTTAGTTTAGAAGAATTGAGAAAATCCGGGGTTCGAGGGTCCTAAATGTAAAATACTGGCCTAATCGGCGTGCCGATCCTTCCAACGCAACTGGCGAGGTAGACGTGAGTTGTGAGAGCTGACAGATTCCAAATTGGATATCCGATTTGAGCCCGACGCGCAAATACGACACTAGTTCAAGATGTTGTGTGGTAAATAGCAAGTAGCAAGTTAAGAGAAGAGCAAAATATCAGTTATGGTCCAGAAATGAATAGAACCTCTATTGGATGGACCAACAAAGCAGGGAAGCAGAAGAACAAGTTGAATCTGCTTATTTTTCTAAATGGCCCAACCCTACCCATTATAGATATCACAATTTCTCTTGGCCCAACAAGACCTGCACCTTCCAAAGGCAAGCAGTGGTACCAACGCTGAATCCTCACGGGTTAGCAAATCCCTCCTTCACCAAGAAAGCAGTATACCGATCTAACTAAAAAGCAGCCATCATTCATCCACCTCCAAGCATCCTCTGTCCACAATCATTAGCAGCAACATCATAAACTCCATGATTTCCTCTTCATGAAGATACCACCAGAATTCAAAGCTCAACTTTCTCCCACCTCTGCAACATCATACCTCTGCCACTCCAGCCATAGGGTCCCTAGCAGTACCTGGCAAGAGAATACTCACCTAATAGTTCAACAGCTAAAATATAGATAAATAGGGGAAAACACATAAAAACTCATTTCAAACACAATTTCACAAGGCACAGTAATACATAAATACAAAAGCAAATTGAGAATAGGCATATGAAGCCCTAGCTTGGATAATCTACGAGCTATCCCTATTCACCTATTAGTTAAAACACCAAAGAGATGTGCCGCTGATGAAACCAAAGATCAGAAAAAGATTTCTACTGTGTCCCCCAATTTAAGCAGTGATCTCCTGAGGTTCTGAATTCTCCCTGCAACCCAGGATTGTTGAGACATGAAGAGATATAAGAGCCATATAAGAGCCATAGTTCAGACCATCTTCAGTCATACTCTAGAACAGACTGAAGAGATATGCAGTTATGCACTATGTCATCCAGATGTCAAAGATAAATTTCCTAACCCCTTGTCATAAAAACATGGTTGCATGTTGAGCCATTGAGGAATAGAAAGAAACTTGAGAAATAGAAAAGGATATTAATGGGATCTAGGAAGACTAAATAAAAATTTTGAGTACATAGACCCACATGAAATCAAAAGTTTCTGAAAAGGGAACATCTCCTGACTATTGATTTCTTGACAGATCTGCTTGATTTGGTGCCACTGATTTCTTAACAGGCTGATTGGCCTTGCTGGCTATTGATTATTCGACTAGGTAGAAGAGTTACCTCTGAACCCCACGTCAATAAGCCCTATGGCCGAGAGAAAAGCTTGGAAGTCCACCATAGAACCCAGGAATTGCATATTACCCCCCACCTTCTCCTCTGGAGAAGCAATAGTATTAAAGTCTCCCCCAATCATCCAGGCCTCCTGAAGATGAACACCAAAGTCCATGATTTTAGACTGCTCATCATCGTTCACTACTAATAGCTAAAAGCCCAAGCACTGCATGATACCAGGAAACTTAGAAGCACTAACTTTGGGTTCAGAAATAGCAACCAACTGCACAACAAATTTTCTACAGTAACGATGCAAACATCGTTGAGAGGGTTTGTTGCCAATGCCACGGATATTCCAAACCAACAAAGGACTAATCATTGAAAAGAAGAAAGAGCTCTGCTCGCAGCATTGGCCTGCAATCGAAATCCAAATCGGATATCCGGTTTGAGCCCGACGCTCAAATAACTCAGATCTAAAACTAAGTGTGTTTTCAAAACTAACTTAGTTGAGAAGAATTCATAGAATTCGGGGTTCGGGGGTCTAAAATTTGACATCTCGATCTGATCGGTGTGCCAATCATTCCAAGAGGAGTTGGGAGATAAAAGTGACTTGTGAGAACTGGCGGAATCCAAATCGGATACCCGATTTGGGCCCAACGCTCAAAAGTGCAGTCTCTAAATGTAATTAATTTAAAAGACAAATAAATAGGGATTGGGGGGTCTAAAATGTGAAATATTGATCTGATCGGTGTGTCGATCCTTCCAACATGACCCGAGAGATGAAAGTGACTTGCCAGAACTGACGGAATCTAAATCGGATACCCGGTTTGAGCCCGACGCTTAAAAGTGCATTTTGTAAATGCACTTACTTTTTAAATTTCTCTCAAGTCGGGTTCGGGGGTCTAAAATCTGAAATACCAGTCTGATCGATGTGCCGATCGTTCCAACACGACCTGGCAGATGAAATTGACTTGGCAGAACTGACGGAATCCAAATCGGATACCCGGTTTGGCCCCAGCGCTCAAAAGTGCATTTTCTAAATACATCGAGTTTAAATTTCTCCCAAGTCAGGTCCGGAAGTCTAAAATCTGAAATACCAATCTGATCGGCGTGCCAATCATTCCAACACGACCTAGGAGATGAAAGTGACTTGTCAGAACTGACGGAATCTAAATTAGATATCCGGTTTGGCCCCAGCGCTCAAAAGTGCATTTTCTAAATACACTTAGTTTAAATTTCTCCCAAGTCGGGTCCGGGGGTCTAAAATTTGAAATTCCAGTCTAATTGAGATGTCGATCATTCCAACACAACCTGAGAGATGAAAGTGACTTGTCAGAACTGATGGAATCCAAATCGGATACCTGGTTTGGCCCCAGCGCTCAAAAGTGCATTTTCAAAATACACTTAGTTTAAATTTTTCCCAAGTCGGGTCCGGGGGTCTAAAATCTGAAATACCGGTCTGATCGGCATGTCGATTATTCCAACACGACCTGGGAGATGTAAGTGACTTGTCAGAACTGACGGAATCCAAATCGGATACTCGGTTTGGCCCCAGCGCTCAAAAGTGTATTTTCTAAATGCACTTAGTTTAAATTTCTCCCAAGTCGGGTCCGGTGGTCTAAAATCTAAAATACTGGTCTGATCGGCGTGCCGATTATTCCAACACGACCTGAGAGATGAAAGTGACTTGTTAGAACTGACGGAATCCAAATTGGATACCCGGTTTGGCCCCAGCGCTCAAAAGTGCATTTTCTAAATACACTTAGTTTAAATTTCTCCCAAGTCGCGTCTGTGAGTCTAAAATATGAAATATCGATTTGATCGGTGTACCGATCATTCCAACACGATTTGGGAGATGAAAGTGACTTGCCAGAACTGATGGAATCCAAATCGGATACTCGGTTTGGCCCCAGCGCTCAAAAGCTTGTTTTGTAAATACACTTAGTTTAAATTTCTCGCAAGTCGGATCCGGGGGTCGAAAATCAGAAATACCGATCTGATTGACTTGCCGATCATTCCAACATGACCTGAGAGATGAAAGTGACTTGTCAGAACTGACAAAATCTAAATCGGATACCCGGTTTGGCCACAACGCTCAAAAGTGCATTTTCTAAATACACTTAGTTTAAATTTCTCTCAAGTCGGGTCTGGGGGTCTAAAATCTGAAATACCAGTATGATCGGTGTGCTGAGCATTCCAACACAATCTGGGAGATGAAAGTGACTTGTCAGAACTAACGGAATTCAAATCAGATATCCGGTTTGGCCCCAGCGCTCAAAAGTGTATTTTCTAAATACACTTAGTTTAAATTTCTCCCAAGTCAGGTCCGGAGGTCTAAAATCAGAAATACCGATCAGATCGGCGTGTCGATCATTCCAACATGACCTAGGAGATGAAAGTGACTTGTCAAAACAGACGGATTTCAATTCGGATACCCGGTTTGTCCCCACCGCTCAAAAGTGTATTTTCTAAATACACTTAGTTTAAATTTCTCCCAAGTTGGGTCCGGGGGTCTAAAATCTGAAATGCTAGTCTGATCTACCTGCCGATCGATCCAGCACAACTTGGGAGATGAAAGTGACTTGTCAGAACTGACGGAATCCAAATCGGATATCTGGTTTGGCCCCAGCGCTCAAAAGTGCATTTTCTAAATACACTTAGTTTAAATTTCTCCCAAGTCGGGTCTGGGGGTCTAAAATCTGAAATATCGGTCTGACCAGCGTGCCGATTGTTCCAACACGACCTGAGAGATGAAAGTGACTTGTCAGAACTAACAGAATCTAAATCGGATATCCGGTTTGGCCCCAGCGCTCAAAAGTGCATTTTCTAAATACACTTAGTTTAAATTTCTCCCAAGTCGGGTCCGGGGGTCTAAAATCTGAAATACCAGTCTGATTGACGTGCCGATCATTCCAACACGATCTGGAAGATGAAAGTGACTTGTCAGAACTGACGGAATCCAAATCGGATACCCGATTTGGCCCCAGCGCTCAAAAGCTTGTTTTGTAAATACACTTAGTTTAAATTTCTCGCAAGTCGGGTCCGGGGGTCTAAAATCTGAAATACCGGTCTGATCAGCATACCGATTATTCCAACATGACCTGGGAGATGAAAGTGACTTGTCAGAACTGACGGAATCCAAATCGGATACCCGGTTTGGCCCCAGCGCTCAAAAGTGCATTTTCTAAATACACTTAATTTAAATTTCTCCCAAGTTAGGTCTGAGGGTCTAAAATCTAAAATACCAGTCTGATCGACGTGCCGAGCGTTCCAACACAACCTGGGAGATGAAAGTGACTTGTCAGAACTTACGGAATCCAAATCGGATACCCGGTTGGCCCCAGCGCTCAAAAGTGTATTTTCTAAATACACTTAATTTAACTTTCTCCCAAGTCGGGTCCGAGGGTCTAAAATCTGACATGCCGGTCGGATCGACGTGCCGATCGTTCCAACATGACCTGGGAGATGAAAGTGACTTGTCAAAATTGACGGATTTCAATTCGGATCGGTTTGATCCAAATGTTATTAATTTAAAATATGGATGACAGCTAGGTTAGTTGGGGTCTATAAAATCTATGCAATTATCAATTTGATATGTTTGATTTCAATTTGATATTTTCAGACGGATTTTAATTTATGCTAATTTATCTTTGCACTAATTTTTTTATCTATGAATGAATGTTATTATTTTTTTAATATAGGAGGATCCTTCTGCGGACGGCGACAGAGGAGATGAGCAGGGCATGGAGGAGGATATGGACGATATGCCAGATATTTCTTGAGTTTTTTATGTGTTTTATTTTCTGTACGTTAGTTTGATGATATTTGATCAGCTGGCTGTTGAGTTTTTTTCGGTGGTGTTTGATTATTTGATGTATTTTGAACATATTTTTTATAATAATATTGAATTTTTTAAAAAATGATTTTTGAGATTTCAAATGAATTTTCAAAAGGGTCTGTCTCAAATCTCAGACAGAATATGAGACGAAATATTAACCGTTTAAAATTTCAGACTGAATATAACATGACACCGTCTGAAATAGAGATACAATTATTTGTCTGAAATTCAGACGGACATTGGAACGGTCTTTGGCACGGATAGTTTCAGACGGTATTTCACACGGACAGATTTCCGTTTGAAATTTAGACGGGAATGGTGACCGTATTGGGGATGGAAAGTTTCCGTTTGAAATTACAGACGGTTCTTGTGACTGATATTTATCTGTCCGAAATTTGTAATTTCAGACGGAAATACACATAGAAAAAAGTCCGTTTGAAATTTCAGACAGTATTTGTGACGGTTGTAGACACGCCATTCTTGACGCCTCCTGAGAAAGTCTCATATTACTATACAACGCCCCGCAACGGCTTACGCATTTTGAATCACTCGAGTGCTTCCTTTTCTCGGGTCTTCTTCTGCCTTTTTCGGCATCCGGAATCGTCTCGTCACGGCATTCGGACGGCATCAACACCAGTCGGACGCATCAGGAGGTTCCGGAATCAAGAAGGGGGTCTACCCGGCGGTCGCCGACGCCTGATTTGAGGACCCGGGTGGGTCTTAATGGGGGCGTCCAGGCCCCTGGACGCCCCCATCTTTTTAATTTATTTTATTATTTTCTCAGGGCCCAAAAATAAATAAATATATATTTTTTTAATGGAGGCGTCCAGGCTCCTGGACGCCTCCATAAAAACTAATAATAATAAATATTTATAAAATGCCACTTGGCATAAAAAAAGACAAAAAATAATTAAATATATATATATATATTAATGGAGGCGTCCAGGCCCCTGGACGCTTCCATAAAAACAAATAAAAAAAATCAAATTGCCAGCCCTGGTATAAAAGACAAAAGAAAAATAAAAAATAATATATTTATGGAGGCGTCCAGGCCTCTGGACGCCTCCATCAACTCCCTCACGGGCGCCGGCCACCGAACGACGGTTCGTCGTGTGTGGAAAAATCTAAAATATAGAGACGTCCGGTCAGCTGGACGCGCCCATTTCTGAATCACGAGGCGCCGCTCACAAAACCACGCGTTGTGCCAAACCGCGTGCGGCCGTCGTCGGCTTTCGGTGGACCTGCTTGAGGCGTCCGGGACTCTGGACGCCTCCACAAAAGTATTCCAAAAAAATCAATAAAAATAGAATAAAATATTATTTCGGCCCTGATGGAGGTGTCCAGGGTCCTGGATGCCTCCACCCTCCGAAGCCCTATAAATAGAGGCCCACCCCCTCAGTTCTGAAAGAGCTTAGAAGTGATCCGATAGGCTGCCGGAGCCCAGAGGCTACGGAGTCATTTTCTAACCCGTGGGTTCTTTTGTAGGTGGAGGTTCTGCCGGCTTCTCGGGTGCTCACGCTCGCGAGAGGAAGGTCGTCTTCATCCACCGCGCTTCCACGTCGTCCCCACGCTGCCGAAGCTCCGCCGGATTTCACCCTCGGCTCATCCAATAAGCCTTTTCTTCCCATTTCTCTTCGTAGTTTTTTTGCATTCATCATCTCGCATCCTCTATCCCCCTTCATAAGGGCGCCTCTTCTTTTATACTTCTTGCATCCATCATCTCATTTTCCTCCTACTCGAGTCCGAGAGGGGTTTAAAAGATAACACCAACCAGGTGTGTGTCTTGCCATCATTTCGTTATTTTTATCGCAAGGATTTGAATACTACACCTCCATCTTTCTAATCCACTTGTCATTTGTTTGTCGTTGTTTTGCAAGGGTAGCCGAGGAAAGCCCTCTCCGTCGGCCGGCCGGAGGGAGAGGAAGAAGCAACCCGCCATCTCCCGCTTTTGAGGTAGGCGCGATCACTTTCTTATTTTGGGGTCTTTCGGCCCCTGGCGATCACATCTTATTTTCGAGGCCGCGGTGAGTCACTTCTCCAATGGCCGTTTAAATTTCCGTTCTTATATTCTCTTATACTCTGTTATATTCTGCTCATATCCTCGAGGCCGCGGCGAGTCACTTCCCCAATGGCCGTTTAAATTCCCGTTTTTATATGTTATATTCTTATCTATTCGTGTTCTCGAGGCCGCGGCGAGTCACTTCCCCAATGGCCGTTTAAATTCACGTTCTTATACGTTATATTCTTATCTGTTTGTGTTCTCGAGGCCGCGGCGAGTCACTTCCCCAATGGCCGTTTAAATTCCCGCTCTTTGTATTCTCTCTATATTCTGTCATCTTATTATCTGTTCATATTCTCGAGGCCGCGGCGAGTCACTTCCCCAATGGCTGTTTCAATTCTTGTTATTTAATTTTTGCACCATTCCCGTCCCTCCGAGGCCGCGGCGAGTCACTTCCCGCTATGGTCGTTTAAATCCCATATTTTGCTATATCACACTTGTCCCGCTCGCCCCGCCGGAGCAATCTCCCGTGGTGGCCCCTTCTCTCTCTTCTCTTATTTCTGTGTTGCAGCAACAAACACCCAAAAGAAAGAAAAGAGGAGCCCGTGCGCGCTCCGCGTCCTCTCTCTGCTCTTCCCCGAACCGCGTGACGTCGCTCACAGATTGGCGATCACGGTGGGACCCCTACTGCTTCCTTTCGGCTACCCTTGCAAGTTCGGCACCACCCGTGCCTCTCCACCTTCGCGCCCGTGCGCGCCCCCGTTGTGCTCACGGCAGCACCGTCAGTTTTGATTGGTTCTTTGTTTATTATATGTCTGTTATTTCTGTTGTTTTCCCACTCCATATATCTGTCAGCATTCCATTGCATACATCCATTCCTCTTTTCTATCCTTTTTTCATTTTTTGAGGATCACCCTTTCCCGGTGAAGGAAGGACTCTCCGTTTGGGAATTCCTCTCAACGGACTAGAATCTCCTACACTGGGACCTCCGTAAGTCCCCGACATCGAAGAATCTCCTCTTCGTTCACTGGGCTGGTTGTACCATTGAAGTTCCCCGGAGTTAGTCATTTCATTCGTGGTGAGATGAGAGACCCTAGCTGACACGGCGGTGAAACAAAAATAAACTAGGGTCCCCATTTTGTGTGAACTTCGGATCTCGTTAAAAACACAAAAAAAAATCATCAAAATCAAAACACAAAAAAAAGGGGCGTAAAGGCATCCACTTGTTTGATAATCTCTGCTACCTACTTGCTAGTGTATGTTTTTGCGTTCTGGGAAAACTGTGAGCATGTCTCACGAGTCTTTTGAGGAGAACCACCCTAGCCGTGGTTTGTCAGCCGACCCGCGAGTCTATGCTATGGACTCGGGTCCTTCTCATGACCCCTCGCATGAGGTGCAGGTTATTGCCGGGGACACGTCCCCGCCACAGGATATCACTTCCTTACAGGGCGTCCTCGCCAGCACGGAGCTTACCTCTGAACAGCTCCGGGCCTTCCAGGCCATTCTAAAAGGGAAATCTGTTTCCCCCACGCCCCAGGAGTCAACTTCGGCCATCGCACCTCTCCAAGAGTCCGTGCAGGCCATTCCATCTCCCTCATTGGCGCAAGCCATCCAGTCTCCCTCGCTTCAAGGACAAGCGAGCCAACAACCACCCTCATTCCAGTTCCTGTCACAATCTCAAACTCCCGTTGTTCCCCACACGCCGCTTCAGCCGGGGCCAACTGTCGGCGGTCCGACAGCTCCCTCTCATTCGGGATTCCCCCCTCAAGTCTCCGGGAGACAGTTTCTCCCCCAGTGGCAAGTGCCACCTTCACCCCCAGAGGAGCTCGCCCAATCGCTCCTCAATAGGTTCAACCGCATGGACGAGCAGTTTCAAAATCTGAGAAGGATGGTGGACGTGAAAGCCACCCCGGAGGTTGCTTTGCCAATCCTTCCCGTCATTCATCTTCCTCCCTCCGAAATGCCCACGTACCGCAGATACAATGGTACCGGCAACCCCTTCATTCATCTCAAGGATTTCATGTATGAGTCCTCTTACTGGCAAAACGATCAGAGGTCCCTGGCATACCTCTTTCGGAGATCATTGGATGGTCCCGCACTTGAGTGGTTCTATTCTCTGGAGCCCCGCGAGGCCGAGAATTTTGAAATAGTCCAGAGAAGGTTCTTGCAGAAATATAGGGATAGGGTCGGTCCCTCACTCTCCATTACCGACCTAGTGGCCGAAAAGATGAAACCCGACGAGGATTTTGTCCGATATGCTGATAGATGGAGGTCTCTGGCGGAAAGAATAAGGGATACCCTCTCCGAGCCCGAACAAGTGAAGATGATTGTGTCTAATGCAACCCCACAGTTCAGACATGTCCTGGCCATGAATAAACTTACTACAATGGAGGAACTCTATGAAAGGGCCTGATACATCCAAACCCAGCTAAAAGACTCCCCCATCATGAACATGTTTGAGTCGCCGAAGCCCAAAGTGGTCAGAAAGACAGGCGCTGGTGTCCCGGGCGAAGCCACAGAAGGGGTCGTGACAAATGAGCAAGTCAGTGCGGTCAACAATGCCAACTATGCAGTCAACCCAAGGCCTCCACAAATGCCCCGACTTCCCCTTCAACCGGGTCCTTTCCCTCTTCGTCCTCCACCCCAAAATAATCCACCCCAGGATAATATGCCTCCATTACGCCAACCCCAGCAACAACAACCACAACCTCAGCAACAACAACCACCGCTTCAGTACAACCAAGTTCCACCCCCGGAGAACTATGGTCCCCAACAGCAAGAAAGGAGGCCGCTCGGTCCCAAGAGAGCCTACTATCCACCATTGCCAGAAACCTTAGCAGACATTTTTAATGCCCTCATGGCATCAAACCAACTCGCCCTACCTAGAGAAAGGCCCGCGTGGCCCCCCAATGTTGATACCTCCAAATACTGCGTCTACCACAGGCAGCCGGGACACACAGTGGATTACTGCTTCCATTTCAAAGATTACATCCATGATATGAATGATGAACATCAAATAGATTGGGATGAGATGAGACGGTACGTCGCGGCTCTCAAAGCTAGGAGACCTCCTCAGAGGCCACATCAGCAGTTACAACAGCAATAGCAGCAGCAACCACAACAACAACAGCAGCCTCAGCAGGCCCCACAACAACAGCCCGACATGGGAATAATCCAGAATCCATTACCGGAGCACCAACAGCCCAATCATCAGGTTAACCCCATCTCCTCCTTCCCGGAAGTCGGGAGAGAGCAGGTGTGGCACCGGGAAAGTACCTCCATTCTTTCTACCTCCAACCCTATCGTCATGCAACCCCCTCACCTTGCCCGGGTAGCACCCCTCTCTCATCAACCCGCGTCAGTATCACCATCCCCATTTCCACTACCATTACGCCCTCTCATCCGTACCCCGATCTCCTATCAACCGACACTCTCCACTACGCCTTCGCACCCTCTCATCTTCTCTCATTCCCCCACCTTACCATCCACCTCTACCACATTTACCCCTACGCCTTCTAAACCCCTTATCATCCGTCAACCATACATAACCCCGTCCTTCTCCACCACATCACCACTAATGCCTTCAAAACCACTCATCACCCACCATCCACCTCAAAACCATTACCCGTTTCAAACCTTACCCACTTCCACTTTGCCTCCGCCTCCACCTTCCAGACCCCTTATCCTTCATAATCCGCGCGATATCCCCTCTACCTCCACCATGCCTCCACCTAACAAACCCCTCATCAGAATCCCTGCTCCCGTCATCACCCCTGCTTCATCAACCATTCCTCCACTACTACCCCTCAAACCCCTGTTAAAACCCACTGCTACCCCCACAGAGGTACAAAAGCTGCAGGCAATGGTGCTCCGGAGTGGAAGGATTTTCCACAGGGTTTTCCCCCACAACAGTCAGAATCCTGAGCTATCTCAGCCAGAGAAGGATGATGGAGAACAACCAGAAAGAGCTATCCCTGGAACACAGTATGATCTATTGAAACACCTGGATAAGACACCTGCTCGGATCTCCATCCTGGAGCTACTTCAAAGATCCACATCCCACCAGGCAGCCTTAATGGAGTACCTTCAAAGGGTCATGGTGAACGAGGACCTCCCTGTAGAAAAGATTTCGACCGTCCTGACCCCAACAGACACACAACCGGCCATCATGTTCCACAACTACGAGCTCGCTCCCAAGGAAGCTCGGAAATATGCATTGTGCATTTCAATAAAAATTAATGGGGTATCCATAAACCCGTGTCTTGTGGACACGGGTGCGTCCATAAATGTGATCTCCATGTGCACTCTTCAGTTGTGTGGGATCGACGAGGAACAAATAAGACCTTCCTCGATCACTGTCACGGCCTATGACAATAGCAAAAGGCCGCCGCAGGGGATGATTATCCTGAAGGCAGAACTAGGCCCCATGTCAATTCCCACGGAATTCCATGTCCTCGACATGGACCCCACATTTAAGGCTATACTGGGTCGCCCTTACATCGAAGCCATGGACGCTGTGCCTTCCACCAACCATCAGTGCCTGAAGTTTCCTTACAATGGGAGAATTATTAAAGTGGTCAGTACACCTGTCCTTGACACAGTGGATGCTATCAACACCTCTCTGCCTTCTATTTGGCCGTCTCATCGGCCCATATTGTCACTGCTGGACGTACGTGATCCATCTCATGTTCCGCTAGCACCAAAGGAGCCGGTCAGGGCAACCACAACATCATGTCTCCCTTTTCACTCCAAAGGTTGGGAGATTATGAGGAACATCAGCTATCAACAGGGAAAAGGTCTGGGCGCACAGTTACAGGGTATGCTCAAGCCGCCAAAAGAAATTAGGCCGAACCGTAGGTTTGGCCTGGGCTTCAAAGGACCGTTCAAGGCAGATTGGAAGCCCCTCACGTGGACTCTATCAAACCACTTCAACAGAGGACCCGTTGTTCAGATGGGAGATCACCCACGAGAAGCATATGGGGGATCACATGCTGTATATTTGGCTGAAAAATGTCCGAGGATCACCAAAAGAGGCAAGATCAAAGATCCGGAATGCGAGTGGGACAAATGGTTCGACATACGGGACATTTCCGTTGCACTGGAAAGGATGTTCTCGTCTCCGCAGCTTGAAGGACCACCATTGATCTCCGAAATACCAGAGAATATTACCACTCTTGCCAAGGTTCCAAACTATCCTCGTCCTCGCCAGAAGGACTCTGTCATCGACGGATCTTCATCCGTCCTCAACATTACCGTCGACGGCTCATTAGCCGCCATCCTCTCCATCCACTCGTCTCAGCCTTTGCTGATATCTTCTTCCTGGGCCAGACAATTGTCTGATGATCTTCCCAGGTCCCCTTCTTTGCTTACATACCTGCGCGGGCTTTTCAACCCGCGCCAGGTCTTCAACCATGATCTGCTCTATGAGCCTCACAATCCTCTAGCCATAACCCCTTTTCTCTCCCCTCCAATCTCTTTTCACTGCTTTGTCATTAAAAATGAAAATGAAAAAAAAACGTCAATTTTCAAACTCCCCAACAACACATCTTCGTTGAGGAAACCTCCTACATCTCCCACGGGTGCGTACCGCCTTGCGGACCACCCGTCCAAGGTCCGATGAGCGACCTTTTCTACCCCTCCTCTGAGGGGTCTTCTCCTGTACATTCTACACCATCCTCTTCGTCTTCCTCTTCTTCTGTAAATATTGTCAGTCAATCTAGGAATGATAGGCCGAGGGTAGTACCTAGGAAGAAGTCCAAGGGGAGGCAGATCCCTCGTCGATTCCTTCTGGATTTGGCCGCCAGGTGTCAGGCCCTTCTTGCCATCCCCCAGTTGTTAGAAAATCCCATCCAGCTACCCGAAATAGAATGCAAGGGCGACTGTGCACCTGATGAAAGGTATGGAGTCTACGAGATCACGGATGAAGAATGCCCCACTGAAGATGAGGGTGAAGGATATGAGGATGCGGCGGGCGCATACGCTAGTGGAATGAGGAGATTCGACGAGCCGTCAACCGCCGTAGAAGAATCCACCAAAGAAGTCAACTTGGGAACTGAGGAAGACCCTAGGATCATCCTCATAAGTGACAACCTACCACCCTCTGAAGAAGAGGCATTAATTGAGGTCCTCAAGGAATATAAGGACACGTTTGCATGGAGTTACGAGGATATGCCGGGTCTGGATTCAACCTTGGTCGAACACCGTTTAACCCTAAAACCAGGGTCCATCTCGGTAAAACAAAGGTTAAGGCGTTTCCACCCTCAGATGGCTTTGAAAATGAAAGAAGAGGTCGATAAGCTCCACAAAGCCAGGTTCATTAGAGTCGTCCTTTATCCTCAATGGGTGGCGAACATTGTCCCGGTCATGAAAAAAGATGGGAAAGTCAGGATTTGCATCGACTTCCGGGACCTTAACCGCGCGTGTCCAAAGGATGATTTTTCCTTGCCTCACATTGATGTGTTGATTGATAACACGGCAGGCTATGAAACCCTCTCTTTCATGGATGGATTTTCAGGATACAATCAAATTCGTTTGGCAGAAGAGGATCAGGAAAAGACGTCATTCACTACCCCTTGGGGAACATATTGTTACGTGGTCATGCCGTTCGGATTAAAGAATGCTGGAGCTACTTACCAAAGAGCGATGATGGCCATATTTCATGACATGATGCACATATATCTGAAAGTGTATGTGGATGACTTATTGGTGAAATCAAGGACCAGGATGGAACATCCAGAAGTTTTGGCTAAGGTCTTGCAAAGGTCAAGAGAGTTCCAATTGAAAATGAACCCGAAAAAGTGTGTGTTTGGTGTGTCGTCGGGTAAATTGCTGGGGTTCATTATGAGCAAAAGAGGGATCGAGATTGATCCCGACAAAGCCAAGGCTATCAGGGATATGCCACCTCCCAAGAATTTGAGGGAAGTCCAAGGTTTAATCGGGAGGTTGCATTTTATTCGTCGGTTTGTGTCTCAACATTCACAAAGATGTAGACCTCTCTACGAGTTGACCAAGCCAGGAGTAGAATTCCACTGGAATTCTAAATGTCAGAAAGCTTTTGAAGGGTTGAAGGAATATCTGGCTAGTCCACCCGTTCTCATTCCACCCAAACCAGAAAAATCTCTGATCCTTTACGTCTTAGTCTTGGATGACTCCGTGGGAGCCGTCCTCGCACAAGCTGATGAAGAAGGCAAGGAACGGGCAACCTATTACTTGTCCAAACTTCTCAATCCCTGTGAGCAGAAGTACACCGGCATGGAGAAAATATGTGCTGCCCTCGTTTGGGTAGTGCAGAAATTGAAACACTACTTCTTGGCTCATGAGGTCCACTTGATTGCTCGGATGAATCCTATCAAATTCCTTCTGGAGAAAGCCGTCCTTACGGATAGGCTAGCACGCTGGCAAAGTTTTCTCTCTCAGTTCGACATCACCTACATCCAGCAAAAGGTGATTAAAGGCTATGCCATAGCCGAGCATCTCGCTCACCATCCTCTTCCCAAGTTCGATCCCGTCCAATCAGAGTTTCCAGATGAGGAACTAATGTCCATCAACCAACCAGATGAGCCAATGTGGACGCTATATTTTGATGGAGCTCTGAATTCTCAAGGGAGAGGAATCGGCATCGCCCTCCTGTCGCCTGAAGGCCTCACATTCCCATTGACATACCAGCTCAAATTTTCAGTCACCAACAATATAGCCGAATATGAAGCCCTTCTAGCTGGCCTAGAACTCGCTCATTCTTTTCGTATCACTGAGTTGCGAGTCGTAGGTGATAGTCAACTCATCCTTCGCCAGGTGCTCACTAAGTATCACACTCGCGATCCCAAACTCAAGCCATACCAAGAACTCACTGCTGCCTTTGCCAAAATGTTCGCCAAACTGATCTTTGTTCATGTCCCTCGTCATCAGAATATTCTCGCCGATGCCCTCGCCTCGTTGGCATCATCCATAAGGTTCCCTCTAGGAAGATGGTTTAAGTCCATTTCCATCTACAAACTTCACGCCCCTGCAATCGATGATGCTTCCTACGTAAACATCAAAGACAGGATAGCAAGGAAGATCCTGCAGGAAGATATCCTTGAAAAGAGGGAAATCATGTTGGCAGAGGTCGAAGAAGAACTGGCTGATGAAGAGAAACCATGGTTCTATGAAATTGTCAAATACTGCCAAGATCAGTCTTATCCTGAAGAGGCCACCGCAGAGGACAAGAAAGCCATAAGAAGGGTGGCTCAGAAATACACATTGGTTGGAGGTCTACTCTATAGGAGGAGCCTTACTGGTATTCTGTTAAGATGTCTTGGCGACGACGAGGTTTGGAAATGTGTAGAAGAGACGCACTCGGGTGTGTGCGGTGGCCACGTAAATAGTCAGATGCTCGCCAAGAAGATCATTCGCCAAGGCTTTTATTGGCCCACTATGGAAGAAGATTGTGCTGTCTATGTCCGTAGGTGTGTCAAGTGTCAACTTCACGCCGATAAAATCCATTCACCATCTTCCTCACTTCATCCAATATCCTCCCCATGGCCTTTCTCCATGTGGGCATTCGACATCATTGGTCCCCTAGGTGATCCCAATTCCCTCACCAAGCAGAAATCTTTCATCCTTACTGCGACGGAATATTTCACCAAATGGGCCGAAGCCGAAGCTTATGCGAAAATCAAGGCGTCAACAGTCTGCAAGTTCATCATGAAGAACATCCTCGCCAGATTCGACGTCCCAAGCACGATCGTCACCGACAATGGGCCACAGTTCATTTCTCAGGACCTACAGGACCTCTGCAAAAGGTACGCAATTGCATTGCATCATTCATCGCCTTATTACCCACAAGGTAACGGCCACGCGGAGGCCACTAATAAAACATTGCTCAAAATCATCAAAAAAACCTGCGAGTCTAGTAAGTTTTCAGACTGGCCAGAAAAGCTTATCGAAGCCCTATGGGCCTATCGCACTTCAATCCGTACCCCCACCGGGCAGACTCCATTTGCCCTCACTTATGGTATGGAAGCGGTAGTCCCATACGAGACTCTGATCCCTTCTCTCAGGGTATAATTGGACGAGGACTTTCCCCTCGATGATCGTCGTAATTCACTCCTCGCCCAGTTGGAACTCTTGGATGAGAAGCGGCTGGCCGCTGCCGAACACGCGCGTGTGTATCAAAATAGACTCGCTCGCTTTTACCAAAAGAAAGTCGTTGAGAGAAAATTCAAAGTCGGTGAGATGGTCGTAAAAAGAATTTTTGTCAAACCTGGAGGGCCGCGTTCTAAACTCCAACCCAATTGGGAAGGACCATTTGTAATTCAAGCCGTGTACCCTGGCAACGCCTACAAGCTAATCAACGCCGAAGGGACCGAGTTATCCCACCCTTGGAATGGGCTTTATCTTAAGAAATACTACCCTTAGCACAAAACAAAAAAAAATGATGAAAAGATAAAAAACATCAAAAATAAAGAAATATTGAAAACCACTAAAAATATGGAAAATTCGAAATGCCGATGCCTGGCAGTCACCATGTAGTTAAGTCCCTGCATCTAACCTTCATGTTAGGATAGGGCCCATTAAGGCTTGGTAGGCACCGGGTCTTGGTTTGCCAGAACCGTGGAGACCCCTGTCCGGCCACGTCAGTCTATGCTCGCTCGAAGGAAGCTAACATGTGTTCACTTATGTATTTTATTCAAAAAAGTTGGCAGCATCACCTACGGTAGCATCACCCAGAAGATCTCCGGAAGCTGTAATCTTTATCCTTTTCTCTTCGACCCAATGAGACAGTCGGCGCCCTTAAAACGCTGAGCATGAGAAACCAAAACTCAAACCCCAAAGGCAAGAGTAGGATCCATTTCCTCGAGCATCGATCAGAGCACGAGAAGAGGGCAGTGTCCCCGCAGGCATACGAAAAGGGAGCCCACAAACGTCAAACGACTATATCTCCCTCACAAAAAGAAATACAAAATCAAAATCAAGAGAAAAGTCTGGTCGTGACCGTGCCTGGTGCGATAAACGGAACCCCTCAAAGCAAAAGTCTGAATCCACAAAGGAGGCCGTGGAATGTAAATGCTCGAGATTTGGTCCGAAGCTGTCCGAAAGGAAAGAGTTAATGGGCCCTTATTCGCTCGCCGGGTTAACGGCTTTGCCAGTCCTCTCAGAAGGTTTATCCCCTACACTCTTCCTTCTCCCTCTAAAGATGAAGGTTCGATGGAGTTTCTGAAAGGTGAAAACTGCCCAGGGTCTGCGACCTTATTTTAATATACACATTTGGTTGCCTACTTTGAAAAGCAAAAGCTATCGCTGCGAAGGAGTCTCTGTGTTTCTGACTGGTCAAGACCCCTGTTTACCACCTTGATGTCTTCTTGTTTAACCTCGGGCTTAGGCCAATGCAAGCGCGTCACCTATGGGTGCGACGGCGTCTGATTCCGGGTCAGCGTCGCGCGGTTGGTCGTTAGGGTTCCAGGGTGTTCTATCATATACCATCTAGAGTTGTGAGGAAACAGACCCGGGTCGGGCAAATCTTTTACCTCAAACATCTTTTGAGTGAATCCCTGTGGTCGGAAGCAACTAGGAGCCTAAGCATGGCATGACGGTATTGTCATCAGGGTAAGTCTTAGCCGGCGGGATCATCATTCGAGGGGTCTAGAGGCCCAAATCAACCTAGATATGCACTTAGGATACCTGGGAGGTTAGTAAGAAACCCCTGTCTCACGTAGGTTAGGTGCCATTTGGGTGCTTGCCGGGCGTTAGCAAGAAAAAAAATTGAAATGATAAAGCAAAAAAAATGGAAAAGAGAAATGTACATATTTACAAACAAAAAAAAATCTTTTTATGATAAAACAAAAAAAAATCTTTTTATGATAAAACAAAAAAAATATATCAAATATAAAAAAAAAGAGAAGAAAACAAATCAATTTTGCATGATTACATTTGCGTGCAGCATCTCACTTTTAATACCGCTTGCATTCGTATGCTTGCCTGTCGCATTTATCATCACCGCATCTTTCCCTTTCCTTCGTTAAATAAAGGCTTGGCCCCTTGACCAGTTATCAAGGACAGTCACAGTGACCATTTGCTTATTGAGCAAGGGGCCAAGTCAGAACAGAAATTCTGATTTGTTTGTTTCAGTGATATGTGCAGGGATTCAGGCAACAGAAGCAAAGCTGAAAACCAAACAAACCAAACCTTGTGTTTTATTCCAAAAACCAAAAAAATTACATCAAGTTCCGCCCTCTCTCTCTGCATTACTCGTCCCACTACTCTCCGGGCAAAACGCTCTTAAAGGTGCTACCCAACTACGAAAAGCGGTACTCCTACCGCTCTGTACTCCTCTTCCTATTCCCGCATCCCGGCGTTGATCTACGGAAGCAGCAGAGAAGCTACCAACACGAAAGCCACGCTCTCGTGCTCTTCGGTAGCGCTCCTCACTATCTCTCAGCCACTGTTCAGCAAGACCAAGGCTGATTCGGAGTTCGAATAGTTGGGCCTCCATGGCCCTTCGTTCCTCCCTTTCAGTCAAACTGTTGGCTCTTTCTCTCTCTGCGTCTCTTTCTCTCTCTGCCCGTTCTCTCTCACGGTCTTCCCTCTCCAACTGGAGAGTGATCCTCAGCTCCACGGCATCCCTAGAGGAGTCGTCATCAGGATGACGCCGCAGTTCCCTCTCCAGTTTTGCTATCCTAGCCTCCTTCTGCGCAGCTTGGGCAAGCGCTCCTTCCGTTTCCTTTTCCTGCCAAATGTACCATCTCAGATACGCGATAAGGCGTAAACCAAGAGAACTCAACGCTGAAACTTTTACCTGTATACGGAGCATCCCTTCTGCCTCCGCAGCACGCTGCGTGGCGTGAGCAAGTTGCTCATGAAGCAAGTTAAGTTCGGAGGTAGGAATCCACAAGCTGGAGGAGGTACCACCTACTCCCATCGCTGGGGAAGCCGCGCCAATCTGGGCATGCTACGACCGCGTGAATTAGCAGCCAACATCTGGAATCTGGGGTTTTAATTAGGATCGTACTGTACACCTACCAAGGCGCTCGTAGCTCCGCGGGCATCGCCCAACTGTTGTTCCATCTCCGCCAAGCGAGTTCGTAAATTCGCTATCATGGCATCCCGGACATCCTGCTGTCATACGAGTCAGCATTTCCACCGGAAAACCAAAAAAAAAGAGAAAAGGGAGAAAGAAGGAAAAAGAAAAAGGGGAAACCTACCTCCGCAAGTCCCCGGGGTTGGAGCCGCTCTGCGTACTTTGTCCTATATAGACGCAAGTAGTCCTCGCTATCCCGCGCCTGTGATTCTACAATCGTGCCACCCCGTTGCCAGTCCTCATACTGTTCGGGGAATCGCACGCGCCAGTCAATGCAGGTCGCCGGTCCCCGCGTCTTTCTCCCGACACGAGGTGGCGCAGCTGAATCCACCCATTCTTGAGCCAGTCCTAAAGTCCTCATAACTAATCGTAGCCGAAGCAGCTCGATTTCATTCAGGCAGTGCATCCATAGTTCCAGTCCGAACCGGGCACGACTTGCTAGAACCCACGGCTGGTCGGCATCGACCATGTCTGAGTAGGGTCTCCAGTTTACCATCGCTGCAGGGAACTCCTGTAGCTCTCGCCTTAGCACCATCAGTTGGTAGGTTAGGGGTGCCGCACTCATGATGGGTTCCCACCGCCTGGCTAGCGGCACCATCGCAGGTCGCCAATGCCGAGCTCTCCCCATAGGGAGGTAATAATAGCTCCACAGCTGCTCGGCGCAGACCATCAGAACTTTACAAAAACATAAAAAAATACAAAACAAGCAAAAACAAAAAATACCTGGATGAATGGTGTGAAACCACTCACAGTCATCTCACGATCCGTTTCTTGGAATAGGCCTGCAAACAAGTGTGCCAGCATGGCGGCTCCCCAGGCATAATACCCTACTCTTTCAAGGTCTGACAGCAGCTCCAGGAAGCAACATTGGATACCGTCCCCTTTCGAGCCCAGTACCAATCTCCCCAAAAGGAAGAGGAGAAATCTCCTCAAATCTATGTTGCATCTTTCCCAATCGCCGAAATCTGTGCAGTATACGGCGCGGCATCCTATTTCTATCCTTTCCATGAACTCTTCTGAGGATTCATCGTCCCGCCGACGAGTGTCGGTGAGCCCTAATGCATCCATCAGGGACGCCCTAGCTACCGACCTATTTTTCCGACCATCCAGGTCCAAACCCAGTAACTTCTGGGCACCTTCTCTATAGTCCGCGTAAGTAACTCCGGTCACTGCCTCGCCCTCTACCTTCAGGCTTGTGATCCGGACCACATCCTCCAAGCTGGGCACCATGTGCCCCCAGGGCATCAGGAATGCCCGGCTCACTGGGTCCCATCTCTCATACAAGGCTTGGATCAGGACTAGGTCAAGCTGGATCAGCTCGATCCGAAGGAAGGTACCAAATCCCATCACGTCTAGCCTCGCCTTCTGAAAATCTGGGAGGCCCCTGTACGCTGCTACTACCAACTCCCATAAGATTTGTGATTTCATCACAACCTACACATACAAGGAATGGGGGTGAGGTTTGGTCAGAAGAAAGGAAGAAAGAATGAGAAAAGGGCAAGAAAACTTGGCTTACGAGTTGTGATTGGGCCCTTTCGCTGAAGTGCCCTTCAAGGTCTGAAAGCCTCCTGGAACTACTACCACTGGACCTGCTTCTCTTCGAGGAATGGGAAGATTCGCCCTCCATCCAACTCTCAGAATTTTGAACTCCTCCTCTCCCGTAAGAACTTGTGCTCCTCGAGTTAGTCCTCGATATACCTGGGAAGATAAAAGGGACAAGAATTTATAAAAATGGAAGGAGTGCGGGCCAAGATTGCCTCCATCACTTGTCAATGATAGCCCTCGCAATGAGGCACCTGCCAAGCGGTCCCATGTGTCGCTTCACCGCTCGCACAGGGTGATTGACTGAACGAACAATAGGACGAATAGCCCCTATGTTGTCTAGGGATACCCTATCATGACTTGGAGGACGTCCGCAAAATTTGACACAGCATTCGGGAAAAGAAACTAGGGCCGTCATTATTGACTTCGACGGCAGATTCCCGTGGAAAATGGTCACAACAAGATGCGATTCTCTGCTTGGGGCGGAGTCTCGACAGACCTATCACATGGGAACAGTGCAAAGGAGAAGAAGTGTAGGGAAGAAGGAATGCACAAAAGAACAAATAAACAGCAGAAAATCAAATCACTCCATTCATAATTATACATAAGCTGTCACAAACACTACAATCATAGAGAGATGGCGAGTCCACTAGCTCGCCAATCCTCACCATCACTCATCTCTCTGGGCACTCTCCTCCTCTCCCCCGAGGTGAGGGTCCCTCAGAAGCCTCCGGGATCCCCGTGCAGTAGCACCTGCCTCGCCTCTGGGCGCCTGCTCCGCAGCAGTGACTCGCTGCTCCTCCCCTGGCGTGGCAAAGAAGCCACTGGCGGCAAAGCGACCGGACTGGCGGAGTCACTTCCCGAACTCTCGCGCTCTCTCGTAGAGCGTCTCCATCCCTCCTAGCCTCTGCACGACGGCCTGAAGGCCCAGCTGGAGCTCCCTCGCTTGGGCCTCCAAGGCCCTCCTCTCAGTCAGATCCCGCTGTCGCTCGGACCTTCTCTCGACTTTCTCTCTCTCTGCCTCTCTCCTCATCATCTGCAGAAGAACCCTTAACTCCAGGATATCTGGAGAAGGTCTCTCCTCACCACGATGCCGCAGCTCCGCTACAGTCGCCACCCAGGCGTCACGCTCCTCTTCCGCCCGGGTCGCGCGGGCCACTGCACCGGCAAGTTGCTCCCGGAGGGAGGCAATCTCGAGAAATGGGGCCCAGGAACTGGAAGATCCGCCAGCCACTCCCACCGTCGCTGTCTGCTGGGCACGCTGGAACAAAATAAACAACGGCCGTCAGTGAAACTCCAAAATCTGAAGTTAAAAGTGCGACACATAACTTACCAGGAGCGACAACTCATGTTGAGCGACGGCCAGCTGCCGCCTAGTCTCTGACAGTTGGGCGCGCGAGCCGCCGATGCCACGCGTGTCCCCAGCTTGGGGAAGCCCCGCGTAGCTCTCTCTCTGCCGCCGCAGGAAGTCGGCACTGTCCTGCATCAGTATACCCCCTTGCTGTCCAGGGAGACGTACGGGCCACTCCTCGAGCCTCGCCTTGCCGCGACTCTCCCTCCTGACGCGGCTCGGCTCGTCCGCACTCGCCCACTCATCGGCCAGACCCAGGGTCCTTGCCATGTCCTGCACCAAGAAAGGGGTCCCACATCAGTCAAAAGGAACGCGTCACCTGTCTAGGACGCGTCCATCATTTGAGTGCAACACTCGCCGAACCCTTTCCCCCTCGCGCGACTCGCTTCAAAACCCAAAATGAATTAAAAGAGGAAGAGATCGAAGCACCTACCGAACCGTGTTCACCTCCTCCCACGCCATCGGGCCCTTCAGGTCCCTCGGGGGCCCGGAGCGGCCCTTCCTCCTCCATGGACGCCGTTCCGTGCTCGGGCGCGTCCCTCCTTGGGCGAGGGGTCCCGCGTCCCTCTCCACCTTCACCGTGGTCAGGCCCACCGAACTCCATCGATCAAAAGAGGAGGAAGATGAGAAAGGGGGCAAGCGAGTTTCGGCAGAAGGCGGGCTCGTTTGCGGGTAAGGCACGGGAGAAGAAAGACCACCCGTCGCTTTAAATTTGAAATCAAGGATTAAGACGCGTCCTCGCGCCTGGACGCGCCCAAAAGGGGGGAAAGGAAACAAAATCCCCCCGTGCAAAGCGTAGTTCCCCGCTGTTCAGGACAAGGTCTCGCGGAGCGTGCCTCAAAGGACAACTCAGTGCAAAGAAGAAAGTGTGGGAGAGAGAAAGGTACACACAACACAAAAAAGCTATTTCCATTTCATATAATAGCCGAAAGTACATCATACAGTGAGAAGGGTGACGTGTACAAGCAACTCTCTAACTCTCACCACCACCCTCCTGGTCATCTCTCTCCTCCCTCCTCTGTCGGGGATCCCTAGGGGGCCTCTGCGAACCCTGAGAAGCCGTGCTCGCCTCGCCCTGCGGTGGCACTCCAGCCTCGAAGGCGCGACGACGCTCCTCGACCGAAGAGACCAGATAGCTGCCCATGGAAAAAGAACCAGACTGACGAAGTCGCGCCCCGCGTTCCTTCGCCCTCTGGTACCGCTCCTCGCTCTCCCGAAGCCTCCCCTCCGCCGTGCCGAGACTCAATCGGAGCTCCAGCAGCTGGGCCTCTAGAGCCCTCCTCTCGGTCTGATCCCGCTATCGCTCCTCCCTCTCTCTCTCCCTATCCCTCTCCCTCTCTCTCTCCACGCTCTCCCTCTCTCTGTCCACGTTCTCCCTATCCCTCTCCTCTCTCTCCCTCATCGCCTCTCTCCTCGACAGCTCGAGGGAGATCCGCAGATCCAGCACGTCACGAGGGAGCTCCTCAGCCTCTCGTCGACGCTCCTCCTCCAGCTCCGCAATCCGGGCGTCACGCTCTGCCACCCAGGCATCGCGCTCTGCCACCCAGGGATCGCGCTCCTGCTCAGCACGAACAGCACGGGCCAGGGCCTCCCGAATCTCGGCCACCTGTCAAAGCACGCATGCACCATAAGAGAACAGTGATAGAAGAAAAGCAGCTAGAAAAGGGTCGGGGCCAAGCAAACACTCACTCGAGCCTCGCGGTCACGCTCGGCCTCCTCAGCCCGAGCCACCGCGTGCGCCAGCTGCTCCTGGAGGGCAGAAACCTCCGGAGGAGGGCCCCGTGAACTGGAACCCGCTCCACCAGCCATCCCGGCTGCCGCTGTCTGGTGGGCCCGCTGAAACACGGGGCAAACGTCAGTCAAAGGCTAAGCATCAAAAATCCAGGTCACAAAAAAAATGCATTGCATAGACTCACCAGGATCTCCAACTCCTGTAGGATGGCCACCAACTGCCGCCTGGCGTCCGTCAGCTGGGCCCGCAGGTCGGCGATCATGTTGTCACGAGCATCCTGCATTGCACATAAGTCAGTACCACATGCATATACATATAGAAGGGTGAAGCATTTTCATTTCACACTTACCCCTGCCATACCACCGAGGGAGAGGCGGTCCCCGTACGTAGCTCGATATCGTCTCATGTAATCTGTGCTGTCCTGTACATGGGACACCACTGGGACCCCGCCCTGCTGCCAGTCCTGGTACTGTGCTGGGAAGCGCGTACGCCAGTCCACAATCTTCGCCTTCCCCTTGGTCTTCCGCCCAATGCGGGCCGGCGCATCTACGTCAACCCACTCCTGGGCCAGCCCCAACGTCCTCATAACCAGTCTAAGCCGTAGCGGCTCAATCTCGTTCAGGCAATGGACCCACACGTCCCGCCTGAAGCGAGGAAGACCCGCTACAACCCAGGGCTGGCCAGCATCGCCCATGCCCAGGTAGGGCCTCCACACCACCTGCATCACCATACATACATCATATTAGTTACCATTCATTCACACGCATAAACACAAAAAAAATCATACGCATCATACCATGGCCTCGGGATACTCGCTCAGCTCCCGACGAAGTGACGCCAGCTGGTAGCCGTGGGGTGCTGCAACCACGACCGGCCTCCACTGCCGTGCCAGAGGCACGGCCCTCCTGTTCCCATGCCTAGCCCTCCCCATCGGGAAATAGTAATAGCTCCACACCTGCATCCATCATACATCATTAGTACAATAATTGCATATTTAACTGTGGGAATGCATAAATAAAATGTTTACCTGGAGGAAAGGTGCGAAGCCGCTGACTGTCGTCTCCTTCTCCGAAGTCTGGGAGAGATCAGCAATCAAATGGGCAAGCAGAGCCGCTCCCCACGCGTAGTGTCCCACTCTGTCCAGATCCGCCAAGATCCCGAGGAAACGGCAGTGGATGCCATCCCCCTTCGTCCCCAGCAGAAGGCGGCCCAGGAAGAAGAAAAGAAACCTCCGAAGATCTAGGTCCACCAGCTCCCTCTCGCTCGGATCCTGGGTGAAAGCTGCACGAGCATCCCCCTCCAGTCGAGCCAAGAACTCCGCTCCAGTCTCGCTAACCCGCTGGCGCGGGTCGACGAATCCGAGCGCCTCCATGATCTCCACTCGACCGACTACCCTGCTGTCTCTATCAGTCACGCTCGTCTCTAACCACAGCAGGTCCAGGGCACTCTCTCGGTAGTCGGGGTAGGTGACCCCGCTGACTGCCTCTCCGTCAACCCGTAGCCCGGTAATCCGAGCCACGTCCTCCAGCGTCGGCACCATGTGCCCCCAGGGCATCAGAAACGCCCGGCTCGGTGCGTGCCACCGCTCCCTCAATGCCTGGATAAGAGGAAGGTCGAGCCGGAAGGGCTCGATCCTAAGGAAAGCTCCAAAGCCCATGGCGTCCACACGCGCCCTCTGGAAGTCCGGCAGCCCGCGGTATGCTGCCACCACCAAGGACCAGCTGATCCGGCCCTTCATCACGCCCTGCACACCACAAAAACCAACAAAGAACACATCAGCATCATGAACAGTAATAAACAATAACACTGTATATACTATTTTATTTTTATTTTTTTTAATATATATATATATATATATATATATATATATATTGTTTTTTGGAGGCGTCCAGGCCCCTGGACGCCTCCTTCCTATTTTATTTATTTCTTTTTTCGAAAAAAAAATCCAAGAACCAAAAACAAAAAATATATATATAATATATATATTATTATGGAGGCGTCCAGGTCTTAGGACGCCTCCTTATTTTTTAATTTTATTTTATTATTTACGTAAATAAATAAATAACTCTCTCACTACCCGGCCTTCTCTCACAGCCTCTCGCAC
This sequence comes from Amorphophallus konjac, assembly GCA_022559845.1. Classification (NCBI taxonomy): domain Eukaryota; kingdom Viridiplantae; phylum Streptophyta; class Magnoliopsida; order Alismatales; family Araceae; genus Amorphophallus; species Amorphophallus konjac. The sequence goes on from CM040121.1 coordinate 108,776,692, forward strand.
GCCCGTTTTAGCCTATTGAACCACAGAGTGAGAATTCCGAAGTACTTACCGGGTCGTGATCGTCCTCTCCCGCGTCACCAGCATCCGCAGCGGCCTCCGCGGCTAGAAGCGGCACCTCCATCTCCTCCTCCGCAGCAATCTCCTCTGCTACGGCCTCCTCAGCATCGTCTCTCAGTCTCCTCGGACGACGAGCCAGTCGTTTACGCTTGTCTCCACCTCGGTTCGGGCCTCCTAACTCCATTGGGGCGAAGAATGGGTCTGTCTGGTTTGACCGGATCGTTTGAATGAACAGTAAGTGAGTAAGGGGGGGGAGCCCCCCTATATATAATTTATGCTTTCATTGGGGCGTCCAGGCGCCTGGACGCCCCCACCTTTTTATTTTTTAAAAAAAAATTAAAAAAAACTTAGGGGCGTCCAGGCGCCTGGACGCCCCCAAACCGAAAAATTAAAAAAATAAAAAAGTAAAAAATTAGGGGCGTCCAGGACCCTAGACGCCCCCCAAAAAAAAATTTTTAAAAAAATTATAAAAAAATAGGGGCATCCAGGCCTCTGGACGCCCCCATAATAAAAAAATAATAAAAAATATAATAAAAAGAAAAAAGGGGTTAGAGTATGTATATAATCCAAACAAAAGAAAAAAAGGAAAGAAAAAGAAAAATCACAAAAAAGATAATAATTAAGGGGACGGGGGTCCGAAACATCCAAATGCCAGATTTTATTCCATCAGAAAGCAGAATGAGCTACATTAGGGGTTTAGGCGTCTTAGGCCTTAACTTCCCCAGTTCGGTTACATAAGCCCTCCACGGCTCGCACTCTTCCACCACATGCGCTAATGCCTTTCCCGCAACACTTGTCTTCTAGGGAGCTTTAATGGCCTTCGCTTCCTTCGCGTCCGCTTCAGTACCCAACTCCCTCTTCTTCAAAGGAACGATGCCAGTCGGTGGCGGGAACGAATGGCGTGGGATGCCAATCTGGAGGCAGCACCGATGCGCGTTGTAAAGAACAAACTCGGTCGCGCCAATCAGTTGAAGATCAACTTCGGGAGAAGGCCTCATGAGGAGATCTAGCGAAAGCAAACATGCCGGTGCGCAAGTAAAAAAGCCTTGTGTCACGGTGCGGAAGTGAGACCGCCAGTCTTCACGTTTCTTCAGCCACGGAACGCGGTTCACTACGGTACCACCGAAGCCTAACACGTCGGCTATATGATGAAGAGGGCTTTGTTGGAAGAGCTTCGAAGCGGTTGGCATTCCCTCGCGGTGGTCGAATTTGAAATGCAAATCCAGCCAGCAATTCAAGACAAGTGCACAACCAAATGGAGGCTTACCCATGCTCGAGGCAGTAAGACCGCTGTAAAGATAGGCGAGGACGGCGGGTCCCACCCTCTTTCCACGCCAGATCCCGCAGATAGCACCCAGTTGGTCTTCCTCCACCATGTTGTCGGTATAAGGGAACAAGAGAGCACCCGCCAGACAAATGGTGAACCTCTTCATGATTCCCTCCAAATAGTCATCGTCTGGTGACCCTCTCAGGGCGTCCATGACCCACTCCGCAAGCTTTTGGAGATCGATCCCCTTTTTAGTACGGACCTTTCGGGCTGCGTCGGGCGGCATGAAGCCTCCAAGGACACTTTCAGAAGTCTCCCGTGTCAGCATCCGCATAGCCTTCACCTTCCCGTCACTCTTGAATTTCTTCAATCCGAGCAGAAGTTCCACCTCCTCGAGGAGGATGGTCACCTCGAAGGTCGGGAAGATAAAAGTGTGGGTCTGGGGATGCCAGATCTCCACTAGTGCGTCCATAGCCGCCCAGTCCATACGAATCTTCTCGTAATGCTTGGCGTGAATAAGGAGCCCCTGCAAATGCCACTTCGAGAGTATGGCCCTCATGCCAATGGAGATATTGGAAGTTAGCTTTGAAAGCCATGGCAGTTTGGAAAACTTCCTCGAGCCTGGGAAGAGTGGATATGGCTGAAGAGGAAAGAAATAAGAAATGAAGGAAGTAAGAAGAAGGTTCACGTGGAGAAAATTTGAAAAGAGTCAGCTTACCATATGCGACTGGATCATCCCACTCAGATGACCCTCGAGGTCGGAGAGTCGCCTGATCTCGCTGCTAGGCCTGCTCCGCTTCATAAGGCGGGAAGACTCTCCTTCCATCCTGAAATCTCTAGATTCTCCTCTCCTTCCTCTCCTGAGCTTCCAAAACCCACCTTGGTGCATTTGAATGAACTAGCCTAAGGGGAGTTCTTATAGGAAGGGAAGATCGCTACAGGACAGAACATGTCACATCAGCGGTCGCTATCAGGATTTTGTCTGGATCTCCTTTGAACTGTGGTGCGATTCTGCTATGATTCTGCTACTTTATGATGTTGCTAACCTTTGCTGGCCTGTGCAGGTTTTACTAACGGGCGTCTTTATCCTATCTCCTGTCCCACCTTTCATTGATTGGTCCCACCTTGTCATGCATCATAGTATATGATACATACGCTACTAGAACATGCCGAGGACCGTGCGGCCCGAACGAATCTGGGATCTGAGTTCCCCTTCAACAAAAACGGTGATGATCCCGGAAGAATTTGGGTTGTACGGATAGGCCGTCAATTTGTGATAGAATAGGGACGACGGTTCCATTCAGTGAGTTGGTACGCGGATAAACGGGCCCCAGCCCAGTATCAGCTCACCGGGTCGGTATCCTGACCCGTTCTTCACAAGTTGACAATATTATCCTTGGCTATTTTATATTTTAGTTTGTTTTAAATTTTTCTTTGAACCCAGCATGCATTCATATAGGACTTTGATTTATTGCGGAAGATCATTCAAGTGATTCGATTGTGAAAGCCGTTGTGCTCCAATTCCCACAAATATGAGATATTCCACTCCGAATGAAATACTGAGTTTCTTTGAGACAGCCCTACGCTGCTCTTCCAAAGGAGACCCTTGTTTGGACAGACCCTCAGATATTCCTTTACTTTTTTTGACCCACCTTGGCCGCAGCACTTCCACATTGGCTGGTAACCGCTCCCCAAAGGTGAAACCTCCGGTTTATGACCCAGGTACTTCCACACCGAGAAGTTTGTCTCCTTTTGTTTCGTGCCTGAGCGCACATCTCACCCTCCCTTATTTGATCTCCGTCCAAGCAATCGTCAATGTTTGAAAGACCTTCTTCAAGGTCGCCTCATTGAAACTCCAGGAAAGATTCCAAACAGTAACGTCAAAAGCGTGTCTCATCACACCTTGGCATCAACTTATCAGTCCGCTCCCACTTCACTCCACTCCACTTCGATACCATTCCACTACGTGTCGCTCCCTTGCAAAGCAGACGCCAAGGCGGGGCAGCTGTAGACACGCCATTCTTGACGCCTCCTGAGAAAGTCTCATATTACTATACAACGCCCCGCAACGGCTTACGCATTTTGAATCACTCGAGTGCTTCCTTTTCTCGGGTCTTCTTCTGCCTTTTTCGGCATCCGGAATCGTCTCGTCACGGCATTCGGACGGCATCAACACCAGTCGGACGCATCAGGAGGTTCCGGAATCAAGAAGGGGGTCTACCGGGCGGTCGCCGACGCCTGATTTGAGGACCCGGGTGGGTCTTAATGGGGGCGTCCAGGCCCCTGGACGCCCCCATCTTTTTAATTTATTTTATTATTTTCTCAGGGCCCAAAAATAAATAAAAATATATATATTTTAATGGAGGCGTCCAGGCTCCTGGACGCCTCCATAAAAACTAATAATAATAAATATTTATAAAATGCCACTTGGCATAAAAAAAAGACAAAAAATAATTAAATATATATATATATATTAATGGAGGCGTCCAGGCCCCTAGACGCTTCCATAAAAACAAATAAAAAAAAATCAAATTGCCAGCCCTGGTATAAAAGACAAAAGAAAAATAAAAAATAATATATTTATGGAGGCGTCCAGGCCTCTGGACGCCTCCATCAACTCCCTCACGGGCGTCGGCCACCGAACGACGGTTTGTCGTGTGTGGAAAAATCCAAAATATAGAGACGTCCGGTCAGCTGGACGCGCCCATTTCTGAATCACGAGGCGCCGCTCACAAAACCACGCGTTGTGCCAAATCGCGTGCGGCCGTCGTCGGCTTTCGGTGGACCTGCTTGAGCCGTCCGGGACTCTGGACGCCTCCACAAAAGTATTCCAAAAAAATTAATAAAAATAGAATAAAATATTATTTCAGCCCTGATGGAGGTGTCCAGGGTCCTGGACGCCTCCACCCTCCGGAGCCCTATAAATAGAGGCCCACCCCCTCAGTTCTGAAAGAGCTTAGAAGTGATCCGATAGGCTGCCGGAGCCCAGAGGCTACGGAGTCATTTTCTAACCCGTGGGTTCTTTTGTAGGTGGAGGTTCTGCCGGCTTCTCGGGTGCTCACGCTCGCGAGAGGAAGGTCGTCTTCATCCACCGCGCTTCCACGTCGTCCCCACGCTGCCGAAGCTCCGCCGGATTTCACCCTCGGCTCATCCAATAAGCCTTTTCTTTCCATTTCTCTTCGTAGTTCTTTTGCATTCATCATCTCGCATCCTCTATCCCCCTTCATAAGGGCGTCTCTTCTTTTATACTTCTTGCATCCATCATCTCATTTTCCTCCTACTCGAGTTCGAGAGGGGTTTAAAAGATAACACCAACCAGGTGTGTGTCTTGCCATCATTTCGTTATTTTTATCGCAATGATTTGAATACTACACCTCCATCTTTCTAATCCACTTGTCATTTGTTTGTCGTTGTTTTGCAAGGGTAGCCGAGGAAAGCCCTCTCCGTCGGCCGGCCGGAGGGAGAGGAAGAAGCAACCCGCCATCTCCCGCTCTTGAGGTAGGCGCGATCACTTTCTTATTTTGGGGTCTTTCGGCCCCTGGCGATCACATCTTATTTTCGAGGCCGCGGCGAGTCACTTCCCCAATGGCCGTTTAAATTTCCGTTCTTATATTCTCTTATACTCTGTTATATTCTGCTCATATCCTCGAGGCCGCGGCGAGTCACTTCCCCAATGGCCGTTTAAATTCCCATTTTTATATGTTATATTCTTATCTATTCGTGTTCTCGAGGCCGCGGCGAGTCACTTCCCCAATGGCCGTTTAAATTCACGTTCTTATACGTTATATTCTTATCTGTTTGTGTTCTCGAGGCCGCGGCGAGTCACTTCCCCAATGGCCGTTTAAATTCCCGCTCTTTGTATTCTCTCTATATTCTGTCATCTTATTATCTGTTCATATTCTCGAGGCCGCGGCGAGTCACTTCCCCAATGGCCGTTTCAATTCTTGTTATTTAATTTTTGCACCATTCCCGTCCCCCCGAGGCCGCGGCGAGTCACTTCCCGCTATGGCCGTTTAAACCCCATATTTTGCTATATCACACTTGTCCCGCTCGCCCCGTCGGAGCAATCTCCCGTGGTGGCCCCTTCTCTCTCTTCTCTTATTTCTGTGTTGCAGCAACAAACACCCAAAAGAAAGAAAAGAGGAGCCCGCGCGCGCTCCGCGTCCTCTCTCCGCTCTTCCCCGAACCGCGTGACGTCGCTCACAACGGTGTATTGAACTGTCTGAAATTTGTAACCAAGAATATGTGACGGCCGTAATTCGTCTGAAATCCGTTACAAAAGTATCTTCTCACGGATTTTCAGACGGATTTCGGACGGAATGAGGCCGTCTGAAATCCCGTCTTTTCTAGTAGTGAGAGCTTGAGGGGGTTAGGTCGCATACCTCTTCAGCAGTTGGGCGAAGGTCCTATTTATACCGTTAGCCTGGGGCTGACCGTTGCTTTCACTGGGTTACCGTGGCCGAAGGAGTCGCGAGCTGCCCTGCCTACATGCCTGACGAGACAGGGAGGCAAGGGTGCTAGCTCTTCGTCCCTCTATCGGAAGGGATAGCTCCACCATTAATGCAGCAGGGCTTGCCAGAGATGTGGGGCTGACCTGTTAGGGGGAGCGGCAAAGGTGGTGTCCTCCATTTTCCCATCGCTAGACTGATGCCCATGCCACCATTAATGCGCTGTCGTGGACATGCGTCGTGGCCATTGCAGGGGAGGTGCATGAGGGTATGGCGCCTGAGCTTAGTCTTACGCCAAGGAAGGATACACACTAGGCAGGAGCACAGGGCATGAGCCCAGAGGGCTAGACTTGCATGGTGGGCCACCTAGGCGGGCCTTAGTGGGTCGACGGACATTACACTCTTCACTGGCCCCCAACTCTCAAGCAGCGAGGAAGCTCGGTGCTCTGGAGGACTTAGGAGGTTTGGCGCCGACTGACGTCGTGGGCTCACCGTCTTCTTTCCTTTCTTTTCCCATTTTTCTTCTTTTGGAGGGTCAGGTCCAGACAGGCATGCCCTTGATTGTAAATTCATCTTGATTAACGAAATGGACTCCTCTTTCTATCCACAGTGCCTTAGCCTTTTCTTTTGTTGCATGGACTTCTAGGTCTTCGGGGTCGTTATGCCTTCCACTGGACTTAGGCAGTCCCTTGGCGTCCCAATTCCCAAACCGTTGTATCGGCGCCAGTGGACCTGCAAAGGGAATCACTTCATAACTCGTTGTGTGGCTCGAGGCTAGCATCCCTATGCCAGCCAGTGAGAGGTCTCTTCATGTCCCCCAAGGGTGCCTTCTGCTTGCTATAAATAAGGGCCTTCAAGGGGTGCAGGGCCAGTAGAGGTCTGGCAGTTCTTCAGGGAGACTTCTGTTGGCTGGAGGGATGGCGAGCCGAGCGCAAGAGTCTTCTTCAAGCGCAGAGGAGGGGTCGTCCACACATCCGTGCCTTAGGAAGAAGTCTTTGCCCGAGGCGACCTTGTCGCAGGTCGTGCAGTAGCAGGGAGACTCTGCTGCATTTCGAAGGGGTTACTTGGCGGGCTGGCAGTCGGCCTTGTATAAAGTCCACCGACTGTATGCCTTGAAGGGGGTGCTGAGCATCACCCTTGATTTGTATGGGCCTGAGTCAGATGACTAGGTCCGCCCTTTGTACTCCCCTCCAAGAAGTAATGAATGGTTCTCCTCATTTTCTCTCTTTCCTGTGTCTGTGGTCGCCATACTCTTCATGTGTTTTTCTTTTCTTTTTCCTTCGTGAGCTGAGGGCATCGTCCTGCAAGAGTTTTTTTTTATAGAAAAAACCCTACCTAGAGGTAGGTAGGAGAGTGCACCCCCTACCAGAGGTAGGGGGAGTAGCCACTCCACCACCGCACAACTAGGGGGTATATTTTATTAACAAAAGAAATGATAACAATTACATCAAGCGTATGCTAGGCATACCTAGCTTATCTAAGCAAGCAGCACCATTAACAATTCTAGGTAGCTATTGCTAGGAAGAAGAAAAAATTATATTTCGTAGTGCAAGCCAATGTAGCTAAGGAATTCGCAACCGTATTAGCCTCTCTGAAGATATGGGAAATGGTATCGGTTGCCGATAATATACTCCAGATTTCTCTTACATAGATGAGAATCGCCCATGGGCAAGGAACCTTTCTGTTGAGAACTTGCACAAGCACTTGAGAATCACATTCAATCAATGTCGGCTGAGAAGTCACAGTTTGAAGATATTTAACACCATCAAGAAGATCCCTGGCTTCCGCAATAATACTATTACATTGTGCATAGAAATGTGACAAGGCTAATAATACTGTCCCTTGGGAATCTCTAATAACACCACCACCACCCGACTCTCCCAACTGCTTGCATGCTCCATCAGTGTTAAGCTTGAGGTGAGGCCAAGGAGGGCAAAGCCACTTAATTAGTTTCACCTGAGGACAGCCATTTGCAGATTCCTTAATTCCAAAATCAGCCAAGATCCTCCGCCTGTTATAGTTGTCTTCCTTAAGTTAAACAGCACCAATTACAAGCTTTACCTGCACAATAATCTTATGATACAAACTCTGTTTAGAAATTTTCTGCCCTCATATTTTGCAACATTTCTGGACGTCCAAAGTTCCCACGTGCCATAAGCGACTACAGCAAATGTAAAGAGACCAAACATAGACTTGTTCTTAACCTCTTGAATAGAGTTTAATATCATGGCTCTAGCTGAATTATCCCAAATCTGCAAGTCTTTTGCTTGGAAAGAAGACCAAACATAAGAAGCCCACTCACTGTTAACCAAGAGATAATTAATGTCCTCCTCATGATTATCCTCACAGCAAAGACATTTGGAACATTTAGGAATGCCAAGTGATTTAACATTAGCATCAGTAGGCAGACAATTAAGAAAGATCTTCCAAATGTGCACAGAGAGCTTGATTGGCAACCATTTGGACCAAATTCGATCCCAAAAAGGAAAAGGCTCATCTGCAAAATGGCCACTAATGCTTTTATAAATAGAAGAAATAGTGCAATCACCATTGGAAGATAAACTCCAAATCCCCTTATCTGGATCTTGGGACAAGGTGACATGCCTGATGGCTCTCCTAGTTTAAGGTGGAAGAAATCTCTCCATTAGCAAATTATCCTCATGGGTGGGGTGCATAATAATGTCTCTTACGGTGGCCTTTATATTAGGGATATTTTCATTGGAGACATACGAAGCCAATCTACGGTTGCCAAGCCAAATGTCCTACCAAAAATTGGAACAACAACCATCACCAATGACAACTCTTTTGTGCTGCAGAATCTGATTTTTAACTTGTAACCAGCATCTCCTGGAATGCCCTTTCATAGCTTTGAAGTTGACATCAATAATATGGCATCCTCGGATATACTTAGCCCTAAAGAACTCAGCCCATAGTGAACTAGAATGCAGACCCTTCCACAACATTTTGACACGCAGAGCTAATTCCGTATGTCTTAAAGACATGATTCCAAGACCACCACAAGAGACCGGTTTATAGATATCCTTCCAAGATCTCCAATGCCTTCTGTTACCTTGCTTAGAAGAACCCCAGAAGAAGTTAGCAAAGGAGCGCTCTAAAGTCTGATGGATTCCAACATGAAGGGGAGAAGAAGCCAACGAATAGATAGGAATAGATGTAAGGATATGCTTGATTAAAATCACCCCTGCACCTTACGAAAGAATGTTAGCTTGCCAACCTTTAATTCGCTTTTGAATGGAGGAGATAATACCAGCAAAATGAATTTTCTTAGTCCTACCCAAAATCAGAGGGAACCCCAGATATTTGTAAGGGAAAGAATGGCGAGAAAAGCCAGTGATATCCTCAATCCTTTTAGCTAAAGAAGCATTAGCTCTGGGGTGAATGAAAAAGCCACTTTTCCCCACATTAATGAGTTGCCCAGAAGCTCTTTCATAAGCTTGTAGCACATTCATTAGATTTCTGATTGAAGCAGCAGTAGCCTTACTAAAAATTGATTGAAGCAGCAGTAGCCTTACTAAAAATTGAAGTATCATCTGCATATAATAAGTGAGATATAGATGGGCACCTACGAGAACCAACAAACCAATCCACCCGGGCATTCACATAAGCTTCATGCAACGATCGACTTAAAGCTTCCTCCGCAATAATGAAACGGGATGGAGCAATTGGATCACCTTGACGTATCCCCCTAGAGAATCTGAAAAATCCAACTGAGTCACCATTCAGTAATACTGAAAACCAACAATTACTGACCATAATTTCAATAAGATTGATGAATGAAATACTGAAACCAAACCGTTTCAAGATAGCAAATAAGAAATCTCACTCAAGGCGATCATATGCCTTGGCCATATCCAGTTTACACATAACATTGTTTCCTCTTGTTTTCTTGCCAAGCTCCTGGACCATTTCTTGTGCAAGCGCAATATTTTCCATAATATATCTCCCCTTCACAAAAGTAGATTGCTCCTTGGAGATAAGATTTGGCAGTATGGTAGCTAATCAACAACCCGAGGTGTGTCCGACATTTTCCCGAACACCTTGGGAGCGGCAACAACAACACGGCATCAACAAGCCCCCACGGGCCGATCCCAACATCTCCAAGCACTCCATCCTTCAAAGGACATCCTTAGACGACGAAGGAAGACCCCCGGGGCCCCCCTCTTGGGGTCACGGCTCACCCGGGGGGGAGTTCACCCCTGGGCGCGGCTGCGCCCCAAGGAGGGTGAACCCCCATTGGGGGAGCGCCCCCTCCTCCCAGCCCGATGGCCCTCGGCCATTCTCCAGCCCAGTCGGGCACCAAGCCACCGACTCTGACCAACACGTCCTCGACCTTCGTCAGGCGACATCCTCAACAACCTCATCCAGGTCCAACACCAACGCCTGACACGGCTTCCATCACAGGAACATGGTACTCATGCGGCACACTAGCCAGCACATTCCCCAACACACCATCCTGCCAGTGCCAAGAATCATGATACCTCAAGCAACGGCACGGCAACAACACGTTTCACACAGAGGAACCAATCCTCCAATGCTCAACACAAACTCAGGAGTCCTCCCGTAGCAACCAACACTACGATCCTGAACCAGTGGGTCACAAGCCCACCACGCTTCCGCTGTGCACTCTGATCCACGCGCGCACAGCCGAGAAAGCAAACACCGCCCAACCGGCACTCGTCCTTCGGAAACAGCGCCAGCACACCCTCACACGACAAGGGAATGAGCACAGCTTCTCACAGGTAACCACCTTGCCAATATAAGGAGCACGTCTCGCACGGACTTCATGGCACACAAGGCCAACCAATCTGGGCACACAATGCAAGATGGAAATCCTAGCCAAATATAATCTCTCCAACCAAAGGAGAAACCAAACGCACTTCCGACCAACGGAAGAACTCCACGCTCGACCTGATCTCGAACCTCGCGCACACTGGAAACAGCACCATCCAGCACCAAGGAAAACCATCGCTTCCATCAGGTCAGCGCCTCCGACACACTCGACGAGTGTCACGTCGGACCACAATCAGAGCATCTCTCGATGCACCACTGCTGTAATTCCTCGAACTGTAACACACCATGCCAAGAGCCGCAACACAAGCCATAACGACAACCGCCGACGCTCATCCTCGAGTCCCGAACTCACCGTGGAGCCTTCACATCTCAAGCCAACTCCAGGGCGAACACAACCCATCCACTGACAGAAGCACAGGAGCAAAGACTTACCGGGACATCTCTGCCAAATCATGCCTCGAAATCCGTAGAACAATCGGGACCGACACGTCATTCTGATGCCACAGAGCACGACAAGAACATCAGGCTTGACGAAACAGCAGCTCACCGAGAAGATATTTCGCTCACCCGAGCACACTTCTTGATCAGAGCACCTGCTCTGTCACCGTAAACCACGACCTGAACACCTCAGGGGCTGGACAAACCTCAAGCTAGAGTGGCCAAACTAACAGCAGCTCCCTCAGAGCACGCTCACGGCCACTTAACCACGAACAATCCTCTCCAGCCACCTGACCACGCTGCAGATTCCTCGAACGCAGAACCGCAAGCTCACGCCTGCCAGCAACCTCTACCCAACGCAGCACAACCAGGGCCACCACCGATGAGGGAGAAGGCTCTCGACCTCGATCCTTAGACCCCATGCTGGCACGAAAGCCGCGAACAACAACCACCTTCACAACGCCACGCAGTGCACTCAAGCTCCCAAGCGAGAAGCTAGGCGGAAAGCGAACACAAAACCCTATGCCAGCTGCCGACTGTACTAGACTTTATGGACTCTGATCACTGTAATATTTCAAATTCCTATGCACGTCCACAATCTCCGCTCTGATACTAGCTGTAACGACCTGAGAATCCGATTATTGGGAGAGACCCGATAACCCGAGACTCGAACTGCCGCCCAAGAGTCGGGAGGGCTCGGAAGGGCTAAAAGGAGTGTGGAGGCACAAAGAAATAGGAAATAAAGTAGGACAATTCAACAATTAACAGAAATAAATAAACAACTACAGCTGTAACAGAGTCCAGTCCAACAGAAAGTACAGTCTAAAGTAGTAAAATATACCACATACCGAGTGAACACTCGGCCCGGTGAGCTGGCAACTGAGAACCTCCATACCGCACCCTCGAACCTCGAGGAAGAAGAACCGCCACACCTGAAAAGCAGGGAATGAGTCTCCAAAACAGAGACTCAGCAGGGATCCCGCAGAACCCCAACCGAAAACAACGGCGGTAGCGGAAAGGAATGCTACAAGAGCAACCGCAACAATAGGAACAGTAAACCTGGTGGCCGGTCGAAACCCGGCACTACAACTACTCTTACTGTATCGGAAACACACCCCGAGCTCACGGTCGGGGGCTACCGAACTACACTAGTACCGCTTATCGAAGTAAAAACCCACGGCAACCACGCCGTAGAGGCCTGTCTCCCAGAACAGAGCCAACCTGGACACGCTGTCCAAAGTGCAACCCTGACACCTGGTCACGGGTATCGCACGACAAGACGCAACCTCGGTAAAGCCACTAGCACCAGTCTCACGGTGCGAAAACCAACACACGTGCCACGGCGAGACAACTGAAACTCAACTGTCAACACGACCGAAAACCCGAAGGTCGTAGTCACGGAAACTGACAGTCTGTCACTCCCGACTCGGCAGGAGTACCTCCCACTAGAAGCAAGGCCGAATGCGTCCACTGACGTCTTAGTCCGCACCTCAGGTGTCTCTCTCCGGTCCAGCGGGAACTGAGACACCGCACAAGTAACCACAAATAAGTGACTAGCTGGGGTCACGCCCGTCGACGTGGGTCCAACCGCCCCCAACTACGTGTGCACACACAGACTGTCCGTCCCTGGTCGGGCCCTCTGACAGATTTTTCCCTCAGCCGGACTCTGGCTGCTAGACGCGGGCCCCGACGAAAACCGGTCCACAAACCGTCTCTAAGGGTAGCCTCTCCACCACTCCCTGGTGGGACCACACGCGTGTAAGCAAGCTACGACTAGTGGAGGGTCACTGAAGGAGTAGACTCTCAACTCAGCGGAAAACAACGTCCGAACCCGACGACGTACGGGGACCATCCCACGTACCAGCACCGTCGCATGGTGACCACAGTCGAAGAAGAAATGGGACTCACAGTCCACGGGCTGCACGCTCGGCCACGCAGAAATGCAGAAACACGGTTCCCAAAGCATATCACAGTCGCCAAAACAAATCCCACTCCCAGGAAAGGCGGGAACCCTCCAGCCCCAGGCTGGCAACTGGACTCGCAGTCCAAGGCCACCTGCATAGCCCACGAGGAAAGCACAGAAGCATGATTCCCAGGGCAACGCACAAGTTGCCACGCTGATAGCTGGACTCACAGTCCAAGGCCAAACACATGGCCCACTCAGGAATCATCTTCCAGGAAAACTCACGGCATGCGGGGGAGAGCCCACCGCACCCCCACCGACACACGGTGACTCGGTCTAGCGTAACATGAAAGCCCGACACGCGAGAAGGCACATGGACTCTCAAACTCATGGGCACGCTAAACGAGGTAGTACGATCCTCCCGACACCCTCAAAACACGGACACAGAATCCCACGGGTGTCTGGGGCACTCACAAGACCGCAAGTCGACCATTGGGTCACGACCGGGTCGACTAGGGACCGACACAACGCGAAACGATCGTGGAGAACACGAAAACTCATCTCGGCACCACACAGAGCTTGACGGTCTAACCTTGGGCCGTCACAGTCTGTAACGGTCCAAGCCTCTACCGTCACAACCATTCTGACGCACCAACAAAGGGCCTTCAGACGCTCGGTGCAAAGTTGGGTGTAACGCACCTACCCTGGTGCGTCACAGTCTGTGACGCGCCAGCCCTGATGCGTCACAAGACAGGATGAAACCAACTATGACGCGTCCCACTCAGTGCGTCACAGGCTGTAACGGACCAACTCTGGTGCGTTACGATGTGGGTACGCGTCCGCTCTGATGCACCCACATAGGGGCATTACAAGGCTGTGACGCGCCAGCCTTGGTGCGTCACAGGCCTTGACCCCGAACGACCAAAAGCCAACGGTCAGATCGTCCCTGACGGTCCAACCCAGGCGCGTCACAGTGCCGTGGCGGTCTATCATGGGACCGTCACACCCACAAACCACAAAAAGGCTAACGGGCCCTGTGACGCACCCACCCTGGGGCGTCACAGGCTGTGACGGTCACTGGAAGGACCGTCACACCCGTCCGAGAGTGAAACGGCGGGAAACGACCTGAAAAACGTCCCACGCCCCCATACCTCCACGGGAGAGGGGGAAAACAAGGGGGAAGCCCCCAAATAGCCCCTAGCATGCATCTAAGGCCTCGGATCGGCCAAAAACGCAATGAAACGGGAGATCGGCCTACGAGCCCTAGAACATGGATTTTTCCCAAAAATCATCGATTACGCCCGCTGGGCTCACCATAGCCTACAAAACTCACGGGAAAAGAAGTGCACGAGCTGGGGGTCCATCTCCCTACCTCCACCGAAGATTTCGCGCCCCGAGCTCGCCGATCCACGAAGAAAACGCCGTGAAACCCTCGCCGCTCCACGAACCCGCGGCCGAGCTTCCACGCGCCACCGGCCCTAGATCCTCGACCCGTTCCTCGCCTCCCGCCATCGCCGCCTCGCCCTCCTCCACCACCGTCGGCCGCCCGGGGAGAGGGGGAGAGAAAGAGATGAGAGAGACTGAGAAAGAGAGAATGAGAGGGGAGAGAGAAAAAGGGTTAATATATATAGAAAAATCCAAAAATTATAGAAATTCAGAAAATTACAAAAAATTACCTCTGTGATCCTCGGAAGGAACACAACGCAGTGGTACTGTCTCGGAGTCGAAGAACGCCACGGTTCGCCCTGCACAGAGTTCCGAAGGCACATTAGGGAAAAACACGTGTAAAGCACAAAATACACTCCGAGACCCACTAAAAGATCCGAAAAAAAAACTTGGGACATTACAAGTAGATTGTAACACTCTCAAATATAGCTAAGTTGTACTCTGTATCATCGAGGCGCCTTTTGAAGTATCGGCTCAGTTCTTGAAAGAACTCCGAAGTTAAGCGTGCTTAATGGGGAGTAGTACTGGGATGGGTGACCTGCCCGATATGTCCTCATTCTGGAGCCGATCACTATTAGAAAGGGACAAAACCGTGAGGCCAGTAGGCCAAAGCGGACAATACCTCGACGGGATAGAGTACAGGGCGTGACACTTTTGGTTAATAGTAAGGGCAGGTGAGTGCAAAGATGGGGTCATCTGGGGGGTCTTTATTATGATATCTTATTATCTATTATCTATTGATTGAGTCAATAATGCACTATTAGAAAGGGACAAAACCGTGAAGCCAATAGGCCAAAGCGGACAATACCTCGACGGTATAGAGTACAGGGCGTGACACTTTTGGTTGATAGTAAGGGCAGGTGAGTGCAAAGATGGGGTCATCTGGGGGGTCTTTATTATGATATCTTATTATCTATTGTCTATTGATTGAGTCAATGATGCACTTTATCACACTGTTGTGATGAGACCTTTAGGGTGAAGTGTAATTATGCTACTAACCTTTTTCTCATAGGAAGAAAGGAACTGAATATAGAGCTTTAGATCATTTTGCCATCTGCCTGTATAGCCATCTGTTTTATTCCTTATACTCCATTCACTTTCTATTTTTTTGTCGGGACATGTATTTGTCTCATCATTTGTCCATTATTAGCCCAATGTTTGTATATATTTTTGTATGCTAAATAGAGAGCTGCTTTATCATGTTTATATGTTGGATTTTGGTGATATATATTTTAGCAAATATAGAGTTAGGGGAACTATCTATTTATGTGTATGTCTGTAGTACGTATCTGTGCTTGTGTTACTTGTTCTATTGGCAAATAGTTACTAATTGGAAAGTAAATTTGTGTGTAGGTGATAAATGAATCTCTTGAAGTTGTTAATGGTGTTTCAAAGGCCGTGTATGATCTATGTTGATATTGATGTGTTGAATGTGACTTTATATTGATGTGTTAATTGTGAGTTTTTATGTTAATAGTGATGTATTCAATGTGAGATTCATGCAGGAAACATTATATGAATGTATACAGGTGTAATATGATTGCACAATGAGTATGTAAAAAAAAACAAAAGAACAATATACCTACATTTTTAAAAAATGAGACTAATACTTTTTCATACGTTTTTAAGACAATGACGCTAATACTTTTTCATACGTTTCTTTTAGTACGTGATAAAAAATAATACCTACATTTTTAGAATCGTAGGTATAGCCAATTATATGCGTGTGTGTATATATATTTTTAACCTACGCTTTTGCTGGACTACTCCTACGCTTTCAAAGTGTAGGTATAGGTCAATATCTACCTACGCTTTTTGCTGGACTATTCTACGCATTGAAAGCGTAGGGATAGGTCGAATTATACTTACGTTTCATAGAAACGTAGGTATAACTTATAGTCACGCGAGCAAGCGCCACGCTTTGAAAGCGTGGCAATTGGCAAGCAAACGTGGCTAAATATTTTACCTACGTTTTTTGGATCTATACCTATGTTTATGAAACATAGGTAAAGGCCAATTTTCTTGTAGTGTGATATTTTAGGCCTTTATCTTAGGCTTTGTTCAATTAATTCAATTTCAAACAGAGTCTTCAAGCTTGCTATGCAACATTCTTTGGTAATAAGAACCCCGTGCTGTAAGTTCGGCATTTCTCTCCCTGCTTGTTAAGGGCAACCCTTAGGTGGGCACTCCACACACTTCACGGCGTCCTTAGCCGTCTCTCTTAGTAAAACACCGTTGCTACTAGGGCCATGCTTGAGGGCACGAGGTCTTTTTCTCTTCTTCACTCGGCGGAAATATGAGAGTAGAGATATTCTGGGTAAAACAACTAACCTAAGCACACCCCGACAAGAGGAGGTCTCAAATAGGGGCAGTCTATTATGACCTTATTCTCAATATCATGTTTCAAATTACAATATCTTTCAAGTCCAATGGACACAAAAAAGGAAAATGAAAATCATGAGAAAAGAAAAAAAATGATGAGCAAAAGAAAAGAAAATTCAATGAATTATGGCATGGCAAGAGGGCAATAAAGTTTTCCCGTTGGACGTTATGAGCCCGGTCGTATGCGTGCCTAAGTGAGAATTAAAGGTTCGATGATAAGACAAAGTCCCGACGCAACAGACCGAATCTCTAGGGGTCGTGCTATGGACGGAAGTCAAAACCCAATATCTTCTTAACTTATATCAAGCTTATCCCTTTTTTTTCTTCTCTTCTCCCTCCAAGAGCGAGTGTTTCTCGGGTATGGCCTTAGTAGGGACACTGTTATACAAGGGCAGTCGCTTATAGGGCGCCACCTTTAATGCACGCCCGGATTTGGACAGTTTTTAACGAAAGGGGAAGGAACAAGGACCCTTAGCCAGTGATTTAAACATCCTTTGATGCTGCTTTAGCAATGTCTAAACTAAAATCTAAAAAAAGTTGAATATTTCTTGCGAAAAATTCAAAAAAGTTGAATATTTTCTGAGCAAAAATCCAACAAAAATTGAATATTTTCAAAATTCATAAAAAATTCAGATATCTTCCAAAAATCCACATAAAAATTCAAATATTTTCAAAACCATAAAAATTTGCATATTTAAAAAATACATTATATTTTTATGGTACTTTTGTAGGGATAACAGCTCTCACAGGACCAAGAGCACGGGATGAGTCTTCTCCATTCGTTGCTATCTATCTTTCGATTCTTCCCTATGTTGTTTGATATCTTCATGATATGCCACGCTGGGCATTAATTGATCGATCATCTCCAAATCTTTTCAATAAACTTCTGCTAATCTTCCAATTACTCTTGCCTCTGGGCTTTATTTCGATCAATATTCTTTCAACTTCAAGCTTAATGACTTGCCAAGATTGCCATCCTCATGTCAAACAATAAACAAAGAAGCTTTACATAATGCTTTACATGTTTCAAAACCTTGCTATGCTATGCCTTCATGCTATGATTTGAATGCTTTGATCTACTCTATACATACATGCTATTGATGCTTTGACACATGCTATGATGTTCATGGTTATACTTTCATGCTTGAATTATATCCAAGCCATGGTTGTTTGCTTTATTGCCTTATTCATTGTTTGTTCCCCTTTATATCTTGGCTAATGAATTTTGAGCACAGGAAAGAAGCTCTTGGTCCCACCATATGGACATCATCATCCAAGTCCCACGGTGCTCGTACCTCATTTCTCAATTCCCCTCATGCTCATTGTTATCACCATCTCCCTATATGCATTTTACTATATTGTATCTACGTTATTATATTATATCAAGGACCTTGTGGCTTTGGTAAATCTGAAATTTGAGTTCCCCTTCATCAAAAATAATGATGATTTCAGAGGAATCTTAGTCATACGGATAGGCCGTTGAGCTGTCCAAGACGGGGGATGATGGTTCCCTTTCGGGAGTTGGTGCGCGGATAAACGGGTTTCGGCTTAGTATCAGCTCACAAATCAATTTCTTGACTCAGTCTTGGCAGCTTAACAATATTATCCTTGATTATCTTATATTTTCATTTTTTTAATTTTCCTTTACACCCAGCATGCATTCATGTATGTCTTTGAATTAACGTTGGAAAACCCTTCTGATAATTCATTTTGAATGTCAATTAATCATTAATTTCTAAGATTTGAGATATTCCATGCCGAGTTGTGTCCTCAGTTCGCCTTGCTATTGTTTTGGGCTATTTCTTTGAAGACTCCTTTATTTGAATTTCTATCCTCTTTATTTCAATCCTTCTCCTTTGATCCACTTTGACTGCAGCACATCCACATTGGCTGATCACCGCTCCCCAATGGTGAAACCTACAGGTTTGTGACCTAGGGTACTTCCACCGCGCTGGAAGTTGATCATTCTTTTTATCTCCTTCGTACCCGCGTGCACACTCCTCATTATCCTAACAATCGTTGCTTTCATTGAATCTCCTCAAGATCGCTTCATCTCAAGCTTTTGATTCAATTCCTATCAAGTGATGTTGATTGCGTGTCTCATCACACCTTGGCATATGCTTTTCAGTTCGCTTTCACTTCTTTCCATTACACTTCATTCCTCTATGCTTCATTCCATTCCATTTCACTCTGTGTCACTCCCTTGTAAAGCAGACGCCAAGGCGGGGCAGCCGTAGACACGCTAAAATTGACATCATTTTGAGCATATCTCCTATCACTTTACGATGCTCTGATTTGACCCTCAAATCAACTTATTTGAGTGGTTTTTCTCATTTTTCTTGAATATTCAACTTTTCCAACTTTTCCACATGTTTTCCTATTTTTTCATATTATTTTTAAATTTTTTTCTCTATTTTTTGGGGCCCTTTTTAAATTGGTGGCTGCCCAGGTGGTCGCCATTTAATTGGTGGCTGCCCGGAAGGGCACCAATTCTTTTTAAGTTGATTTTTTTGAGATTTTAAATTGGTGGCTGCCCGGAAGGTCGCCATTTAATTGGTGACTACCTAGAGGGCGCCAATTTCTAAGAGATGGCAGCCCAGAGGGCGCCAATTCCCTGCAGATTCCCTTTTGGCTAGTCTTCGAAAATCAAGAATTAGTGACACTCCGGAAAGTCGCTATTTCTTTAAATAACGCCCGTTCGGAAGGTCGCCAATTCTTTTCTTCATATTTTGAGCCGAAATCGGATTATTTTTTATTCATGACTTCCTAGAAGGTCGCTATTTCATAAATGGGCGCCCGTGTGGAAAGTCGCTAATTCCCGTGCTATATTTTGAGCTTTTACCTCCATTCGAAACTTGTATACATTTCTAATTAGCGACTACCTCATGTTCGCCAATTCTTTTCAAATTTTAGAAAGTTCTAATCCGTCTCGTAACGCTTGGGACTTAGCGACACTTCTCGTGGGCGCTCTTTTAAATAGCGACCGCATGTGTGGTCGCCATTTCTTTCAGAGATCCGAACTTTGGCAGAACCTCCTTGTTTCTCTCTTTTGAGTCCCGTTTCACTTGGGGAAGGGGTCCTAAGGCTTTCTAATATTGAAGGGACACATGGCCATGGTTTATCACCTTTCAACTCTAATTAAAACATGTTTTCCTAATTTTCTTTAGAATTAACTCTGAATTTCAGCCCTATAAATAGGACCACATCTCTCCCTTGTGTAAAAAGGCATCATCAATCAACTAAGGGGAGGTGATGCTGGATTAGAGGCTCAAGGAGAAGTCTCCCACATACTTAAAGCTTCATTCATGAAGATCTTCTTCCTCCCTTGAAAATTTGGAGCCTCTTCTTCCTTAGAGCTTCTTCCTCCATTGAAGATCTTGAAGCCCACAATTGGACAAAACCAATAAGTTTTCCCTTTCTCTTATCTCTTTGTTTTATTCTTGTTAGCATTGCATGCATCATTATTCTTTCTCCCTTTCTTTTATTTTATCATCTCAATATTGAGATCTCCACATTGTGCACTCTAGCACACCTCCTTTTGTGCAACACTTGCACACTCCTATTTGCATATCATCATATCATTATTTTCATACCCTTTTGCATAAGGGGTTTAAGGGCCAACACTGACAAGGTGTGTCACTTTCCATGATTTCATGTTTACTTCATATTTTGAAATTTGATGCTACACACTTGTTCCTAATCTATATCTCTTGTTGGTGTTATCTTATTTTGCAAGGGTAATAATAAAGAAGAACTCTCTTCATTGGCCGACCGATAGAAAGAGAAGGTGAACACTCACATCTCCCAGCATTTAAGGTATTTATATCGCGATCCCTTCTCTATTTTCATTGTTATATTCATTCGAGGCCCTTACGTCTCTGGCAATCACCCTCCTCCAGCATCCTACGCATGCTCTCCTTTCTCTCTCTTTCCCATTCTTTTGCTTGCTTCTCCAAACTTAATAATTCTTTATTTTCCTTAAGCGGATTTCTTAGATCTACACCCATCCACAACAAAAAAAAAAGATTTTTTTAATGAAAAAAACCATGCTTTTTCCCCGCGTGAACCCCTCTGTGAGGGGTTTAGGCGGACCAAACTGGCCAATTTGGTCCGCCTAAACCCCCTGGGGGAGGGGTTTAGGCGGACCAAACCTAGCCCCTGGGTTGGTCCGCCTAAACCCTCCCTCCCCCACTCAGTAAAAAAAAAAAACTTTTTGCAAGGGTTTACGCGGACCAAGTTTGCCCCTTAAGTTGGTCCGCCTAAACCCTCCCGACCCTTCATCTTCCCCTATAAAAGCCCCCCCCTTGGGAGCTCCAGAGAGATATACACAGGGAGATAGACGAAGGCAACAACCTACGATCTAACTGCTATACCCTCAGACTTCCGCAGGCATCCAACAAGGATCGAGGACACAGGGAGCTTAGTATGCGCGCGTGGTTGGTTTGTTGATCGGCTCACACACGCCGAGGGTATGTCGCTCGGACTTCCCTCATACGGCGTTTAGCCATCTCACACAAGCCCACCTCCATCACACGTGAGGCGCTACGACAATGGCAAACAGACCCGCGTCTAAGGTCTGCCCGCATATGACAACCTACGACGGTCACACATGTGCCATGGTGCCGCACCTACCTTCGTTAGGTAACAGTGGACACTAAAAAATTCTCACCCCATGTTTACGTGCAGGGGAATAAAGAAGAAGAGAAAAGAGAAGAGAAGATGAAAAGAGAAAAGAGAAGAAGGAAACACCCCTCAACGTGCCCTTCAATGGCACACCTTCAAGTGCCCTTCAACGGTACACCCCTAGTGCCTCTCTAACGGCACACTAACTTGTGCCCCAGTGGCACACCCTGAAGTGCCTCTAACGGCACACTCGTTAAATCCTTCAATGGCACACTCTCCAGTGCTCCCAGCGGCACACTTCTTAAAAGCCCCAGCGGCACATTCCTGAAGTGCCCCAGCGACACACCCCTTGGAAGCTCCCTTCAACGGAACAGTGCCTTGAACGGCCCCCAGCGGCGCACTCCAGCTACCCCTTCAGCGGCACAGTTCAAGCGGGCCCTCCAGCGGCACACCCAAACAAGCCTTTCAACGGCACAGCCGTTGCACCCCTCAGCGACACACTCTGCCGAATAACTCCTCCGGTGCAGCGTTGAGCCAGCTCATTCCGGCATAGCGTTAAAACCTTTGGAATGGCACAGGCCAGCAGAAAAACACAACGGTTATTAGGTGAGCCCATTGGCGCGCAGCCCAGGCACCTCAACGCCAGCTAACCCCCTGCCTAGGTGTCGTCTTCTGGTTCGGCCATGGTGACTTCGACCTGACGAAGATGGGACTCGGGTCTACCTCGGATGGCAGTGCCATCATTAGATCCCCCCGTCAACGCCACACATATAAAAAGCCCCCACGAAGAGAAGAGAAGCAGGTGCATGCGAAGAAGAAAATCCACCATAGGAGCAGTAGAGAAGAAAAAAGAAGAAGAAGGTAGAGGGAGAAAAGGAGAGAGTTGGCTGAATGTAACGGAGCGGAAGGAATGAAGAAGGGGATGGTGACCCTTCTTCGTTCCAACCTTCTTCCCAGCTGTAGTCTTTTCTTTCTTCTTTCTCGTTTCTCTTCCTCTCTCCGTTTCGTTTGAATGTACTGTAATGTATTTTGCCCTTTGGCCATAACTTTTTGGCATCATGCTTCCTCATGAATGAAATACCTTCCTTTTTGGTATGATTCTTGTTATTCCCGTTGGCTTCTCCTTTGTTATTGGTCTGTAGCTTGCATTCTTCCCCTGGTTTTTTTTTTAGCCTTGTTTCAATCGCCCCTCGTGCCATTAGTTTGTTTAGCTCAACGTGCAGTGTTCTCGGCTCGTCAGCACAAGGCCGGCTCCCCTCCCCTTCGATGTTTCTCCGTAGCCTGAACATTACTCTACCTCCCCTCACATGGGTTTGCTAGAGTCTACTGTCCCACTTAGCGTTTGGGACTTACCCACTATCCAGGGCATTTCCCCCTTTGCCTTCTTTTTAAAGCCAATGGTCCATATGTACCTGTCTAGGCCTCCCACCAGTACACCCTATCTGTCGTTGTCCCATTGCATGCCTGAGGTGCCCCAGTGGCACACTCTCGATGTTTTCCTTTCCGGCACACCCTGTGTGCTTTGGCCGGCACACTCCCCTGTTTTCCTACCCGGCACACCCCTTGGCGTCTGCCCTGGCCGGTACACCCCCCCTGGCTGTGCCCCAGCAGCACACCCCTGGTCAGTCTAGCCCGGCACACCCTAGCCACTGATTCCCCAGTGCAGTTGTGACTTGAGTCAGTCTAGTGGTCTCTCATTCGGTGTTTTCTCCGAGTTTCGAAGTTTCCTCAAAGGTGGCTGCCTCGGCACACACCTCAAATTGTCGGGTCATACCATTCCTTGTGGGCGTGTTCCCTTTTCACTCCCTTACCATCCGGGTTAAGGGGAGATGCTGTCGAATTTTTGTCAGAAATAACAACACGTTAAAAGACAAAAGGAAGCAACAAACAAATAAAATAAGCAACAACAAAATATTCTAATCAAGATAAAAGAAATATGCAAGACTCAGAGGATTGGACTATTGAACATGGCCTTGTACTTAACTACATAGCAGAGAATGGGAAGCTTGATTGTCTGAGGCCCTCCATCAAAATTGCATGAACAAGGGACCTTCTCTCAAACCCTGCCCGGTACACCCCCCCACCCTGGTCGGCACCCCCTCAACTCATTATCATCCGGTGCACTACCATCTTCCAACGGCACACTCCGTATGCCCTTGCCTGGTACACCCTATTCAGCATAGCCCGGCACACTCGTGCCCCTTCTTCTCTCTCCGGTGCACTCTCACCCTCTCCCAACGGTGCACCATCCAACAACATTGCCTCTCATGCATCTCCCAGTTTACTCAGACTTTACCCAGCATGTGCACGGACCTCATCTCATATGCACTGACCTTAAACTCCAACGTGTATAGGCTTTATTCCATGTGCATTGACCTTGAGCTTGAGCGTGCATAGACCCTGCCCATATGCTCTGACCTTGGCTCCTCTTGCACAGACCCTGCCTGAACCTTACACATACCTAACCTTGCACAGACCTTGCCTTGCTCAGACCTGGCCTTGCACCGACCTCGCCTAGACCTGCACGGACCTTGCATTGACCCAACCCTGGAGCTGCACCGACCTTGTGCTGGCCCAGGCAAAGCTGCACCGACCTTGCCCAGCATTGCACCGACCTTCTCAGCCCTCTTCAGCCACTGCACTGACCTGCTTTCAACCTTGGCAGATTTGCATTGACCCAACCCTAACTTGCACGGACCGTATTCCATGTGCACAGACTTTGAACCCGAAACCTACATAGACCCCAAACCTAGCTTGCACAGACCTCGCCATATTAGCACAGACCTTGCCCCTTCAACATTTCAAACCTGCTCATACCTCCCTTGCCCGGCACACTGCATTGGTGCCTTACCTGGTGCACCCGTTAGCACCTCCGCCCGGCACACTACCATCTTCCCCAACGGTACACCCTCGACCTACCCTCGTCCGGTGCACTCCCTGGCCTTCACATACATGAACATGCACAGGCCTCAGCCTTAGTTGCGCTTGGGCTTTCCATTATCTCGGTGCACATTGCACCGACCTTCCCCTGACCAGGTGCCCATGAGCACCGACATCCCTTCGCCCTTGGTGCCTTTGTGCACCGACCTCCATCAAACCGGTGCACATCGCACCGACTTTCTATTAACCCGATGCCCATATGCACCGGCATTCCTTAACCTGGTGCCTTTGTGCACCGACCTCCCATCAGACCAGTGCTCTTGTGTGCCGACCTCCTTTTTGCTTTTAGTCTGGTGCACATGTGCACCGACCTTGTCCCCCTCATGGCCTGAACATCGCACCGACCTCGTCATTGCACACACCTTAGCCCTGAACACGCCCAGACCCTGCCCAACGATTGCACCGACTTCATACCCTGCCCAATGCATGCATAAACCCTGCTTTGACCAGCCTGCACGGACTTAATCAAAATACGCACAGACCTTGGCCATCATGCACACAAACCCTGCACCTAGGCATTGCACCGCCCTTGTTTCTCACGTGCACTAACCTTGCTGAGCCTAGGTTCTGAACGTGCACAGACTTTCCCTGGGCTTGGACAACCTTGCACCGACCATATGCTGGCCTCAGGCAAACTTGCACCGACCTCGTCCTCCCAGCCAACTGAACATGCATCGACCCTAAGCCCTATCGCTCACGCCCTAGCCCGGCACACTTCAGCCCCTCTACCCGGTACACTCGTGCCCTCCTTCAGCAGTACACCCTCCCGATAGCACTTCCACCCGGCACACCTCCAACCTCTATACCCGGTGCATCCCTGGCCCATCTCCACCCGGTGCACCATGTTGGGTTCGGTGCAAGTATTCAGAGGGGGGGTGAATGAATATAGCCTATAAAAACTTTCACCCAGTAAAGATTTCGCTCAATTAAAATCTAATGCTCACTAAAAATGCTAGTTCGCAAACTGAACAACCTTGAAGGCTAATGGGCAGTTGCAGAACTGAAACAAACACACAGTGAGATCACTAGAGTGCTAACAAGATAAATTTAGCCAAACAGAAAACTAATTAACTCTTCTGCTCAACCAGAAGCCAAACACATGGAGCGCCCCTATGCATTCATCTAGCGGAAGCAAACCATAAGCAATCAAACCACAATGCAAGAGGGGTTTTTAGGTGGTTCGGTCCTCCAGACCTACATCCACCCCACACTCAAACCGAGTGTGGATCCCGCTGACTCACAGCTTGAACAGCTGGGCATCACAGCTTGCATTACAACCGCTGGGCAACACAGCTTGCCGTCCGAGGAATCCTCCTTGCCCCGCTGAGCAACACAGCTTGCTGTCCAGTGGACTCCTCCACTGCAAACCACTGGGTAATACAGCTTAGCCGTCCAGAGGCAGTACCTCTGCAATCCGCTGACTAACAGCTTGACAAAGGAAGTTCAAAAGAAAACAAAAGATGGGAGTAAACATCATCGGAAAGCTGTAAGCACTAAGCACAGAATATGGCTCTTAAAGAGCTGACTGGAGTGGATCTGATCCAACTTCCAGCAAGAACAGATCTCCCTCGATCTCACTCTCTTTCTTCACTCTCTCTCTTCTCAACTCCTTCACGTCTGCTTCTCTCCTCTTTTCTTTCTCTTCACACTCTGCTCGAGCTCTCTATTTCTCACTTTTTCTCTTCTGCTTCTTCTCTCTTTCTTTTCTTCTTCTTCTGCTGGATCGTGGAAGCTCTCTCTCCTTCTAATTCTTCTCTCAGCTTCTGCTCCCAGGCTTCGATCACGATCAGGCTCCATTTGAAGACGAAGGCTCCATTATATACCAGCAGCAGCAGCAGCAGGGCGCGTGTGGCTTCCACAGTTCCCGCCCTAAGAATTCGGACCACGTGGCAGCATCCAGCAGGCTGTCAGTACACGTGTCCTCATTTGGGCATTCTCCTTATCCTTGGATCACGTGCCCAGCACCAATACGCTCAGCAACTGGAGTTAGATGGCGTCAACTCACTTGCTCCAAGGAGTTGACGCAGCCATCAGAGATCTTCAACCTTTTTAACTGCTGCGTCGACTCCATCAGCCTGCTGCGTTGATGCATTGAAGACAGCCAGAGATAAGTTGCCTCTTTCTTGAACTGCTGCGTCGACGCTGCCAGTTGGTGGCGTTGACGCACGAACATGTACATTTGTATACTGGCGTCTCTTTAGCTGTTGCGTAGACGCTGCTCAATTGTGGCGTTGACGCAGTGGAATAGCCTGTGAAGCTGAATGCTTCTTCAACTGCTGCATCGATGCTGCTTGATCAATGCGTTGACGCACCAGAGTAATCCACCAGCTTCTTTCTTGATTGTTTGAACTGTTGCGTCCACGCCACTTGATCAAGGCGTTGACGCATTGGTGTGTTCCAGCAACTGAAATTGGATGTCTTCAGCCCTCTTGCGTTAAGGGGTTCATTAGCCTCTTCAGTCCCTGTCAGACAGATGAAACAAAGTCATTAGTTCTAAGTCTATGCATTGCATTGTATAGACTTTGCTGTGAAGGCGAAAGCAATGTAAAGTATGCACAACGCAGTGTATAGACTTAATGAATACAAAGGCTTCATAAGCCTCAGATGAAGGCAGGCGCTGTGTAGACTTTGAACCAGTGTACAGACTTGTTGAGGCTCAAGCAGTGTACAGACTTCGAAGATCCACTGTGGATGTACAGACTTGATCATCCAGCAATGTATAGGCTTTCAATGTGAAGACTTGAATAAGTGAAAGCTACAGTGAATGAGTGTACACACTTGACCAGATCAAGGGTAATTCGGATGTACAGACTCTGAGGATCAAAGCCAACGGCTGTACAGACTTAGAATATTAAGACTGATGTACAGACTTCATGTGTTGACGTTGTACACTTGAGAATGCTCACAGCGTTGACGCTGCATGAGACGTAGGATGTACAGACTTAGCATATGAAGACTGGTGCATGAACAGTAATACTTAGACTAGCATGAGACGCTCGGATGTATAGACATGGAGACTTAGCCTATGCATAAGATGCTAAGTGAGACGGTCTAATGTATGGACTTCAACTCATGCGACCAAAGCATCAATGCAATGTGCAGACTTCGCCTGAGACAATGTATGAGACGGACGATGTATAGACTTCAGCAACAATGCATGACTGTATAGACTTGTGTTCTCAACGAAACACAAACACAACACAATGTATAGACTATGCTGAGTGTCTAGACTTGTGAGATGCATAGAATACACAAGAGGCTATATAGACATGGAAACCAATGCACACGGCTGACAGACATGAAGTGAACTTGAATGAACATGATGTATAGACTTTGGACTCCAAGGGCAATGTATGGACTTTCATATGAAAGGCTGTATAGGCTTGAGCACGGAAGCTCTGTACATACTTGATCAAACAAGGTCCAGTGTATAGACTTGGTGGACTGACTCCAATGTACAGACTTGCACAAGCGAGCTACAGTGACAACGTTTAGACTTCACGCTGTACAGACTTTCCAAAGATGCAGACTCTGTATAGACTTCAACTCAACCATGCATAATGTAGTCTGATGTATAAACTTTTGAAGGCGAATGCAGTGTACAGACTTTGCCAAGCAATGTACACACTTGTAGAGTTGACGCTATATGAAACATGGACAGTGTACAGACTTTACCCACTGTATGGACTTCATGCAATGCAAACGAATGTGTAGACTTCACTATGTAAATGGCTGTACAGACTTAGTCGAATGCATGAGACGCTTACTGAGACGCTGGACTCTGTGACAGACCAGTGAGTTGACGCAATGATCCCATGCGTCAACGCATCATGCAATACGCATGCAAACTCATGAATACAATGCTGTATATCAGACACAGTCTTATGTAATCATATCAGCAGCCATACTCAAAACACAATATCATAATGCACTGACTGTGTTGCAATCATCAAAAACAAATCAGCATGCTATCATCAGAACGCAATAACATTTTCTTCATCAAAATATAATATCAAATGCACTCACTGTCTTGCTATCATCAAAACCAAATAGCATTGCTATCATAAAAGTAACATAGCACATGCTTGTGCAGAAGAGGCACAACATTCTCCCCCTTTTTGATGATGGCAACACAATGTGACAGTGAGTCACACACAAGATTTTCTCCCCCTTTGACATAATCAAAAAGAAAGGGAATGGTTTGAGAGACACAATGCAGCACACAAAGACACTTATGACAATGAAACATCACTCCCCCTATCAGCATGCAAGATTAACTACTCTCCCCTAGATGCAAAGAAACCATAACTCCCCCTGAAGCACAGGAATGGATTCAGGTTATCCAATAAATCAATCTGAATTCTGCCTTTACAAAGAATCTGAATTCTGGTGAAAAGACTACATAATCAGAACTTATTACAGAACAAGATGGAAGATTCCAACAGTGTGGAGAGTAAAGTGATTTGTGATAGAAGGGCAATAATAGACAACAATCATCACAAGACATCTCAATGAATAATCAGACTGAATCTGATCAGGCTATCTGGAAAATCTGATCATGAGGGATTTTAATGCATACATCACTTCAATAAGTCTTAAAAGATGTAGACTCTTCTATCATAAAGGGTTATGAAGTGGCAACTTAACCAATCTGATTTAATTTTGATGTATACCAAATTTGTCAAATTAAACTCAATACTCATATCTGAATCCAAGTTTTAATAAAGGTGAACCAAATATTCAGATAACACCCAAAATCAATCATCTTTTATCTTACACATATGATCTCAATAGCACCTTTGAAAGATACACAGATTAGTACAGAAGTTAAACACTTTTCAAGAACATGAGTTGACATATTTTTCAAGATAATTTCATTTGAAGCACATTATATTTTTCCTGAGCAATTTAAGTTGATCAACACCTTTTTACATGAGGCACAACAAGTCTTAGTTGAAGTGACCCAGTTACTCAGTGTGATAACTGTCATTGCCTCTCATTTTGAGAGCAGAGTTAGCAATATGAGTGTCTTTTTACATGAGAAGACACCTTTATCAGAGGCCAGACTCCCCAGCTACTCAACACAGATAAGCTATTGCTCCGTCAGGTTTTGTTTCACTAAATTTTTATCAGAGATAACTATGGCACCTCATGACATGAGTTGCTTTATTTCATTGATAAAGAACTCAGTTTCTCAGAGACCGAGTCATTGCTCTGAATTCACAATTTCTTCATTTAGTCAACATTTTCAAATTAATGTTTAACAACAGTACACACTATATGCATCTTAGCCAAAGAAGCCCTAAATTCAAATTTTTAGATATCTGATGAGAGAGTCTAAGGTTTACATGAAACATGTGGTTAAAGTTCATTAAACATTATCATTCAGATATTTTCAATTCATTTAATTACAAATCTGAGAATACATTAATCTTATATCAGTCTGATTCAGTGATAATTCTTAAACCTATATGATAGAAATTTCTACAATGTTCTCAGACTGAATTGCATGACATGCAGCTTAAGTTTCTCAGATCAGAAAAATAAGTTTAGCTGACCAACAAATCAATAGTAGAACCAATTCAGTCACACCAGCTGAGAAGAGTGTGAAAGGTGAGTATAGGCTGGAATATAGACAGATAGTATCATGAAGGGAGTTGAAAGAAACTCTACTTTAACAGCTCAACAAATAGAAGGCAGAATCCTTTTTCAAGAGAGAGAAATATGACATCAGATGAGAGTTGATCAATTTTTAGGCAAGAGGTGTTCAAGATGTGACAAACAAAACACCAATTTTAAGTGCTCCCCCTGTCTAGATGCAATTAAATTTCTTTTCAGGCTTTTCAACTCCACTATACTTCATATGCAACATTAGTCAAACTCCCCCTGACAAAGTGCATGAAATACAATTAATGAACTGCTCATGATTTTAGAATATGCTCAAGAAGAATAAATGCTTTGTTCAATCAGAGAGAGAATTTATCAAATGTATCATTTTCATTTCAAATTTTTCATCATATGATGCAAAGCAGCCCTATTATGCATTGAAAAACATGCAGTCTACGACAATGGGCAAATGACAGTCATGCAAATGGTGTATGCAAGTACTAGACACATGCATTGACTGTATGCACTAACTGACCCGTTCAAGTTCAGTCCAAGTATGTAATCAAGCATGCAATGCATTGACACCAGACACATGCATTGACTCTAAAAATGATTGTGCAGAGCATCTATCAGCCTATTTATTCAGTGCAATAATCAGTGAGAGAAGAGCATCAGATATATGCAAGGTAAAACTCAGTAGCTGAGTCTGGAATGCAGACTGATCAGCTAGACATGAAGAGATCATCAACAATCAATCAAGCAAATCAATATGAAACTCACAATATTCATGCTCACAATTTCAGATAATGGAATTTAAGCATAGAGTTTTGGAACTGACCTGAATTGTGCTATCATGGGGTTTTCATCCTTGAGTGCCTTGGTTAACCCCTTTTATTTCTCCCACCAAGGCACACCTGCAACATATCAATCAATATGATCTTGCAGGGACCCAAGAGGTCTTGGGTCCTGAATTACCCCTATCAGGTGTTCTAAATAATTTCTTAGTAATATTGTCATCAAATTCCATCAGTTTACACTCAAACATTGAATGTCCAGTTTTTCCACAATAATAACATGAAGCCACAGAATTTTTGTTTTTATTCTTCATGTTAGCAGAAACATGATGCCCATGTGCATGCATATGAGTATGAAAATTATGTGTATGAGCATGAGTATTTCTTTTATTGACTTGAAAATTTTTCTTTCCATGCTCAGTCAGCCGACAGTTGGCAGCTTTGTGGCCTAGCTTACCACATTCAAAACATGCAAAGTTTTTCTTTTTATCTCTCAAGTTATTTCTAGCAGAATTATAGAAAGTAGGGAATTTGACAGATTTAGAGTTTAATCTATTTCCCTGAGCATGCCAGCAATCTTTGACTGCATGCCCATGCTTACCACATTCAAAGCATTTAAGATGCTTTCTTCTTGATTCATTTTTACCCCAATGATTTTCTGACCAGCACTCATTAGCCTTATGCCCAGGATTGTTGCAAGTGAAACAAATGACATGCTGATTGAATTTGAGTTTGTTTCTTTTGTACTCATGATGATTTGGGGTGTATTTGGCATGCATTCTGTCATCAGATTTCAAGGCATAGCACTCATTCATTAAATGACCATACCTACCACAATAATAGCATGAAGCATCAGATTTCCTAGGGGCATGGTTTCTATCAGATGAATTCACAGATGCATGTGAATGAGTACAAGAAGCATGAGCATTTTGCATTGACCCATCAGATTCAGCAGAGCTAACAAATTTCAGAGTATAACCAGAATTATTCTTTGCCCTTTTTGTTTGACTCTTTCTTGTCAATTTCTGATTATCCTCAACAGGTTTTCTTTGTTTTTCAATTTTCTGAGCTTTAAACTGAAAGACAGATTTTGAAGGTGACTTCTTATTTTCATTTTATTTTGGGGATTGCCTTGAAGTACCAGCTACATCAGTGCTTTGAACAAAAGTTGTATATAGCTGGTTTTTAGTGATTTTCTTAACATCAGAATAGTAATTTGTTCCCCCTTCAGAGTTATCATCCTTCCTCTTCCCAACAGTTTTCATTTTTCCTTTAATCTTGGCAGACTCAATAGCTGAATTTTCCAAATTATGAATTTTATCTTCCAAGCTAGCAATGTGAAGTTCATAACTGGCTATTTCATGTTCACTGCAATTAACACATTCGCTTAGAACTTGGTTTGTAGTTTTATACTTCTCAATTTCTTGTTCTAGACTGTTCAAAATTTCTGAATTTCCATCATAGACAGCTTTTCCTTTTTCTATAGTGAGAAGTCTTTCAGACAAGCCAGTGTTGAACAACTTTAGTTTTTCAACTTCAGCTTTTAATTCAGTGTTTTCTTCCTCAAGATTTTTATCCTGAATTTCATTATTAGCACATCTCTCTCTTCCAGACATGTGCTCCAATTTTTCAATCAGTTCATCTTCTCTTTCTTCTGCTTTAATTTTCTCAGCGAGCAGATTTTTGTGATCATCTTTAAGTGAGGCAATTTGTTTATTTAGCCATTCATTCTCACTAAAGAGATCTTCATTACGTTCTCTTAAAGCTGAGCATGTTTTACAATTTGATTTAGCAGAAGAGGATTGTGAAACCTCATTGATTTCATTCATTCTGACCATAAGAGTTTTATTCTTCTTTTGAAGATCTTCATACTCCAATTTCATTTTGTCCAATTCAGAATTAACTTCAGTGAGTTCCTGCATGCCTTTTAGATGCTCCTTTTTCTTATCATTCAACTGATTCTCTATTTCTGACATTTTATCCAACCATGTTTGTTTTTCAAATTTTAGAGATTCATTTTGTTTCTTAAGATTCTGAACATCTAGCATGCAAGCATCATAAGACTTTTTCATATTTGGACAGTTTTCACATGAATCTTTAAGATTTATTCTATCACATTTCTTTTTCAATTTTTTATTTTCATATTTCAATTTCTTGGAAACTTCTAACAAGTTTTCATACATCTCTATCAATTCATCGAAAGAGTATCCTTCTGATTCAGAACTTACCTCGGATGAAGTTTCATCATCAGCATTTCTATGATCAGCCATTAAGCACTTGCTGTGATTCCTAATTAGCTTCAGTTTATCCAAAATGTCTTTGGCAGACCTGTAAGATGAAATGCATACAATTAGAGATCTGTCAATTGATTCTTTTAATAAAACTACAACTCTATTATTGACAGAGTCTTTCAGCTTGTCCTTCTTGGTCCATTTAGATTTATCCTTCGACAGTTTGTATGGGCCGTGAGTCATTACCTTCCACAGTTTTGGATCAGTAGACTTTACATACCGATGGAGGTTTTCGAACCAAGAGTCAAAGTTATCACCTCTGAATATCGGAGGATTAGCCATCGAATCAGATAACAACCAAATTCAAAGTACAAAACACTAGACAATAAAACCAGATAAGCAAGACACGGTACTAACTCAGTGAAGCTAAATACAGAACACAAGAGGCACACTTATGAAATGCACCAGACAGAAATGCACTAAGACAGTAAATCAAGACGATTCCAAAAGACCCACTCTGAAATGCACTAAACCGTTAGCAGGATCCTCTGCAGATTGTTAGATCTGTTAAGTTAGAGACCGGTCTGATACCAATTGTTGGGTTCGGTGCAAGTATTCAGAGGGGGGGTGAATGAATATAGCCTATAAAAACTTTCACCCAGTAAAGATTTCGCTCAATTAAAATCTAATGCTCACTAAAAATGCTAGTTCGCAAACTGAACAACCTTGAAGGCTAATGGGCAGTTGCGGAACTGAAACAAACACACAGTGAGATCACTAGAGTGCTAACAAGATAAATTTAGCCAAACAGAAAACTAATTAACTCTTCTGCTCAACCAGAAGCCAAACACATGGAGCGCCCCTATGCATTCATCTAGCGGAAGCAAACCATAAGCAATCAAACCACAATGCAAGAGGGGTTTTTAGGTGGTTCGGTCCTCCAAACCTACATCCACCCCACACTCAAACCGAGTGTGGATCCCGCTGACTCACAGCTTGAACAGCTGGGCATCACAGCTTGCATTACAACCGCTGGGCAACACAGCTTGCCGTCCGAGGAATCCTCCTCGCCCCGCTGAGCAACACAGCTTGCTGTCCAGTGGACTCCTCCACTGCAAACCGCTGGGCAATACAGCTTAGCCGTCCAGAGGTAGCACCTCTACAATCCGCTGACTAACAGCTTGACAAAGGAAGTTCAAAAGAAAACAAAAGATGGGAGTAAACAGCATCGGAAAGCTGTAAGCACTAAGCACAGAATATGGCTCTTAAAGAGCTGACTGGAGTGGATCTGATCCAACTTCCAGCAAGAACAGATCTCCCTCGATCTCACTCTCTTTCTTCACTCTCTCTCTTCTTAACTCCTTCACGTCTGCTTCTCTCCTCTTTTCTTTCTCTTCACACTCTGCTTGAGCTCTCTATTTCTCACTTTTTCTCTTCTGCTTCTTCTCTCTTTCTTTTCTTCTTCTTCTGCTGGATCGTGGAAGCTCTCTCTCCTTCTAATTCTTCTCTCAGCTTCTGCTCCCTGGCTTCGATCACGATCAGGCTTCATCTGAAGACGAAGGCTCCATTATATACCAGCAGCAGCAGCAGCAGGGCGCGTGTGGCTTCCACAGTTCCCGCCCTAAGAATTCGGACCACGTGGCAGCATCCAGCAGGCTGTCAGTACACGTGTCCTCATTTGGGCATTCTCCTTATCCTTGGATCACGTGCCCAGCACCAGTACGCTCAGAAACTGGAGTTAGATGGCGTCAACTCACTTGCTCCAAGGAGTTGACGCAGCCATCAGAGATCTTCAACCTTTTTAACTGCTGCGTCGACTCCATCAGCCTGCTGCGTTGACGCATTGAAGACAGCCAGAGATAAGTTGCCCCTTTCTTGAACTGCTGCGTCGACGCTGCCAGTTGGTGGCGTTGACGCACGAACATGTACATTTGTATACTGGCGTCTCTTTAGCTGTTGCGTCGACGCTGCTCAATTGTGGCGTTGACGCAGTGGAATAGCCTGTGAAGCTGAATGCTTCTTCAACTGCTGCGTCGATGCTACTTGATCAATGCGTTGACGCACCAGAGTAATCCACCAGCTTCTTTCTTGATTGTTTGAACTGCTGCGTCCACGCCACTTGATTAAGGCGTTGACGCATTGGTGTGTTCCAGCAGCTGAAATTGGATGTCTTCAGCCCTCTTGCGTTAAGGGGTTCATTAGCCTCTTCAGTCCCTGTCAGACAGATGAAACGAAGTCATTAGTTCTAAGTCTATGCATTGCATTGTATAGACTCTGCTGTGAAGGCGAAAGCAATGTAAAGTATGCACAATGCAGTGTATAGACTTAATGAATACAAAGGCTTCATAAGCCTCAGATGAAGGCAGGCGCTGTGTAGACTTTGAACCAGTGTACAGACTTGTTGAGGCTCAAGCAGTGTACAGACTTCGAAGATCCACTGTGGATGTACAGACTTGATCATCCAGCAATGTATAGGCTTTCAATGTGAAGACTTGAATAAGTGAAAGCTACAGTGAATGAGTGTACACACTTGACCAGATCAAGGGCAATTCGGATGTACAGACTCTGAGGATCAAAGCCAACGGCTGTACAGACTTAGAATATTAAGACTGATGTACAGACTTCATGTGTTGACGTTGTACACTTGAGAATGCTCACAGCGTTGACGCTGCATGAGACGTAGGCTTTACAGACTTAGCATATGAAGACTGATGCATGAACAGTAATGCTTAGACTAGCATGAGACGCTCGGATGTATAGACATGGAGACTTAGCCTATGCATAAGACGCTAAGTGAGACGGTCTAATGTATGGACTTCAACTCATGCGACCAAAGCATCAATGCAATGTGCAGACTTCGCCTGAGACAATGCATGAGACGGACGATGTATAGACTTCAGCAACAATGCATGACTGTATAGACTTGTGTTCTCAACGAAACACAAACACAACACAATGTATAGACTATGCTGAGTGTCTAGACTTGTGAGATGCATAGAACACACAAGAGGCTGTATAGACAAGGAAACCAATGCACACGGCTGACAGACATGAAGTGAACTTGAATGAACATGATGTATAGACTTTGGACTCCAAGGGCAATGTATGGACTTTCATATGAAAGGCTGTATAGGCTTGAGCACGGAAGCTCTGTACATACTTGATCAAACAAGGTCCAGTGTATAGACTTGGTGGACTGACTCCAATGTACAGACTTGCACAAGCGAGATACAGTGACAACGTTTAGACTTCACGCTGTACAGACTTTCCAAAAATGCAGACTCTGTATAGACTTCAACTCAACCATGCATAATGTAGTCTGATGTATAGACTTTTGAAGGCGAATGCAGTGTACGGACTTTGCCAAGCAATGTACACACTTGTAGAGTTGACGCTATATGAAACATGGACAGTGTACAGACTTTACCCACTGTATGGACTTCATGCAATGCAAACGAATGTGTAGACTTCACTATGTAAATGGCTGTACAGACTTAGTCAAATGCATGAGACGCTTACTGAGACGCTGGACTCTGTGACAGACCAGTGAGTTGACGCAATGATCCCATGCGTCAACGCATCATGCAATACGCATGCAAACTCATGAATACAATGTTGTATATCAGACACAGTCTTATGCAATCATATCTGCAGCCATACTCAAAACACAATATCATAATGCACTGACTGTGTTGCAATCATCAAAAACAAATCAGCATGCTATCATCAGAACGCAATAACATTTTCTTCATCAAAATACAATATCAAATGCACTCACTGTCTTGCTATCATCAAAACCAAATAGCATTGCTATCATAAAAGCAACATAGCACATGCTTGTGCCGAAGAGGCACAACACACCACCTAACTCCCATCCGGTACACTCCTTTTAACGGTGCATCCCTCAACACCTCCATCTAAAACGCTACATTATAAAAAAAGAGAAAAGGGAATATAACAATGACAATGAAAATTCATATGATAATAATAATAATAAGGATATAAAAGGAAGAGAGAGAATAATAATAATAATAAATATAACAAAATAAACAAAAGAAGAATTCATAGCACATAGGTAATAAGAGAAGAATTAGTGAACAAAAAATAAATAAATAAATAACATTAATAAATAAATGATGATGATAATAAAAAATAATAATGATGATGAATAGAACGACATGGCTTTCGTCTCCCTTAGACCCTGGGTTCGGGAACATCAACGGCGCCTTCATAGGCCGGGCTTTGCCCTCGGGAGTTATTCCTCCGTCATGGCTATTGCTCGACCTTACTTTGGGCCAATATCTCACCGAAGTCATTGTTGAGTCAGGTGCGATAGATAAACACAGATCCAGAGGGGGGGTGAATGGATCTTTCAAAGAATTTTACCCAATTTAAGTTCAACCGCTTAGATGTGCGGAATTAAAAGCAGATGCAGATATAAACTGAGAAAACTTATGAAGCTATTGCAAAGCAGTCTAATAGAATAAACTCACACTCGATCCTAAACAAACATCTAGTGAGCGCAGCAGAGAAGTGAACACATAAGGCAAACAAACCACAAAAGAACACCAGGCTTTTTAGGTGGTTCGGTCCAAAGACCTACGTCCACCCCTCACTCCCAACCGGAGTGAGGCTTCCACTAGTAACACTAGCACAGCAGACTCAGTCTGCAACAAATGCTGCCAAACAGCTTGACCAGGGGAATAACCTCCCCTCTTCCTCCCAACCGGAGGGACACCCCAAGTGACTCCCAGCCACTTGGAAACCAGAGAGGCACAGTCTCTCTTCCTCCAAACCGGAGGGAACACCTAGTCTTGCAACCCACAAGACTAGAACCGGAGGACCAATCCTCCCTTCCTCCAAACCGGAGGGGAACCTAGAGACCCAAGTCTCTCTTCCTCTGAAACCCAGAGGGAAGCACAAGTGACACCAAGTCACCTGCAAACTAGAGGTCTCGGACCTCTCTTCCTCCCAACCGGAGGGACCCCTGGACTTGAAACCTACAAGCCCAGAACCGGAGACAAATCTCCCTTCCTCCAAACCAAGAGGGAACCCACAAGTAGCACCCAGCTATTTACAACCGGAGATAGCAATCTCCCTTCTCCTGAACCAACAGGAGGGACCCCGACCTCTCTACAGAGTATCGGAAAGACTAGATATCAAATGAAAAGGAAAATAGAAAATAGAGTCACAACGACTGAAAGGCTGTAAATGAAATACAAGGAATGTGGCTCTCGAAGGAGCTGACTGGATTGGATCTGATCCAAATTCCAGTAGGCAGATCTTCAACTGAAGCTTCTTTCTTCTTCTTCACGAGCCCTCTCTCTTTCTCTTTTTCTTCTTCTGCTGGATCTCTCGATCTCTCTTCTGCTCTCTGGCTCACTCTTCTTCTTTCTTCTTCAACTGCTCTCACTCTCTTTCTTTCTCTTTTTCTTCTTCTTCTCTGTTCTCTGTATCGTGGAGGCACTCACTGCTCTTCTATTTTTCTTGATGGCTCACTGCTCTTGGATCCACTTCAGCCGATGGAGGAAGCTCCATATTTATACCAGCAACAGGAAGCTAGGGCTAATGCTCTTTTCGATTCTTGCCCAAGCTTCAGTCCACGTGGCGGCTTCTCAGCATCTTGGATCACGTGCCAGATGCCAGCCTCGTGTCACGTGCCCAGACACATGCAGGTTTAATGAAGAGTTCAGTCGGTGTACAAGCCACAGGCTGTATAGACTTCATATAAAAGTAGCAGTGTATAGACTTAAGATGTGATAACAAGTGTATATACTTGAAGCCTTGAGAACGAGTGTATAGACTTGAACTTAGAAATGAATGTATAGACATTAGAACAGCATATGAGCAAGTGTGTACACTGAGAGAGTGTATAGTGTTGAAGTTCTTCATGCGAAGCTCAGTGTATAGACTTGCAGTGTGATAACGAGTGTATAAAGTTGAAGCAATGGAAACGAGTGTATAGACTTCGATCAATATGCATCAGACGACTCTGTATGGACTTGAAGACCCTTAGCCAATGTATAGACTTCAAGTGAAGACCAATGTATAGACTTCACGTGAAAGCCCAATGTGCAGACTTGAGCTATGCAAGCTACAGTGCCGATGTATGGACATTGTGAATGTTCAGACTTGAATGCTCGACCAGTGTACAGACTTACAGAGCCGAACCCAATGTATAGACTTGAGGAATTGAAGCCAATGTACAGACTTTTCGAATGGCTCAGCAATGTATAGACTTGGCGAACCACGGTCCAATGTATAGACTTTGCAAAATAGAGTCCAATGTATAGACTTGGCAGGTTGAACCACTGTACAGACTTTGAAGTCGAAGATAATGTGTAGACTTACGTTCGATCATGACTGTATAGACTTTGATCAGGCAAGCAACGACACCAGTGTACAGACTTTGAGGCGTTTGACCAAGGCAATGTGTAGACTTTACCCAATGTACAGACTTGGTGGTCTGAACGTAGGTAAAGGTAGGTAGTGTATAGACTTGGTGTGTAGCCAAAGCAGCGAACGTAGGAAAAGGTTGGAATGTATAGACGTACGTTTGATCAGGACTATATAGACTTTACAGTGCTCAAAGGCAATGTTCAGACTTGCAAGATTGAGACGCTGAACAAGACGGTCGGATGTACAGACTTCGAAGATCCACTGTGGATGTATAGACTTGAGTGAAGTGAACGGATGTTCAGACTTTGAAGATTCACTATGGATGTATAGACTCTGAACGTGAAGGCAGGCTGTATAGACTTGACATGAGACGCAAATTGAGACGATGCACAATGTATAGACGTTAAGTCCAATCAGAAGGCTGTGCAGACTTGAGCTGTACAGACTTTGACTCGAACATGCATGTGAACACTGAGACTGATGTATAGACTTGCAGCTTTGAAGAGGATTTACATACTTCATGAGACGCTGCATGCCAATGTATAGACTTCATGAAAAGCACACGATGCAATGTGTGGACTTGGTGACTCATGCAGACAGACGAGTGTACAGTCTATGCCATGCTCACAGTTAAGCAATGTCCCAAGTTCTGAGTGAGCAGTTCTGAATGAAGTAAACACATATGATTCAAACAATCCAGATAAATGCAATTATGAAATGCACCAAAGCACACACCACACAGCCATATTTAAATGCAGCAATATTTCAGATAAGATTTTCAATGAAACATTCATATGCACTACAAACAGAATTGTATGCATTCAAGTGACTTATAGTGTTTGCTATCATCAAAATCACAGGGACACAACAATCTCCCCCTTTTTGATGATGGCAACACTGTGAATCATACTCTATGAGTCATACTGACTTGATCAAATATTTCTCCCCCTTTGACTTCATCAAAAAAAATACTTTGATAAACAATATCAGAATCATTTAAATCAATTCTCCCCCTTAGTTAAACAACTTATGCAGTCATGCATATGCAACAAATACTCCCCCTTTGACATGGCAGAAGATATAGAGCTATTGCAGACAAACAAATTGATCAGACAATCTAGTACATTGTCCCCTTATGCATATAGTCTCTCAAACAGACCAGAGAATTCTACCCTTATGATCCATGATGCAAGAGAGATCTTCAAGGATGAACTCTGGTTATCCAGTAGACAGGTTATACTGAGAGATGTACCTCAGATGAATGAGAACCAATGTCAATCAAAATACAATGATAGAGGGCAATATGAACAGAAACGTTTTGAAGGTTGAAACCAATTGAGATGAAGGGCAATATGATCAGAAACGTTTATCAACAAAAACACAGGGACACTCAGGAATGCTGACTAGATTTCCCCCTTTAAGAAAGACACTCAGCAGGACAGGAAAGCTCCCCCTGATTAGATGATTGAGTGAAGCCAATTGATATAGTGAAGTGATGAGCATCTATCAGCAAAACACAGACTGTATTCACAGTGAATAAATGGGGAAGACAAATTTTCATTAGCACACCAAATTCATAAATCTTTGTAAACGAATTTCAGATTCTTCAATTATAATAGATTATGAATGAGTTTAAACTGAGCATCATGATTTAAGAGAGATGTATTCAAAGTTTATCAAGAAAATTCAATACTCATATCTGAAACACCTTTTAATAAAGGTGAACCAACAACTCATTTGATATTCATGTTTAACCTCCTTCCATCTAACTTATTTAAATTCAATGACTCCTATGGAAAATACACAAGATCATATTGAGATTAAACAGAAATAAATGAGACTGAGCTTGTCTTTAAATTTTCAGAATTTTCTGATACCAATTGAGCAGCACTTATTTTTCCTGAGCAATTTTGGTTCAGTTAACACCTTTTTACATAAGGCACAACACGTCTTAGGTGAAGTGACCCAGTTACTCAATGTGACAACCGTATTGCCTCTCAAAGGGAACAGAGTTAGCAATGGAGTATCTTTTTACATGAGGAGACACCTTGATCAGAGGCCAGAATCCCCAGTTACTCAACACAATCATGCCATTGCTCTGCCAGATTTTCAACCATATTGAAAAGAGGTAACTATGGCACTTCATGACATGGGCTTACTCTATTTCATTGATAGAAAACCCAGTTTCTCTGTGACCACAGTCATTGCTCTAGCTTTAAATTTTAACTGTTTTCAGATTCTTCAAACAAAGCTCAGTACACTTGAAATGATTAAGAACAATACTTTCTACATATATCTTAACCAAAGAAAGCCATGTCCCTTAAAACAAATCAGATTTCAGAAAGTTTTACATGAAATTCATGAGGCAATTGGTTAAGATTTATTAAGCATGATGATTCAGATATTTTCAAGTCTTTTACATCAAAACTTAGAAAATACATTAGGCTTAAATCAATTTGATTTATCAAAACATTCTTAAGCCAGTATAATAGAAGATTCTTCTTTTCAAAGTGTCTGATTTATGCCTAGGGTGCACTGATTAAATCTTTCCTCATTCGGCTGAATCAATGACATTGTCAAGAGAAATTAGCAGAGAGTAATTCTGATACCAATAGTTGAGAGAATAGAGCAATTCAGAAGCCAGCATTAAAGACTAAAAATCAGTCAGATTAGCTTTGACCAGTCTTGACAAGATATGAAGAAATGTGTATGATAGGAACAAGCTACCAATTGAATTCATAGTAGACAGAATCTATGGCTGAGTCTGGAATACAGACAGATCAGCTATATCAGTGTAGACAACAGAGAATTCAAGTGAACCATATATTTGCCAAGAATGGATCAGATTGCTAGACAGAAGGAGTTCAAGAGGTGAAGAGATGAAACAGGAATGCTCCCCCTATCTAGATGCAAGGAATCAAATTTTTTTTTTGATTTTTCAATGTAAGGAAATGCAATGCAACTAACTACATGTATGCATTCAGCAAATGAGATTATCAGAATTATGCAAACATCAATCAGACTCCCCCTTACAAAGTGCATGATATGCAATTAAAGCATTGAAACATGATTTCAATGTTTATGCTTATTCAGACTGCCCTATAAAGAGATATGACCCATGGTACTAGGCGAAGAACTTGATCTACAAGACCATCTCACACATAGTAAGAACCTCCAGACAGATTTCTCTGCCTTTTAGTAGCTTAATATTTAATATACTATTGTGGTCAATCATGATAGTGCATCAGATTTTTCAATGGCAGCATATGCAAGTTCAGACAATCATTCAAACACAAATTATGTGAAAGAATTCTTAATCAGGCAGTTTCCATCAAGAGAGTTGAGTGCAAAACATACACTTCAAATAAGGAGAGTTCAGAGAATTCAAATTTGACAATGCTGAACTTAAAGAATGTGCAAAAATAGATTTAACATGCTATGCAGTAAATCTAAGAATAAGAAGTGCAGATAATTTACCTGAAAGGGGCTTTATCAACTTGGATGCCTTGGTTTGTTTTACCCCTCTTTATTCCTCAGTCCAAGGCACACTTGCAAAGTTTTTGATCATCTTGATCCTGCAGGGACCCAAACAGCTTTGGGTCCTGCGTTAGCTCTAACAGGTATTCTAAACATTTTCATAGCAACATTATCATCAAATTTAATCAGTGAACAGTCATCCATAGAATGTCCAAATTTTCCACAGTATCTACATGAAATGGCTGGTGTTTGATTCTTATGATGCATATTAACAGCAGGGTGATGTTTATAAACATGTTCATAAGATTTTCTGTTATATGCATGAGCAGTTTGATGCTTGTTCTTAACCATCCAACATTCAGCAGATTTATGGCCTGGCTTCCCACAGTTATAGCATGAAAATCTTGCAAATGGTTTTGCAGGGAATTTGACAACATAGGGATTAATAGTGTTCTTATGAACATGCCAACCGTTCTTGACCGTATGGCCATTCTTTCCACAGTGAGAGCAAGCAAAATAATTTATTCTATGAAAACCTGACCAGCATTCAGTGGCCTTGTGACCAGTCTTGTTGCAGTTAAAACAAGTGATGTGCTGGTTCATTGAAGCAAATTTGTTCTTATTAAAACCATGTTGGCTTGCAGAGAATTTAGCATGATATGGATGAGATGTTTTCTTACCACTTGCAAACCAGCATTGCGTAATTGTGTGTCCTAATTTGCCACAGTGAAAATATTCAATTTTCTTTTTATGAGATGAAGGATTTT
The DNA here is from genome assembly GCA_022559845.1 of Amorphophallus konjac. Taxonomy (NCBI): domain Eukaryota; kingdom Viridiplantae; phylum Streptophyta; class Magnoliopsida; order Alismatales; family Araceae; genus Amorphophallus; species Amorphophallus konjac. Next base: position 108,820,283 of record CM040121.1, read on the forward strand.
TATCATGAAATTTCCTAGCATTCATATCATCCTTCTCCATCAATTTACACTCATGCATCAGATGTCCAAATTTGTGACAGTAGTGACATATCATCTTCTTCCTAGATGCATGTGAGTGTTTTTCAGTCTTTTTCTGATTTTTGTTCTGTTTTTCTATTTTCTTAGCCTTGTTCTGAGGTGGATATGAAGTAGAAGACTTTTCTTGTTCAGAACATTTAACAAAAATAGTTTTCTATTTGTTTCCATCAACCTTCTTTATACCAACAGGAGTGTCTTTGTCCTTTTTCTGTTTTGGAGTTTGTTCCACAGTTTTGGGTTTCACAGTGGACTTTTGTGCAGTGAATTGAAAAACAGAAGGACCAGCAGTTGTGTTTTGATCAGAAGCTTTTACAAACACAGTTGAAGTTTTATTGCTATTGATCCTTTTGTTTGTTGAACTGTAACCCAGCCCCTCTCTCTGAGAGTTATCACTCTTTCCCAGAAACTTATTCAGATTGTCCTTTCCCTTGACAAATTTTGATAGAGAATTTTTCAAATCTTTAATCTCAGAATTCAAATCAGCAATTTTAGCTTCATATTTGGACAAATCTGTTTCACAGGAAATTACTTGTTGATGCAAGGCATCATTCAGACTTTTGAGTCTTTCTACTTCCTATTTTAATTCTATTTCCTTGTCAGCTTCAGATAGGGACTTGTAAAGATCATCAACTTCTTGTTGAAGGGATGTGATAGTAAGTTCATATCCAGCTATTTTCTGTTCACTGCAACTGACATTTCCATTTAACATTAAGTTGATGGTTTTTAGACTCTCAATTTCTTGTTCTGCATCCACCAACCTATCAGAATTGTTCATGCTCACACCCTTGCCTTTTTCAATTGTCAATAGCCTATCTGACAGTTGGGTGTTTAGATGATTCAGCTTGTTGATTTCCTCTTTCAATTTCCTATTTTTCTCTAGGAGATCATCATCAAACATCCAATCATCTAAGGAAGACTGACATTCATAAAAATTTTCCTGTTGTTTCTCAGATTGAGGTTTGTTGAGATTTTTCTGAAGCTCTAGATTCATTATTCTATCAACCTCCATTTTTTCAGAAATCAATCTGTTTTCTTTTTCAAGACTCATCAATTTGTGTTCAAATTCCTTGGACTGGTTTTTGAGTCTTTCATTTTCAGATTTCATATCTTCAGCTTCAGTTTTCTTTTCTAGCAATGATTTATTTTCTTCTTTCAGAGATTTGATTAAATCCTTTTGAAGTTTATCATCAGAATCAAATTCATTTATCAAGTCTCTTAAAGCTGCACAAGCATTGCAAGCATTTTCAGATTTCATTTTTTCAAGTTCAGAGTTGACACATTCTAATTCTCTCACCAATTTTTCATTCTGAACTGCATTATAGTGATGAACCTGATCATCAATTAAACTAAGCCTCTCCTTAAGTTCAGAAATTTCACAAACATGGTCCTGATTCTCCTTTTTGTGTAAACCAATTTGTTTCATAAGAGTTTGTTTTTCAGATTTCAAATGATCTAGATCTGTAGTAATAGAATCAAAATCTTGTAGTTGTCTTCTAAAGATTTCATTTTCAATTTTCAGAATTTCAGGACTTTCACCTCGAGATTTAGCATTCTCATGATTCTTTAGCTCCTTTTTCAGACTTTTATACTTCTTCCCTAGTTTTTTATAGGATCTTGTCAGATTGGCATAGGCATCTTCCCAGTCATCTAAAGAAAAATTCTCGAAAGGGTTTACCTCCTCATCATCCTGTTCTTCGGATTCATCTTGATCACTACCATGGTTGCTCTTGTCAGCCATCAGGCAACTGTCCTCATCTCTCCTCTGAGTTAGCTTCAGCTTTTCCAGAATGTCCTTGGCGGACCTGCAGTCATAAAAACAAGAATGTAGAGCCTTGTCAGTAGCTTCTTCCATTAGATTCAAAACTTTCTGATTCTCTTCATTTCTCGATCTATGACTTTTAGTCCATTTGGACTTTTCCTTTGGCAGTCTGTGAGGACCATGTGAGATTAACTTCCACAGATCCGGATTCATCAAATTCACATAGTTATGTAGACTGCTAACCCATGAGTTAAAGTTAGAGCCATTAAAAACTGGTGGAGAACCCATTGAATAAATCGGTAAGCAAATTAATGCAGCAAAGAGTAAAATCAGAAATGCACCAAGGACAGCAGGATCCTCTACAGATCGTTGGATCTGATTAGTCAGAGAACTGCTCTGATACTAATTGTTGAGTCAGGTGCGATAGATAAACACAGATCCAGAGGGGGGGTGAATGGATCTTTCAAAGAATTTTACCCAATTTAAGTTCTACCGCTTAGATGTGCGGAATTAAAAGCGGATGCAGATATAAACTGAGAAAACTTAGGAAGCTATTGCAAAGCAGTCTAATAGAATAAACTCACACTCGATCCTAAACAAACATCTAGTGAGCACAGCAGAGAAGTGAACACATAAGGCAAACAAACCACAAAAGAACACCAGGCTTTTTAGGTGGTTCGGTCCAAAGACCTACGTCCACCCCTCACTCCCAACCGGAGTGAGGCTTCCACTAGTAACACTAGCACAGCAGACTCAGTCTGCAACAAATGCTGCCAAACAGCTTGACCAGGGGAACAATCTCCCCTCTTCCTCCCAACTGGAGGGACACCCCAAGTGACTCCCAGCCACTTGGAAACCAGAGACGCACAGTCTCTCTTCCTCCAAACCGGAGGGAACACCTAGTCTTGCAACCCACAAGACTAGAACCGGAGGACCAATCCTCCCTTCCTCCAAACCGGAGGGGAACCTAGAGACCCAAGCCTCTCTTCCTCTGAAACCCAGAGGGAAGCACAAGTGACACCAAGTCACCTACAAACTAGAGGTCTCGGACCTCTCTTCCTCCCAACCGGAGGGACCCCTGGACTTGAAACCTACAAGCCTAGAACCGGAGACAAATCTCCCTTCCTCTAAACCAGGAGGGAACCCACAAGTAGCACCCAGCTACTTGCAACCGGAGATAGCAATCTCCCTTCTCCTGAACCAACAGGAGGGACCCCGACCTCTCTACAGAGTATCGAAAAGACTAGATATCAAATGAAAAGGAAAACAGAAAATAGAGTCACAGCGACTGAAAGGCTGTAAATGAAATACAAGGAATGTGGCTCTCGAAGGAGCTGACTGGATTGGATCTGATCCAAATTCCAGTAGGCAGATCTTCAACTGAAGCTTCTTTCTTCTTCTTCACGAGCCCTCTCTCTTTCTCTTTTTCTTCTTCTGCTGGATCTCTCGATCTCTCTTTTGCTCTCTGGCTCACTCTTCTTCTTTCTTCTTCAACTGCTCTCACTCTCTTTCTTTCTCTTTTTCTTCTTCTTCTCTGTTCTCTGTATCGTGGAGGCACTCACTGCTCTTCTATTTTTCTTGATGGCTCACTGCTCTTGGATCCACTTCAGCCGATGGAGGAAGCTCCATATTTATACCAGCAACAGGAAGCTAGGGCTAATGCTCTTTTCGATTCTTGCCCAAGCTTCAGTCCACGTGGCGGCTTCTCAGCATCTTGGATCACGTGCCAGATGCCAGCCTCGTGTCACGTGCCCAGACACATGCAGGTTTAATGAAGAGTTCAGTCGGTGTACAAGCCACAGGCTGTATAGACTTCATATAAAAGTAGCAGTGTATAGACTTAAGATGTGATAACAAGTGTATATACTTGAAGCCTTGAGAACGAGTGTATAGACTTGAACTTAGAAATGAATGTATAGACATTAGAACAGCATATGAGCAAGTGTGTACACTGAGAGAGTGTATAGTGTTGAAGTTCTTCATGCGAAGCTCAGTGTATAGACTTGCAGTGTGATAACGAGTGTATAAAGTTGAAGCAATGGAAACGAGTGTATAGACTTCAATCAATATGCATCAGACGACTCTGTATGGACTTGAAGACCCTTAGCCAATGTATAGACTTCAAGTGAAGACCAATGTATAGACTTCACGTGAAAGCCCAATGTGCAGACTTGAGCTATGCAAGCTACAGTGCCGATGTATGGACTTTGTGAATGTTCAGACTTGAATGCTCGACCAGTGTACAGACTTGCAGAGCCGAACCCAATGTATAGACTTGAGGAATTGAAGCCAATGTACAGACTTGTCGAATGGCTCAGCAATGTATAGACTTGGCGAACCACGGTCCAATGTATAGACTTTGGCAAACATAGTCCAATGTATAGACTTGGCAGGTTGAACCACTGTACAGACTTTGAAGTCGAAGACAATGTGTAGACTTACGTTCGATCATGACTGTATAGACTTTGATCAGGCAAGCAACGACACCAGTGTACAGACTTTGAGGCGTTTGACCAAGGCAATGTGTAGACTTTACCCAATGTACAGACTTGGTGGTCTGAACGTAGGTAAAGGTAGGTAGTGTATAGACTTGGTGTGTAGCCAAAGCAGCGAACGTAGGAAAAGGTTGGAATGTATAGACTTACGTTCGATCAGGACTGTATAGACTTTACAGTGCTCAAAGGCAATGTTCAGACTTGCAAGATTGAGACGCTGAACAAGACGGTCGGATGTACAGACTTCGAAGATCCACTGTGGATGTATAGACTTGAGTGAAGTGAACGGATGTTCAGACTTTGAAGATCCACTGTGGATGTATAGACTCTGAACGTGAAGGCAGGCTGTATAGACTTGGCATGAGACGCAAATTGAGACGATGCACAATGTATAGACGTTAAGTCCAATTAGAAGGCTGTGCAGACTTGAGCTGTACAGACTTTGACTCGAACATGCATGTGAACACTGAGACGGATGTATAGACTTGCAGCTTTGAAGAGGATTTACATACTTCATGAGACGCTGCATGCCAATGTATAGACTTCATGAAAAGCACACGATGCAATGTGTGGACTTGGTGACTCATGCAGACAGACGAGTGTACAGTCTATGCCATGCTCACAGTTAAACAATGTCCCAACTTCTGAATGAGCTGTTCTGAATGAAGTAAACACATATGATTCAAACAATCCAGATAAATGCAATTAGGAAATGCACCAAAGCACACACCACACAGCCATATTTAAATGCAACAATATTTCAGATAAGATTTTCAATGAAACATTCATATGCACTACAAACAGAATTGTATGCATTCAAGTGACTTATAGTGTTTGCTATCATCAAAATCACAGGGACACAATAGTCATCCCCCCTTTGCTACTGGGATTTGATCCCATCTTCTTATCAAAATTGCCGTCTCCTGGCAGACCCTTATACGGGTTTGTTTCCATTTACGCCATACCTTCAATACGGACCTCTGTCTGAACATAAAGTGGTCCATGAATGACCGACAAAATCTGAATGGAACGAGAAGGCTCTCATCATACCCGGACCCTACGCACGGTAATATCAATAAGGCCTTCATGGGTCACGCTTAGACCTCGAGACCGCCCCGATTATGGTCATTGCCCGACCCGTATCCTCAACCTACAGCCCGCTCCCTTTGAATACATATTGGTTCTGGGATCTGATCCCGGGACATTCCCCCGTTGCCCCTTGGCGCCGAAATATTGACGATGCCCACGCGAGCCTGACTTCGACCGCAGGGGGCCCACCGCAGTATGGTCACAGTCTGATCTTGCTCCGGGCCGACAAATTCACCGGTTCCCGACCCCTCCAACTGGGATTTAACTGGATATTCCTCGTCCTTCTGAATAATAAATTTGTCACATCCCGACATACATACGCTCCGGTTTTCCCGTGACGATTATGCTTTTCTCAAGCCGGATATTCATCCGAACATTAAATGGTCAACATATGACTGACATGATCTCAAATACTTTCTTTACGCCCTCGTATGAGGACTTCAATGTTCCTCAATATATTTTTATGCAATTAATTTTCTGGCCATGAGGTCCTGTTTTCCGGTGATTAATCAAGGGTGTTCCCATCTCCGAGGGGATGTAAATAACGCCGTGACCTTTATGGCGAGGTGGGTTTTGGTCCCGACACGAACTACATAATCATCTGATTAGTCAAATCGAGCGCACAATAAATCATCACTTTGTGACTAGCACGTCCACGCACTTAATAAACCCAATAAACCAATAATCAACTATTTAAGATAATAAGTGCGTCCACAGTAACCGCGTGCCCATCGCTCGCCCCGAGTTGGCCATCAACCGCTCTGACTGATGACTCGAGTTAGCCGGACCCTGGCCCAGGAGCCACGTTCTCGGGACCGGTCCAGACTCCCCAGCATGAAGATACTCGCCCCTCAGGAACCGTATCCGACTGCTCATCTCGAGCCACATCCGGCCCTCCTCCAGGTGACGACCAGTATCTTTTCCTGCCATCAAGTCTAGCCCTCCCTCAACAAATCGGGCACGTCCCTTGCCTCAAGGAGAGCCTCTGTAAAAACACGCGGATGTCTGCCTTGCTACGCATTGACCCGGGGACCGACCGACATGTCGGAATTATCCCGCGGCTTGCACTGATTGTACTTTGGCCTTCTAGGACCATTTGTAAAGCACTCGTGGCTTCCATATAGTATAAAACCAGTTGAACACACGCACCCGTACCCGGGTCTCAGCCTCCTCCCGCACTACCCAGTGTGTTTCCGGCATCTCCCACTCCAGTAAATCAAACCTCCCAGTCAAATGCACCCTCATAGCTGGAGGGTGCCCCCGGCCCCCTATACACGGCTTAAGACATATACAGACTTCTCTTCAGCACGGAACAAAAGTGTTCGAATTCAATCCGATGTAAATAAACACTGACCTCTTGCGGTCGGTGGGGAAAGATATCCAGTACACGATTCCCCACAATCGCCTGCGCACTCACACCCATGGAACCTCTTCTCTCCACGTGTCGCCCGACTGTCCGAGCGCACGTGCCGCGTCCTGGCGACACTTCCTGTAATGCCCCAGATTTTTCGGATCCTTTTTCGTGGGTCCCGGATCTGGTTTCTCAGAGTGTCTGACTCCGTTGTGTCTGAAATTTCGTTCCAGACATCTTTCATGTTCGGATCGGCGCGATCCGGAGTCGTTTCGGAGGCCCGGAGGCGTTCCGTGGCTTTTTCCGCGTATGTTTTCCGATTCCCGGCGTGGGTTTCGGCTTTCCCTTCGGAACCTCGTTACGGGTGAACCGGGCCGTTCACCAGGGCGTGAGTGGTACCGTTGTGATCGGTGCGTCCCGAAGATCGCGAGGGTGTGATTTTCTATTTTTCGGTATTTTTCTGAATTTCTGGATTTTCCTATATATTAACCCACCCTCTCTCTCCCCTCTCATTTCTCTCTTATCTCCCTCTCTCTTCTCATGCTCTCTCCTCTCTCCCTTTCTCTCTCCGGCGGCCGACGGGGCGGAGTACGGGCGAGGTGGGGACGGCGTGGGCGAGGATGGATGAGGATCGAGGCGGTGGAGGCGCGTGGAAGCTCGGCCGTGAGTTCGTGGAACAGCGAGGCTTCAACGGCGTTTTCTTCGTGGATCGGCGTCCACGGTGCGCGAAATCTTCGGTGGAGGTAGGGTGATGGACCCTCAGCCCGTGTACTTCCTTTCCCGCGAGTTTCGTAGGCCGTGGTGAGCCGAGCGGGCTAAACGGGACGTTTTGGGTAAAATGTGTGTTTTTGGGGTGTGAGCCGGATCTCCCGTTTTATGGTGTTTTTGGGCGATCCAGGGGTTTAGATGCATGTCTAGGGGCTTGGGGAAGGTTTCCCCTTTTGTTTCCCCTTCACCTGGGGGTGAACGGGGCGTGGCATGGCTTTTCCCACGGTTTCTACCGTTTTCCGTCACGGACTGAGAACGCGCTATACTCCAGTAGCGCGTTCTTGTTCGTCGCGCTGCCCCGATAGGGCGTGTTCATCGGAGAAGATGAACAGTATGGCGGTTCTTGTCGCGCTATAGGCCTATGGCGCGTTCTGGACTGTCGCGCTATGGAAACATAGCGCGACCTGCCTTGCCGCGCTATAGGCTCCTAGCGCATTCTTCTTGAACGCGCTATGGACCTATAGCGAGTTAGTGAAGTGACCATCCGGGCTGCCCGGGGCGGGCGGTCTGCGACTGATCATGCCCCCCTTGAGCCGTGTGTGTCCTGGACACCCCGTGGAGTTCCGTGACCGTGTCTTTGGGTGTCCAGAGGTTGTCCCACTTACCTCGTTTTACGTGTCATGCGCTTAAGGGTCCAGGTGACCTTTTAGCGTCCGATTGTGTTGTGTTGGTCTCCGGTCGACCCGGTTGGGACCCAGTGGTCGACCTACGGCCTTGTGAGTATCCCGGACACCCCATGGGTTCTGTGTCTGTGTTTTTGGGGTGTCAGGAGGGACCGTGTTACCTCGTTTAGCGTGCCCATAGGGTTGAGAGTCCGGGTGATTCCTCGCGTGTTGGGCTTCATGTTACGCTCGATCGAGTCACCGTGTACCGGTGTGCGTGCGGTGGGGTCTTCCCCGCATGTTGTGGGTTTCTTTGGAAGGCGATTCCCGTGTGGGCCACGTGTTTGGCCTTGGACTGCGAGTCCAGTTGTCCAGCCTGGGGCTGGAGGTTTCCCGCTTGCTTCGAGATGGGAAATCGACATGGCGGCTTGTGTGCTGCCCTGGGAATCGTGCCTCTGTGTTTTTCCATGTGGTCGTGGTCCCTTGCGTTCCCTTCCTGAGGGAACAGTCTTGGTGGCTTGTGAGCTGTCTCGGTATTCGTGATATCGTGGTTTTAGACCTAGAGATTGGACTAGATTGACGGCCTTGTGCTGTTGCGTGCAACGGTCTTCACCCCGAGTCTTGCGACTCAAGGACTGTTGGGTGTAGTGCGTCTAGAGGACTGTCCAGAGTCCAGTGGCTTAGCGCCACTTGAGTTTTCTCGACTCTCGCGTAGGGTGTGTGCGCGGCTGTGGACTGTGAGTCCCGTTTCTTCTCCGACTGTGGTCACCGTGCGACGGTGCTAGTACGTGGGATGGTCCCCGTACTTTGTCGGATTCGGACGTTGTTTTCTGTTGAGTTGAGAGTCTACTCCTTCAGTGACCCTCCACTAGTCGTAGCCTACCAGTATGCGTGTGCTGGTCGCACCAGGGAGTGGTGTACGGGCTTACCCTTAGAGGCGGTTTGTGGACCGGTTCCCGTCGGGCCCCACGTCTTGTAGCCAGAGTCCGGCTGAGGGGAAAACCGGTCAGAGGGCCAGACCAGGGACGCGCGGTCTGTGTGTGCACACGTGGTTGGGGGCGGTTGGACCCACGTCGACGGGCGTGACCCCAGCTAGTCACTTGTTGTGGTTACTTGTACGGTGTTCGCGCCTCGGGTAGGATCTACCACGTCAGGCGGTTCACCTGCGGTGCGGTGTAAGACGTCAGGGGACGCTACCGGCTGTGCTTCTAGTGGGTGGTACTCCTGTCGAGTACGGAGTGACAGACTGTCAGTCTCTGTGTCTTTGACCTTCGGGTTTTTGGTCGTGTTGACCGGTGAGTTCGGTTGTTTCACCTTGGCGCGTGTGTCGGTTCTTGCGCCGTGAGATTAGTGCTAGTGGCTTTACCGAGGTTGGGTCTTGTTGTGCGGTACCCGCGATCGGATGGTCGGGGTTGCTCCTTGGACAGCGTGTCCAGGTCGGCTGTGTCCGGGGGACAGGCCTCTATGGCGTGGTTGCCGTGTGTTCTTACTTCGGTAGGTGGTTCTAGCGTGGTTCGGTAGCTTCGACTGTGTGATCGAGGTTTGCCTTCTGGCAGTAGGAGTAGCTGTAGTGCCGAGTTTTTGACCGGCCACCGGTTTGCTGTTCCTGCTGTAGTGTAGCTTCCTTTCCGTTACCGCCGTTGTTTCCGGTTGGGGTTCTGCGGGATCCCTGCTGAGTCCCTGTTTTGGAGACTCATTCCCTACTTTTCAGGTGTGGCGGTCCTTCCTCAAGGTTCGAGGATGCGGGGCGGAGGTTCTCAGTTGCCAGCTTACCGGGCCGAGTGTTCACTTGGCATGTGGTACGTTTTACTGCTTTAGACTGTACTTTCTGTTGGACTGGACTCTGTTGTAGTTGTTTATTTATTTCTGTTAATTGTTGAATTGTCCTGCTTTATTTCCTATTTCCTTATGCCTCCACACTCCTTTTAGCCCTTCCGAGCCCTCCCTGCTCGTGGGCGGCGGTGCGAGTCTCGGGTTATCGGGCCATCCCGGTAATCGGATTCTCGGGTCGTTACAGCTGGTATCAGAGCAGTGGTTGTGGATGTACATAGGAATTCGAAATATTGCAGTGATCAGAGTCCGTAAGGTCCAGTACAGTCGGCAGCTGGCTTAGGGTTTTGTGTTCGCTTTCCGCCTAGTTTCTCGCTTGAGAGCTTGAGTGCGTTGTGCGGCGCTGTGAATGTGGTTGTTGTCCGCGGCTTTCGTGCCAGCGTGGGGTCTAAGGATCGAGGTCGAGAGCCTTCTCCCTCATCGGTGGTGGCCCTGGTTATGCTGCGTTGGGCAGAGGTTGCTCGCAGGCGTGAGTTCGCGGTGCTGCGTTCGAGGAACCTGCAGCGTGGTCAGGTGGCTGGAGAGGACTGTTTGTGGTTAAGTGGCCGTGAGCGCGCTCTGAGGGAGCTGCTGTCGGTTTTGGCCACTCCAGCTTGAGGTTTGTCCAGCTCCTGGGGTGTTCTGATCGAGAAGTGTGCTCGGGTGAGCAGAGGATCTTCTCGGTGAGCTGCTGTTTCGTCGAGCCTGATGATCTTGTCGTGCTCTGTGGCGTCAGAAATGACGTGTCGGTCCCGATTGTTTTGTGGATTTCGAGGCAAGATTGGGCTGTGGTGTCCCAGTAAGTCTTGCTCCTGCACTCTTGTGTGCGATTGGGTTATGTTCGCCCTGGAGTTGGCTTGAGATGTGAAGGTTCCGCGGTGAGTTCCGGGACTCGAGGATGAGCGTCGGCGGTTGTCGTTACGGCTCGTGTTGCGGCTCTTGGCATGCCGTGTTGCAGTTCGAGGAATTACAGCGGTGATGCATCGAGAGATGCCGTGATGGTGGTCCGACGTGACACTCGTCGAGTGTGTCGGAGGCGCTGACCTGATGGAAGCGATGGTTTTCCTTGGTGTTGGATGGTGCTGTTTCCAGCGTGCGCGAGGTTTGAGGTCAGGTCGAGCGTGGAGTTCTTCCGTTGGTCGAAAGTGTGCTGGTTTCTGCTTTGGTTGGAGAGATTGCGTTCGGCTAAGGATCGTCATCTAGCATTGTGTGTTTGGATTGGTTGGCCTTGTGTGCCATGAAGTCTGTGCGAGACGTGCTCCTTGTCTTGGCAGGGTGGTTGCCAGTGAGAAGTTGTGCCCATTCCCTTGTCGTGTGAGGGTGCTGGCGCTATTCTGGAAGGACGAGTGCTGGTTGGGCGGTGTTTGCTTTCTCGGCTGTGCGCGCGGATTTGAGTGCGCAGCGGAAGCGTGGTGGGCCCATAACCCACTGGTTCAGGATGGTAGCGTTGGTTGCTATGGGCGGATTCCTGAGTTCACGTTGAGCATCGGAGGATTGGTTCCTTGGTGTGAAACGTGTTGTTGCCGTGCCATTGCTCGAGGTATTATGGTTGTTGGCACTGGCAAGTTGGAGTGTTGGGAAAAGTGCTGGCTAGTGCGCCGCATGAGTACCATGTTCCTGTGATGGAAGCCGTGTCAGGCGTCGGTGTTGGACCTGGATGAGGTTGTTGAGGATGTCGCCTGACGAAGGTTGAGGACGTGTTGGTCAGAGTCGGTGGCTTGGTGCCGACTTGTGTTCCCAATCGTGTCCTCGGTTGAGATCGTGCTTTGAGGAAGTGGTCTCTGGCAGACTATGGGTCCCGGTTGATGGCTATGAGTGGCTGGTGAGCCTAACCGTGTCACCGACCACAGTAGTGTCTGTTGGTTCTACGGTCTTGTCGGATTGTGACGGTGAGATGTAGGGACCCGTGAGCACTGTTCAGGTGGTGTCCCGTGGCTCTGTGGTAAGGGCAGAATCGGATTGGCAGGTGTCCACTTGGATTGGTCGAAGGATTTGATGAGACCAGACGTAAGAGTGACGCCTGTGGGCGGAGGCCTTTTTAGCGAGATTGGCGTCAGAGGATGGTCCTTGATGGGACATTGGTGTCACAATGGTTATCCCTGGTTTGGTGACCAGCATGGGATGGTTCCCCTGTAAGTCTGAGTCCAGTGAGGTGATGACTGAACACACCAGGATCCATCATTTGGTTTCGTTGTGCTCCCCGAGAGGGTCGAGTTGGCGTGATGTTTGAACTCGGATGCGGAGTCCGAAAGGAGTGCTGCTCGAGATGTGGCATCAGTCTGTGTGGGAGTCGACGGATGGCTTGCTGAGGTTTGGGATGTTTCCTTTGGACCCGGTCGAGGACCAGGAAAGGAGGAAGAAGCTGAGCAAGCGAAGGTTTCCCGTTGACGAGCAGTTGGTGGCCGGTGGATGGTCTTTTCAGAGACAGAAGGTGCTGGTTGTCGGGCTCGAGCGTGGCGAGAGCCGTGTGCCAGCGAGACCTTTGGTGGTCGTTTCTGTAATGTGCCTTTCCGGATGGGATCTGGGCTTTATCGAAGGTTGTCTTCTGACAAGAGTTGGCGCAGTGTTATGTCCGGCTTTCGGCTTGCCATGTGTGAGGTGTTCCTTGGTGTGGAGCCGATGAGCTGGTTGCGGTCTGCTGAGATGACTGCTTGAGCTGGTGGAGGCTCTGTTTTGGTTGCTCCCTTGAGGAGGGTATGCGATCTGTCAGCTGGCTGCGAAGCTGTTGTGCAATTTGTCTGCCGACCATAGGTTGGATTGGTAGCTGTTGCTCGTGTCGAGGGTTATGATTCCTCGGTGAGCGAGATCGTGGCTGCGGCGCCATGGTGGATTCTCGCGTTGTCTGAGGTGATGCCAGACTGTGTCCTTTGGTATATGCCTGCTCTGTGGCCGGTGCGCTCGGCGCGAGGAGCGAGGTGGTGTTTGTGATTGTAAGTCTGGCTGTGTCCCTCAGGATCGCTGTTTTCGTGAGAATCGAGGTTTTCTGTGCTGGGGCTCTGACAGCGTGTCAGTTGGTTCAGTGTTCTTCCCCTGGGACTTTGTGCTTGGTCCTGAATTTCGAGGATGAAATTTCTTTAAGGGGGGAGGGCTGTAATGCCCCGGATTTTTTGGATCCTTTTTCGTGGGTCCCGGATCTGGTTTCTCGGAGTGTCTGACTCCGTTGTGTCCGAAATTTCATTCTGGACATCTTTCGTGTTCGGATCGGCGCGATCCGGAGTCGTTTCGGAAGCCCGGAGGCGTTCCGTGGCTTTTTCCGCGTGTGTTTTCCGATTCCCGGCGTGGGTTTCGGCTTTCCCTTCGGAACCTCGTTGCGGGTGAACCGGGCCGTTCACCAGGGCGCGAGTGGTACCGTTGCGATCGGTGCATCCCGAGAATCGCGAGGGTGTGATTTTCTATTTTTCGGGAATTTTTCGAATTTCTGGATTTTCCTATATATTAACCCACCCTCTTTCTCCCCTCTCATTTCTCTCTTCTCTCCCTCTCTCTTCTCACGCTCTCTCCTCTCCCCCTTTCTCTCTCCGACGGCCGACGGGGTGGAGTACGGGCGAGGTGGGGACAGCGCGGGCGAGGATGGATGAGGATCGAGGCGGTGGAGGCGCATGGAAGCTCGGCCGTGAGTTCGTGGAACGGCGAGGCTTCAACGGCGTTTTCTTCGTGGATCGGCGTCCACGGTGCGCGAAATCTTCGGTGGAGGTAGGGTGATGGACCCTCAGCCCGTGTATTTCCTTTCCCGCGAGTTTCGTAGGCCGTGGTGAGCCGAGCGGGCTAAACGGGACGTTTTGGGCAAAATGTGTGTTTTTGGGGTGTGAGCCGGATCTCCCGTTTTATGGTGTTTTTGGGCGATCCAGGGGGTTAGATGCATGCCTAGGGGCTTGGGGAAGGTTTCCCCTTTTGTTTCCCCTTCACCTGGGGGTGAACGGGGCGTGGCATGGCTTTTCCCGCGGTTTCTACCGTTTTCCACCGCGGACTGAGAACGCGCTATACTCCAGTAGCGCGTTCTTATTCGTCGCGCCACCCCGATAGGGCGTGTTCATCGGAGAAGATGAACAGTATGGCGGTTCCTGTCACGCTATAGGGCTATGGCGCGTTCTGGACTGTCGCGCTATGGAAACATAGCGCGACCTGCCTTGTCGCGCTATAGGCTCCTAGCGCGTTCTTCTTGAACGCGCTATAGACCTATAGCGCGTTAGTGAAGTGACCATCCGGGCTGCCCGGGGCGGGCGGTCTGCGACTGATCATGCCCCCCTTGAGCCGTGTGTGTCCTGGACACCCCGTGGAGTTCCGTGACCGTGTCTTTGGGTGTCCAGAGGTTGTCCCACTTACCTCGTTTTACGTGTCGTGCGCTTAAGGGTCCAGGTGACCTTTTAGCGTCTGATTGTGTTGTGTTGGTCTCCGGTCGACCCGGTTGGGACCCAGTGGTCGACCTACGGCCTTGTGAGTATCCCGGACACCCCATGGGTTCTGTGTCTGTGTTTTTGGGGTGTCAGGAGGGACCGTGTTACCTCATTTAGCGTGCCCGTAGGGTTGAGAGTCCGGGTGACTCCTCGCGTGTTGGGCTTCGTGTTACGCTCGATCGAGTCACCGTGTACCGGTGTGCGTGCGGTGGGGTCTTCCCCGCATGTTGTGGTTTCTTTGGAAGGCGATTCCCGTGTGGGCCACGTGTTTGGCCTTGGACTGCGAGTCCAGTTGTCCGGCCTGGGGCTGGAGGTTTCCCGCTTGCTTCGAGATGGGAAATCGACATGGCGGCTTGTGTGCTGCCCTGGGAATCGTGCCTCTGTGTTTTTCCATGTGGCCGTGGTCCCTTGCGTTCCCTTCCTGAGGGAACAGTCTTGGTGGCTTGTGAGCTGTCTCGGTATTCGTGATATCGTGGTTTTAGACCTAGAGATTGGACTAGATTGACGGCCTTGTGCTGTTGCGTGCAACGGTCTTGACCCCGAGTCTTGTGACTCAAGGACCGTTGGGTGTAGTGCATCTAGAGGACTGTCCAGTGGCTTAGCGCCACTTGAGTTTTCTCGACTCTCGCGCAGGGTGTGTGCGCGGCCGTGGACTGTGAGTCCCGTTTCTTCTCCGACTATGGTCACCGTGCGACGGTGCTAGTACGTGGGATGGTCCCCGTACTTTGTCAGATTCGGACGTTGTTTTCTGTTGAGTTGAGAGTCTACTCCTTCAGTGACCCTCCACTAGTCGTAGCCTACCAGTACGCGTGTGATGGTCGCACCAGGGAGTGGTGTACGGGCTTACCCTTAGAGGCGGTTTGTGGACCGGTTGCCGTCGGGCCCCACGTCTTGCAGCCAGAGTTTGGCTGAGGGGAAAACTGGTCAGAGGGCCAGACCAGGGACGCGCGGTCTGTGTGTGCAAACGTGGTTGGGGGTGGTTGGACCCACGTCGACGGGCGTGACCCCAGCTAGTCACTTGTTGTGGTTACTTGTACGGTGTTCGCGCCTCGGGTAGGATCTACCACGTCAGGCGGTTCACCTGCGGTGCGGTGTAAGACGTCAGGGGACGCTACCGGCTGTGCTTCTAGTGGGTGGTACTCCTGTCGAGTACGGAGTGACAGACTGTCAGTCTCTGTGTCTTTGACCTTCGGGTTTTTGGTCGTGTTGACCGGTGAGTTCGGTTGTTTCACCTTGGCGCGTGTGTCGGTTCTTGCACCGTGAGATTAGTGCTAGTGGCTTTACCGAGGTTGGGTCTTGTTGTGCGGTACCCGCGATCGGATGGTCGGGGTTGCACCTTGGACAGCGTGTCCAGGTCGGCTGTGTCCGGGGGACAGGCCTCTACGGCGTGGTTGCCGTGTGTTCTTACTTCGGTAGGTGGTTCTAGCGTGGTTCGGTAGCTTCGACTGTGTGATCGAGGTCTGCCTTCTGGCAGTAGGAGTAGCTGTAGTGCCGAGTTTTTGACCGGCCATCGGTTTGTTGTTCCTGCTGTAGTGTAGCTTCCTTTCCGTTACCGCCGTTGTTTCCGGTTGGGGTTCCGCGGGATCCCTGCTGAGTCTCTGTTTTGGAGACTCATTCCCTACTTTTCAGGTGTGGCGGTCCTTCCTCGAGGTTCAAGGATGCGGGGCGGAGGTTCTCAGTTGCCAGCTTGCCGGGCCGAGTGTTCACTTGGCATGTGGTACGTTTTTCTGCTTTAGACTGTACTTTCTGTTGGACTGGACTCTGTTGTAGTTGTTTATTTATTTCTGTTAATTGTTGAATTGTCCTGCTTTATTTCCTATTTCCTTGTGCCTCCACACTCCTTTTAGCCCTTCCGAGCCCTCCCTGCTCGTGGGCGGCGGTGCGAGTCTCGGGTTATCGGGCCTTCCCGGTAATCGGATTCTCGGGTCGTTACACTTCCCCAGTCAACCTTCGGTTCCATGGGTGATTGTCGAGAAATCGACTGGCACGCCTGCACCCCTACCCAGTTAACCTATACCCCCAGAAACTTCTCATGCCATTCGACCCCTCTCGACTTTCTGTAAAAAGGAGAGTGCCAGGTACCGCCGTGAGAGCTATACGGCCGTGAAGGAGGATACCCGAGATACATCAAACTCCCGTATTTAGCCTTCTCCCGCTTTATTCCTTCCCTCATCCCGGTCATCAGTATAAAACCCCCACAACAAGGATCTACGCCCATGAAAAGGAGATAGTCGTACACAATAACATCGAGCCAGTCCCATTATCGACTAAAATACGACGCATAGTACATTGATTTATCATGGCGGAGTTGACTAATGTGTCGGTGTTGAGGGTGGTCACATCGGTCAGGTCCTCGTCCGAGAAGGTGATGGGCTCTTCGAGGTGGTCCTTTGCGGGAGTCCTGGAGGTCGAGGCATGGGCGTGCTCGACCTGGCTCATGTACTGAGCATACGCTCAGTGCCTGCTGGAGTTGTCCCCACCGCAGCCGGCCCTCCAGATATCATCAGGATCTCCTTGTTGCGTGGTCAGTTGTCAATGAGGAGTGGCATGTCATCCTTGGGCAGTTGCGCTCCACAACCTTGGCCACGAATATGTCAAGGAGTCTTCAGTGAACGAGGTCCTCAAGTGAGTCCCGGAGCTGGACACAATCCTCGGTGTTTTGGTCGTAGTCGCAGTGGAAGTGGCAGTACTTCCTAGTATTCCTCTTGCCAGGTTCGCCCTTCATCTTGCGTGGCCACCAGGGCAATGACTCCGTATAGATCTCCATGAGGATCTGCTCGGGGGGAGCGGTGAGGTGAGTGTACTACCTGGGGGTAGGTCTCCCTCTGTGCGGATCACGATCGCAACGCTCCCTCTTGTCATGATCGTACCTAGAGTGGTTGGCCGAGTGCTTCTGCCTGGTGTGGTCACCCTTAGATGCCTGACTGAGGGCGGCGGTGTTCTCACAACTGACGTGCTTCTGCGCTAGGGCGAGGTGCTCCATGACAATGGTGAGGGCTTGAACTCCCAAGGAAAGATGAAGAATGTTGTCCCACGTCCCCTAAGCCAGCGCGGTGGTGGAGATGCTAACGTTGAGGTAGGGGACGTGGAGGGCTTCCTTGCAAAAGTAGGCAACAAACTCCCACAAGGGCTCGTCGCTCCCCTGCTTGATGGCAAGTAAAGTGATAGCGGATCGGGCCTCCTTCTTGCAGCCGTGGAAGTACTCCTTGAAAATATGCTTCATCTACTGGAAGGAGGTGATGGAAGCCACCGGGAGGGACTCGAACCACGTTCGAGCGTTCTCTTTGAACATGGTGGTGAAGGCCAGACACTTCACAATGTCCAAGGCCCGGTGGAAGACCAAGTTGGACTCAAAGCTGTGGAGGTGGTCGACCGGGTCGGTGGTGCCATCGTACATGGTGTATGGCGGTAGCTGGAACTTCAGAGGGATAGGAAACTCTAATATCTCTTGGGAGAAGGGGGCCTGGAATTTGGCATCATCGTCGACCAAGCCCTTCAGCTTAGCTGATTGGATGATATCATCCAAGTAGCATACCTTCCCCTTGAGCTCGCGCTCGACGTCGTCATATCATCAAAGTCGGTAGGTCATCCCTAGTTGGAGTGAAGGGGGTTCGGCGAGCGGCACTAAGAACATCAAGGTTGGCATAGAGTGCACGTGGCCGAAGCGACCGAGGGTGCTCGGCCATCAACCGCTGACGAGAGTATGCTCCTCGGAGGGGGGGCGGTGACGCGATCCTGCTCTGCATGTCGGTCAGGGAGGCCCTAGTAGGCCTCCGTCAATGCCTAGAGCTGGAGACGCATATCTGCCAACTCCTCTATCATAGAGTGGACAAAGGATTGGTGGTGGTCTCCTTGAGACAGGTGGTCACTAGCGACTTCTCGAGATGCCTGGCGAGAGCCCACCGTTCCCCGTTGGTTGCTAACATTGCGATAGCCAGTCTTTGATGCCATGGCTCTGAGCTTCCGTTCCCACGGACAGTGCCAAGAAGTATAGCGGTCAAGACTGGTTACTCAAAGCATGAACCACAACTCTAGATGTGTTTGTATGGTTTGTTGAGAATTTCGGTTGTGTCTTCTCACTCTTCTCGGGTATACCTTTATTGATTTTGAGTATTTTCTTAACCACTTACTAGTAAGTGTTTAAAAAAAATAATCAATAAATATTTTTGGTATATCGGAGAAGTGTGGGGAGATGCTGTCGAAATTTTCAGCAAATCGTACAACACATATAGTAAGTGATTGTGCGATCAAGTCTTCATGGATGGGTTAAAAAGTGATAATCTAAATAATACACCCTTCCTCTGCAAATGGTCTATGGCGAACGATGTGGGGAAATGGTCGGGCTTATTTTCAGGAGTAATGATTTCAAAGTTATTTGTCTATTAACATTTAGTAGGTGCAGGTAAAATATTGACAGATCGTTCATGGATGTATCGTAGAATAGTTGACTGGGTGGTGTCTGTTGAGTTTAAGCATGGAGTTGAGAGTTTCATTCATTTTACATTGGGGAATCCAAATGCAGCAATAGACTGCGACGGTCACATTCGATGCCCTTGTTCAGATTGTAGAAACTTGAGGTGGCATTCACCATGGGATGTGCAGCATCATTTGTATAAGAAAGGGTTCGTAGACAGTTATATGAATTGGACGTGTCATGGTGAGGATGTCTTGTCGTATGAGCCCGACAATGTTGTAGGCACAAGTGGGTACTTGGATATGGTTGTAGATGTTGTTGGTCCTAGTTTTAATGTTCATGAGGAACATGCATACATGGA
The DNA here is from genome assembly GCA_022559845.1 of Amorphophallus konjac. Lineage (NCBI taxonomy): Eukaryota > Viridiplantae > Streptophyta > Magnoliopsida > Alismatales > Araceae > Amorphophallus > Amorphophallus konjac. The sequence continues at coordinate 108,839,403 of CM040121.1, forward strand.
AGAAGCGCCGAATAAGACAGTAGAAAGATTTTATCAACTACTTAGGGATGTTGATGAGCCGTTGTGGGATGGCTATGAAAAGCACACTTGGTTGTCTGCGGTCTCACAATTGTTGAACTTGAAATCTGAATTTCACATCAGTGAGACTTGTTTTGACCGTCTCCTCCTCTTGATCAAGAGTATGTTGCCTCGAGATGAGAAGTTGCCTGGAACTTTTTACCGTGCAAAAAAGATGGTCAATGAGTTAGGGCTTGGATATGTGAAAATAAATGTATGCCTGAATCACTGTATGTTATATTAAAAAGAGGATGCAGGTTGGATATCATGTTCTATTTGTCATCATGATAGATTCAAACCTAAGAGAGGGGATAATTCAAAGTAAAAAGATGTACCTTACAAGGTATTGCGATACTTCTCTCTTACGCCTATGCTGTAGCGGCTGTATATGTCCTCAAAGACGGCTCGACATATGACATGGCACACCGAAAGAGTACGCCATGTCGATGATATAATCAGTCATCCTGCTGATGGTGAAGTTTGGACTCACTTCAGCCGTAGTCAATTTACTTTCACAAGGGAGCCACGTAATGTTAGGTTGGATTTATGCACAGATGGTTTTAATCCATTCAGTGGTTCAGTGGCGTCTTACTCTTGTTGGCCAGTATTCATGACACTGTACAACCTTTCACCGGACATGTGCATGAAGCGAGAAAATCTATTTGTATCCTTAGTAATTCTTGGTCCAAAAAGTCTGGGAAAAAATTTGGACACATATCTCAGACCGTTGATTGATGAACTGAAATTTTTATGGACTGATGGAGTTATTACTTATGATGCATCTAGGAAGTAAAATTTTATTGTGAATGTTGCAATGATGTGGACAATAAGTGACTTCCCTGCATATAGAATGCTATCTGGTTGGAGCACACATGGGAGGTTAGCATGTCCTTACTATATAGAAGATACTAAATCATTTATATTGAAACATGGTGAGACAACAATTCAGATAACTAGGGGTTCGGGGTCCAAAATGTAAAATACTGGCCTGATTCCAACGTGACCTAGGTGATGAGAGCGACTTGGGAGAGCTGACAGAATCTAAATCGGATACCTGATTTGGGCTCAGCGCTCAAATTACTCAATTCAAAACTAAGTTAATTTTCAAAGCCAACTTAGTTTAAAATAATTCAGATAACTAGGAAAATGTAAAATACTTGCTTGATCGGTGTGTCGATCATTCCAACGCGACTTGGGTGGTGAGAGTGACTTGGGAGAGCTGACGGAATCTGATAGGATCGGTGCGATGGATACAGAGGGGGGGTGAATGTATCCCTCTTCAAAAATGCCCAGATTAAAACCAATCAGATACAATTAGTTAGAAATCAACTGAACTGCTCTCTTATCACAACCGTGGACAGAGAAGCTCAAACTCACAAATGAGTTCTAATTCTTCTGAGCGAAAGAACAAACACTTCACAATCATATAAGCTCCCAAGGAAATCACAACAAATCAACCATGCATAACCTGTGAAGGGTAGATAGAAGACAAGGAGCAAATGCACAAGCCAAACCACGGCACATATAATTTTTTAGGTGGTTCGGTCCACAGACCTACATCCACCCCTCACTCCAAACCGGAGTGAGGCTTCCACTAGCTAACGCTAGAACCGCAGACTCAGTCTGCAACAAATGCTGCCTAACAGCTTGACCAGGGGAACAACCTCCCCTCTTCCTCCAAACCGGAGGGAACCACTAGTGACACACAGTCACTAGCAAACCAGAGACTAACGCCTCTCTTCCTCCAAACCGGAGGGGAACCACCAGTGACACACAGTCACTGGCAACCAGAGACCGAAGTCTCTCTTCCTCCAGACCAGGAGGGAACCCACAAGTAGCAACTACTACCTGTAAACACGGAGTCAGAGACTCCCTTCCTCTAAAACCGAGAGGGAAACACTAGTGACAGCCCGTCACTAGTAGACCGGAGAACAGATCTCCCTTCCACTGAAACCCAGAGGGAAACACGATCCCAAACAAGGGAATCGAAAGAGAACAAGCCAAGGAAGTGTAAAGTAAAAACAAGAAACGAAAATACAGCAATCAGAAAGCTAGAAATGCAATGCAAAATGGACCTCTCGTAGGAGCAAGTCTGGCTTGGATTTGATCGAAATGCCAGTGAACAGATCTTCTGATGAATCCTCTTTCTTCTTCTTCACGAACCCTCTCTCTATCTCTTTTTCTTCTTCTTCACGAGCTCTCAGTCTATCTTCACTCTTCTTCTTTTTCTTCCTATTCTCTCTGCTCTTCTTTTCTTTTCTTCTTCTGCAACTTCTTTCTTCTTCTTCTGCTCTCTGCCTCTCTGCTGCTCTCTTCTTCTATCACTGTCTCGATCAATCTTCTACAGATGGAAGAAGCTTCGTATTTATATCAGCAACAGCTAGGGCGTGTGCAGGGCTTGTGCCCTCTTTATCCTCGGATCACGTGCCAAGTACCAACCTCGGATCACGTGCCCAATCATCAGCTTGTACAATGACAGAGTTACTTCAGTCGAGACACAATGAATGTATAGACTTAATGAAATAATGCATGAACAAACTTGTATGAAGAACAGGCTGTACAGACTTCAGACTCAGCTGCGAACTGAGCTAAAGAATGTATAGACTTGCTCAGCGATCAGCTAATGGATGTACATACTTGACGTTTAGGTGCATGAGAAAATAATGTACAGACTTGCTGTACTGAACGATGCCCAACTGCCTAGTGTATGGACTTAGAACGCATGAGACAGTAATGTATAGAGTTGTGAAATAATGCACACACAAGCGGCGATGTATAGACATGCCAGCAACGACAATGTATAGACTTGATGCACGAACTGTGCACAATGAACACGGATGTACAGACTTGCTTAACTGACGCATGCAGCAATGTACAGACTTTAAACGTGAGTGATGCAGCGATGTATAGACTTTGCATATGCTCTGAAGATGGGCTGTACAGACTTGCAACCTATGTATAGACTTGTGTGTTGCAGCAAACGATGCACAGCCATAGGAATGTACAGACTTTGAAATCAAGGGATGCACAGCCATTGGAATGTATAGACTTGCGTTCATGCAGTAATGTATAGACTTGAATGTGTATGCTATGCGATGTACAGACTTTGAGTGATGCACAACCATATGGATGTATAGACTTTGGACGTGTGTGCGAGACAATGTATAGACGTGAGCGGCTTCAAAGTAACCATGTGCAGACTTTACCGATGTACAGACTTAGTGTTCTGAACGTAGGTAAAGATAAGGAATGTATAGACTTTGAGAGACGATGCATGCACAAGCCAACGATGTACATACTTTGCCAATGTACAGACTTTGCATGAATGCGACAGCAATGTATAGACTTTATGTGCAATGCAAAGGCTGTAGTTAAGCAAACAATGTATAGACTTCAATGTATGTGCAATGCAAAGGCTGTACAGACTTCAATGTAAAGACTTTGCATGCAAGACACTGTATATGCATGAACAATGCAATAAGACTCTGTACAGACTTGGCCAAAGTACAGACTTAGCAGTATAGCATGAGACGCTAAGTGAGACGTGAAATGCATTGGCTTTGGCTGTATAGACTTTGATGCCCAAATGCAATGTATGGACTTGTGTGTGCATGGCAGACAGTGTATAGACTTGCAATGCGTGCAGGGCAGACAGTGTATAGACTTGATCAATGAATGAACGCATGGACTTCACAGAGTGTATGGACTTGAACAAAGATAGGCCAGTGAAGTACAACAATCACAATCATGCTCGTATGCATGGACCTCAAATACCATTTGATGAACATAATGCTTCAAGACTTTTTCAAGAGCAATCACCAACAGAAATGTTCATTTGATTAAACACAATAGCAAGTCATTAATACCATTATCAAAGAATGACTTATGAATATTGACATCATCAAAATCATAGAGACACAACAATCTCCCCCTTTTTGATGATGGCAATATTATGAGTCATTGCATTAATACAATTGTGAGACTCAAGAAATCAAAGTACCCCATATACTCGAATGCACAAGTTTTTCAAACTCCTCCCCCAATGACTCAGAAAAACTTCTCCCCTTTTGCCAACAGCAAAAAGGAGGTTGAGCAGGAAAGCAGATTAAGAAACATGGAGAGGTATGAATGCAGAGATGCAGATGCAACAAGAAATGCAATAACTCCCCCTAAATGTATGAATGTAAGAACTCCCCCTAAATGTATGACAAGGAAGCTCCCCCTGAATAAATGGAATCTTATGAGATGGATGAGAAGGAGACCATAGTGGCAATTAAGGACAAGTTCTGGTCATGATGAATCAAGGACAGTGAGCAAAAGAATTTCACTAAGCTCCAAACACATGGAATTCAACAAGATTTTCAAGGAGATATCAATCTCATAAATCCAAAACATAAGTTTTCAAAGTCTTCCATTATAAGGGCTTATGAATGAACTTTATTGATCAGCATGGTTTAAACATGATGTATGCAAAGTTTATCAATAAAATTCTGTATTTATATCTAAAATCATGGTTTAATAAAAATGAACAAAACCCTCATATTTATATCTTGATTAGCTTCCCTTTCTCTTACACAATCAAATTTAATGACTTCTTTCAGAATTACATTCACTAGTATTGAGATCAAGCAATTATGAAGTCATGTGATTTTGTCTAGGATTATAGTAATTTAATTTTTGCATCAATATTCAAATATTACAATTTGTTCAACAAATTTTCATGCTACAAATTTTACGAGCACTCTAGTTCAGTGCACACCTTGTAACTAGAGGATATACGTTGATCAGACGCCAATATCTCTAAGCACTTAGTGTAACTAACAGTCATGCTTTATATTAACATAGTTAACATTTACACCTCATGACATACCTCAACTCATTTCTTTGATGAGTGAGATGTATTTCTCAGTGTGCATGCCATTGCTCTGCCAGATTATCAATCATTCTTAAGCAGAGTTAACTATGGCACCTCATGACACAGTCCTTTGGACATGGTTTCTCAGTGACCAAAGTCATTGCTCTGACAAATATTTATCCTTTAGACATTTCAGAAAGCTCATTTACTTCAAATCAATATTAATTTCATGTACTTAACCAAATAAAGCCATGTATTCAATAGTGCAGATTTCAGAAGTTTTTACAAGACACAGTATGAAACAGTTGGTTAAAGTTTATTAAACATGATTCAGATATTTTTAAGAGATTTAAAGACAAACTCAATGGATACATTAAACTTAAACCACCTGAGTTATTTCAGACATTCATAAAATCGTATAATAGAAGATTCCTAGTTCAAGTGTTTTCAGATTTATGATCTAGACAAGCCCCATTGAAATCTTCATGAATGACTGATAGAAGAAATCTAGCAAAAAATAAGTGATTTTGAAGCCCAAAGTTTTCTGATATGATCAAGGTTTATCAATAGAATCAATAAAGAGGATATGCACACCAAGCGAGATAACAGGAGGTTAGGCATGTTTCAGGATCTTCAAGGTTACTATGTAATGAATTCTGACATAAGTGTATGTGTTTGATAATCTGCATGCAATGCATTGACTCCTTCTGACTAAATGCATTGAAGTCCAGACACGACAATCTGAATTAGAGAGCTTCGGTTGACTAGACAAAGGCATTTTGCTCCCTCTGTCTATATGCACAGAAAAACACTTGTTTTTGAATTTTCCAAAATAAATCCAGTGCAGTTAACTATATGCATGCATATGCAGTGACCACTTCTAAAGCACAATGCATGGACACAATTATGGTGCAGAGGCAACACACTCCCCCTGCCTAAATCTATTGAATCATCCTTTTGGACTTTTCAAAATGGTTCAAATGTGATCAACACAAGTATGCAAAAGCACTGACTCCTTTTAGCAGATGCAATGATTTATCCCTTTTTGGATTTTTCAATTTAGATGATATGCAATGCAATTAACTATATGTATGCAACACTATGCAATGTTTGCCATGAAGATTGAACATATGATTTTGTGACTTATGCTCATTCAAACTGCCCTACTAAGCAATATGACCCATGGTACTAGGCGGAGAACTTGGTCTGAAAGACCACTTCACACATAGTAAGAACCTCCAGACAGACTTCACCTGCCTTTTGGTAGCTTACCATTTGATATACCATAGTGGTCATGCATGATATCACATACAGGCTTCAAATTCAGTCGATTCAGATTTTCAGAAATGCAAGTTCATTCTTATTCTAATATCTAAACAGACAATTCAGTATGAGCATTGAGAGACATGAATACTCATAGTGTGCAAAGGATGACAAATATGCATGAACACATCAAACAAGATATGCAATGAATTTCAGAACAGGAAATGCAGAGAATTTACCTAAAAAGTTCAGAAAGGGATTTTCTTTTGAGTGCCTTGGCTTATTTACCCCTCTTATTTTCTCAGTCCCAAGGCACACCTGCAAAACAATGTTCACTTTGCACAAACAGGTACCCAAGAGGTCTTGGGTCCTGAATTAACAGTGACACCTTTGGTAGGTGTTCTAAATAATTTTTTAGCATGAAGGTCATCAGATCTCATCAAGTAGCAATTATTCATTGAATGATCAAATGTACCACAATAATAGCAAGATGCAGCAGATTTCAGATTTGATTTATGCACATTCTTATTAGTATGAATTCTATGTGCATATGCATGAAAATTTTTGTTAACAGAATTAAAATTCTGTTTACCAAAACCAGTCTGGCTTTGGTATCCTGCCAGCCAACAGGTTGCAACCCTGTGACCTGGCTTCCCACAGTTATAGCATGAAAAAATAGATTTTAGGTTCTTTTTATGCACATCATTATGAACATGAATTTTATGTGCATTGGCATGGAAATTTCTGTTGTTTGCATGACCAAACTGTTTTCCATAATCAAAACATTCAAAGTTTTTCTTTTTAAAAATAACTTTGTTCTTTCTGAGAGCATTTGTATTTGCAGAGAATTTAAACCCTTCAGAAATGAAACTTTTCCCTTGAGCATGCCAATAGTCCTTGACTGTGTGGCCATGCTTTCCACAATAAAAATATGTAATCTGACTACCTCTAGATCCCTTCCTGAACCAGTAATTCGAAGCTAGATGGCCCAATTTCCCACAATAAAAGCATTGAATCCTTTTGTTCTGAGCAGAAACAGGTTTCCTAGCATGCTTTCTGTTGTCTTGTTTCAGAATAAAATAATTATTCATAATGTGGCCAACCCTACCACAGTGTAAGCAATGATTTCTCTTTTGCTTAAGTACATGATTTCTATCATGTGATTTTCTAGCATGCTTTGCATTTAGATCATCTTGTTCCATCAGTCTACATTCATGCATCAAATGACCGAATCTATGACAATAATGGCATGAAGTTTTCTGTTTGTATGCATGTGTATGTGTGTGCGTAGATGATTTTTGAACATCATGCAGTGAAGCGGCAGGAATCTTTTTGTTCTTTTGTGGATCAGTTTGTTGTATGGTTTTCCGAACCATAAACTAAGAAACATGTGGGTTCTGAGAAATGTGAGAAGTAGAGCTAGAAACAAAGGATGTCTGAATTTTATTTTTAAAATTCTTTTTATTTACAGGGTTATAGCATAGCCCCTCCTTCTGAAAGTTGACCTTTGTTCCCAGCAATTTGTTCAGATTATCTTGCCCACTAACAAATTTAGACAAAGAACTTTTCAAATCCTGAATTTCATTTTCAAGAGATGCAACGTGTATTTCATAACTTGCAATCTCTTGTTCACTGCAATTGACAGCTTCATTCAAAACGTTGTTGGCAATTTTGTATTCTTCGATCTCCTTTCTCAGCTCATCTACTTTTTCAGTTTCATTTGTACAGATGATTTTCCCTTTCTCCAAAGTAAGAAGTCTTTCAGATATCGAAGAGTTCAGCAGTTTTAACTTCTCATTTTCTTCCTTAAGCTTGTCATTTTGAATTAACTCATTTATTATAGTCTGATCTTCTGAGTTAACCTTGCTTTCTCTCCCAGCTTCAAACTCCTTCAATTCTTTTTGCTATTTTTCAAGATCTTTCTGTAATTCCATGTTTACAGATTTTATGGCATTAAATCTTTCAGCAAACAAATTCTTCTCTTGCTCGAGTTTCTCAGATTTTTCTTCATTTTCTTTAACAGATTTTCTAAGAGAGTCATTTTCAGATTTTAGCTTGTTTAAATCAGAACTAACACATTCAAAATTTTTCAGCAAATCCTTACTCTGAACAGAATCATAACAAGTTAGGCTAAGCTTCTTCTCTAGTTCAGAGATTTCTTTTACATGATCTTGATTCTCAATTTTCAGTAACGAAATTTATTTTTTCAACATTTGAATATCAGACATAAAAGCATCATGAACATTTTTCAGTTCAGCACAATTTTTACAATCAGAATTCAAACTGTCTGACCTACTACTCTTCTTCAATTTTTTGCATTATTTTCTTAACTGATCATAAGACTCTTGCAATTAATCATAAGCAGCAATCCAATCATCTAGAGTATAATTATCAAAAGTGTTTACCTCACCATCATCATGTTCTTCTTCTTGATTGATGCTTTGTCCACTTCCTCGAGCCATCATGCAGCTCGTTTGATTTTCTTTCCCGACTTTCTTTATCATCTCCAATATATCCCTTGCAGATCTGCAACCAAGGAAACATGAATGAAGAGATCGATTCGTCGCGGCCTTCATTAACTCCAGTGCTTTCTGATTTTCTGCACACATAGATCGATGCTTATTAGTCTATTTGGACTGATCTTTTTGTAGTCTATGTGGACCATGTGAAATCACTTTCCACAGGTCTGGATCAACAGATTTAACATGAGCACGGAAAGCACTGTGTCACTGGTTGAAATCAGAATCACTAAAGACGGGTGTTTGAGCCATTGAAACAGATAGCAAATAGATTCAACGCACAAAGAAATCGATAAGAATGCACCAAAAGTGAAAAAGCACCAAAGACTGTAGGGTCGGATCTGCAGGTCGCTGGACCTACTATGCAGACACCGCTCTGATACCAAATGATAGGATTGGTGCGATGGATACAGAGGGGGGGTGAATGTATCCCTCTTCAAAAATGCCCAGATTAAAACCAATCAGATACAATTAGTTAGAAATCAACTGAACTGCTCTCTTATCACAACCGTGGACAGAGAAGCTCAGACTCACAAATGAGTTCTAATTCTTCTGAGCGAAAGAACAAACACTTCACAATCATATAAGCTCCCAAGGAAATCACAACAAATCAACCATGCATAACTTGTGAAGGGTAGATAGAAGACAAGGAGCAAACGCATAAGCCAAACCACAGCACAGATAATTTTTTAGGTGGTTCGGTCCACAGACCTACATCCACCCCTCACTCCAAACCGGAGTGAGGCTTCCACTAGCTAACGTTAGAACCGCAGACTCAATCTGCAACAGGTGCTGCCTAACAGCTTGACCAGGGGAACAACCTCCCCTCTTCCTCCAAACCGGAGGGAACCACTAGTGACACACAGTCACTAGCAAACCAGAGACTAACGCCTCTCTTCCTCCAAACCGGAGGGGAACCACCAGTGACACCCAGTCACTGGCAACCAGAGACCGAAGTCTCTCTTCCTCCAGACCAGGAGGGAACCCACAAGTAGCAACTACTACCTGCAAACCCGGAGTCAGAGACTCCCTTCCTCTAAAACCTAGAGGGAAACACTAGTGACAGTCCGTCACTAGCAGACCGGAGAACAGATCTCCCTTCCTCTGAAACCCAGAGGGAAACCCGATCCCAAACAAGGGAATCGGAAGAGAACAAGCCAAGGAAGTGTTGTAACGACCCGAGAATCCGATTACCGGGAAGGCCCGATAACTCGAGACTCGCACCACCGCTCACGAGCCGGGAGGGCTCGGAAGGGCTAAAAGGAGTGTGGAGACACAAAGAAATAGGAAATAAAGCAGGACAACCAATAACAGCAAGCTGAAAGAAAGAACAACTACAGCTACAACAGAGTCCAGTCTAACAGAAAGTACAGTCTAAAGCAGTAAAGTGTACCACATGCCAAGTGAACACTCGGCCCGGCAAGCTGGCAACAGAGAACCTCCGCTCCGCACCCTCGAACCTCGAGGAAGAACCGCCACACCTGAAAAGCAGGGAATGAGTCTCCAAAACAGAGACTCGGCAGGGATCCCGCGGAACCCCAACCGGAAACAACGGTGGTAGCGGAAAGGAAGGCTACAAGAGCAACCGCAACAGCAGGAACAGTAAACCCGGTGGCCGGTCGAAACACGGCACTACAACTACTCCTACTGTACCAAGAACACACCCCGAACTCACAGTCGAGGCTACCGGACTACACTAGTACCGCTTATCGAAGTAAAAACCCATGGCAACCACGCCATAGAGGCTTGTCCCCCGGACACAGCCTACCTGGACACGCTGTCCAAGGTGCAACCCCGACCATCCGATCGCGGGTACCGCACAACAAGACGTAACCCCGGTAGAGCCACTAGCACTAGTCCCACGGCGCGAAAACCAACACACGCGCCACGGCGAAACAACCGAACTCAACGGTCAACACGACCGAAAACCCGAAGGTCGAAGTCACGGAAACTGACAGTCTGTCACTCCCAACTCGACAGGAGTACCTCCCACTAGAAGCACAGTCAGTAGCATCCCCTGACGACTTACACCGCACCGCAGGTGAACTGCCTGACGTGGTAGCGCCTACCAAAGGCACGAACACCGAACAAGTAACCACAAACAAGTGACTAGCTGGGGTCACGCCCGTCGACGTGGGTCCAACCGCCCCCAACCACGTGTGCACACATAGACCGTGCGTCCCTGGTCTGGCCTCTAACTGGTTTTCCCCTCAGCCGGACTCTGGCTGCAAGACATGGGGCCCGACGGAAACCAGTCTAAAAACCGTCTCTAAGGGTAAGCCCGTACACCACTCCCTGGTGCGACCGGTACCGCGTACTGGTAGGCTATGACTAGTGGAGGGTCACTGAAGGAGTAGAATCTCAAGTCAATGGAAAACAACGTCCGCATCCGACGACGTACGGGGACCACCCCACGTACCTGTCCCGTCGCACGGTGACCACAGTCGGAGAAGAGACAGGACTCGCAGTCCACGGTCACGCACGCACTTTGCGCGAGAGTCGAGAAAACTCAAGTGGCGCTAAGCCACTGGACTCTGGACAGTCCTCTAGACGTATTACACCCAACGGTCCTTGAGTCACAAGACTCAGGGTCAAGACCGTTGTACACAACAGCACAAGGCCGTCAATCCAGTCCAATCTCTAGGTCTAAAGCCACGGTAGCACGAGTACCGAGATAACTCACGAACCACCAAGACCACTCCCTCGGGAAGGGAATGCAAGGGACTAAGGCCACCCACACGGGCCACACGGAAAACACAGAAGCACGATTCCCAAGGTAGCACACAAGCCACCTCGTCGATTTCCCATCTCAGGGCAAGCGGGAAACCTCCAGCCCCAGGCCGGATAACTGGACTCGCAGTCCAAGGCCAAACACATGGCCCACATGGGAATCGTCTTCCAAAGAAACCCATGACATGTGGGGGAGACCCCACCGCACACACACCGATGCACGGTGACTCGATCGAGCGTGACACGAAAGCCCAGCACGCGAGAAGTCACCCGGACTCTCAACCCCACGGGCACGTTAAACGAGGTAACACGGTCCTCCAGACACCCTCAAAACACGGACACAGAATCCCATGGGTGTCTGGCACTCACGAGACCGCAAGTCGACCACTGGGTCCCAACCGGGTCGACCGGGGACCCACACGTCGCGGAACAAGGCGGAGAACACAAAAACTCGCCTCGGTGCAACACAATGCATGACGGTCTAGCCCTAGACCGTCACAGGGCTGTAACGGTCTAGGCGGGACCGTCACATCCACCTGGCGGCCTAACGCAGGCCGTTACACGGCCCAAAGGAACGCAGAATGTAACACGCCTGGCCCAGCGCGTTACACAAATGTAACGCGCCCGCCCCAGCGCGTTCCACGGATGTAACGCGCCCGCCCTGGCGCGTTACACGCATGTAACGGTCCGTCGGGGGCCGTTACACCCCCCAGCCCTCAACTGGGTAACAGGGGATGTGACGCACCCACCCAGGCGCGTCACACGGCTGTGGCGGTCTATCGTGGACCGTCACACCCACGAAGGCCAAAGCCAAAGCAAAGGGAATGTAACGCCCCTGCCCAGGCACGTTACACACATGTAACGGTCACTGGAATGACCGTCACACCCTCCCGAGAACGTTACGGCGGGAAACCATCCAAAACACCGATCCACGCCCCGATCACCCCCGGGTGATGGGGAAACAAAGGGGAATCCATCCCCAAGCCCCTAGGCATGCATCTAAACCCCTGGATCGGCCAAAAACGCGGTAAAACGAGAGATCGGCCCACAAGCCCTAAAACACGGATTTTGCCCAAAAAACCCCGATTCCACCCGCTCGGCTCACCACGGCCTACGAAACTCGCGGGAAAGGAAGTGCACGAGCTGGGGGTCCATCTCCCTACCTCCACCAAAGATTTCACGCACCGTGGACGCCGATCCACGAAGAAACGCCTCCAAAACCCCGCCGGTGCCTCCATGCCCGCAAACCGGCTCGCCACGCGCCACCGCCTCGTTCCTCGACCCGTCCTCGCCGTCCCTCGTCCCACGGGCCTCGCCACCTCGCCCCCATCCGCCTCCGTCAGCCGCCGGAGAAGAGAGGGAGAGAAGAGAGAGCGTGAGAAGGGAGAGAGTGAGGAAGAGAGAATGAGGGGAAGAGAGAGAGTGGGGGGTTTATATAGGAAAATTCGGAAATTCAGAAAAATTCCGAAAAAATAGAAAAATACACCTCCTCGAACCTCGCGACGCGCTGATCACAACAGTACCACTCGCGCCCAGGTGAACGGCCCGGTTCACCCGCAACGAGGTTCCGAAGGAATTTCCGAAACACACACCGGGAATCGGAAAACACACGCGGAAAAGTCGCGGAGCTCTTCCAGGCCTCCAAAACGACTCCGGATCGCACCGATCCGAACACGAAAGATATCCGAAACAAAATTCTGGACACAACGGAGATGAATACTCCAAGAAACCAGATCCGGGACCCGAGAAGAAGGGTCCGAAAAACCCGGGGCATTACAAGTGTAAAGTAAAAACAAGAAATGAAAATATAGCAATCAGAAAGCTGGAAATGCAATGCAAAATGTAGCTCTCGCAGGAGCAAGTCTGGCTTGGATTTGATCCAAATGCCAGTGAACATATCTTCTGAAGAATCCTCTTTCTTCTTCTTCACGAACCCTCTCTCTATCTCTCTTTCTCTTTTTCTTCTTCTTCACGAGCTCCCAGTCACTACAAGAAAAATCGCGGATAGCGACCGACCTAGCGGTCGCTATTCAGTCGTAGATCGGTCGCAAATATGCATTGCGACCGAACAGATACTATCTAGCGACCGAATATGTCGGTCGCTATATAATAGTCGCTATATGGCGACCGACATAATTCGGTCGCAGTATCAGTCGTTACCAGAGACCGATTATAATCGGTCGCCTGACCGGTCGCTAATAATTCGGTCGCTATTCAGTCTCTATTCGGTCGCTACATTTGTTGTATTTTAAAAAATAAAATTAACCTATCGGATTAAGTCGGTCTCAATTCGGTCGCTATTCGGTCTCGAATTATGTTGTATTTTTAAAAATAAAATTAACCTATCGGATTTATTCGGTCTCAATTCGGTCGCCAGTAGGTCGCTAAATTTGTTGTATTTTTAAAAATAAAATTAACCTATCGGATTGATTCGGTGGCTAGTCGGTCGCCAGTCGGTCGCCAAGTATAATTATTTAATAAAAGAAATATAACGTATAGTCGCTATTCGGTCGCAATTCAGTCTCCATGCGGTCGCTAATTTTGCATTATTTTTTTTTAAAAATTTATTTAAACTGATAAATAAATTACCTGATAAATAACAAATTCATAACATAAATATAAAATCAACTACACAGACAACAATATCGACAAATCTCAAATTCATCACATACAAACACCTGATAAATAACAATTTCATAAAACAATAATAAATCAACTACACGGATCACAATCTCCACGAACCTCAAATTACACACAATTAAAATAAAATCACAAATTAATCATACATCCATAATAATAAAATGACAACATACACAACTAAAATAAAATCACAAATCCTCCACATATGTCTCATCCTGGTCGTCGTCTCGTCCAACATCTCGCGACGGATGATCCTGTATATCATTTAAAAAAATTATAATCAAATCCTTAATAAAGAAATCAAGCATTAACAAGACTTAATAAAGAAATCAAGCATTAACAAGAGTATGCCAATAGTTTAAGCCAGCTCATTTTCATATATATAAATACACACACACAATATAAGTTCAAATTTCATCTTGTATTTTAAAAATGAAGTTTGAGCGCCGAGCTCAAACCGGGCATCCGATTTGGATTCCGTCAGTTCTGACAAGTCACTTTCATCTCCCCGGTCGTATTGGAATGATCGGCACGGCCATCCGACCGGTATTTCGAATTTTAGACCCCCGGACCCGTCCTAACAGTTCATTTGAACTAAGTGTATTTTAAAAATGAAGTTTGAGCGCCGAGCTCAAACCGGGCATCCGATTTGGATTCCGTCAGTTCTGACAAGTCACTTTCATCTCCCCGGTCGTATTGGAATGATCGGCACGGCCATCCGACCGGTATTTCAGATTTTAGAACCAAATGCCCCGTCCTAACAGTTCATTTGAACTAAGTGTATTTTAAAAATGAAGTTTGAGCGCCGAGCTCAAACCGGGCATCCGATTTGGATTCCGTCAGTTCTGACAAGTCACTTTCATCTCCCCGGTCGTATTGGAATGACCGGCACGGCCATCCGACCGGTATTTCAGATTTTAGACCCCCGGACCCGTCCTAACAGTTCATTTGAAATAAGTGTATTTTAAAAATGAAGTTTGAGCGCCGAGCTCAAACCGGGCATCCGATTTGGATTCCGTCAGTTCTGACAAGTCACTTTCATCTCCCCGGTCGTATTGGAATGATCGGCACGGCCATCCGACCGGTATTTCGAATTTTAGACCCCCGGACCCGTCCTAACAGTTCATTTGAACTAAGTGTATTTTAAAAATGAAGTTTGAGCGCCGAGCTCAAACCGGGCATCCGATTTGGATTCCGTCAGTTCTGACAAGTCACTTTCATCTCCCCGGTCGTATTGGAATGATCGGCACGGCCATCCGACCGGTATTTCAGATTTTAGAACCAAATGCCCCGTCCTAACAGTTCATTTGAACTAAGTGTATTTTAAAAATGAAGTTTGAGCGCCGAGCTCAAACCGGGCATCCGATTTGGATTCCGTCAGTTCTGACAAGTCACTTTCATCTCCCCGGTCGTATTGGAATGACCGGCACGGCCATCCGACCGGTATTTCAGATTTTAGACCCCCGGACCCGTCCTAACAGTTCATTTGAAATAAGTGTATTTTAAAAATGAAGTTTGAGCGCCGAGCTCAAACCGGGCATCCGATTTGGATTCCGTCAGTTCTGACAAGTCACTTTCATCTCCCCGGTCGTATTGGAATGATCGGCACGGCCATCCGACCGGTATTTCGAATTTTAGACCCCCGGACCCGTCCTAACAGTTCATTTGAACTAAGTGTATTTTAAAAATGAAGTTTGAGCGCCGAGCTCAAACCGGGCATCCGATTTGGATTCCGTCAGTTCTGACAAGTCACTTTCATCTCCCCGGTCGTATTGGAATGATCGGCACGGCCATCCGACCGGTATTTCAGATTTTAGAACCAAATGCCCCGTCCTAACAGTTCATTTGAACTAAGTGTATTTTAAAAATGAAGTTTGAGCGCCGAGCTCAAACCGGGCATCCGATTTGGATTCCGTCAGTTCTGACAAGTCACTTTCATCTCCCCGGTCGTATTGGAATGATCGGCACGGCCATCCGACCGGTATTTCAGATTTTAGACCCACTGACCCGTCCTAACAGTTCATTTGAACTAAGTGTATTTTAAAAATGAAGTTTGAGCGCCGAGCTCAAACCGGGCATCCGATTTGGATTCCGTCAGTTCTGACAAGTCACTTTCATCTCCCCGGTCGTATTGGAATGATCGGCACGGCCATCCGACCGGTATTTCGAATTTTAGACCCCCGGACCCGTCCTAACAGTTCATTTGAACTAAGTGTATTTTAAAAATGAAGTTTGAGCGCCGAGCTCAAACCGGGCATCCGATTTGGATTCCGTCAGTTCTGACAAGTCACTTTCATCTCCCCGGTCGTATTGGAATGATCGGCACGGCCATCCGACCGGTATTTCGAATTTTAGACCCCCGGACCCGTCCTAACAGTTCATTTGAACTAAGTGTATTTTAAAAATGAAGTTTGAGCGCCGAGCTCAAACCGGGCATCCGATTTGGATTCCGTCAGTTCTGACAAGTCACTTTCATCTCCCCGGTCGTATTGGAATGATCGGCACGGCCATCCGACCGGTATTTCAGATTTTAGAACCAAATGCCCCGTCCTAACAGTTCATTTGAACTAAGTGTATTTTAAAAATGAAGTTTGAGCGCCGAGCTCAAACCGGGCATCCGATTTGGATTCCGTCAGTTCTGACAAGTCACTTTCATCTCCCCGGTCGTATTGGAATGATCGGCACGGCCATCCGACCGGTATTTCAGATTTTAGAACCAAATGCCCCGTCCTAACAGTTCATTTGAACTAAGTGTATTTTAAAAATGAAGTTTGAGCGCCGAGCTCAAACCGGGCATCCGATTTGGATTCCGTCAGTTCTGACAAGTCACTTTCATCTCCCCGGTCGTATTGGAATGACCGGCACGGCCATCCGACCGGTATTTCAGATTTTAGACCCCCGGACCCGTCCTAACAGTTCATTTGAAATAAGTGTATTTTAAAAATGAAGTTTGAGCGCCGAGCTCAAACCGGGCATCCGATTTGGATTCCGTCAGTTCTGACAAGTCACTTTCATCTCCCCGGTCGTATTGGAATGACCGGCACGGCCATCCGACCGGTATTTCAGATTTTAGAACCAAATGCATAAGTTGCTGCTTCTCGCTGCCTCCATTCAGGTTTGTTAATGTTTTCTTCTATGAATGGCATAACAAGAGGCACAATGTCATCTCCCACGGTCCGTGCAACCAAACCCAAGCATGTTCCTCCAGCCATTGCAAGATTCCAAACTCCTTCATCCTGATCTTGGTCGTCTTCTTGCTTAAGGAGTGTCTCCAACAGCATAGGGACAAGCGCAGGTAGTGCCTGCTTGATAAAATAAAAGCAAGGGGTGTCAGAATCAGCAGAAAAATCCCCTCCATATTCATCTAAGATGTCAATCTCTTCATCGCATATTGAGCTCCAGAATTCAATAGCTTGTAGAGCAACAGGTTCCTCATCTTCCCTCACAGCTTTTGCAGTGATGTTAAATATGTCCTGCATATACGATGCAAGCTTCTCATAATACATGGAGGATATGGAGACCAAGCATTCGAATGCAGCCTGCCGTATCTTCACCTCAGGGGACAGAGTAGCTTCACAAATGACTCTCATGATATAATCCCTCTCCATATCATTCCCGAAGTTTGCCTGAGCAAATCCCAAAGAATTATGCAGAGCTCGAGTTGCAGCCAGCCTAACATCAATGTTTCCCTCAGAAGCACTCATGCCTTGAACAACCGCTGTCAATATCTTATTGACTTGCTCTTGATCAACTTCATCAGGGGAGACTTCTTCACACATGTAACCTAGGGTGTCCAAAGTTGCTTGCTTAACATCTGGCTGAAGTTGGTGAATATTTGACAAGAGAGAACTGATAAGTTCAGGCCATTGATTTTGAGGCAACTCAATACCAGCAATCTTTGCAACAACTTGAGATGCAGTAGATCTTGCATCAATCACCGGTGAAGAGAGAGTCTGTAGTAAACATCCTTTGACCTGGGCCCTAACAGCTACATCCAATGATAACCATCTCTGCACATGCTCAAATTTTCTGTGTTGCTCCTTTGCATCCAGGGCATTTTTGAGAATCAAGCCTGCCAATTTACGGCTAACAACAGGCTTGTCATTATTTGCTAATTCACTCGAAAGAGATAGCAAGAACCCAGTAACATTTTGATCCTGAAATTGTTTTAAACTTTCCTCAGCATGCTTGCGAACCGCTGAATCTATTGACTGTGCATTCAAAAGAACTTGGGTAACTTCCATAGCCATTTCTGTATGGTATCTTCTCCGCCTTTCCCTTGCAGGGATACGCCCCAATGGCGGCCGCCGCCGACTATATATAATATCCTTCACTTCTTGTAACTTATGACCTATGCTCCTTTGTATGAACTGCCCTTCCTTTGCTTAGAGGTGCTGTTCCTGGCTTCCTGCCATGACAGTTACCAGACTTTGGGGAGATCTTTTCACCTAAATTGGCATATTTTATTCATGTCTACATGTTACTTTCCTTATATTATTCTAGCTTTATGAATATTTATAGATCTGTATCCTCCCCCACTCAAGTGAATAGAATTTATACATATCTTTTCACTTTCAGTTCTAACCAAAATCTCTATACACCTATGGAAAATCCTGCAGAACAGTCTGCCTGTTGATTCTAATATCCAGAGGATAGGTGTAAGATGATATTTAGAGTTAAGAAAATGATATTTTCCCCTCCTCAATCTAAATTCTTATATTTTGTAAGATGATATTTAGAGTTAACAAATAGAAAATCAATCAAATAAAATACTTACCGGAGGCTGCTGTGCAGGAGGTGCAGGAGGTGCTCTACTACTATCAATTCCCAAGGATGTGAGCATCTGGGAGACGGTCTGAGCGACGATGGTTGAGATATTCTGAGAGATATTCTGAGAGACGGTCTCGTTGACGATCTGCCTAAACATATCTGGAGTCATGGTCGGGGCGGCACTGGAAGAACCATCTGGGGCTGCTGGTGTGGTAAATGGAGAGGTCGCATGTGAGACCGAACTCGAGCATGATGATAACACCCTAGTCGTGCCCAAGCTATGTCCAAAACCATAAACATGTCCTTTCTTGGGTGCCCCAGATGCTGCAACCCAAATGGCAGGATCCAACTCTGGACGCTGACTGTCATCCCCGTACCTCTCATCCATTCGTCTACTATATGAGTCCTGCAAAAACCAAAAAAAAACAAAACCAAATTATTCTACAATTTAATCTTAAATGAAAACTATTAATGTATACACTTACCGCTACCTCCCGAGCTTTCTCACTAATGTAAGCATTTGTCCCTTTCTTCTTATGAGTTCGATCAAAAAGTTCATGAAATTGAGCTGGCCGCTTTAACTGTGCTTCCTGTTATTCAAATAAATCACAGTTTCATAATAGAAACAAAAAATTTATATATGTAGAAGTGTACTTACTAATCTCGCTTTATGTGTTGCAAAGGAGACAGAGCCACCCGTGTGTAAATTCGCTTCAGGATGCGCTGCTCTGTTTTGCTTTGCTTTGTTTGAATTGGCATTCCATTTCTCCGCTTCCCAAATGTTGCACAGCTCTGTCCAATACTCCTTTCTCATCCACACAGGCCCATGCTCCTTCCATATGTTCTTATCAGTACTTGCACATGCTTTTTTTGCATATCTTCGGGCATTGTACATAAGATGTTTGAAATTATCTCTTGCAGTAGCTGTCCATGCAAATCTAGCACGTAACTCATCTGAATGTTCTGTGAATCGATGATTCCTCTATATATTAACAACAACAAAAATTTATATGTTACATAACAAAGTGGGTTAAAATAATAATTGAAAATGACTTAATATGATAAAATAAGATAAATACCAAGAACATAGAGAACAATAAATCCTGAACACCCATCGGAAAATCAGCAAAGCGATGGATGGGGCCTGGAAAATGTGCTTGAATTGTCTTTGTAATAAATTGTGATGCTTGGGCTGGCTCTATTTTATTCCTGAAATTAAAAATATTAATACCACAATGACGAATAAATAACAAAAATAATGCATTACGTACCCTTCATTTATCCACACTGCCCGCATCGTCTCATTACAACAGCCCTCCCCCTCATGATGACTCGCCTCGTCATCAGCACGTACTATACGAATTAAATAGTATAAATAAAACAAACTATCAAAAAAACATAAATATGCAAATGAACATACCTGACTCAGCTGGGGGAGGTGTAGATCCACTCGCCATGTGTGATGGCGGTGCATAGGCCGTCAATGTACCCGTTGTCAGTGGTAACGGTGCAGAGGCCGTGGGTCCTGTAAGGATAAGAATCAGATAACACAAAAACATAAAGAATTATTTTAAACAAATACTCAAATGAATTATACATGAAAGTATACATACCTACTACCGGTGGTAGCGGTGCATCCCTCGGTGGTAACGGTGCAGAGGTCGTGGGTCCTGTGAAAATAAGAATCAGATAACACAAAAACATAAAGAATTATTTTAAACAAATACTCAAATGAATTATACATGAAAGTATACATACCTACTACCGGTGGTAGCGGTGCATCCCTCGGTGGTAACGGTGCAGAGGTCGTGGGTCCTGTGAAAATAAGAATCAGATAACACAAAAACATAAAGAATTATTTTCAACAAATACTACAATGCATTATACATGAAAGTATACATACCTACTACCGGTGGTAGCGGTGCAGAGGTCGGTCGTAACGGTGTAGAGGTCGTGGGTCCTGTGAAAATAATAATCAGATAACACAAATACATAATGAATTATTTTCAACAAATACTACAATGCATTATGAAGGGAAAGTATACATACCTACTACCGGTGGTGAAACGGAAGTAAATCTCCTCCCGCTACCCTCTCCCCTCCCACCTCTGGGAGTCCCACGCCGTCCTCGAACCATATCTTCAACTGGTAATAAAATACATGCATATTCATCAAATAGTGAAAGAAAGAAAGTTACAGAGTATTAAAATTCCCAGATAAAATTGTATACCATTAATCAAACATTCTCCATTTCTTCTTCAGATGTTGGAGATATAACAAATTCAGCATTCACATCTTCATTATCAGATTCATTTTGATCACTAATATATTCCTCCTCTTCGGAGTCCCCCAACTGTATTTCTGGTTGTTCTGGATCGACTTCCTCCACTTCATTCTCTTTAGATAAAGACGGTGCCTCCACAGATTCATCACTAGAAGCAGGCAAGTCTACATCATCACCCAAGTCTGATTGAAAGAATTCGGCATTCACATCCAACTGCTCTGTTTCAGTCAAATCCAACTCATAATCCGGGAAAAGCCTTGTCTTAACCTTGCAAACTGCCCACCAATCATTTCTTTCTTTATTTCTAGACGATGGATACTTTGTATAATAGACCTGCTGGGCTTGTGCGGCCAAAATGAATGGATCATAAGTATTCAATTTAGACTTATGTCTGATATCGACAATCCCATATGTTGTGTCATTTCGAACAGAATTAGGATCAAACCAATGACACTTTAACAGAAATATATGGTTGTCATCTCCGAGATATTGCAATTCTAAGATCTCCTCAATAATACCATAATAATCACATTCGTTTTCATTATATGTACTTCCTTTCACACATACCCCGCTGTTCATTGTTGACTTATTCTGCCCATATTGTCTAGTGTGAAATCTATACCCATTCACAATAAATGCTGGATATGTACGTGCAACTTTCGATGGGCCATAACTGATCACTCGAATTCTTTGATCAGTAATAAAATCATTTTCAACCTACATATGGACAGCACACTAGTCAGAATTTGTCATTGACCCAACAAGGAGAAAGAGTAGTAATAATACTTACACGATATTTCAGCCAAGAAGCGAATGATTTTTCTCGTTCTTTTTCAACCTCCATGTCAGTGAGATATGGACATCTTTGGATTAATTCTGAGTCAAATTGTCTGTATTACGACCATTGGAGCATTATAGATGGAATGAAAAATAATAAGTTATAGACACAATGTAATTTGAGCAGAGAACTTACGCAACATAAGGTTCAACCTCCATACAATTTAAAAGGATGTAAATTTCTGCACAGTGCAATTCTCTATCATTTAGCATCCGACTCGAGGAACGTCCATACGCACGTCCAGGATACTTAAATATCGACAGTCGCTCAGAGTGAACGGAGTCTCCCCCATCATCATTACGTGGTGGCCGAGTTCGACGAGTTTGTACCTCAGGTTCAAAGTACATTGAACAGAAATTTGATATTTCTTCCATAATGTACGCCTCGGCAATGGAACCCTCTACTTTTGCCTTGTTGCGAACTTTCATTTTCAATTCATGCATACACCTACCAGAATGTTCATAAGATAATGAAAAACACATCACCATGTAATTGAATTATGAGGAGAAAATATATATATATTACCTCTCAAATGGATACATCCATCTAAATTGTACTGGCCCTCCTACTTTAGCCTCATATGGTAAGTGTATAAGCAGGTGCTCCATTGAATCAAAGAATGATGGTGGAAATATCTTTTCCAATCTACAAACTGTCGTGATCACATTCTGTTCAATAGTTTCCACATCTTCATACCTGAGCTCTGATGCACATAAAATTTTGAAAAACTGACTTAACTCAGTCACTGCTCCCCATATCGCCTTCGGCATCATATCACGAAATACAATAGGTAACAACCTCTGCATGAACACATGACAGTCATGACTTTTCATTCCATATATTTTCCCCTCATTTGTATTCACGCAACGAGCAATGTTAGACACATAACCATCTGGAAATCTCAACTGTTTTAGCCAAGAGCATACTTCTTTAATCTGTGCAGCTCCAAGGGCGTAACTTGCTTTCGGTTTAACTGTTTTACCATTTCTATCAATAAGGTACAGTTCTGGACGTTTACAATGTATTTTCAAGTCTAAACGGGCATTCACATTATCCTTTGTTTTGCCTGTTATGTCCATAACAGTGTTGAACACATTATCAAAGACATTCTTCTCAACATGCATGACGTCGATGTTATGTCGTATAAGAAGAGTTGACCAATAAGGCAATTCCCAGAAGATACTTTTTTTGACCCAATTGTGATCCTTCCCAAATCCAGGGAGTTGTCTTGTGCTGCTCGACAATTGTGCTATATCTGGTAAGTTCTGTACACGTGCTGCTAAATGTGGACCAGACAACCGTTCAAAATCAGCTTCTTCCAATTCAATTCTGTTCTTTAAGAATGCATCTTTTTGCCTTCTAAACGGATGGTCCCTTGGTAGAAATCGTCGATGACAATCAAACCAGCATGACTTGCCACCATGCTTAAGTACAAATGATTTGGAACTGTCCATACAGTAAGGACATGCTAGTTTTCCATGAGTGCTCCAGCTAGATAACATTCCATATGCAGGAAAGTCGCTTATTGTCCACATCAATGCAGCCTTCATAGTGAAATTTTGTTTTCTGCATGCATCATAGGTAGTAACCCCATCAGTCCATAACAACTTCAACTCATCAATCAACGGCCTGAGATATATGTCTAATTTTTTCCCAGGACTTTTTGGACCAGGGATCAATAATGATAGAAATAAATGCTCTCGTTTCATGCACATATTTGGCGGAATATTATATGGTGTCACGAAAACTGGCCAGCAAGAGTAGGAAGTCACTGAACCTCCAAATGGATTGAATCCATCAGTACATAAACCCAGCCTTACATTACGCGACTCTTTTGAGAAAGTAGGGTGAGCACGGTTAAAGTGACTCCAAGCTTCGGCATCTGCAGGATGACTGATTACATTATGTTGTCGACGTACTCTTTCCGCATGCCATCTCATATGTTGAGCTATCTTTGGTGCCATATACATTCTCTGCAATCTCGGTGCAATAGGAAAATACCGCAATGACATATATGGTATATCTTTTTGCTTTGAATTGTCCCCTTTCTTAGGCTTGAATCTATCATGACCACATATGGAACATGATACCTTACTTTTAGCCTCATTATAATATAGCATGCAATGATTAGGACATGCATCTATTTTCTCATATCCAAGCCCTAAGTCAGTGACCATCTTCTTTGCACGATAAAAATTTTCAGGTAATTTCTCATCTTGTGGCAACATACTTTTGATAATCAGTAACAAACGATCAAAACAAATCTCACTGATGTGAAATTCAGATTTCAAGTTCAATAATTGTGACACCGCAGACAGTCGAGAGTGATTTTGACATCCAGTCCACAATGGCTCATCAGCATCTTTGAGTAGCTGATAAAATCTTTCAGCTGTCTTGTTTGGCGGTTCTTCATTATGTACATGCTCCTCGTGAACATTGAATCCTGGACCAGCAGCATCTATGACCATATCAACATATGAACTTCCACTTCCAACATTGGCAGGCTCGTAGGTCGACCACAATGTTTCACCATGACATATCCAGTTTGTATAATCTTTAACAAACCCCTTTCTGTATAAATGACGTTGTACATCCCATGTTGTCAGCCACTTCAAATTCTTACAGACTACACAAGGACATCGGATACGACCCTCACAATCTACAGCTTCAATAGAATTTCTCAAAGCAAACTGAATGAATCTCTCAACTCCATTTTTAAATTCTATAGACACCACCTGATCAACTACTCTACGGTACATCCATGAACGATCTTCAGACATTTTCCCTATGCGAATGAAATGTAAACACACAAAACTTTAACATGTTTAACAAAATAAAAAGTACAACCCTTACCTCACATCGTCCATGTCTGCCATTTTAAATAGGACGGAAATATCATTTAGATCTTCACTTTTTAACCCATCTGTGAAGGTTTGATCGCACGATTAATTACTATATGTGTTGTGTTGTTTGCTAAAAATTTCGGCAGCATCTCCCCACACCTCTCCGATATACCACAAAATATTTATTGATTAAGAAATTTTCTTAAACACTTACTAATAAGTGGTTAAGAAAATAATCAAAATCAATAAAGGTATATCAGAGAGGAGTGAGAAGACGCAGCCAAAATTTTTAACAAACAACACAAACACATATAGTAATTAACCACCTAAGTGCGATCAAACATTCACAGACTGTCCAAACGGGACAATTCAAGACTTTGAGTTAGATATACACATTCTCATCATTCAAAATGAGAACGTGCATATCAATCCCAAAGTCTTGAACGGGTAGGTTGATTGGCACGGGCTTAACACGCTCTCCTAAGATGCGTGCAATGTTAGGTTGCACCCACGCATCTCAGCTCACATACAACACCCAACTAATTAAATATTGACAAGATAATAACACAATCTAAAAACATAGCAGTAACATGTGAAATTGGCAATACATGTACACAATGAAAACAGGAATTTTATTTTAACATCCAACATAAAGACAACACTTTCACTAGCTATTTAGCAGAAATAAAATATAGCATGATACTTTTTAGCTTAAAGACAACACTGTCACTAGCTATGCAGAAATCAAGTAAAGAAATTGATGGTATCATTACTGAATAAGACAATAATAAAACACACTTTACTTTTCATCCAACAATACCCTAACTATTAAAATTAACAAAACACATAACCGACTAAATAACACTAAACTAAAAATAAACCTTAATTTAATTACGAAAATACAAGAAAATAACACTAAACTCAAAGTGCATGTTTTTCTTTCTGAATCAATAACCGCACTTCTTTCTTCTAACCACTTTCTTCCTAAAATAATGAATGGGGCAGCCATTGACCCAATGTCACACCAAGCTCCATCATCATACGTGACTGTTTTGAACTTCTTAGAGAACTCCACAAATACACGGTCACCCTCAATAACAATTTCTCCGGTCTTAGCAAGTGACTTAACAATGTCAGGTGAAATCCAATTCTTATCTTCCGACTCATGTACATCAATTTCTGCTCGTTGTCCATTAGGTAAATATGCAGTAAAAATAATCGGAAGAGGAAGCATACTGATTACAAAATGTAGGACCTCAACTTATAAAAATAAGTTGATTCCCTTATGCTCTGATACCAAATCTGATGCAGGACAGAAACATTTATAACCATTAAATGACACTTTTTCACTCATCAAAACATACAATGTTACTTTTTGAACATTAGTAAATATGGTGCAATCTTAAACCCCATTTTATTACTGAGGATGGATAAGATAGTATGATAGGTCTTTAAACAAACAGATGGAGGAAGAAAAACTTTTAGAAAAACATTGTAACTAATCCTCATAGGTACCTGACAGCCTGTGGCCAGCTAGAAACTTCTTGATGTCAAGGTGACTGGAATTGTAATAATATTTGACAACTTATAGTCATAGAAGATTTATGAGAATGAATTGAGAAAAGAGATGCAAATAAGGGGCTTTACTTGAGAGAGAGGATGGGTCAATTGTAAGGCAAAGAGTATGTTATGCTGAGCGCACACATGGATATGGATGTTAGATGTTACCGGTATTTCAGATTTTAGACCCCCGGTCGTATTGTTCAGAATTCAAAACCAGACTGGTGAACCGAAGAATCGCCATGGCTTGTTATGGAATCAGCAACAACAGGAACAATTCTCGCTTCATAAACAGACAAACTTCATTGGCACATCATTCTCAAACATATGTCACAAATTGCACACGAACCATCATTTAACTTTACCAGAACCCGAGGTCCTAAACTAATCCACTTCCAAAATCCACAGAAGATAGGCATGTATATAGATTGATGGAGGCAATCTCAGCTCACCATGAGGATCCAGATGGTCTGATACCATATCCATCCAAATCATATGCGGAGGCATACAAAACTACCAAAAGCCTCATAAGATATAGATTTAATTAATAGGAACTTGTATGTGAAAAAATTATTAAAAAATATTAAGTTCCGTTGACGGGTGTGGCCAAAGTTGGTATCAGTAGAGGGTTAAGAAGGGAACCACCCAGGCTCAAACCTGGGTGGCCTGTGTTTTATCTCTGCCACTGCAGCAGAAGCCACACACACACACACACATAGAGAGAGAGAGAGAGAGATCCCCCTCCCCAACCCAGCAGAAATGGATGGTACTGCATAACATCAGCCAGTGACATTCTAAAAGTGTGGCATACACTTGAATACTATTAAAATCCCATATACATAAACCCACAAAAAGAACACCCCCCACAATACCCCAGACGAACATCCAACTACCAGCAACTCACAAAATGACAATATTTGCCTCAGGGCACTATATTTCCTCTTTGATACATCTAAGAGAGGATGCCCACCTTTTAGTCACATCCCAGACATGCTTACAGACCTCCGCTTTGTCTCTTGACAATCTTCTAAATAGCCTTGTATCCCTCTATGTAGTCAAAAGAGTGCGTCAAAGATTAACCACAAGGTCTTGCCATCAGCCTTCAGAATGCAAGCTTTCTCCCAATGCTTCAGTAATAATCCGATACTACCTAGCTGATACAGGGCTTACCCCCAATTGTCCAACAAAGAGTCCATATCTCCCTAGGGAAGGCACAGAAAATGAGAAAAATACTTCACAGGTTCCTCCTCGCTGCCAAACAATAACAACTGAGCTGTATGTTTGCCAGACAGCATCGCCACTCGAAACCTGCACCAGCATCCACTACAAATTCCACCTCTGTTATATCCATCCAGCCTGTCACCTTCTACCAATTGCAAACACCGGACGCTCAAGAACAGTCACTCGGTGTTTGCTGCTTACATCTTTTTAAACTTAATTCTCCCCACTGAAGATCTCATCAACTGTGACGTTCTTGTTAGCTTTGTAATTTGTGGGATCTCATCATAAAATGTTGAACCAGCAAGGTTCAAAGAGGCTGATGAATACACTAGAACCAAACAAGGTCAACACCCCACCCACCATGTCAATAAGAGTCTGTTTTGTAGGATGAACAAACCTGAAGCAATCCATTTGACCTGTTGGCAAATCTTTTTCTGCATAGACTGACCCAAAAACTATCATATTTTCACCTCCAATATGCTCCATACATTGTCTCTCCAGTCTCTCTCTCCCCCCCCCCACCCAACCCATGTCCCAGCAGTGCACAACTATGATGAAGTTTAAAAGAGAATCATATATATCATAGAAACAGAACAAAATCGGTGTCACAAGGTCGAAAGCTTTAAGATGTCAATGATCATGAAAAGTGGGAAAAACATTCTGACAGAACAGAAAATACAAACGTCTAAACTTACAGGTAACACCTTCACGGAGTATTTTGTTATGTTTGGATCAACAATTCTTCCTTGATTAGCAGCCTGCACCAGGAGCAGAAATTTCTTGAGAAACATATACATACATCAATGCCCACTTAATCAGTTAGTCGCATACGAAATATCTAATCAGGAAATGCATGCTTTCCTGCTAATGCATGCCCCACAAACACTAACAAAGAGAAATGTTCTGGTTAACTTTTGGGAAGGCTAAATTTGCAAACTCAGCCAACCAGGCTACTGTTGGGCCTGATCATGTGGCCAATATTTTTTAGAAGGGGGCACCCACTGCCATTTAAAGGTCAGCAGTATAAAAGTGGCATGAGGTTTCAAATCCATAATCTCGTGGAGAAAGATCCACAGTGTAGCACAGATAACAATGAATTTGAAAAAACGTAAACAGATGGTAAATAAAATAAAACCTACTTGCTCGGGACTGTGAAATATTTCAATGAAAGGATATTCTTTCTTTTGCCTGGTTATGCAAAATCCTGGATACTTTGGACATTCAACCTGGCATAAACATGTAAGCAATATCAAGTCAAGCATAACCATAGAGCCGTTCAATTAGTGACTTGCGTCAACCATCAACAGCCAGAATTGTGGTAGCAAAATCACAGAATCAACCCAAATAATATGTCAGATTGCACTGGACAATAGGAATGGGCAGAGGACAAGATGCTGAAAATAAGATATTCACAATACAAAAAAATGTGCACGTTACCAACAATGTAAATCCCATGGAACAAAAATAAACAAATTTTGGAACAGGTGCTGAAATGTTGATGCTTCACACCATTGACCACAATTTTATATATTAAAAAAACACCACAGTTGTGGGAGAATGAAGATTGTCAAGGGGCTCGATGTGCCATCCTCAAAACAAATTATACATACACAGATGGGCGTATACATAGATAAAAAAGGGCATACCCAATGCACGTGGTCTGGTAAGACTGAAATAGCAAAAGCGGACACGGAATAAATGGCAGACATTAAAGTTCCAATGGCCTTAATGACTTTGGTTACAAGAACTAAACTGGCCAAGAATGTTCACTATGCTGGAATTTGTTCAGACTTGCAGAACCTAAAAATTAGGCTGGCAAGGATGCAAGGCCACTTGAAAAGTTCTATTAGACGTCCCCATTTTGGCTAACTCCTACGTGTGAAATCCAATTGGGGATGCAGAGAAGAATATAAGATATATTAGAATCAATGCTAAAAATATACCACTAATGCACTATGATCATAATTAGAATCAATACTAAAATAAACCAACAATTGCATTATTTTCAGTTCTTGGTTCTCCGCGGCCTTTCTTCACCTACTTATCTTGTTTGTCCTTCTACGCCATTTCTGAAGCTGTATTTGCATGACATGAAAAATGCTGACAATAGCTTATCAACGGGCATTTGATACGATCTCCATCTGTTTCTGGTATCATCAAGGTTTGACCTTTCCCCCCTTCCTTCGCCCGGTCATATTCACAGGAGGAGATATTGGAAAGCTTACTGATAAGAAAGGTCTTGGCAGTGGTGACAGCTTCAGAGTTCTGTTGATCGATGATGCACGCCATACTGAGACATTAGGTAATGATCTGTTTTTTTTTTCTGAGAAAGGTTCCATCTGAAACCTGCCCCAAATCAGATGTTGCAAACTGAAATGTCTACCATTCAGTACGTATGCCAGGCAGGTTGCTGCATTTTGACACAAGTCTGTTTCATCTGTTAGTTAGCTTTTCTCATGTGAAATTTGATTAGCTCCCCTGATGACCCTTCCTTCACCAATGTTAATTCTCACTTTCCTCTCTGCAATCTTATTAGTTCTGTGTATCTGAGGGGGAGGGGCATGGGGATGGGAAGGAGATCTGAGGGGGACGGGGGCGCAGGCCGCAGGGGGGAGGGGAGGGGAGCAAGCCGGCGACGGGGCCGCAGGGGGGAGGGGAGTAGGCCGGCGGGGGAGGGGAGCAGGCCGGTGACGGAGGGGGAAGGGAGAGAGAGAGAGAGAGAGAGAGAGAGAGAGAGAGAGAGAGAGAGGTACCTGCGGAGGGCGACGACGGCAGGGCGAGCGGCGACGGCGACTCGACGCGAGCGGCGCGGCGACGGGCTCCGGCGGAGGGGGGCTCGGGCGGGAGGCAGCACGGGGAGGGGGGCTCCGGCGGAGGAGGGGGGCTCGGGCGGGAGGGCTCGGGCGGAGGGGGGGCTCCGGCGGAGGGGGCTCGGGCGGGAGCGGGGAGGGGGGCTAGGGCGGAGAGGGGGCCGCAGGGGAAGGGGGCTCGGGAGGGGGGGCTCGGGCGGGAGGGGGGGGGCTCGGGCGGGAGGGCTCGGGCGGGCGGGGGTCGTAGTAGGAAGTATAACGGCATCAGCGACCGACTGGAGACCGAAGTTAATTCGGTCGCAATAATAGCGACCTATTAGCGACCGATATACATGCGGTCGCTGAAACGGTCTCGGTTATGCGACCGATTATTTCGGTCTCCGAATTGGTCTCTATTTGGGACCGACTAGCGACCGATTTAATCGGTCGCTAATTCGGTCGCTATAGCCACTTTTTCTTGTAGTGAGTCTATCTTCACTCTTCTTCTTTTTCTTCCTATGCTCTCTGCTCTTCTTTTCTTTTCTTCTTCTGCAACTTCTTTCTTCTTCTTCTTCTTATTCTACTCTCTACCTCTCTGCTGCTCTCTTCTTCTATCACTGTCTCGATCAATCTTCTCCAGATGAAGAAGCTTCGTATTTATATCAGTAACAGCTAGGGCGTGTGCAGGGCTTATGCCCTCTTTGTCCTCGGATCACGTGCCAGGTACCAATCTCGGATCACGTGCCCAATCATCAGCCTGTACAATGACAGAGTTACTTCAGTCGAGCCACAATGAATGTATAGACTTAATGAAATAATGCATGAACAAACTTGTATGAAGAACAGGCTGTACAGACTTCAAACTCAGCTGCGAACTGAGCTAAAGAATGTATAGACTTGCTCAGCTATCAGCTAATGGATGTACAGACTTGATGTTTAGATGCATGAGAAAATAATGTACAGACTTGATGTAATGAACGATGCCTAACTGCCTAGTGTATGGACTTAGAACGCATGAGACAGCAATGTATAGAGTTGTGAAATAATGCACACACAAGCGGCGATGTATAGACATGCCAGCAACGACAATGTATAGACTTGATGCACGAACTGTGCACAATGAACACGGATGTACAGACTTGCTTAACTGACGCATGCAGCAATGTACAGACTTTAAACGTGAGTGATGCAGCGATGTATAGACTTTGCATATGCTCTGAAGATGGGCTGTACAGACTTGCAACCTATGTATAGACTTGTGTGTTGCAGCAAACGATGCACAGCCATAGGAATGTACAGACTTTGAAATCAAGGGATGCACAGCCATTGGAATGTATAGACTTGCGTTCATGCAGCAATGTATAGACTTGAACGCGTATGCTATGCGATGTACAGACTTTGAGTGATGCACAACCATATGGATGTCTAGACTTTGGACGTGTGTGCGAGACAATGTATAGACTTGAGCGGCTTCAAAGCAACCATGTGCAGACTTTACCGATGTACATACTTAGTGTTCTGAACGTAGATAAAGATAAGGAATGTATAGACTTTGAGAGACGATGTATGCACAAGCCAACGATGTACAGACTTTGCCAATGTACAGAATTTGCATGAATGCGACAGCAATGTATAGACTTTATGTGCAATGCAAAGGCTGGAGTTAAGCAAACAATGTATAGACTTCAATGTATGTGCAATGCAAAGACTGTACAGACTTCAATGTAAAGACTTTGCGTGCAAGACACTGTATATGCATGAACGATGCAATAAGACTCTGTACAGACTTGGCCAAAGTATAGACTTAGCAGTATAGCATGAGACGCTAAGTGAGACGTGAAATGCATTGGCTTTGGCTGTATAGACTTTGATGCCCAAATGCAATGTATGGACTTGTGTGTGCAGGGCAGACAGTGTATAGACTTGCAATGCATGCAGGGCAGACAGTGTATAGACTTGATCAATGAATGAACGCATTGACTTCACAGAGTGTATGGACTTGAACAAAGATAGGCCAGTGAAGTACAGCAATCACAATCATGCTCGTATGCATGGACCTCAAATACCATTTGATGAACAGAATGCTTCAAGACTTTTTCAAGAGCAATCACCAACAGAAATGTTCATTTGATTAAACACAACAGCAAGTCATTAATACCATTATCAAAGAATGACTTATGAATATTGACATCATCAAAACCATAGAGACACAACAGAATCCAAATCAGAAATCCGATTTGGGTTCGGCGCTCAAATTACTCAATTCAGAACTAAGTTAGTTTTCAAAGCTAACTTTATTTTAAATAATTTAGATAACTAGGGGTTCGGGGGTCCAAAATGTAAAATACTACCCTAATCGACGTGCCGACCATTCTAACGTGATTTGGGTGATGGGACTGACTTGGGAGAGCTGACGGAATTCAAATCGGATACCCGGATTAGGCTCAACGCTCAAATTACTCAATTCAAAACTAAGTTAGTTTTCAAAGCTAACTTAGTTTAAAATAATTCACATAACTAGGGGTTCGGGGGTCTAAAATATAAAATACTGGCCTGATCGGCAAGCCGATCATTCCAACGCGACCTGGGTGATGAGAGTGACTTGAAAGACCTAACGGAATCCAAATCGGATACCCGATTTGGGCTCGGCACTCAAATTACTCAATTCAGAACTAAGTTAATTTTTAAAGCTAACTTTATTTAAAATAATTCAGATAAGAAATTAGGCTGAGGGGTGCAAAATTTAAAATACCAGTCTGATCGGCGTGCCGATCGTTCCAACACGACCTAGGAGGTAAAAGTGACTTCTGAGAACTGACGAAATCTAAATCGGATACCCAGTTTGAGCCCGGCGCTCAGATGTGCAATCTCTAAATGTATTTAGTTTAAAATTAAAGAAGTTGGGCTCAGGAGTTTAAAATCTAAAATATTGATCTGATAGGCATGCCGATCATTCCAACATGACCTGAGAGGTAAAAGTGACTTGTGAGAACTGACGGAATCCAAATCGGATACCCGGTTTGAGCGTGGCGCTCAGAAGTGCATTTTCTAAATGCACTTAGTTTAAAATTTTCGTGAAGTTGGGTTCAGGGTTCCAAAATCTAAAATATCGGTCTGATCAACGTGTCGAATGTTCCAACACGACCTGGGAGATAAAAGTGACTTTTGAGAGCTGACGGAATCTAAATCAGATACCCGGTTTGGGCCCGGTGCTCAAAAGAGCATTCTCTAAATGCACTTATTTTAAAATACATATAACTAGGGGTTGCAGGGTCCAAAATCTAAAATACCGGTCTGATCAGCGTGTCGATCATTCCAACACAACCTGGGAGATAAAAGTGACTTGTGAGAACTGACGGAATCTAAATTGGATACCCAGTTTGGACTCGGCGTTCAAAAGTGCATTATCTAGATTCACTTAGTTTAAAAATAAAGAAGTTGACTTTGGAGGTCCAAAATATAAAATACCGGTCTAATCGGCATGCCGATTGTTCCAAGACTACCTGTGAGGTAAAAGTGACTTGTGAGAACTGACAGAACCCAAATCAAATATCTGGTTTGGGCCCGGTGCTCAAAAGTGTATTTTCTAAATACACTTAGTTTAAAATTAAAGAAGTCGAGTTCGGAGGTTCAAAATCTAAAATACCGGTCTGATCGGCATGCCGATCATTCCAACACGACTTGGGAGGTAAAAGTGACTTGCAAGAGTTGACGGAATCCAAATTTCTAAATCCTCAGTTTGAGTTCGGTATTAAAATTATCGATTTGATATTATATATGATTCTAATTTATACAATCAAATAAAATATTTAATTTATCTTTTCAATAATTTTTTATTTATTAATACATATTTAATGTTATTATTTTTTCAATATAGGATCCTCCAACGAGTGGCGACGGAGGGGACTAGCAGGACGGGGAAGATGAGGACATGGAGGATGCAGAGGATATTTCTTGATTGTTTTTATTGTTATAAAATTAATAATTGATGTTACATTTTGTTTCTTGTATATCTTGGGTTTTGTTTGTGATGGTTAGATTTTATGTTATTTTATTTAAATAGGTTTCTATATAAATTTTATATGTTTTTTAAAAATATTAATAATAATTATTTTCGATAGGATTTTCGACAGACTTCTTTTCTCCGTCGGAAATATTCTGACGGAATCACCGACGGATTACAGTGTCCGTCGAAAAATATATGAACGTAATTTTTTAAAAAAATAAACGTAGCGGCAGAATTACCAACGGATTAGTTTAATCCGTCGAAAAATTTAGTGACGGACTTTTCGACGTACAAATTTTCCGTCGGAGTATGTGTCGACGGTATTTTCGACGGACAACAGTGTTCGTCGCAAAAAAAGTACAAACGGAATTTCCGTCTACTAATTTTCCGTCGAAAAATATCGACGGAATTTTGACATAATCATTATATCGGAAAGTTCCGATAATGAATACTCGACGTACATTTTCGTCGGAATTCTGTCATAATTCCGTCAGAAAAACTGTTTCCGACGAAATTTTGACGAAAATCGTCCATCGAAAATGCCGCTTTTTCTTGTGGTGGAGATTTGTTTGATGGGGGAAGGAAGGAACGTTTGTTGGAAAGGGGCCTGCAGTCACGGGCAAATAATCAAAA
Source organism: Amorphophallus konjac (assembly GCA_022559845.1). Taxonomy (NCBI): domain Eukaryota; kingdom Viridiplantae; phylum Streptophyta; class Magnoliopsida; order Alismatales; family Araceae; genus Amorphophallus; species Amorphophallus konjac. Next base: position 108,874,411 of record CM040121.1, read on the forward strand.
GGAGCCCTAGGAGTTATCCCAGAGGACAACCCTCTGACAGTCAAGTTAGACAACTAGCTGGACAAAGGTGAGCACTTGACATGAGAGGGAGAGAGAGAGAGACCAAGGCGGGAGAATGAGAGCTTGAGGGGGTTAGGTCGCATACCCCCATGGCTGTCAGGTCAGGGTCCTATTTGTACCGTCGTCGTCAGGTTGACTGTTGCGTTCGTTAGGTTCCTATGGCCAGAGGAGTCGTGAGCCGCCATGCCTGCGTGTTTGACAAGGCAGGGAGGCGTGGGCACTCGGTCGCTGTCCCTCTGCCGGAAGGGGTAGCTCTGCCATTAATGCGGTAGGACTCGTCGAAGGTGAGTGGTTGACCTATCAGGGTGAGCAACATGGGCAGCGTAATTTTTTCCTTCGTTGGACTGGTGTGTCTCCCGCCATTAATGCACTGTCGTAGACATGCATCGTGGCCGCTGGCGGGAGAGGTGAACGCAAGTACGGCGCCTGAGCTTGGGCCTGCACCAAGGTAGGATGCGCGCTGGGCCGGAGCGGTGAGTGTGAGTCCAGAGGGCCAGACCACTACAAGAAAAATCGCGGATAGCGACCGACCTATCGGTCGCTATTCAGTCGTAGATCGGTCGCAAATCTTCATTGCGACCGAACAGATACTATCTAGCGACCGAATATGTCGGTCGCTATATAATAGTCGCTATATAGCGACCGACATAATTCGGTCGCAGTATCAGTCGTTACCAGAGACCGATTATAATCGGTCGCCTGACCGGTCGCTAATAATTCGGTCGCCATTCAGTCTCTATTCGGTCGCTACATTTGTTGTATTTTAAAAAATAAAATTAACCTATCGGATTAAGTCGGTCTCAATTCGGTCGCTATTCGGTCTCGAATTATGTTGTATTTTTAAAAATAAAATTAACCTATCGGATTTATTCGGTCTCAATTCGGTCGCCAGTCGGTCTCTAAATTTGTTTTATTTTTAAAAATAAAATAAACCTATCGGATTTAGTCGGTGGCTAGTCGGTCGCCAGTCGGTCGCCAAGTATAATTATTTAATAAAAGAAATATAACGTATAGTCGCTATTCGGTCGCAATTCAGTCTCAATGCGGTCGCTAATTTTGCATTATTTTTTTTTTAAAAATTTATTTAAACTGATAAATAAATTACCTGATAAATAACAAATTCATAACATAAATATAAAATCAACTACACAGACAACAATATCGACAAATCTCAAATTCATCACATACAAACACCTGATAAATAACAATTTCATAAAACAATAATAAATCAACTACACGGATCACAATCTCCACGAACCTCAAATTACACATAATTAAAATAAAATCACAAATTAATCATACATCCATAATAATAAAATGACAACATACACAACTAAAATAAAATCACAAATCCTCCACATATGTCTCATCCTGGTCGTCGTCTCGTCCAACATCATCCTGGTCGTCGTCTCGTCCAACATCTCGCGACGGATGATCCTGTATATCATTTAAAAAAATTATAATCAAATCCTTAATAAAGAAATCAAGCATTAACAAGACTTAATAAAGAAATCAAGCATTAACAAGAGTATGCCAATAGTTTAAGCCAGCTCATTTTCATATATATAAATACACACACACAATATAAGTTCAAATTTCATCTTGTATTTTAAAAATGAAGTTTGAGCGCCGAGCTCAAACCGGGCATCCGATTTGGATTCCGTCAGTTCTGACAAGTCACTTTCATCTCCCCGGTCGTATTGGAATGATCGGCACGGCCATCCGACCGGTATTTCAGATTTTAGAACCAAATGCCCCGTCCTAACAGTTCATTTGAACTAAGTGTATTTTAAAAATGAAGTTTGAGCGCCGAGCTCAAACTGGGCATCCGATTTGGATTCCGTCAGTTCTGACAAGTCACTTTCATCTCCCCGGTCGTATTGGAATGATCGGCACGGCCATCCGACCGGTATTTCGAATTTTAGACCCCCGGACCCGTCCTAACAGTTCATTTGAACTAAGTGTATTTTAAAAATGAAGTTTGAGCGCCGAGCTCAAACCGGGCATCCGATTTGGATTCCGTCAGTTCTGACAAGTCACTTTCATCTCCCCGGTCGTATTGGAATGATCGGCACGGCCATCCGACCGGTATTTCAGATTTTAGAACCAAATGCCCCGTCCTAACAGTTCATTTGAACTAAGTGTATTTTAAAAATGAAGTTTGAGCGCCGAGCTCAAACCGGGCATCCGATTTGGATTCCGTCAGTTCTGACAAGTCACTTTCATCTCCCCGGTCGTATTGGAATGATCGGCACGGCCATCCGACCGGTATTTCGAATTTTAGACCCCCGGACCCGTCCTAACAGTTCATTTGAACTAAGTGTATTTTAAAAATGAAGTTTGAGCGCCGAGCTCAAACCGGGCATCCGATTTGGATTCCGTCAGTTCTGACAAGTCACTTTCATCTCCCCGGTCGTATTGGAATGATCGGCACGGCCATCCGACCGGTATTTCGAATTTTAGACCCCCGGACCCGTCCTAACAGTTCATTTGAACTAAGTGTATTTTAAAAATGAAGTTTGAGCGCCGAGCTCAAACCGGGCATCCGATTTGGATTCCGTCAGTTCTGACAAGTCACTTTCATCTCCCCGGTCGTATTGGAATGATCGGCACGGCCATCCGACCGGTATTTCAGATTTTAGAACCAAATGCCCCGTCCTAACAGTTCATTTGAACTAAGTGTATTTTAAAAATGAAGTTTGAGCGCCGAGCTCAAACCGGGCATCCGATTTGGATTCCGTCAGTTCTGACAAGTCACTTTCATCTCCCCGGTCGTATTGGAATGATCGGCACGGCCATCCGACCGGTATTTCAGATTTTAGAACCAAATGCCCCGTCCTAACAGTTCATTTGAACTAAGTGTATTTTAAAAATGAAGTTTGAGCGCCGAGCTCAAACCGGGCATCCGATTTGGATTCCGTCAGTTCTGACAAGTCACTTTCATCTCCCCGGTCGTATTGGAATGATCGGCACGGCCATCCGACCGGTATTTCAAATTTTAGACCCCCGGACCCGTCCTAACAGTTCATTTGAACTAAGTGTATTTTAAAAATGAAGTTTGAGCGCCGAGCTCAAACCGGGCATCCGATTTGGATTCCGTCAGTTCTGACAAGTCACTTTCATCTCCCCGGTCGTATTGGAATGATCGGCACGGCCATCCGACCGGTATTTCGAATTTTAGACCCCCGGACCCGTCCTAACAGTTCATTTGAACTAAGTGTATTTTAAAAATGAAGTTTGAGCGCCGAGCTCAAACCGGGCATCCGATTTGGATTCCGTCAGTTCTGACAAGTCACTTTCATCTCCCCGGTCGTATTGGAATGATCGGCACGGCCATCCGACCGGTATTTCGAATTTTAGACCCCCGGACCCGTCCTAACAGTTCATTTGAACTAAGTGTATTTTAAAAATGAAGTTTGAGCGCCGAGCTCAAACCGGGCATCCGATTTGGATTCCGTCAGTTCTGACAAGTCACTTTCATCTCCCCGGTCGTATTGGAATGATCGGCACGGCCATCCGACCGGTATTTCGAATTTTAGACCCCCGGACCCGTCCTAACAGTTCATTTGAACTAAGTGTATTTTAAAAATGAAGTTTGAGCGCCGAGCTCAAACCGGGCATCCGATTTGGATTCCGTCAGTTCTGACAAGTCACTTTCATCTCCCCGGTCGTATTGGAATGATCGGCACGGCCATCCGACCGGTATTTCAGATTTTAGAACCAAATGCCCCGTCCTAACAGTTCATTTGAACTAAGTGTATTTTAAAAATGAAGTTTGAGCGCCGAGCTCAAACCGGGCATCCGATTTGGATTCCGTCAGTTCTGACAAGTCACTTTCATCTCCCCGGTCGTATTGGAATGATCGGCACGGCCATCCGACCGGTATTTCGAATTTTAGACCCCCGGACCCGTCCTAACAGTTCATTTGAACTAAGTGTATTTTAAAAATGAAGTTTGAGCGCCGAGCTCAAACCGGGCATCCGATTTGGATTCCGTCAGTTCTGACAAGTCACTTTCATCTCCCCGGTCGTATTGGAATGATCGGCACGGCCATCCGACCGGTATTTCGAATTTTAGACCCCCGGACCCGTCCTAACAGTTCATTTGAACTAAGTGTATTTTAAAAATGAAGTTTGAGCGCCGAGCTCAAACCGGGCATCCGATTTGGATTCCGTCAGTTCTGACAAGTCACTTTCATCTCCCCGGTCGTATTGGAATGATCGGCACGGCCATCCGACCGGTATTTCGAATTTTAGACCCCCGGACCCGTCCTAACAGTTCATTTGAACTAAGTGTATTTTAAAAATGAAGTTTGAGCGCCGAGCTCAAACCGGGCATCCGATTTGGATTCCGTCAGTTCTGACAAGTCACTTTCATCTCCCCGGTCGTATTGGAATGATCGGCACGGCCATCCGACCGGTATTTCGAATTTTAGACCCCCGGACCCGTCCTAACAGTTCATTTGAACTAAGTGTATTTTAAAAATGAAGTTTGAGCGCCGAGCTCAAACCGGGCATCCGATTTGGATTCCGTCAGTTCTGACAAGTCACTTTCATCTCCCCGGTCGTATTGGAATGATCGGCACGGCCATCCGACCGGTATTTCAGATTTTAGAACCAAATGCCCCGTCCTAACAGTTCATTTGAACTAAGTGTATTTTAAAAATGAAGTTTGAGCGCCGAGCTCAAACCGGGCATCCGATTTGGATTCCGTCAGTTCTGACAAGTCACTTTCATCTCCCCGGTCGTATTGGAATGATCGGCACGGCCATCCGACCGGTATTTCGAATTTTAGACCCCCGGACCCGTCCTAACAGTTCATTTGAACTAAGTGTATTTTAAAAATGAAGTTTGAGCGCCGAGCTCAAACCGGGCATCCGATTTGGATTCCGTCAGTTCTGACAAGTCACTTTCATCTCCCCGGTCGTATTGGAATGATCGGCACGGCCATCCGACCGGTATTTCAGATTTTAGAACCAAATGCCCCGTCCTAATAGTTCATTTGAACTAAGTGTATTTTAAAAATGAAGTTTGAGCGCCGAGCTCAAACCGGGCATCCGATTTGGATTCCGTCAGTTCTGACAAGTCACTTTCATCTCCCCGGTCGTATTGGAATGATCGGCACGGCCATCCGACCGGTATTTCGAATTTTAGACCCCCGGACCCGTCCTAACAGTTCATTTGAACTAAGTGTATTTTAAAAATGAAGTTTGAGCGCCGAGCTCAAACCGGGCATCCGATTTGGATTCCGTCAGTTCTGACAAGTCACTTTCATCTCCCCGGTCGTATTGGAATGATCGGCACGGCCATCCGACCGGTATTTCAGATTTTAGAACCAAATGCCCCGTCCTAATAGTTCATTTGAACTAAGTGTATTTTAAAAATGAAGTTTGAGCGCCGAGCTCAAACCGGGCATCCGATTTGGATTCCGTCAGTTCTGACAAGTCACTTTCATCTCCCCGGTCGTATTGGAATGACCGGCACGGCCATCCGACCGGTATTTCAGATTTTAGACTCCCGGACCCGTCCTAACAGTTCATTTGAAATAAGTGTATTTTAAAAATGAAGTTTGAGCGCCGAGCTCAAACCGGGCATCCGATTTGGATTCCGTCAGTTCTGACAAGTCACTTTCATCTCCCCGGTCGTATTGGAATGACCGGCACGGCCATCCGACCGGTATTTCAGATTTTAGAACCAAATGCATAAGTTGCTGCTTCTCGCTGCCTCCATTCAGGTTTGTTAATGTTTTCTTCTATGAATGGCATAACAAGAGGCACAATGTCATCTCCCACGGTCCGTGCAACCAAACCCAAGCATGTTCCTCCAGCCATTGCAAGATTCCAAACTCCTTCATCCTGATCTTGGTCGTCTTCTTGCTTAAGGAGTGTCTCCAACAGCATAGGGACAAGCGCAGGTAGTGCCTGCTTGATAAAATAAAAGCAAGGGGTGTCAGAATCAGCAGAAAAATCCCCTCCATATTCATCTAAGATGTCAATCTCTTCATCGCATATTGAGCTCCAGAATTCAATAGCTTGTAGAGCAACAGGTTCCTCATCTTCCCTCACAGCTTTTGCAGTGATGTTAAATATGTCCTGCATATACGATGCAAGCTTCTCATAATACATGGAGGATATGGAGACCAAGCATTCGAATGCAGCCTGCCGTATCTTCACCTCAGGGGACAGAGTAGCTTCACAAATGACTCTCATGATATAATCCCTCTCCATATCATTCCCGAAGTTTGCCTGAGCAAATCCCAAAGAATTATGCAGAGCTCGAGTTGCAGCCAGCCTAACATCAATGTTTCCCTCAGAAGCACTCATGCCTTGAACAACCGCTGTCAATATCTTATTGACTTGCTCTTGATCAACTTCATCAGGGGAGACTTCTTCACACATGTAACCTAGGGTGTCCAAAGTTGCTTGCTTAACATCTGGCTGAAGTTGGTGAATATTTGACAAGAGAGAACTGATAAGTTCAGGCCATTGATTTTGAGGCAACTCAATACCAGCAATCTTTGCAACAACTTGAGATGCAGTAGATCTTGCATCAATCACCGGTGAAGAGAGAGTCTGTAGTAAACATCCTTTGACCTGGGCCCTAACAGCTACATCCAATGATAACCATCTCTGCACATGCTCAAATTTTCTGTGTTGCTCCTTTGCATCCAGGGCATTTTTGAGAATCAAGCCTGCCAATTTACGGCTAACAACAGGCTTGTCATTATTTGCTAATTCACTCGAAAGAGATAGCAAGAACCCAGTAACATTTTGATCCTGAAATTGTTTTAAACTTTCCTCAGCATGCTTGCGAACCGCTGAATCTATTGACTGTGCATTCAAAAGAACTTGGGTAACTTCCATAGCCATTTCTGTATGGTATCTTCTCCGCCTTTCCCTTGCAGGGATACGCCCCAATGGCGGCCGCCGCCGACTATATATAATATCCTTCACTTCTTGTAACTTATGACCTATGCTCCTTTGTATGAACTGCCCTTCCTTTGCTTAGAGGTGCTGTTCCTGGCTTCCTGCCATGACAGTTACCAGACTTTGGGGAGATCTTTTCACCTAAATTGGCATATTTTATTCATGTCTACATGTTACTTTCCTTATATTATTCTAGCTTTATGAATATTTATAGATCTGTATCCTCCCCCACTCAAGTGAATAGAATTTATACATATCTTTTCACTTTCAGTTCTAACCAAAATCTCTATACACCTATGGAAAATCCTGCAGAACAGTCTGCCTGTTGATTCTAATATCCAGAGGATAGGTGTAAGATGATATTTAGAGTTAAGAAAATGATATTTTCCCCTCCTCAATCTAAATTCTTATATTTTGTAAGATGATATTTAGAGTTAACAAATAGAAAATCAATCAAATAAAATACTTACCGGAGGCTGCTGTGCAGGAGGTGCAGGAGGTGCTCTACTACTATCAATTCCCAAGGATGTGAGCATCTGGGAGACGGTCTGAGCGACGATGGTTGAGATATTCTGAGAGATATTCTGAGAGACGGTCTCGTTGACGATCTGCCTAAACATATCTGGAGTCATGGTCGGGGCGGCACTGGAAGAACCATCTGGGGCTGCTGGTGTGGTAAATGGAGAGGTCGCATGTGAGACCGAACTCGAGCATGATGATAACACCCTAGTCGTGCCCAAGCTATGTCCAAAACCATAAACATGTCCTTTCTTGGGTGCCCCAGATGCTGCAACCCAAATGGCAGGATCCAACTCTGGACGCTGACTGTCATCCCCGTACCTCTCATCCATTCGTCTACTATATGAGTCCTGCAAAAACCAAAAAAAAACAAAACCAAATTATTCTACAATTTAATCTTAAATGAAAACTATTAATGTATACACTTACCGCTACCTCCCGAGCTTTCTCACTAATGTAAGCATTTGTCCCTTTCTTCTTATGAGTTCGATCAAAAAGTTCATGAAATTGAGCTGGCCGCTTTAACTGTGCTTCCTGTTATTCAAATAAATCACAGTTTCATAATAGAAACAAAAAATTTATATATGTAGAAGTGTACTTACTAATCTCGCTTTATGTGTTGCAAAGGAGACAGAGCCACCCGTGTGTAAATTCGCTTCAGGATGCGCTGCTCTGTTTTGCTTTGCTTTGTTTGAATTGGCATTCCATTTCTCCGCTTCCCAAATGTTGCACAGCTCTGTCCAATACTCCTTTCTCATCCACACAGGCCCATGCTCCTTCCATATGTTCTTATCAGTACTTGCACATGCTTTTTTTGCATATCTTCGGGCATTGTACATAAGATGTTTGAAATTATCTCTTGCAGTAGCTGTCCATGCAAATCTAGCACGTAACTCATCTGAATGTTCTGTGAATCGATGATTCCTCTATATATTAACAACAACAAAAATTTATATGTTACATAACAAAGTGGGTTAAAATAATAATTGAAAATGACTTCATATGATAAAATAAGATAAATACCAAGAACATAGAGAACAATAAATCCTGAACACCCATCGGAAAATCAGCAAAGCGATGGATGGGGCCTGGAAAATGTGCTTGAATTGTCTTTGTAATAAATTGTGATGCTTGGGCTGGCTCTATTTTATTCCTGAAATTAAAAATATTAATACCACAATGACGAATAAATAACAAAAATAATGCATTACGTACCCTTCATTTATCCACACTGCCCGCATCGTCTCATTACAACAGCCCTCCCCCTCATGATGACTCGCCTCGTCATCAGCACGTACTATACGAATTAAATAGTATAAATAAAACAAACTATCAAAAAAACATAAATATGCAAATGAACATACCTGACTCAGCTGGGGGAGGTGTAGATCCACTCGCCATGTGTGATGGCGGTGCATAGGCCGTCAATGTACCCGTTGTCAGTGGTAACGGTGCAGAGGCCGTGGGTCCTGTAAGGATAAGAATCAGATAACACAAAAACATAAAGAATTATTTTAAACAAATACTCAAATGAATTATACATGAAAGTATACATACCTACTACCGGTGGTAGCGGTGCATCCCTCGGTGGTAACGGTGCAGAGGTCGTGGGTCCTGTGAAAATAAGAATCAGATAACACAAAAACATAAAGAATTATTTTCAACAAATACTACAATGCATTATACATGAAAGTATACATACCTACTACCGGTGGTAGCGGTGCAGAGGTCGGTCGTAATGGTGTAGAGGTCGTGGGTCCTGTGAAAATAATAATCAGATAACACAAATACATAATGAATTATTTTCAACAAATACTACAATGCATTATGAAGGGAAAGTATACATACCTACTACCGGTGGTGAAACGGAAGTAAATCTCCTCCCGCTACCCTCTCCCCTCCCACCTCTGGGAGTCCCACGCCGTCCTCGAACCATATCTTCAACTGGTAATAAAATACATGCATATTCATCAAATAGTGAAAGAAAGAAAGTTACAGAGTATTAAAATTCCCAGATAAAATTGTATACCATTAATCAAACATTCTCCATTTCTTCTTCAGATGTTGGAGATATAACAAATTCAGCATTCACATCTTCATTATCAGATTCATTTTGATCACTAATATATTCCTCCTCTTCGGAGTCCCCCAACTGTATTTCTGGTTGTTCTGGATCGACTTCCTCCACTTCATTCTCTTTAGATAAAGACGGTGCCTCCACAGATTCATCACTAGAAGCAGGCAAGTCTACATCATCACCCAAGTCTGATTGAAAGAATTCGGCATTCACATCCAACTGCTCTGTTTCAGTCAAATCCAACTCATAATCCGGGAAAAGCCTTGTCTTAACCTTGCAAACTGCCCACCAATCATTTCTTTCTTTATTTCTAGACGATGGATACTTTGTATAATAGACCTGCTGGGCTTGTGCGGCCAAAATGAATGGATCATAAGTATTCAATTTAGACTTATGTCTGATATCGACAATCCCATATGTTGTGTCATTTCGAACAGAATTAGGATCAAAGCAATGACACTTTAACAGAAATATATGGTTGTCATCTCCGAGATATTGCAATTCTAAGATCTCCTCAATAATACCATAATAATCACATTCGTTTTCATTATATGTACTTCCTTTCACACATACCCCGCTGTTCATTGTTGACTTATTCTGCCCATATTGTCTAGTGTGAAATCTATACCCATTCACAATAAATGCTGGATATGTACGTGCAACTTTCGATGGGCCATAACTGATCACTCGAATTCTTTGATCAGTAATAAAATCATTTTCAACCTACATATGGACAGCACACTAGTCAGAATTTGTCATTGACCCAACAAGGAGAAAGAGTAGTAATAATACTTACACGATATTTCAGCCAAGAAGCGAATGATTTTTCTCGTTCTTTTTCAACCTCCATGTCAGTGAGATATGGACATCTTTGGATTAATTCTGAGTCAAATTGTCTGTATTACGACCATTGGAGCATTATAGATGGAATGAAAAATAATAAGTTATAGACACAATGTAATTTGAGCAGAGAACTTACGCAACATAAGGTTCAACCTCCATACAATTTAAAAGGATGTAAATTTCTGCACAGTGCAATTCTCTATCATTTAGCATCCGACTCGAGGAACGTCCATACGCACGTCCAGGATACTTAAATATCGACAGTCGCTCAGAGTGAACGGAGTCTCCCCCATCATCATTACGTGGTGGCCGAGTTCGACGAGTTTGTACCTCAGGTTCAAAGTACATTGAACAGAAATTTGATATTTCTTCCATAATGTACGCCTCGGCAATGGAACCCTCTACTTTTGCCTTGTTGCGAACTTTCATTTTCAATTCATGCATACACCTACCAGAATGTTCATAAGATAATAAAAAACACATCACCATGTAATTGAATTATGAGGAGAAAATATATATATATTACCTCTCAAATGGATACATCCATCTAAATTGTACTGGCCCTCCTACTTTAGCCTCATATGGTAAGTGTATAAGCAGGTGCTCCATTGAATCAAAGAATGATGGTGGAAATATCTTTTCCAATCTACAAACTGTCGTGATCACATTCTGTTCAATAGTTTCCACATCTTCATACCTGAGCTCTGATGCACATAAAATTTTGAAAAACTGACTTAACTCAGTCACTGCTCCCCATATCGCCTTCGGCATCATATCACGAAATACAATAGGTAACAACCTCTGCATGAACACATGACAGTCATGACTTTTCATTCCATATATTTTCCCCTCATTTGTATTCACGCAACGAGCAATGTTAGACACATAACCATCTGGAAATCTCAACTGTTTTAGCCAAGAGCATACTTCTTTAATCTGTGCAGCTCCAAGGGCGTAACTTGCTTTCGGTTTAACTGTTTTACCATTTCTATCAATAAGGTACAGTTCTGGACGTTTACAATGTATTTTCAAGTCTAAACGGGCATTCACATTATCCTTTGTTTTGCCTGTTATGTCCATAACAGTGTTGAACACATTATCAAAGACATTCTTCTCAACATGCATGACGTCGATGTTATGTCGTATAAGAAGAGTTGACCAATAAGGCAATTCCCAGAAGATACTTTTTTTGACCCAATTGTGATCCTTCCCAAATCCAGGGAGTTGTCTTGTGCTGCTCGACAATTGTGCTATATCTGGTAAGTTCTGTACACGTGCTGCTAAATGTGGACCAGACAACCGTTCAAAATCAGCTTCTTCCAATTCAATTCTGTTCTTTAAGAATGCATCTTTTTGCCTTCTAAACGGATGGTCCCTTGGTAGAAATCGTCGATGACAATCAAACCAGCATGACTTGCCACCATGCTTAAGTACAAATGATTTGGAACTGTCCATACAGTAAGGACATGCTAGTTTTCCATGAGTGCTCCAGCTAGATAACATTCCATATGCAGGAAAGTCGCTTATTGTCCACATCAATGCAGCCTTCATAGTGAAATTTTGTTTTCTGCATGCATCATAGGTAGTAACCCCATCAGTCCATAACAACTTCAACTCATCAATCAACGGCCTGAGATATATGTCTAATTTTTTCCCAGGACTTTTTGGACCAGGGATCAATAATGATAGAAATAAATGCTCTCGTTTCATGCACATATTTGGCGGAATATTATATGGTGTCACGAAAACTGGCCAGCAAGAGTAGGAAGTCACTGAACCTCCAAATGGATTGAATCCATCAGTACATAAACCCAGCCTTACATTACGCGACTCTTTTGAGAAAGTAGGGTGAGCACGGTTAAAGTGACTCCAAGCTTCGGCATCTGCAGGATGACTGATTACATTATGTTGTCGACGTACTCTTTCCGCATGCCATCTCATATGTTGAGCTATCTTTGGTGCCATATACATTCTCTGCAATCTCGGTGCAATAGGAAAATACCGCAATGACATATATGGTATATCTTTTTGCTTTGAATTGTCCCCTTTCTTAGGCTTGAATCTATCATGACCACATATGGAACATGATACCTTACTTTTAGCCTCATTATAATATAGCATGCAATGATTAGGACATGCATCTATTTTCTTATATCCAAGCCCTAAGTCAGTGACCATCTTCTTTGCACGATAAAAATTTTCAGGTAATTTCTCATCTTGTGGCAACATACTTTTGATAATCAGTAACAAACGATCAAAACAAATCTCACTGATGTGAAATTCAGATTTCAAGTTCAATAATTGTGACACCGCAGACAGTCGAGAGTGATTTTGACATCCAGTCCACAATGGCTCATCAGCATCTTTGAGTAGCTGATAAAATCTTTCAGCTGTCTTGTTTGGCGGTTCTTCATTATGTACATGCTCCTCGTGAACATTGAATCCTGGACCAGCAGCATCTATGACCATATCAACATATGAACTTCCACTTCCAACATTGGCAGGCTCGTAGGTCGACCACAATGTTTCACCATGACATATCCAGTTTGTATAATCTTTAACAAACCCCTTTCTGTATAAATGACGTTGTACATCCCATGTTGTCAGCCACTTCAAATTCTTACAGACTACACAAGGACATCGGATACGACCCTCACAATCTACAGCTTCAATAGAATTTCTCAAAGCAAACTGAATGAATCTCTCAACTCCATTTTTAAATTCTATAGACACCACCTGATCAACTACTCTACGGTACATCCATGAACGATCTTCAGACATTTTCCCTATGCGAATGAAATGTAAACACACAAAACTTTAACATGTTTAACAAAATAAAAAGTACAACCCTTACCTCACATCGTCCATGTCTGCCATTTTAAATAGGACGGAAATATCATTTAGATCTTCACTTTTTAACCCATCTGTGAAGGTTTGATCGCACGATTAATTACTATATGTGTTGTGTTGTTTGCTAAAAATTTCGGCAGCATCTCCCCACACCTCTCCGATATACCACAAAATATTTATTGATTAAGAAATTTTCTTAAACACTTACTAATAAGTGGTTAAGAAAATAATCAAAATCAATAAAGGTATATCAGAGAGGAGTGAGAAGACGCAGCCAAAATTTTTAACAAACAACACAAACACATATAGTAATTAACCACCTAAGTGCGATCAAACATTCACAGACTGTCCAAACGGGACAATTCAAGACTTTGAGTTAGATATACACATTCTCATCATTCAAAATGAGAACGTGCATATCAATCCCAAAGTCTTGAACGGGTAGGTTGATTGGCACGGGCTTAACACGCTCTCCTAAGATGCGTGCAATGTTAGGTTGCACCCACGCATCTCAGCTCACATACAACACCCAACTAATTAAATATTGACAAGATAATAACACAATCTAAAAACATAGCAGTAACATGTGAAATTGGCAATACATGTACACAATGAAAACAGGAATTTTATTTTAACATCCAACATAAAGACAACACTTTCACTAGCTATTTAGCAGAAATAAAATATAGCATGATACTTTTTAGCTTAAAGACAACACTGTCACTAGCTATGCAGAAATCAAGTAAAGAAATTGATGGTATCATTACTGAATAAGACAATAATAAAACACACTTTACTTTTCATCCAACAATACCCTAACTATTAAAATTAACAAAACACATAACCGACTAAATAACACTAAACTAAAAATAAACCTTAATTTAATTACGAAAATACAAGAAAATAACACTAAACTCAAAGTGCATGTTTTTCTTTCTGAATCAATAACCGCACTTCTTTCTTCTAACCACTTTCTTCCTAAAATAATGAATGGGGCAGCCATTGACCCAATGTCACACCAAGCTCCATCATCATACGTGACTGTTTTGAACTTCTTAGAGAACTCCACAAATACACGGTCACCCTCAATAACAATTTCTCCGGTCTTAGCAAGTGACTTAACAATGTCAGGTGAAATCCAATTCTTATCTTCCGACTCATGTACATCAATTTCTGCTCGTTGTCCATTAGGTAAATATGCAGTAAAAATAATCGGAAGAGGAAGCATACTGATTACAAAATGTAGGACCTCAACTTATAAAAATAAGTTGATTCCCTTATGCTCTGATACCAAATCTGATGCAGGACAGAAACATTTATAACCATTAAATGACACTTTTTCACTCATCAAAACATACAATGTTACTTTTTGAACATTAGTAAATATGGTGCAATCTTAAACCCCATTTTATTACTGAGGATGGATAAGATAGTATGATAGGTCTTTAAACAAACAGATGGAGGAAGAAAAACTTTTAGAAAAACATTGTAACTAATCCTCATAGGTACCTGACAGCCTGTGGCCAGCTAGAAACTTCTTGATATCAAGGTGACTGGAATTGTAATAATATTTGACAACTTATAGTCATAGAAGATTTATGAGAATGAATTGAGAAAAGAGATGCAAATAAGGGGCTTTACTTGAGAGAGAGGATGGGTCAATTGTAAGGCAAAGAGTATGTTATGCTGAGCGCACACATGGATATGGATGTTAGATGTTACCTATCAGATATAGCAGATCTACTCTCTTCCTTAATCTACTAAAGTAATATACCAATAATCCTATACCTGAATCTCTGATACTAGAGCATAGGGCCAAGTTATCAAATGGTTATAATTTCTTTTAGGTTTCTGTCCCTGTAACCGCTTGAAAATTATGCTTGGTATTCAGCTTATCCTGACCTCAATCGACCTTGCAATTTGCAGACAGCGACGTTTCCGCAACACAGTAGTACAGATGAGGCGGATATCTTCAATTTGAGTCGATGCGGGAAACTGCTCTCAACGGTTGCATGCAGACCAGAAGGATAACCCTGTTCTCATGCTGGCAATCTGTACTGCTAGTACATGCATCTCCCCCACTCCAAATGAGCTGCATGGTGCGACGGCCTGCGGGGAAAAGCATTGTGGGTTCCTCTGGGACCACGCGTCCGGGTCACTATTCTTTTCCTCTCGAAAATATGGCGTGAGCTGAACACGCACCCACCCATTAACCGGAGGAGCTGCAAGAAGTTTTAATTTGTCCACATATGTACAGTGGTTGGATAGGCACCCAACCGATAGGTGATGGGGTGAATGACTTCGAAAGAGAGGGCCCTTTTATTAGTTCTGCTCTCCCAGTCAACGGCACTCTGGCCATAAATAACAGTTCCGACCCTACACGTACAACCTATGCCAGATTAGATCCGTAGCACATATATATCAAGAACCCATCTTGCACATGCCCCTCGTTATATCGTGATGTACAGCAAGTTAGGTGTGGATGAGCTCTTCCTCGAATCATCATTCATGGAATTATTGGAGTGCGCCTCTCCCCTGTTCACACAACGTCCCGAGGACAAATATCACATCCCCCTTTGTTACCTCAGGATCTGCTGGCATGTTTGGAAATCTACATGTAAATTTGTGTCTGACGAGAGGTAACCGTCACCCTGTCTCTCATCCTTAGTAGACAGACGGGCTAGCTTTAAACGAGTTCAACTCTATGGTTTGGTGAGAAAAAAGCCGGGGATTTTCATTTAAAGTGCCAAGGAAACTCAGAAGTGGAGTACTCCTGCATGTACTGGAAGTGGTGTGAAGACAAATTTTGACGATGCTCCTACTGTAGACTTGGGCGCTTTTGGGTTAGCGTTCAGGAACTCGATCGGAAGGTTAATTACTACCCCCCCCCCCCCACATCTTAATGATCCAGCTGATGAGCTTGTCAAAGGGCTTGGCCCTGCTCAATGGTTTGCAATTGGTTGCATCCCAACTTTGGAAGAGGGGGAAATTAAGCCTGAAACATCATCAGTTCTGTCATTAAAATTATTAAGTCACTCTCTCCTATTCTAATTCTTTTTTATTAAATCAGGCCACGATAAAATAAAGACGGAGGTGGAGAACAAAAACCGATCGAGACGTTTGCCCAGCCACACGTTCTCCCCTCGCTCGTTATCTCCACACGTCCCCCGCAGGCCAGTGCGGGTTCTGGGACGCCCTTCGATTAACTTCAAGAGCGAGTCCCCGGGAAACCTCACTCGCCAGCCACCAGAGTAGAGTGGGGTGGGGTGGTGTTTGACGTGTGAAAGAGGGAGGTGTGTTATGTATCTTCTGTGGCTGCCGTGTGAGGGCATGATACCCCCCCGTCCGTGTCCTCCAGCGCAACAAAACAGCGACCGTCGGCCAACGGCAACGGTTCGTAGTGGTCCTGATGACAACAGGTTGCTTGTCCCTGCACGTCGCGTTGACGAGACCCCGTTAGCCGCCGGTGCGCTGTTTGTCCCGATATTCCGCCGGCGGGGGAGGGGAGCAGGCCGGTGACGGAGGGGGAAGGGAGAGAGAGAGAGAGAGAGAGAGAGAGAGAGAGAGAGAGAGAGAGAGAGGTACCTGCGGAGGGCGACGACGGCAGGGCGAGCGGCGACGGCGACTCGACGCGAGCGGCGCGGCGACGGGCTCCGGCGGAGGGGGGCTCGGGCGGGAGGCAGCACGGGGAGGGGGGCTCCGGCGGAGGAGGGGGGCTCGGGCGGGAGGGCTCGGGCGGAGGGGGGGCTCCGGCGGAGGGGGCTCGGGCGGGAGCGGGGAGGGGGGCTAGGGCGGAGAGGGGGCCGCGGGGGAAGGGGGCTCGGGAGGGGGGGCTCGGGCGGGAGGGGGGGGGCTCGGGCGGGAGGGCTCGGGCGGGCGGGGGTCGTAGTAGGAAGTATAACGGCATCAGCGACCGACGGGAGACCGAAGTTAATTCGGTCGCAATAATAGCGACCGATTAGCGACCGATATACATGCGGTCGCTGAAACGGTCTCGGTTATGCGACCGATTATTTCGGTCTCCGAATTGGTCTCTATTTGGTACCGACTAGCGACCGATTAAATCGGTCGCTAATTCGGTCTCTATAGCCACTTTTTCTTGTAGTGGACTTCCGTGGTGGGCCACCAGGTGGGCCTTAGTGGGCCGATAGACATTACCCTCCTCCAAAAGTATATATTGTGATTTTTGTAATTCCCTTAAGAATGGTGGCAAGTACACAATTTAATCTTTTAGCCTCGTTGGAGAGTATATTAATTAATGTTAAAACGATTTTTTATGTTCAATGTGAATAAATTCTAGCTAGCTAGGCGTTTTTAAGTCATGGGCTTCTCTACCGATTGCCGACTAATTTTTAAGTTCAACGTTTTAACATGATATCAGAATTAAACCGTTCATATTTGACACGATGTTCCTATCTCCTATCCTGTCTTATTCTAAACTTGTTCACTGTCTATACACATATATATAATAGGTCCTCTAAGGTTCCGATCTTGACATGAGAGGAGAGGGCACTGCCTCACATTGGCTGTGCATAGCATAGTTCATTGACTCGGTCCGACTCGGGATAACTTAGGTGGATTTACTCATATCTACATAAATCTGAGACATGATCCGGTCGATTCGGACCAAGTCGTTCCTCTCTCCCTCTCTACTCTTTTCTGTGACCTTCTAAGTATACTCCAACGAGGATCCGGAGGTGGCGACGAGGATCCGACAGTGGTAGCCGAGATCTGGCGATGGCGATAGATGATTATCCGGTCAAAAAAGACATTGCCAACCACGGTGGGGGACTGTCGGGGGTGGGACGGGGGTGTCAGAGTGAGCTACTGGGGTGGGGGGCGTCGGGGTGGGAGAAGAAACCGCAGCCAGGTGGGGGGCGCCGGGATGGGGGAATAACGGTATGTCGAGTGGGGTGGGAGACAACTGAGTCGGCCCGAGTCGGAGGTGACTTGGATGTAGTGTATCGAATCAAAGCGATTCCGATCCGATACGAATCACCGAGTCAATAAATTTTGGTGCATAGATGATTTATTCGCTCCATCAGTAAGGGGATTTTTCCGCCCATTAATTACCCACCTTTGACAGGAGAGGTAATGAATTCTATTCTGCTACCTTGTGTATATGGATAAGTTTATACACCGATAAATACTTGGATCTCTCTGTATATTCTTTATGGAACTGTTTTTAATTGTCAGAAAAAAATTCATTTATTAACCCAAAAGTAGATACAAACGTGGAAAAAACTATAGGCCACGGTTCTGGCCAAAGCAAACCAAGATGAAAGCCTTGGACCCAAATTAAATCTCATGCCTCACTTTGATAGAGGGATAGACATAATATATAAGAGTTGTTCCTCGTAGATTAATCTGTCTTGAATTTTATTTCTATTTATTTTGGTAGACAATGAATTATTTTTTAAGAACAAAGGAGAATTAACTCGGTTTCATCTCATGGGTGAAATAATTAAGTTAAGTGGATTACTTTAGAGTTATCCCTTATTCTATCCGGATTAATCTTTTTTTGTCTATCAAAGTACGTGAAAAATAGACAGATTGGAATTTTTTTCCCGAGATAAATGGGAGATAAACCCCGATCAAAGAGGGGCCATGATTACAAAATATAACATAAGAAGAATGGAGACGGGTTATCGACAAGTTTAAAGGAAGAAGACTACTCTTCGTAAGAGAGCAGAGGCTTCAGCCGACAACGGATGGCTGCACACGATGATTCTATTCTTTCTCGATCGAGGGGAAAACAAGGTCGTCCTTTCATTAATTTGCAAATATGCACTAAGTGGATCTCTCTGTACTCAGTCTCGTTTAATTATGAAGTAGACATTGACAGTACCAGTACTTGTGTAGCTAGGTAGGAGGAGCGGGGTGACATTATCTTCAAGGAATATATAGTATCTCGATCGATCGTATATAGGAAAGATTCTGAGGATGCATGGGTACTCCAAGTTGAACTGAAGAAGTGTTTGGAGGAAGAAGTAGAAGAAGACGAGGAGGGAGAGACCGTCAAAAGAGCAAAGGGTTCAAGGAAAATATAGTATATGTCGATCGATCATAGGAACGACTATGAGGATGCATGGGTAGTCAAGTTGAACCGAAGAAGTGTTTGGAGGAGGAAGTAGAAGACGACGACGAGGGAGAGACCGTCAAAACTCAAAAGAGTGAAGGCCAAGTAAGACCGATGTCGGGCACGGTTTTAAGAGACTTGACTCTTTCAGCAGGGGATGATGCGGGCCGCCACCAAATGCGTCGGTCACCAGGCTGGACGCCGAAGCTGTCGTGGGCCTTCCCCGCCCCCCGGCCCTTTCAATGCACCATCATGCATGCCTCTCTCTCCCTCTCTCACTCACTCACTCACGCACTCAGAGAGAGAGTTATGTGTGTCTTTTTGTGTCAGTGTACAAGCTGTATGGACAGCTAAAGTGTATCTCTCTCTCTCTAGCCTTAGTGAGTGGCGCCCCTTCGGAGGCGGCACTCTAGCATCCATCCCCTCTGTGTGGACAGCTTAGGTCTCTCTCTCTCTCTCTAGCCTTTTAGTGAGTGGCGCCCCTTCGGAGACGGTACTCTAGCATCCGTCTTCTCTGTGTGGACAGATTAGGCCTCTCTCTCTCTCTCTCTCTCTCTCTCTCTCGGTGCCAAAGGGCCTATAAAATCCCACCCCATCTCTCCCCACTCACCACCCACCCCCACAGGGGAAAACCTCTACCAGAGACTGTTACCACTGCATATACCCCAAGCTCCTCCAATGGCCGCCCCAAGCCACACTACCCTCCCTTTCCTCCTCCTCCTCCTCTGCCTCCTCTCAGCCGCCACCGCCCGCCCGGCTACCTTCCAGCAGGACTTCCGCGTTACCTGGGCCGACAGCCACATCCGGGAGCTCCAAGGTGGCAGCGCCATCCAGCTCGTCCTCGACCAGAACTCCGGTAATCTACCCACATTAGTTCCTCTCATCCCACCCCACCCCCCATCTATGGCGCTGTGCCTCCTGCTTCGTTCCCTGATCAGAAATCCCTCTCTCTTTCTCTCTCTGAGCGTCTTCAGGATGTGGGTTCGCGTCCAAGTACCAGTACCTGTTTGGCAGGGTCAGCATGAAGATAAAGCTCATCCCCGGGGACTCTGCCGGCACTGTCACCGCCTTCTATGTAAGCACAGCTGGATTCCTTGCAGAGGGGAGAAGCCATTCCCTTCCCTTGCTGGTGGGTTTCATCCATGGCGTTCCTTCCTTGATCTGTGTTGCTTTGGCAGATGAACTCGGACACGGACACCATCAGGGACGAGCTGGACTTCGAGTTCCTGGGCAACCGGAGCGGCCAACCCTACACGGTGCAGACCAACGTGTACGCGCGGGGGAAGGGCGACCGGGAGCAGCGGGTCAACCTCTGGTTCGACCCCTCCGCCGACTTCCACCTCTACGAGATCTTCTGGAACCACCAACGCGTCGTGTGAGTCCCTTCTCTCTCTCTCCCTCTCCCCCACTTCCATCTCCATGAGATCTTGTGGAACCACCCACCATGTTGTGTGTGAGTACTCTCTCTCTCTCTCTCTCTCTCTCTCTCTCTCTCTAGCCTGCACTACTGCATGCCTGGGTGCATGTCCTGCTGGGGGGGGGGGAGCTTCAACTTGTCCTCCGGTCGATCCGTTCTCCCATCTTCCACATGCAGCCAAAATGAACCCCAGCTGGTTTACCATGCATGGTCCCTAGATTTGTACGGTCCTAACTAAGTAAGGCACAGGCCGCCAGGCGATTTCATCTCCTTCCTCCTACTTTTAACTTCACCCCAGATCCAGACGAGTTCAATGGCACTAATAACCGGGGGGGAGGAATAGAACAGAGGAGGGACGTGGTGGGGCATAAATAATAAATGGAAGAGGAAGCATGTACGTGTCGGTAAGCAACATTACAGCTCAACCATATCACTAAAATCTTTCGTACACCACCTTGATCAACACCACTCCATTAATTGGTTGCCCGGGGGCATGCACAAATAATCTTCACCGTTCTCAACTTCATAATGTTTATATATGATCCAGTAGTTACCGTGAAGACATCTCTATTTGATCATTTCTCTCGTTTGTGTGTATATATATACATATATGTGTTTAGCTAGTTATGTTTGAATAGTTTTTTTACGAATGTTTTTCTATTCACTTTACTGACTTATGTCCTTAAATGTATTAAAAAGATCTTCTATCGTAAAAATGCTTTTTTAACCCTGGGCACCTCGATCGGATAAAATTTCACTGTCAGGGCCCTCCCTCCTCGGATAAAATTTCTGCCGCCACCCCCCCCCCCGCCCCTTACATGTACATGTGTGCGTTTTTGTTTCACCATGAGATGACCCACTGTGAGTAGAGTAGGCAAGGCACGTAGTAGTACGTACTTTCTTCTTCGTCTTCTTCTCCTCCTCCTACCTCTGGGGTTTGTTTTGAGTACTGATCATCACACACGCGCGCGCGCGTACGGATGGGGCATATGTATTCGATCTGCAGGTTCTCCGTGGACGACGTGCCCATTAGGGTATACAAGAACAACGAGGCCCGGGGGGTGGCCTTCCCCAAGTCGCAGCCGATGGGGGTCTACTCGACGCTGTGGGAGGCCGACGACTGGGCGACCCGGGGTGGCCTGGAGAAGATCGACTGGAAGAAGGCCCCCTTCTACGCCTACTACAAGGACTTCGACATCGAGGGGTGCCCCGTCCCCGGCCCCGCCGGCTGCCCCGCCAACCCGGCCAACTGGTGGGAAGGCCCCGCGTACCAGCAGCTCTCGCCGGAGCAGGCCCGCCGCTACCGCTGGGTCCGCACCACCCACCTCATCTACGACTACTGCACCGACCGGTCCCGCTACCCGGTGCCCCCGCCCGAGTGCGCCATGGGCATATGATCGATCGATGGAGACGTACCCCGGCCGGCCGGGTAGCAGCCAGCTGCATGCAGTTACCATATATAGTATTTTTTAAAAAAATATTATTTTCATGATTAATTAAACTGCGAAAAAACTAAAACATGCCAGCCTTCACTTCATAATCTGCTGCTGCTGCTCCTGCTGCTGCTCCTGCTACTGCAAGTTCCAGTGTAGTGTTATTACGTATTGTGTTGAGAGATCCAGTTGTGGCGCATGATGTGGGGTTAAACTGATGTCAAGAAGTCATGCACACGTGGTCTCCCGTGTTTTGTCTCTTCCTTGGTGTGCATGTACGTAGTGCCCAAAAGCGACACTGAGAGGCCGGGATCCCCGGTGTTTGACCGAGGAGAAAGAGAGTACGGATGATGGGGGCCCACACCTCAGTTTGTTGCTGAAAGCCTTTGTTTGGTGATGACGATGATGTTGAGTAAGATACATATATGAATGGTAGCTACTTGTTAATTTCTTCGTTTGGACATCCTCAGTTAATAATTAGCATGTCAAGTGATCGATTGCTATATATATATATATATATATATATATATATATTATGAAGTTAATTTACTAAAGAAGTTTTATTATTAGCATCTCCACTGTTTAACCCTAATCTCGCATTACATCTTATGATGGCGGAGAGATGTGTAGTCCATTAAATAGAATAGAGGTGTCTCCCATATTGAGACCGCGTACTTCCACGTAACATTGGACGAAGGAACTGCATGTTCGTCGATGGTTAAATTAAGTTGGATTGTAATTTCAAATTTCACGTAATATAGACTTTTATCACCGTTTTAATTAAAACATTGATGGAAATTGAATTTCCAATTTCAAATTTTCAATACCACTAAAAACTCTAATCATGGTTTCCATTAAAACTGAGATGAAAACTGAATTTCAAATTTCAAAAGTTCAATCTCGCCCAGATTTTTTATCACGGTTTTCATTAAAACCATGATGGTAAATTCAGATGTTTCGTCACGGTTTAAATTAAAACCGCGATGGGAAGTGTATTTCAAATGACTCACCGTGGGGCTATTTTTACATCATGCTTTTAATCAAACCTGTGATGGAAAAATCAGACTTTTTATTACGGTTTTAATTAAAACTATGATAGAAAGCAAATTTCAAATGACCATGTAGCGGTTGAGAAGTGGTCTCCCAACTCACGATTCACACCTCCAAAAATTTGTTTGACTAAGAAGACGAGAGCGTCGAGGAAGGGGGAGACATGCAACCACCAACAAAGGGTCATGAGGAGCCCTAAGAGTTATCCCAGAGGATAACTTTTCGACGATCAAGTCAGACAATAGTGGGGGAAGGAGGCGAGCACTCGTGGGGAGAGGGAGAGGAAGAGGGAGATCGAAGTGGAAAAGTGAGGGTTTGAGGGGTGAAGGTCACGTACATCTTGATCGTTGGGGCAGGATCTCATTTACACCGTTGTCGTAGAGTTGACCGTTAGGTTGCCGTGGTTAGAGCAGACGTGAGCCATCTAGCTCGCGTGTCTAACGAGACAGGGAGGTATGGGCGTTGACTCGCCGTCTCTTCGTCGGAGGGGCAACTCCGTCATTAATGTGACGGGACTTGCTGGAGGGGACGTGAGATTGCTCTTTCAGGAAGAGCGACGTAGGTGACATCCTCCCTTCATGTCATCGGACTGACGGGGATGTGCGTCGTAGCCGTCGGGAGGGGGGAAGGCGCATGCAAGTACGACGTATGCACTCGGCCTGTGTCAGAATAGGAAGCACGTTGGGCCGAAGCGAGGGGTAACGATCTCGAAGTGCTGAACCTCTGTGATGGGTCAAACGGATGAACACTAATAGACTGACGAGATATGCCCTCAGACCGCCGTGAGGTCATTTCAAAACTTCAAACACGCCATTTCAAACCCTAATAAGATCTGTTTTAGTACCCACCCCTTTCAGTTAAAAAAACGGAATATGTGTATGCCCGGGTCAAAGATTTTGATATTGAAATTGGGTATTGGCACTGAATCTCAACCGTTCATGATATCATCGAAGTTATTTTCGGTACCTACATAAAATTTTTGATGTGTGTGGCATCAGCTATCTATCAAAATTTGATTCAGCTTCTCATATTAAATCCTGGCCCTATACGTGCTTGACACATTCTCTATAATATTGTTCCCCATTTGAGAGGACTTACCCGGTCATTCTTTGAGGTCGTTTGGTTTGTTGTAAAAAGAACTCATGAATCACACAAATACAGTATTTTAGGGTGTTTCACAGCGTTTTACGTCGAAACAAGCGAGCCCTCTTTTTGTGAAGGGTAAATATATTTGAGATGTATGTTTTCTAGATTCAAAAATTAGAATGGTTGATAAAGTTATTATTTTCGAATCAGTTAATTAGTGCAATTGATTTGCCATCCTTCACCCATTTAGAGTTAACTTAGTGTAATTGATTTACCACCCTTCCCCGTTTGGAGGAGATCATGAGTTCAACCCAATTATCATTTCCCCCGTTTATAAAGAAAAAACAAAAGTTACCTACCGAAAAAAAATATGATTTCGCATTTTTACCCACAAAGGGTGAAGTTCCGAGAGTGATCCACTACCTTTTTAGAACTTCTCGTGGTGTACACACTCCTTCCCATTTCCATCTTTAAGGTTTTAAACCCTTCTTCTTTTCATACACGACAAATACTAATTTCAAGTGTTGTGCATTATGTCACATCTCGTGTAATACATCAAACTACCATTTTCCAATAATGAAAACCGTCCGTACAGTCCCCCTACCATTCCACGTCAGACGAAGAGGAGACATGCAAGAACCACTTAAACTTATTGTACACCTAAGGGGTGTCAATGGTTTGGGTGTGCAACTAACTAAACTCTCAGGGCGCCTTTGACATTCGAGCCAGGAGGGTCGAGTAAGTCAATCGGGATCAGTTAAGTGTCTTGTGTGTGAGGAGAGAGCGATGAACCCCACTCTCTCTCATCCGCTGGGTTATCCTAACCCGATATCAAAGACGCCCTTAGAGTCAGTTTGTTTCTCGGGTGAGATATCGTGTTCGACTCTCTGAGATTGAACACGATATCCGAGGTCGGTTAAAACCTTTGTGTGTGAGAAGAGGGTGCAGATCCCACCATAAATTCTCTCTCGTCGATTTATAAATCGCCCAACAGTTCTGATAACAAACCTGACCTTATTAAAGTAATTAAACAACCCACCTCATCAAGTGGTGCGCAGGCCATCACTTTAGACTATCTTGTTCCCTCTCTTAAATAAAGCAGAGATTATACAAACAAAGCTCTTAACATACAGACCGACTTGGGCTCTTTCACATAAATAATGGCAAATACGTGTGGATTTATACTCTACAAATATAGCTACACGTTTCGATACCGTGTCGACACTGTTAGATTACCTAATCACGATCTTAAGTTGGAAAGCAAAAGAGAAACCACATCATATTTAGAACGACGCTGGTAGAGAATGGTAGTGAAGAAAACGCATTCCACATTCTCAAGACAGCCCCGTCGTACATTAGGTTTTATTTGCTCACTCACCCCTCCCATCTGGAAAAGACTCGCTCGATAAAAAAATATAACCATCTAGTCTTTTTTTCTACCCATTAACCATTCATCTACCTCTCTCTCTCATGTTACAAGGGAAAACAAACATGTTATTACTTTCCAACCATTCCCCCTACACAATTTAAAGGTCTTTTTCTTATTTCTAGTGAACGACCCACCAAGAAGACCCTGCAATCCGTGGGGAGGTATTTACAATGAATTTTCTTCTCTCTGAAAAATCCAAGGATGCAACTCCCACCCCGAGGCACAGATTGGGGCTCTTGGCTTGGGCATATGCCCAAAACAGGGGATGCATCTGTTTTCAGATTTGATACGCCCAAACACAAATCTCAGTTCTCCTCAGGTTGAAAGCCAAGATAACAATACAAATCGACTCTCAGTCTCCAATGTGAAAGGGATAAACTCAGGCCCATGGAAGCCCAAGGATACATTCCACCTATTAAATGATGACCTGAAATCATAAAAAAGACATTGGACATGTATTTATATAAACAGAATAAACTGTACCTTTCTCCTTTGGAGATGAACACCAACAAAGCTATTTTCTTGACATAATTGCTTCTCCAAACAAAAAGAACCCTACCATAAGCCCAATCCCACTGCCATCCGGTCCATCCACCCCCCCACCCGATCAGTGATTGCTCAAACATTTATCCCTTCAATTTGCCTAAACTAACAAAAAAGGGCACCCAACTTCAAACTTGTATAGTCCACCTGAGTCATAACTCAGCAAAAGAAATTGTGCTACTCTATATCCCTAAAAGACGTCTAGTTGCCAAGCAGAACAAAAAGAGGAGCCAGCTACAAACGGCCTCCATAATTTGGCAAAAAAAACAAAAAACTTATCGCAACCACTGCGTTCAGCAGAAGAACATCGATTCCTTCACAATGTCTTTAACCTTCGGAAGGGCATACCCTTCCACAAGTCTTGCCCTAGAACTGCTTTCAGCTGAACTCGATCCCCTGTCTGATTCACCTTCAATGTAATACCTCGCCCGGAATGCGGCGAGATGCGCATAATAAGCTGGAGGAACTGCGAAGACCCAACAAGCAAGTCACTAGGTATCAGAACAAATAACAAGCATGGCTGCCAACTTAGACATGTGCAAAGAACAAGCAATACAGACCAACTGAAACAGCACGCGTGCACCGAGCGTATCTGAAAAGGAGCACACAGAAGTATGAACATTAAGGTCATGCATTCTTAACGCTTAGGTAGATAGGAGAAGAAACGGAGTAAATAGTTACGTGTAGCACAGCTTGTTAGTCAATATCTGCAGTGCATCAGCCGAAAAACCATTCTCGTCGTATAGGACATGATAATGTGTAGGCCTGCTTGTTCCCTGGGAACTCATAGTGCAAAGCAGATGTACATTAAATACATCAAAACAAACAGAAGAAAGAGCATATAAGAAGACAAACACGAATGCAAGTACCTGGATTCCAGCATGACTGCAGAGGTAGAAGTCGAACTGCGTCGGATGACAAATTTTGGTGTCCACAACAGTCCCTAAAAACACGAGAAATGTCAAGCTCTAAAAGAGAAAAGATCAGCATAGAAATTCAATGCAAAAGTTTACTAACCAGGCAATATATTTCCACTTCTGTCCGTCAACTGGGGGCTGTTAAAGTCGAATGGAAAGAACCGAGTGTGATGCCTTTTTTGAACCACAACAAAAGTGACTGGAGGTAGATAATCTTGTTGCAAGGACTGGCATGCCTGACACAATAATGCATGGTTGAAAACGAGAGGAAGGCATGTCCATGTAGAACAGCATACAAAGGCTTGCAACGAGTTGCCGTCAAAATATGAGGAAACTGTATGCCAAGTATTCATGGAGGATGGCAAAAAGTTCACCTTTCTAATGGCATCCATTTCATGCAGCAAGACTTCATTAAATTGACCTTCACTCACACCATCCCTGCGGATTGTGAAGAAAATATCAGCATCATTAACTTCCTCACATAACCACAAATTTATAGCTATACTTACCTATAAAAGATAATGCGCTGGGGTTTTAAATTGGTTTTCCTCCAGAATGCAATCAAGTGATCCCTGTAGATGTCAAGGCCAAACCATAATAGATCTTAATGTAGCAACCAAAGCCTCTTAAGCAACCCACATCCCCCAACCCCCAACCCCCAAATAAAGAAGAGGAAAAACTTCCTAACCTGATCATTCCTCCAACGGGACGGTCCTTGTCAGGTTCTGTGTACAAGTCCTTTATAATTTCTTGTCTGTGAAGCTGGGCGGAAAGCAGACCCCTATATTTTGTGATTTCGGGCCAATCCATTGATGCCACAACCTACAAACAAGATCGGAAATATGTTACTGGAAACGCCATTTAAATGCAAACTGCTAACAAGCAATGTGAAATTTCCATTCATAACACACCCTCAACATAAATCAAAATAATAACTATGGTACTTGAATAGAATGCAATCATTGAGAAAAGGCAACTGAACAGAATAGTCCAGTTCCCAAAATCTTAAAACAAAATAACAGAAAATAAGGTGCCTACAGCTGCAATTGATGGGCTAGAATCCTCCCCAGGCATAGGATGAGTTACATCAGCACCAAAGATAATGGTGGGTCTGTCAGTAACAAGTGGTATTTTGTTCGATATAGCATCCACCAGCACAGTGTTTCGCCCATTAACCTGTTGCCAAATTAAAACAGAACACAATCAGGTATATAACATGTTTATATCTTCGCTCACATAGTTTCAGTTAATCATCCCCAATTAGATGACAGAACCTCACTAGAGAACTTATTTAGTTCAATAGTCTCATAGAAGGCTTCTCAATTTCATTCAGTCCCTATTAGAACAATTAGCAGGTCCACATAAGATTCAATATTTACACCCTACAAGCTCACACAACAACAAACTAAAACCCCAAATGCCAGAGTACAATAAAGGTGGTTCCAAAACAACAAAATTGAATAAAAGTCAACTTGCATACCTTTACATTGATCTTCAAGGAAACATTTTCCAAATACTGATTATTATACTTCGATACATTTTTTGGTTGACAACATTGTGAAACGATACCCAACTCAGTCTCACAAATTCTCTTAATCTGGCCTGTCAGAGAACATGTCGGACAACAAATATTTAGATGCTAAAATAGTTTTTTTTAATGAATAGAAAGTGAGAATCAATCACCCAGCTAAGCAGCACTTATGACAACTTACCATATGACCCGCTCCTCTCAGGTAGTACAACTATCAACAACTGGAGATACTTTCCTTCACCGTCCCCGACCAATCGATTAGCACATCTCCTGTGGACCTCAACAAGAGCCTTATCCAAATTCTCTGGACGATCTCTATAAGTTTCTATCATCGGATGTGGCTCAACATTCTGCAATGTTACATAATTAAGAAGAAGAGGAACATAGTTACAGACAAGGTCTCAACTATATCATTGGAGTAAAAAAAAGGAAAAAGAAAAGGTAACAAGGTTTCTATACCATGCCAATATTTTGACACATGGCAACAAGGTCATAACAAAAATCATTCACCATATTCAGGTTCAATCTTGACAAGTTCAAACAGGCCCAATACTTCAAGGTTCCACCATTTACCATTCTCTAGAAATCAGCAAGAAAAAATAAAATCATTATGTATATCCAGATTAAGAAAATGACTCTTCAAAAGTTACAAGGAATAGACAGAATTATTGGACAACAATTTGATAGTTGCAACCAGGGAGAGGATGCTAAGCATCAACACTATTAGCAACAAAATGATTTAGCTACTAGAATGAAGAAAGTTGTAAACCAAAGAATACAAAATGGCAACAAGCAATAAAGGGCAACTAAACCATAACTGAAGAATGTATATAAAGACAAAACAGTATAAAACAAAAGAAGAAGACCACATGGATATAGCAACCATAAGGACGAAGTCAAGTTGGACTACAACGAACATTAAATTAAGAACCTTAAAATCACCTTTTTTATCATATTCCATTGGCCTACACTAGGCTTACATTGTTTCTCCAGACCACTCTCATGATATTTCAGCTGCAAAAGACCAAAAAATCAGTATTATCTATGCATCCGAAAGCTCAACAGTAGTCACATGCCTAAGAACTCACCAGTGGCGGGTCAAGTACACGTGCTTCTATGGTAGTAAGTTCGCCATGAACTCTAATTCCAAATTCTTTCACAAACTCATCATTGCCATAATTGTTATGGCTGGCCATCTATAACACCAGAAAGTTTCTCATAAGCAATTGCAAAACAAGACAATCAACAACTGGGAGTTGTGCATAATGTCCACAAAGGCACATGAACAACAAAGAATCACAGCTATTCAGCAGGTGGAAATTTTGAGGAGGGTGTTTTTACATCACAGAACTAGATTAGTATAGTAACAAAAATTGTTTACTTGTCAAGACAAATCATACATCAACGATGTTCTGCGCCCGGTCTCTTGGGCGCTTGCATGTTGCCTTCAACATAGCTGTCACCTGGCGTTCGTTCAGTTTTTTGGCATACCTTTGCCCATCAACAATTTTACAAACCTGTTAACAGAAAATAGATTTAACCAAAAATTATCACCTTCCAAATTTTTTTAAAATAGTAGTGTATTAAAATGAAATCATGGCTTAAACAAAGAATGCACTGCAAGAACCTCCATTGGTAAATATGTAGGTCTGTTATCAGCTCCACTTTGCAGGCATGGCCAGTTGACATACTTCAAACGAACATTATATCTCTGCCAGAAGTACTCAACAACAGATACTCTTGAATCTGATTGATCATCAATAGCAAACCTAACAAAGAAAATGTTTCATGATACTCGCAAACCGGAAAATTACAATGAAAAGGTAATTCATATCAAGATTATTGGATATTTGAAAGATGATCACATATATACTTAGATATATTATTGGATATCTGACGGATGAATAAATATATGGGGGGAGAGAGATTGGTTAATGAAGTACGTCAACTGATTCATAGGAACAGCAGATATGCCACTGATGCGGTAGCGCCTTATTGTTCCTGGCCTATGAGTCACTTCAACTCTTAGCCCTCTTAAGGCCTTCTTTATCTAGTAAACATCAAGAGAAAAGACATAAATCATAAAGAATTACATAATCAGTAACACAAGTAGTAGACAAGAATGCAAAGTTGAACAAGAAAAACAAGTTGATTGAACAAAGAAGTTGAAAAACTTGCAGCAAAAGGACACATGAATACCTTAACGCGCTCAGTATCGCTCAGTGGCTTTGACACATCCCTTATATGCAGGTATTCAGCAGCAAATTCAACCACCAATTGTGATTTATAAAATGAGGTTGCTGAAATATCTGGCAATCAGATATAAATGCAATGAGTGGTGCAAAAAATAAACCTAGGGAGTGTATCCCTTTCCAGTTTGATGGTAAAAGATAGACTTTCAAATTGTCAACACCGGCACAATAGTCAACGCAATGCAAAACCTTGAAAATATATAAACATGGAATAATTTGAGCTTCTAAAGCAAA
The DNA here is from genome assembly GCA_022559845.1 of Amorphophallus konjac. Classification (NCBI taxonomy): domain Eukaryota; kingdom Viridiplantae; phylum Streptophyta; class Magnoliopsida; order Alismatales; family Araceae; genus Amorphophallus; species Amorphophallus konjac. Next base: position 108,905,656 of record CM040121.1, read on the forward strand.
TTGAACACACTAGAAGATTGTTTGCTGTAGAAAATACCGATATTCAGAGATAATCCCATCTGAGTAGGACGAAGACTTTGGTAGAAACCCCTCCAACACTCAATACCATCGCCGATATCTACCGGCTGCCCCAATTGGGAGGAAAAAAATGACCTCGAAACAGTAATATAACTGGGACAAACAAGCATAACCAATCAATTGTTAGAAATGAATGTTGAATATTTCATCCCACAGCTATTGAGACATGTAAAGCATTACTTTAAAGATGCACTTTCTCTCAGAACCACATCGAGAGCATGAATAGCTTCATGTGGTTCGTCCAATTGTTTGCCTTCCATAAACTGAGAAAGATGGTAGACATCAGCATTTCCCACTAATTTAATAGCCACCCGAAATTCCCTTGCACTTCTGCAAAAAATTCATAGAGTATCAACTTGAGTTTGACTGAAGTAATATCATGGATGATAAAACTGCAAAGCAAAAGTCATACAAGAAAGACAACATACTTAAGATTATTGGATTTATTTTTTTCCTTCAATTCAATAGTAAATTCCTTTGACGTGAAGGGCATCGGACCAGCTGTATATAAGCTTTTCCTTCCATCATAAACTGGCAGCCGTTTCCCAAGGTGAGATTCACGGTACATAACTACAAGCTCATGCATGATGGCCCTGTTGACGGCCCTGGAAGGTACTTCAGGAGTAATAGCAACCTACTAGTTCAAACCAAAAGAATCATTGCGAAGTAATATAAGTCTAAAAAGACATAACAATGGCACAAATTTTATGCATATCCTATGCTAGAAATAATATGTAGCTTCTTAAGTGTGACATTGTCAAATTTCGTTGCATTCTTTCATTTATGGGATCAATGGTCATTCAGAAACTAGGAACATTAATATAAAGATTTCCTGAAAATGAAAACTTCACCGTACAAACAAAACAATCATTTGTCCACGTTTAGAGAGACTACACAATAAACACTTAACTATGCAGAAGGAATGCTGAAAGGATTAGCATAGTGAGATCTAGACTATAATAATAAATTCAAAAAGATACAACATTCCTTGCACAGCTTCATGCATTTTGCTTATTTCTTATGTAAATTGGTTTGGGATGCCACGATTCTACAAATTTGATCCCTGTACAATTGGGATTTTGTGTATCTTTCTCAATCACCTTCTATCATTGTTTCAAGATGTCACATTGATACAAAAGGAGCTTTAGAATCATCCTTCTAGAATGAAAAAATTGATGACAGACTAATTTTCCAAGGCAAATGAAATAAAATATTTTTAAGAAAATTATCAATAAGCCTTTTTCTCGGACAATTAAAAAACAGCTAACCAATGCAGTTAGCCAGTCAACTGCACTAGATAACTTTAAAATAATAATAATAATATAAAACCAAAGGTGTACAATTCTTCAGGTGAGCAGTAGACATCCGCATCAATCAGGATGCTGTTATCAGTAAGTTCTATACCATACCACAAATTTACACACAAGTGTTTCTGAAAGTCTTGCTCGGAAAAATGCCAACGTGAGCAGACCAGTAAAAAAAGGCAGAACATCAGGTAAAATAAGATGGCGTGCAGACAGAGACTACATAGAATAACATCAGAAAGTTGTCTAAGCTCAAGAGAATATGCGCATTCAAACTAGCATGCTCGGGCAACAAAATGAAATTAAACAGACTCTTCCCAAACTTATAATAATAAGCGCATGTTTCCATTAACACCGACACTCCACGGGCACACAAATCAAACACCACGCATGCAGCCTTAAAAATAAGCGCATAAAATTGACAATATTAACCATGTCTTCTACTGCCAGTATTAATGTATCCGTGCCAACAACCAGAAAAGCACCTCAACCGCACCACATTAAAAGGACAAGTCGATGCAATCGAAGGGCACCAAATGGGAAAACACTGCGATGTCAAACAGGACTTTCGACGAAATAACATACGGTAAAACCAGGAAGAACCGGGGGGAGGGAGACACAATAGAGTAAAGGCAGTAGCCGGTACCCTAAATCCGCACTGCAAACAAAGAGGGGGAAACCACATCTTCTAACCGCATTAAGCTTCCTATCGCATGCAGGACGAATGTTTGAGAAGAAAACGACATGGAGAAACAAGGCGATAGGCACCACCCCTGAATCCAGTAGCAAACCAAGAGGGAGGAGTAAAAGGGAAGATCGTTTGAAGATAACCCGTCACCGGAAATCCATAAACGATGATACAGAACGTTGATGAGAGACGGTGGGGGGTAGCTGCGAGAGGGAGAGAAAAAGCAAGGAAACCCACATCATAATGACAAATCTGCTTCTGAGTCTGAAGCTGCACAAGCAGATGGTTCGCGCGAACCACGCACTTCCACCCGGCAGTCCCGTATCCCGGCCGATGCGGGGGCCTGATGCTCTTTGACGACACCGGCGCCACTGTACGCGGGACAACAGCGAGCGGGACAGCCGGCGTCGACGGCGGCACTACGAGCGGGCCAGCAGCAGGTGGGGCAGCCGCCGCCGCCGTGGGCTCCTGCCCGATGGTGAGCCGCTGCTCTACGACGCGACTAAGAGAAGCAACCTCCTCGGCTGCAGACGAAGCAGAACCCGAAGGAGCAGAGAAAGAAGGCGTGGAAGCCGTGGCCGGCGGAGGGGTCTGCTGCATGGGAGCCGCTACCCCTCTCCCCCTGCCTCCCCTTCCGTCCCCGCCTCCCCTCCCCCTACCTCCTCTCTCCCCACCTCCCCTCCCCGTTCCGGAACCATACCCCCCGGCACTACCCTCCCCTTCTCCTCCTCCTCCCCTCCCTCGGCCTCCCCTGCTACCCCGTCCTCCTACTTTCCCTCGTCCCTGCCCATCCCCTCCGGGCCTTCCCCTGCCCCCGCCGCCGCCACCCCCCCTCTGCATGCCTCCGACTGTAGTAACAACCCCCACAGCAGAGGACGACGACGACGACGACGACGACCCTCTCTCTCTCTCTCTCTCTGACGACGAATACTTCCACAGCGCCCCCCCCCCCCCCCAACCTCTCCCTCGCTCTATCCACGCCCTTTGCTGCGAAACTGCGAGGGTGGTTCTTCGCGTGGTGAGGGTAGGTGGGTGGTGATATAAACGGAAGCGGAAGGGGGGGAGGAGTTGGGAGACGAAGCGGAAGGCGGCAAGCCCCGAATTTTCTTATTTCCCGTTTTTACCCTCCTTTTCTGGCCCCTTCTCCCGCCCCCTTTCTGTAAAAACCAACGTGTTGCCCCACCGGGCCCCACCGGGGTTTTGCCGTAAAAATAATCCATCCGGTTTTGCAACGAGTAAGAGAGAGGGGCCCCGAAATCGGAGCGCGTTTTAAGCATGGTTTGTCGACCCGGTGCGGGTCGCCCCGACCCGCACGACCCGACCCGACCCAGGCCGGGACCGGGACGATCGGGCCGTGGGTCGCCACCGGGTCGGCATATTATTTTAATATTATATTATATTATATTTTATATATAATGTGTGTTTTTTTATTTTATTATATTATTTTATATGTATTATATATATATAAAGTTGTGTTTTTGAGCGAGACGGCACCGACCCGACCTAGGCCGAGATCGGGTCGATCGAGTCGGTCGGGTCGACAAACCATGGTTTTAAGGCGCTGGAGTGGGGAGCGTGGGGTCATGGGATTGCTGTAGCTTTTGTTAGAAACATCCCTGTACTCATTGACAATATGTAAAAAGAACCTCTTTAAAACATATGCTCCGGATATTAGTTCTACCTTGGTTCAGTCCAGCTGGCACAAAGTCACGTACGTTCGCAATTTAAACTTCGCATATCTCAATTGAGATGACGATTAAAATTATAAAAGAATTTTTTTATATCAAAAGTTCGGAATCATAATACTATTTCTAATTATTATTGAGGCCCATGAACTGGTTGCAAATAGAAATGAAAAAAAAGGAGATAAATATGAAAATTTATATTTTTATGTTCGAATTTGAAATGGAAACGGAAACGGAAAAAGAAATATAAGCATCCGCTTCCATCTCCGCGTGAATTTGAAATGGAAACATAAACTCATATGAACGAGCTCCCACAAAATAAATAACTAATATTTATTATGTATTATGCAGGGTTTGCCGACCCGCCCGACCCGGCCGACCCGGTCTCGGCGCGGGACGGGTCGGGTCGGGCGGGTCGCACAGCGACCCGATCCGCCCCTTTGGCTCTCGACGCGATTTTTTGTGATTTTTTTTAAAATTTTTAATAAATTTATTTTAAAAGATTAAATGTTATATATATTTAAAAATATTAGAATGTAGAGTTTATTTATGATAATAGATCCATGCTACATTATACATAATAAATTATATAAAAATTACATATTACACTGCTTAATTAAACATCCTATTATATATAATACATAAAAATTTATTTCAATTACTAAATATGTAAAAGTAAACAGTGATATAATAATGGCATTCATTCATGAAGTATAAAATACAAAAACTCACTAATCATCGTCCATGTGTGAAGTCTGAATCCCAAAACTCACTCATCCTCCTCATCTGTGTAACCCAAATCTCAAAACTCACTAATCCTCATCATCAGTGAAGCCCCAATCCCAAAACTCATCATCAGATACATGAGACTGATCACCCGTATAATCTAACTATATCCTAGTGGGTGGAGGTACATGTGGGTGGGACTGAAAATATGTAACCATCTGCACAAATGATGGGTCGTGTGCTGCGGTGGAGGGTACATGAAAATCTGTAAAAAAAAGTCCTCACTACATCTATAGCTTCAATTCTATCATGTGCGACTGGTGCTGGTGCTGGTGCTGGTGCTGCTCGAACTCTGGATGTGGAGGAAGATCCTGCTCCGCCCTGTGCTCGTGGTGGAGGTACCCGTGACGTAGAAGAAGATGTCCTCGGTGTGCTACGAGAACCGTATCTATCCTGTAACTGTGTCCGAAAGGAATGTCGAACATCTCCCGGAACTCGGTCGCATGCACAAACATCGCGTCCCACTCCCGCAAGGTGCTCCGCAAACCTGTGTATGCCGGTGACGCGATGTTCGCAGTATCTACAGTGCACATGTCCATCACCCTCAACAGAGTATCCATGCTCCCACGCAGGGTGACGTCGTCCGTCCATGATGACCTGCAAATGATGTAAAAGTTTACATTAGTGATTTCAATGATAAGTACAGAACTCTATATATGAAGAAATCTACAATTAATTATTAGTTAGTTATAAATATAACCAAATGATACATACTAATTAAGAGTATGGACCCAAACTGGGCCAGTGCCCATCTCCAAACAATTTGACATTAAATGTGGTCCGCAGATAGGACAGATAGTCTTCATAGCGCATTGAACCTGAATAGTTCTCCCAGTACATGCTGACGTAGTATTCATACTCCTGCGAACCTTGTGCGTACATGACCTCTACTGGCGTAGCTGCGGCATAAGGATATGGATACGATGGGAAAAATGAACTACTGTTATCTGAGTCGCCATGATACATCGGCTGCTGCGGCCATGACCGTCTATACGAGCTTCCAGATCCCTGGGAGTCATGTGTGCTCATCCTCTCAAAATCAGACAACATGTCTTGATAGCTTGTACTGTCTGCAACCGAACTTCCATAGTAGGGATCCCAATGATCAACTGCCCGCCTCGTCCCTGCCGGTGGAACACCGTGGTCCTCATCTTGCGTGGCATGTGTGAAGTGCTGCTCCTCTGTCCATGCGCCATGTTGACGGCCCCCACGACCTCTACTATGACCACTGCTGTAATCTCTGCCACCAGCACTAGTATTCTCACGAGGACTCCGTTGGCCACCTTGAGAACCACCACCTCCATGGGATGAAGACCCTGTGGGTGTACTATCAGCATCGGAGTCATGACTCCCACTAATGCGGGGCTCAACAGAGGGCTCGGGAGTGTCGTCATCTGCATTGGGATCTAATGTCTCCATGTCTGCAATATCTATCGGATTTAATGGTGGTCCCTTGTCCTTCTTGCTGCTGAATAATGTAGTCCATGATGATTTTTTCTTCTGTGGAGCAGGGGGCGGCTTACCTGCTGCATGTTGTGTCCCTCTAGATGCCTGAGAAACAGAAGCCTGGTTAGATAATTTTTCAACTTACTTTCTACTGTGTAAGTCTGTACGTATACCTGAGACGACTGACTGGGTCCCTTAGATGTTGAGCGTCGTGGCCCAGCAGACTGAGATGGTTGTTTCGATGCTACCGAAGACTACACAATTGAATGAAGAATATATTCAGTTACCAATGAATTACATATTAACAAATGTATAAATGACAATATAATTTCACCTCTCTAAATGAGGAACTCCTCCTAGCCTCTCTTGAAGTGGATAAATTTCTTGGTTCGGCAGATATTGAATGCCGCGGTGCAGCAACTCGGGACCACTGTTCTCCCGCAATGTTGTCATTTGTCGGACCGACCTGCAATATATTTCTTACATCATCATACATCAATCTATGACTACGCTATCTAATGAAATTTGCGATTCGATTTTCATGTATTAATTCACCTGAGGTGGCTCTTGACGCTCAAAAATTGGAGGTTGTATTAATCGCTCCCATGCTGTATCATCGTACGCATACGATGTGTCTCCACCACCAATGACGAGGTCTTCATCTAAATTAACTTCATCATCACATCCCGTTGCTGACTCGTCACCACCCAAATGCACATGGGTGTCATCTCCCTCCCCCACTGCCTCTTGTACAGCCGATGCGAGAAAAGTATTAGGCCGTGGTGTCTCGCCAGGTTCTTCAGCCTCCTCGTCCAATTCTGCCTCACCACGCTCTGTTGTGGCTCTTGCAACCCATGCTACCATAGGGTCATCATCGTCTCGCAAGTACACAGGATCCGTTGGGTCGTAATCTCCCTCTCCTCTCCTTGTATCCATTTGTACATGCCGGACCTTTAGCCTCATGTTGTAATGAACATACACCATTTTATCTAGCCTGCGGTGTGTTAGCCTATTCCGCAGCTTAGTATGCAAGAAGGAGAACGTCGACCAATTCCGCTCATACCCACTCGACGAGGATGTTTGCGATAGAACTCTCATTGCGATCTTCCTTAATACGGGTGCACTTGTGCCGTAATTTAGCCACCACTCAGCTGCGTTTAAGACAGATCACGTACAATATAATAATTAGATGTAAAAATTACTTCTCGAGATATAGAAGGTGCATTGTGAAGACACATTACCTGGGTCGAGTCTATCACGACTGGCCACGGCATTAGGTGTCGCAAATGAACCAATTCCCTCTCTAAATATTTTCATCTGCATTATCAAAAAATATGAAGTGTATATTTCATTTAATATTGTCAATGTTAAAATATCCAAGTATACCTCATTCAACGCATCAGCAGCATCTGTTGGGGTGAAAGACAATCGGTATACCACAATGTTGACCGATTCTATCAACGTATCGTCATAAGCAAGGGCCCGAGCATATTGGAAGGCCGGATGTAGATAGTACGCTGCAATCGTAAGACAATGAATTACATATTAGTATCAACTGAAAATCACAGCTCATTGATTGGACGAGAATGTAAGTGTTTACCTGCCATGTGAAGATCGCGGCTCATTTGTCTGTCCCATCTGTCCTCCACAATCTCTAGAATGGTGGGTCCATATTTTTTGGACGTTGTAAGGATCTTCCGCTTGGCTGCTTCTATTTTGCTGTACACCAACCCCATGGTTGGTACTCTATCCCCATCCACGCATCGTAGAACCTCATACAGTGGCTCTATCAATGACACTAATACCTTCACTCGTTCCTAAAAATTCGAGGTGTTGACAATCCCCTCGACCTCCGCCCCTTCACGTGAAGCAGCAAAAGAGGAACTCAGCCAGGTCTCACCTCTAAACATTTGCTTCAACCCATCTTTGTGCTTCAATAGGCTCTGCAATGCGATGTAGTTGGTGGCAAATCGTGTGATGCCAGGCCTCAACAGTTCGCCGCCACAGTGCTCCCTCATCCATGCCAATACAAGTGTGTGGTTGTAGATATATTTCGTGATTTTTTGTGCCACCTCGACCACAGATTTTACCATACGAAGCTGCCCAATCTCCTTCAGCATCAGATCTACACAATGTGCTGCACAAGGGGTCCAGAAAATGTGCCGTTTTTTCTTCATTAGCTCCTCCCCAGCCTTCTTATAGTTCGACCCATTATCAGTCACCACTTGTACAATGTACTCCTCCCCAATCTCAGTCACCACTTGCTCCATCAATGACAAAATATATTGGTGACTGTGAATTTGACCAGACGCATCCACTGATTTGTGAAAGAATACCTGTCTGTCACAATAAACAAGGAAGTTGATCAGGCTAGATTTTGTGGTACCTGACCATCCATCACACATCAGTGTGACTCCGTACTTTATCCATTTCTGCTTGAATGAGTCAATGTAACTCTTGATCTCAGCAACTTGTTCATCAAGGTATACGCCAGCCAATTCTCTCGCTGTAGGTGGCTGCACGTGTAGCCCAAGGACCTGTGCTTCCTGAAACATTGACTTGTAGTAAGGGCTATTGGCTGCATTGAAAGGCAGACACGCGTGGTGCCACCATTTTGCAACAGCTTGACCAAGTTTCCATTTAGGTCCCTTCTGGCCATACGCATCGTCCATCCTCGTTTGCTTACCATGCTCTCGGGATAGTGCACCGGGCTCCACATCTTCAATATTGATCGATTGTGTCCTTTTTCTTTGTGTCCCCGAGTCACCAGTCAATAAACTCCTTATGCCTCGTGATTGTCGAGTCGTAGATGAACCACCACTCCCTGATGCTCCGGTCCTCGCCGCCTCGCGACTACGGACTACAGTCTCCTCGGGATGTCTTGACTCTTCCCTGCTCTGACGTACTGTCTCACGAAACTGGGCTTCGTATGGATCGTTCACAGTGACATACACATTAGGCTGCTCAGTACGTGCTTGTTCGTCTTCGTCACTGGGTGTCCATGCACATTCCTCCTCGTTGCTACCACTTGGGCGCCCGCTCACTGCCGCTTGATCCCTTTTCTTCTTTTTTTCTTTTTCTTGCATCTCAGCTCTCTTCTCCCGCAGGTGCCTAGCCATTGCAAGTTTCACATCTCTAGGCACATGGGTACACCCAGCAACCTCAGAGTATCCTGCCCCGGCTCCTCCTGCCAAATGCTTCTTCAACCGAGACACCCCTCCTCCCCGGTGTTCTATTTTATAATAATTACAACGCCAACACCTACGGTTGCCATCCAACAAAACTCCGTGTGACCACCCAATATCATTTGTTCGTTCCTTAGGAGCCATATTAAGTACTTAACTGTATCTCCTAAATGTAAGAAATACAAATCATATTAAGTACATTATTTTAAATAGAGACTAACAATGAAAATAATATCATTTTTTCTACAATATGCAAGACTAAATTCAATATTTACTACATGTCAATATAATTTAGTTCAAAATAATATCATTATTTCTAAAACATGCATATAATGCTAATTTTTTATTTAATACACCTACATTTAGTTTAAATTTATTTGTAACATATTTATCACTAATTATATATTTAAATTATAAACATGTCTAATTAAATTACATTATATTAAATTACTTATCAGTAATTATTACATTAAATTTTAAACATCTCTAAATAAATTTTAAATTATATTATAGATCTAAATTAACTTTTAAATTATTTATAAAATATTCAACACTATTTACATTAAAAATATGTCTACTTAAATTACATTATACATCTTAATTAAATTTAAAATTATTTGTAAAATATTTATCAATAAATTTATATTTAAATTCAAAACATCTCTACTTAATTTAAATTATAAATATTACCTTTAATTTTTTGTAAAATATTTCTCACTATAGATATATTTAAATGAAAAACATCTTTACAATTTTTGAATTAAATATTATGTTATTTTACGTCTACAACTAATAATGAAAATAATATCATTAATTCTACAAAATTAAATTTTAATTTTAATACATCTCAATTAAATCTAATATTTAAACATTAATTAAATAATATATCAAACATAAATATATTTCTACAACATGAATTAAACGATATTTATATTATTTCTACAACATGAATTAAATAATATATCAATATATTTAATTCTACAACATGAATTAAATAAAAATTATATTTTTTCTACAACATTAATTCAACAATACATCAAAAATAATATTAAACAATGACAATCTAACAAATTTTATTCTTTTACTTTTTTAAATTAAAAAAGATATAAAATTTTAAAAAAATTAAATTTTTTTCCTCCCCCCCCCCCCCCCGTCCCCCCACGGCGGCAGCACCCCCACCCCCCCGTCCCCCCACGGCCCCACGGCGGCAGCACCCCCCCCCGGTCCCCCCCCCCCGTCCCCCCACGGCGGCAGCACCCACCCCCCATCCCCCCACGGCCCCACGGCGGCAGCAACCCCACCCCCCCGTCCCCCCCATCCCCCCACGGCCCCACGGCGACGGCCCCACGGCGGCAGCACCCCCCCCCCCCGCCCCCCCCGTCCCCCCACGGCCCCACGGCGGCAGCACCCCCACCCCCCCGTCCCCCCACGGCGGCAGCACCACCCCCGTCCCCCCCCCCCCCCCCCGTCCCCCACACGGCGGCAGCAACCCCACCCCCCCCGTCCCCCCCCCCGTCCCCCCACGGCCCCACGGCGGCAGCAACCCCACCCCCTCGTCCCCCCCCCGTCCCCCCACGGCCCCACGGCGGCAGCACCCCCACCCCCGTCCCACGGCGGCAGCACCCCCCCCGTCCCCCCCCGTCCCCCACACGACGGCAGCACCCACCCCCCGTCCCCCCACGGCCCCACGGCGGCAGCAACCCCACCCCCCCGTCCCCCCCCATCCCCCACGGCGACGGCCCCACGGCGGCAGCAACCCCACCCCCCCGTCCCCCCCCCCCCCGTCCCCCCACGGCCCCACGGCGGCAGCACCCCCACCCCCCCGTCCCCCCCCGTCCCCCCACGGCGGCAGCACCCCCACCCCCCCGTCCCCGCACGGCGGCAGGCGCCCAACCCCCCCCTCCCCCACGACAGCAAACGCCCCACCCCCGACCATTTAAAAAAAAATTCACCTACCTACCTCCGATCGCCGCCCAACGCCGCCGTCCGCCGCTCTGATCGCCGTCCGCCGCCGCTGCACCGCCGCTCGCCGGTGGGAGGGATGGAGCTCCTCCTCCCCCTTCGGCTGGTTAAATGGGCGACCCGCCCCGACCCGCCCGTACCGAGCCAGGTCCCGCCTCGCACCGGAGCGGGACGTGGCGGGACACACGGGACGGGGCGGTCCAGTGCGACCCGTCCACGACCCCCAGCCCGTGCGACCCGGTGCCCCCCTGGGTCGGGTCGGGTCGCGCGGGTCGGTGCGGGTCGGGGCGGGACGGCAAACCATGGTATTATGTCATAGTATATCATCAAAATATGTGTCAGATGGTGCGTACTAAAACCAACATTAGTCATGTTTCAATTAAAAATAGATTATCTTTTTATCTTTTATTTATTTTTAAAATATTAAAAAATACAAATCAGACTACCATTCACAATCCTAATTCAATTCAACCTTGTTGGGTATATACATACTGAGGGTTGTCGCAATTTGACAAGTTTAGTGCTAGGCAAGGAGAAAATAGATTGGTAGGACTATTACTACTTTTTTTATATTTTCATCGTCCTCTTGTCGAATATTTTAATCAAGATTTGTCAGTTCGATCGTACCGACCGTATCATAATGTGTCAAGATAAATATATATATATATATAATAAATGTAAAATAATATAAAAAATATTAGCTCAGATGGTTAGACAGTTTATGTGTTTCGTTGAATTAGACAGTTTATGTGTTTCGTTGAAGACGTCTTTTGAATTTTTTGATTAGAAATCTTAAAAAGAAAAAAAAATAAACGCAACTGATGTGTTTTGAACTCAAACTGACGAAGACACTTAATTAACTTACCTATAAAATATTTTATATTTAAAATACAATATCAAATATATAAAACGTACATGTTGCGTATCACAGACCAGTTGTACCAATCTGTGATTGATAGAGTCCGATATGGATAATTCGTTCCATATTAAACTGGTATTATAAACCTTGATTCCAATAACAAGTGGAGAGAGTAGAAATGACATTTTTTGAAGAGTGATGAAGTGAATTATCTGAGTTATTCCAGTTAAATCGGTAGTACAGATGAGTTATTCCAAAATAAAATGAGATAACTAATTTGAGTGAAAATATGAAATTGGTTATGTTCGGAGTTAATGCTTATTTTGACTTGAACATGATTTTTTATCTATTTTAATTTTTTTCTTATTTTATCTCATTTAAAATTTCTCAAATTAAAAAAAAGTCACTGTTCTTGTCGAGGTTTGACAAATCGAGACGAGATGGGGCGAACCGCCCGTCCCGTCCCAGTCACAAACCGAGACGATCGGTCTATGGGACGCAATCGGGACGCTATATATATTATTTTAATTTTTATATCGAATTCATTTTGTAGGTTAATTGGTTGAGGCCGGTTCAAAACGTGTTATAAACATCGTTTTATCACTTAGCCAACTGAGATAGGAGAGCATTTGAGTTATATTATATTATAACGAATATATATAATATATTTTTGTGTCTCGGTACGCAACGGTACCAACCCGTACCGTCCCGTCCTAGGGCGTGACTGTAACGACCCGAGAATCCGATTACCGGGAAGACCCGATAACCCAAGACTCGCACCGCCACCGACGAATCCGAAGACTCGGAAGGGTTAAAGGAAGGTGTGGAGACTACACAAGTATCACAATTAATTGCAGAAATTAAAAAGTTAACTCATTAAGCAGGAAATAAATTTAACAGTTTACATGGTACATGGTCCACAAGATAAAATAAAATAACAACAGCAGTAGTCCACAACTAGTACAGAGACAAGAGAGAAAAGTACAGCTACACAGGGCATATCCCGGCTCTGACCTCTGGCACTAACGCTGGGCACTTGAGCCACGCTGAGCCTCAGACGCGCTCCCCTGAGACCGCGACTCACCTGAAACACGGTGAAAATAAGCATGGAATGAGTCTCTGAACAAGACTCAGTAGGGATCACTCGAACCCTACCTCGCAAACGGAGAAACCGCTACGCTAGCAGTAAGCGAGTACCTCGAAAAGGAAAGTCCTGCAATCTACAAAACACCGCTCTCGCGACACGAAAGCCGACACACGTGCCACGGTGAAACGACCGGAACACCACGGTCAACGTGACAAAACCCGAAGGTCGGAGTCGCAAAGACTGACAGTCTGACACTCCCGACTCGACAGGAGTACCACCCACTAGAAGGACAGTCGGTAGCGTCCCCTGACGTCTTACACCGCACCACAGGTGAACTGCCTGACATGGTAGCTCCTACCAAAGGCACGAACACCACACAAGAACTACAAACGAGTGACTAGCTGGGGTCACGCGCTTCAGCGTGGGTCCAACCATCCCCAACCACGTGTGCACACACAGAGCGCGCGTCCCTGGTCTGGCCCTCTGACCGGTTTTTCCCTCAGCCGGACTCTGGCTGCAAGACGTGGGGCCCGACAAAAATCGGTCCACAAACCGTCTCTAAGGGTAGCCTCTCCACCACTCCCTGGTGGGACCACACGCGTGTAAGCAGGCTACGACTAGTGGAGGGTCACTACGGAGTAGACTCTCAAGTCAACGGAAAATCACGTCACAACCGGACGGTACAAAGAACGCCCCTCGTACCAATACCGTCGTATGGTGACAGAAGCCGACAACGACATCTCCCAGTACCACTCCGTATGACGGGAGACCCGCCGACACGATCTGTCCCCTTGAACGGTCCACACTGAGCCGCTCAGGGATGTGCGGTCGCATAAGGACCGCACATAGTGTTAAACGGCCAACACATGACCGTTCTACCCAGGCCCAAACAAATTGAAGAACGGCCAACAAGGGCCCGTTCAACAGATGTGCGGCCAGCTCCTGGCCGCGCGTGGGTGAAGAACGGTCAGCTCCTGGCCGCTCGTCTCCCAACGGTAATAAACCTGAACGGTTAGCCCTTAGCCGCACTAGGGAAGAGCGGCTATGGTTTCACCGTTCAAGGGTTGTGCGGTCCAGATCTGGCCGCACACCCAGGCAGACGTACGGCCAGAACCTGGCCGCACGAAGGGTTATGCGGCTGGCTCCTGGCCGCACACCCCGGTGCACAGTACAACGGTAAAATTAAACGGTCGAAAACCCCAGGGTTGTGCGGTAGTTGTGGGGCCGCACCTTAGGATATGCGGTCCCACGACCGACCGTGCAAGCCCACCACGTGCCGAGCCCAGTCACAGTGCGCCGAGCCGATGGGCGGCCAGAACGGCGCCGCACAAGGGTTGTGCGGGCCCTGGTTCGACCGCACATCGCCCACCGACGCGAAAACGGCGAACCTCGCCGGAATCGCTAATTCCAACCCCAAACAAGCCCCACGAAGGGGGAAACGGTGAGAGAAGAACCCCCAAGCCCCCTAGCATGCTCCTACACCCGTGAACCACGGAATCAGGGCTCAAAACGGCGGATCGGACGAACTCTCCCCGCGGCATGAACGGCCCTTCTCGGCGTGAAAATGACCCCTCTCGACCTCGTCTCGAGCTAAAACTCACGGGGAAGAAAGGCAAGAGGCTAAGGAACGTCACCCTACCTCCGGTCCGCGACGAGACGCCCCGATCCAAGCTCAAACCCATGAAGAACGCCGTTAGAACCTCACCTTCCCACGCTTGCCGCACGCCCGCACGATCGCCTCGTCGTCACCCACGTCCTCGCGCCGTCGCACCGCCGCCGTCTGCAGCCGGAACGGAGGTCGCCGAGCTCGAACGGGAGAGAGAGAGAGAGAGAGAGAGAGAGAGAGAGCGGCCACGGTTGTGAGGGAGGAAGGAGAAGAAAGGAATAAGAAGAAGAAAAAGAAAAGGAAATGGGGGTATTAATAAAAATTTTGGAAATTCTAGAAAAAATATCAAAAAATAGAAAATTACATTTCCGCGATCCTCGGAACGTACCGATCACAATGGTACCACTCTCGCCTATGTGAACGACCCGGTTCACTCGCAACGAGGTTACGAAGGAATTACCGAAACACACACCGGGAATCGAAAAACACACGTGGAAAAACCGCGAGACGCTCCCGGGCCTCCGAAACAACTCCGGACCGCGCCGATCTGAACACGGAAGATGTCCGAAATGAAATTTTGGACACAACGGAGTCGGACACTTCGAGAAACCAGATTCGGGACTCACGAAGAAGGATCTGAAAGGTCCGAGATATTACAGCCCTCCCCCCTCAAGGAATTTCATCCTCGAAATTGAGAACAACCCAAGCGGAAAGAAGAGGAAGACTCACTCAAACAGGTAAGGGGACTGCTGACGCATCTCGTCCTTACGCTCCCAAGAAGCCTCACCACCAGAGTGCCGCTGTCACACCACCTTAACCAAGAGGATGACCTTGTTCCGCAGGCCCTGCTCTCGCCTATCCTTTACGCGGATCGGAAACTCTGGAAGAGAAAGGTCTGGAGTCACCTCGGGCCAAACAAAATCCTCGAGAACATGAGAGTCATCGGGCATATACTTCCGCAGCATCGAGACGTGGAACACGTCATGCACCGACGCCAACTCAGGGGGTAACTGCAACCGATAAGCTACCTCACCGATGCGCTCCACGATGTGGAAAGGACTAATATAGCAGGGACTCAGCTTCCAACCTCGTCCAAAATGCATCACCCCCTTCATCGGAGAAACTCTCAAGAACACGCGATCGCCCATGGCGAACGCGAGAGGCCGCCGCCTACGGTCAGCATAACTCTTCTGCCGACTCTGGGCCACCAACATGTTCTGGCGAACCAGGTGCACAACCTCGACACACTGCTGCACCAACTCCGGTCCCGTCAAAACACGCTCACTGTAATGCCCTGGATCCTTGGTAGGTCTTGCTGGATCTTCATTGGATCTTTTGGATTGGTTTCGGTGAGTTTCGGTTCGCTTTTGTGGCTTCCGAGTTGAGCATTACGAGCCGTGTGGGTTTTTCTCTCGTACTAGTTACGGAAACCTACGGTGAGTTTGTTTGTCAGTTCATCGACTCGTGGATGCTACAGCGACGATGTACTCTTCGAGCCGGTCGTTTTGACTATTTTTACGTATTTTTCGGAGATAAGGCCAGAAATCGGATTTTTCGAAAATTAGGAAAATTCCTAATTTCTTTACCTTTTTCTTTCCTTTCCTCTTTCTCTCTCCTCATTCGCACGTTCGCCTCTCTCTCTCCCGTTCTCTCTCGTTCTCCCACCTTCTCGCCTTCGGCTGCAGACGGAGGGGTCCGTTGGTGAGGTGGCGACGTAGGGAAGCTGTTGAGGTGCGTGATGGAGCGAGGATCGGAATGGATTTGGCGCTATCCCGAACGGTAGATTCAAAGCCGGTGTTCGAGCTCGCAGCGTGGTTTTTGGCACGGTTTAATCCCTTCGGGGCACGGTTTCTTCGGTGGAGGTAGGGTGACGGTTCCTCACTTCTTCCTCTCCGTTTTCCCTGCCATTGCACTTCGTTCGGTAAGGAAACGGCCGAGTTTGGACTTGTTTAGCCTAAACCGTGATTTTCGGGTTTTGTAGGGTTTGCCGGGAAACGGCAACCATTTGTAGCTCGGTTAGTGTTGAACTGACCGTTGGGATGTTAGGATCCCATCCATGCTCATTTCGTGTCGATCGGTGGTCATTCGAGGCTGGTAGGAGCCCGGGAACCTCGTTGACCCATTTACGGTGGATTCGTTGGAATCGCCCCGTTCTTGTGTTTTTGTGCTTGCATGTGGGCTTTTTAGCCTTCTTATGTTGTTTTTCATCGTCGAGGGTTGTTTCCCCTGCGCTTCGGCGTGACTGGGGCGTGGAACGGGCCGATTTGGCCAACCCTCCGTTTTCCTGCCGTAGCTGGTGTGGCGGTCGTTCCAGAGACCGTCACATGCCCTGACGGCCCCACGACTGACTGTTACAGTGTCTGGGTATATTCGAGTTCTTCGGGGTTTTGAGAGTGTGACGGCCCAGGGGTGGCGCGTCACATCTCTCTGACGCGTCCCGTGAGACGCGTTACGTCTATTTTGTTGTTTTATGTTTGGGTTAAGTCGGTTCCTCTGACGCGCTTGCCCCTGTGCGTCAGGTGATTGTAACGCGCCTGCCCCAGGCCGTTACATTCTGGTTGACTGACGTTGACCTTTTAAGGTGGTACCCCTGACGCGCCTGCCCATGTACGTCAGGTGTGCGTAACGCGCCTGCCCCAGGCCGTTACGTTCTGTTTGACCGTGTTTGACCGAGTGAGTCGGTTCGCCTAACGGCTGTGCTCCTGTGCGTTAGGTGTGTGTAACGTGCCTGTCCCAGGCCGTTACATGCTGTTTTGGCTGAGTTGGGGTGGTTACGTCGTTGTTTATAACGGCCTCGTCCCCGTGCGTTAGGTGATTGTAACGCGTCCGGGTGGGACCGTTACATGCCTCTTAGCCAGTTGTTGTTTTGGGTTTTGCTGGCCCAGACGCGCTTGCCCTGGGGCGTTAGGTGGCTGTAACGCGTTCGGTCTGGCGCGTTACATGGTCCGAGTGTGTTTTGAGTTTGTGGGTTGTTGGCTCTGACGGCCCCGGTCGGGCCCGTCAGGCTGGTGTAACGAGCCCGGTGCTGGCCGTTACATGCCTTTGCATTTCTAGAAGTTGGTTAGGGTGGTGAGTGTGACGGCTTCTCCCCCGACCGTCACGTTGGGTGTAACGGCCTAGACTTAGACCGTCAGGTTCATGTAGCGGTCTAAGGGTGGCGCGTTACATGCCTTGTGCTCCGATTTCCGTGATTCCGGTTTCTGCTTGTCTTGGCTTGGCCTTGTGGTCTGCCCGTTGTCCCGTGGATGTCTCTTGACATCCTATGAGGGCTAGGACTACGTTTTAAGGTAGTCAGGAGTCTTCTTGCTTGTCGTAGGATTCTCTATCCTACTCTTGTGTGTGTGTCTTTGGTCGGGTTCCGGTCAACCCGGGGTGACCCAGCGGTTGACGGGTGACCTTGTGTGTGTGTCTTGGCGATTTTGTCTAGCCCGAGACACTGGTTCTGGATGTCTCAAGGTATCGTCTTACCTTGGGTTACGTGTCCAGGTGTGCTGAGGGTCTTCGGTGTTCCCTCAGGTCTCCGTGCGTTGTTTCCTGCGGAGTGTCGTTTCTTGTGGCTTAGGATTAGACCGATTGGCGGCTTGTTCCGCTGTCTGTGACGATCTTGCCTTTGAGTCATTCGACTCGGGATCGTTACGTGGTAGGTCTAGTTGCCTGGTACTAAGTCTGTTGGCAGTGGTTGTACTGCCAGTGGTTCTTCGTAGTACGTGTGACAGGGCTTCCGTAGACT
This sequence comes from Amorphophallus konjac, assembly GCA_022559845.1. Lineage (NCBI taxonomy): Eukaryota > Viridiplantae > Streptophyta > Magnoliopsida > Alismatales > Araceae > Amorphophallus > Amorphophallus konjac. Next base: position 108,924,072 of record CM040121.1, read on the forward strand.
GTCTGTACTCTAGCACTTGTATTTTGGAGTCCGTGCCTGGTGAACCTCCACTAGTCGTAGCCTGTGACGTAGGCTTTTCTTAGTACGTCACCCACCAGGAGTGGTGGACTGGCAGTTTCCCGTTGCACGGTTTTTAAGCTAGTTCCGTGGGCCCCGGCCAACGGTAGCGTCCTACCGAGGGGAATACTAGCTAGAGGCATGGCCTAGGTAGTGTTCAGTGTGTGCACACGTGGTCAGGGATTGAGGACTTGCGTCGACGGGCGTGACCCTGACTAGTCACTCGCAGCGTGGTACTGCGGTCTTGTGTCCGTGAGGAGCCATTGTTCCTTGGAACGTCGTTGTTCCTTGGACCTGGTTCTTGGTGTGTCTAGTCTCCTCCGTGCTGCACACGGTCTGGTAAACGTGACACTTGAGGCGCAGTGTAAGACGTCAGTGGACGCATCTGGCTGTTCTTCTAGTGTGAGGGTACTCCTATCACTTGACCGGCGACTCTTGAGTTTCTCGGAGCCGGTGTTCTCCTTTCCGTGTCGGCTAGTCTTGGCCTTGCCCAAGATTTGCTTCCCTGGCTGTGTGGTCTGTTCTTGGCTGTGTCCAAGATGAGCTTGGGGTTGTGTACACGATGTTCCGATCGTGTAGGCCGTTGTAGTTGTTTGATCCGTCCTTGCAAGTCTTCGTTTTAGGCCTGGTGTTGGGTCGACAGATCGGTAACTTCTGACTTTGCTGGATCAGAGTCGCCCTTCTGTTGTTGCTTGGAGTAGCTTGGGGTGCCGAGGTTAGTTCGGCCGCCGCTTGTCTGGCACGGGTTCTTCCCCTTCCGTACTTGTTCCCAACTCCGACTTCCCGTTTGTTTACTACTACTTGTAGCGTAGTTTTACAGCTTTGTAGTGCAGCTTTTCCTGCTTTGCTACACCTGCTGTTTTTGTTGTTGTTGCTGCGTGTTACTGCGTGTTTTTCAGTGGGGATCCGCGTGACCCCTACTGAGCCAGTGACACGTGGCTCACCCCTGCTTTTCAGGTGGGGTCGCGTTGTTCGTCTGCTTCCGCGTGGTTCCTGGTGCGCGTGCTCGTTGCGTGCCATTGCTGCCAGCTGGTACTTGCGTCGGGCTTCCCCCGACCTTTTGGTACGTCTTTCCTTTCTGTCGACTGTACTGTGCTAGACTTGTTGTCTTTAGCTTTGGACTGACTCTTGGATATAATTGTTAATTTGAAACTGTTAATTAAAAAGTAATTTTATTTCTGCTACTTTAGCAAACCGATCTAATGAAATTTAATTGCTTCTGTTATATCTTTGTGGCTTCAATGTACTCTACACATACCATTTCCCCTTCGGAGCTTTCCCGCTCTTGGGAGACCTCACGGGTTCCATGTGGTATCACGTGTATTCGGTAGTTCTACCGGGTACATCTGGTATCCGGAATCCGGGTTGCTACAGCTTGGTATCAGAGCAGCGTTCTGAGATGTTCGGAGTTCCTTTCTGAGCTATCAGAGCGTTGTTGTGTGAAGTACATGGGAATTTGAGATATACAGTTTCCAGAGTCGTGAAGGTCCAGTACAGTCTTCCGCTGGCTTCGGGTTGCAATGGTTTATCGCGTTGTTTTCTTCGTATGTTGTCTTGTGCGTGCTGTTCTGGCACTGTACGAGATGGTTCTGCTCTCGTCAGGTTGTGACGAGGTGTTTCCTTTTTTTTTCATCGCTGTGTTTGTTTCGAGCATGTTGTACTTGGCAGTGTTCGCCAGAAGGCTTGAATCTGCAGTACATTATTCGAGAGTTTTCTTGTAAGTTGTTCGGGTTACTGTTGACCTTTGGCCTTGGTTTGATGACCGTACACGTTCTCACGTTGTCTTGGTCGTCCCTGCTTGAGTCTGTTCAGCTCCTGGTGTGTTTCGCTTCTGTTGAAGTGCTCTATTAGATTCCATGTTTGAGAGGTTGCTCAGGCAAGCTAGGATTTTCCCTTCCTGGTGAGCTTTCGTGGTTGAGCTTATTACTTCTCATTCCTTCTGGTGGAATCTTTTCGAGGTTTGCCTTGGAATTGTTGTCTTAGTGATGCATTTGCCCTGTGTCTGCTTAAGTGTGGACAGCTTTGTTTTGAGCCTGATCTGCTCTTTGCTATACGGTTGCTTGGCTTTGGACTCCATAATGGTGTTAAGAGATGTTGTGCACCGTGTTGTCGTGCCGTGTCCAGCGGCCGATGTATAGTGAAGGCTCATTTATCATTTTCGGGACGTGAAGGTAAGCTGAGATTGATGCTTTCCTTGTGCTTTGTGCTGAAGCTGGTGCTCTTCTCCTGTTGCACTTAGGCTCCTTGTGATCGGTTGTTCGTAAGATCGGTATTCATGGCGTGTGATTTACGATCTTTATTGATTGCGACGACGCCTGGTGTGTGCTGAGGTGCGACTACTGAGGTTGTTCTGATGCCTCTGTGCGTTGTTGAGAGTGCAGCTGAAGTGTGTGGGTTGGCTACCCACTGGTCGAGAGATTTGTTCTTTCTCGATGGGACTTCATCTTGGCTTCTTGTGCCTCGATGTCGTCTGTTGCCGTGCCGTTGTTGGTGGTTTTCTGGTGTTGGCATTGGCATTTGCGAGTTTTGGGGAATTTGTCGGCATTCCTGCTGATTGAGTACCCTTTGCTCTGCATTTCTTTCTTGGGTAATGTGCTCTCGAGGCGTGTTGGTGGTCCTTGAGTTGCGTTCCCCGAGGTTGTTGTCGTTTCTTGTTGTTGTGGGTCTTCTCTTGGTGGGCAGTTTGATGCGTCACCCGTTCCTTGTGGTCGTGTGCTCCGCTGTTCTTGTGCCTTATTGTGACCCTGCTTGCAGTTGAGTTCCATGGTTCTACGTTCAGAGTGGAACCAGAAACCTGCAGGTGCTGCCATTGTGTTGTTTCTGTAAGCGCTGTTTCTCTATGATTTTATGTCTCTGTTTTGGACCAAGTCTTGTCGGTTAGCTTTGCTGTACTCTTTTTCCCTAGAGTTAGCTTGCGACTCGATCGGACGTAATGTGTGAGTGAGTGCTGACTTGATTGTGCTTTTGGTCCGGTGCTGCTGTTGTTGTTGGTGTCCTGTGTGCCAGGTGTTCCCTGTTGCCTTTGGCACTGGAGCCGATGATGTCGTCGAGCTGTCAGCTGTGGAGATTGTGTTCCCTTGGTTAAGCTGATACTCGCCGTGCCTGTCGTTGTGTTTCTCGGTTGGTTGTCTGTTGCTGTGACAGTCGTGTCTCCTTCTCTGGTGAGACGTAAACGACGTTGCCCTGTTTCAGAGGTGTTGGACTTGTGTCCACTTATGTCGTACTCGATCCAGAGCGTGTGCTCGTGATTTTGGTCTGACAGTGTTCCTCTGAATTGTGTTCTCTCGAGATTTGTGTTGTTGGGTTGTTCTTCCCTGCTTCTCCTTTGTTAGTCCTTAATTTCGAGGGTGAAATTTCTTAAAGGGGGGGGATGATGTAATGCCCTGGATCCTTGGTAGGTCTTGATGGATCTTCATTGGATCTTTTGGATTGGTTTCGGTGAGTTTCGGTTCGCTTTTGTGGCTTCCGAGTTGAGCATTACGAGCCGTGTGGGTTTTTCTCTCGTACTAGTTACGGAATCCTACAGTGAGTTTGTTTGTCAGTTCATCGACTCGTGGATGCTACAACGATGATGTACTCTTCGAGTCGGTCGTTTCGACTATTTTTGCGTATTTTTCGGAGATAGGGCCAGAAATCGGATTTTTCAGAAATTAGGAAAATTCCTAATTTCTTTTCCTTTTTCTTTCCTTTCATCTTTCTCTCTCCTCATTCGCACGTTCGCCTCTCTCTCTCTCCCGTTCTCTCTCGTTCTCCCACCTTCTCACCTCCGACTGCAGACGAAGGGGTCCGTTGGTGAGGTGGCGACGTAGGGAAGCTGTTGAGGTGCGTGATGGAGCGAGGATCGGAATGGATTTGGCGCGATCCCGAACGGTGGATTCAAAGCCGGTGTTCAAGCTCGCGGCGTGGTTTTCAGCGCGGTTTAGTCCCTTTGGGGCACGATTTCTTCGGTGGATGTAGGGTGACGGTTCCTCACTTCTTTCTCTCCGTTTTCCCTGCCATTGCACTTCGTTCGGCAAGGAAACGGCTGAGTTTGGACTTGTTTAGCCTAAACCATGATTTTCGGGTTTTGTAGGGTTCGTCGGGAAACGACAACCATTTGTAGCTCGGTTAGTGTTGAACTGACCGTTGGGATGTTAGGATCCCATCCATGCTCATTTCGTGTCGATCGGTGGTCATTCGAGGCCGGTAGGAGCCCGGGAACCTCGTTGACCCATTTACGGTGGATTCGTTGGAATCGCCACGATCTTGTGTTTTTGTGCTTGCATGTGGGCTTTTTAGCCTTCTTATGTTATTTTTCATCGTCGTGGGTTGTTTCCCCTGCGCTTCGGCGTGAATGGGGCGTGGAACGGGCCGATTTGGCCAACCCTCTGTTTTCCCGCCGTAGCTGGTGTGGCGGTCGTTCCAGAGACCGTCACATGCCCTGACGGCCCCACGACTGACTGTTACAGCGTCTGGGTATATTCGAGTTCTTTGGGGTTTTGAGAGTGTGACGGCCCAGGGGTGGTGCGTCACATCTCTCTGACGCGTCCCGTGAGACGCGTTACATCTATTTTGTTGTTTTATGTTTGGGTTAAGTCGGTTCCTCTGACGCGCTTGTCCCTGTGCGTCAGGTGATTGTAAGGCGCCTGCCCCAGGCTATTACATTCTTGACTGACGTTGACCTTTTAAGGCGGTACCCCTGACGCGCCTGCCCATGTGCGTCAGGTGTGCGCAACGCGTCTGCCCCAGGCCGTTACGTTCTGTTTGACCGTGTTTGACCGAGTGAGTCGGTTCGCCTAACGGCTGTGCTCCTGTGCGTTAGCTGTGTGTAACGTGCCTGTCCCAGGCCGTTACATGTTATTTTGGCTGAGTTGGGTGGTTGCGTCGTTGTTTATAACGGCCTCGTCCCCGTGCGTTAGGTGATTGTAACGCGTCCGGGTGGGACCGTTACATGCCTCTCAGCTAGTTGTTGTTTTGCATTTTGCTGGCCCTAACGCGCTTGCCCTGGCGCGTTAGGTGGCTGTAACGCGTTCGGTCTGGCGCGTTACATGGTCCGAGTGTGTTTTGAGTTTGTGGGTTGTTGGCTCTGACGGCCCCGGTCGGGCGCGTCAGGCTGGTGTAACGAGCCCGGTGCTGGCCGGTACATGCCTTTGCGTTTCTAGAAGTTGGTTAGGGCGGTGACTGTGACTGCTTCTCCCCCGACCGTCACGTTTGGTGTAACGGCCTAGACTTAGACCGTCAGGTTCATGTAGCGGTCTAAGGGTGGCGCGTTACATGCCTTGTGCTCCGATTTCCGTGATTCCGGTTTCTGCTTGTCTTGGCTTGGCCTTGTGGTCTGCCCGTTGTCCCGTGGATGTCTCTTGACGTCCTATGAGGGCTAGGACTACGTTGTAAGGTATCTAGGAGTCTTCTTGCTTGTCATAGGATTCTCTATCCTACTCTTGTGTGTGTGTCTTTGGTCGGGTTCCGGTCAACCCAGGGTGACCCAACGGTTGACGGGTGACCTTGTGTGTGTGTCTTGGCGGTTTTGTCTAGCCCGAGACACTGGTTCTGGATGTCTCGAGGTATCGTCTTACCTTGGGTTGCGTGTCCAGGTGTGCTGAGTGTCTTCGGTGTTCCCTCAGGTCTCCGTGCGTTGTTTCCTGCGGAGTGTCGTTTCTTGTGGCTTAGGATTAGACCGATTGGCGGCTTGTTCCGCTGTCTGTGACGATCTTGCCTTTGAGTCGTTCGACTCGGGATCATTACGTGGTAGGTCTAGTTGCCTGGTCCTGAGTCTGTTGGCGGTGGTTGTACTGCCAGTGGTGCTTCGTAGTACGTGTGACAGGGCTTCTGTAGACTGTCTATACTCTAGCACTTGTGTTTTGGAGCCCGTGCCTGGTGAACCTCCACTAGTCGTAGCATGTGACGTAGGCTTTTCTTAGTACGTCACCCACCGGGAGTGGTGGACGGGCAGTTTCCCGTTGCACGGTTTTTAAGCTAGTTCCGTGGGCCCCGGCCAACGGTAGCGTCCTACCGAGGGGAATACTAGCTAGAGGCCTGGCCTAGGTAGTTCTCAGTGTGTGCACACGTGGTCAGGGACTGAGGACTTGCGTCGACGGGCGTGACCCTGACTAGTCACTCGCAGCGTGGTACTGCGGTCTTGTGTCCGTGAGGAGCCGTTGTTCCTTGGAACGTCGTTGTTCCTTGGACCTGGTTCTTGGTGTGTCTAGTCTCCTCCGTGCTGCACACGGTCTGGTAGACGTGACACTTGAGGCGCAGTGTAAGACGTCAGTGGACGCATCTGGCTGTTCTTCTAGTGTGAGGGTACTCCTATCACTTGACCGGCGACTCTTGTGTTTCTCGGAGCCGATGTTCTCCTTTCCATGTCGGCTAGTCTTGGCCTTGCCCAAGATTTGCTTCCCTGGCTGTGTGGTCTATTCTTGGCTGTGTCCAAGATGAGCCTGGGGTTGCGTACACGATGTTCCGATCGTGTAGGCCGTTGTAGTTGTTTGACCCGTCCTTACAGGTCTTCGTTTTAGGCCTTGTGTTGGGTCGACAGATCGGTAACTTCTGACTTTGCTGGATCAGAGTCGCCCTTCTGTTGTTGCTTGGAGTAGCTTGGGGTGCCGAGGTTAGTTCGGCAGCCGCTTGTCTGGCGCGGGTTCTTCTCCTTCCGTACTTGTTCCCTACTCCTACTTCCCGTTTGTTTACTACTACTTGTAGCGTATTTTTACTGCTTTGTAGTGTAGCTTTTCCTGCTTTGCTACACCTGCTGTTTTTGTTGTTGTTGTTGCGTGTTACTGCGTGTTTTTCAGTGGGGATCCACGTGACCCCTACTGAGCCAGTGACACGTGGCTCACCCCTGCTTTTCAGGTGGGGTCGCGTTGTTCGTCTGCTTCCGCGTGGTTCCTGGTGCGCGTGCTCGTTGCGTGCCGTTGCTGCCAGCTGGTACCTGCGTCGGGTTTCCCCCGACCGTTTGGTACGTCTTTCCTTTCTGTCGACTGTACTGTGCTAGACTTGTTGTCTTTAGCTTTGGTATGACTCTGGGATATAATTGTTAATTTGAAACTGTTAATTAAAAAATAATTTTATTTCTGCTAATTTAGCAAACCGATATAATGAAATTTAATTACTTCTGTTATATCTCTGTGGCTTCAATGTACTCTACACATACCTTTTTCCTCTTCGGAGCTTTCCCGCTCTTGGGAGGCCTCACAGGTTCCATGTGGTATCACGTGTGTTCGGTAGTTCTACCGGGTACATCTGGTATCCGAAATTCGAGTCGCTACACTCACCAAACCTCAAACCAATCCAGTGGAGTCCGACGCAGACGCCCATACAACGCCTCATAAGGAGCCATGCCGATGCTCGAATGATAGATGTTGTTGTAGGTAAACTCCACCAACGGTAGGTGGTGAATCCAACTCCCCTGCCACTCCAAGCAGCAGGACCTCAACATTTCCTCCAAAGTCTGAATGGTCCTCTCTAACTGACCATCTGACTGAGGATGATACGCCGAGCTAAAAGCCAAATCCGTGTCAAAAGCTCGCTAGAAACTCCCCCAGAATCCAGAAGTGAAACGCGCATCCCGATCCGATACGATGGAGATGAGAATCCCATGCAACGGAACGATCTGCTCCACATAAAGACGAGCCAACCTGGACACGCTCCAGCTGACTTTGACCGGTAACAACCAAGTCACCTTCGTCAGCCTATCCACCAGTAACCAAATACAGTCCTGACCGCTCGTAGTCCTCGGCAATCCCACCACGAAATCCGTGGTCACGTGGTCCCACTTCCACGCAGGAACATCCAAGGGCTGGAGAGTACCTCCCGGTCACTGATGCTCCGCCTTCACCTGCTGACAGGTCAGGCACCTGGCCACAAATTCGGTGATATCTCTCTTCATGCCAGGCCACCAGAACTACCTCCGCAAGTGCGATACATCTTCGTCGCACCCGGGTGTACGGTGTACCTGCTCCGATGAGCCTCGCGCAACACCGCACGACGAACCCGCTCCTCGGCTTGGACGTACAGCCTACCACGGAACCTCACGGCACCATCCTCGCCGAGCTCCACATCAGCCAAAGCTAAAATCCGGGGTAACTCAGGGTCCGCGTGCTGAGCCTCTGTCACCTTACGGCGGATAGAAGGTGTGATAGTCAGACTAGCAAGCACTGCCAACCCCGGCTCCTGGGGAATCTTGAGCCTGAATGAAACTTCGGGCACTTGTTCCCAGAGCCTCCACTTCCTCAACATCAAGGCACTGATCGTGACCTTCCAACTCAAGACATCGGTGACGACATTCATCCTGCCTGGCTGATAAGACAGTGTGAAGTCATAATCCTTCATAAACTCCATCCAACGCCTCTGCCTGAGGTTAAGGTCCCTCTGCGTGAACACATAACGCAAACTATGATTATCAGTGAACACCTCAAACCTCTCACCGTACAGATAATGCCTCCAGATCTTCAGCGCGAAGATCACAGCCGCCAACTCCAGGTCATGGGTAGGGTAGTTCTCCTCGTGGCGCTTCAGCTGCCGAGATGCATAAGCCACCACTCTACCATGCTGCATCAACACCGCACCCAATCCGACCCCGGAAGCATCTATACACACCACAAAACCTCCCGATCCAGAAGGCAACACCAACACCGGAGCCGAGGTGAGCAATCTCTTCAGTTCCCTGAAACTCTGCTCACACTCCTCATACCAGACGAAAGGCACATCCTTTCGCGTAAGTCTAGTCATCGGGGCCGCAATGCGAGAAAAATCCTGGATAAGCCGACGATAATAGCCCACAAGTCCCAAGAAACTCTGAATCTCCGTCACAGACCTCGGCCTCGGCCACTGCATTACTACCTCGACCTTGGCGGGGTCCACGGAAATACCATCACCAGAAATCACGTGCCTCAAAAAGTGCACCTCACGAAGCCAGAACTCGCACTTACTGAGCTTCACATGCAACTGGTGCTCTCGCAACGTCTGCAGCACCACACCCAAATGGTATGCGTGCTCCTCGGCAGACCGCGAATAAACAAGGATGTCGTCCACAAATATGACCACGAACTGGTCCAAATACGGACGAAACACCCTCTGCATCAAGTCCATGAAGGCTGCGGGGGCATTGGTGAGCCCGAACGGCATCACCAGAAACTCATAATGCCCGTACCTCGTATTGAACGCAGTCCTCTCCACATCGGACTCGCGAATCCTCAGCTGATTCTAACCGGACTGCAAATCAATCCCCGAGAACACTCGCGCAGATTGAAACTGGTCGAACAAATCATCAATCCGCGACAACGGATACTTGTTGTTAATGGTCACTTCATTAAGCTACCGGTAGTCAATGCACAACCGCAAGCTACCGTCCTTCTTCTTCACGAACAACACGGGCGCACCCCAAGGGGAAAAGCTAGGACGAATGTACCCCTTAGCCAGCAGCTCCTGTAACTGCGCCCTCAACTCCCTCAACTCCACGGGGGCCATACGGTAGGGAGCTTTCGCCAAAGGTCCCGTACCCGGCACAACCTCGATAACGAAATCAATCTCCCGCTAGGGAGGCAATCCAGGTAAGTCCTCCGAAAAACATCGAGAAACTCGCACACCACCGGAATGTCCTCGACATCAGGCTCCATGTGGTCAGTTACAACCACGGAGGCGAGAAAATACTGATAACCCACATCAAGCAAACGACGAGCTCGAATCGCATAAAAAAGAAAGCGGGAAGAGGAAGACATGATACCTTGGAAATAGAAGGTGGGTCCGTGGAGTCGCCAGAAATAAACCCTCTTCGAGCCACAATCCACCAACGCATGATGTGCCTCGAGCCAATCCATGTCCAAAATCACATCAAAGTCCTGAAGCGGAAACGCATAGAGCCTAGCCGGCAAACTCCGCCCTTCCATCCACACAGGAACCTCATCGAAGCAATACGGAGTGATCATAAAATCACCCGAAGGCAACTCCACTGTCAAATCACAGGACAACTGGGTCACCGGCTCCTCAATACTCAGCGCGAAATCCTCCGAAATAAACGAATGAGACGCGCCAGAATCGAACAAAACCCGAGCCGCACAACTCAAAATCCAAATGGTACCTTCCACGAGCTGCGACGCCACAGCCTCCGCCATGGTCATGTGTGTGATCTGGCCTCGAGCTCTCTGCCTGCCTCCCACGTTAACTGACCTGGGTAGCGGCGGATACTGTCCCTGCTGCTGCTGCTGCTGCTGGGGAACCAGCTGCTACTGAGGAAACGGCTGCTGCTGCTGTGGCCTCTGAGGATAGTCACGTGCCATATGCCCTAGCTGGTCACATCAGAAACAAACTATCGGCGTTGTGCACTGCCTGCCTGGGTGGTATTTGCTACACCGTGGACACGGTCCTCGCGATGCACCCACTGACCCCTGACGCTGAAACGGGACCAGCTGCTGTACACTGCCCGATGATGCTTGCCCCAGATCCTTGGACTTCTTCTTACCGACCCCTTCTTGAAGAACTTCTTGAGAGCCAAAAGACGCAGATCATGTCGCCGACGCTGCCGGTGCCGGCGCTCCTGAACCACCCGACGCACGCTGAAAGGAACCCTACTGTGGGGTAGCCGACTGCTGGCTGCGACCCGACAAAGACTGCCCCTGGCTGATCGGTCCTCGAGTCCTCTGCATATCCATCTCCAAAGAAGCCGCAACACGAGACACTGTCTCCATATCAGTGGCCGCATTCGTGATCAGATGGTGCCTCAGCTCCTGTCTCAAGTCCTGGACGAACTGTGCGGTCTTCACCCTCTCATGCTTCATGATATGGGTTGCATACCGACCCAGCTCAACAAATCGGGCCATGTACTGCAACACGGACATGTCGCCCTGAACCAGCTCCAGAAACTCACGCATCCTCTGTGTAGCAATAAACTCTGGACAGTAGGTACGCTCGAAAGCACTGACAAAGTCGCCTCACACAATTTGCTCAAGTGGACGAAGCTGGAAAGACGTCTTCCACCCGGAAGACCACCATTCCCGAGCCGTACCCTGCAACTGGTTGGAGGCCAACATCACTCTGTCCTCCGCAGTACTCCGCGCGGAGCTGAACACAAGCTCCATCTCGTCGAGCCAACTCCGAGCCACATCAGGGTCTGCCTGACCGCCGTAGTAAGGAGGATGAAACTGCATGAAATCTCTCACTGCTCAGCCTGGCCCACCCCTGGTTGACGAGCCCTCACCAGCCTCTCCGCCGAACTGCTGCGACATAAGCTGGTACATGCCACGAAAGAAATCATCGGCCCCCGAAAGCCTCGTAGTATCCACTACCTCGGTGGCCCCCGGTGGCGCTCTACTATGCTCCTCCTGATCTCGCTGAACTCCCTGCTGGATCTCCTGACCTCCAGCCGACTGCCCCTACTGAGAGCGAGTGTTCCGCCTCGGCGCCATGCTCGCTCCTGAAGCAAAAGATAGAAAACATGGAAACATCAAGGTCAAGAAAAACGCATGACGCCCGATGCCAGTGTCAACCGTACATCATCGCTGTGGACTAGTGGACCACTACAATTACTTATGATTCTTGTATAATCCAACAACCGCTGCTCTAATACCAGCTGTAACGACCCGAGAATCCGATTACCGGGAAGGCCCGATAACCCGAGACTCGCACAGCCACCCACGAGTCCGAAGACTCGGAAGGGTTAAAGGAAGGTGTGGAGACTACACAAGAATCACAATTAATTGCAGAAATTAAATAGTTAACTCATTAAGCAGGAAATAAATTGAACAGTTTACATGGTACATGGTCCACAAGATAAAATAAAATAACAACAGCAGTAGTCCACAACTAGTACAGAGACAAGAGAGAAAAATACAGCTACACGGGGCATATCCCGGCTCTGACCTCTGGCACTAACGCTGGGCACCTGAACCACGCTGAGCCTCAGACGCGCTCCCATGAGGCCACGACTCACCTGAAACACGGTGACAACACGCAGGGAATGAGTCTCGGAACAAGACTCAGTAGGGATCACTCGAACCCTACCTCGCAAACGGAGAAACCGCTACGCTAGCAGTTGTAGACACGCCAAAATTGACGTTACTATGAGTACATCTCATATTACCTTGTAATGCCCCAATTTGACCCTCAAATTAGTTCTATTTGAGTGGTTTTTCTCACTTTTCTTAGATTTCTCCCTTTTTTCACCCTTTTCTTATTTTTTCCTATTTTCCCTATTTTTTTGGATTTTTCTGAATTTTTCTGGATTTTCTGGGTATTTTTCTCTAATTTTATTAATATTTTCAGAAATAACGACTTGACGTGGGGCGTCGTTTAAATAACGACTTAGGCTTGGGCGTTTCTTAAAAAAATTGATGACATATAGTGAGGGCGTTAATTCCACTCATTTTCCATTTTTCTGGATTTTTCTGAGAATTTTTCGAAATTTTTTATGAATTAACGACTTAAAAGAAGACGTTATTTTAAATTTTAAAAGAATAAAAAATCAAAAAAATTGAATAACGACGTTGTCGAGGGCGTCACTTTTTCAAATTGATTTTTTAATATTATTTTTCAACCCCCTTCCAGAGGCGATTTGGTGGCCTTCCGGGTGTCAGAAAAATTCGCAAAAATAGTCGTTGGAATCAGCACAACGAGATGCACCTCCACCTAAAAAATGAGAAAATAATATTGAGAAATAAAAAATAACCCTATTTTGAATATTTTTGAATTAACGTCCTTAGGTAGGGCGCGTTTTTAAACACGCCTTTGACTCAGACGTGTTTCACAATTTTTAAATAAATTCTAAAATTCGATTTTTGAATTAACGCCCTGATATAAGTCGTGTTTTTAAAAGACGCCCTATGGAAGGTCGTCAATTCGTGAATTGACGCCCTCGTCCAGGTCGTGTTTCACTTTTGTGCTCCGAACGGATGCAGCCTTTCCCCAGAGAGTCACTGCTTCGTTTGGGCTCTTGCCCAGTCTAATCCTCCCCTATTTTGGGCTCTTGCCCGTTCTTACCTCTTCTTCCTTTGGACTCTTTCCTTCTTATCTCTTTTCTATCTTATTAATAGAGCTTCCGAGCTCTGTTAATCGGTTGGATTCCGAAGGCTTCTGCCCCTTTGTTTTTCTTTTGTTTTGTCTTCTCCTTCTTCTGTTTTTCTTTTTTTTTTGTTTTCTCTTCTCTTCTTCGCAGGTTGCTGTGGCTGAAGGAGGGGCTTCTCTGCAGTTCACTCTCCACCCTTTTGGAAGTCATCTCCCCATTGAGCATTTAAAGCCAACGCACATGCCTTTCTTCCTTTTATATATATTCTTTCTTTGGTCTTATCATCCTCGGTTTACTCCTATATGCATGCATGCATGTTCATATACACATTTTATTCTCAACCACGTTGAGAAAGTTCCCCACAGTGCAACTCTTGCACAATTCTATATTTTTATTTTGCATAGCATTCACCTCCCACACCCTCTTTGCATAGGGGTTTAAGGGCAACCACCCTTAAGGTGTGTTCTTCACCACGTTATCATGCTCATCTTTACATATAGAATTTGATGCTACACACCATATCTAATGTAATTTCTTTTATCGGTATTTTTTTTTTTTTGCAAGGGTAATCAATTGAAGAACTCTCTTCATCGGCCGGCCGATTTGAAGAGAAAGGAGCACTCACATCCCCGCATCTTTTGAGGTATTTTTCACGATCCCTCCACACTTTTTCATTGTTATATTTTTGAGACCTCGTGTCTCTGGCGATCACACACTCCCCTTAGCACCTCGTGCTCACGCTTATTGTTTATTAATTTAACTTTTCTTAAGTGGATTTTCTTAGAATCTACAAATTGGCGATCACGGTGGGACGCTTTGTGTTCTCTTTATTACCCCTTTCCCCTTAGGCACCCGCGTGTGCCGTCTCCCCTATTGCACCCTCGGTGCGTCTCCCTTTTTGTGCCCCTCGGGCACCCTCCATTGATTTTACACCCTCCCCTAAGTGATTGGTCGGTTTGTTGATTCTTCTTTAAAATGTTCACTTATTTAAAATTCTTGATGAGCATGCTTATTCTATTGATTGCCATGATTGTGTGATTGAGTGTTAATACTGCTGGCCGTGAAGTTTTTCTGGAGAAAGTGAATTCACGCCTCTGGAAGAGGCGTTTTTCTTGATTTAACGCCCTAACCCAGGGCGTCTTCTTCATATTTTACGCCCTCTGACAGGGCGTTTTCCAGCATATTTTTGGCTTTTCCTACTTTATATTGCTGCCTGTGAATTCACGCCCTTCCCCAGGGCGTTGATTGGTTGATTAGCGCCCCACATCAGGGCGTCCCTTTATTGATAGCGCCTCACCCTAAGGCGCGTTTTACCCGGCCCTGGGCCCCTCACGTTGATTCACGACAGTCACGCTGTCGTGTCTTTTGTTAGTAGCGCCCTCTCCCAGGGCGTGTTTTTACTGTGGGTTTCCAGAACCCTTCCCGTGGGTGAGTTTTCATGCTATTTCATGTTGATTGATCATATTATTGTGGTTGGCCTATTTACCCTGCTGCATTCACATTTGCATTTGGTTTGGGAGACCTCCTCTCCCCTCACTAGGATTCCACACACCCTCTTGGAATCGGGACGACCCTCCATTGAGCATTCCGTCTCTTTGGACTGGAAATCCCTTTTCCAAGCCTCCGTAAGTCCCCGCACCCGTGGATTCCCTCACGGACGCCGGGCAGGTTGTACCCTTTTGAAGTCCCGAGTTAGTTGGCCATCTACGTGGTGAGAAAGGGCTCCTAGTTGGCATTGGAGTTCAAATCATATTGAAACTAGGCTCCTCCCCTTGTGTGAATCATATCAATTTGTATAAATTCATTAATTCACCAAGGTTCAAACATAAGAAATCAAGGTAACCATCACAACTTGTGTGTTTCTTTGCAAATTGTTTGCACATTAAACTGCTTGAATGGCTTACTTTGATAGACAAAATAACATGTTCAATTCAATTAATGTTCATGAGGGTGATCAACCTAGCACATCTTATTCCCCTCAATTTCAACATGTTCATTATTCTCACCATACTTTCAAAGGGTCACGTCCTCATTCTTATGGTCATGCCCGACCCATGGGCAATGTCCAATCCAATGGTCCTTCAACTCAATTTCGAGCCACTACTTCCTCGGGATCCTCTCGTCCCAATGATGAGAATGTCTCCCAGATCATTCATGCATTAGATCATCTTACCCCTCAACAGATCCAAGCCCTTAAGGCTGCCGTTGAGGGTACATCTCATGCATCTCTCCCTCCTTCCAATTCTATATGGGTGGCCCATCACCCACCTCCTTCCAATTCTATATGGGTGGCCCATCACCCACCTCCTTCCAATTCTATTCAGGTGACCCATCACCCATCTCCCTCCAATTCTACACGGGTGGCCCATCACCCACCTCCTCCTTCCAATCCTGATCGGGTTGCCCATTACCCATCTCCTCCTGTTCATTCTACTCGGGTGGCCCATCACCCGCCTCCTTCTATTCCTCCTCCCTCACGGCCCCAAGGCCCATTTATTCATTGCAATCCGGCCCATCCGGGTTCTTCTACGGGTCGGCCCATTAATCCACCTCCACGGCCTTTTTATACGGCCCCTCCTCCTTCAAAGCCCTGCCAACCTTCTGTTGCTCAAGTCACACCCCTCCAACAATCTCTGCTTGATAAGATTACTTTGATGGAGGAACAAATAAAGAAGGTCACGGCTCCTCCTACTCTAGTCAATCCTCTCCATGCCGCTTTGGACGAGATTACAAAGATGGAGAGAGAATGGAAAGACAGGAGGGATGATTACGGCGTCGGCGGCTCAAGCAAGCAGGAACCGGCATTTGAAGAATCCAAGGCAGTGTACGATGATGATGAAGCTCCGCAGGCACCCCTTTCGAGTTTCCTTAATTTCCCGCTCCCTCCACTATCATTTGATAAACCTCCTGCTCAGGATGAAACCATCCCTGATCCAACCCCTATTTATGAGACTAATTGGTGTTACGATGATGGGTCGATACTTCAATCACCCACACCGGCACATTGTAAGTCTCCTCCTATCCTTGACACCGCATACATTACACCTCCTCCAGTTACACCATTGACTTCCGCAACACTGGCCTCCCCCAAGCCTTCCACTATTAAACCTCCACCCGTTAAGCCATCTACCTCCACACCATTAGCCTCCATCGAACCCACCATTGAACCTTTCCCAATTAACCTCCCATTACCGCCACGTCGGCCTTCTATTATCCCTTTAAAACCCACTTTGCCCATTCCACCATTTAACCCTTCACCTTTACCTATGGTTAATCCTGAGCAGGATCCACCACTTTTTGCACTCGAGCTAACCCCGACCGCTTATAAGCAAAGGGAGAAACTCGATGTGTTTGAACCTCCGCCTCCACTTACGCCAACACTTTCCATTATACCTCCACCACTCACAAAGCCTTCCGCCTCCGCTTCACCTCCTTCTACTACTCGGAATGGGGGGCCTTCTACAAGCACATGTGCCGAGGACGATCAAGAGCCGGGCAGCAAGGATTTGGCCGCGCCATTCAAGATTCAAGAATTCATTTGCCGGATGCCAATCCGGGTTATTGTGCCAAGCACGGTCGAAGAAGCCAAGTCGCCGACATGCCAAGCATTGATGCTGTGTAAGGGCCGGGCAGGGCACCTCTTGTTCCAATTTCCAAATCTTGAATCCCTGGGCAACATGATGCTTCCGAGCCTAACCTTCCAGCTCCCTCCCACTATTACTTTTCACCTTCCAAGGGAGTTGTTATTCACCATTGAAGCTTCGGCAGGGGCTATTTCTCATACACTTTCACTGCCGTGGAGGGGCAGTTATCTTAATGCTAAGGGGCCATCCCTTATTTGTTCCACTTTCTATTCATCCATCTCTATCACTTCTTCTTCATGGGCCATTCCCAGGGTTAGGAGGAGGATCTCATCCTCTCGCCCTTCACATTCTTCATATTCTTTGCATTTCATGCATTCATCGCATCCATCCCATTGCATATTTCCACCTCCTGCTTCCCGGGTTTCCAAACCCGTATCTTCCTCGCCTCCCGGCACCTCCGGATATTCCGCACTTCCCATCTTATTCATCTTCATCTTTTTATCCATTATCCCTGGGGCATCGCGTCCCTTTTCCTGCTATCTCCCTGGAACCTCCAGGAATTTTATCCCTCCTCTTTGGGCATCTCGCCCTTTCTGATTCTATCCCTCCGGAACCTCCGGACTTTCCTCTCGGGCATCGCGCCCCTTTCCATTCTCCGGAACCTCCGGACCTTCCCCTCGGGCACGACGCCCCTTTCCACCTTTTTCATCTGCTACCTCCGGAACCTCCGGATTTTCCCCTTGGGCATCGCGCCCTTTCTCATTTGCTACCTCCGGAACCTCCGGATTTTTCTCCTGATCCTCCTTCATTCCTCTCTCTTGGGTATCGCGCCCCTTTCTATATTCTTCCTCCGGAACCTCCGGATTCTCCACCTGATTGTCTCCATCTTTTCCCCGGGCATCATGCCCCTTTCCATTTGCTTCCTCCGGAGCCTCCGGACTTTTCCCTCGGGCACGACGCCCCTTTCCACCTTCTCCTTCTTGATTTCACTCCTGCGGAACCTCCGAATTTTTCTCTCCTCCCTGGGCATCGCGTCCCTCGGCATTTGCTTCCTCCGGAACCTCTGGACCCTCCATCTTTCTTCCGATTCATCTTTCTAATCTTCCTGAACATCACATCCTTCATTTTTTTCTTCCTTTTCCATCATCTTTTTCCCTATTTCGTCTCAGGGCATCGCGTCCCTTCTTTTGTCATCCCTCCGGAGCCTCCGGATTCCTCCTATCATGATTCTCCTCCACCACCTCCGGACCCTCCAGATCCGCCTCCTTCTATCTACCAATTTCTTCTTCTAATTCCTCCTAATTCTGGGTCTGACCCAACTTCTTCCACATCCACTGCCTTGGGCATCTGCCCTTTCTCCCATTGTTTCCGATGCTTTAGTCCTCACCCCTCTTCTTGATTTTCCGCTTCTTCTGTAGACTGTTACATGTGATCAGGGTCTCCGCGCCTTAGTGAGGGAGTTCTAGCCCTCGCCTCTTTTCCTTTTCTCCTTATTCGTCTGAGTCTGGTTTGAGCACCACTCCTTCTTGTTAAGCCACTTTCAATCCTTTGCTTCCAATCCTTTTGACTGCCAAAGAGGACAAATCCCACGATGATCAACCTCGCCTCTGACAGCTGCTTCTACAAAGGTTGCAAGGTAACATATTGGCGTAAGTATGCATTTTAATGATATCATTTTCTCATTACTTCACGCATGATTTTCAAAATCAAGTGCTTCTTAACGAGATTAAGAGTGGTGTTTTAAACCTTTATCTTAAGCTTTTGTTTAATTGAAATCATTCTCAAAAGAGTCCTTTAGGCTTATTTTTTGCAGCACCTCTTGTTAATAAAAACCCGCGCTGGGAATTCAATGTTCTCTCCCCGCTTGTTAAGAGCAACCCTTAGTTGGGCACCGCACACACTTCACGGCGTCCTTAGCTGGCTCCTTTGATAAAACACCGTTGCTACCTTGGCCATGCCATGAGAATATCTGAAAGTCTTTTCTCTTCTTTACTCGGCCACGTGCAGGGGCAAGAGGTTGACGGATGAGATGACCAACCTAGGTAATCCCCAATACGAGAGGAGTCTCAAATAGGGGCAGTCTTGACCCAAACTAAATATGAATTTCATGATATACATCTCGCCAAAAGGGCTATTATGAAAATCAAGTCAAATTTTGATAAAAGCAAAGTAGTGAATTATGGCATGACAAGAGTGGCAAAGTCCCCGCAGGGAAAACCCTGGTCGTATGCATGTCAAGGGTCTAAAAATCAAAGGCACAAAGCCCCGGCGCAACAGACTACCTCTTCGAAGGGAACACCTTGGAAGGAATTCAAGTCCTGATATCTCCCATCCTGCATAAAGCTTATCTCAATTATTCTTCTCTTCTCCCTCCAAGACCGAATGTTTCTCAGGTATGACCTTGGTAGGAGCACCGTTAATCAAGGGCAGTCAATTATAGGACGCCACTTTCAATGCACGCCTAGCTTTGGGTAATTTTAGCGAAAAGGGAAGGAACTAGGACCCCTAGCCAGTGGTTCAAAAACAACCCTTTGATGCTGCATTAACAATGTCTAAACCAAAATCCACAAAAAATTGAATATTTCCTGAGCAAAATCAAACAAAAAAATTGAATACTTTCAAAATTCATAATAAAAATTCAAATATTTTTCAAAATTCATAAAAATTCAAATATTTTCAAAACTCATAAAAATTTGCATATTCCAAAAACCAAAAAAAAATTGCATTGTATTGTCTGATGGTGTTTTGCAGGAACAGCTTTGCAAGGACCAAGAGCACGGGATGAGTCCTATCTTCACTTATTGTTATCAACCTCTTGATTCCTCCCGATATTCTCGTGATATACCACACTAGGGCATTTTGATTATCATCTCCCTATATCATTCTGATTATTCATCTACAAATCATTCAATCAACTCCTGCTGATTTCACTTGATCACTTTGCCACTGGACATTACTTGATTCCAATCATTCAATCTCAATCTCACATGCCAAGATTGTCATCCTTATGACAAACAACAAACAATGATGCTTTGCAATGCTATAATTTAACTCATGCTATTCATGCTAATACATGCTTGAATGCTATTCACACTAAGCTTTGAGTGCTTTGATGTCTATGTTGTCGTTACTTATTGATGCTTCCATTCATGCTATGCTTGTTATGCTTAAATGTCTCATTCATTGCTTGTTATCTTCATTATATCTTGGCTAATGAAATTTTGAGCGCAGGATAAGAAGCTCTTGGTCCCACCGTCCGGGCATCATCATCCAAGCCAAGCGCCCCGCACCTCATTTCTCAGTTACCCTATTCTCATTGCCCCACCATCTCCTGTATGCATTTTACTATATATTACATATGCTACTAGATTATATCAAGGACCTTGTGGCTTTGGTAAATCTGGAATTTGAGTTCCCCTTCATCAAAAATGATGACGATTCCAGAGGCATCTTAGTCATACGGATAGGCCGTTGAGCCATCCACGACTGGGGACGATGGTTCCCTTTTACGAATTGGTGCGTGGATAAACGGGCTTCGGCTTAGTATCAGCTCGCGAAATTAGTTTCTTGACCCAGTCTTGGCAGTTTAACAATATTATCCTTGATTATATTATATCTTTATTTGTTATTTTCCCTTTAAACCCAGCATGCATTCATGTAGGAATTTGAAACAATTGTTGAAAAATCATTCTGATGAGCTGTTTGGGAGTCGAATTGATAACTAATTTCCAAGATATGAGATTTTCATTGCCGAATTGAATCCTCAGTTTGTTTTGTCGCTGTTTTGGGTTGTTTTCCGGAAGCTCCTTGTTTGGATTTCTATCATCTTATTTTAATCCTTTTCCCTTTGATCCACCTTGGCTGCAGCACGTCCACATTAGTTGGTAACCGCTCCCCAATGGTGAAACCTACAGGTTTGTGACCTGAGGTACTTCCACCGCGCTGGAAGTTGATCATTCTCCTTCGTGCACCGCCTGCACATCTCCCCATTTTATCCAAACATTGTTGATTTCGTTGGATTTCCCGAGATTTGCTTCATCTCGAGCTTTTGATTTCATTCTCATCAAGTGATGTTGATTGCGTGTCTCATCACACCTTGGCATCTACTTTTCAGTTTGCTCTACTCCCTTGCAAATCAGACACCAAGGCGGGGCAGCTGTAGACACGCCAAAATTGACGTTACTATGAGTACATCTCATATTGCCTTGTAATGCCCCAATTTGACCTCAAATTAGTTCTATTTGAGTGATTTTCTCACTTTTCTTGAATTTCTCCCTTTTTTTTCACCCTTTTCTTATTTTTTCCTATTTTTCCCTATTTTTCTGGATTTTTCTGAATTTTTTTGGATTTTCTGGGCATTTTTCTCTATTTTTATTAATATTTTCAGAAATAACGACTTGACGTGGGGCGTCTTTTAAATAACGACTTAGGCTTGGACGTTTCTTAAAAAAATTGATGACATATAGTGAGGGCGTCAATTCCACTCATTTTTCATTTTTCTGGATTTTTCTGAGAATTTTTCGGAATTTTTTATGAATTAACGACTTAAAAGAAGACGTTATTTTGAATTTGAAAAGAATAAAAAATCAAAAAAATTGAATAACGACGTTGTTGAGGGCGTCACTTTTTCAAATTGATTTTTTAATATTATTTTTTAACCCTCTTCCAGAGATGATTTGGTGGCCTTCCGGGTGTTAGAAAAATTCACAAAAATAGTCGTTGGAATCAGCACAACGAGATGCACCGCCACCTAAAAAATGAGAAAATAATATTGAGAAATGAAAAATAACCCTATTTTGAATATTTTTGAATTAACGTCTTAGGTAGGGCGCGTTTTTAAACATGCCTTTGACTCAAACGTGTTTCACAATTTTCAAATAAATTTTAAAATTCGATTTTTGAATTAACGCCATGATATAAGTCGTGTTTTTAAAAGACGCCCTATGGAAGGTCGTCAATTCGTGAATTGACGCCCTCGTCCAGGTCGTGTTTCACTTTTGTGCTCCGAACGGATGCAGCCTTTCCCCAGAGAGTCACTGCTTCGTTTGGGCTCTTGCCCAGTCTAATCCTCCCCTATTTTGGGCTCTTGCCCGTTCTTATCTCTTCTTCCTTTGGACTCTTTCCTTCTTATCTCTTTTCTATCTTATTAATAGAGCTTCCGAGCTCTGTTAATCGGTTGGATTCCGAAGGCTTCTGCCCCTTTGTTTTTCTTTTGTTTTGTCTTCTCCTTCTTCTGTTTTTCTTTTTTTTTTTTGTTTTCTCTTCTCTTCTTCGCAGGTTGCTGTGGCTGAAGGAGGGGCTTCTCTGCAGTTCACTCTCCACCCTTTTGGAAGTCATCTCCCCATTGAGCATTTAAAGCCAACGCACAGGCCTTTCTTCCTTTTATATATATTCTTTCTTTGGTCTTATCATCCTCGGTTTACTCCTATATGCATGCATGCATGTTCATATACACATTTTCTTCTCAACCACGTTGAGAAAGTTCCCCACAGTGCAACTCTTGCACAATTCTATATTTTTATTTTGCATAGCATTCACCTCCCACACCCTCTTTGCATAGGGGTTTAAGGGCAACCACCCTTAAGGTGTGTTCTTCACCACGTTATCATGCTCATCTTTACATATAGAATTTGATGCTACACACCATATCTAATGCAATTTCTTTTATCGGTGTTTTTTTTTTTTTTGCAAGGGTAATCAATTGAAGAACTCTCTTCATCGGCCGGCCGATTTGAAGAGAAAGGAGCACTCACATCCCCGCATCTTTTGAGGTATTTTTCGCGATCCCTCCACACTTTTTCATTGTTATATTTTTGAGACCTCGTGTCTCTGGCGATCACACACTCCCCTTAGCACCTCGTGCTCACGCTTATTGTTTATTAATTTAACTTTTCTTAAGTGGATTTTCTTAGAATCTACAGCAGTAAGCGAGTACCTGGAAAATGGAAGCCCTACAATCTACAAAACACCGCTCTCACGACACGAAAGCCGACACACGTGCCACGGTGAAACGACCGGAACACCACGGTCAACGCGACAAAACCTGAAGGTCGGAGTCGCAAAGACTGACAGTCTGACACTCCCGACTCGACAGGAGTACCATCCACTAGAAGCACAGCTGGTAGCATCCCCTGACGTCTTACACCGCACCGCAGGTGAACTGCCTGACATGGTAGCTCCTACCAAAGGCACGAACACCACACAAGAACTACAAACGAGTGACTAGCTGGGGTCACGCTCGTCAGCGTGGGTCCAACCGTCCCCAACCACGTGTGCACACACAGACCGCGCGTCCCTGGTCTGGCCCTCTGACCGGTTTTCCCCTCAGCCGGACTCTGGCTGCAAGACGTGGGATCTGACGGAAACCGGTCCACAAACCGTCTCTAAGGGTAGCCTCTCCACCACTCCCTGGTGGGACCACATGCGTGTAAGAAGGCTACGACTAGTGGAGGGTCACTACGGAGTAGACTCTCAAGTCAACGGAAAATCACGTTACAACCGGACGGTACATGGAACGCCCCTCGTACCAATACCGTCCCATGGTGACAGAAGCCGACAACGACATCTCCCGGTACCACTCCGTATGACGGGAGACCCGCCGACACGATCTGTCCCCTTGAACGGTTCACACTGAGCCGCTCAGGGATGTGCGGTCGCATAAGGACCGCACCTAGGGTTAAACGGCCAGCACAGGACCGTTCTACCCAGGCCCAAACAGACTGAACAACAGCCAACAAGGCCCCGTTCAACATATGTGCGGCCAGCTCCTAGCCGAGCGTGGGTGAAGAATGGTCAGCTCCTGGCCGCTCGTCTCCCAACGGTAATAAACCTGAACGGTTAGCCCTTAGCCGCACTAGGGAAGAGCGGCTATGGTTTCACCGTTCAAGGGTTGTGCGGTCCAGATCTGGCCGCACACCCAGGCAGACGTACGGCCAGAACCTGGCAGCACGAAGGGTTATGCGGCTGGCTCTTGGCCGCACACCTCGGTGCACTATACAACGGTAAAATTTAACGATCGAAAACCCCAGGGTTGTGCGGTCGTTGTGGGGTTAGGATATGCGGTCCCACGACCGACCGCGCAAGCCCACTGCGCGCCGAGCCCAGTCACAGTGCGCCGAGCCGATGGGCGGCCAGAACGGCGCCGCACAAGGGTTGTGCGGGCCCTGGTTCGACCACACATCGCCCACCGACGCGAAAATGGCGAACCTCGCCGGAATCGCCCATTCCAACCCCAAACAAGCCCCACGAAGGGGGAAATGGTGAGAGAAGAACCCCCAAGCCCCCTAGCATGCTCCTACACCCGTGAACCACGGAATCGGGGCTCAAAACGGCGGATCAGACGAACTCTCCCCGTGGCATGAACGGCCCTTCCCGACATGAAAATGACCCCTCTCGACCTCGTCTCGAGCTAAAACTCACGGGGAAGAAAGGCAAGAGGCTAAGGAACGTCACCCTACCTCCGGTCCGCGACGAGACGAGCCGATCCAAGTTCAAACCCACGAAGAACGCCGTTAGAACCTCGCCTTCCCACGCTTCCCACGCTTGCCGCACGCCCGCACAATCGCCTCGTCGTCACCCACGTCCTCGCGCCGTCGCACCGTCGCCGTCTGCAGCCGGAACGGAGGTCTCCGAGCTCGAACGGGAGAGAGAGAGAGACACACAGAGAGAGAGAGAGAGAGAGAGAGAGAGAGAGAGAGAGAGAGAGAGCGGCCACGGTCGTGAGGGAGGAAGGAGAAGAAAGGAAGAAGAAGAAGAAAAAGAAAAGAAAATGGGGGTATTAATAGAAATTCTAGAAATTCTGAAAATTTTTGAAAAATAGAAAATTACATTTCCGTGATCCTCGAAATGCACCGATCGCAACGGTACCACTCTCACCTAGGTGAACGACACGGTTCACTCGCAACGAGGTTACGAAGGAATTACCAAAACACACACCGGGAATCGGAAAACACACGTGGAAAAATCGCGGAACGCTCCCGCGCCTCCGAAACAACTCCGGACCGCGCCGATCCGAACACGGAAGATGTCCGAAATGAAATTTCAAACATGACAGAGTCGGACACTCCGAGAAACCAGATCCGAGACTCACGAAGAAGGATCCGAAAGGTTCGGGATATTATAGTGACCGGGACGACCGGTTCGGCCGGGACGATAAACCCTGGTTCTTATACAGATTCAGACTTTCACATAAAAGATAGGGTTTTTTTACATAAATACCCCTCTAAATATCGGTTGTGCCAAATATACCCCTCATTTGAGCATATTATCAAAAATATCCTCTATTTAACTTTAAATGTTGTAGTTATACCCCTATAGTTTACTGACGTCGATGGGAGGCGAATATTTCGTGGAATATCCTATCTATCGCCGTTAAGTGTAGTGAAACTTCTAAAATACCCATACTCAGAGAGAGAGAGAGAGAGAGCCCTCCCCCTCTCCCCCCACCGCCTCACTACCGGCACCCCTCCCCCTCAACGCTGGCTCCCCCTCCCCCTCTCCCACCTTGCAGAGTCGGCGCCCCCTCCCCCTCTCCCCCTCATCGTCGACACCCCTCCCCCTCTCCCCCCACCTTGCAGTCGGCGTCTCCCCATCCGCCTCGTCACGGGAGAGGACCATTGCCGACTCCTTCCACGGCAGGGGCATGGGGACATTGAAGTGATTAAGCTCCGCCCACGCCAGCGCCTTGGTCGTCCTGTTGGCGAAAGGCACGAAGAGGGCCTCGGAAGGCAGCAGGAGGGCCGACGCGGTGGCGTTGCAGGTGCTTGCATGGCCACACCGGAACACCCGCAGGCGTAGGTTTTGTAGGGCACAACTGACTCATTGTAGAAGGCGGAGAAGGAGACGCAGCACGAGGACTAGAGTCGCTCTTCCGGGTGATGTTGCAAATTACCTGCCAGCTCGCGATGGTGGAGGACGAGGTCTGGAAGCCGCTGGTGTGACGACCCAAGATCCTGATACCGGGAGGAGCCCGATACCATTCGAATCCTGGCCCGCCGTCCACGAGTCGGGAGGGCTCGGAAGGGCTAAAAGGAGTGTGGAGGTACAAAGAAATAGGAAGTAAGGCAGGATAATTCAACAATTAACAGAAATAAATAAACAACTACTACAACAGAGTCCAGTCCAACCTAAAGTACAGTCTAAAGCAGTAAAACGTACCACATGCCAAGTGAACACTCGGCCCGGTGAACTAGAAACTAAGAACATACGAATAGCACCCTCGAACCTCGAGGAAGGACCGCCGCACCTGAAAAGCAGGGGTGAGCCTCTTGTCACTGGCTCAGTAGGGATCCCGCAGAACCCCAACTGAGAACAACGGCGACACGGAAAGCTGTAACTACAAGAACAACAGTAGCAGCAGGAACAGTAAACACGGTGGCCGGTCGAAACTCGACACTACAACTACTCCTACTGTACCGACCAAGCAGAAAGAGAAACCCCGATCTCACCATCGGGAACCCGACCACTAACACCACTCACCGAGGTAAAACCCACGGTAATCCCGCCGTAGAGGTCTGTCTCCCAGGACAAGGCCAACCTGGACATGCTGTCCAAGGGGCAACCCCGACCACCTGGTCGTGGACATTACACAACAAGACGCAATCTCGGTAAAGCTACTAACACACTGGCCACTATCTCGGAAACACCGGACGGTCCAGAAAATCACGTCTCGCAGACGGGAAATGGAACCCGAACATAGGAGAGTCACGTCTCACGTGACAGGAGTACCTGCCCACCAGAAACAAGGCTGGATGCATCCACTGACGTCTTAGACCGCGCCTCAGGTGTCTCCCTCCGGCTCAGCGGGAACTGAGACACCGTACAAGTAACCACAGAACAAGTGACTAGTCGGGGTCGTGCTCGTCAGCATGCGTCCGAAGTCCTCGACCACGTGTGCACACACAGACCGTGCCTCTCTGGTCTTACCATCTGACTGGTTTTTCCCTCAACCGGACTCTGGCTGGTCGACATGGGGCCCGACTGAAACTAGTCTGAAATCATCTCTCTCTGGGGTAGCCTCACCACCACTCCCTAGTGGGACCACTCGCGTGTCGGAAGGCTACGACTAGTGGGGAGTCACTAGTGTGACCACTCTCCAAGGAGAAACTCCGAGAAATATACACGCACCCTGTGCGAAAGTCGAGAAGAACCATGTGGCATCGAGCCACTGGACTCTGGACAGTCCTCTAGACCCGCTAAATCCAACGGTCCTTGAGTCACGAGACTCGGGGTCAAGACCGTCGCACGCAACAACACAAGGCCGTCAATCTAGCCTAATCCCTAGGTCTAAAACCATGGTAGTATGAATACCGAGGTAGCTCACGAGCCGCCGAGATCATATATCCCCTCAAAAGGGAACTCGAGGGACCTCCAGCCCCAGGCTGGATGATAGGACTCACAGTCCGAGGCCACGCACATGGCCGACGCGGAAAGCACAGAAGCATGATTCCCAAGGCAGTGCACAAGCCGCCACGCCAATTCCCCATCCCAGAGAAAAGTGGAAAACCTCCAGCCCCCAGGCTGAATGGCTGGACTCGCAGTCCAAGGCCAAACACATGGCCGACTCGGGAATCATCTTCCAGGAAAACCCATGACATGCGGGGGATCCCACCGCACTCACACCGATACACGGTGACTCGATCAAGCGTATCCGAAAGCCCGGAACACACACACACCTATGGGCACGCTAATCGAGATAACACGGCACCTCCCGACACCCCAGAAACACGGACACGGACCCACGGGGTGTCCGGGACACTCAAGAGGCTGGAGGTCGACCACTGGGTCACCACCGGGTCGACCGGTGACCAACACAACGCGAACCCGACATCGAGAGCATGGAAATCACCTAGCGGTCTAACCTTAAACCGCCATGATGGCCTAGCGGTCTACCCTTGGACCGCTAAGGAACGGCTAGCGGTTTAACATTGGACCGCTACACACTGAAACCACGGAACCACAGAGGTCTACCCTTGGACCGCGAAGCAGAGCCTAGCGACCTATTACTGCACCGCCAATGGCCCTGGCAGTCTATCGTACGACCGCGAGGTCCAAACCGATATACACGGGGTTCTAGCGGTCTATCTCTGGCCCGCTAAACCCTCGGAACACACGAAGCTCAAGCGGTCTTAGCGGTCTAACCCTAGACCACCAAGGACCCTGGCGGTCTATCGCATGACTGCCAGCCTTGAACCGAGACCGGGAAGCCGCTAGCGGTCTACCCTTGGTCCGCTCAGAGTCCTTAGCGGTCTCTGGAATGACCGCTAAGGCGTCCAGAACCCAAAACGGTGGGAAAATGGTGGGAAACCTATTCCACGTCCCAATCACCCCCGGGTGATGGGGAAACAAAGGGAAAACCATTCCCGCCCAATCACCCCCGGCCCTCGAACCACCGATTAACACATTAAAACGAGATCGGGCTCACACCCCAAAATCATGGATTTTCCCCAAAACGGAAATAAACCCACACTCGGCTGATCACGGGCTACCAAATCCGCGGGAAATGAAACACGCGAGCTGAGGGACCATTTCCCTACCTCCAACGAAGATTTCGCGCCCCGAGGTCGCCGATCAGTAAAGAAATCGCCACGAAACCCTCGCCGGTTCACGAACTCGCACCCGAGATTCAACGCGCCACCGACCCTCGATCCTCGACTCGTTCCTAGTTCCTCGCCTCCCGTCATCGCCGCCTCGCCCTCCTCCGCCACAGTCGGCCGCCTGGGTAGAGGGGGAGAGAAAGAGATGAGAGAGAGTGAGAAAGAGAGAATGGGGAGAGAGAGAGGTTAAAGGGTTAATATATAGAAAAACTCAAAAATTTCAGAAATTCAGAAAAATACTAAAAATTACCTCCGCGATCCTCGGGAAGGGCACAATGCCCTGGTCACATCTCGAAGTCAGAGAACGCAACGGTTCACCCTGCACAGAGTTTCGAAGGCGCATCAGGAAAAAATACGTGTAAAACACAAAATGCACTCCGAGACCCACAAAATGATCCAAAAAATATCCAAAAAATCTGGGGCATTACAGCTGGAGTCAAGGAAGTGCGCCGAGGTGACCCGGATGGGGGGCCCGCACTGGTAGTCGGGGTTGAGCATCCCCTGGGTAGAAGCAGCTGTAGGCAGTGGTGGTGGGCCGTAGCCTCCCCCTCCGGTCCGGTGGATCCCCTCCACCGTCCCGTCCCCCTCCACCTCCGGTGAGAAACCCCCCTCCCCCTCCTGTCCCCTCTGCATCTCTCTCCGGCGGTACCCCTCACCCTTCGGTTCCCCTCCCACTCCCACTCCGGCACTCCCCCTCCCGTCCCCCTCCACCTCTGGCGGGCAACCCCCCTCCCCCTCATGTCCCCCTCTGCTTCCCCCTCCGGCAGCCCCCCTTGCCCTCCGGTCCCCCTCCCTTTCCCACTCCGGCGCTCCTCCTCCTGCCCCCCTCCACCCTTAAGTCCTCCTCCACCTCCAGTGCGCAACCCCCCTCCCCCTCTGGTCCCCATCTGCCTCCCCCTCCAGCGGTCCCCGTCCAGTCTCATGAGAGAGAGGGTAAACCGAGGGTAGGTTCATAATTTTACTGTTTAACTCAAGTTAAATCAATGAGGGTTATGGTAGGGGTATAGTTGCAACATTTAAGATTAAATAGATGATATTTTTGATAATATGCTCAAATGAGAGGTATATTTGGCATAATCGATATTTAGAGGGGTATTTATGTAAAAAACCCTAAAAGATAATATTGTCTGGGTGTTCAACCTAAAAAAGATATATATTATTATTAATAATAAATAATCCATGGCTCGGAGATATGCCATGTAGGGATGTCAAAAATATCTGCAAATCCGATTACCCGCATCACCCGACCCGCAATGGGTCAGGTAATACCCGAATAAAGGGATATGGATTCGGGTTCGGATATGTTTAAAATATCCGTTTCATATTCGGATAGGGTATGTATTTAGTGCACCCGAATCTATATCCGATTCGAACTCACTCTTAATAACTTATTGTACATGTTAGGTCTATGATTTTGACATGAACTTAACCCGTTGCCCGTCTTGTTGAGTTTGTGAGTTTGGACTTCTTGCTAAAATTGTAAGGACGTTTTTATAAAATATAAAAATTATTTTAGAAAAGAAAGAAATGACCAAATTTTATTTTTCTAATTCTCATAAATCTCACATTTCTTTAGATGTGGACGTAGACTTATGCTTTATAGACAGATACGGATATCCGCGGGTATATCCATACCCGTGAGGGATATACCTATATTCATATCCGTGAAAATAATATGGTACTATCTGAGTATGATATTCGTAAAATTTTCACGGATAAAGTATGATATTCGTCTACTCGAGCTAAAATCGATCCATTTACTCCTATCACATCGGGAGCATTTGAACCCGAATCCACAGATATTTTTAACTTGGAAGTGTTTTAACTTTTATCGCTTTAAGTAATAATAATGAGGTACGGGGCCGGTAGCATTTATGAAATTTTATAGTTCTGATGGCCCTTCATTAATATCTATGGTAATTAACTAATTATATACAGGGTTTGTTAACAATACATTTCTAAAATCTACATAAATAGTTTATATTATTATTTTTATCTGATTTATGTAATTTATTTATATACTCATGAAATTTAACATCTATAATTATTACACTCATGATTTGTCGATTAGACTGTATCAAGTATAATTTGGTACGATATAATATGGTATTATATCGTTACATATCAAGATAAAAAATTTATTTAATAAATATATTATAAATAAAATTATTTGTATGATTTATTAATTCATATGTTTAAGAGGTGTGTCTTTTTAACACGGGGTCGTAGATTTTTATTTGACGGATTCCATGTTTTTTAAAAAAATTGAGTCCAAACCTAAAGAAGAGTGTAAAAATTAAAAAAACATGTACGCTTCACGTTTTGACCGTGAGACATCAGTTAAAATTGAAACATCAAACACGTGCGAGGTGTATTGTATCGTATGGATTCCTCAAAATTCGTTTATAATTAGTAAAATATAAATATAAGTAATAAAATATAATTAATTTAGAGTACTATTTTCTCCATCATACTTTTCATTTATCTTCTAATTTAAAAAAGCATTAGTGATTGATATTTAACTTCGTATACGAATATGAGACGTGTCTCGACGATTCATCCACATCTCCCCCCCCCCTCAACTCAGATCGGGAGGCATTGAGTTCGGTCTCCATCATAATTCGGGCCATCGACGTGTTCTCTGTAAAAAAAATTATGTACACTATCCATGTATCTCGATCTATTAATATTAGTAAAATTTTCACGGATAGAGTATAGTATTGATCTACCTGAGTCGAACTCGATCTATTGACATCTCTAATCGGGAGCACTTGCACCCGGAGCGACGGAGATTTTTAACTTGGAAGCGTTATAACTTTTATCATTTTACGCAATAATAATAATGAGGTACGGCGGCCGGGGGCCGATACCAGTTATGAAAATTTATAGTTCTTCTGATGACTCTTATCATTAATATACATGGTAATTAACTAATTATATACAGGGTTTGTTAACAATATACTTCTACAATCTACATAAATAGTCTCATGTTATTATTTTTATTTAATTTATTTATATACTCGTGAAATTTAACATCTATAGCTATTATACTCATGATTTGTCGACGAGACTGTACCAATTATAACTTGATATGATATAATATGATATTATATTATTACAAATCCAGATAAAAAATATTTAATAAATTTATTATAAATAAAATTATTTGTATGATTTATTAACTCAATTGTTTAAGAGGTTCTAATGTCAGGTCTTAAATTTTAATTTGACGGATTCCATGTTTTTTTAAAAAAATGGACTTCAAATCTAAAGAAGAGTGTAAAAATTAAAAAAACGTGCGCGCTTCACGTTTTGACCGTGAGACATCAGTTAAAATTGAAACATCAAACATGTGCCGGGTGTATTGTACCGTATTAATTCCTCAAATTTTAATTATAATTAATAAAAATATAAATATAAATAATAAAATATATTTAACTTACAGTACTTTTTCTCTATCAGCCTTTTCATTTATCTTCTGAATTAAAAAAATCATTGGTGATTGATATTTAACTTCATAATAAATATGAGACGTGTCTGGATGATTCACCCACATCTTCTCCCCCCCTCCCCCCAACTCAGATCGACAGACATTGAGTTCGATCTCCATTATCATTCGAGTCACCGATGTGTTCTCTGTAAAAAAAAAAATGTGTATTATCCATGTCTCTTGTAGTCGCTAGGTTTAGATCCTCTATCTTCACTATTTTCTCTACCAGTCTTTTCATTTATCTTCTAATTTAAAAAAATCATTGGTGATTGATATTTAACATCATATATAAATATGAGACGTATCTCGACGATTCACCCACATCTTCCCCCCCCCCCCCAACTCAGATCGAGAGACATTGAGTTCCATCTCCATCATCATTCGGGCCACCGATGTGTTCTCTGTAAAAAAAAATTATGTGTATTATCCATGTCTCTCGTAGTCGCTAGGTTTTCGATCCTCTATCCTCAATCTCTTCCTCACCCAGTTGCCCATGCGTCCAACCAATAATCCAATCACAAAATTTTTTTAAAAAATCTAACTCCACAAACTCCAAGATAGTAAACTAACATTTGATACTTTTTTAGTAGTACTTGCTGCCCTTCATAGTGACTAAATTGGGTTTAGTCATCTTTCAAATAAGTACATGATTCGTTGTCTTGCAATGTTGGGATCTGAGATAAAAGAAAGTCTCCAATAATAAAAAATTGAAGGAAAAAGGTCCACGTCTCCCTCCCAATTTAAATTTTTTTTCTCTTCTTTTCGTGGCCCTCTCCCTTGGCCTAATGGATAACATTTAACTTTCCACGGGGATTCAACTTCCTCGTGCAATTGATTATTCACCGTCGCCTGTTCGGGGAAGGTACGGGATTCGAATCTAATTATTCACTCTCTATTAAAAAAAATAACTATAAAAAAATCCTTCAAAAAAATTTCAATACATTGAAAAGTTATATTATTTAAATAATTAGTACCAATGAAATAGAAGGTCACGTGTATCCATTCAAGACCACGGTTATGTACTTATATTAAGTGATAGAATAGAGCATCTTATGATCCAAAGTATTATTCACTCAATGTAGTTTTATTATGACTTTCATATTAGGGTAATACCATGTCATCATACTCTTTTTTACGCCATTTATTATTCACACCTTGTTATTTAGGGCGCGTTCTAGAAGGTAGGCACCCGTGACTTTCGAGTCAAAATCTTCTAATAATATTTAATTGTTATTAAATAGTCACCGTGTCTCTTCAAAAAATCTCACAAGAAAGAGAACATAGGTATAAGACCGATTTTCAACCCCTAATCTTATAAGTTGGTGTGAACAAGATTTTGAATATTTGTAATCGTTGCAAATCTTAGATGAGTTATGAATATGTACGATTAGAAGATTTTTACGAGAACATAAAAGACGCATGTATTCTGAAACGCGCCCTTAGTTATCAAATAATGAATTAAAAATTATGATTTTTATTGGTCAATTTTCAGATCGAATTGTAAAGAGAAAATTTATGAACAAATGAGACGGTAAAAATTATAAGACGCCGACACCTTCCTCCCCGATTGAAAACAAGGAAAAAGTACACAGCAAAAACAAAACTTTCTCTTGTCATAGTCGTGTATGGTCACTGTAACTTTTTAGATAATCATTGGTTAAACCAAAACTTTCATCAAGATTAACGGTAGCGAGCAGATTAAGTTGGGCCCGGACAGAATGACCTACTCCCTCGGATATCAAATATATATATAAATATGAATAAGAAAAATTAACTCAGAATAATTTATACTTATTCTCGTCACAATTTATTTCGACGTCAAACATACCTGAGGCTCAATTTATTATCGAGTTAGAATATCTCATCCAAAGAAAGAGAAACATAGGCCCCACTTATTCTCCCGTGGGTCGAATATAATAACCTCACCCGGTTAACGAACACGAGGTAAAAAGGAGGTGACAATAGTAACATTGTTTGTATAATTATTTTACGGTTCTTGCCATCAACGTCCACGAGACGTTAGGGAGGCCAAGATGGTTAAGTATAAAATGTGTATGAAATGACTATAACGTAAGGTGTAATATGGTCACACATTATATAGGTTAACCAAGATGGTTAAGTTCCAATTTGTGAAGTTAATGGGTTTTAGGGGTTAAAACAAAACAAACTGAATAAGAGAGAATTATTTTGATTTGGTTTTAATATAATTTTCATTTGATTTAATTCAATTTGAAACTTAATAATTAGTTTGATTAGATTTGATTTCTCAAAGTCTAAACCAAAGCAAAACAAACTGCCAACACCTCCAACATGCATAGAGTACTCATGCTTTGAGTTGGAGACATCATTTTGCCACATAGAAAGATAAACCACCCAAAATTTGCATGCACTTGATTGGTTTGTTCCAAGTTTCAGTGAAGATGAGAGAGAGAGAGAGAGAGAGAGAGAGAGAGAGAGAGAGAGAGAGAGAGAGAGAGAGAGAGAGAGAGAGAGGAATGTTTGGTGGGCCCAAAAGAAAAAATAAAGACATAAATGTGTGCAAAATAGTTTCCAATATAAGAAAGTAATAATATGATAAATTCTTCATAAGAATACACATGGCCAGTCACTTCAACAAACTTGGCCGTGCCAACCCCTAAACCAGGGTTTGCCGTCCCGTCTGACCCGGTCGATTTGATCTCGGCTCGGGACGGGTCGGGTCAGGCAAGTCGCCCAGCGACCCGATCCACTCTCTCAGCAAGACACATAATTTTTAATTTTATTTTTAAAAGTAAAATTTTAAAAAATTATTTAAAGAATAAATGATATATATTTAATAATATTAGAATGTATAGTTATTTATTTATGATAATAGATCCATACTAAATTACACATAATTAATTGTATAAAAATTATATATTACACCTCTTAATTAAACATCTTATTCTAAGAGATAAAAAAACTCACTTAATATGTTAAAGTAAACATAGACATCATAATGACATCATTCAACTCCAGTCATTAAGTATAAAATACTAAAACTCACTCATCTGAGCCATCTCTGAATCCCGAATCCCAATCAGAATCAGATACATGAGACTGATGATCCGTATAATCTAACTCTATCCTAGTGGGTGGAGGTACATGTGGGTGAGACCGAAAATATGTAACTATCTGCACAAATGATGGGTCATGTGCAACCGTGGAGGGTACATAAAAATCTCTAAAAAAAGCCCTCACTACATCTATACATTCAATTCTATCATGTGTTACTAGTGCGACAGGTGCTGGTGCTGGTATTGGTGCTGCTCGAACTCTGGACGTGGAGGAAGATCATGTTCCGCCCGGTGCTAATGGTCGGGGTACCCTGGACATAGAAGAGGATGGCCCGACTCTGCTACGAGAAACACATCCCTCCCGTAACTGTGTCAGAAAGTAATGTCGGACATCCCCTGGAACTCGGTCGCATGCAGGGCAATCGTGTTCCACTCCCGCAAGGTGCTCTACAAATCTGTGTATGCCAGTGACGCGATGTCCGCAGTATCTACAGTGCACAAATCGATCACCGTCAACAGTGTAACGATGCTCCTATGTAGGGTGATGTCGTCCGTCCATGATGATCGGCAAATGTTGTAAATTTTACATTAGTAACTTCAATGACAAGTACAAAACTCAAGATATGAAAAAATTTATAATTAATTATTAATTACTTATAAATATAAACACGAGATACATACTCCTAATCATATGGGCTCAAATTGGGCCACATCCCATCTCCAAACAATCTTACATTAAATGTGGTCCGCAGATAGGACAGATAGTCTTCATAACGCATCGAACCTGCATAATTCTCCCAGTACATGCGTACGTAGTATTCATACTGCTGCGAACTTTGTGCGTACACGACCGGCAGTGCTACAGCTGAGGGCTGACCGTATCCTTCGGCATATTGCGGCATTGAAGCATTGGCATGAGGATATGGATACGATGGGAAGAATGAACTACTGCTATCTGAATCGCCATGATACATTGGCTGCTGCGGCCATGACCGTCCATATTCGCTTCCAGATCCCTGAGAGTCATGTGTGCTCATCCTCTCAAAATCAGACAACATGTCTTGATAGCTGGTACTATCTGCAACAGAACTTTCATAGTAGGGATCCCAATGATCAGCTGCCCGCCTCATCTCTAGCGGTGGAGCACCGTGGTCCTCATCTTGCGTGGCATGTGTGAAGTGCTGCTCCTCTGTCTATGCGGCATGTTCGCGGCCTCCATGACCTCTACCTTGACCACTGCTATACTCTATGCCACCAACACTAGTATCCCCACGATGACTACGTTGGCCACCTTGAGTGTAATGCCGCGATTTTTTTTGATATTTATCGGATCATTTTCGTGGGTCCCGGAGTGTGTTTTGTGCTTTACGCGTGTTTTTCCCGGTTGTACCTTCAGAACTTTGTGCAGGGTGAACTGTTGCGTTCTCCGACTCCGAGACAGTACCGGCGCATTGTGCTCTTCCCGAGGATCGCGGAGGTAATTTTTTGTATTTTTTTTTTAAATTTTTAAAATTTTTGAGTTTTTCTATATATATAACCCTCTTTTTTCTCTCTCTCCCATTTCTCACCCGGTCCCTCTCTCTCTTCTCTCACGCTCTCTCTTCTCTCCCTCTCTTCTCCGGCGGTCGACGGAGGTGGATGGGGGCGAGGTGGAGGCAACGTGGGCGAGGAGCAGGCGCGGACGGGACAAGGGACGAGGCAGTGGCGCGTGGCGAGCCGGTTCGCGAGCGTGGGGCACCGACGGGGTTTCTAGCGGCCTTTCGGGTTGGATCGGCGTCCTCGGCGCGAGGAATCTTCGGTGGAGGTAGGGAGACAGATCCTTAACCCTTGTATTTTCATTCCCATGATTTTGGTAGGCCGTGGTAAGCCGAGTGGGTTTATTTGAGCATTTTGGGGTAAATCCATATTTTTAGGGTATGAGCCAGATCTTGCGTTTTGATCACCTTTTTGAGGTTTAAATGGGTCCTCTCGGTGCTAGAAAAGTTGGAGACTAGTTTTCTCTTATTTTTCCCTTTACATGGGTGTGAATGGGGCGTGGAATGGAGTTTCCCGTCATTTTCACCGTTTTCGGGCTCGGGACGACCTAGTGGTCATTCCAGCGACCGCTAGGGTGCTAAGCGGTCGTGTGGAGACCGCTAGGGTCCCCCTTATATCGGTTCGAGCCTTGCGGTCTCGCGATGGACCGCCAGGGTGCCTTAGGGGTCTAGTGAAGATCGCTAGGTTCTGCTTCGCGGTCCAGGGGTGACCGTTTGATCGGGTTTTGGTCATTTGAGGTCAGTGGGGTAGCGGCCTTACGACTGACTGCTGGGCTACGCCAAGCGGTCAGGCGGAGGACCGCCACCCTACTTGGCGGTCCGGAAGTGACTACTTGGGGTTTTGGTTAGTTGTCGGCCCTTGCGGTCCTGGCTGGACTGCTAGGCTGGCATTAGCAGTCTAGGGGTAGACCGCTAGGCTCCCTAACGGTCCAGAGAGGACCGCTAGGAGGTTCTTCATGCTCGTCGTGCCTGTTTTGTGATGTGTTGGTCTCCGGTAGACCCGGTTGTGATCCAGTGGTTGACCTTCGGTCTCGTGGATGTTTCGGACACCCCGTGAGTTCTGTGTCCGTGTTTCTAGGTGTCTGGAGCTATCGAGTTACCTCGATTAACGTGCCCATGAGTTTGGTGGGTCCGGGTGACCCCATGTGTTCCGGGCTTTCGTGTTCTCGCTAGAATGAGCCGCCGTGTATCGACATGTGTGCGGTGGGTTATTCCAGCACGTCATTAGC
This sequence comes from Amorphophallus konjac, assembly GCA_022559845.1. Taxonomy (NCBI): domain Eukaryota; kingdom Viridiplantae; phylum Streptophyta; class Magnoliopsida; order Alismatales; family Araceae; genus Amorphophallus; species Amorphophallus konjac. Next base: position 108,961,572 of record CM040121.1, read on the forward strand.
TTCCCGGTAAGTGTTTTCGAGTGGGCCGTGGGTTTGGCCTTGGACTGTGAGTCCAGTCACCCAGCCTGGGGCTGGAGGTTTCTCGCTTTTCCCTTAGATAGGGGATCGACTTGGTGGCTTGTGAGCTACCTCGGTATTCATGCTATCGTGGTTTCTGACCTAGGCATAGGGCAAATTGACGGTGTGGAGTTGTCCCTACTCGACGGTCTTGACCCCGAGTCTTGTGACTCAAAGACCGTTGGATTTAGTAGGTCTAGTGGGCTGTCCAGAGCATGGTGGCGTCGTGCCACCTGTTACTCCGTGTTACTCACGATGGGTGCGTGAGTGACTTTCCGTGTTCACGTTTAGTGACCTCCCACTAGTCGTAGCCTTCTTACGGCACGCGTGTGCTGACCCACCCGGGAGTAGTGGCGCGGCTTACCCGAGAGAGACGGTTTTAGGCTGGTTACCGTAGGGCCCCCACGCGCAGCCGAGTCCAAGCTTCGGGGGAAGAACCAGATAGAGGGGCGTATGGTCTGTGTGTGCACATGTGGTTGGAGACGTCGGACCCGCACTGACTAGCGCGACCCAAGCTAGTCCTTGTTTGTGGTACTGGTTACTGTACGGTGTCTCTATCTCCGCTTGGGGCATCGCAGCGAGACACCTGAGGCTGTGGACTAAGTCATCAATGGACTCATCCGGCCTTACTTCTGGTGGGCAGTGTTCCTGTCACTTGACGTGAGTTTCACGTGACTCGAGTTTTCGTTTCCCATCTGCGAGATGTGATTTTACGTGTAATTTCTGGGTGTGTTCTCAAGGCAGAGGTCTAGGGTCTCCGGTGAGCATCACCGAGGGTTTCCCCTAGACGTTGTTAGGTTCACGATAGCGTTGTCGTGATGTCCTCTCTGGCAGCGTCGCCAGAGGTCTTTTCGTTAGACCAGTGTTTCACTGACTGTGAGATCGGGGAGTGTTTCTGTGTACAATAGGAGTAGCTAGTGCCGAGTTTTTTCGGCCACCGATTTGCTGTTCCTACTGTAGTTACTGCTTTCCGTTATCGCCATCGTTTACGGTTGGGGTTCCGCGGGATCCCTACTGAGCCAGAGACAGGAGACTCACCCCTGCTTTTCAGGTGCGGCGATTCTTCCCCGAGATTGGAGGGTGCGGTGCGGAGGTTCTTAGTTGCCAGCTCGCTGGGTCGAGTGTGTAAGGATCTTGCCGGGATCACGAAGAACGCAGCGAAAAGTAGAAATTAAAATTTTAACCCGACCAAATTGATCGCTCCTGCGTGATTCTCGATGATTATCTACAACAACAGGATTCGATTTCACCTCTGCGATGCTCTGATCGCAGCGAAGTGGAAATAATCCCTCGTGGCGGTAATTAGCCGCGCAAGTGAACGGCCGCTAGCTGTATCCACACGGGCACGAACGGTGGAATCTCCTCTCGCAACGCCCCACGAACGATCTCCTCCGCGGCATCTCCATGATCTCTACACTAGATATGAGAGGAAGAAGAGTGAGGAGAGAGAGAAGGGGGCGTCCCTCCCTTGGAGAGAGAGAGAGAGAGAGTGACTTGAGAAACCCTGGATGCTTGGTCCAGGATTTTTCCCATCGCAATTATTTATAGACTTATCAGTCTTTCACAAAAACTCTTAACAGTCTAATATTGCGAATACACTTCCACCGTCCATAACCCTAATGTGTGTGACCCTCTAGACCCGGTGTCAGTATGATTTTATGCCCAATAAGCTTAAGAACTCCTTCTTAATCTTTCCACATTATTAATTAACATGGAATTAATTATTTAATCATCTCATGACTTAAATAATTAATTAATCATCTTATGATGAATAATCATCTCATGATTATTCCACTGATGGGCTTTCAGGCCACGGTAAGCACCAAGCAACACTCCGTGACCCCAGGAGACAAAGAGGGTTTATAAAATCACTTTGGGGCCTCTCCGCCAATAGTTACCACTCAGCTATAGTCCTCCATTCATACCCAATGCCCCCGTTCATAATTAAAGGGTATGGTCATACTGTCAAACCCTTCTTATCTATGACCGGATAAACGTATTCCAAGTCCCAATGAAAAACTCCTTTTCCATTGAACTATCTACCTTGGCCAAGGATTTAACCGAGTACCATTCATAGGGCATTCTCTCTCATATTATATCTGAGAGTGAATGATCCACTGTTGTCACTCAATTTCCTTCGCATGTATTCCGCTGTACCCGAATACCTGAGCATCCATGACTTATGGATAAAGTCCCTTTTTCCAGAATCAAAATACAAAAGTCCTCATGCAAGGTATCTTTGGTGACTCATGTCAAAGGACCAACTGTGCAACTATGACTGTAGAATCTCTTGGTTGACAGTTAGATATAATTGATTACCATCCAGAGATTCCTGATCGGATCAGTTCAGTGATCCCTATTCTTGTAATGGGCACCTGCACATATATCTTAGTGTCTCCACACCATTGATTGCAAGATCAGTTACCCTCATCATATGAGAGGATATCATGCGTACTGGTCTATCCAGATTCTCTTTGATGTCCTATCTCAAAGATCCTATGATCAGGAACATTTAAAACACATGCATCTAGAAGGTTGATCTCACTATCATAATATCATTATGATTCAACCATCATATCCTGCGTTCAAAGACTTCATTACATCAAGCGGTAATACGTATAAATAAATAAGAAATTATCATAAATATGAATGATAATATATAAGAAGTGATGGTATCACTTCATAAGTGATTGACTTGCAGGGCATACACTTCTTTCAGAGTGTTCACTTGACGTTGGGTACGTTCTTCTGCCTTAGAATGTACTTTTGTTGAACTGGACTATGTTGTAATTGTTTATTTATTTCTGTTAATTGTTGAATTATCCTGTTTTATTTTCTATTTCTTTGTATTTCCACACTCCTTTTAGCCCTACCGAGCCCTCCGGCTCGTGGGCGGCAGGTCAGGATTCAAATGGTATCGGGTTATTCCCAGTATCTGGATCTTGGGTCGTTACATTGAGAACCGTCACCTCCATGGGATGAAGACCCTGTCGATGTACTATCATCGTCGGAGTCATGACTCCCACTGATGCGGGGCTCAATAGAGGGCTCGGGAGTGTCGTCATCTGCATTGGGATCTAATATCGACAAGTCTGCAATATCTATCGGATTTAATGGTGGTTGCGTGTCCTTTTTGCTTCTGAACAATGTGGTCCATGATGATTTTTTCTTCTATGGAGCAAGCGGCGACTTATCTGCTACATGTTGTGTCCCTCTTGATGTCTGGGAAGCGGACGCTTTGTTAGATAATCATTCAAGTTACTTTGTACTGTGTAAGTCTATACGTATACCTGAGACGACTGACTAGGTGCCTTAGATGTTGAGCGTCGTTGTAATGTCCCGGATCTTTCGGATCCTTCGTTATGGGTCCCGGATCTGGTTTGTCAGGGTGTTCAACCCGGTTGTGTCCAAAATTTTGTTTCGGACATCTTTCGTGTTCGGATCGGTGCGATCCGGAGTCGTTTCGGAGGCCCGGAGTGTGTCCGCGGCTTTTCCGTGCGCGTTTTCCGATTTCCGCGTACGGGTTTCGGCGAGTCCTTCGGAACCCTGTAGCGGGTGAACCGGGTCGTTCACCAGCCCGCGAGTGGTACCGTTGCGACCAATGCGTCGAGACGGTCGAGGAGGTGTATTTTTCTATTTTTTGATATTTTTGGCATTTTTCGGATTTTCTATTTAAAGCCTTTTTCTTTTTCTTTTTCTTCCCTTTTTCTTCTTCCTTCTTTCCCCTCCCGTGAGCGCGCAACGGTCACCTCCCCTTTTTCCCCTCCTTGCCCGTTGGAACCTCGCGGCGGCCCCTTCCCCTCCGGCGACGGGTGGTGGACCTTGGCGGCAGCGCGGTGACGACGACGGCGGCGAGAGGATCGCGGCGGTGCCCCCATTGGCGCGTGGATGTGGAGTTCGTGGTTGAGCTAGATTTGAAGATCGGCGGCGATTCGGTGGATTTCGAGCTTCCTTGAGGTAGGGGGACGAATCCTTACCCTCTTTCTAGCATTCCCCGTGATTTCTAGGCCGTGGAGAGGCCGAGAGGGGCTAGATTCATGCCGGGAGGGTTATTTCCATCTTTGGGGTTTGAGCGCCGGATCCGTCGATTCGTGGGATTTTTGATCGATTTGGGGGCTCTAGATGCATGCTAGGTCGTTGTGGGGGTGATTCCCCATTGTTTTCCCTTCACCAAAGGGGGTGAATGGGCGTGGTTTTGTGATTTCCGGCCGTAGTTCGCGAACCGGGCTCGGCCCAATGTCGCGCTATAGTCCAGTGGCGCGTTCTTGATGAACGCGCTGTGTCGTCCGAGCGTGTCCGTCGGAGAAGACGAACAGTAAGGCGGTGGGGAACGCGCCTGGTTCGGGTAGCGCGATCTCCAGATCGCGCTATCCAAGACTAGCGCGTTCATATTGAACGCGCTAGCCTTGGGCAGCGCGACATGGAAGATCGCGCTAGCCAAAGCTAGCGCGTTCTTCGGTGTCGCGCTAGGGATACCTAGCGTGACCTTTTCCCTTCCCCGAACCGCGTTTTGCGGGTAGCGTGACCTCCGGTTGGATGAGTTATGGACTCGGTTGTGGCATGTGGCCCTAGGGATGCCGTGGGCAGCAAGTGAGAGCCACAGGGGCGTTCGGGGTTCCTCGGAGAATCAGTTACCTCGGTAAGAGTGCCGCGTGACTTGAGGGACGGTCGGACCTCATGCGTGTCCCCGGCTTCCGTACCTACCGTAGGATCATCGAGAGTCTGTGCTAGGGTTTGATCGGTGGTTTCTGTGGATTAGTCCTTACTTCCAGTGACCTGTCCACTAGTCGTAGCTTCTTGCGCATGCGGGTGCGGACCCACCTGGGAGTGGTGGAGAGCGAGACCCAGTGCGACGCGGTTTTTAGGCTGGTTACCGTAGGGCCCCTTGCCTTTGCCACCAGAGTCCGGTGGGGGGGAAAACCAGCTAGAGGACCCGACCTAGAGCAGATGGTCTGTGCGTGCACACGTAGTTGGGGGCTTGGGACACGCACTGACGAGTGCGACCCCAGCTAGTCCTTGTTGTGTGGTACTTGTTGCGTGTCTGAGTCTTACGCCCGGGGCGTTGTAGCTAGACACTTGTGACGCGGTGTAAGACGTCAGGGGACGCATCCGGTCGTTCTTCTTGTGGATGGTGCTCCTGTTCACTGGCAGGCGTGGACTCGTGTTTTGTCGGCCCGAGGTTCCGTACTACAGTACCGTTAGAGTAGACGACTTTTCCGTTTATTTACTTTAGCTTGTCGGTTCTACCGTACTCTCGGTTGGTAGGGTTGTCTTCTTCTTCCTCGTTTTTCGTGCGAGGTGGGGATTCGCGGGATCCCTACTGGGCTAATGAGATGAGGCTCACCCCTGCTCTTCAGGTGAGGCGGGGTCGGCGGGAGGCGCGGCCGAGTTTCAGCGTGGGTCTTCCAGCCAGGGTTAGTTGCCAGTCTGCCAGAGCCGGGGGATGCCCCGCGTAGTTGTACTCCGGGGGATGCCCCGTGTTGTTATACGCCGGGGGGTGTAGTTGTACTTTCCTTCCTGTTGACTGTACTTTCTTTTGGACATGAGACACTGTGGACCTTGTAGCAGTTTGATTTATTTATATTATTATGTGCATTTCCTTTTTGATTATTGTGCTATCTCTGTGGACGTTGCAGCTTCTCTTATACCCCACACCACTCCTTTCTACCCTTCCGAGTCTTCGGGCTCGTGGGTTGGCGGGCCGAGATTCGAGACGCGCCGGTTCCTTTCCGGTACTCGGATCCTCGGGTCGTCACAGCTGGTATCAGAGCGAGGTTGTGGAGGTACACCGGAACTTGGAATGAATTGCAGTGGTCCATAAGGTCCATGAATGTCCTGTACAGTCGACGACTGGCTTAGGGTCGTGTGTTTTATTGATTTCCGATGCTTTTTCTTGATGCCAGGTGTGTTATGGCGTCACGGAGGAGGACTCGCGCCCAGCAGGGAGAGTCTAGTGGTGGTCCAGAGGAGCAGAGCAGGGCTTCAATTTTCGAGGGTGTATCTAGAGATGCGAGAGCTCCAGGGATGGACGATTTATTCCGAGGCATGTTCGAGTATGTGTTTCAGCAGCGGCAGGGAGGTCAGCAGCAGGGAGGTCATCAGCAGCAGGGTGGCGAAGCTGGTGAGGATCAGGCTCGAGGTGGTCGCGGTCCTGTGCTGAAGGAGTTTTTGCTGTATCAGCCTCCTTCTTTTGGTGGGCAGTCAGATCCTGAGGTGGCCAGAGAGTGGCTGGATGATGTGCAGCGGATTTTCAGTGCGATGGAGTGTCCCCTGGAGGAGCAGGTGGCGCTGGCCACTCATCGTCTTCAGGGATCGGCCCGTACTTGGTGGACATCGGAGTGGGTTCAGTGTTCCGATCTCGTCCTCTTCGGCAGATCGTGTGGCAGGAGTTCGTCACGGCGTTCGAGCGTGCCTTCTGTCCGTCTTTTGTCAGGTCGCAGAGGTTGCGAGAGTTCATGGAGCTGACTCAGGGTGACATGACGGTGATGGAGTACCGTGCCAAGTTTATCGAGTTGGGCCGTTATGCTCCTCATATCATGGCGGACGAGGAGGTGAAGACCGATCAGTTTGTTGGTGGTCTGAGGCTAGAGTTGAGGCACCATCTTCTTGCGTCGGGTTTGACCAGTTTGGATGCGGCATGTAAGGCAGCAGCGGCGCTGGAGAGAGATTTGCAGAAGGTTCAAGGGCAGAGCAGTGCTAGTCAGGTGCAGGCAGATTTCAGCCAGCCGACAGGGATGCAGCAGCAGAGTACCGCCCAGCTCTCAGCAGGTGGATCAGTGGCGACACAGACTGCGGCTCCGGCGCCAGGTTCATCCTTCAAGTCGAAGCTTAAGAAGTTGCTTAAGGAAGCTGGTTTTAGCAAGAGGCGTCAGGATCGTAAGGAGTCGGGGCAGGAGTCGTTGGGCAGTGTTCAGCAGCCGATGGCTTTTCAGCGTCAGAGTTCGATGACTGGTTCGCGGGATGGCTGTCCCAGGTGCGGTGGTTCTCATCCAGGCAGACCGTGTTCGGCGCCCGTGATTTGCTTCAGGTGGGACCAGGCAGGGCACATGGCACGTGACTGTCCGCAGAGACCGCGCCAGCCGCACGAGTTTCAGCAGCAGTAGCAGTTTCGGCCCCAGCAGTCGTCAGCACAGCCACATCAGTACCAGCAGCAGGGACAGTTCCCTCAGTTGGCACGGTCAGCTACTGGGGGTGGGTAGAGATCCCGAGGCAGAGTGACTCATCTGACCAGGGCGGAGGCTGAGACATCGCATTTGGTGGAAGGTACCCTCTCGATTTTGGGTTGTGCGGCTCGTGTTTTGTTCGATTCAGGTGCCTCTCATTCGTTCATCTCGGAGGTTTTCGCTCAGAGCGTGGAGGACCCGGTGACCGAGGTGTCCTGTGACTTGGCGTCAGAGTTGCCTACCGGTGACTTCATGATCACCCCGTACTACTTTGAGAAGGTACCTGTGTGGGTGGAAGGGCGGAACTTGCCGGTTAGACTCTACGCGTTACCGCTTCAGGACTTCGATGTGATTTTGGGCATGGATTGGCTCGAGGCTCATCAGGCCTTGGTGGATTGTGGCTCGAAGAAGGTCTACTTCCGACAGCCCCGTGGACCCACCTTCTATTTTCAAGGTATTCGGTCTTCCTCTTCCCGCTTGCTTATTTCGGCTTTCCGTGCGCATCGTTTGCTTGATGCAGGTTGTCAGGGTTTTCTCGCATCCGTGGTTTTGGTCGAGCGGCAGGGCCCTGAGGTAGAGGACATTCCTGTCGTGTGCGAGTTTCCTGATGTTTTCCCCAAGGAGCTACCAGGGTTGCCACCGCAGCGAGAGATTGATTTCGTGATTGAGGTGGTGCCGGGTACGGCGCCTATGTCGAAGGCCCCTTATCGGATGGCGCCTGCTGAGTTGCGAGAGCTGAAGACGCAGTTGCAGGAGTTGCTGGCCAAGGGGTATATTCGTCCTAGTTATTCCCCGTGGGGTGCGCCGGTATTGTTTGTGAAGAAGAAGGATGGTAGTTTGAGGCTGTGCATCGACTACCGTCAGTTGAACCAGGTGACTGTTAAGAACAGGTATCCGTTGCCGCGGATTGATGACTTGTTCGATCAGCTTCAGTCGGCCCAGGTGTTTTCGAGGATCGATTTGAGATCGGGTTATTACCAGTTGCGGATCCGAGAGTCGAACGTAGATAAGACGGCGTTTCGGTCGAGGTATGGGCATTATGAGTTCTTGGTGATGCCGTTCGGGCTCACCAATGCCCCCGCAGCATTCATGGACTTGATGCATAGGGTGTTTCGTCCGTACTTGGACCAGTTTGTGGTCGTGTTTGTGGACGATATCCTTGTATATTCGCGGTCTACTGAGGAGCATGTACATCATTTGAGAGCGGTATTGCAGACCCTGCGCGATCACCAGTTGTATGCGAAGCTCAGCAAGTGCGAGTTCTGGCTTCGTGAGGTGCACTTTTTGGGGCACGTGATTTCTGGTGAGGGTGTTTCCGTGGACCCGGCTAAGGTCGAGGCTGTGGTTCAGTGGCCGAGGCCGAGTTCTGTCACGGAGATTCGGAGCTTCTTGGGGCTTGCGGGCTATTATCGGAGGTTTATTCAGGATTTTTCCCGTATTGCGACCCCGATGACCAGACTTACGCGGAAGGAGGTGCCGTTCGTCTGGACAGAGGACTGTGAGCGGAGCTTTGTGGAGCTGAAGAGATTGCTGACCACTGCTCCAGTTTTTGTGTTGCCGTCTGGCTCGGGTGGTTTTGTGGTATGTACAGATGCTTCCGGGGTAGGTCTCGGTGCTGTGTTGATGCAGCATGGGAGAGTTGTGGCGTATGCGTCGCGGCAGTTAAAGCCACATGAGGCGAACTACCCTACTCATGATCTTGAGTTGGCAGCGGTGATCTTCGCTCTGAAGATTTGGTGGCATTATTTGTACGGCGAGCAGTTTGAGCTCTTCACTGATCACCAGAGTTTGAGGTATGTGTTCACGCAGAAGGACCTTAACCTCAGACAGAGGAGATGGATGGAGTTCATGAAGGATTATGATGTTACTCTGTCATATCAGCTTGGTAGGATGAATGTCGTGGCTGATGCTCTGAGTAGAAGAGTGACGATCAGTCAGATGTTGTTGAGGAAGTGGAAGCTTTGGGAGCAGGTTCCGACCATGACTTTTAGACTCAAGGTCCCGCAGGACCAGGGTTCGGCTGTCCTTGCGAGTCTGACTGTCACGCCCGCGGTGCGTCGACAGGTGACTGAGGCCCAGCGAGCGGACCCCGAGCTACCCCGTATTCTGTCGATGGCCGAGGTGGAGTTTGGTGAGGATGGAGCTGTGAGATTCAGAGGTAGGTTGTACGTTCCGGTCGAGGGGCAGGTACGGCGCACGGTTTTGCGTGAGGCTCATGGGAGTCGGTATGCCATACACCCCGGATCGGCTAAGATGTACCAGAACCTGAAGAGGTAGTTTTGGTGGCCTGGCATGAAGAGAGATGTGGCGGAATTTGTGGCCAAGTGTTTGACCTGTCAACAGGTGAAGGCAGAGCATCAGCAACCAGGAGGCACACTTCAGCCCTTGGATGTTTCTGCTTGGAAGTGGGACCATGTGACCACTGATTTTGTGGTTGGATTACCGAGGATGTCCAGTGGGGAGGATAGTATCTGGTTGCTAGTGGACAGACTGACGAAGACGGCGCGATTGCTGCCGGTCAAAGTCAGTTGGAGCGTGCAGCGTTTGGCTCGGTTGTATGTGGAGCGGATCGTCCCGTTGCATGGAGTTCCTATCTCTATCGTGTCCGATCGTGACCCCCGTTTCACTTCTGGATTCTGGAGGAGCTTCCAGAGGGCTCTAGGCACTGAGTTGGCATTCAGCTCGGCCTATCATCCTCAGTCGGACGGTCAGTCTGAGCGGACCATTCAGACTTTGGAGGACATGATGCAAGCGTGTTGCTTGGAGTGGCAGGGGAGTTGGACCCACCATCTGCCATTAGTGGAGTTTGCCTACAACAACAGCTACCATTCGAGCATCGGTATGGCGCCCTATGAGGCGTTGTATGGGCGACCTTGTCGGACATCGCTTGATTGGTTCGAGGTGGGCGAGCGTGCCTTGACCGGACCAGATTTGGTGCAGCAGTGCGTTGAGGTGGTGCATCTCGTTCGGCAGAAGATGTTGGCAGCTCAGAGCCGGCAGAAGAGTTATGCCGATCGTAGGAGGCGACCTCTCAGCTTTGCTGTGGGAGATCGAGTTTTCTTGAGAGTGTCTCCCATGAAGGGCGTAATGCGCTTCGGTAGGCGTGGGAAGGTGAGTCCCCGCTACGTTGGTCCCTTTCCCATCGTTGAGCGTGTTGGGGAAGTTGCTTATCGGTTGCAGCTACCTCCGGAGCTTTCCACCTGCATGATGTATTCCACGTGTCGATGCTTCGGAGGTACATGCCCGATGATTCTCATGTTCTCGAGGATGCCGTTTGGCCTGAGGTGACCCCAGATCTGTCCCTTCCGGAATTTCCTGTTCGCATTGAGGATCGGCGAGAGCAGCGCCTGCGGAACAAGGTTATTCCTCTGGTTAAGGTGGTCTGGCAGCGTCATTCTGGCGACGAGGCATCTTGGGAGCGCGAGGACGAGATGCGGGAGTTGTATCCTTATTTGTTTGTGTGAGTCTTTCCCCCGTCCTTATGCCTTATCCTTGAATTTCGAGGACGAAATTCGTTTAAGGGGGGAGGGCTGTAATGTCCCGGATCTTTCGGATCCTTCGTTATGGGTCCCGGATCTGGTTTGTCAGGGTGTTCGACCCTGTTGTATCCGAAATTTCGTTTCGGACATCTTTCGTGTTCGGATCGGCGCGATCCGGAGTCGTTTCGGAGGCCCAGAGTGTGTCCGCGGTTTTTCCGTGCGCGTTTTCCGATTTCCGCGTACGGGTTTCGGCGAGTCCTTCGGAACCTGGTAGCGGGTGAACCGGGTCGTTCATTAGCCCGCGAGTGGTACCGTTGCGACCAACGCGTCGAGACGGTCGAGGAGGTGTATTTTTCTATTTTTCGGTATTTTTGGCATTTTTCAGATTTTCTATTTAAAGTATTTTTCTTTTTCTTTTTCTTCCCTTTTTCTTCTTCCTTCTTTCCCCTCCCGTGAGCGCGCAACGGTCACCTCCCCTTTTTCCCCTCCTTGCCCGTTGGAACCTCGCGGCGGCCCCTTCCCCTCCGGCGACGGGTGGTGGACCTTGGCGGCAGCGCGGTGACGACGGCGGCGGCGAGAGGATCGCGGCGGTGCCCCCATTGGCACGTGGATGTGGAGTTCGTGGTTGAGCTAGATTTGAAGATCGGCGGCGATTCGGTGGATTTCGAGCTTCCTTGAGGTAGGGGGACGAATCCTTACCCTCTTTCTAGCATTCCCCGTGATTTCTAGGCCGTGGAGAGGCCGAGAGGGGCTAGATTCATGCCGGGAGGGTTATTTCCATGTTTGGGGTTTGAGCGCCGGATCCGTGGATTCGTGGGGTTTTTGATCGATTTGGGGGCTCTAGATGCATGCTAGGTCGTTGTGGGGTGATTCCCCATTGTTTTCCCTTCACCAAAGGGGGTGAATGGGCGTGGTTTTGTGATTTCCGGCCGTAGTTCGTGAACCGGGCTCGGCCCGATGTCGCGCTATAGTCCAGTGGCGCGTTCTTGATGAACGCGTTGTGTCGTCCGAACGTGTCCGTCGGAGAAGACGAACAGTAAGGCGGTGGGGAACGCGCCTGTTTCGGGTAGTGCGATCTCCAGATCGCGCTATCCAAGACTAGCGCGTTCATATTGAACGCGCTAGCCTTGGGCAGCGCGACATGGAAGATCGCGCTAGCCAAAGCTAGCGCGTTCTTCGGTGTCGCGCTAGGGATACCTAGCGCGACCTTTTCCCTTCCCCGAACCGCGTTTTGCGGGTAGCGTGACCTCCGGTTGGATGAGTTATGGACTCGGTTGTGGCGTGTGGCCCTAGGGATGCCGTGGGCAGCAAGTGAGAGCCACAGGGGCGCCCGGGGTTCCTCGGAGAATCAGTTACCTCGGTAAGAGTGCCGCGTGACTTGAGGGACGGTCGGACCTCATGCGTGTCCCCGGCTTCCATACCTACCGTAGGATCATCAAGAGTCTGTGCTAGGGTTTGATCGGTGGTTTCTGTGGATTAGTCCTTACTTCCAGTGACCTGTCCACTAGTCGTAGCTTCTTGCGCACGCGGGTGCGGACCCACCTGGGAGTGGTGGAGAGCGAGACCCAGTGCGACGCGGTTTTAGGCTGGTTACCGTAGGGCCCCTTACCTTTGCCACCAGAGTCCGGTGGGGGGGAAAACCAGCTAGAGGACCCGACCTAGAGCAGATGGTCTGTGTGTGCACACGTAGTTGGGGGCTTGGGACACGCACTGACGAGTGCGACCCCAGCTAGTCCTTGTTGTGTGGTACTTGTTGCGTGTCTGAGTCTCATGCCCGGGGCGTTGTAGCTAGACACTTGTGACACGGTGTAAGACGTCAGGGGACGCATCCGGTCGTTCTTCTTGTGGATGGTGCTCCTGTTCACTGGCAGGCGTGGACTCGTGTTTTGTCGGCCCGAGGTTCCATACTACGGTATCGTTAGAGTAGACGACTTTTCCGTTTATTTACTTTAGCTTGTCGGTTCTACCGTACTCTCGGTTGGTAGGGTTGTCTTCTTCTTCCTCGTTTTCCGTGCGAGGTGGGGATTCGCGGGATCCCTACTGGGCCAATGAGATGAGGCTCACCCCTGCTCTTCAGGTGAGGCAGGGTCGGCGGGAGGCGCGGCTGAGTTTCAGCGTGGGTCTTCCAGCCAGGGTTAGTTGCCAGTCGGCCAGAGCCGGGGGATGCCCTGCGTAGTTGTACTCCGGGGGATGCCCCGTGTTGTTATACGCCGGGGGATGTCCCGTGTAGTTGTACTTTCCTTCCTGTTGACTGTACTTTCTTTTGAACATGAGACACTGTGGACCTTGTAGCAGTTTGATTTATTTATATTATTATGTGCATTTCCTTTTTGATTATTGTGCTATCTCTGTGGACGTTGCAGCTTCTCTTATACCCCACACCACTCCTTTCTACCCTTCCGAGTCTTCGGGCTCGTGGGTTGGCGGGCCGAGATTCGAGACGCGCCGGTTCCTTTCCGGTACTCGGATCCTCGGGTCGTCACAGTCGTGGCGCAGCAGACTGAGATGGTTGTTTCGATGCTACCGAAGGCTACTCAATTGAAATGATAATATATTCAATTACCAATGAAATACAACATATAAATGTGGAAATGGTAATATAATTTCACTTCTCTAAATGATGAACTCCCCCTAACCTCTCTAGAAGTGGATAACCTTCTGGGTTCCGTAGATATTGAATGTTGCGGTGTATCAACCCGGGACCACTGTTCATTTGTCGGCTCGCCCTACAATATATTTCTTACATCATCATACATAGATATATGCCTACGCTCTAATCAAATATGCGATTCGATTTGTATATATTATTTCAACTGAGCTAGCGGTGGATGCTGAATTGCTGGAGGTTGCATCAATCGCTCCGATGCTGTATCATCGTACACATACGATGTGTCTCCACCCCCAATGATGAGTTCTTCATCTAAATTAACCTCCTCATCACGTCCCGTTGCTGACTCGTCACCACCCATCTGCACATTGATGTCATCTCCCTCCTCCACTGCCTGCTATACAGCTGTTGCGAGAAAAGTATTAGGTCGTAATCGTCGTCAAGTTCTACCTCACGACGCTCTCCTCGTCAAGTTCTCCTCGTCAAGTTCTGCCTCACGACGCTCAGTTGTGGCTCTTGCAACCTATGAAACTATAGGGTCATCATCGTCTCGCAAGTACACAGCATCTCTTGGGTAGTAATCTCCCTCTTCTCTCCTTATATCCATCTGCACATGCCGATCCTTTAGCTTTATGTTGTAATGAGCATACACAATTTTGTCCAGCATGCGGTGTGTTAGCATATTCCTCAGCTTAGTATGTAAGAAGGAGAATGTCGACCAATTCCGTTCACACCCTCTCGATGAGGATGTCTGTGATAGAACTCTCATTGCAATCTTCCTTAATGTCGGTGCACTTGTGCCGTAATTTAGCCACCACTCAGCTGTGATTAAGGCATATGACGTCGAATATAATAATTAGATGTAAAAATTACTTGTCGAGCTATACAATGTGCATTGTGAAGATACATTACCTGCATCGAGTCTGTAACGGCTGGTCACGACATTAGGTGTCGCAAATGAACCAATTGCCTCTCTAAATATTTTCATATACATTATCGAAAATAATAAGTACATACTTCATTTCATATTCTCAATGACAAAATATCCAAGTATACCTCATTCAACGCATTAGCAGCATCTGTTGGCCTGTGAGATAAACGATCTACCACAATGTTGACAGATTCTATCAAAGTATAGTCAAAAGCGAGGCCCCAGCATATTGAAAGATCGCGTGTAGGTAGTACGCTGCAATCACAAGATGGTGTAACATTTTTGTATCATCTGAAGATCGCGACTCATTTCTTGTTAGAGAATGTAAATGTTTACCTGCCATGTGAAAATCGCGGCTCATTTGCTTGTCCCATCTGTCCTCCACAATCTCTAAGATGGTGGGTCCATATTTCTTGGACGTCTCAAGAATCTTCCACTTTACAGCTTCACTTTTACTGTACACCAACACCATGGTTGGTACTCTATCCCCATCCACACATCTCAGTACCTCATACAGTGGCTCTATCAATGATACTAATATCTTCACTCTATCCCAAAAGTTACTGGTGTTGACGATCCCCTCAATCTCCCCTACTTCACGTGAAGCAGCAAAAGAGGAACTCAGCCAAGTCTCACCTCTAAACATTTGCTTCAACCCATCCTTGTGCTTCAGAAGGATCTGCAATGCGATATAGTTGGTGGTAAATCGTATGATGCCGGGCCTCAACAGTTCGTTGCCACAATGTTCTCTCATCCATGCCAATACAAGTGTGTAGTTGTAAATATATTTCGTGACTTTTTGTGCCACATCAACCACATATTTGACTACACGAAGCTGACCAATCTCTTTCAACATCAGATCTACACAGTGTGCTACACAAGGGGTCCAGAAAATGTATCGTCTCGTCCTCATCAGCTCCTCCCCAGCCTTCTTATAGTTTGAGCCATTGTCTGTCACCACTTGAATAATGTACTCCTCTCCGATCTCGGTCACCACTTATTCCATCAATGATAAAATATATTGGTAACTGTGGACTTGGCTTGACGCATCCACTGATCTGTGGAAGAAAACCCGTCTGTCACAATAAATAAGAAAGTTGATCAGACTACTTTTTGTGGTACCTGACCATCCATCACACATTAGTGTGACTCTGTACTTTGATCACTTTTATTTGAATGAGTCAACATAACTCTTGATCTCAGCAACTTGTTCATCAAGATATATGCCGGCCAACTTTCTTACTGTAGATGGTTGCACGTGTAACCCAAGAACTTGTGCTTCCTGAAACATTGGCTTGTAGTAAGGACTGTTGGCCGCATTGAAAGACAGACCAGCGTGGTGCCACCATTTTACAACGGCCTGTCCAAGTTTCCATTTAGGCCCCTTCTGGCCATATGCATCATCCACCCTCGTTTACTTGCCATGCTCTCGGGATAGTGCACTGGGCTCCACATCCTCAATGTTGATCGATTGTGTCATTTTTCTTTGTGAACCCGAGACACCAGTGAAATAACTCCTCATGCCCCGTGGTTGTCGAGTCGTAGATGAACCACGACTGCCTGATGCTCCGGTCCTTGCCGCCTCGCGGCTTCGCACTCTCGTCTCCTCAGGATGTCTTGTCTCATCTCTACTTTGACGTACTGCCTCACGAAACTCCGCTTCATATGGATCATTCACCGTGACAAACACATTAGGCTGGTCAGTAGACCTTTGTTGGTCTTCGTCACTAGTTGTCCATGCGCATTCATCCTCGTCGCTGCCGCTTGCTCTTCGACTAACTGTTGCTTCATCTCTTTTCTTCTTATTTTCTTTTTCTTGCATCTAAACTCTCTTCTCCCGCAGGTGCCTGGCCATTGCAAGTTTTACATCTCTAGACACATGGGTACACCCAGCAACCTCAGAGTATCCTGCACCGGCTCCCCCTGTCAAGTGCTTCTTCAACCGAGACACACCTCCTCCCCGGTGTTCTGTTTTACAGTAGTTGCAACGCCAACACCTACGGTTCCCATCAAACACAACTCAGTGTGACCATCCAATGTTATTTGGTCATTCCTTAGGGACCATAGAGTGCTTAACTGTATCTCCTAAATTTAAGAAATAAAAATTCTAAATATCACTAAATTTGTTAATGAACTAATATAAATTAAAAATATTTTAATTTTTTAGTAAATTAAAGTTGTACAGCTATCGAATATAATATACAAGTAAACCATGTATGATTTTGCCAAAAATAAGAAATTTCATTATTCTACATCTACAACTAACAAATTTAAGTAGTAAGTCTAAATTCAAAGTAAATTTTTTTTACAAATATAATTTAATAAAAATAATATCATTATTTCTACAACATGTAAAACTAAATGTATTATTTAGCACATCTAAATTAATTTTATAATTTTTGTAACAAATATAATTTTAATAAAATTAATAAATTTTTCTCTACAACATGTTAAACTAAAAGCATTATTTAATACATAGTAATTACATCTACAATTTTTGTTATAAATAAATTTTAATTAAAATAATAAATTTAATTCTACAACATGTAAAAATAAATATATTATTTAATACATCTTAATTAAATCTTTAATTTTTTATACAAATTAAATTTTATATAGAATCATCGAATACAATTTACAATCCGTAAATTTATCTATAAATTTAAAATCATTTGTAAAATATTTATCACTAAATTTAAATTTAAAACATCTACAATTAAATGAATTAAATAATATAGCAAAAATAAATTTTAAAAAAATAACAAAATCTAAACTTAAATTTTTATAACTAACAAAATTAAATCTATTTAAACTAAAAATTTAATAATTTTTTTAATCCCCCCAACCCCACCTCCCCGGCGCCCACCGTCCCCCACCGCCCCCCCAGCCCCACCTCCCCCACCCCCAGCCCCGTCCCCCTCCGTCCCCCACCACTGCAACGGTGGCAGACGCCCCCCATCTCCCCCACCTCCCTCACCCCCCCCACCGGCGCTACAACGGTGGCAGACGCCCCCCCTCCCCCACCCCCAGCCCCGTCCCCCGCTGTCCCCCACCACTGCAACGGTGCAGACGCCCCCACCATCTCCCCCACCTCCCTCACCCCCCACCGGAGCTGCAACGGTGGCAGACGCCCCCCCTCTCCCACCCCCACCGGTTACAGCGGTGGCAGACGCCCCCCTCCCTCCCTCACCCCCACCGGCGCAGCGACGGTGGCAGACCGCCCCCTCCCCCCTCACCCACACCCACCGGTGCAGCGACGGTGGCAACCCCCCTCCCCCACCCCCCACCCCCACCCCACCGACGGCGACAGAACGCCCTTGCGCGTCCGTCACCCCCCCCCCTTCGTCCCCCCACCGACGGGATCCGTCCCCCACCGGCCAGATCAGCCCCCCTCCACCCTCCACCGCCCTCCCACGGTGCCTCACTGACCACCCTCCCCATTTAATAAAAAAAAGAAGAAATGAGAGCACCTACCTCCGATCGCCGGTCCTCTCCGCCCCAGAGCCGCCGTCCACTGCTGCTGACCAGCGTCCACCGCCGCTCTGCAGCGTCCACCGCCGCTCTGCACCGCTGCATCGCCGCTCTACACCGCTGCACGCCATGGCCAGATGGTTGCAGAAGCGCCCCGGCCCGGCCAGTTAAATGGGCGAACTAGCATGATCCCATCGACCCGCACGTCCCGCCTCGGACCGATCCGGTACGCGGCGGGACGCACGGGACCATGCGGTCTAGTGTGTCCTGGCCACTACCCCCAACCCGTCCGTCCCGCCGCCCGCCTGGGTTGGGTCGGGTCGTACGGGTCGGTGCGGGTCGGGGCAGGACGGCAAACCCTGCCCTAAACAGTCCAAGATGTTTACTCCGGTTCCTCATCCTTTTGCAACAATAAAAGAAATCTTACTGCATTCTATTTTAACTTTTTAGCAAAATATCTTCCTTATAAATTTATGTGTAAAAGTATCCTTCTTAATTTCACATGAATTTAAACAACTTTCTTATATCAGCTAGGCTTTTCCAAACCGTTCCAGGACGGCCCGAATCGGCCGTCCCGTCCCATCCCAGCCACAGACTGGGACGACCGGTCTGTGGGATGCAACCAGGACGTGTTATATATTATTTTAATTTTTTTATGACAAATATATTTTGTAGGCTGGTTGGTTGAGGATCTGATGTTTGAACGTGAGATAGATCTTGAGTTCGAAACACACGATTGACGCATTTTTGTGGATTTTTTATAAAAATTTTTTAATAAAAAATATTCAAAACAACGACGAAGGTGAGATTCGAATCGGAGGCCTCCATTAGAACAACCACGCACGTAACCAACTGAGATACAAATATTTTTGAGTTATATTATTGAATAACATATATATATAATATAACTTTTTTTATCTCGGTACGCAACGGTACCGACCCGTCCCGTCCCAGTGAAAAACGGGGACAGACGGGATGGACGGTCTGTCAAACCCTGATATCAGCCATGGTTCGCCAACTCGGTTCGACTCGGGTCGACTCGGGCGTACCGTACTGGATCAGGGGAGAAACGGTCCATGATCCGACTTCGATCGGGCGAGTCATAAACCCTGTGATGGACTCGTTTCTGATCGTCCCGACTCTCGTAGGTCGGACGGGTCGGATACGACCCGGACCCGAGTCGACGCGATCCGAAGCGCCCGATACTTACCGAAGGCAGTCGTTCGCAGCAGTCAGTTCGTCACGTTGCAGACGCCAGATGACGTCCCGTTCGCCCTGTTCGTTGCAGACGCCGGCGATTGCTTCGTTCTCGACGTGGAAGAAGACGATTAGAGGCAGATTCATAATCGGAGAAGGATTAGGAGCTAGATTGTGGCGCTTTTCTGTGCATTGGAGGTGATTTTAGCGGATCAAACGGTGACTATCGAAGGTAAACCCTAAACCCGATTTCTTCGAGTTCTAGGTCTAGATTTGAGTTTTTTGTGCGATTTTTGTGTATTAGTTGATGTGAAATCATGTTGTAAGTGTTTTAAGTTAGATTTGCACACGTTCGCCTCTTCATTTGCACAGATTTAGGGTACATTCAAATTTTAGAAAAAAATTTAATAATTTTTAAAAAATAGGGAAAAATTATAAAATGCTTAATCAAGGTAAAGGATGTGTGAGCATTAATTTTTTTGACAATGATCGATATAATTAATTTTTACATAAAAATACTTTTATAAACGGATTTTTTTCATCGATATATTGGGTTAAATATAAAGAAGTAGAAATAAAGAGATAAATATATGATTGGAGTGAAATAGTTAAAAAAAGATTGAGTATTTTATTATTTTGTTAAGTTAGTTAAATGATGACTAGGGTTATACGAGAGATTTTAGTAGAGTGCTAGCAACCATGCACGCCAAGATTATTTTTGTAAGCACCATGATAAGAGTAGTCAGTAAGAATAATATGAAAATACGTGACAATATTATAAATAAAATTATAAAAAATATTTTGCACAAATCTCTTTTATTTTTCATAAAAACATGTAAGATTTGATGCCGAGTGTGCACGCCCGGAGATGGGCTCTATTATAAATCAATCTTAGTCCTAACAAATAATTAAAATGAAAGTATTGCTTTTTTCTTAACGACAAATCTGGTAGAGAGTTAGGTATTTTGTGAGTTAACTTAACCCACTTAAGTTACTTCAGGATGAATTTATTTTTGATTTAATAGGAGTGAAGTTAATTCGAAAGTAAGGAGGTGGACTAATCTACTTTAATCCTGTATGATTTGATAGATAATGTATTAACTTGGTAATAACGACAGTTAAAATGTCACATTTGTCCATACTTTTTGATATTTTAATCTATTGATATATTATCACATTAATTTTTAATTTAAAAATATGTTTAATAAATAACATAATTATTATCACTAATTAAAATTTAAGAGACATAAATATCATTAATTATGAGTTTAGGATACTAAACATCTCAATATTTTTATTTTTAAAATTTTAAATATATTTTATAAAATGAATGTACCTTTAAAATATTTTCATTAAATAATATAATTAATCTTACAAATTTAATTTTAAAAGATAGAAATGTCATTAATTATGAGTTTAAGTTGTTGTTAATATTAACACTTGTATTTTATTTATTTATTAAATATAATAAATATATTTTTAAATAAAATATTATGTAAATATTTTTAATAAATAATATATTTAAAATTAAAAATAAAGTATTATTAATTAATTATGATTTAAATTACTGTTCATCTTACCATTTTTATGTTATTTTATTTTTAAAATAGTTTTATTTTATTCTATAAAATGGATATTTCTTGAAAATGAATATTTGATAAATAATATCATTAATCTCAGCAATTAAAATTTAAAATTTAAAATATAATTAATTATGAGTTGAAGTTACTATTTATCTTAAACTTTTTTATTTTATTATATTTTTAAATATTTTTATTATACTCTATAAAATGAATATAGCTTGAAAATATTTTTTTGATAAATAATATAATCCATATCACTAAACATTATTAATTATTAGCTCATGTTATTGTTAATCTTAAAAGGTTATATTTATTTTGGTTTTTATATATTTTGAATATATCATGTAAAATGAAAATATCTTGGAAATAATTTTTTTGATAAATAACATAATTAATCTCACTAATTAAAATCTAAAAGATATAAACTTCATTAATTATAGGTTTAGATTCTTGTTCATCTTAACATTTTTATGTTATTATTTTTTAAAATATTTTTATATATTATATTAAATAAATGTACCACTAAATATTTTTTTGATAAATAACATTATTAATCTCACCATTTAAAATTTAAAAGTCAGAAACATCTTTGAAAGTTACTATTCACTTTCATAATTTTATCTTTTAAAATTTTATAAATATTTTAATAGATTTTATTCCATTACAATAATAAAAACTTTGATAAAACTTAGCATTAATATTACTAACTAAAATTTAAATAAGGTAAAAGTTGTAATAGTTTAATGTGAAACATAATGAAATGAGAGAGAGAGAGAGAGTGTGTGTCTGGGAACAATTTTTTTTTAAAAAAACTCTTTCTAACTAAAAAATTATGTTGTGTTAATTTTTAATTTAAATTTTAAAATTGATAAAAATTGACACTTTTTATTTGACAAAAGTGTCATAATTTTTAAAATATATGTAGACATATTTGGCACACAAAAATATACATATTAACATAGGGAAGAGGGGAGGGAGAGGTCGGCGGGCGGGTGAGCGGACATAGAGAGAGGGAAGGGAGGCTGCGCCGTCCGCAGGGCAGGGGAGGGGGGGCGCAGGGGGAGGGGGGTCGGCCGCGGGGGAGGTGAGCCGCAGGGGCGGGGGGCCGCAGGGGGGAGGGGAGCCCGGGGAGGTGGGCCGGGGCCGCCGGGGAGTGGAGCCGCAGGGGGGAGGGGGGCCGGGGCCGTCGGGGAGAGCAGCCGCAGGGGGGAGGGGGGCCGGCAACGGGGGAGGGAGAACGGCCATGGGGAGGGGGGTCGGGGCACCCGGGGGACGGTCCCGCAGGGGGGATGGGGACCGGCTGCGGGGGAGGGGAGGGGAGCTGCGGGGGATGGGGGCCGGGGCCGTCGGGGGGGGGGGGGGGAGTCGCGGGGGAGGGGGGCCGGTCGCGGGGGAGGGAGAATGGCCAAGGGGAGTGGAGGGCCGGGGCCGCAGGGTAGGGGAACCGCGGGGGAGGGGGCTGCAGGGGGGAGGGGGGTCGGCTGCAGGGGAGGTGAGGGGAGCCGCAGGGGAGGAGGGGGGCCGGCCGGGGGGGGGGGGGTGGCGCCGACCGAGGGGGAGGGGAGGGATGGGGAGGTTGAACGGCCAAGGGGAGGGGGGAGGGGACGCATTGGGGAGGGAGAACGAGAGACGAACGATCTCAAAAAAAATTGATAGAGAGTTATTTTTTTTAATAATAGATTATAAAAGGATGAGATTCTCTTCCTAAAATTAAGGAGAGGAACATCAAACGAGGTTAGATGGGTCTACCTCTCTTATTTTTAAATTTGAGAGAAAAAAGAGAGAGAAAATAACAACCAAACACACTATAACTCATCTCTCTTTGTACGGGTTTCAAAATCTAAAATTAACTCTCACTCTAATCTGATTAACTTAATACTTTAATTAAATTATAAAAATAATTAACTCTTGAGTTAACTTAAGATTAACTCAACTACGTAGCTCCGCTTTGGTACGGGCTTAACACAGGAATAAACTCACTTTTGATGTAACTTAACCCTATTTACTTTGGCGGGAGCAGAATTTGATAATCTGCTTAAAAGTGTGATAAGTTGTCTTAAGTGGGTTTAACCTATCCCACCTCCATCGATAGGATATTTTAACCCAAGATCCTATCAAATTAAAAAGACACAACTCAAGAATATATAAACTCACTTATATTTAATCGAGACTTCTGTAATCCCGTACCAAAGCGGAGCGTAGTGTGGAATCGAAACTAAGTCATCGTCAGTTTATCACCCCTAACATAATATAAGATGTGAGTTAGTTATTTATTGCATACATTGGTGACCGTGCAGATATGACGGCATAAACTCTGACAAAAAGATTGCCCGTACGAGGAAGGTGTCGTCCCTTCGTGCTGAAGGAAACACCCCCCCCCCTCCCCTCACCCTTCGTTCTCTTTTTTTTTATTCCGCTTCTTCCCAGTTGCCACCCACGCGACGCTTTGTTCTTATTATTCCTCTTCCCACTCCCAACACACTTTACACTTTTGCCCTTTCCTCCGAATCAAAAGGTGCCAGTAATATCACTTCACTCGTGGGATTTGGTCGTAGCACACTTTTATTAGAATGCCCGGGCGACGCAAAGCCCTTCCGCCTCCCGGCGTTGTTTCATGTCTCGGCGGCTGCAGACAAGCAGCGTCAAAAGACGTCCGACCTCCATCCAGTTCCCAAGGGCACGGGGAGGTTACGGCCAGCGCGCCCACCCGTCTGTCCTCTATCACACACGCTCATTTACTTATTAAAATAAATAACATAGTAATTATGCTATTAAAATATTAATTATTATTATTATTTAATATTTATTTTTTTCACTTCTTTTCTCTCTCTCTCTCCATTTTATCTCACCCTCTCTTTTTCTCGCTATCGTTATTAGGGTTATCGCTAGATCCGGCCCAAATCGAGTTTAAGTCGACTCTACTCGAATCTGACTTATCAATATTAAAATTTAAATATAATCCGAATCCGAGACCGAACAAGTCCAACACTAATATTTTTCTTACAATTTTATTTGTAATATTATCCTTCTCATCTTCAAATTATTTTAATAACTTTTTTATATCAATGTAGTGTCAAAGTATCTCCGTACTAAAATTTTGTTGATGATTCAAAGAATATTTCATTTTCATTCATATATCTAAAATTTTAGATGAAAATAGTTTTTTAAAAAAACTATTTTCATCGGCATATTGTGCTCATGAGAGAGGAGAGACAAGCGTACGAACATAAAGAGAGAGTTTACCGAATATTAAGAGTATTTTAATATTTTGTTAGTCTCGTTAAAGGTGAACTAGTGTTGTATGCAAGATTTAAATAAAATGCTAACAATCGATCACCACGAGACAATTTTTAAAAGAAAGATATTTTTGTAAAAATCTCTTATATTTTACACACGTTTGGAAGGGAGATGTACGTACGACAAACTTTAATCCTCTGAAAATCATAGGGTAGTGTATTAATTTTGGTGAGAAGAGGATTTTCCGTTGGAGATATAACTCAGATACAAAAATATGCCAAGTTTTTTAAATCTCTCGAAATAATTTGAGACTTGTTTCTCAAGATTATCAATGATAAAAAATCTTTTACCATCTTACATATATTACGGAAGTAAATTTTACAAAACTGAACAAAAGTCGTCTCCGTTCCAAATGCATCCAAAGAAACATGTAAGATTTGCTTTGCACACACTGGTGATGGGTTCTGAGATGCACCTTGATCCTCACTAATTTTAAATTGATCAGATTATCTTTTTATAAGATACATTTAAAAAATTTTAAGATGTATGTAGTAATACTTTTAGGGGTAAATTGTGATCTTAAAATCTTCACCTCACAATAACCTGACAAAAAGATTATCCGTACAACAACGACGTCGGCGCCACTCCATTGGAAGGGCCTGGCGCCGCACCCGTTGTGTTCTTATCTAACGGCGCCACGGCGGGGGCGATATTGGATGCGCTCTTCCCTGGCGGCTGCAAAAGGAGCCAGCGAAGGCAGCGGCGTGAAAAGGCGTCCGAACTCCACCTCCCCGAGCGTTCGCGGTGACGGCCCGTGCCCCCCCACCTATCTCTCCATCGAGATTTGGGTAATAAGGTGCACATCTGGATTTAATTACATATTAATGTATAATAAATGAATATTTTAAAAAATTACAACTGAGTGTCATTCGATGATCATCTCATATTTTTTCTCTCTACTTTTTTAAAATGTAATATTTATATAAAATAAAAATTAATAAGATATTAAAATATTTGAAAATATTTTTTAGGGCGTGGGATCCTAAAATCCCTTCCCAACACATGCTTCAAAGGCTACGTCAAACCATTCACAGTGCAGGCTGTCCCAACTGTCGACATTTAACTTACGAAATCACTTGTATTCTCAAAACCGTTGGGTCTCAACGGTCTTTCCCTTTTTTTTTTCACGGGTGGTGCAACGACAAGAGACTATAATAAGAGAGGGTATTGGAGACGTAGAGGCCAGAGGTTCAAGTCTCCCGAAAATACTTGCACAAATGCCCTTAAATGAGTGGGGATCACCCAAACATGAGTGCCCCCAATCACGTGGGTATCTCGGCTCTCCCATTGGTGGGGGAGCAGTAGGATCGATCACGGAGACTGTCTCCCCAAGAAAAGAGTAGTAAACCACTGCTCTCATGAGTCTCAACTATCGATAGTTACTTGGCCACGTTTGAAAATTCCAACTCAAAATGGCGTTATACAACAATATCACCCCTGGCTTGTTTCATCGGCTATAAAAGGGGAGTCTCCGTGGCCTCCTTCAGGTATATAACACATGCGGGAACAAAGGCAATGATATCCCAACAATGGCTCTTATCCTCTTCGGTCAGGCTACTCTCGCACGCCATGCGTACTGTTTACTCCTGAAAATCTTCTGTCCGATTCTTTCTACTCGCTTATTGATTTAAAGTACCTCAGGGTTCTCATAAGGCACATCCACCTCAGTGAGAATTTATTTCTTATAAATTTGAATGAAGACCTCATCGTTAGGAGCGAAGACACATCTTATGTGTACGATGACGTAGCATGGGCGCGATTAAAGCAACCTCCATCAAATCCACGTCCACTGCTAGCTCTGGTGAAATAATATATACAAATCGAATCGCAACTTTGACTAGAGAGCGTAGGCATTTATCTATGTATGATGATGTAAGAAATATATTACAGGCCGATCTGACAAATGAAAACTGGTCTCGAGTTGCTGCACCGCGACATTCAATATCTACAGAATTCAGAAGGATATCCACTTCTAGAGAGGGTAGGGAGAGTTCGTCATTTAGAGAGGTGAATTTATAAGACTACAAGAAGATTTATATGCTATATTTTATTGCTAATTGAATATGTTGCTGGCTCAATTGTGTAGCCTTCGGTAACATCCAAACAGTCATCACAGTCAACTGCACTATGACACTCAACGTCTAAGGCACGCATTCAGTCGTCTCAGGTATACGCATACATATATATTTACTCTAACTTCTTATCTACTCGAACTTCTTATCTAAGAAAACCTCCGCTTCTCAGGCATCCAGAGGGACACAACATGCAGCAGATAAGCCGCCGCCTGCTCCACAGAAGAAGCAATCGTCGTAGACCACATTATTCAAGAGCAAAAAGGGCACACAACCACCAATAAATCTGATAGACATTGCAGAGTTGGAGACATTAGATCCCAATGCAGATGACGACACTCTCGAGCCATCTGTTGAGCCCCGCATCAGTGGGAGTCATGACTCCGATAACGACAGTACACTGACAGTGTCTTCATCCCATTGTCGTGGTGATTCTCAAGGTGGTCAACAGAGTCATCGTGGGGATACTAGTACTGGTGGAAGAGAGTACAGCAGTGGTCCAGGCAGAGGTCATGGGGGCCCCGAACGTGTGGTATGGACAGAGGAGCAGCACTTCACACATGCCATGCAAGATGAGGACCACGGCGCTCCACCTCCAGGGGCGAGGCGGGCAACTGATTATTGGGATCCCTACTATAGAAGTTATGTTACAGACAGTATCAGCTATCAAAACATGCTGTCTGATTTTGAGAGGATGAGCACACATGACTCTCCGGGATATGGAAGTGAGTATGGACGGTCATGACAGCAGCAGTCGATGTATCATGACGATTCTGAGAGAAGTAGTTCATTTTTCCCATCGTATCCATATCCCCATGCCCATGCTTTAATGCCACAATATACCAAAGGATACGGTCAGTCGTCACCTGCGCGCGCCATCGTCGGTCGTGTACTCACAAGGTTCCTAACAGTATGAATACTACGTACGCATGTACTGGGAGAACTATGCCGATTCCATGCGTTATTAAGACTATTTGTCCTATATGCGGAGCACATATAATATCAGATTGTTTGGAGATGGGATGTGGCCAAGTTTGAGCCCATATGATTAGGAGTATGTATCATTTGTTTATATTTATAAGTACCTATAATTTAATCGTAATTTTTTCCATTTCTTGAGTTTTACACTTATCATTCAAGTTACTAAAGTAAAATTTTACAACATTTGCAGGTCATCATAGACGAACGACGTCACCCTGCGTGGGAGCATGAGTATACTATTGATGGTGATCGACATGTGTACTGTAGATCCTACGGACATCGCGTCACCGTCATACACCGATTTGCAGAGCACTTTGCGGGAGTGGGACGGGATTGCCGTGCATGCTCCTTAATTCTAGAGGATGTCCGAGATTACTTTCGGACACATTTACGGGAGGGATATGTTTCTCGTAGTAGAGCCGGGGTATCGTCTTCTACGTCCAGGGTACCCCCATCACCAACACTGGGCCGATCAGGATCTTCCTCCATGTCCAGAGTTCGAGCATCACCAACACTAGTCGCACCAGTAGCAGATGATAGACTTGAATGTATAGATGCAGTAAGGACTTTTTTTAGAGAATTTCATATACCCTCCACCGCTGCACATGACCCATTATTTGTGCAGATGGTTACATATTTTCAGGCTCACCCACATGCACGTCCACCCACTAGGATAGAGTTAAATTATATGGGTCATGAGTTTCATATATCTGATTCTGATTGGGATTCGGGATTCACAGATGAGTCAGATGAGTGAGTCTTAACATTTTGTACTTTATGAGTAGAGTTGAATGCTGTCATTATTATGTATATGTTTGCTTTAACATATTAAGAAATCTTTTTTTCTCTGCAAATAAGATATTTAATTAAGAGGTGTAATATGTTATTTTTATGTAATTAATCATATGTAATTTAGTATGGATCTATGATCACAAAAAAATAATTGAACATTCTAATATTTTTAAATGCATATATTGACATCAGAGTTCAAATCTAGAGTGTAAAAATAAAAAAACGTGTGCGCTTCACGTTTTGACATGAGACATCAGTTAAAATTAAAACATCGAGCATGTGCGGGGTGTATTGCATCGTATTGATTTGTCAAAATTTATTTATAATTAATAAAAATATACATATAAATAATAAAATATAATTAACTTAGAATATTATTTTCTCTATCATCCTTTTCATTTATCTTCTAATAAAAAAAATTACCTAGCAAAAACAAAATTCTCTCTTGTCATCGGCCACGCGTTCGAGAATTACAATTGCGAGGATTCCAATGTCTAGAATTCTCGGTTTGTTCACCAACAAATGAGACTTATGGCATATCTCGATTTTGGGTTAGTTGAAAATATGGAAGAAAGAGAGGCAGAGAGAAAAATAAAGATGCCCTCTAATCTTTTGAAGTTGGTGGAAGAAGGATTATTGAGATTTTTCGTGACAAGAAATCAATCTATGGTCAGAGCATTGTACCAAAGATCGGATTATGTAATCTTCTCACCCACATGTTGCGTTCTCAAACGGGGCCATAGTCGTATATGGTCATTGTAACTTTTTAGATAATTATTAGTTAAACTAAAGCTTCCACTAGGATTAATGATAGCGAAGAGATTAAGTTGGGCTCACACATATTTATATCCTCGCATATCAAATACATATGAGAATAAGAATAGGAATAAATTAATTTAGAATAACTTACGTCTATTCTCGTCACAATTTATTCCGATACCAAACATCACTTAAGATTATATCTCACCTAAAGAAAGAGAAACATAGGCCCCACGTATTCTCCTCAGACATAAGAGCACCACCTGGGATAAGTTAGCGCATTAGACCTTGCGGGTCGAATACGATAATCCCACCTCATTAACAAACACGTGGTAAAATCCTACCTCCCCCCCTCCTCACACACAAAAGGAGGTGGCATTAGTAACATCGTTTGTATAATTATTTTACAGCTCTTGCCATCGACGTCCATGAGATGTTAGTGAGGCCCTCCGCCCTCCAGGTCGCTGGTCCAGTGTCACCAGAATCTCATGCGTAGGGGGGGTCATGGAATATGAAAAGCATTATAATATGCTTGTGTACGACAAAAGCATTATAATATGAAAAGAATTAATGAAGAGGACGAAGAAAATGGAAGCTGATATTAGACTTTAAAAAGTTGATATATATAAATCTTAATTCTTTTAAACAAACCATCTTTTCAAGTAGGAGATACATTTCTCATATGTTTTGGAAGAAACTGCTCCAACTTATTTGCTTGTAACAAATGAGTTCATGTATGTGTATTGGGTTCAGATAGTTTCTTTCTTTCTCACGGTGCCTAAATTATCTCAGGGAAGAGGATACTCTAACTCACAAATTTGAAGATCACCTGATTTTTGTTTAGTGTCACAAAAATAATAGTGGCAATAAAGATGGACATCCACCTTACACTTTTCAGCCAAAGGTGTGGTAAACTTTGGGCCTACAAAACTGTAAGTCAATGTCTAAGTAAAAACAGACTCTAGTTAGAAGCTTGCACCCTCAACCTAAAATCAACCACATGGTATGACAAGAAGGGTTATGGAAGGGGCATTATGATTATTTATATATATATATATATATATATATATATATAAGGGGCATTCCGAGAATTGAACTCGAGACCTCTCGCACCCTAAGTAGACCAAATGCCCAGGTGTTGTTAATAACTAGGCACATGAGCTTAATGAAGGCTCACATTCACTCACCATATACAAGCCCATAGTATATCTAACGGCAGCAAACTTCATCTCCAACATTCAATTGCTTGGAAACTTTTCTCAATGATATGAGAAACATGAGCCCCACGTATTCTCCTCAGACATAAGAGCACTACCTGGGATAAGTTAGCGCATTAGACCTTGCGGGTCGAATACGATAAGCCCACCTCCTTAACAAACACACAAACACGAGGTAAAATCCTACCCCCCCCCCTCCTCACACACAAAAGGAGGTGGCATTAGTAACATTGTTTGTATAATTATTTTACGGTTCTTGCCATCAACGTCCACGAGACGTTAGTGAGGCCCTCCGCCCTCCAGGTCGTCGCTGGTCTAGTGTCACCAGAATCTCATGTTGTTCTTGCCATCAACATGCTTCAAAGGCTACGTCAAACCATTCACAGTGCAGGCTGCCCCAACTGTCGACAATTGATTTACGAAATTACTTGTATTTTTAAAACCGTTGGGTCTCAACCGTCTTTTTCTTTTTTTTTTTCACGGGTGGTGTAATGACGGGAGACTATTAAGAGAGGGTATTGGGGACGTAGAGGCCATAGACTTCATACACATGTTTTATAAGTTGAAAATATTAAAATAAAAAAATAAATAGTTAGCATCTAACATGAAATGGTTCATCGTTTACGATATCTCATGAAAAGTCCCTTGTCTTTGCCTATTCACACAACCCTCGTTGCTCCAGTAGCTGCATCGCTCTACACACTCTTTCCATGTCTACAGTTTTATCACCCTTGGCTTATTTCATGGGCTATAAAAGAGGGGTCTCCGTGACCTCCTTCAGGTATATAACACATGCCGGAACAAAGGCAATGTTATCCCAGCAATAGCTCTTATCCTCTTCCGTCAGGCTACACTCACACGCCTTCCGTACTCTTTACTCTTGAAAATCCTCCCTCCTATTCTTTCTACTCGCTTACCGATTTAAAGTATCTCAGGGTTCTCATAAGGCACATATATCCACCTCGGTGTGAATTTATTTCTTATAAATTTGAATGAAGACCACATCGTTGGGGGCGGAGATACATCTTATGCGTACGATGATGCAGCATGGGAGCGATTGAAGCAATCTCCTGCAAATCCACGTGCACCACTAGCTCAGGTGAAATAATATATACAAATTGAATCGTAACTTTGATTAGAGAGCATAGGCATATATCTATGCATGATGATGTAAGAAATATATTATAGGCCGATCCGACAAATGAACACTGGTCTCGAGTTGCTGTACCGCGACATTCAATATCTACAGAACGCAAAAGGATATCCACTTCTAGAGAGGCTAGGGGGTGTTCGTCATTTAGAGAGGTGAATTTATAAGACTACAAGAAGATTTATATGCTATATTCTATTGTTAATTGAATATGTTGTTAGCTCAATTGTGTAGCCTTCGGTAGCATTCAAACAGTCATCACAGTCAACTGCACTATGACGCTCAACGTCTAAGGCACCCATTCAGTCGTCTCAGGTATACACATACATATAAATTTACTCAAACTTCTTATCTACTCGAACTTATTATCTAAGAAAACCTCCACTTCTCAGGTATCCAGGGGGACTATACATCCAGCAGATACGCCGCCGCCTGCTCCACATAAGAAGTAATCGTCGTGGAGCACATTATTCAAGAGCAAAAAGGGCACACAACTACCAGTAAATCTGATAGACATTGCAGACTTGGAGACATTAGATCCCAATGCAGATGGCGACAATCACGAGCCATCTGTTGAGTCCCACATCAGTGGGAGTCATGACTCCGATGACGACAGTACACCGACAGGGTCTTCATCCCATAGTCGTGGTGATTCTCAAGGTGGTCAACAGAGTCATCGTGGGGATACTGGTGCTGGTGGCAGAGAGTACAACAGTGGTCAAGGCAGAGGTCATGGGGGCCCCAAACATGCGGTGTGGCAGAGGAGCAGCACTTCACACATGCCACGCAAGATGAGGACCACGGTGCTCCACAGCCAGGGGTGAGGCGGGAAACTAATTATTGGGATCCCTACTATGGAAGTTCTGTTGCAGATAGTACCAACTATCAAGGCATGCTGTATGATTTTGAGAGGATGAGCACACATGACTCTCAGGGATCTGGAAGTGAGTATGGACGGTCATGGTAGCAACAGACGATGTATCATGACGATTCTGATAGTAGTAGTTCATTCTTCTCATCGTATCCATATCCTCATGCCCATACTTTAATGCCGCAATATACCGAAGGATACGGTCAGCCCTCACCTGCGCGCGCCTCCGCCGGTCGTATACTCACAAGATTCTCAACAGTATGAATACTACGTACGCATGTACTGGGAGAACTATGCAGGTTCCATACGTTATGAAGATTATTTGTCCTATCTGCGGAACACATATAATGTCGGATTGTTTGGAGATGGGATGAGGCCAAGTTTGAGCCCATATGATGAGGAGTATATATCATTTCCATGCGCTAACTTATCCCGGGTAGTGCTCTTGTGTTTGAGGAGAATACGTGGGGCCTATCTTTCTCTTTCTTTGGGTGAGAGATAGCCTTAGGTGATGTTAGGTATCAAAATAAATGGTGATGAGAATAGGCATAAGTTATTCTAGATTAATTTATTTCTACTCTTATTCTCATATGCATTTGACATGCGAGGAGATAAATATGCGTGGTCCTAACTTAATCTGTTCGCTACCGTTAATCTTAGTGGAAGTTTTAGTTTAACTAATAATTATCTGATAAGTTACAATGACCATATACGACTATGAACCCGTTTGAGAACGCAACCTGTGGGTGAGAAGATTACATAATCTGATCTTTGGTACAATGCTCTGACCAGAGATGGATTTCTTGTCACGAGAAATCTCAATAATCCTTCTTCCACCAGCTTCAAAAGATTAGCGCAAAAGGCGGTGGCATTAGTAACATTATTTGTATAATTATTTTACGGTTCTTGCCATCAACGTCCATGAGACGTTAGTGAGGCCCTCCGCCCTCCAGGTCGCTCATCTAGTGTCACCAGATTCTCATGTGTAGGGGGGGTCATGGAAGGTGAAGAAAGTAAGACGGTAAGAGGAAGAAAAGAGATATCAGAGAGTACCTGTAACATTCCAAAAATTGGTGGGGAGTTATTTAAAGAGTTTTTTACACGAAAAATTATTGTTAGAGGTAAACGCCGAGGGGGGGTGGCGCCGACTGAGGGGGAGGGGAGGGATGGGGAGGTTGAACGGCCAAGGGGAGGGGGTGGGGACGCATTGGGGAGGGAGAACGAGAGACGAGTGATCTCAAAAAAAATTGGTAGAGAGTTATTTTTTTGAAAAAATAGATTATAAAAGGATGAGATTCTCTTTTAAAAATTTAGGAGAGGAACATCGAACGAGGTTAGATGGGTCTACCTCTCTTATTTTTAAATTTGAGAGAAAAAAAGAGAGAAAATAGCAACCAAACACGCGTATGGGTTTCAAAATCTAAAATTAACTCTCACTCTAATCCGATTAACTTAAATCTTTAATTAAATTATAAAAATAATTAACTCTGAGTTAACTTAAGATTAACTCAACTACGTAGTATGGAATCGAAACTAACTCATCGTCAGTTTATCACCCCTAACATAATATAAGATGTGAGTTAGTTATTTATTGCATACATTGGTGACCGTGCAGATATGACGGCATAAACTCTGACAAAAAGATTGCCTGTACGAGGAACGTGTCGTCCCTTCGTGCTGAAGGAAACACCCCCCCCCTCCCCTCAGCCTTCGTTCTCTTTTTTCTTCTTCTGCTTTCTTCCCAGTTCCCACCCACACTACGCTTTGTTCTTATTATTCGTCTTCACACGCTTTACACTTCCGCCTTTCCTCCGAATAAAAAGGTGACGGGTAGTACCACTCCCACTTGTGAGGGGTTGGTTGTAGCACTCTTTTATTAGACTGGCTGGGCGACGCACGTTGTTTCATGTCTCGGCGGCTGCAGACAAAAGCAGCGTGAAAAGACGCCCGAACTCCTCCAGCTCCCAAGGGCATTGGCGGTTACGGCCAGCGCGTCCACCCGTCCGTGTCTCTCACACACACTCACTTTTATTATAATAAATAACATAATAATAATTATATTAAAATATTAATTATAATAATACTTATAATTTGATATTTATTTTTTCACTTTCTTTCTCTCTCCATTTTATTTCACCGCAGAGCTTTCAATCGGCCGAGCTCAAGTCGGGCTCAGGTCGATCTGGCTCGAATCTGACTCATCAATATTAAAGTTCGAGTTCGACTCAGATCCGAGTTATGTCGGGTCGAGCTAGGTCAGACTCGATACTAATAAAAAAATATAAAGGTCGATTAAAATTCGAACGAATCTGAAAATTTAAATAAAAATTAATAATAATATAAATAATATATTTATTAATAAAAAATTTATAATCTTATTAAATCAATGATAACTTTGATGTTAAGTATTTATTTGAAAAATAATTTTTCATTTTATAATTAAATAAAATAACATAATTTTATCTACGTAGATTTTAAATTTTAAAGGGAAGAAAAAAAAGAGAACGGATCGAGCCGACCCGCTGACCGAACTCAAAGTCAGAGCGGCCCGTGAGCCTAGTCGGATCAGACTTTTAAGCCCGACTAAAGATCTGCGGGTCGAAAAAGATCTTACGATCGGACTCGAAATCAGATCAGGTCCGCAGACTTTTCGAGCCGGCCCGACCCATTCACAATCTTAATCTGTATTCTCTCTTTTACTCTTATTTTTTTAAAATAAATAAAATAATAATTATATTATTATTATTATTATTATTATTATTTGATATCAATCATCGTCCTTTCGGATCAGACTTTTAAACCCGACTAAAGATCTACGGGTCTTACGACCGGACCCGAAATCAGATCAGACCCGTAGACTTTTCGAGCCGGCTAGACCCATTGACAATCTTAATTTACATTCTCTCTTTTACTCTTATTTTTAAATAAATAAAATAATAATTATTTTATTATTATTATAATAATTTGATATCAATCACCCTTTCTCTCTCACACACACACTATTTTTTTTAAGAGTACCGTTGGCCAAAAATGTTGCCTGATATGAAGGGATTCTTTCAAAACATACCCATGTCTCCAACGTCCAACATTTTAAAGGGACTTCAAAAAAGTTACCCACGTCCAGAGAGTGAGATATTTACTCCATTTCCACCTCATTTCTACGACTAAAAAGATTAGTTTTAACTACCTCTGTCGGGGAAATTCTAATCGTTAGAATCTATCAGGTAACATTTGAGTGAAATCAAATGCGACATCGGCGTGCTTGAAAATTTAAAAATATGAAGATACGTAGTGTAGTCATATAAGAATCTTCAACCTCAAAGATGAAAAATCTCGACGAAAGGAGATTTTTGGCGAGGGTTGATTGATTTCGAAATAAAATTATTTGTTTGACCGTACTCTCCTTGTTCTTCTTGCTTCACTCGTTGTTTGCTTCTGTCATTATCATTGCAAATGAGAGAGAAGGGCAGGAGCAAGAAGACGAACAATGAGAGAATTTTTTTAAATATATTTTTATGAAAATTGTAATTTTTAATAATATTAATTGATATAAAACTATTTTTAAAATATTAAAAATATTATTTTTTTTCCAAAAAATCGTTGAATCAAATAGACCTAATTAATCAAAAACTGACATGCATTTCATCACTAGTCACTTTATGTGAATTTATTTTTTATTTTTAAATATTTTGATAAATTTTATAAAAATAAATATAATTTAAAATGATAAAATATTAGTAATAAAATATTATATATAATATTAAGTACAAATTAAAAATGATAAAAGCATTTAGGTAAAGATAAGTTATTATTCGCAATGAAACGACGAATAGTAAATATGTAATTAATCTAAATTACGACGTAAAAACTATGTAATTGATCTAAATCAATTCAAATTACATATTTATAAGAGAAAAAGATAAATTACGGGTTAAAGAGAGATAGGGAGAAAAGAAGATATTTTTTAAAATTTTTTAAATTTAATAAAACTTAATTATTTTCTCTCTCTCTAGAAATTGCAAAAATATTTATAGTATCATAAAATTTAAAATGTCGTTTTGTTACCAAACCTGACATCTGAGGAGTAGCGGATACGAAGAAGATTTTGTCACCACTAATATTATAATATAAAAATATCGATATATATTTGTGAAGTCCAGAAGCTAATCACGTACATCATGTGCCACGCAATACTCGGCATAACTCTGACACAGATGTCCGTAGTACGCCGGCGCCACTTTTTTAGAAAGGCCGGGCGCCGCCACCCGCTGTGTTCTTATCAAACGGCGCCACGGCGGGGGCGACATTGGACGCGCTCTTCCCTGGCCGCCGCGGAAGGTGCGAAGGCAGCGGGGTGAAAAGACGTGCGAGTGAGTAACCGTGCCCCCACCTGACTGTATATAGATATTCAGTAATATCTAATATACACTCAAGTGTAATTATTCACTCAAAATGTGCATCAAATTAATAATGTTTTTAATTTTTTTTTTTTAACTTAAACGTCCGTCATCGGCCACATCTGAAGGTGCAGGCAGCTACTCGGGGACGGGTCGATAAGCCATAAAAGGAGATGCTGAAAAACTCCTATCATACTTAGAGAACCATTGACAGTGGAGGCTGTCGACAGGTCATTTAGCATTCCTTATATTCTTTAAAACTGTTGTTGGATCCCAATTGTCTTCTCTCCTCACGGGTGGTGTAGTGGTCGGAGATTAGAAGAGAGGGAGGGATGGGATTAGGGGCAGAGAGAGATCAGAGATTCAAATCTCTCGTAAATACTTGCACAGATGCCCTTAAATGGGTGGGGATCACCCAAACATGAGTACACCCAATCACGTGGGCATCCTGGCTCTATGGGAATAGTTAACATCTAACATGGAATAGCTCATCATTTACTACATCTGATGCAAAGTCCCCCCCGCCTTCGCGTTATCACACAACTCTTATTCCTCCGGCAGCTCCGCCGCTCTATACAATCTTTTCAAGTCTACAGTTTTATCACCCCTGGTCCGTTTCACCGACTATAAAAGGGGGTCTTGGTGGCCTCATCTAGATATCGAACGGATGCGAGAATAAGGGCAATGCTATCCCAGCAATGGCCCTTCTCCTCTTCCTCTTCCGTCGGGCTACTCCCGCACCCCTTGCGTACCCTTTACTCCTGAGAATCCTCCCTCCAATTCTTTCTACTCGCTCACTGATTTAAGCATCAGAGAGTTCTCACATAGCACATCCACCTCGGTGAGAATTTTTTTCTTGTAGAGAGTAGCTCTTCAAGTTACTCCCATAACTTCAGCCATTGTGTCTATCTCGGAGGAGAAAGTCGAAAAGATCCATTAACGAGTCCAAACTCGATGGGCTCATGCGGCCAACCGAGCTTCATCGATAAGAAGTACTCAGCCACGTCGTGGAAGATGGGTAGACTCTCCGAGTCTCCCAGAGCAAAGCTCCAGAGCAGTCCCCGACATGCTAACGCTCCCGTTCGCAGTCGACCTTAGCTCATGACCCTCAACTTGGCCATATATCCTAGAGGACCCATTCGACGGCAACATGGAGGGTCTCTAGGTCGGCTCCCATGAAGCGCTATGTTCTCCCAACCAACGGTTACAGGAAAACCGACCTATAGCGACCAAAGTCCATGATCGCAATTTAATAACAATTGGTCGCTAAACGAATTTACGATTACACATTTGTCGTTGTATCACGCTAATATTAGTAGCGACCAATTTTTATGTTTGGTCGCTAAACCCTTAATCACTAGCAACTCGAATAATTTTGGTCGCTATAGATTGATGCTATAGCGACGAAAATAGTGGTCATCATTGTGAATAAATATTGGTCATTAATTCTCGTTGGTCGTTAAAAACTCTAAATAGCGACATAGTTGAGTTTGGTCGTAGGTAATATTTAGTCGCTGTTTCTACCATATTAGCGACTATCACATTAGTCGCTAAACCCTTAACCACTAGCGACTCAAATGATTTTGGTCGCTATAGATTGATGCTAAAGCGACAAAAATATTGATCGTAATTATGAATAAATATTGGTCATTAATTCTTGTTGGTATCTAAAAAAAATCTAAATAGCGACATAGTTGAGTTTGGTAGCAGGCAATATTTAGTCATTGTTTCTACCATATTAGTGACTATCACATTGGTCGCTAAAATCTTAACCACTAGCAACTCAAATGCTTTTGGTCGCTATAGATTGATGCTAAAGCGACAAAAATATTGATCGTAATTGTGAATAAATATTGGTCGTTAATTCTTGTTAATATCTAAAAAACTCTAAATAGCGACATAGTTGAGTTTGGTCGAAAGTAATATTTAGTCGCGATTCCTACCATATTAACGACTATCACATTGGTCACTATCATGAGAATATAATTATTATATTTGGTCGCAATTAATTTTTTTATCATTATTTCGATAATATTAGCGACTATCACTTTTGTTTGCAATTTAATATTTGATTTTTATGTATGCAATGTTAACAAACACACCTTTTGGTCATTGATCGACTATTTATTTATTTTTATTATAATTTTAGTGACTACTAATTTTTATCATAACTAAATATTTAGTCAATATTATTATAATTTTAATGACTATTAATTTAGTCACAACTAAATATTTGGTCACTATTTCCATAATATTAAATCTAACGTCTATTCATTTACTACCATCAAACAAAAATATTACAAAAATCTCATTCATTCGTTAGAACCTTACAAAATATTAAAATACCAATGAACTAATGTCATACCTTCTCATTGTACCAAAAAATTATATTAAAAGAGTAAAAAGTGATTGATTGTCTTGAAAATGTAAATACAAAAAATAATATGATATTCAACAAAAATAACTTTCATGATCTTATAATTTACAACATGAATCCACTGATGATTGAGAATATGTTGCACCATATATAGAATCAAACTATTCTGCCAAAACAATGGAAAATAAAAGAAATTAAATGAGAATATTAATATTTAACTTAACTTGATCAACAAGATAAGAAATATATTTTTACCATGATGACGACGGTGGAATATTATTTCATTCATCCAAGTCATCAGAAATTCTATCTTCCTCTGTTGATCTTCAAGTTGATCTCGAAGAGTGACCACCTCCTACTCCAATTGTTTCTCTCTAACTGTGAGTTGACTCGAAAAAATAGCTCTAGCTCGCTAAGGTGGCTTGGGTTCATGTCCACGACCACGTATGTATCCAGACATCCTCCCAAGTATCTTAACACATATGTCATCTTCAACTACAGTGGTCTCACATTCCGTAGATTGTTGTTGCATTTGTACCATACGCTCTAAATTACAAAGAGATTTTTAGACATCATATAGCTGTATAAATAAACATGAAAACTAGATGGTGTCATAGAATGTCATATATCACAAAATCCCATTGGCACGTTCTCTCTTCAAAGTTTCTATTTAAACACAGTAAAAGCATGCAGAACTAATAATATGCTTGTGTATGACAAAAGCATTATAATATGAAAAGAATTAATGAAGAGGACGGAGAAAATGGAAGCTGATATTAGACTTTAAAAAGTTGATATATATAAATCTTAATTCTTTTAAACAAACCATCTTTTCAAGTAGGAGATACATTTCTCATATGTTTTGGAAGAAACTGCTCCAACTTATTTGCTTGTAACAAATGAGTTCATGTATGTGTATTGGGTTCAGATAGTTTCTTTCTTTCTCACGGTGCCTAAATTATCTCAGGGAAGAGGATACTCTAACTCACAAATTTGAAGATCACCTGATTTTTGTTTAGTGTCACAAAAATAATAGTGGCAATAAAGATGGACATCCACCTTACACTTTTCAGCCAAAGGTGTGGTAAACTTTGGGCCTACAAAACTGTAAGTCAATGTCTAAGTAAAAACAGACTCTAGTTAGAAGCTTGCACCCTCAACCTAAAATCAACCACATGGTATGACAAGAAGGGTTATGGAAGGGGCATTATGATTATATATATATATATATATATATATATATATATATATATATAAGGGGCATTCCGAGAATTGAACTCGAGACCTCTCGCACCCTAAGTAGACCAAATGCCCAGGTGTTGTTAATAACTAGGCACATGAGCTTAATGAAGGCTCACATTCACTCACCATATACAAGCCCATAGTATATCTAACGGCAGCAAACTTCATCTCCAACATTCAATTGCTTGGAAACTTTTCTCAATGATATGAGAAACATGAGCCCCATGTATTCTCCTCAGACATAAGAGCACTACCTGGGTTAAGTTAGCGCATTAGACCTTGCGGGTCGAATACGATAAGCCCACCTCCTTAACAAACACACAAACACGAGGTAAAATCCTACCCCCCCCCCCCTCCTCACACACAAAAGGAGGTGGCATTAGTAACATTGTTTGTATAATTATTTTACGGTTCTTGCCATCAACGTCCACGAGACGTTAGTGAGGCCCTCCGCCCTCCAGGTCGTCGCTGGTCTAGTGTCACCAGAATCTCATGTGTAGGGGGGGGGTCATGGAAGGCGAAGAAAGTAAGACGGTCAGAGGAAGAAAAGCGATACCGGAGAGTACCGGTAACATTCCAAAAATTGGTGGGGAGTTATTTAAAGAGTTTTTTACGTGAAAAATTATTGTTAGAGATAAATTTATAAAAAAATTATTCTTAAAAATACATTAGCACATATATTAAAATTATGTAATATGTCATATTTATTTATAGACATATCACTTATGTTTGTCAATAATTTGTAAAAAAATTATGTTTAAATGATAGTTATGTATTATTTGAATTAACTCAGTGACGTGTCTACTGATACATTTATAAGAATATTTTTTTTACAAATTTATCTCTAACAATAATTTTCACGTAAAAAGCTCTTATTTATATCACCGCCCACATCAGATAAAACCCAAAACGTGCTCTAAGAATTGGGAGTTTTAAGTGTTTCCTATTCCTTTTTATGAAATTTATGCCTGACCTGAGTTAATAGAAGTGTGGATCTGTGTGCTCGTGGAGTACTGAAAATAAAATTTACTGCAGTCAGTGTCGTCTCTCTTGATGATGTCCAAATGTGGCTCACGCAACTAATTAGGGTGTTCACTATTTGGTTCAAATTAAGAAACCAAGTTGAACCGATGGGTTTGGTTCGATTTGCAAATAAAAAATTTCAGGTTCTAAATCAAACCTAATCGAGGGATAATATTTGACCTCTATCGAACCAAACCCACTAAATAGAGTTGCATTATTGGACATATGATTTATATGCATCTTTCAACGCTTGTCCTCTATTATGTGCATGAAATGACTATAACGTAAGGTGTAATATGGTCACACATTAAATAGGTTAACCAAGATGGTTAAGTTCCTATTTGTGACGTTAATGGGTTTTAGGGGTTAAACCAAAACAAGCTGAATCAGATAGAATTATCTTCATTTGGTTTTAATATAACTTCCATTTGATTTAATTCAATTTAGAACTTAATAATTAGTTTGATTTCTCAAACTCTAAACCGAAGCAAAACAAACCGCCAACACCCCTAACATGCATGGAGTACTCGTGCTTTGAGTTGGACACATCATTTTGCCACATAGAAAGATAAACCACCCAAAATCTGATTAATCTTTTTTTTGTGTGCTTGCACTTGGTTGGTTTGTTCGAAGCTTCGGTGAAGAAGCAAAAAATAAGAGAGAGAGAGAGAGAGAGAGAGAGAGAGAGAGAGAGAGAGAGAGAGAGAGAGAGAGAGAGAGAGAGAGAGAGAGAGAGAGAGGAATGTTTGGTGGGCCCAAAAGAAAAAAGATTTTGAAATACAACAACTACATTGACATAGAAAATAAAAACACAAATATGTGCAAAATAGTTTCCGATATAAGAAAGTAATAATACGATAAATTCTCCGTAAGAATACACATGACCGGTGACTTCAAAAAACTTGGTCGTGTCTAAACATTCCAAGATATTTACTCCACCTCTTCATCCTTTCACAACAATAAAATAAATCCTACCGCATTCTATTTTAACTTTTTAGCAAAATATCTTCCATGTAGAATTATTTGTAATACTGTCCTCCTTAATATCACATGACTTTAAACAACTTTCTTACATTTGCTCGCGACTTGTCATGATGGTCTCACTATCTCCCCCAAAGGGGGAGAGGTCTACGTGTCCATCTCATATTCTTCCTTCCATGTTAAAAAAAAAAGTACCTATCGAAAAGAGAAATTTTCTTATATCAATATATGTCAAAATACCCTAATATTTAACTTCCATAAAAATTTAAATAGTATTTTATTTTCATCCATATAATTAATTTTTGGATAAAGATATTTTTATAAAAGGGTTGTTTTAGTAGATATATTGGGTTAAATATAAAGACGTATAAATAAAGAGAGAAATATATGAATGGAGTGAAATAGTTTATAAAAGATTGAGTATTTTATTATTTTGTTAAGATAGTTAAATGATGACTAGGGTTATACGAGAGATTTCAGTAGAATGCTAGCAACCATGTACGCCAAGATCATTTTTGTAAGCACCGTGATAAAAGTAGTTAGTAAAAATAATATGAAAATAAGTTATAATATTATAAATAAAATTATAAAAATATTTTTTTCACAAATCTCTTCTATTTTTCATAAAAACGTGTAAGATTTGATGCCTAGTGTGAGCACGCAGGAGATGGGCTCTACTATAAACCAGTCTTAGTCCTAACCAATAATTAAAATGATAGTATTCCTTTTTTTTTTTAACGATAACTTTTGGTAGAGAGTTAGGTCTTTTGTGAGTTAACTTAACCCACTTAAGTTACTTTGGGATTAATTTATTTTTGATTTAATAGGAGTGAAGTTAACTCGAAAATAAGGAGGTGGACTAATCTACTTTAATCCGGTGTGATTTGATAGATAATGTATTAACTTGGTAATAACGACGGTTAAAATGCCACATTTGTTCATATTTTTTGATATTTTAATCTATGGATATGCTATAATTCTAATCTATTAATCTCACCAATTAAAATTCAAAATTCAAAAACATATTTGAAAGTTACTATTCACTTTCATAATTTTATCTTTCACAATTTTATAAATATTTTAATAGATTTTATTCCATTACAACAATAAAAACTTCGATAAAATTTATCATTAATATTACTAACTAAAATTTAGATAAGGTAAAAGTTGTAATAGTTTAATGTGAAACATAATGAAATGAGAGAGAGAGAGAGATACGACTCTGACACCTTTTGATTTGGAGGGAAGGGCAAATAAGTGTAAAGCGTTTTGGGAGTGGGAAGAGGAATAATCGTGTGGGTGGGAACTGGGAAGAAGCAGAAGAAGAAAAAAGAGAACGAAGGGTGGTGTGTGTGTGTGGGGTGGGGGTGATCGTTGTATCACTTTTATTAGAATGGCCGGGCGTTCTTTCGTGTCTTGGGCGTGAAAGACGTCTCCCTCCAGTTCCCAAGGGCACGGGGGCGGTTACGGCCAGCGCGCCCACCCGGCTGTCCTCTATCACACACGCTCATTTACTTATTAACTAAAAATAAATAACACAGTAGTTATTTTATAAAGATGTTAATTATTTAATTTTTATTATTTTCACTCCCTTTCTTTATCTCACTCTATAAAGTCACTTTCATCTCCCCGATCGTGTTGGAACGATCGGCACGGCCATCCGACTGGTATTTCAAGTTTTAGACCCTCGGTCTCAACCTGACAGTTCATTTAAACTAAGTGTATTTTAGAAATGAACTTTGAGCGCTGATCTCAAACCGGACATCCGATTTGGATTCCGTCAGTTCTGACAAGTCACTTTCATCTCCCCAGTCGTGTTGGAACGATCGGCACGGCCATCCGACCGGTATTTCAATCACGTGGGCATCCCGACTCTCCCTTGGGAATAGTTAACATCTCGCATGGAATAACTCATCATTTACGACATCTGATGCAAAGTCCCCCCGCCTTCGCCTAATCACACGACTCTTCAACGACAGGTGCTTTTTCATTCTCCACAAAATTCGATCACAGTACAAATGACAGATATAAAGAGGATTTGTAATCATTCAAAATCTCACAATTCCTCTTTATAAGTGCTTTTGAGAATTATCGGAGGAGCCCACTTTTGTGTCTAACCTTCTTTCCTTTGACTTTTTTTTGATGGCTCAAAAGCCCATATGCTCCATTCCATTTGATA
Organism: Amorphophallus konjac; assembly: GCA_022559845.1. Taxonomy (NCBI): domain Eukaryota; kingdom Viridiplantae; phylum Streptophyta; class Magnoliopsida; order Alismatales; family Araceae; genus Amorphophallus; species Amorphophallus konjac. Next base: position 109,005,399 of record CM040121.1, read on the forward strand.
GAGATTAAATACGGTCGGATGATTTACATTTCGAAAGCCACGCCGTATGTGTTATCAAACGGTGCCTTATTCCTCCGACAACTACGTCGCTCTATACATCTTTTCAAGTCTACAGTTTTATCACCCCTGGTGCGTTTCATCGACTATAAAATAGGGTCTCCGTGACCTCATCTAGATATAGAACATATGCGGGAACAAGGGCAATGCTATCCCAACAATGACCCTTCCCTCTTCCTCTTCCGTCGGGCTACTCCCGCACCCCTTCCTTTACTCTGAGAATCCTCCCTCCAATTCTTTCTACTCGCTTATTGATTTAAGCACGAGAGAATTCTCACAAGGCACATCCACCCTGGTGAGAATTTCTTTCTTGCAGAGAGTAGCTCTTCAAGTTACTCCCATAACTTCAACCACCGTGACTACCTCGGAGGAGAAACTCGAAAAGGTCCTTTAACGGGTCCAGATTCGATGGGCTCATGCGGCCAACCGAGCTTCATCGATAAGAAGTACTCAGTGGAGAAACTCGAAAAGGTCCTTTAACGAGTCCAGATTCGATGGGCTCATGCGGCCAACTGAGCTTCATCGATAAGAAGTACTTAGTCACGTACTGTGGAGGATGACTAGACTGTCCCAAGTCCCCCAGAGCAAAGGTCCACGGCAGTCCCCGACATGCTAACGTTCCCGTTCGCAGCCGACCTCAGCTCAGGATCCTCAACTTGGTCATATGTCCTAAAGGACCCATTCGACGACAACCTGCACCTCACCATAGTCTTTTCATCCAGAGTTGTGGCCACAAAGCCAGGGTCTCTAGGTTGGCTCTCATGAAGCGCTACCTTCTCCCAGCCCACGGTATTGGCATGACATTGATCATACACGAGCATCACGAAGCTTGTCCAGAGACCTCGTCGATGGCGTCCAACGCTCGGCCCTGCTCTTTTTCTCAGACTTTGTATCTCGATCTCGTTTTTCTTTTCTCAAGCTCTGTAATTTAATCCCGTAAAAAATAAATACAAGTGTAACATACACAACATGCACCAATACATTTTTCATAAAATCTTGTTACGTTATCCTATCCAAACACAATCAAATTCATGGTAGCCTTTGTTTAATAGAAATATTAATAAATATAACGAGCAATAAATACAAAGGGAAAACTCTCCGTAACAGACAAAACTAACTATACATCGCAACTATTTTTTTGAAATGTTTAGGCTTATCACGTATCAATGTCAATGTGTAGTAAATTTAATTTTATTCTTTAAATTATAAATATTATGATATTTTTACATATATACCCCTTATAAAATATCATTTTTACATATATATATATCTATTTTTTATATATTGTCATAAATACTTTTGATATCTATAGTTTGGCTGACTTATATCATATCGAAGAAAAACTGATTTACCCGTTCGAGGCCACTAGTATGGCACGACCTCTCTTATCTTGTCGGATCATGGCTAATCATAATGGTGTGAGTGCACGAGATGCACGTTGACATTGAACCTGGGGAGGGTAGTGACAAGCGCCCGATTCTGCTAAGTGGTTTGAGAGGGAAGATGACGACTGGGTGTGTCGTGTTCTTAGAGTGCGTCTGGAATAATGGAGCGAGGAGAGGAATTTTAGATTTTTTAATAATTAAAATCACTCCTCCTCTAAGGCCCGCTTTAACAATCGAATTGTCTGATTTGATCGGGGCATGCGTTAATCGAAGTGAGAGAAGGGCCCACCTTCCTCTCACACAACCGCCTTTACTCGAGGTCGATTATCGTGTTCGAACTTCAAAGAGGACCTAAAAGTATTTCTAAATATCTCAATGTCCTATCAATATTTATTATATGACGAATTTTAAAGTTTAAAGAGAGATAAGAAGAAAGAGAATATAATTGAAAATCTCAGAAATTACTTAAAAGATATTTCTTCTCTCTCTAAGAGATTTTAAAAAAATCTCTCCACCTCGATCTATTCCAAACGCACCCTAGTGAGGAGGCTTGGGAGAGAAAGTGTGATCTTGCACGGGGAGACTTAAAAAAAAAAGAGATTTTTAACTTTTAATGTCACACCCCACTTGAATAGTTGAAGCACGGGATGTCACGCATACTTGCACATGTTTGAGAGTATAAGCGCTAGAAATTTCAACTTTTATACATGCACGGATAGAAAGCCCAATTGAAACATTTTTCATTTTATAATTTGTATATATACATATAATGTTATTTACTCAAAAGTTTCACTCGCATTTAACCCAATATATAATCTTCGAGAATTCAACATAAAATATAAAATCTGATCATAACTTTCACGCTCACAGCCATCTAACATGTGCACCACCTTCCAAGCAACTTGAAACTAGCGCTCACCCACTGACACTTAGAAAGAAGTGAAATTACCCATCTCAATACAACAACTGAGTAAGACTCCTACCACAATCACCACACCCCACCTTGCCAATACCATATACATGCATCAACGTTTATGAAAATAACTCAAAATAAAACTAACCTTTTTCATGTGATATAACTATATATAAATGCAACTACCATGTAACTCATGAAACATAAAGATAGAATGATCTCGTAATTAAGTTGATAGATTAATAAGTGTTGGTGGAATAGTGATGGGGCTATCCTATACCATCGTCCAGGATTACTGAGGTCAAGGAAGAAAATCATTAAACTCTACATAGTATCTAAGGAATCATGTTTTAACATGAATGGGTACCGTGAACTTGTAATATGAACTTGCAACATGGACTTCGTAACGTAAACTTGTAACGTGAGGAGAATCTGGACAATAATAATTTCATGATTTCTTTTATCATTCTTTTTTAATATGCTTAATAAAGTATAATACATGACATAACTTATAGAAAGAATAGTCAAACATGCATACTAATGAGTCAACTTATATGCACATAACTTACATATAGCTTGCGTGTACGTTGGACACTTGTCGTAACATGCAGTAATATAAAATTTATATCTACCTCATTAACATATTAACACAAATTAATTAGGACATACATTACATATAATCCAAACTTAAGTTAAGGATCATCATCCCTCAAGAAACGAGCTCTTGCACGTACACTCACTTGTAAAGGCCCGCACCGAGTGAGCTCTAGCTGTGTACACAAATCAAAACTCATATACCTCACCCCAAACTTAGATACGGATTTGTTCTACCTGCCGCCAATGCATTAGTCACATTCTCGAGTAGAGGAGATGCAATGATTTTCATGACCTTGCTTGCCCCAAAGTTCTCGAGTTGACATACATGCTACACCGTCCCTCCTACCAGCTCAAGTATAATCTCAAAATAGGAATTCAAACAAAAAAAAGACTCAATTTGTGTATTGTGATTTGAATCTCATATTTAACATGACATAGTAATAGACATCATGTCCAGACATATTGAATTTCATGAAATTAAAATATATTAAACAATCATCAGGACCTATATATCTTATTCATATTATTTATAAAATAAATACGTATATGAGGAGGGTAAAATCAGTACGGCCCATGTGCGGCCTATTAACCTCAGGCCCATATCGGCCCAAGGTCTGCGCAGCGCATAGCGGATCTCTAACAACCGACGGCCCACACCAGGCGGCTCAACAAAGATGAGCATAAAGTTCGCTAGCCCACGAAGGGCATCGACCCAGACATATCGAACGCCGGATGACCCTTCGACGACCGAACGTTACTGTAACGACCCGAGATCCGAACATCGGGAAGGCCTGATAACTCGAATCTCGAACCGCCACCCACGAGACCGAAGACTCGGAAGGGTTAAAGGGATGGTGTGGAGATACACAAGAATCTAAAATAAGTACAGAACTGCACAATTAATATGAATAAGTAGGAAATAAATAATGACATTAATTGAATTATATGGTCCACAATAATAACAGTAGTCTAAAATATAACAGTAGTCCACAACTAGTATAGTCCAAAGAGAAAGGTACAACTACACGTGACATACCCCGGCCTGGCAACTGGCAACTAACCCTGGGCACATGAACCACGTGGAGCCTCGGAAGTGCTCCCATGAAGCCTCGTCTCACCTGAAATGCGAAAAACACGCAGGGAATGAGCCTTAAAACAAAAGGCTCAGTAGGGATCATCCGTTCCCACCTCGTAAACCGAGAAATCGCACGGAAAGCAGCTACAAGCTACTACTAGCAAGACGTAGAACGGAGAGCTGCAGGAATAAATAAACAGGAAAGCTCTACTACGCCTAGTACCAAACGCACGGCACAAAAACTGAGATAACTCGTCAAAAATCCAAGAGTCGCTACCAGACAAAGACAGGAGTACCAACCACTAGAAGCAAGGCCGGATGCGTCCACTGACGACTTAGACCGCGCCTCAGGTGTCTCCCTCCGGCCTAGTGGGAACTGAGACACCGTACAAGTAACCACAGAACAAGTGACTAGCTGAGGTCGCGCTCGTCAGCGCGGGTCCAACTGCCCCCAACCACGTGTGCACACACAGACCATACGTCCTAGGTCTGGCCCTCTGACTGGTTTTTCCCTCAACCAGACTCTGGCGTCAAACGTGGGGCCCTACGGAAACCAGTCTAAAAACCGTCTCTCGGGGTAGCCTCGCCACCACTCCCTGGTGGGACCACTCGCGTGTCGGAAGGCTACGACTAGTGGAGGGTCATTGAAGGAGTAGATTCTCTAGTCAACGGAAAACAACGTCTAAACCGAACAAAGTACAAGGACCGCTCCTCGTACCGACACTGACTCACGGTGACACAAGTCGAGAACACCACCTCTCGGGATCCCACGGCACCCTAACATGTGGCCCCCACAAGATGCCCAGCATCAGTCAGACCACGGGTCAGCACGCTGATCGAGGTCCACTCACCCAGGACTCGAATCGGTAAAACATAACTCCGGTTGGACATGAACCGCTGGCGGTCCACCTTTGGGCCGCCACAAGGGCTAGCAGTTCATCTTTGGGCCGCCACAGGGATGTAGCGTTATCATTATAGACTACCACCCTCTGGGTTGCGAAAGCACAAATGGACCTATATAGGGCCGCCAAAGAGTTTAAGGCGGTCGTACCTTCGGCCGCCAGGCCCCAAAACCTCCAACGGCCAAAACGCCTCGAAGGCCACGCCGACCAACTTGGCTAGCGGTCGGACCATCGGCTGCCACATGGGCTCTGGCAGTTTATCGTTTGACCGCCAGGCCCAACCCTCATACGGGACGCCAAAAACGGTCGTATGGGGACAGCCAACAGGAAGTGGCGGTCACTGGAAGGACTACCAGAGTTCCAGAAAACTGAGAACGGTGGAAAAACCCCAAAATTGCCATTCCATACCCCATTCACCCCCGGGTGAAGGGGAAATAAAAGGGAAACTTGTTCCCAAGCCCCCAATGCATCTTTTGATGCCCACAAACCACAAAACGGCGGATTAAAACGCTAGATCGGGCACTCAAACCCCAAAACATGATTTTTCCTTCCCGACTCAAAATAGCCCTCTCTCGACCTCGCCTCGGCCTAGAAATCACGGGGAAAGTAAATGCCGAGCTAAGGATCGTCACCCTACCTCGGAATCGTCCAAAACAAGGTGGATCGCCACCGATCGCCAAAAATCTGCTTGAACCTTCACGAGCTCCCACGATCTCACCGAGCATCGAACGCCACCGGGATCGCCACGCCGCCACCCTTGCCGCCACGCTGTCGCCTCGCCGCCGTCTGCAGCCGGAGGGGAGGTCGTCGGAGTCGTCACCGGAAGAGAAGGGGGGCCACGGTCGCGCGCGCACGAGAGAGAAAGGGAGGAAGAAGGAGAAGAAAGAGAAAGGAGAAAAGAAAAAGAAACGAGTATTTATAGAAAATCTCGATTTTCTGAAAAAATACAAAAAAAATAGAAATATATACCCCCGTGATCCTTGAAACAGACTGATCGCCATGGTACCATCCCTGAGTAGGTGAACGACCCGGTTTACCCGTTACGGGGTTCTGTAGGTCCTGTCATGGAAAAATACGGGAAACTACGGAACACGTTCCGGGACCTCCTAAACTGAACCGAAACACACGGGTCCGAACCCGAAAAATGTCTGAAAAATAATTTTGGGCAAAATGAGAACAAATTCTCTGAGAAAATAGATCTGGGACCCAAGAAGAAGGATCCGAAGGGTCCGAGATATTACAACCCTCCCCCTTAAACAAATTTCATCCTCGAAATTTAAAATGAAACACTGGGTAAGAAAAAGGAGACTTATCCGAACAGATAAGGGAACTGGTGACGCATCTCGTCCTCACGCTCCTAAGACGTCTCACCGCCAGAGTGCCGTTGCCACACCACCTTAATCAGAGGAATAACCTTGTTCCGCAGGTGCTACTCTCTCCGATCCTCAATACGGATAGGGAACTCCGGTAGAGACAGATCGGGAGTCACCTCGGGCCAAACGGAATCCTGCAAAACATGAGAGTCATCGGGCATATACTTCCTCAACATCGAGACATGGAACACATCATGCACCGCTGTAAACTCAGGAGGTAGTTATAACCGATAAGCAACCTCGCCAATGCACTCCACGATGGGAAAAGGACCAACATAGCGGGGACTCAACTTCCCACGCTGTCCAAATCGCATCACTCTCTTCATGGGAGAAATCCTAAAAAATACTCGGTCACCGACCGCGAAACTGAGTGGCTGCCTTCTCCGATCGGCATAGCTCTTTTGCCGACTGTACGCCGCCAACATGTTCTGACAGACCAAATGCACCACATCGACGCACTGCTGCACCAACTCTGGTCCCGTCACAACACTCTCACCAACCTTAGACCAATCGAGGAGTCTGACATAGTCGCCCGTACAATGCCTCATAAGGAGCCATCCCAATGCTCGAATGATAGCCGTTGTTATAGGCAAACTCCACCAATAGTAGATGGTGAATCCAACTCCCTTGCCATTCCAGGTAACAGGATCTCAACATATCCTCTAACGTCTGAATGGTCCTCTCTAACTGACCATCTGACTGAGGATGATACGCTGAGCTAAATGCCAACTCCATGGCAAGAGCTCGCTGGAAACTCCTCCAGAATCCAAAAGTGAAATGCGGATCTCTATTTGACACAATGGAAATGGGAATCCCTTGTAAAGGTACGATCCGCTCCACATAGAGACGAGCCACCTTGGGCACACTCCAGCTGACTTATATCGGTAACAACCGAGCCACCTTCGTCAGCCTATCCACCAGCAACTAAATACTATCCTGTCCACTCGGGCTCCTCGGTAATCCCACCATGAAATCCGTGGTCACGTGGTCAGATTTCACGCGGGAACCTCCAAGCGCTGAAGCGTACCTCCAGGTCGATGATGATCCGCCTTCACCTGCTGACAGGTTAGGCATCTGGCCACATACTCGGTAATATCTCTCTTCATGCCAGGCCACCAGAATTGTCTCTTCAAGTATCGATACATCTTCATCGCACCCGAGTGTACAGTGTACCGACTCCCATGAGCCTCTAGTAACACCGCACGCCTCACCTGCTCTTCGGTCGAGACGTATAGCCTGCCATATAATCTCACAGCTCCGTCCTCGCCGAACTCCACATCAGCCAACTCAGGGTCTGCACGCTGAGCATCTGTCACCTGACGACGAATAGTTGGTGTGACAGTCAAGCTCGCAAGAACAGCTGACCCCGGCTCTTGGGGAACTTTGAGCCTAAATGACACGGATGGCGCTTGTTCCCAGAGCCTCCACTTCCTCATCATCATGGAGCCGACCACAACCTTCCTACTCAAGGCATCGGCAACGACATTCATCCTGCCGGCAGATAAGATAGGGTGAAGCATAATCATTCATATACTCCATCCATCGCCCCTACCTGAGGTTAAGGTCCTTCTGAGTGAACATGTACCTCAAACTCTGATGGTCTGTGAACACCTCGAACTTCTCACCGTATAGATAATGCCTCCAAATATTTAATGTAAAAATCACAGCCGCTAACTCAAGGTCATGTGTAGGGTAGTTCTCCTCGTGTGACTTCAACATCCTAGATGCATACGCCAAAACTCTACCGTGCTGCATCAGCACAGCCCCCAACCCAATCCCGGAAGCATCTGTACACATCACAAAACCTCTCGATCCAGAAGGCAACACCAACACCGGTGCCGAGGTGAGCAACCTCCTAAGCTCCATAAAGCTCCGCTCACACTCATCAGTCCAGACAAACGGTACATCCTTCCTCGTAAGCCTGGTCATCGGGGCTGCAACACGAACAAAATCCTGAATGAATCTCCGGTAATAGCCTGCAAGCCCCAAGAAACTCCGAATCTCCGTCACGGACCTTGGCCTCGGCCACTCCATCACTGCATCGACCTTGGCTAGATCCACAAGGGCTATCGGTTTCAGACTGTCGGTGGGGTGTTGCGGTCTCGAGGAGACCGCCACCCTCTGTTGCGGTCTCGCGACTGACCGCTACCCTTGGTAAGAAAGGTGTGCCAGCCCAAAGTAGTCGCCGACAGAGAACTCGGGAAATGGCAATTGTGACCTACGCCGCCGCAACCTCGATGTGATCGCGAGGGCGAGGATCCGTCCCCCGCAGCACAATCGTCTTAAAGTGTAGCTCCGAAAGCTCCTGAGCACCTACATCATAGTGAAAAGGAAAAGGAGTTAGACTCCCCACCAAGAGGAAGGCATGTCGACTATAAAGGCCGTACCATGATGTAATGGGGGACTCAACCCCAGCATCCGGAGAAGTGTAGGGGTCAGCACCACGTCGGCGTCTCGAAGGGGACAACGGAGAATGACCTTCACCGCGGCATCCTCCGCCAAGGTCGGGGTCGGCACGGAGTCGGACTAACAAAGTTAGGGAAGGTCATTAAAACCCCATTCACTTGCCCGGCCGGCAGCGCTGACCTTGGTCAAGATGACGACTGACCAACGCTTAATGTTGGACACAGAAGAAGTGAAGGAGACAATGGTCTCGTTTCCTCTGGCACAAAAATAATACTAAGACAACTCAGCCCCAGGGCAACATTGCAGGTTGTAGAAATGGCAGAAGAGCTAGACTGAAGGGGTGACCTCGACTTGGTCATAGATACATACAAAGACGCCAAGAATGCACCAAGAATTGGGAGACAAATCCCCTGGAGCCCTATCATAGAAATGAAGGATCGACTCAAAGAATGGGTGGAGAGGGAGACGGAAGCCAACCCTGAAGGCCTTAACGGAGATGCCCATTCCCCCAAGAAAGTAGTATCCCCAAACCTCATCCTCATTGAGGAAGACGATATCGTTGTTGGCCGAAGTCTGGAAGGCCTCCCAAAGGCCATGGACCACTCGGAAGGAGACCTTAGGGGATGGACGGGAGCTCGAAGTACTCAGGACGCTAGTGCTGCTGCTCTCCTCCTCCACAGAAGGCTCAAGGCTGGATGAGATAGCTCTCCTACAGGGAGCCATAGAGTATGGGGAGCGAGAGGATGGAACAAGAGAAGGGAAGGAAGCCTCACCAAGATATAGAATGAATAGCAGGAATCACGACGAATATTGGCGCCAAAGCAAAGGGGTCACGAGGGCACCTCTTTGAGTACCCTTCACTTCCCATTATAAAACCTGCAAGAGGCGGGAGACCCACTTTGACGAGCCAGTCGAAGAAACACAACCGCCACCTCCAAGACGTTAGGTGAGAAACCCAAGCGCCCAAGACTCCCGTTTCTCTAGACGCAAGAAAGCTGTGCCATGATGATGGTTGCGTCACCTAACACACCGTAGGAGTTGCCTTGCGTGCCATGGAGGGTGGTAGGTAGCGGAACCTACGTCTCGGGGGAATAAGAAGGCTCGATAAATTTCCCTCCAAACATTCTCCTCAGCTGGTCTCGTATGGCTCCTCCCAAGCTCCGAGCATGCTCGAGGCTCGAGAGTGGGGCACTAGTGAGGAGGGGAATGTTCGCCAGGTCCAATACGACCGAATATCGTTGGGCCCGTAACGGCCTTATTCAGCAGAGCCTGTAATAGTCCATCCCACCAGCCTCCGGCCCGTTCATTATGGACCAGGAGAGACCCAAGGAAGCTACGTCAAACCTCATACACAATCACTACGCATGTCTCAGACGCCATAGAACTTGCCAAAGGGTGAACGTTACCATCGCCATCACATAGTTATGCCCGGTGGAGAATGGGCCCCGCCCATGCTGCCGAGATCCCAGCCACGAGGTCTCCCTTCCAGTAACAGGCGAGGGAGTAACATGCATCTCCCCACGATCAAGGAGGCACTCCCCCACGATCTTTACGATTGTCTAGCCGAGGAACAGTCAGTACCACCGCAGTGTGTATAAATAAGTCCTCACCAAGGATAGGAAAAAGGACACACATTCGTATACATACTGCTAGAGACTCCCTACAAGCTCTTTCACACAGAATCACTCACAGAGAGAAGAGCTCCCCAGACAACAGTTGAAGGAATCTCCACTAGGGGAGTAGGATTAGAGAGGTCCCCATGTGGTTCTTCTCTCCCTGCCTCTCCAAGCATTCTCCAGGCCCGCCGAGCACTCTTCAGGGCTCCACTCCTATGATCAGGCTCTCCTTCTCCTCACCCGGGCTCCCTTCTCCCTCATTCTTAGTTTATACACGCGTCTCTGACTTATAAGCATCGGAGGATTGTCCCCTACGATCACTCCCATGGCTCCTTCTGATGCCTTCTTACAGTGCTTGCAGGTTTCCCCGAGAGTCCAACGGCTCTTCCCTGAACAAACAAATCTTAAAGGTGTGGTACATGGTCTGAGGAACACTTTCCTGCCTCTACAGATCATAATGAAATTATGATAATGAGACAAACCGTTTAGATATATGTGTTATAAACGTTCCTGATTATAGGATCTTTAAAATAGGATATCAAAGAATCTAGGTAAATTAGTGTAGATGATATCCGATCATATGATGAGGGTGACTAGTCTCATAGTCACTAGTGTGGGGATAGTAAGATATATGTATAGGTGGCAATTACAAGAATAGACTTCATTGAACTGATCTGATTATGATTCTCTAGATGGTAATTATATCTAACTTTCAATCATGAGATTTTTCAGTCACAATTGCATAATTGGTCCTTAGACATGAGTCACTAAGGATATCTTGCATGAGAACTCATGTGTTTCGGTGTCTGAAAATGGGACATTAATCACAGGTTCCAGAAGCTCAGATATTCGAATACAGTGGAATACATTTGAAGATAATTGAGTGACAGCAATAGATCATTCACTTTCAGATATATCATGAGAGAGAATGCTCTATGAATGGTACTCGAAAAAATTCCTGGCTAGAGTTATGCAATTCACTGGAAAATGAGTTTTCCAGTGGGACTAAGAGTACAAAGTTCATCAGACTATAAGTAAAAAGAATTTGATAGTATGACTATAACCTTAATTATGGCCAGGGACATTGTGTGTGAATGAAGGACTATAATTACTATGTGATAGCTATGGACGGAAAGAACCCAGAGTGGTTTATAGACCCCATTTGTAACGACCCTAGAATCCGATTACCGGGAAGGCCCGATAACCCGAGACTCGCACCGCCACCCACGAGTCCGAAGACTCAGAAGGGTTAGAAGGATGGTGTGGAAACTACACAAGTATCACAAATAATTACAGAAATTAAACAGTTATTATATTAAGCAGAAAATAAATTAGCATTTTACATGGTCCACAATTGAAAATAACAACAACAGTAGTCCACGACTAGTACAGAGACAAGAAAGAAAAGTACAGCTACACGGGACATACCCCGACTGGTGAGGACACTAGAGCACGAGTACGGCCCGACTCAGCGAGCCATCGGTACCGGACCCGCAGCACGACTCGGTCGACATCGACATCCTTGTGGCTGGGCGACAGTATGGAGTCCCTACCAGAGTGTTGATACTTTCCTCTGTTTATTGTGAGTGTATTAGCATGTATTTGCTTATTGTGAGTGTATTAGTGTGTATTTTATATTTTAGCTTCTAGTTGGGTCAAGATTGTAATATGGGCTACACTTCATGTAAGGGGTCCAATTTCTAAATTGGGCCTCAAGACCATTAGGAGCCCAAATCCAAGGTGGGCTTCTAGAAGACTTGGACTATTAGACTAAGGAGACAAAGGTGGAGGATGCCACATCCTTGTCCCCCATGCTTGTCTCCCACCTACCCTTGACCAATGTTAGTGGATGTCCTTTAGAGTTAGTGGATGTCCTTTGATGTTAGTGGATGTCCTTTGGTGTTAGTGGATGTCCTTGGATCTAGATCTAGGGTTTTCATATTTATAGTCTCTTGTTGTATTTTGTGTGGAACTAATGAAGAAATTGAAGTGAAATGTATTTTGGCACCCCCTCTCCCTCTTGTGTTCTTGAAGTTCTTCCCTCTCCCACCTCCAATCCCTCCAGATCTGAGTGTTAGATCCAATATCTCCCCCACAAATCCCTTCTTCTTCTCTTCTACTACCTTCTGTGATCATCCACCGCCGCCGCCATCGGAGCCGCCAGCAAGCCGCCACCCTCGCTTCTCTGACCTGCTGTCCTGAACTGCGACCTGCAGACCTGAAGCTTGAAGACGAGAGCATATCTCCTGATCCAACCGTTGGATCGATTGGATCTTTTGAGGGTTTGTTCCCCCACGTCTCCCCTAGTTCCAGTTAACATTTCGTGCCGATCAGAGTCCGTTTGCCCCCCTTCCCAGCCACGTGTTTCCCCCCTCTCAGTCTGCCCTGATTGCAGCCTGCGGGATAGATCTTGGAAGAGATTTTTCCCACCCATCAAACGAAGTCCAAATCCAGCAAAAGACCTATGTGCATTTTCCTATCCCTCCCATCTACCCATCATAAAAATCCCAGGTCCTAGATATTTCATTTGAACCCTGGTCAAGGCTGAAAAACAGGGAGATCCACTTCGGTCCCTGAGATCGGTCTGTCCGAACCAGAAAAGGGGTCATGCTTCAGAAGTTGTCATTTCAGATCTAACCGTTGGATGAAGCTGCATTTCTAGTATGTCGAAGAGCTCTGAGTCCTCTATCCAACGGCGCTAATCTCACTTCGATCCGACTTCGGATCTGATCGTGGCGACCATTTTCGTGGAGGCGCGCCGGTCTGGCCTGAAAGGGGGCTGCGAGACAGCCTTGGGGGTTAATTCCCAATAAACCCCCAGCTCACCGTCGGCGACCACCGCTCCCGGGGACCGACCCGGGGCACTCCAGCGACGACCCCCCCCGGTCACCGCCGCCAGAAGACGCGCGGAAGCCACTGCCCCAGCAGCCGAGCCCACTTGGAGCCTTGTGGGCCCCGCGTTGAGCGCCACCACCGTGCTGCCCGCCACCGCCTGGAACCACAAATCGCGGCCCGCCAACCCCTGGAACGGCGCTCCCGGATCGCTGTTGTGGTCTTTTACCTCCCTGCATGGAGTGGACCGAGTATTTACTGCTGTAAATTAATTATTACTTTGTACCGGGAGTGACGGTTCACGGCCGGGAAGTCTTTGCCACGCCGCGAGCGTGGAGGTACACCCGCCGCCCATTAGTCTAGTTTGCTTATTTAGTATGTATTATACTGCCGCTGCATGTGCATAGTTATTTTCCTAGCTCGTTAATTTATTAACCACCGCTGTTAGTTGTGAGAGCGAGAACCCGTCCCGTGACTCATTTCGAGCACGAGAGTGAGTTGACTACCCCAGTCTCAAAGCCGGTTTCTCAACCGTGCACGATCGTCGCGTTTCCCTCGATGGGGCCGACTGTGAGTAGCGCTTCTTGTTTGGGGCTAGTTCGCCTCTTCTGGAGCTCGTTCGGTGCCGCGTCTTAGTGTGTGTTGCTGGTCGCGTCGTCTGTCTAGCCGAGTCTCGTAGTCGTCCCGCGTCAAATTGGTATCAGAGCCGGTTTGAGTCTAGGGTAGTCTTGTTTAAAAACACACAAAAAAGAGTCATTTAAGTGGTCTAAGGTTGCATTGCATACCTTTATTCGGTATATAAAAAGGTGTTTCCCGACCGTTAGGTTATGCCTATCGGGAAGGTGATTCACTCGCGTGAGAGGATCTTCGGATCCCCGGACTCCGCCAGGTACCAGATATCGGTTTAAGTCAAAGGACCTCAACTTGCATCGGTCCATCCATATAGGTCTAGTGAGTCACCCTTAGTTCTCTTTAGGTCTCACTGCATGCCCACCCGTGGAGGTGCCCAGTACCATCGCCCTGACACTATGGGTGAACACCGAGGTGCCAACCCGGGAGGCCGTTCCCTGGAGGACATGATAGCTCTACTCATGGAGCGCATGGATAGGTCCGAGCAAACTCTTAGGGTGCATACCGAGCATATGGAGAGCCGATTCAAAGCCATAGAGGACCGCGCCGAGGCTTCTGACTGATCTGTCCAAGGATTGGTTGGAAGGTTAGAGAGTGTGGAGAGAACCCCTCGCCGAGACCTACCCGGTATTCTCCCGACCCCGCAGGCACATGTTGCCCAGCCCGTGCCTGCTGCCCAGCCCGTGCCTGCTGCCCAGCTCGCACCACCTCGGGCTGAGGAGCAACGGCAACGTGCCCCCCATTTTGAGGACTACGAGTCCGACAACGATTACGAGGGAAATGGCCGGCGCCGGCATGGTCACCGACCACATAGGGATGATGAGGACGAACGGATCCTCAAGACCGTCCGTGTGGACCCTCCTACGTTTGATGGGTCCAAGTCTTTAGAACCCAAGATCTACCTTGATTGGGAGGCTAGCATGGACCGGTACTTTGAGTGATTCGAGATGACGGACCACCGGAGGGTTAGGTATGCCAAGATGAAGCTGTTGGGGCAAGCACAGACTTACTGGAGCAATGTAGAGAGCTTGCTCTTTCAGCGTCATGAGCCTCAGATAGGTTCTTGGGATGAGATGAAGGACAAGCTTAGGCGTAAGTACCTTCCTGCCACGTACCGTCAGCGACTTATTGATAGGTGGCAGAGTCTCACCCAAGGGGACTGATCCGTGTCAGACTACATTGCGGAGTTTGACGAGTAATTTTTGCGATGTGGCGTTACGGAGGAGAGCACCATGCCTGTGTCACGCTTCCGTCGTGGTTTACGGCCCCACTATCAATATGAATTATTTCGCCGCAATGTTACCACCTTGGAAGACGCATACCAGGTTGCTCTAGAGTTGGAGCAGTTTGAGGCGGAGTTCGCTCCCGTCCAACGCCCGGGGTTCACTTATCAGCGTGGGACCGACCCTCGTACCACGCCTACCTCCTATAGCCGGTTTCCGGTGGCCTGCCCCCCGGAACCCCCTCGGCAGGACCCCACTGCTCCTAGGCTCCGCACTTTCCCTCCGAGGGACCCTCCCCCTCGCCCGCAGGCACCCATCCCTGCCACTCGGCCTTATCAGCCCGCCGTACCAGCTCGGCCTCTTCTTCCTACACCCCAAGTCCATCGAGAGGACAAGGGTAAGGGGCCAATGATTGGTGGAACATCTCAGGGCAATGGGCCACGAGACCGTTGCTACACTTGTGGTGGAGTTGGCCACTTTGTCAGCAAGTGTCCCACCCGGGGAGCACTTGTTATTGCCGACACACCGGCCCGTGACCCCACGCCTGAGTTGGTGCCAGTCAACTACGAGCCGGACCAAGAATTAGCCGAGGAATTCTTTGACGAGTTATTGGAGGGCGAGCAGGTTGACGTCCCTGGTACCTCGTACCAGGATGACGTACATTTGGGTGTAGTCAGGTGCATCCGTACCCAGCCTCAGGTGAGCGACGACTGGCGTCGCACCACCATATTCCACACATTTTGTAGGTTGGAAGGGAAAGCTTGCAAGGTGATTATAGATAGCGGGAGTTGCATCAACGCTATCTCCACAGGCACCGTCAAGCGCCTTGGTTTGACGCCCGTGGATCACCCTGCACCTTACAGAGTTTCTTGGGTGGATTCCACTTCCATCCCGGTCAGACTGCGGTGTCTGGTGCCGCTGCAGTTCCAGGCGTACCATGATGCGATCTGGTGTGATGTACTACCTATGGAGGTGGGTAGTATCATCCTTGGTAGGCCTTGGCTCTTTGACCGAGATGCCACCCTTCATGGTAGGTCGAACACTTGCACCTTCGACCATGATGGCCATAGGATTACCCTCCACCCAGTCCAGCCGAAGGACCCATCTATCCGCGGACCAGCTGGTCCCAGCACCACAACCACTTCTGGTCAGGGGAAGGTCGGTCCACCCACTTTGTCCTCGGCACAGGCATCCACCTTGTCGACTACTCCTAGTAGAGTGGACCCTCCACCCAGGAGGTTGATGATGATCAGTCCGAGAGAGATGGAACAGGAGGTGACCGGGGGTAACCCCATTCTAGCTGTCGTTGTCAGGGGCATAGAGGATGTCGCCCCTAGGTCTGAGGATGAGCATCCCCCAGAGATAGCCGTAATATTACGGGAATTCTCTGACGTCTTCCCCGAAGACCTCACTGGAGGCCTTCCACCTATGAGGGATATCCAGCATGAGATCGACCTCGTCCCGGGCTCATCTTTGCCCAACCTTCCCCATTATAGGATGAGTCCCACGGACCATGCTGAGCTTCAGCGGCAGGTCGAAGAGTTGATGAGTCGGGGGTCACTTAGGGACAGCAAGAGTCCCTGCGCTGTCCCCGCACTATTGGCCCCGAAGAAGGATGGCACATGGAGGATGTGCGTTGATAGCCGTGCAATCAACAAAATCACGGTGAAGTATCATTTTCCTATTCCCCGATTGGATGACTTGCTTGATATGATGTCGGGAGCCACTATCTTCTCAAAGATAGACCTTCGTAGTGGCTATCACCAAGTGCGGATCAGGCCTTGAGATGAATGGAAGACGGCATTCAAGACCAAGGATGGTCTTTATGAGTGGTTGGTTATGCCCTTTGGGCTTTCCAACGCCCCTAGCACCTTCATGCGGTTGATGACCCAGGTTTTACGCCCTATGATATGGGTCTTCTTGGTTGTCTACTTCGATGACATTCTTATCTACAGCCGCACTAGGGAGGACCACTTAGACCATCTTAGGCAGGTCTGTATTGTGCTAAGGCGAGAGAGTTTATTCGCCAACCCGAAGAAATGTGCTTTCATGTCCGATCAGATCACTTTTCTCGGGTTCATTGTGTCGAGAGATGGAGTCTCCACTGATCTGGAGAAGATTAGGGCCATCAGGGAGTGGCCCGAGCCCCGCACACTCCACGACGTCCGAAGTTTCCATGGCTTAGCGACGTTCTACCGTCGCTTCATTCGTGGCTTCAGTTCTATCACTGCCCCGATCACTGATTGCATAAAGAAGGGGGCATTCGTATGGACTAAGGCTACAGTCACGTCCTTTCAAGATATTAAGGAGCGCATGACCCAGGCACCTGTCCTTGCTTTACCCGATTTTTCTAAGGTGTTTGAGGTCACGTGTGATGCTTCTGGTGTGGGTATTGGTGGCGTTTTGAGTCAGGAGTCCCACCCTATTGCATTCTTTAGCGAGAAGTTTAATGATGCCAAACTACGATATTCCACATACGACAAAGAATTTTACGCAGTTGTCCAGGCATTGAGGTATTGGAGGCACTATTTGTTGCACCGGGAGTTTGTCCTCTTCTCTGACCATGAGGCCTTACGATTCCTCCATACCCAAAAGAAGATGAATGCTCGTCATAGTCGTTGGGTGGAGTATCTCCAAGAGTACACCTTTGTGCTCAAGCACAAAGCAGGGGCAGAGAACAAGGTCGCCGATGCACTGAGTCGTCGGGTGATGATGTTGACCACCATGAGTGTTGAGGTGGTAGGGCTAGAGAGGCTGAAGGACGCCTATGTTGACTGTCCGGACTTTTGTCCGATCTATGCCGTCCTTCAGGCCGGTCCCTCGCGCGATTATAGCGAGTTTGTACTACAGGAGGGTCACCTATTCCGGGGTGACAAGTTGTGCATCCCACGGACTTCTGTTCGTGACTTTCTTACATGGGAGATGCACGCGGGAGGTCTTGCTGGTCACTTTGGCCGGAACAAGACCATAGAGGCGGTTGAGCACCGATTCTACTGGCCTAGCCTAAAGAGGGATGTTGCTCGTATTGTAGCCCAGTGTCGCACTTGTGCTATGGCCAAACAAAGGAAGCAAAGTACCGGCCTCTATACTCCCCTTCCCGTCCCAGATAGTCCATGGCAGGACATTAGCATGGACTTTGTGTTAGGATTACCCCGCACCCTCCGAAAGCATGACTCGATCTTTGTGGTTGTCGACCGATTCTCTAAGATGGCATTATTCACACCATGCTCCAAAACCTCGGATGCCTCTAGAGTTGCCCGTCTATTTTTTTCACATTGTGTCTCCAGGTTCGGACTCCCACGCACTATAGTGTCCGATAGGGATGTGCGCTTCACTAGCTATTTCTGGAAGACCCTATGGCACATGATGGGCACCCAATTGAAATTCTCCACTGCCTATCACCCCCAAACCGATGGTCAGACTGAGGTTGTCAATAGGAGTTTGGGGGATCTTCTTAGGTGTCTTGTCCGAGATCGAGTCAGGGATTGGGATTTGATATTACCCATGGCTGAGTTCGCCTATAATGATTCAGTCAATAGGTCTACCGGTATGAGCCCCTTCGAGATTGTCACTGGCCGTAGACCTAGGAGACCCATAGACCTAGTCCCATCTCCCATCCAGTCCCATGTGTCTGATTCAGTCGAGTCTTTTGCTAGCCATATTAGACAGTTGCATGAGCATATTCATCGTAATATTGAGTCCAGCAACGCACGATACAAAGAATTGGCTGACGCCCATAGGCACCACCGTGAGTTTCAGGAGGGCGATTCAGTCATGATCAGGGTCAGACCTGAACGGTTTCCCTCAGGAGCCCTGAAGAAGTTGTATGCTCGCGGTGCCGGTCCCTTTCGAGTAGTGAGGCTAGTCGGATCAAACGCATATGTTTTGGACTTGCCAGAGGATTACGGGATCAGCTCGACTTTCAACGTCTCGGACCTCGTCGCTTATAGGGACCCAGCGGTGATACCCAGTGAGCCCTTTGAGCCGTCTCCACCCATTGTAAGTGACACCACCCAAGAGTGTCCACCTCCAGCCTTGTTACCTCAGCAGCGAGAGCAGATAGAATGTATACTAGACGAGCAGGTGACGACTACTCGAGACGGAGTGTACCAGCGCTACTTGGTGCGTTGGAGGGGACGGCCCGCGTCCGATGACACCTGGATCACCCGGGTAGAACTACAGAGGATAGATCCAGATCTGCTGGATCGGTACCAGAGCGACCCGGACCCCTACTCGACGGGGTCGAGCTTCTCCCACCCGGGGAGAATTGGTGAGGACACTAGAGCACGAGTACGGCCCGACTCAGCGAGCCGTCGGTACCGGACCAGCAGCACGACTCGGTCGACATCGACATCCTTATGGCTGGGCGACAGTATGGAGTCCCTACCAGAGTGTTGATACTTTCCTATGTTTATTGTGAGTGTATTAGCATGTATTTGCTTATTGTGAGTGTATTAGTGTGTATTTTATATTTTAGCTTCTAGTTGGGTCAAGATTGTAATATGGGCTACACTTCATGTAAGGGGAACAATTTCTAAATTGGGCCTCAAGACCATTAGGAGCCCAAGTCCAAGGTGAGCTTCAAGAAGACTTGGACTATTAGACTAAGGAGACAAAGGTGGAGGATGCCACATCCTTGTCCCCCATGCTTGTCTCCCACCTACCCTTGACCAATGTTAGTGGATGTCCTTTAGAGTTAGTGGATGTCCTTTGATGTTAGTGGATGTCCTTTGGTGTTAGTGGATGTCCTTGGATCTAGATCTAGGGTTTTCATATTTATAGTCTCTTGTTGTATTTTGTGTGGAACTAATGAAGAAATTGAAGTGAAATGTATTTTGGCACCCCCTCTCCCTCTTGTGTTCTTGAAGTTCTTCCCTCTCCCACCTCCAATCCCTCCAGATCTGAGTGTTAGATCCAATATCTCCCCCACAAATCCCTTCTTCTTCTCTTCTACTACCTTCTGTGATCATCCACCGCCGCCGCCGCCACCATCGGAGCCGCCAGCAAGCCGCCACCCTCGCTTCTCCGACCTGCTGTCCTGAACTGCGACCTGCAGACCTGAAGCTTGAAGACGAGGGCATATCTCCTGATCCAACCGTTGGATCGATCGGATCTTTTGAGGGTTTATTCTCCCACGTCTCCCCTAGTTCCAGTTAACATTTCGTGCCGATCAGAGTCCGTTTGCCCCCCTTCCCAGCCACTTGTTTCCCCCCCTCTCAGTCTGCCCTGATTGCAGCCTGCGGGATAGATCATGGAAGAGGATTTTTCCCACCCATCAAACGAAGTCCAAATCTAGCAAAAGACCTATGTGCATTTTCCTATCCCTCCCATCTACCCATCATAAAAATCCCAGGTCCTAGATATTTCATTTGACCCCGGTCAAGGCTGAAAAATAGGGAGATCCACTTCTGTCCCTGAGATCGGTCTGTCCGAACCAGAAAAGGGGTCATGCTTCAGAAGTTGTCATTTGAGATCTGACCGTTGGATGAAGCTGAATTTCCATTATGTCGAAGAGCTCTGAGTCCTCTATCCAACGGTGCTAATCTCACTTCGATCCGACTTCGGATCTGATCGTGGTGACCATTTTCGTAGAGGCGCGCTGGTCTGGCCTGAAAGGGGGCTGCGAGACAGCCTTGGGGGTTAATTCCCAATAAACCCCCAGCTCACCGTCGGCGACCACCGCTCCTGGGGACCGACCCGGGGCACTCCAGCGACGACCCCCCCCCGGTCATCGCCGCCAGAAGACGTGCGGAAGCCACTGCCCTAGCAGCCGGGCCCACTTGGAGCCTTGTGGGCCCCGCGTTGAGCGCCACCACCGTGCTGCCCGCCACCGCCTGGAACCACAAATCGCGGCCCGCCAACCCCTGGAACAGCGCTCCCGGATCGCTGTTGTGGTCTTTTACCTCCCTGCGTCGAGTGGACCGAGTATTTACTGCTGTAAATTTATTATTACTTTGTACCGGGAGTGACGGTTCACGGCCGGGAAGTCTTCGCCACGCCGCGAGCGTGGAGGTACACCCGCCGCCCATTAGTCTAGTTTGCTTATTTAGTATGTATTCTACTGCCGCTGCATGTGCGTAGTTATTTTCCTAGCTCGTTAATTTATTAATCACCGCTGTGAGTTGTGAGAGCGAGAACCCGTCCCGTGACTCATTCCGAGCACGAGAGTGAGTTGACTACCCCAGTCTCAAAGCCAGTTTCTCAACCGTGCACGATCGTCGCGTTTCCCTCGATGGGGCCGACTGTGAGTAGCGCTTCTTGTTTGGGGCTAGTTCGCATCTTCTGGAGCTCGTTCGGTGCCGCGTCTTAGTGTGTGTTGCTGGTCGCGTCGTCTGTCTAGCCGAGTCTCGTAGTCGTCTCGCGTCACCGACTCTGACCTCTGCCACTACCTCTGGGCACCCGCACCTCGCTGCACCCCAGACACGCTCCCTTGGGGCGGCGCCTCACCTGAAACACGGTGAAAACACGTAGGGAATGAGTCTCGGAACAAGACTCAGTAGGGATCACTCGAACCCTACCTCGTAAAACGAGAAACCACTACGCTAGCGGTAGGAGAGTACCTCGGAAAGGAAAGCCCTGTACTCTACACAATAAAGACCCTACGGCACGCAAACCGGTGCACATGCCACGGTGAGACAACCGAAGCTCAACGGTCGACCCGATAAAAACCCGAAGGTCAGAAACACACGACTGACAGCCTGTCTCTCCGTACTCTACAGGAGTATCTCCCACTAGAAGCACAGCCGATAGCGTCCCCTGACGTCTTACACCGCGCCGCAGGTGATCCGCCTGGCGTGGTAGCTCCTACCAAAGGCGCGAACACCGTACAAGTAGCCACAAACAAGTGACTAGCTGGGGTCACGCCCGTCGACGTGCGTCCACTGTCCCCAACCATGTGTGCACACACAGACCACGCGTCCTAGGTCTGGCCCTCTGACAAGTTTTTCCCCTGGCACTGGACTCTGATTAGACGAGGGGCCCAACGGAAACCAGTCTAAAACCGTCCTCAGGGTAAGCCCATACACCACTCCCTGGTGCAACCGGTACCGCGTACTGGTAGGCTACGACTAGTGGAGGGTCACTGAAGGAGTACACTCTCAAGTCAACGGAAAACAACGTCACAATCGTAGGTACGCGGAACGCTCCTTGTACCAACACCGACGCACGACGACCCAAGTCGAAATCACCACCTCCCGGGACCCCACGGCACCCTCACGTGTGGCCCCCACATGATGCCCAATATCAGTCAGACCACGGGTCAGCACAGGGATCGAGACTCGCTCATCCGGGACTCGAATCGACAAGGGATGGGAGACGCGGTCGCCGGAGGACCGCCTCCTGTGGTAGCGGTCTGCCCAAGACCGCAACCACACAGTCGCGGTCTTCCTGGGACCGTGACCACCCTGGCGCAAGAAGAATGAACGCGGTCACCCGGTGACCGTGTTCACGTAGTAGCGGTCTCCAGGAGACCGCGACTAAAAACCAACCATCAAAAATGCCTCGAGGTCCGTGTCGGTCCCCACGGTGGAAGCGGTCGCCCCCAGACCACGACCAACAGTCGCGGTCTGTCGCAAGACCGCGACCGCCCACCGACACTCTAAAGCCCCAACGATTCAAAACCTGATGAAAGCGGTCCCCGCCTGACCGCGACCAGTGAAAACGGTCACTGGTGGACCACGATCACCTCAGAAAGCCGAGAACGGCGGGAAACGGCCTAAAACACCATTCCACGCCCCAATCACCCCCGGGTGATGGGAAACAATGGGGGAACTCGTCCCCACGCCCTAGAGTACCGAATGATGCCCCCAAAACTCCAAATGGCGCGGTAAAACTCTAGGTCGGCGCTCAAACCCCCAAAGCATGCATTTCCCGTCTCGAGCTCAAACGAACCCCTCTCGGCTCCCCGCCGGCCTAGAAATCACGGGAAAGGAAAGCACGGAGATAGAGGATCGTCACCCTACCTCGGGGTTGTCCGAATCGTGGCGAATCGCCGCCGATCCTCAAGAATCGCTTGAAACTTCACGAACTCCCCACGCCCTCACCGAGCACCGAACACCGCCACGATCACCACGCCGCCGCCTATGCCACGACGCCATCGCCTTGCCGCGTCCGCAGCAGAAGGGGATGGTATCGAGGCTAGCACCGGAAGAGGGGGGCCGGTCACGGTGGAAGCGCTCACGGGAGAGAAGGGAGGAAGAAGAAGAAAGAGAAAGGGAAAAGAAAAGAAAAAGAAATGGGAATATATAGAAAATCCGATTTTTGGAAAAATACCAAAAAAATAGAAAAATACATTTCCAGAATCCTCGGAACGCACCGATCGCAAAGATACCACTCGTGCCTAGGCGAACGGCCCGGTCCACCCGCAGCGAGCTTCTGAAGAAAAAGCCGAAGCACACACCGGAAATCGGAAAACACACACGGAAAATCCGCGGAACGCCTCCGGGCCTCCGAAACGACTCTGTATCGCGCCGATCCGAACACGAAAGATGTCCGAAATAAAATTTCAGACACAACAGAGGTGGACGCTCCAAAAAACCAGATTCGGGACCTAAAAAGAATGATCCGAAAGGTCCGGGATATTACAGCCCTCCCCCCTTAAAGGAATTTCATCCTCGAAATTGAGAACAACCCAAGGGGAAAGGAGAGGAAGTCTCACTCAAACAGGTACGGGAACTGCTGACGCATCTCGTCCTCACGCTCCCAAAAAGCCTCACCACCAGAGTGCCGCTGCCACATCACCTTTACCAAGGGGATGACCTTGTTCCGCAGGCGCTGCTCTCGCCTATCCTCCACGCGGATCAGAAACTCTGGAAGAGAAAGATCTGGAGTCACCTCAGGCCAAACAGAAATCTCGAGCACATGAGAGTCATCGGACATATACTTCCGCAACATCGAGACGTGGAACACGTCATGCACCGACGCCAACTCAAGGGGTAACTGCAACCGGTAAGCAACCTCACCAATGCGCTTCAAGATCACAAAAGGACCAATGTAGCGGGGACTCAGCTTCCCACGCCGTCCAAAACGCATCACCCCCTTCATCGGAGAAACTCTCAAGAACACATGATGGCCCACGGTGAACTCGAGGGGCTGTCTCCTACGGTCAGCATAGCTCTTCTGCCGACTCTGGGCCGCCAACATGTTCTGACGAACCAGGTGCATAACATCCACACATTGCTGCACCAATTCCGGTCCCATCAAAACACGCTCACCCACCTCGAACCAATCAAGTGGAGTCCTACACGGACGCCCGTACAAGGCCTCATAAGGAGCCATGCCGATGCTCGAATGATAGCTGTTGTTGTAGGCAAACTCCACCAACGGTAGGTGATGAATCCAACTCTCCTGCCACTCCAGGCAGCAGGATCTCAGCATGTCCTCCAAAGTATGGATGGTCCTCTCAGACTGACCATCAGACTGAGGATGATACGCCGAGCAAAATGCCAACTCCGTGCCGAGAGCTCGCTAGAAACTCCTCCAGAATCCAAAAGTGAAGCGCGGATCCCGATCTGACACGATCGAAATGGGAACCCCATGCAACGGCACGATCCGCTCCACATAAAAACGAGCCAACTTGGACACGCTCCAGCTGACTTTGATCGGTAACAACCGAGTCACCTTCGTCAGCCTATCACCAGCAACCAAATACTGTCCTGCCCACTCGGGGTCCTCGGCAACCCCACCACAAAATCCGTGGTCACGTGGTCCCACTTCCACGCAGGAACATCCAAGGGCTGGAGAGTACCTCCTAGTCGCTGATGCTCCGCCTTCACCTGCTGACAGGTCAGACACCTGGCCACAAATTCTGCGACATCTCTCTTCATGCCAGACCACCAGAACTGCCTTCGCAAGTTCCGATACATCTTCATCCCACCCGGGTGTACGGTGTACCTGCTCCCATGAGCCTCGCCCAACACCGCACGACGAACCTGCTCCTCCGCTGGTACGTACAGCCTGCCGCGAAACCTCGCAGCACCGTCCTCGCCGAGCTCCACATCAGCCATCGCCAAAATTCGGGACAACTCAGGGTCCGCAGGCTGAGCCTCTGTCACCTGACGACGGATAACAGAGTGACAGTCAGACTCGCAAGCACCGCCAACCCTGGCTCTTGGGGAATCTTGAGTCTGAAAGATACTTCGGGCACTTGCTCCCAGAGCCTCCATTTCCTCAACATCAAGGCACTGACCGCAACCTTCCGACTCAAGGCATCGGCGACGACATTCATCCTGCCCGACTGATAAGACAGGGTGAAATCATAATCTTTCATGAACTCCATCCAACGCCTTTACCTGAGGTTCATGTCCCTTTGGGTAAACACATACCACAAACTCTGATGGTCAGTAAACACCTCGAACTTCTCGTCGTACAAATAATGCCTCCAGATCTTCAGCGCGAAGATCACCGCCGCCAACTCAAGGTCATGGGTAGGATAGTTCTCCTCGTGGGGCTTTAGCTGCCGAGATGCATAAGCCACCACTCTACCATGCTGCATCAACACAGCACCCAATCCAACGTCAGAAGCATCTGTACACACCACGAAATCTTCCGATACAGAAGGTAAAACCAACACCGGAGCCGAGGTGAGCAATCTCTTCAGTTCCTGAAGCTCTGCTCACACTCCTCAGACCAGACGAAAGGCACATCCTTCCGCGTGAGTCTAGTTATCGGGGTCGCAATGCGAGAAAAATCCTGGATAAACCGGCGATAATAGCGCGCAAGCCCCAAGAAACTCTGGATCTCCGTCACCGACCTCGGCCTTGACCACTGCATTACTGCCTCGACCTTGGCGGGGTCCACGGAAATGCCATCACCAGAAATCACGTGCCCCAGAAAGTGCACCTCGTTGAGCCAAAACTCGCACTTGCTGAGCTTCGCATACAACTGGTGATCTCGCAACGTCTGCAGTACCACACCCAAATGGTACGCGTGCTCCTCGGCAGACTGCGAATAAACAAGGATGTCGTCCACAAAAATGACCACAAACTGGTTCAAATACGGATGAAACACCCTCTGCATCAAGTCCATGAAGGCTGCAGGGGTATTGGTGAGCCCAAACGGCATCACCAAAAACTCATAATGCCCGTACCTCGTACTGAATGCAGTCTTCTCCACATCGGACTCGCGAATTCTCAGCTGATAGTAACCGGACCGCAGATCAATCCGCGAGAACACTCGCGCAGACTGAAGCTGGTCGAACAAATCATCAATCCGCGGCAACGGATATTTGTTCTTAATGGTCACTTCATTCAGCTATCGATAGTCAATGCACGGGCGTAGACTACCATCCTTCTTCTTCACAAACAACACGGGCGTACCCCAAGGGGAAAAGCTAGGACGAACATACCCCTTGGCCAACAGCTCCTGCAACTGCGCCCTCAACTCCCTCAACTCAGCGGGGGCCATACGGTAGGGAGCATTTGCCAAAGGTCTCGTACCAGGTACAACCTCGATCACAAAATCGATTTCCCTCTGGGGAGGCAATCCATGCAACTCCTCGGGAAAAACATCGGGAAACTCGCACACCACCGGAATGTCCTCGACATTCGGCTCCATCCGGTCAGTCACAACCACGGACGCGAGAAAACCCTGACAACCAGAATCAAGCAATCGACGAGCTCGAATAATAGAAATGGAGAATCAAGAAGAGGTGGAACGGATACCTTGGAAATAGAAGGTCCGCTTGCTCGGATGCTGGAAGTAGACCCTCTTCATTCCACATTCCACCACCGCTCCATGAGTCTCGAGCCAATCCATGTCTAGAATCACATCATAATCCCGAAGCTGCAACGCATACAATCTGCCTGGCATACTCCGTCCATCGTTCCAAATCGGAACCTGATCGAAGCAATACGGAATGACCATGAAATCACCCGAAGGCAACTCCACTGCCAAATCACAGGACAACTGGGTTACCGGCTCCTCGATGCTCAACGTAAAATCCTCCGAAATAAACGAATGAGACGCGCCAGAATCAAACAAAACCCGAGCCGCACAACCCAAAATCTGAACGGAACCTTCCACGAGCTCCGACGCCACTGCCTCTTCCCTCGTCATGTGCGTGATCTGGCCTTGAGCTCTCTGCCTACCTCTCACGCTAGTTGACTTGGGTAGCGGCGGATACTGTCCCTGCTGCTGCTGCCTCTGCTGCTGGGGAACCTGCTGCTGCGGCGGCCTCTGAGGACAGTCACGCGCCATGTGCTCTGGCTGGTCACACCGAAAATAGATAATCGGCGCCGTGCACTGCCTGCCTGGGTGGAACCCACTACACCGTGGACACGGTCCTCGCGACCAACCCACTGATCCCTGACGCTGCAAGGGGATCGGCTGCTGTACACTTCCCGATGAAGCTTGCCCCTGATCCTTGGACTTCTTCTTTCGGAAATTCTTCGAGAGGAACTTCTTGACCTTCGTTCCAAAGGACGCGGATCCTGTCACCGAAGCCGTCGGTGCCGGCACTCCTGAACCACTCAACGCGTGCTGGAAGGAACCCTGCTGCTGGGTAGCCGACTGCTGGCTGCGACCTGACAGAGACTGCCCCTAGCTGATCCGTCCTCAGGTCCTCTGCATATCCATCTCCAAGGAAGCCGCAACACGAGACGCTGTCCCTAGATCAGTGGCCCCGTTCGCGATTAGATGGTGCCTCAGCTCCTGCCTCAAGCCCTGAACAAACTGCGCGGTCTTCACCCTCTCCTGCTCCATGATGTGAGGTGCATACCGACCCAGCTCGACGAATCGGGCCCGGTACTGCAACACGGACATGTCGCCATGCACCAGCTCCAGAAACTCCCGCATCCGCTGCGTAGCAACATAATCAGGACAGTACGTACGCTCGAAAGCACTGACGAAGTCATCTCCCTCGACCTGCTCAAGTGGACGAAGCTGAAAAGACGTCTTCCACTCGGAAGACCACCACCTCCGAGCCATACCCTGCAACTGGTTGTAGGCCAACACCACTCTGTCCTTGGCAGCACTCTTCGCAGAACTGAACACCCGCTCCATCTCATCAAGCCAATCACGAGCCGCATCAGGGTCTGCCTGGCCGCTAAAGTAAGGTGGATGGAACTGCAAGAAGTCCCTCACTGCTCGGCCTGGCCCACCCCTAGCTGACGAGCCCTCACCAGCCTCTTCGCCGAACTGCTGAGACATAAGCTGGTACATGCCACGGAAGAAATCCTTGGCCCCCGGAACTCTCGCAGTATCCGTGGCCTCGGTAGCTCCTAGTGGCACTCTACTATGCTCCTCCTGGTCCCTCTGGACCCCCTGCTGGATCTCCTGACCTCCAGCCGACTGCCCCTGCTGAGAGCGAGTGCTCCTCCTCAGCGCCATGCTCGCTCCTGAAGCAAAAGATAGAAAACACGAAAACGGCATGGTCAAAATAAACACGCGGTGCCCAATGCCAACGTCACCTGTACATCATCGCTGTGGACTAGTGGACCACTACAATTACCTATGATTCTCATGTAATTCCACAACCGCGCTCTGATACCAGCTGTAACGACCCGAGAATCCGATTATCGGGAAGGCCCGATAACCCGAGACTCGCACCGCCACCCACGAGTCCGAAGACTCGGAAGGGTTAGAAGGATGGTGTAGAAACTACACAAGTATCACAAATAATTACAGAAATTAAACAGTTATTATACTAAACAGGAAATAAATTAGCATTTTACATGGTCCACAATTGAAAATAACAACAACAGTAGTCCACGACTAGTACAGAGACAAGAAAGAAAAGTACAGCTACACAGGGCATACCCCGGCTCTGACCTCTGGCACTACCTCTGGGCACCCGCACCTCGCTGCACCCCAGACGCGCTCCCTTGGGGCGGCACCTCACCTGAAACACGGTGAAAACACGCAGGGAATGAGTCTCGGAACAAGACTCAGTAGGGATCACTCGAACCCTACCTCGTAAAACGAGAAACCACTACGCTAGCGGTAGGAGAGTACCTCGGAAAGGAAAGCCATGTACTCTACACAACAAAGACCCTATGGCACGCAAATCGACGCATGTGCCACGGTGAGACAATCGAAGCTCAACGGTCGACCCGACAAAAACCCGAAGGTCGGAAACACACGACTGACATCCTGTCACTCCGTACTCGACAGGAGTATCTCCCACTAGAAGCACAGCCGGTAGCGTCCCCTGACGTCTTACACCGCGCCGCAGGTGATCCGCCTGGCGTGGTAGCTCCTACCAAAGGCGTGAACACCGTACAAGTAACCACAAACAAGTGACTAGTTGGGGTCATGCCCGTCGACGTGCGTCCACTGTCCCCAACCACGTGTGCACACACAGACCACGCGTCCTAGGTCTGGCCCTCTGACCGGTTTTTCCCTTGGCACTGGACTCTGATTAGACGAGGGGCCCGACGGAAACCAGTCTAAAACCGTCCTCAGGGTAAGCCCGTACACCAATCCCTGGTGCAACCGGTACCACGTACTGGTAGGTTACGACTAGTGGAGGGTCACTGAAGGAGTAGAATCTCAAGTCAACGGAAAACAACGTCATAATCGTAGGTACGCGGAACGCTCCTTGTACCAACACCTGACGCACGGCGACCCAAGTCGAAATCACCACCTCCCGGGACCCCACGGCACCCTCACGTGTGGCCCCCACATGATGCCCAACATCAGTCAGACCACGGGTCAGCATAGGGATCGAGACTCGCTCATCCGGGACTCGAATCGACAAGGGATGGGAGACGGGGTCGCCGGTGGACCGCCTCCTGTGGTAGCAGTCTGCCCAGGACCGCAACCACACAGTCGCGGTCTTCCTGGGACCGCGACCACCCTGGCGCAAGAAGAATGAACGTGGTCACCCGGTGACCGTGTTCACACAGTAGCGGTCTCCAGGAGACCGCGACTAAAAACCAACGGTCAAAAATGCCTCAAGGTCCGTGTCGGTCCCCACGGTGAAAGCGGTCGCCCCCAGATCGCGACCAACAGTCGCGGCCTGTCGCAAGACCGCGATCGCCCACCGACACCATAAAGCCCCAACGGTTCAAAACCTGATGAAAGCGGTCCCCGCCTGACCGCGACCAGTGAAAACGGTCACTGGTGGACCGCGATCACCTCGAAAAGCCGAGAACGGCAGGAAACGGCCTAAAACACCATTCCACGCCCCAATCACCCCCGGGTGATGGGGAACAATGGGGGAACTCGTCCCCACGCCCTAGAGTACCGAATGATGCCCCCAAAACTCCAAATGGCGCGGTAAAACTCTAGATCGGCGCTCAAACCCCCAAAGAATGCATTTCCCGTCTCGAGCTCAAACGAACCCCTCTCGGCTCCCCGCCGGCCTAGAAATCACGGGAAAGGAAAGCACGGAGATAGAGGATCGTCACCCTACCTCGGGGTTGTCCGAATCGTGGCGAATCGCCGCCGA
This sequence comes from Amorphophallus konjac, assembly GCA_022559845.1. Taxonomy (NCBI): domain Eukaryota; kingdom Viridiplantae; phylum Streptophyta; class Magnoliopsida; order Alismatales; family Araceae; genus Amorphophallus; species Amorphophallus konjac. The sequence goes on from CM040121.1 coordinate 109,035,796, forward strand.
TCCTCAAGAATCGCTTGAAACTTCACGAACTCCCCACGCCCTCACCGAGCACCAAACACCGCCACGATCGCCACACCGCCGCCTATGCCACGACGCCGTCGCCTTGCCGCGTCCGCAGCAGAAGGGGATGGCATCGAGGCTAGCACCGGAAGAGGGGGACCGGTCACGGTGGAAGCGCTCACGGGAGAGAAGGGAGGAAGAAGAAGAAAGAGAAAGGGAAAAGAAAAGAAAAAGGAATGGGAATATATAGAAAATCTGATTCTTCGAAAAAATATCGAAAATAGAAAAAATATGTTTCCGGAATCCGCGGAACGCACCGATCGCAATGGTGCCACTCGTGCCTTGGCGAAAGGCCCGGTCCACCCGCAGCGAGCTTCCGAAGAAAAAGCCGAAACACACACCGGAAATCGGAAAACACACGCACAAAAGCCGCGGAACGCCTCCGGGCCTCCGAAACGACTCCGGATCGTGCTGATCCGAACACGAAAGATGTCAGAAACGAAATTTCGGACACAACGAAGCTGGACGCTCCGAAAAACCAGATCTGAGACCCAAAAAGCATGATCCGAAAGGTCCGAGATATTACACCCTTTGTCTTCTGGGGTCACATACTGCTGCTTGATACTTACCATGGCATAAAAGCCTAATAAAAGAATAATCATGAGATAATTATCTATCATGAGATAATTAAATAATTGATTCCATGGTAAGTATTAATGGGGATAAGCTAAGAATGAGTTCTTAAGTTTGATGGATCTAAAATTAAGCTAACGTCAGGCCTAGTGGACCGGATCACACACATCAAGTTCTGGACGACGTGATATTTATGCAATTATACACTTACGAGAGTTTTTGTGAAAATTTTATTAGAGTTTATAAATAGTTACATGGAAAGAATCCTCGGCCAAACATTCAGAGTTCCTCCAGACTGGGTCGCCCCTTCTCTATCTTCTTTTAGACCTAGCACTCTCTCTTCTCCTTCTCGTCTCTAGTGTAGAGATTCTGCCGAAGTGCCGCAGAAGAGATCGCTCGTGAAGCGCTGCGTGGAGAGAACTTCATCTTCCTTGTCCATGTGAGTGATGCTAGAGACCAGACACTTGTGAAATTTATTACCGCCATGAGGGTATACTTTTCACTTCACTTTGATCTGCGTAACACAGCTATGAAATCGAATTCTTCTTTTAGACATTAAATGAAAATCATACTCGGGCGATTAACATAGGTCAAGATAAAAATAATTATTTTCTAATTTTTTCTGTATTAGTTTGATCTTGCCCAGATCTTTATTATTGGTATGTCCGAACATGGTAGTAAGAAAAACTGCACTAGCATGTTCAAAAGGGCTACAATGATACCCTTTCTATCAAAGCACCCTTGACCAGGGTTTTCCGACCCGAGCATCTTCTGGAACTAAGGAGCATGCATGGCAATCTCGTCCCACTCCGGCAAGGTGCTCTGTAAATTTATGTATGCCGATGACGCGATGTTCGGAGTATCTACAGTGCACATATCGATCACCCTCAATAGTGTAACTATGCTCCCACGCAGGGTGATGTCGTCCATCCACGATGACCTGCAAAGGTTGTAAAATTTTGTATTAGTAACTTGAATCATAAGTGCAAAACTTAAGATATGAAGAAAATTACGATTAATTTATAGGTACCCATAAATATAAACAAATGATACATACTCCTAATCATATGGGCTCAAACTTGGCCACATCCCATCTCCAAACAATCTGACATTACACGTGCTCCGCAGCTAGGACAAATAGTCTTTATAATGCATGGAACCTGCATAGTTCTCCCAATACATGCATACGTAGTATTCATACTGCTGCGAACATTGTGAGTATACGACCGGCGGTGGCGCAACTGAGGGCTGATCGTATCCTTCGGTATATTACGGCATTGAAGCATGGGCATAAGGATATGGATATGATGGGAAGAATGAACTACTGCTTTCAGAATCGCCATGATACATCGACTGCTACTGCCATGGCCGTCCATAGTCACTTCCAGATCCCTGAGAGTCATGTGTGCTCATCCTCTTAAAATCAGACAGCATGCCTTGATAGCTGGTATTGTCTACAACAGAACTTCCATAATAGGGATCCCAATAATCAGCTGCCCGCCTCGTCCCTGTCGGTGGCGCACCGTGGTCCTCATCTTACGTGGCATGTGTGAAGTGATGTTCCTCTGTCCATGCGGCGGGCTGTGTGGCCGTGATGACCTCTACCTTGACCACTGCTATACTCTCTGCCACCAACACTAGTATCCCCACGACGACTTCGTTGACCAACTTACGAACCGCCACGACTATGGGATGAAGACCCTGTCGGTGTACTGTCCTCATCGGAGTCATGACTTCTACTGATGCGGGGCTCAACAGATGGCTCGGGAGTGTCATCATCTGCATTGGGATCTAAGGTCTCCAAGCCTGCAATATCTACTGGATTTCATGGTGGTTGCGTGTCCTTTTTGCTCTTGGATAATGTGATCCATAATGATTTTTTCTTCTGTGGAGTAGGCGGGAGCTTATCTATTGTATGTTGTGTCCCTTTGGATGCCTGAGAAGCGAACGCTTTGTTAGATAAGAAGTTCAAGTTACTTTGTACGGTGTAAGTCTATGCGTATACCTGAGACGACTGACTAGGTGCCTTAGATGTTGAGCGTCGCAGCGCAACATACTGAGATGGTTGTTTGGATGCTACCAAAGGCTACACAATTGAAATGATAATATAATCAATTAGCAATGAAATACAGCACATAAATGTACATAATGCAATATAATTTCACCTCTCTAAATGATGAACTCCCCCAAGTCTCTTTAGAAGTGGATATCCTTCTGGGTTTGTAGATACTGAATGTCGCGGTGCCACAATCCGAGACCACTATTCATTTATCGGATCGGCCTGTAATATATTTCTTGCATCATCATACATAGATGTATGCCTACGCTCTCTAATCAAATATGCGATTTCATTTGTATATATTATTTCATTTGGATGTTGCATCAATCGCTCCCATGTTGTGTCATCGTAAGCGTACGATGTGTCTCCACCCGCAATGATTATGTCTTCATCCAAATTAACTTACTCATCACGTGCCGTTGCTGACTCGTCTCCAACTCTCTGCACAACGATGTCATCTCCCTCCCCCACTACCTGCTGCACAGCTGTTGCGAGAAAAGTATTAGGTCATGGTGTCTCGCCTGATTCTTCACCCTCTTCGTCAAGTTCTGCCTCACCACGCTCAGTTGTGGTTCTTGCAACCCATGAAACCATAGGGTCATCATCGTCTCGCAAGTACACAGCATCTGTTGGGTCATAATCTCCCACTCCTCTCCTTGCATCCATCTGCACATGCCGAACCTTTAGCTTCATATTGTAATGAACATACACCATTTTGTCCAACCTTCGGTGTGTTAGCCTATTCCTGAGCTTGGTATGTAAGAAGGAGAATGTCGACCAATTCCGCTCACACCCACTCGATGAGGATGTTTATGATATAACTCTCATTACGATCTTCCTTAATGTCAGCGCACTTGTGCTGTAATTTAACCACCACTCAACTGTGATTAAGGCAGATGTCGTACAATATAATAATTAGATGTAATAATTACTTGTCGAGCTATATAATGGGCATTGTGAAAATACATTACCTGTATCGAGTCTATCACGGCTGGCCACGACATTAGGTGTCGTAAATGAACCAATTGCCTCTCTAAATATTTTCATCTGCATTACCGAAAATAATAAGTACATAATTCATTTCATATTCTCAATGGCAAAATATCCAAGTATACCTCATTCAATGCATCAGCAACATCTGTTGTCCTGAAAGACAATCGATTTACCACAATGTTGACAGATTCTATCAAAGTATCATCATAAGCGAGGCCCCGAGCATATTGAAAGGCTGGGTGTAGGTAGTACGCTGCAATCACAAGACAAAACAAAATTTAAGTATCATCTGTAGATCGCGGCTTATTTATTGTTAGAGACTGTAAATGTTTACCTACCATGTGAAGATCGCGGCTCATTTGTCTGTCCCATCTATCCTCCACAATCTCTAAGATAGTGGGTCCATATTTCTTGGACGTCCCAAGAATCTTTCGCTTTGCAGCTTTAATTTTACTGTACACCAACCCCATGGTTGGTACTCTATCCCCATCCATACATCTCAGTACCTCATACAGTGGCTCTATCAATGATACTAATATCTTGACACTATCCCAAAAGTTATTGGTGTTGACAATCCCCTCGACCTCCCCTCCTTCACGTGAAGCCGCAAAAGAGGAAATCAGCCAAATCTCACCCCTAAACATTTGCTTCAACCCATCCTTGTGCTTCAGAAGGCTCTACAATGCAATGTAGTTGGTGGCAAATCGTGTGATGTCAGGCCTCAACAGTTTGCCGCCACAATGCTCCCTCATCCATGTCAATACAAGTGTATGATTGTAGATATATTTCGTGACTTTTTGTGCCACCTCGACCACAGATTTGACTACACGAAGCTGACCAATCTCCTTCAGCATCAGAACTACACAGTGTGCTGCACAGGGGGTCTAAAAATGTGTCATCTCATCCTCATCAACTCCTCCCCAGCCTTCTTACAGTTCGAGCCATTGTCTATCATCACTTGAACAATGTACTCCTCCCCGATCTCGGTCACCACTTGTTCCATCAATGACAAAATATATTGGTAACTGTGAACTTGGCCTGACGCATCCACTGATCTGTGAAAGAAAACATGTCTGTCACAATAAACAAGAAAGTTGACCAGGCTACTTTTTGTGGTACCTGACCATCCATCACACATTAGTGTGACTCCGTACTTTGACCATTTTTATCTGAATGAGTCAACATAACTCTTGATCTCAACAACTTATTCATCAAGATGTATGCCGGCCAACTCTCTTGTTGTGGGTGGTTACAGGTGTAACCTAAGAACTTGTGCTTCCTGAAACCTTGACTTGTAGTAAGGGCTATTGACAACATTGAAAGGCAGACCCGCGTGGTACCACCATTTTGCAATGGCCTGTCCGAGTTTCTATTTAGGCTCATTCTGGCCATATGCATCATCCACCCTCGTTTGCTTGCCATACTCTCGGGATAATGCACCGGGCTCCACATCTTCAATGTTGATCGATTGTGTTATTTTTCTTTGTGAACCTGAGTCACTAGTGAAATAACTCCTCATGCCCTGTGGTTGTCGAGTCGTAGATGAACCACGACTGCCTGATGCTCTGGTCCTTGCCGCCTCGCAGCTTCGCACTCTCGTCTCCTCGGGATGTCTTGTCGCATCTCTACTCTGACGTACTGCCTCATGAAACTCTGCTTCATATGGATCATTGACCGTGACAAACACATTAGGCCGGTCAGTACGCGCTTGTTGGTCTTCGTCACTAGCTGTCCATGCGCATTCATCCTCGTCGCTGTCGCTTACTCTTCCGCTATCTGCCACTTCATCTCTTTTCTTCTTTTTTTCCTTTTCTTGCATCTCAACTCTGTTCTCCCGCAGGTGCTTGGCCATTGCAAGTTTCACATCTCTAGGCACATGGGTACACCCAGCAATCTCAGAGTATCCCGCACCGGCTCCTCCTGTCAAGTGCTTCTTCAACCGAGACACACCTCCTCCCCGGTGGTCTGTTTTACAGTAGTTGCAACGGCAACACCTACGGTTGCCATCCAACATAACTCCGTGTGACCATCCAATGTCATGTGGACGTTCCTTAGGAGCCATAGAGTGCTTAAATGTATCTCCTAAATTTAAGAAATATAAATTATAAATATCACTAAATTTGATAATGAACTAATATAAAGTAAAATATTTTAAATTTTTAGTATATTATTATTTATGTACTGCTATCGAATATAATTTACAAATATACCATGTATGATTTTTTTCAAAAATATGAAATTTCATTGTTCTACATCTACAACTAACAAATTTAAATAATACTTCTAAATTCAATGTACAATTTTTGTTACAAATATAATTTAATGAAAACAATATCATTATTTCTACAACATGTAAAACTAAATTCTAAATTTAATACATCTAAATTAAATCTACATTTTTTGTTACAAATATAATTTTAATGAAAATAATATCATTATTTCTACAAGATGTAAAACTAAATGTATTATTTAATACATCTAAATTAAATTTACAATTTATGTTACAAATATAATTTTAATTAAAATAATAAATTTATTTCTACAACATGTAAAACTAAATGCATTATTTAATACATCTAAATTAAATATATAATTTTTTACAAATATAATTTTAATAAAAATAATAAATTTATTTCTACACCATGTAAAATTAAATGCATTATTTAATACATCTAAATTAAATATATAATTTCTTATATAAAAGAAATTTTATTTATAATCATCGAATATAATTTACAATCCGTAAATTTATCTATAAATTTAAAATCATTTGTAAAATATTTATCACTAAATTTAAATTTAAATTTAAAACATCTACAATTAAATGAATTAAATAATACATCAAAACTAATTTTTAAAAACCTAACAAAATCTATTCTTAATTTTCTACCACTAACAATATTAAATTTATTTAAAATAAAAATTAAATTAAATTATTTTAATCTCCCCCCACCCCCACCGTCCCCCACCGGCGCCACCGACGCCCAGCTCCCCCCTACCCCACCCCCACCTCTCCCACCCCCAAACTGCCCTTGCGCCCCCCCCTCCCCTACCCCCATTGCCGGTAGCAGACCACCCCCCCTCCCCCCCCCCCACCCCCACCGGCGGCTGCAGCACCCACCCCCACCGTCCCTCTGCCGCCCTACCGCACCTCGACCGGCGCCCACCACCCCCTCCAGCCTCCCACCGGAGGGGGCAATGGGTGCTTGTGGCTGCACCCCCCCCCCCACCGCCCTCCACCACCCTCCCACGGCCCCCCACTGGCGACCCTCCCCCAAATAAAAAAAATACTCAAAAAACCACTCACTTACCTCCGATGGTCGGTCCCGGCCGTCGCTCGCTGCCGTCCACTGCCACTGCCGCCCTCCACCACTGCAAGCCTGAAGAGTGAAGAGAACCCCCCCCCACCGGCCCGTTAAATGGCCCGACCGGCACGAGCCGGTCGACCCGCACGTACCAGGTTGGCCCGTAGCAGAGCGGTCTGGTACGTGGCGGGACGAACGGGTCGGTGCGGTCCATTTAGACCCGGCCACGACCCACAGCCCGATCGTCCCGCCCGCCGCCTGGGGCGGGCCTGGTCGTGCGAGTCGGCCCGACCAGGACCGAGATGTAAAAGCCTGCCCTTGACGCAAAAAAGTTCCGCTACGTTTGCACGTTCAGCCCGTGTACTCTAAAATTTATTATAATTTTATAACTTCACCAAAAATTATGAGATTTTACTGACATATTTGGTTGAAGTTAATCGCGATGGAAAGGTATAGCCGAAATCGTTTTCAATATATTATTGAGAATTTATGAAAATATATGGAAGTCAAGCGTATAGTTGCAGGGATATATATGTCAAAAATCTAAAACATTAAGTGCCACCTTGACAGAGGGTTAAATGAAAAGTTGAATAAGTCAACCCCGTTAATTTATCCCAGAGTTAAATCACTTTTGCTTTGAATGGGGGATGTTAAGCCCAGAATTGAGAAGGTGAGTTAATCTATTTTTAAATTAATGTGGTTTGATGAGTTTTGAGTTAAATCGACAATCATGACTGATGATTTAACTGAAATACCTCCTTCTTTGTTACATTAAATAAATACTAAAAATATAAAATATTTATTATAAATTACTTATTATTGATGTAACTTTTTACTTATTAAATAGTTTATTTGATAACAAATGTATTAAATATTAAAAATAATGGGATTATTGTTCTAAATAATTTTCACCGGTGCGATGGCACGAGATTGAACAAATATTCCAACTTTCCATTTATTTACACAGTCATAACTATTGTGGAGATAAAAAAAGATACAACCTGTAAAATCGACATATCAGCTCTAGAACTCTCGTTTTGTTTCTGCCTTATCGTAACGATAAGTCCACTTAATCTTAAATTTAGTTCATTTTATTTTGACAAGGGTAGATTTAATAAATTCAAGTTAATTTAAATTAATTCGAGTTAACCATGATTAATCTATCTAATCTTAATAGACGAGATAACTTAACTTACTTATTATCAAATTAAATTAAATTAAATTAAATTAAGTCAACTCACTTATCTTTAATCTTTGATAAACTTAAGTCCCTCCTAAAGAGGGGCACAAAGACTAACACGGGAAAAAAATCGGGCTAATCCCTAATAAGGTTTGATGACCCATTCGTACCGTCCATCTCGATCTTTCACTGAGACGGTACGATGCAGGTTAATATCGTTACGTACCGAGGTAGAAAAATATATTATATATATTAAACCATACGTCACTTAACCAAATGAGATAGGAAAACATTTGAGTTATATTATATTAGAACATATATATATATATATAACATTTGAGATAGGAAAACATTTGAGTTATATTATATTAGAATATATATATAACATTTGAGATAGGAAAACATTTGAGTTATATTATATTAGAATATATATATATACCTCAAATGTTTTCCTATCTCATTTGGTTAAGTGATGTATGGTTTAAACGAATATCTATGGTTTGAATCTTATCTTTGTCATCTTTCGAAATATTTTTTTATAAAATAATTATACTAAATTCTAATAAAAATAATGAGAAAGACACATTTTGAAGTAAGGATCTCACATTCAAACACGAGGGCACTCAACCAACTCACCTACAAGTGTTATTCAATATAAAAAATCTAAAATAATATATAAAGCATGCCGATTACGTCACACAGATCGGTCGTCCTGGTCTGTAACTGGGACGGGATGAACGAACGATCTATAGTTGGGACGGGCGGTTCACCCTGCCCCGTCTCGGTTTGTCAAAGTATTACTCTAAAATTCACATAATTTTACATATATACCTCTAACTTCACCAAAATTTATGAGATTTTACTAAGGTATTTGGTCGTAATTAACATGATGGAAAGGTATAACCGAAAAAGCCTTTTACATATATTGTTGGGAATGTACGAAAATAAAAGAGTATAATTTGCACGGGGTTTGCCGACCCGGCTGACCCGATCTCGGCGCGGGACGGGTCGGGTCGGGCGGGTCGCCCAGCGACCCGGTCCGCTCTCTCAGCAAGTCACGCAATTTTTTGATTTTTTGATTTTTTTTAAATTTAGTTTTTAAAAAGTAATTTTGTAATAAAATTTTATTTATAGAATAAAGGTTATATACATTTAATAATATTAGAATGTATAGTTAATTTTTATGATAATAGATCTATATTAAATTACACACAATTAACTATATAAAATTAACATATTACACCTCTAAATTAAACATCCAATGCTACCGGATAAAAAAACTCACTAAATATGTTAAAGTAAACATAGACATAATAATGATATCATTCAACTCTAGTCATGAAGTATAAAATACTAAAACTCACTCATCTGAGTCATCTGTGAAGTCCGAATCCCAATCACAATCAGATACATGAGATGGATGACCCGTATGATCTAACTCTATCCTAGTGGGTGGAGGTACATGTGGGTGGGACTGAAAATATGTAACCATCTGCACAAATGATGGGTCGTGTGCAGCGGTGGAGGGTACATGAAAATCTGTAAAAAAAAGTCCTCACTACATCTATACATTCAATTCTATCATGTGCGATTGGTGCAGGTGCTGGTACTGGTGCAGCTCGAACTCTCGATGTGGAGGAAGATCCTGCAATGCCATGTGCTAGTGGTGGGGGTACCCTAGACGTAGAAGAGGATGTCCTGCCTCTGCTACAAGAAACATATCCCTCACGTAACTCTGTCAGAAAGTAATGTCGGACATTCCTAGAAACTCGGTCGCATGCATGGCAATCGCGACCCACTCCTGCCAGGTGCTCTGCAAATCTGTGTATGCCGGTGACGCGATGTCTGCAGTATCTACAGTGCACATGTCGATCACCCTCAACAGTGTAACCATGCTCCCACACAGGGTGACGTCGTCCGTCCATGATGACCTACAAATGTTGTACAATTTTACATTAGTAACTTCAATGACAAGTACAAAACTTAAGATATGAAGAAATTTACAATTAATTATTAGTTACTTATAAATATAAACAAATGATACATACTCCTAATCAGATGGGCCCAAACTGGGCCAGCGCCCATTTCCAAACAATCTGACATTAAACGTGGTCCGCAGATAGGACAGATAGTCTCCATAACACATCGAACCTGCATAGTTCTCCCAGTACATGCGTACGTAGTATTTAGACAGCTGCGAACCTTGTGTGTAACGACCCGAGAATCCGATTACCGGGAAGGCCCGATAACCCGAGACTCGCACCGCCACCCACGAGTTCGAAGACTCGGAAGGGTTAAAAGGATGGTGTGGAGACTACACAAGTATCATAAATAATTGTAGAAATTAAATAATTATATAATTAAACAGGAAATAAATTAACAGTTTACATGATACATGGTCCACAAGATAATAATAAAATAACAACAATAGTAGTCCACAACTAGTACAGAGACAAGAAAGAAAAGTACAGCTACACGGGACATACCCCGGCTCTGACCTTTGGCATTAACGTTGGGCACCCGAACCACGCTGAGCCTCAGACGCGCTCCCCTGAGGCCGCGACTCACCTGAAACACGGTGAAAACATGTAGCGAATGAGTCTCGGAACAAGATTCAGTAGGGATCACTCGAACCCTACCACGAAAACGGGGAAATAGCTGCGCTAGCAGCAAGCGAGTACCTCGGAAAGGAAAGCCCTACAATCTACAAAACACCGATCTCACGGCACGAAAACTGGCACACGTGCCACGGTGAAACGACCGAAACACCACGGTCAACACGACAAAACCCAAAGGTCGAAGTCGCACGACTGACAGTCTGTCACTCCCGACTCGACAGGAGTACCCCCCACTAGAAGCAAGACCGGATGCGTCCACTGATGACTTAGTCCGCGTCTTAGGCGTCCTCCTCTGGCCCAGCGGGAACAGAGACACCGTACAAGTAACCACAAAGCAAGTGACTAGCTGGGGTCACGCTCGTCAGCGTGGGTCCAACCTCCCCCAACCACGTATGCACACACAGACCATGCATCCTAGGTCTGTCCCTCTGACTGGTTTTCCCCTGGAGCCGGACTCTAGCTACCGACGAGGGGCCCGACGGAAACTAGTTTAAAAACCGTCCACAGGGTAGCCTCTCCACCACTCCCTGGTGGGACCACACGCGTGTAAGCATGCTACGACTAGTGGAGGGTCACTACGGAGCAGACTCTCAAGTCAACGAAAAATAACGTCTCAACAGGACAGGGTACAAGGACCGTCCCTCGTACCGACACCGTCTCATGGCGGCGGAAGCCGAGAACAACACCTCCCGGGATTACGCCGTACCACGACACCTGGCCTCGACACGATGCCCAGCATCTGTCAGACCACGGTTCAGCACGCGGACCAAGGTCCACGCCCCCGGGATTCGAATCGACTAAAAGGAAACGCCGGTTAGACTAACCCCTTGAACGGTCCACTCTGGGTCGCCCAGGGATGTACTGTAATGCCCTGGATCTTGATGGATCTTTTGCAGGTCTTGTTGGATCTCTGCTGGATCTTTCGGATCTGTTTCAGATTGGTTTCGTTGAGTTTTGGTTCGCTTTTGTACCTTCCGAGTGAGTTTGACGAGCCGTGTGGGTTTTTCTCACGTACTAGTTACGGAACCCTACGGTGAGTTTGTTTGTCGATTCTCGAACTCGTGGATGCTACAATGACGATGTACTCTTCAAGCCGGTCGTTTCGGCTATTTTTGCGTATTTTTCTAAATTTGTGCATTTTCGACGCATTTTCGGAATTTTCGGAACTTAGGAAAATCTTCTAATTTCTTTTCTATTTCTTTTCTTTTCCTCTCTCCTCCTTCTCATTCGCCGCCGTCGCCTCTCTCTCTCCCGTTTTCTCTCCCGTTCGCCTCCTCAGCTCCGGCTGCAGACGGAGGACCTAGAGGCACGTGTTGGGGACGTGATGGAGCTGGCTGGGTGCGCGATGGAGCAAGGATCGGATCGATTCCGGCGCGATCCCGAATGGTGGATTCAAAGCCGGTGAAATCGGTTCGCGAGTGGATTTCGGCGTGGTTTAGTCCCTTCGGGGCACGGTTTCTTCGGTGGAGGTAGGGTGACTGATCCTTACTTCGTCCTCTCCGTTTTCCCTGCCATTGCACGGCGTTCGGCTAGGAAACGGTCGAGTTTGGGCTTGGTTTGCCTAAACCGTGATTTTCGTGGTTTTTAGGGCCGACCGGTAAACGGCTACTGTTTGCGGCGTAGTTAGTTTCTAACTGACCGCTGGGATGTCAGGATCCCATCCACGTTGATTTTGTGTCGTTTGGTGTTCATTCGAGGCCGGTAGAAGCCCGGGAACCTCGGTGACCCACTTTGGGTGGATTTGATGAAATCGCCCGGATCTTGAGTTTGTGAGCTTGCATGTGGGGTTTTTAGTCCCCCGATGTTGTTATTTGGCGTTTAGGTTTGTTCCCCCTACGTTTCGGAGTGAATGGGGCGTGGAACAGGCCGGTTTGGCTGTTCCTCTGTTTTCCGGCCGTGACCGATGTAACTGTCATCCAGTGGCCGTCACTTGTATATAACGGCCCTACGACTGACCGCTACTTCGTCTGAGGTTTTTGAGCCTTCTGGCTTCTGGTTGAGTGACGGCCCTAGGGTGGCGCGTCGCTTCTCTGTAATGCGCCTAGGTCTGCGCGTTACTTTGCTTGTTGTTGCCTTGTTTTGGGGTTGAGTCGGTTGGTCTAACGCGCTTGACCCAGCGCGTTAGATGGAAGTAACGCGCCCTGCCTTTGCCGTTATTGTCCGTTTGACCGACGTTTGACCGTTGAGGCGGTTCCCCCGACGGATGGGTTCCCATCCGTTATTTTGAGTGTAACGCGCCTGCCCCTGGCCGTTGCATTCTGTCATGGTCGACTGTGGATGATTGTGCCGTTGGTTGTAACGCGCCTGTCCCCATGCGTCGTTTGTGTGTAGCGCATCCTTCTTGGACCGTTACATGCTGTTTGGCAGAGGGTTGTGGGTGTTGTGCTATTCGATGGTGTAACGGCCGTGCCCATGTGCGTCGTGGTTGTATAACGCGCTTGCCCCTTGCCGTTATTTGTTACTTTGTGCTGGGTTGAGAGTGGCTGTGCCGTTGTGAGTAACGCGCCTGCCCCTGTGCGTCGTTTGGTTCTGGCGCGTCTCCCCTGCCGCGTTGCTTGCTTGTAACGCGCTTGGCCTTGTGCGTTACTTGGCCTTGATTCGTGTGTTTGTGTTTTAGAGTGGTTAGGGTGGTGTGGGTGCGACGGCCTGTCGTCTATCCGTCGTTCAGGTGTAACGGCCCGGGTCTAGACCGTCATATGCTTGTAGCGGTCTAGGGGTGGTGCGTTACTTGCCCTGTGCGTCGATTTCCGTGCTTCGGTTTCTGCTTGTCTTGGCTTAGCCTTGTGGTCTGCCTGTTATCCCGTGGATGTCTTCCGACGTCCTATGAGGGCTAAGACTACGTTGTAAGGTAGCCAGGAGTCTTCTTACTTGAGGTAGGATTTTATATCCAACCTTTGCTTGTGTTTTGGTCTGGTTCTGGTCAACCCGGTGTGACCCAGTGGTTGACATGTGACCTTGTGTGTGTGTGTCTCGGTGGTTGTGCCCGGCTCGAGACACTGCTTTTGGATGTCTCGAGGTGTGGCCTTACCTCGGTCTGTGTGTCCAGGTGTGCTGAGGGTTCTTGGTGTTTCCCTCAGGTCTCCGTGTGTTGTTTTCTGCGGAGCGGTGTTTTGCTGGCTTAGGATTAGACCGATTGGCGACTTGTTTCGCTGCTTGTGATGATCTTGCCTTTGAGTCGTTCGACTCAGGGATCGTTACGTCGTAGGTCTAGTTGCCTGAGCCTGAGTCTGTTGGCGGTTGTTCGACTGCCGGGGTGCTTTGATGTACACAAGACAGGGCTTTTCTTAGCTGTCTGTGTTGTAGCGCCTGTGTTTCGGAGTTCGTGCCTTGTGAGCCTCCCCTAGTTGTAGCCCTAGGCTTTTGCCGACCCACCGGGAGTGGTGGAGGGGTGTTTCCTGTTGTGTTTGGTACGTACGATTTTTAAGCTAGTTCCGTAGGCCCCGGCCAACGGTAGCGTCCTACCGAGGGGAATACTAGCTAGAGGCCTGACCTAGGTAGAGGTCGGTGTGTGCACACGTGGTCAGGGACTGGGGACTTGCGCCTGTGTTAAGAGCTGTTGTGCACCGTATTTGTCATGCTGTGTCTGACGGCCGATGTGTTGTGAAGGCTCATTTGTCGTTCCAGGACGTGAAGGTAAGCTGAGATTAGCATCTTTCGTTGGTCTGCGCTAAAGCTGGTGCTCTTCCTATGTTGCACTTAGGCTCCTTGTGATCGGTTGTTCGCGAGATCGGTGCTCGTGGCATGTTAATTGCGATCTTTGTTGATTGAGATGGCGCCTGGTATGTGCTGAAATGCGATTACCGATGTTGTTTTGTTGCCTGTGTGCGTTGTTGAGAGCGCAGTGGAAGTGTGTGGGTTGGCTACCCACTGGTCGAGAGGTTTTTGTTCCTTCTCGATGTGTCTTTGTCTTGACTTTTTGTGCCTCGACTCTGGTTGTTGCCATGCCTTTGTTTGTGGTTTTCTGGTGTTGGCATTGGCATGTGCGAGTGTTGGGGAATTTGTCGGCGTTCCTTGCTGATTGAGTACCCTTTGCTCTGCATTTCTTTCTTGGGTGTTGTGCTCTCGAGGCGTGTTCGTAGTCCTTGAGTTGCGTTCCCCGAGATTGTTGTCGTTTCTCGCTATTGTGGGTCTTCTCTTGGTGAGCAGTCTGATGTGTGACCTGTCTTTGTGGTCGTGTGTTCAACTGTTCTTGTGCCTTGTTGTGACCCTGCTTGCAGTGTGTTCTGTGGTTCTGTGTGTTCTACAGGGCCGGAATCCTGCAGGTGTTACCGTTGTGTTGTTTTGGCGCTGTTTCTTTATGATTTTGTGTCTCTGCCTTGGACTATGGTCTTGTCTTGTCAGTTGGCTTGCTGTACTCCCTTTCTTGGGTAGAGTTAGCTTGCGACTTGATCAGATGAAATATCTGAGTGAGTGCTGACTTGATTGTGTTTGTGGTCCAGTGTTGTTGTTGTCGTTGGTGTTCTGTGTGCCAGGTGTTCCCTGTTGCCTTTGGCACTGGAGCCGATGATGTTGCGAGCTGTCAGCTGTGAGAACTGTGTTTCCTGGTGTAAGCTGCTGCTTGCCGTGTTGTTGTTGGTTTCTCGGTGTTGGTTATCGGTTGTTGTGGCAGTCGTGTCTCATTTCAGGTGAGACGTAAGCGACGTTGCCCTTGCTTCGGAGGTGTCAGATGTGTTCACTTTGGTGTCATGCTCGTGCTGTGGACTTGCTGTCTTGGAAGCTGAGTAGGTACCTATAATGGTGGTCTGACGGCATTCCTCTGAGCTGGTTTTGCTCTCGTCTAGGTGATACGAGGTGCTTTGTTCGGTTTTGGAGTTGGTCTCGAGCGTGCTGCACTTGACAGTGTTTGTCGGTTGGCGCGAACCTGTAGTGCATTGCTCGACCTGGATCTTGATGGATCTTTTGCATGTCTTCTTGGATCTCTGCTGGATCTTTCGGATCTGTTTCGGATTGGTTTCGTTGAGTTTTGGTTCGCTTTTGTAGCTTCCGAGTGAGTTTGACGAGCCGTGTGGGTTTTTCTCACGTACTAGTTACGGAACCTTACGGTGAGTTTGTTGGTCGATTCTCGAACTCGTGGATGCTACAGCGACGATGTACTCTTCGAGCCGGTCGTTTCGACTATTTTTACGTATTTTTCTGAATTTGTGCATTTTCGGCGTATTTTCAGAATTTTCGGAAATTAGGAAAATTTCCTAATTTCTTTTCTATTTCTTTTCTTTTCCTCTCTCCTCCTTCTCATTCGCCGCCGTCGCCTCTCTCTCTCCCGTTTTCTCTCCCGTTCGCCTCCTCAGCTCCGGCTGCAGACGGAGGACCTAGAGGCACGTGTTGGGGACGTGATGGAGCTGGCTGGGTGCGCGATGGAGCAAGCATCGGATCGATTCCGACGCGATCCCGAATGGTGGATTCAAAGCCGGTGAAATCGGTTCGCGAGTGGATTTCGGAGTGGTTTAGTCCCTTCGGGGCACGGTTTCTTCGGTGGAGGTAGGGTGACTGATCCTTACTTCGTCCTCTCCGTTTTCCATGCCATTGCACGACGTTCGGCTAGGAAACGGTCGAGTTTGGGCTTGGTTTGCCTAAACCGTGATTTTCGTGATTTTTAGGGTCGGCGGTAAACGGCGACTGTTTGCGGCGTAGTTAGTTTCTAACTGACCGCTGGGATGTCAGGATCCCATCCACGTTGATTTTGTGTCGTTTGGTGTTCATTCGAGGCCGGTAGAAGCCCGGGAACCTCGGTGACCCACTTTGGGTGGATTTGATGAAATCACCCGGATCTTGAGTGTGTGAGCTTGCATGTGGGGTTTTTAGTCCCCTGATGTTGTTATTTGGTGTTTAGGTTTGTTCCCCCTGCGTTTCGGCGTGAATGGGGCGTGGAACGGGCCGGTTTGGCCGTTCCTCTATTTTCCCGCCGTGACCGATGTAACGGTCATTCCAGTGGCCGTCACTTGTATATAACGGCCCTACGACTGACCGCTACTTCGTCTGAGGTTTTTGAGCCTTCTGGCTTCTGGGTGAGAGAAGGCCCTAGGGTGGCACGTCGCTTCTCTGCAACGCGCCTAGGTCTACGCGTTACTTTGCTTGTTGTTGCCTTGTTTTGGGGTTGAGTCGGTTGGTCTAACGCGCTTGACCCAGCACGTTAGATGGAAGTAACGCGCCCTGCCTTGGCCGTTATTATCCGTTTGACCGACGTTTGACCGTTGAGGCGGTTCCCCTGACGGATGGGTTCCCATCCGTTATTTTGAGTGTAACGCGCCTGCCCCTGGCCGTTGCATTCTGTCTTGGTCGACTGTGGATGATTGTGCCGTTGGTTGTAACGCGCCTGTCCCCATGCGTCGTTTGTGTGTAGCGCATCCTTCTTGGACCGTTACATGCTGTTTGGCAGAGGGTTGTGGGTGTTGTGCTATTCGATGGTGTAACGGCCGTGCCCATGTGCGTCGTGGTTGTATAACGTGCTTGCCCCTTGCCGTTATTTGTTGTTTTGTGCTGGGTTGAGGGTGGCTGTGCCGTTGTGAGTAACGCGCCTGCCCCTGTGCGTCGTTTGGTTCTGGCGCCTCTCCCCTGCCGCGTTACTTGCTTGTAACGCGCTTGGCCTTGTGCGTTACTTGGCCTTGATTCGTGTGTTTGTGTTTTAGAGTGGTTAGGGTGGTGTGTGTGCGACGGCCTGTCGTCTGTCCGTCGTTCAGGTGTAACGGCCCGGGTCTAGACCGTCATATGCTTGTAGCGGTCTAGGGGTGGTGTGTTGTAACGACCCGAGAATCCGATTACCGGGAAGGCCCGATAACCCGAGACTCGCACCGCCGCCCACGAGTCGGGAGGGCTCGGAAGGGCTAAAAGGAGTGTGGAGGCACAAAGAAATAGGAAATAAAGCAGGACGACCAACAACAACAAGCTGAAAGAAAGAACAACTACAGCTACAACAGAGTCTAGTCCAACGGAAAGTACAGTCTAAAGCAGTAAAACGTACCACATGCCAACTGAACACTCGGCCCGACAAGCTGGCAACTGAGAACCTCCGCTCCGCACCCTCGAACCTCGAAGAAGAACCGCCACACCTGAAAAGTAGGGAATGAGTCTCCAAAATAGAGACTCAGCAGGGATCCCGCGGAACCCCACCCGGAAACAACGGCGGTAGCGGAAAGGAGAGCTACTACTACAGCAGGAACAGCAAACCGGTGGCCGGTCAAAAACTCGGCACTACAGCTACTCCTACTGCCAGAAGGCAGACCTCGATCACGCAGTCGAAGCTACCGAACCACGCTAGTACCACCTACCGAAGTAAAAACACACGGTAACCACGCCGTAGAGGCCTGTCCCCCTGACACAGTCGACCTGGACACGTTGTCCAAGGTGCACGCGGGTACCGCGCCACAAGACCCCACCTCGGTAAAGCCACTAGCACTAGTCTCACGGCGCAAGAACCGACACACGCGCCAAGGTGAAACAACCGAACTCACCGGTCAACACGACCGAAAACCCGAAGGTCAAAGACACAGAGACTGACAGTCTGTCACTCCGTACTCGACAGGAGTACCACCCACTAGAAGCATAGCCGGTAGCGTCCCATGACGTCTTACACCGCGCCGCAGGTGAACCGCCTGACGTGGTAGCTCCTACCAAAGGCGCAGACACCGTACAAGTAACCACAAACAAGTGACTAGCTGGGGTCACGCCCGTCGACGTGCGTCCACTGTCCCCAACCACGTGTGCACACACAGACCACGCGTCCTAGGTCTGGCCCCTAACTGGTTTTCCACTCAGCCGGACTCTGGCTGCTAGACGTGGGGCCCGACGAAAACCAGTCTAAAAACCGTCTCTAAGGGTAAGCCCGTACACCACTCCGTGGTGCGACCAGCACACGCGTACTGGTAGGCTACGACTAGTGGAGGGTCACTGAAGGAGTAGACTCTCAACTCAACGGAAAACCACGTACCGGCCCCGTCACACGGTGACCACAATCGGAGAAGAGACAGGACTCACAGTCCACGGCCGCGCACACACCCTGCGCGAGAGTCGAGAAAACTCAAGTGGCGCTAAGCCACTGGACTCTGGACAGTCCTCTAGACGCACTACACCCAACGGTCCTTGAGTCACAAGACTCGGGGTAAAGACCGTTGCACGCAACAGCACAAGGCCGTCAATCTAGTCCAATCTCTAGGTCTAAAATCACGGTAGCACAAGTACCGAGACAACTCACGAGCCGCCAAGACCACTCCCTCAGGAAGGGAATGTAAGGGGCAGGGCCACCCACACGGGCCACACGAAAAAACATAGAAGCACGATTCCCAACGCAGCACACAAGCAGCCAGGTCGATTTCCCATCTTGAAGCAAGCGGGAAACCTCCAGCCCCAGGCCGGATAACTGGACTCGAAGTCCAAGGCCAAACACGTGGCCCACACGGGAATCGCCTTCCAAAGAAACCCACAACATGCGGGGGGGAGACCCCACCGCACACACACCGGTACACGGTGACTCGATCGAGCGTAACACGAAAGCCCGAAACACATGAGGTCACCCGGACCTACCACACCTACGGGCACGCTAATCGAGGTAACACTGTCCCTCTCGGCACCCCAAAAACACAGACACAGATCCCATGGGGTGTCCGGGATACTCACAAGGCCGGAGGTCGACCATTGGGTCACAACCGGGTCGACCGGAGACCAACACAACACAATCGGAACGCTAAAAGGTCACCTAGACCCTTATGCTCTTGGGCACGCAAAACGAGGTAAGTGGGACCTCTGGACACCCAAAGACACGGTCACGGAACTCCACGGGGTGTCGGAGACACTCACGAGACCTAAAGTCAACCACTGGGTCACAATCGGGTCGATCGGAGGTCAAAACAGCGCAAACAGGAACCAGAACGTGGTAGTGGTCACCTGGTGACCGCGACCAGATAGTGGTCGACCGGGGACCGCGACCAGATGGTAGCGGTCGATCGGAGACCGCGACCATGCTGTCACGGTCACCTCACGACCGCAACCAGCCACGCGCAAGCCTGATGGTAGCGGTCGCCCAAGGACCGCGACCAAACAGTAGCGGTCATCTCATGACCGCGACCATACAAAAGCGGTCTATCGCACGACCGCGACGCCTGTAGGCCCTCTCGACCAAAGCACAAAGGATGAAGGCGGTTCTCCCACGACCGCGACCAGTGAACGCGGTTACTGGTGGACCGCGATCATTTTGGAAAACCGAGAACGGCGGGAAAACACCCAAGAATCCACGCCACGCCCCAATCATCCACGGATGAAGGGGAAAACATAGGGGAAGCTCCCCAGTAGCCCCTAGCATGCATCTATGGCCTCGGATCGGCCTAAAACGCAATGAAACGGGAGATCGGTCCACAAGCCCTAAAACATGGATTTTGCCCAACTCACCCCGTTTGGCCCGCTCGGCTCACCGTAGCCTACGAAACTTGCGGGAAAAGAAAGAGCACGAGCTGGGGGTCCATCACCCTACCTCCACCGAAGATTTCGCGCACCGTGGATGCTGATCCACGAAGAAAACGCCGTTGAAGCCTCGCCGTTCCACGAACCCACGGCCGAGCTTCACCGCGCCCTCGAGCCTCGATCCTTGACCCATCCTCACCGTCCTCCTCGCCCGCATCGCCCCGCCTCGCCCCCGCCTCGGTCCGTCGGCCGCCGGAGAGGAGAGAGTGAGAGGAGAGGCTGGGAGAAGAGAAAGAGGGTGAGAGTGAGAAATGAGAGGAAGAGAGAGGGTGGGGGGGTATATATAGGAAAATCCAAAAAATCGGAAAAATACCCAAAAAATAGAAAATCACACCCTCGCGATCCTCGGAACGCACCGATCGTAACGGTACCACACTTGCCTAGGTGAACGGCTCGGTTCACCCGCAACGAGGTTCCGAAGGGAAAGCCGAAACACACGCCGGGATTCAGAAAACACACGCGGAAAAAGCGGCGGAACGCCTCCGGGCCTCCGAAACGACTCCGGATCGCGCCGATCCGAACACGAAAGATGTCTGAAACGAAATTTCGGACACAACGGAGTCGGACGCACCAAGAAACCAGATCCGGGACCCACGAATGAGGATCCGAAAAACCCAGGGTATTACATTCGTTACTTGCCCTGTGCGTCGATTTCCGTGCTACAATTTCCGTGCTTCGGTTTCTGCTTGTCTTGGCTTGGCCTTGTGGTCTGCCCGTTGTCCCGTGGATGTCTTCCGACGTCCTATGAGGGCTAAGACTACGTTGTAAGGTAGCCAGGAGTCTTCTTACTTGAGGTAGGATTTTCTATCCTGCCTTTGCTTGTGTTTTGGTCTGGTTCTGGTCAACCCGGTGTGACCCAGTGGTTGACATGTGACCTTGTGTGTCTGTGTCTCAGTGGTTGTGCCCGGCTCGAGACACTGCTTCTGGATGCCTCGAGGTGTTGCCTTACCTCGGTCTGCGTGTCCAGGTGTGCTGAGGGTTCTTGGTGTTTCCCTTAGGTCTCCGTGTGTTGTTTTCTGCGGAGCGGTGTTTTGCTGGCTTAGGATTAGTCCGATTGGCGGCTTGTTTCGCTGCTTGTGACGATCTTGCCTTTGAGTCGTTCGACTCAGGGATCGTTACGTCGTAGGTCTAGTTGCTTGATCCTGAGTCTGTTGGCGGTTGTTCGACTGCCGGGGTGCTTTGCTGTGCACGAGACAGGGCTTTTCTTAGCTGTCTATGCTGTAGCGCCTGGGTTTCGGAGTTCGTGCCTTGTGAGCCTCCCCTAGTTGTAGCCCTAGGCTTTTGCCGACCCACCGGGAGTGGTGGAGGGGTGTTTCCTGTTGCGTTTGGTACGTACGATTTTTAAGCTAGTTCCGTAGGCCCCGGCCAACGGTAGCGTCCTACCGAGGGGAATACTAGCTAGAGGCCTGACCTAGGTTGTGACGACCCGAGGATCCGAGTACCGGAAAGGAACCGGCGCGTTTCGAATATCGGTCCGCCAACCCACGAGCCCGAAGACTCGGAAGGGTAGAAAGGAGTGGTGTGTGGGTACAAGAGAAATTGCAACGACCACAGAGATAGCACAATAATCTAAAATAAAATGCACATAATAATATAAATAAATAAACTGCTACAAGGTCCACAGTGTCTCATGTCCAAAGAAAGTACAGTCAACGGGAAAGAAAGTACAACAACACGGGGCATCCCCCGGAGTACAACTACACGGGGCATCCCCCGGCTCTGGCAGACTGGCGACTAACCCTGGCTAGAGGAACCACGCTGAAACTCGGCCGCGCCTCCCGTCGACCCCGCCTCACCTGAAGGGCAGGGGTGAGCCTCATCTCATTGTCCCAGTAGGGATCCCGCGAACCCCCACCTCGCACGGAAAACGAGAAAGAAGAAGACAACCCTACCAAACAAGAGTACGGTAGAACTGGCAAGCTAAAGTAAATAAACGGAAAAGCCATCTACTCTAACAGTACCGCACTACGGAACCTCGGTCCCACAAAACGCGAGTCCATGCCTGCCAGTGAACAGGAGCACCACCCACTAGAAGAACGACCGGATGCGTCCCCTGACGTCTTATACCGCGTCACAAGTGTCTAGCTACTACGCCCCTGGCGTGAGCCTCAGACACGCTCAGTAACCAGAAGTAACTGCAAAACAAGGACTAGCTGAGGTCACGCTCTTCAGCGCGGGTCCGAACCCTCAGCCTCGTGTGCACACTCAGACCGTACGCCCTAGGCCTGTCCTCTAGCTGGTATTTCCCCCTAAACCCGGACTCGGAAGTACGCGGGGGCCCTGCGGTAATCAGCCTACTCACCGCCTCTCGAGTACGCCGCTCAGCCACTCCCAGGCGAGCCAGCACACGCGTGCCGTGGGAAAGCTACGACTAGTGGTAGGGTCACTGGAAGTAAGGACTAATCCACGGAAACCACCGACCAAACACTAGCACAGACTCACGATGACCATACGATAGGCACGGATGCCGGGGACACGCATGAGGTCCAATCGTCCCTCAAGTCACGCGGCACCCCTAACGAGGTAACTGACTCTCCGGGGAACCCCGGGCACCCCTATGGCTCTCACTGGGTGCCCACGGCATCCCTAGGGCCACACGCCATAATCGGGTCCGTAACTCACCCAACCGGAGGTCACACTACCCGCAAGAACACGGTTCGGGGAAGGGGGATGGTCGCGCTAGGTATCCCTAGCGCGACACCGAAGAACGCGCTAGCTAAGGCTAGCGCGATCTTCCATGTCGCGCTACCCAAAGCCAGCGCGTTCACACCTGAACGCGCTAGTTTTGGGTAGCGCGATCTGGACATCGCGCTACCAGAACCAGGCGCGTTACCCACCGCCTTACTGTTCGTCTTCTCAGACGGACGCGCTCGGACGACATGGCGCGTTCATCAAGAACGCGCCACTGGACTATAGCGCGACAACGGGCCGAGCCCGATTCGTGAAATACGCCCAGAAAGCGAAGATCCACGCCCATTCACCACCCCTGGTGAAGGGAAAACAACGGGGGATCACCCCACAACGTCCTAGCATGCATCTAGAGCCCCCAAATCGATCAAAAACTCCACGAATCGACGGATCCGGCACTCAAACCCCAAGCATGAAAATGACCCTCCCGGCATGGATTTAACCCCACTCGGCCTCTCCACGGCCTAGAAATCATGGGGAATGCTATGAAGAGGACAAGGATCCGTCCCCCTACCTCAAGGAAGCTCGAAATCCACCGAATCACCGCCGAAATCAAGGATGAAGCTTTTACTCCCACGAACGCCCCGCCTCTCGCCGCGAAAAGCACGCCACCGGAACTTCCTTGCCGTCGCCGCCGCCGCTGCCACGCCGTTGCCGGAGTGAGAGGGGCCGCGTCTCGGTCGCCCGGGGAGAAGAAGATCGGCCGCGGGGGAGGGGGAGCTCTCACGGTTGAAGGAAGGAGGAAGAATAAAAAAAGAAAAAGGTAAAAGAAAAAGAAAAAGAATTGATATATATAGAAAATCCAAAAGAACGAAAAAATCCCGAAAAGTAGAAAAATACGCCTCCACGACCGTCTCGACGCGCTGATCGCAACGGTACCACCCGCGGGCTGCTGAACGACCCAGTTCACCCGCTACAGGGTTCCGAAGGATTCGCCGAAACCCGTACACGGAAATCGGAAAACACGCACGGAAAAGCCGCGGACACACTCCGGGCCTCCGAAATGACTCCGGATCACGCCGATCCGAACACGAAAGATGTCCGAAACGAAATTTCGGACACAACAGGGTCAGACACTCCGATAAACCAGAATCGGGACCCACAAGAAAGGATCCGAAAGACCCGGGACACTACATAGCTAGAGGTCAGTGTGTGCACACGTGGTCAGGGACTGGGGACTTGCGCCGACGGGCGTGGCCCTGACTAGTCACTCGCAGTTGCTTCTGTAGTTTCGTACTGTGGTACCTTGTTTCCTTGGAACTGTTGTTCCTTGGACCCGGTTCTTGGTGTGTCTAGTCCCTGCGTAGACTTGACACTTGTGGCGCAGTGTAAGACGTCAGTGGACGCATCTGGCTGTTCTTATGGGAGGAGGGTGCTCCTGTCACTTGGTGCGGTGACTCTCGGCGTTTTCTTGCGCGCTGTGACCTTTTCGAGTTGCCCGCTTGTGGCTGTACTCGAGGTCAGTGTTCTGTCGTTTGCATGACGTTCTTATCATGCGTGGGGCTGCGTGCATGACATTTCACGTCGTGTTTTGTTTGCGCTTTCGGCGTCGGCGTCTGCCTTCGCCTTTGTTTTGGCCGATGGACTGGGTTACCCTACTGTGTGAGTTTGGGGTTGACCGTCTATTGCCGTTTGGAGTAGCTTAGGGTGCCGAGTTCTTCTCGGTGGCCGTTGTTCCGTGTTTTATGGCCTCGCCCTTCTTTGTTGTTGAGCTCCCCTTGCTCTTAGCCTGTTCCCTACTCCTGCTGTACCCTGTATGTTTACAGCTTTGTAGTGTAGCTTTTCCTGCTTTGCTGCACTCGTTGTTTCTGTTGCTTCCGTTGCACTGTGCGTTTTTCCAGTGGGGATCCGCGTGACCCCTACTGAGTTTCTATTTAGAGAGTCACCCCTGCTTTTCAGGTGCGTTTCGCCGCTTGCCTCTGCTGTTCCTGGTGGAGCGCGTTGTTGTACCTGCCAGCTGTATCTGCGTCGGGCTTCTCCCGACTCCTGTGTACGTTCTTTCTGTCAGACTGTACTGTGTTAGGCTTGTTGTCTTTCCTTTGGGCTGGACTTTGGTGTATAATTGTAATTATTGAAATTATTAATGAAAATGTAATTTTATTTCTGCTACTTTAGCAATCCAATCTAATGAAATTTAATTGCTTACTGTTATATCTACTGGCTTCAATGTATTCCACACACTCCTTTTTCCCTTCGGCGCTTTCCCGCGCTTGGGAGGCCTCGCGGGTCCCATGTGGTATCACGTGTATTCGTTATTTATACCGGGTGCACCGGGTATCCGGAATCCGGGTCGCCACAGTTGGTATCAGAGCAGTGTTCTGAGATGTTCGGAGTTCTTTTCTGAGCTATCAGATCATTGTCGTGTGAGATACATGGAAATCCAGATATACAGTTACCAGAGTCCTTGAGGTCCAGTACAGTCTCTTGCTGGCGTAGGTGTTGCGATGTTTGTCACGGTGTTTTCCAAGTGTGGTCTTGTGCGTGCCTGATTGGCACTGTACGAGATGGTTTAGCTCTCGTCTGGGTGATACGAGGTGCTTTGTTCGGTTTTGGAGTTGGTCTCGAGCGTGCTGCACTTGGCAGTGTTTATCGGTTGGCGCGAACCTGCAGTGCATTGCTCGAGCTATTTTCTGTGTTTCGCTCAGGTGGCTTATGACTTTTAGCGTTGGTGTGATGGCCATGCACGTTCTTACGTTGCTTTGGTCGTCCCGGCTTGAGTCTGTGTAGCTCCTGATGTGTTTTGCTTCTGTTAAAGTGCTCGATTAGATCCCGTGTTAGAGAAGTTGCTCAGGCGAGCTAGGATTTCCCTTCCTGGTGAGCTTTTGTAGTTGAGCTTCTTGCTTCTCGTCCCTTCTGGTGGAATCTTTTCGAGTGTTGCTTTGGAATTGCTGTCTTAGTGATGCCTTTTGTCCTGTGTCTGCTTAAGTGTGGACATCATTATTTTGAGCATGATCTGCTCCTTGTTTTACGGTTGCTTGGCTTTGGACTCCATAATGGTGTTAAGAGCTGTTGTGCACCGTATTTGTCGTGCTGTGTCTGACGGCCGATGTGTTGTGAAGGCTCATTTGTCGTTCCAGGACGTGAAGGTAAGCTGAGATTAGCATCTTTCGTTGGTCTGCGCTAAAGCTGCTGCTCTTCCTTTGTTGCACTTAGACTCCTTGTGATCGGTTGTTCGCGAGATCGGTGCTCGTGGCGTGTTAATTGCGATCTTTGTTGATTGCGATGGCGCCTGGTATGTGCTGAAATGCGATTACCGATGTTGTTTTGTTGCCTGTGTGTGTTGTTGAGAGCGCAGTGGAAGTGTGTGGGTTGGCTACCCACTGGTCGAGAGGTTTTTGTTCCTTCTCGATGTGTCTTTGTCTTGGCTTTTTGTGCCTCGACTCTGGTTGTTGCCGTGCCTTTGTTTGTGGTTTTCTGGTGTTGGCATTGGCATGTGCGAGTGTTGGGGAATTTGTCGGCGTTTCTTGCTGATTGAGTACCCTTTGCTCTACATTTCTTTCTTGGGTGTTGTGCTCTCGAGGCGTGTTCGTAGTCCTTGAGTTGCGTTCCCCGAGATTATTGTCGTTTCTCGTTGTTGTGGGTCTTCTCTTGGTGAGCAGTCTGATGCGTGACCTATCTTTGTGGTCGTGTGTTCAGCTATTCTTGTGCCTTGTTGTGACCCTGCTTGCAGTGTGTTCTGTGGTTCTGTGTGTTCTACAGGGCCGGAATCCGGCAAGTGTTGCCGTTGTGTTGTTTTGGCGCTGTTTCTTTATGATTTTGTGTCTCTGCCTTGGACCATGGTCTTGTCTTGTCAGTTGGCTTAGCTTGCGACTTGATCAGATGAAATATCTGAGTGAGTGCTGACTTGATTGTGTTTGTGGTCCAGTGTTGTTGTTGTCGTTGGTGTTCTGTGTGCCAGGTGTTCCCTGTTGCCTTTGGCACTGGAGCCGATGATGTTGCGAGCTGTCAGCTGTGAGGACTATGTTTCCTGGTGTAAGCTGCTGCTTGCCGTGTTGTTGTTGGTTTCTCGGTGTTGGTTATCGGTTGTTGTGGCAGTCGTGTCTCATTTCTGGTGAGACGTAAGCGACGTTGCCCTTGCTTCGGAGGTGTCAGATGTGTTCACTTTGGTGTCATGCTAGTGCTGTGGACTTGCTATCTTGGAAGCTGAGTAGGTACCTGTAATGGTGGTCTGACGGCGTTCCTCTGAGCTGTGTTTCTTGAGATTTGCGTTGTTTTCTGTGATTTGTGTTGTTGGGTTGTTCTCCCTTGCTTCTCCTTTGTTAGTCCTTAATTTCGAGAGCAAAATTTCTTAAAGGAGGGGAGGATGTAATGCCCTGGATCTTGATGGATCTTTTGTAGGTCTTCTTGGATCTCTGCTGGATCTTTCGGATCTGTTTCGGATTGGTTTCGTTGAGTTTTGGTTCGCTTTTGTACCTTCCGAGTGAGTTTGACGAGCCGTGTGGGTTTTTCTCACGTACTAGTTACGGAACCCTACGGTGAGTTTGTTTGTCGATTCTCGAACTCGTGGATGCTACAATGACGATGTACTCTTCGAGCCGGTCGTTTCGGCTATTTTTGCGTATTTTTCTAAATTTGTCCATTTTCGACGCATTTTCGGAATTTTCGGAACTTAGGAAAATCTTCTAATTTCTTTTCTATTTCTTTTCTTTTCCTCTCTCCTCCTTCTCATTCGCCGCCGTCGCCTCTCTCTCTCCCGTTTTCTCTCCCGTTCGCCTCCTCAGCTCCGGCTGCAGACGGAGGACCTAGAGGCACGTGTTGGGGACGTGATGGAGCTGGCTGGGTGCGCGATGGAGCAAGGATCGGATCGATTCCGGCGCGATCCCGAATGGTGGATTCAAAGCCGGTGAAATCGGTTCGCGAGTGGATTTCGGCGTGGTTTAGTCCCTTCGGGGCACGGTTTCTTCGGTGGAGGTAGGGTGACTGATCCTTACTTCGTCCTCTCCGTTTTCCCTGCCATTGCACGGCGTTCGGCTAGGAAATGGTCGAGTTTGGGCTTGGTTTGCCTAAACCGTGATTTTCGTGGTTTTTACGGCCGACCGGTAAACGGCTACTGTTTGCGGCGTAGTTAGTTTCTAACTGACCGCTGGGATGTCAGGATCCCATCCACGTTGATTTTGTGTCGTTTGGTGTTCATTCGAGGCCGGTAGAAGCCCGGGAACCTCGGTGACCGACTTTGGGTGGATTTGATGAAATCGCCCGGATCTTGAGTTTGTGAGCTTGCATGTGGGGTTTTTAGTCCCCTGATGTTGTTATTTGGCGTTTAGGTTCGTTCCCCCTACGTTTCGGCGTGAATGGGGCGTGGAACAGGCCGGTTTGGCCGTTCCTCTGTTTTCCGGCCGTGACCGATGTAACTGTCATTCCAGTGGCCGTCACTTGTATATAACGACCCTACGACTGACCGCTACTTCGTCTGAGGTTTTTGAGCCTTCTGGCTTCTGGGTGAGTGACGGCCCTAGGGTGGCGCGTCGCTTCTCTGTAACGCGCCTAGGTCTGCGCGTTACTTTGCTTGTTGTTGCCTTGTTTTGGGGTTGAGTCGGTTGGTCTAACGCGCTTGACCCAGCGCGTTAGATGGAAGTAACGCGCCCTGCCTTTGCCGTTATTGTCCGTTTGACCGACGTTTGACCGTTGAGGCGCTTCCCCCGACGGATGGGTTCCCATCCGTTATTTTGAGTGTAACGCGCCTGCCCTTGGCCGTTGCATTCTGTCTTGGTCGACTGTAGGTGATTGTGCCGTTGGTTGTAACGCGCCTGTCCCCATGTGTCGTTTGTGTGTAACGCGTCCTTCTTGGACCGTTACATGCTGTTTGGCAGAGGTTGTGGGTGTTGTGTTGTTCGATGGTGTAACGGCCGTGCCCATGTGCGTCGTGGTTGTATAACGCGCTTGCCCCTTGCCGTTATTTGTTACTTTGTGCTTGGTTGAGGGTGGATGTGCCGTTGTGAGTAACGCGCCTGCCCCTGTGCGTCGTTTGGTTCTGGCGCGTCTCCCCTGTCGCGTTGCTTGCTTGTAACGCGCTTGGCCTTGTGCGTTACTTGGCCTTGATTCGTGTGTTTGTGTTTTAGAGTGGTTAGGGTGGTGTGTGTGCGACGGCCTGTCGTCTGTCCGTCGTTTAGGTGTAACGGCCTGGGTCTAGACCGTCATATGCTTGTAGCGGTCTAGGGGTGGTGCGTTACTTGCCCTGTGCGTCGATTTCCGTGCTTCGATTTTCGTTCTTCAGTTTCTGCATGTCTTGGCTTGGCCTTGTGGTCTGCCCGTTGTCCCGTGGATGTCTTCCGACGTCCTATGAGGGCTAAGACTACGTTGTAAGGTAGCCATGAGTCTTCTTACTTGAGGTAGGATTTTCTATCCTACCTTCGCTTGTGTTTTGGTCTGGTTGTGGTCAACCTGGTGTGACCCAGTGGTTGACATGTGACCTTGTGTGTGTGTGTCTCATTGGTTGTGCCCGACTCAAGACACTGCTTTTGGATGCCTCGAGGTGTTGCCTTACCTCGGTCTGCGTGTCCAGGTGTGTTGAGGGTTCTTGGTGTTTCCCTCAGGTCTCCTTGTGTTATTTTCTGCGGAGCGTTGTTTTGCTGGCTTAGAATTAGACCGATTGGCGGCTTGTTTCGCTGCTTGTGACGATCTTGCCTTTGAGTCGTTCGACTCAGGGATCGTTACGTCGTAGGTCTAGTTGCCTGATCCTGAGTCTATTGGCGGTTGTTCGACTGCCGGGGTGCTTTGCTGTGCACGAGACAGGGCTTTTCTTAGCTGTCTGTGATGTAGCGCCTGTGTTTCGGAGTTCGTGCCTTGTGAGCCTCCCCTAGTTGTAGCCCTAGGCTTTTGCCGACCCACCGGGAGTGGTGGAGGGGTGTTTCCTGTTGCGTTTGGTACGTACGATTTTTAAGCTAGTTCCGTAGGCCCCGGCCAACGGTAGCGTCCTACCGAGGGGAATACTAGCTAGAGGCCTGACCAAGGTAGAGGTCGGTGTGTGCACACGTGGTCAGGGACTGGGGACTTGCGCAGACGGGCGTGGCCCTGACTAGTCCCTCGCAGTTGGTGATGTAGTTTCGTACTGTGGTACCTTATTTCCTTGGAACTGTTGTTCCTTGGACCCGGTTCTTGGTGTGTCTAGTCCCTGCGTAGACTTGACACTTGTGGCGCAGTGTAAGACGTCAGTGGACGCATCTGGCTGGTCTTCTGGGAGGAGGGTGCTCCTGTCACTTGGTGCGGTGACTCTCGACGTTTTCTTGCGCGCTATGACCTTTTCGAGTTGCCCGCTTGTGGCTGTACTCGAGGCCAGTGTTCTGTCATTTGCATGACGTTCTTGTCATGCGTGGGGCTGCGTGCACGACGTTTCACGTCGTGTTTTGTTTGCGCTTTCGGCGTCGGCGTCTGCCTACGCCTTTGTTTTGGCCGATGGACTGGATTACCCTACTGTGTGAGTTTGGCGTTGACCGTCTGTTGCTGTTTGGAGTAGCTTAGGGTGCCGAGTTCTCCTCGGTGGCCGTTGTTTCGTGTTTTACGGTCTCGCTCTTCCTTGTTGTTGAGCTCCCCTTGCTCTTAGCATGTTCCCTACTCCTGCTGTACCATGTCTGTTTACAGCTTTGTAGTGTAGCTTTTCCTGCATTGCTGCACTCGTTGTTTCTGTTGCTTCCGTTGCACTGTGCATTTTTCCAGTGGGGATCCGCGTGACCCCTACTGAGTTTCTGTTTAGAGACTCACCCCTGCTTTTCAGGTGGGTTTCGCCGCTTGCCTCTGCTGTTCCTGGTGGTGCGCGTTGTTGTAGCTGCCAGCTGTACCTGCATCGGGCTTCTCCCGACTCCTGTTTACGTTCTTTCTGTCAGACTATACTGTGTTAGACTTGTTGTCTTTCCTTTGGGCTGGACTCTGGTGTATAATTGTAATTATTGAAATTATTAATGAAAAAGTAATTTTATTTCTGCTACTTTAGCAATCCAATCTAATGACATTTAATTACTTACTGTTATATCTGCTGGCTTCAATGTATTCCACACACTCCTTTTTCCCTTCGGCGCTTTCCTGCTCTTGGGAGGCCTCGCGGGTCCCATGTGGTATCACGTGTATTCGGTATTTATACCGGGTGCACCGGGTATCCGGAATCCGGGTCGCCACAGTTGGTATCAGAGCAGTGTTCTGAGATGTTCGGAGTTCTTTTCTGAGCTATCAGATCATTGTCGTGTGAGATACATGGAAATCCAGATATACAGTTACCAGAGTCCTTGAGGTCCAGTACAGTCTCTTGCTGGCGTAGGTGTTGCGATGTTTGTTGCGGTGGTTTCCAAGTGTGGTCTTGTGCGTGCCTGATTGGCACTGTACGAGATGGTTTTGCTCTCGTTTGGGTGTGACGAGGTGCTTTGTTCGGTTTTGGAGTTAGTCTCGAGTGTGCTGCACTTGGCAGTGTTTGTCGGTTGGCGCGAACCTGCAGTGCATTGCTCGAGCTATTTTCTGTGTTTCACTCAGGTGGCTTATGACTTTTAGCGTTGGTGTGATGGCCATGCACGTTCTTACGTTGCTTTGGTCGTCCCGGCTTGAGTCTGTGTAGCTCCTGATGTGTTTTGCTTCTGTTAAAGTGCTCGATTAGATCCCGTGTTAGAGAAGTTGCTCAGGCGAGCTAGGATTTCCCTTCCTGGTGAGCTTTTGTGGTTGAGCTTCTTGCTTCTCGTCCCTTCTGGTGGAATCTTTTCGAGTGTTGCTTTGGAATTGCTGTCTTAGTGATGCCTTTTATCCTGTGTCTGCTTAAGTGTGGACAGCATTATTTTGAGCCTGATCTGCTCCTTGTTTTACGGTTGCTTGGCTTTGGACTCCATAATGGTGTTAAGAGCTATTGTGCACCGTATTTGTCGTGCTGTGTCTGACGGCCGATGTGTTGTGAAGGCTCATTTGTCGTTCCAGGACGTGAAGGTAAGCTGAGATTAGCATCTTTCGTTGGTCTGCGCTGAAGCTGGTGCTCTTCCTTTGTTGCACTTAGGCTCTTTGTGATCGGTTGTTCGCGAGATCAGTGCTCGTGACGTGTTAATTGCGATCTTTGTTGATTGCGATGGCGCCTGGTATGTGCTGAAATGCGATTACCGATGTTGTTTTGTTGCCTGTGTGCGTTGTTGAGAGCGCAGTGGAAGTGTGTGGGTTGGCTACCCACTGGTCGAGAGGTTTTTGTTCCTTCTCGATGTGTCTTTGTCTTGGCTTTTTGTGCCTCGACTCTGGTTGTTGCCGTGCCTTTGTTTGTGGTTTTCTGGTGTTGGCAATGGCATGTGCGAGTGTTGGGGAATTTGTCAGCGTTCCTTGCTGATTGAGTACCCTTTGCTCTGCATTTCTTTCTTGGGTGTTGTGCTCTCGAGGCGTGTTCGTAGTCCTTGAGTTGCGTTCCCCGAGATTGTTGTCGTTTCTCGTTGTTGTGGGTCTTCTCTTGGTGAGTAGTCTGATGCGTGACCTGTCTTTATGGTCGTGTGTTCAGCTGTTCTTGTGCCTTGTTGTGACCCTGCTTGCAGTGTGTTCTGTGGTTCTGTGTGTTCTACAGGGCCGGAATCCTGCAAGTGTTACCGTTGTGTTGTTTTGGCGCTGTTTCTTTATGATTTTGTGTCTCTGCCTTGGACCATGGTCTTGTCTTGTCAGTTGGCTTATTGTACTCCCTTTCTTGGGTAGAGTTAGCTTGCGACTTGATCAGATGAAATATCTGAGTGAGTGCTGACTTGATTGTGTTTGTGGTCCAGTGTTGTTGTTGTCGTTGGTGTTCTGTGTGCCAGGTGTTCCCTGTTGCCTTTGGCACTGGAGCCGATGATGTTGCGAGTTGTCAGCTGTGAGGACTGTGTTTCCTGGTGTATGCTGCTACTTGCCGTGTTGTTGTTGGTTTCTCGGTGTTGGTTATCGGTTGTTGTGGCAGTCGTGTCTCATTTCTGGTGAGACGTAAGCGATGTTGCCCTTGCTTCGGAGGTGTCAGATGTGTTCACTTTGGTGTCACGCTCGTGCTGTGGACTTGCTATCTTGGAACCTGAGTAGGTACCTGTAATGGTGGTCTGACGGCGTTCCTCTGAGCTGTGTTTCTCGAGATTTGCGTTGTTTTCAATGATTTGTGTTGTTGGGTTGTTCTCCCTTGCTTCTCCTTTGTTAGTCCTTAATTTCGAGGGGGAAATTTCTTAAAGGAGGGGAGGATGTAATGCCCTGGATCTTGATGGATCTTTTGCAGGTCTTGTTGGATCTCTGCTGGATCTTTCGGATCTGTTTCGGATTGGTTTCGTTGAGTTTATGTTCGCTTTTGTAGCTTCCGAGTGAGTTTGACGAGCCGTGTGGGTTTTTCTCACGTACTAGTTACGGAACCCTACGGTGAGTTTGTTTGTCGATTCTTGAACTCGTGGATGCTACAGCGACGATGTACTCTTCGAGCGGGTCGTTTTGGCTATTTTTGCGTATTTTTCTGAATTTGTGCATTTTCGGCGCATTTTCGGAATTTTCGGAAATTAGTAAAATTTCCTAATTTCTTTTCTATTTCTTTTCTTTTCCTCTCTCCTCCTTCTCATTCGCCGCCGTCGCCTCTCTCTCTCCCGTTTTCTCTCCCGTTCGCCTCCTCGGCTCTGGCTACAGACGGAGGACCTAGAGGCACGTGTTGGGGACGTGATGGAGCTGGCTGGGTTCCCGATGGAGCAAGGATCGGATCGATTCCGGCGCGATCCCGAATGGTGGATTCAAAGCCGGTGAAATCGGTTCGTGAGTAGATTTCGGTGTGGTTTAGTCCCTTCGGAGCACGGTTTCTTCGGTGGAGGTAGGGTGACTGATCCTTACTTCGTCCTCTCCGTTTTCCCTGCCATTGCACGGCGTTCGGCTAGGAAACGGTCGAGTTTGGGCTTGGTTTGCCTAAACCGTGATTTTCGTGATTTTTAGGGTCGACCGGTAAACGGCGACTGTTTGCGGCGTAGTTAGTTTCTAACTGACCGCTGGGATGTCAGGATCCCATCCACATTGATTTTGTGTCGTTTGGTGTTCATTCAAGGCCGGTAGAAGCCCGGGAACCTCGGTGACCCACTTTGGGTGGATTTGATGAAATCGCCTGGATCTTGAGTTTGTGAGCTTGCATGTGGGGTTTTTAGTCCCCTGATGTTGTTATTTGGCGTTTAGGTTTGTTCCCCCTACGTTTCGGCGTGAATGAGGCGTAGAACGGGCCGGTTTGGCCGTTCCTCTGTTTTGCCACCGTGACCGATGTAACGGTCATTCCTGTGGCCGTCACTTGTATATAACGGCCCTACGACTGACCGCTACTTCGTCTGAGGTTTTTGAGCCTTCTGGCTTCTGGGTGAGTGATGGCCCTAGGGTGGCGCGTCGCTTCTCTGTAACGCGCCTAGGTCTGCGCATTACTTTGCTTGTTGTTGCCTTATTTTGGGGTTGAGTCGGTTGGTCTAACGCGCTTGACCCAGCGCGTTAGATGGAAGTAACGCGCCCTGCCTTTGCCGTTATTGTCCGTTTGACCGACGTTTGACCGTTGAGGCGGTTCCCCCGACGGATGGGTTCCCATCCGTTATTTTGAGTGTAACGCGCCTGCCCCTGGCCGTTGCATTCTGTCTTGGTCGACTGTGGGTGATTGTGCGGTTGGTTGTAACGCGCCTGTCCCCATGCGTCGTTTGTGTGTAACGCGACCTTCTTGGACCGTTACATGCTGTTTGGCAGAGGGTTGTGGGTGTTGTGCTGTTCGATGGTGTAACGGTCGTGCCCCTGTGCGTCGTGGTTGTATAACGCGCTTCCCCCTTACCGTTATTTGTTACTTTGTGCTGGGTTGAGGGTGGCTGTGCCGTTGTGAGTAACGCGCCTGCCCCTGTGCGTCATTTGGTTCTGGCGCGTCTCCCCTGCCGCGTTGCTTGCTTGTAACGCACTTGGCCTTGTGCGTTACTTGGCCTTGATTCGTGTGTTTGTGTTTTAGAGTGGTTAGGGTGGTGTGTGTGCGACGGCCTGTCGTCTGTCCGTCGTTCAGGTGTAACGGCCCGGGTCTAGACCGTCATATGCTTGTAGCGGTCTAGGGGTGGTGCGTTACTTGCCCTGTGAGTCGATTTCCGTGCTTCGATTTCTGCTTGTCTTGGCTTGGCCTTGTGGTCTGCCCGTTGTCCCGTGGATGTCTTCCGACGTCCTATGAGGGCTAAGACTACGTTGTAAGGTAGCAAGGAGTCTTCTTACTTGAGGTAGGATTTTCTATCCTACCTTTGCTTGTGTTTTGGTCTGGTTCTGGTCAACCCGGTGTGACCCAGTGGTTGACATGTGACCTTGTGTGTGTGTGTCTCGGTGGTTGTGCCCGGCTCGAGACATTGCTTCTGGATGTCTCGAGGTGTTGCCTTACCTCGATCTGCGTGTCCAGGTGTGCTGAGAGTTCTTGGTGTTTCCCTCAGGTCTCCGTGTGTTGTTTTCTACGGAGCGGTGTTTTGCTGGCTTAGGATTAGACCGATTGGCGGCTTGTTTCGCTACTTGTGACGATCTTGCCTTTGAGTCGTTCGACTCAGGGATCGTTACGTCGTAGGTCTAGTTGCTTGATCCTGAGTCTGTTGACGGTTGTTCGACTGCCGGGGTGCTTTGCTGTGCATGAGACAGGGCTTTTCTTAGCTGTCTGTGCTGTAGCGCATGTGTTTCGGAGTTCGTGCCTTGTGAGCCTCCCCTAGTTGTAGCGCTAGGCTTTTGCCGACCCACCGAGAGTGGTGGAGGGGTGTTTCCTGTTGCGTTTGGTACGTACGGTTTTTAAGCTAGTTCCGTAGGCCCCGGCCAACGGTAGCGTCCTACCGAGGGAAATACTAGCTAGAGGCCTGACCTAGGTAGAGGTCGGTGTGTGCACACGTGGTCAGGGACTGGGGACTTGCGCCGACGGGCGTGGCCCTGACTAGTCACTCGCAGTTGGTGCTGTAGTTTCGTACTGTGGTACCTTGTTTCCTTGGAACTGTTGTTCCTTGGACCCAGTTCTTGGTGTGTCTAGTCCCTGCGTAGACTTGACACTTGTGGCGCAGTGTAAGACGTCAGTGGACGCATCTGGCTGTTCTTCTGGGAGGAGGGTGCTCCTGTCACTTGGTGTGGTGACTCTCGGCGTTTTCTTGCGCGCTGTGACCTTTTCGAGTTGCCCGCTTGTGGCTGTACTCGAGGTCAGTGTTCTGTCGTTTGCATGACGTTCTTGTCATGCGTCGGGCTACGTGCACGACGTTTCACGTCGTGATTTGTTTGCGCTTTCGGTGTCGGTGTCTGCCTTCGCCTTTGTTTTGGCCGATGGACTGGGTTACCCTACTGTGTGAGTTTGGGGTTGACCGTCTGTTGCCGTTTGGAGTAGCTTAGGGTGCCGAGTTCTCCTCGGTGGCCGTTGTTCCGTGTTTTACGGCCTCACTCTTCTTTGTTGTTGAGCTCCCCTTGCTCTTAGCCTGTTCCCTACTCCTGCTGTACCCTGTCTATTTGCAGCTTTGTAGTGTAGCTTTTCCTGCTTTGCTGCACTCATTGTTTCTGTTGCTTCCGTTGCACTGTGCGTTTTTCCAGTGGGGATCCGCGTGACCCCTACTGAGTTTCTGTTTAGAGACTCACCCCTGCTTTTCAAGTGGGTTTTGCCGCTTGCCTCTGCTGTTCCTGGTGGAGCGCGTTGTTGTAGCTGCCAGCGGTACCTGCGTCGGGCTTCTCCCGACTCCTGTGTACGTTCTTTCTGTCAGACTGTACTATGTTAGACTTGTTGTCTTTCCTTTGGGCTGGACTCTGGTGTATAATTGTAACTATTGAAATTATTAATGAAAAAATAATTTTATTTCTGCTACTTTAGCAATCCAATCTAATGAAATTTAATTGCTTACTGTTACATTTGCTGGCTTCAATGTATTCCACACACTCCTTTTTCCCTTCGGCGCTTTCCCAGGCTTGGGAGGCCTCGCGGGTCCTATGTGGTATCACGTGTATTCGGTATTTATACCAGGTGCACCGGGTATCCGGAATCCGGGTCGCCACATGTACGGCTAAACAAGGGCCGCACCAGGATATGAACGGCCAGAAACAAACCGTTCTTCCCCTGGGAAAAATGGGTAAAAACGCGGCTACTAACAAACCGCCCAAAGGATGAACGGCTAGACATTAGCCGCACAAGGGGATGAGCGGACCCACCCTGGCCACACGTCCACCAACGGCACCAGTGATGAACGGCTAACCCCCGGCCGCTCGTTGGGATATGTGGCTAGCTCCTAGCCGCTCGTCCCAATCACTATGCAACAGTCACAAGCAACAGTCGAAAAATGAGGGGGGGTGAGCGGGCAGCCTCGGGCCGCACATGTGTTATGCGGTCGCTCGACAGACCGCATAACCCCACTGCGCACCGAGCCAAAGGGCGGGCAGACTAGGGCCGCACATGGGATATACGGGCCCTGGTTCGACCGCCCAACCTTCACCGGCACGAAAACGGCAAACCTCGCCGGAATTCGCCAGTTCGGAACCCAAACAAGCCCCACGAAGGGGGAAACGATGGGAAACAAACCCCCAAGCCCCCTAGCATGATTCTACGCTCCCGAAACGTGGAATCGCGGCTTAAAACGATGGATCGGGCGAGCTCTCCCCAAGGCATGGTTTTCCTTTCTCGGCGTGAAAACAACCCCTCTCGGCCTCGCCTCGGGCTGAAACTTGCGGGGAAGGAATGCAAGAGGCTAGGGATCGTCACCCTACCTTCGCTCTGCATCGAGACGCGCCGGATCGACCACGAATCACAATGAAAGCTTTGAGAATCCCCCGTCCCCTCACGAAAACCCACGAGCTTTACGCCGCCACGACCACCTCGCCGCCGCCACGCCGTCGCCCACTGCCGTCTGCAACCGGAGGGGCTCGTCGCGGTCACGCCGGAGGAAGAGAGGGAGAGGGGAGACAGTCATGGTGGGAGGAAGAAGAAGATGGAGAGGAAGAAAGAGAAAAGGATGAAAGAAAAAAAGAAAAGAAATGGGAATTTATAGAAAATCCAAAAATTCTAGAAAATACGGAAAAATTAAAAATTATATTTTTGCGATCCTTGGAACGCATCGATCACAACGGTAGCACTCTGCCTAGGTGAACGACCCGGTTCACCCGCAACGAGGTTCCGAAGGAATTACCGAAACACACACCGGGAATCGGAAAACACATGCGGAAAAAGTCGCGGAACGCTTCCGGGCCTCCGAAACAACTCCGGATCGCGCCGATCCGAACATGAAAGATGTCCGAAATAAAATTTTGGACACAACAAAGCTGGACACTCCGAAAAACCAAATCCGAGACCCACGAAGAAGGATCCGAAAGGTCTAGGATATTACAGCCCTCCCCCCTTAAGGAATTTTATCCTCGAAATTGAGAACAACCCAAGGAGAAAGAAGATGAAGACTCACTCAAACAGGTAAGGGAACTGCTGACGCATCTCGTCCTCACACTCCCAAGAAGCCTCACCACCAGAGTGTCGCTGCCACACCACCTTAACCAAGGGGATGACCTTGTTCCGCAGGCGCTACTCTCGCCTATCCTCCACGCGGATCGGAAACTCTGGGAGAGAAAGATCTGGAGTCACCTCGGGCCAAATAGAACCCTCGAGCACATGAGAGTCATCGGGCATATACTTTTGCAACATCGAGACGTGGAACACGTCATGCACCGACGCCAACTTAGGGGGTAACTACAAGCGATAACCTACCTCACCGATGCGCTCCACGATGTGGAAAGGACCAATATAGCAGGGACTCAGCTTCCCACGCCATCCAAAACGCATCACCCCCTTCATCGGAGAAACTATCAAGAACACGCGATCACCCACGGCGAACGCGAGTGGCTGCCGTCTACGGTCAGCATAGCTCTTCTACCGACTCTGGACTGCCAACATGTTCTGACGAACCAAGTGCACATCATCCACACACTGATGCACTAACTCCAGTCCCGTCAAAACACGCTCATCAACCTCAAACCAATCCAGTGGAGTCCGACACGGACGCCCATACAACGCCTCATAAGAAGCCATGCCGATGCTCGAATGATAGCTGTTGTTGTAGGTAAACTCCACCAACGGTAGGTGGTGAATCTAACTCCCCTGCCACTCTAGGCAGCAGGATCTCAGCATGTTCTCCAAAGTCTGAATGGTCCTCTCTGACTGACCATCTGACTGTGGATGATACGCCGAGCTAAAAGCTAAATCCGTACCAAGAGCTCACTGGAAACTCCTCCAGAATCCAGAAGTGAAGTGCGGATCCCGATCCAACACAATGGAAATGGGAATCCCATGCAACGGGATGATCCGCTCCACATAAAGACGAGCCAACTTAGGCACGCTCCAGCTGACTTTGACCGATAACAACCGAGTCACCTTAGTCAGCCTATCCACCAGCAACCAAATACTGTCCTGACCACTCGGAGTCCTCGGCAATCCCACCACGAAATCCGTGGTCACGTGGTCCCACTTCCACGCGGGAACATCCAAGGGCTGGAGAGTACCTCCCGGTCGTTGATGCTCCGCCTTCACCTGCTGACAGGTCAGGCACCTGGCCACAAACTCGGTGACATCTCTCTTCATGCCAGGCCACCAGAACTGCCTCCGCAAGTTTCGATACATCTTCGTCACACCCGGGTGTACGGTGTACCTGCTCCCATGAGCCTCGCGTAATACCGCATGATGAACCTGCTCCTCAGCTGGGACGTACAGCCTACCACGGAATCTCACGGCTCCGTCCTTGCCGAGCTCTACATCAGCCATAGCCAGAATCCGGGGCAACCCAGGGTCCGCATGCTGAGCCTCTGTCACCTGACGGCGGATAGCAGACGTGACAGTCAGACTAGCAAGCACTGCCAACCCTGGCTCCTGGAGAATCTTGAGCCTGAATGAAACTTCGGGCACTTGTTCCCAGAGCCTCCACTTCCTCAACATCAAGGCACTGACCGCGACCTTCCGACTCAAAGCATCGACGACGACATTCATCCTGCCCGGCTGATAAGACAGGGTGAAGTCATAATCCTTCATGAACTCCATCCAATGCCTCTGCCTGAGGTTAAGGTCCCTCTGCGAGAACACATACCTCAAACTCTGATGGTCAGTGAACACCTCGAACTTCTCGCCATACAGATAATGCCTCCAGATCTTCAGCGCAAAGATCACAGCCGCCAACTCCAGGTCATGGGTAGGGTAGTTCTCCTCATGGGACTTTAGCTGCCGAGATGTATAAGCCACCACTCTACCATGCTGCATCAACACAACATCCAATCCGACCCTGGAAGCATCTGTACACACC
Source organism: Amorphophallus konjac (assembly GCA_022559845.1). Lineage (NCBI taxonomy): Eukaryota > Viridiplantae > Streptophyta > Magnoliopsida > Alismatales > Araceae > Amorphophallus > Amorphophallus konjac. Next base: position 109,075,932 of record CM040121.1, read on the forward strand.
ATAAAACCTCCCGATCTAGAAGGCAAAACCAACACCGGAGCCGAGGTGAGCAATCTCTTCAGTTCCCTAAAACTCTGTTCACACTCCTCAGACCAGACGAAAGTCACATCCTTCCGCGTAAGTCTAGTCATCGAGGCCGCAATGCGAGAAATTTTTTGGATAAATCGACGATAATAGCCCGCAAACCCCAAGAAACTCCAGATCTCCGTCACAGACCTCGGCCTCGGCCACTGCATTACTGCCTCAACCTTGGCGGGGTCCACAGAAATACCATCACCAGAAATCACGTGCCCCAAAAGGTGCACCTCACGAAATCAGAACTCGCACTTACTGAGCTTCGCATACAACTGGTGATCTCGCAACATTTGCAGCACCACACCCAAATGGTACGCGTGCTCCTCGACAGACCGCGAATAAACAAGGATGTCGTCCACAAATATGACCACGAACTGGTCTAGAAACGGACGGAACACCCTCTGCATCAAGTCCATGAAGGCTGCGGGGGCATTGGTGAGCCCGAGCGGCATCACCAAGAACTCATAATGCCCGTACCTCGTACTGAACGTAGTCTTCTCCACATCGGACTCGCGAATTCTCAGCTGATAGTAACCGGATCGCAAATCAATCTGCAAGAACACTCGCGCAGACTGAAGCTGGTCGAACAAGTCATCGATCTGCGGCAACGGATACTTGTTCTTGATGGTCACCTCATTCAGCTGCCGGTAGTCGATGCACAGCTGCAAGCTATCGTCCTTCTTCTTCACGAACAACACTGGTGCACCCCAAGGGGAAAAGCTAGGATGAATGTACCCCTTAGCCAGTAGCTCCTGCAACTGCGCCCTCAACTCCCTCAACTCAGCGGGGGCCATACGGTAGGGAGCCTTTGCCAAAGGTCCCGTACCAGGCACAACCTCGATAACGAAATCGATCTCCCGCTGGGGAGGCAATCCAAGTAAGTCCTCCGAAAAAATATCGAGAAACTCGTACACCACCGGAATGTCCCCGACATCCGGCTCCATCCGGTCCGTCACAACCACGGAGGTGAGAAAACCCTGACAACCCACATCAAGCAAACGATGAGCTCGAATAACAGAAATAAGAAAGCGAGAAGAGGAAGACCTGATACCTTGGAAATAGAAGGTGGGTCCGTGAAGTCGCCGGAAATAAACCCTCTTCGAGCCGCAATCCACCAATGCATGATGTGTCTCGAGCCAATCCTTGCCCAAAATCACATCAAAGTCCTGAAGCGGCAACGCATAGAGCCTAGCCAGCAAACTCCGCCCTTCCACCTACACAGGAACCTCATCGAAGCAATACGAAGTGATCATAAAATCACCCGAAGGTAACTCCACTGCCAAATCATAGGACAACTGGGTCACCGATTCCTCAATACTCAGCGTGAAATCCTCCAAAACGAACGAATGAGACGCGCCAGAATCGAACAAAACCCGAGCCGCACAACCTAAAATCTGAATGGTACCTTCCACGAGCTGCGACTCCACTGCCTCAGCCCTGGTCATGTGTGTGATCTGGCCTCGAGCTCTCTGCCTACCTCCCACACTAGCTGACCAGGTTAGCGGCGGATATTGTCCCTGCTGCTGCCTCAGCTGATGGGGAATCTGCTGCTACTGTGGAAACTGCTGCTGTTGCTGCCTCTGAGGACAGTCACGCGCCATATGCCCTAGCTGGTCACATCGAAAACAAACTATCGGCGCCGTGCACTGCCTGCCTGGATGGTACTCGCTACACCATGGACACGGTCCTCGCGATCCACCCACTGATCCCTGACGTTGAAAAGGAACTGGCTGTTGTACACTGCCCGATGACGCCTGCCCCTGATCCTTGTGCTTCTTCTTCCGGAAACTCTTCCCGAGAAATTTCTTGACCTTCGAGCCAAAAGACACAGATCTTGTCACCAACGCTGCCGGTGACGGCGCTCCTGAACCACCCGACACATGCTGAAAGGAACCCTGCTGCTGGGTAGCCGACTGTTGGCTGTGACCCGACAAAGACTGCCCTTGGCTAATCGGTCCTCGAGTCCTCTGCATATCCATCTCCAGAAAAGCCCCAACACGAGACGATGTCTCTAGATCAGTGGCCGCATTCGCGATCAAATGGTGCCTCAGCTCCTGTCTCAAGCCCTGTACGAACTGTGCGGTCTTCACCCTCTCATGCTCCATGATATGAGATGCATACGGACCCAGCTCCACAAATCGGGCCCTGTACTGCAACACGGACATGTCACCCTGAACCAGCTCCAGAAACTGACGCATCTGCTGCGTAGCAATACACTCTGGACAGTAGGTACGCTCGAAAGCACTGACAAAGTCACTCCACGCAATCTGCTCAAGTGGATGAAGTTGGAAGGACATCTTCCACTCGGAAGACCACCACTCCCGAGCCGTACCCTGCAACTGGTTCGAGGCCAACATCACTCTGTCCTCCGCAGCACTCCGCGCGGAACTGAACACCCGCTCCATCTCGTCGAGCCAACTCTGAGCCACATCAGGGTCTGGCTGACCGCCGTAGTAAGGTGGATAGAACTACATGAAATCCCTCACTACTCAGCCTGGCCCACCCCTGGTCGACGATCCCCCACCAGCCTCTCCGCCGAACTGCTGAGACATAAGCTGGTACATGCCACGGAAGAAATCCTTGGCCCCCGGAAACCTCGCAGCATCCGCTGCCTCGGTGGCCGCTGGTGGCACTCTACTATGCTCCTCCTGCTCCTGCTGAACCTCCTGCTGGATCTCCTGACCTCCAGCCGACTGCCCCTGCCGAGAGCGAGTGCCCCGCCTCGACGCCATGCTCGCTCCTGAAGCAAAAGACAGGGGGAACATCAAGGTTAAGCAAAACACATGATGCCCGATGCCAGCGTCACCTGTACATCATTGCTGTGGACTAGTGGACCACTACAATTACTTATGATTCTCGTATAATCCCACAACCGCTGCTCTGATACCAGCTGTAATGACCCGAGAATCTGATTATCAGGAAGGCCCGATAACCCGAGACTCGCACCGCCACCCACGAGTCCGAAGACTCGGAAGGGTTAAAAGGATGGTGTGGAGACTACACAAGTATCACAAATAATTACAGAAATTAAACAGTTGTATAATTAAGCAGAAAATAAAGTAATAGTTTACATGATACATGGTCCACAAAATAATAATAAAATAACAACAGTAGTAGTCCACAACTAGTACAGAGACAAGAAAGAAAAGTACAGCTACACGGGACATACCCCGGCTTTGACCTCTGGCACTAACGATGGACACCCGAACCACGCTGAGCCTCAGACACGCTCCCCTGAGGCCGCGACTCACCTGAAACACGGTGAAAACATGCAGGGAATGAGTCTCGGAACAAGACTCAGTAGGGATCACTCGAACCCTACCTCGCAAATGGGGAAACCGCTACGCTAGCAGCAAGCGAGTACCTCGGAAAGGGAAGCCCTGCAATCTACAAAATATCGATCTCACGGCACGAAAACCGACACACGTGCCACGGTGAAACGACCGAAACACCATGGTCAACACGAAAAACTCGAAGGTCGAAGTCGCACGACTGACAGTCTGTCACTCCCGACTCGACATGAGTACCTCCCACTAGAAGCAAGACCGGATATGTCCACTGACGACTTAGACCCACGAAGAAGGATCTGAAAGGTCCGGGATATTACATTGTGCGTACACGACCGACGGTGGCGTAGCTGATGGCTGATCGTATCCTTCGGTATATTGCGGCATCGAAGCATGGGCATGAGGATATAGATACGATGGGAAGAATGAACTACTGCTATCTGAATCGCCATGATACATTGGCTGCTGCGGCCATGACCGTCCATACTCGCTTCCAGATCCCTGAGAGTCATGTGTGCTCATCCTCTCAAAATCAGACAGCATGCCTTGATAGCTGGTACTATATGCAACAGAACTTACATAGTAGGGATCCCAATGATCATCTGCCCGCCTCGTCCCTGGCGGTGGAGCACCATGGTCCTCATCTTGCGTGGCATGTGTGAAGTGCTGCTCCTCTGTCCATGCGGCATGTTCGCGGCCCCCATGACCTCTACCTTGACCACTACTATACTCTCTGCCACAAGCACTAGTATCCCCATGATGACTCCGTTGATCACCTTGAGAACCACCACCTCCATGGGATGAAGACCCTGTCGATGTACTATCATCATCGGAGTCATGACTCCCACTGATGCGGGGCTCAATAGAGGACTCGGGAGTGTCGTCATCTGCATTGGAATCTAATGTCTCCAAGTCTGCAATATCTATCGGATTTAATGGTGGTTACGTGTCCTTCTTGGTTTTGAATAATATGGTCCATGATGATTTTTTCTTCTGTGGAGCAGGCGGCGGCTTAGTGGCTGTATGTTGTGTCCCTCTTGATGTCTGAGAAGCGGACGCTTTGTTAGATAATCTTTCAATTTACTTTGTATTGTGTAAGTCTATACGTATACCTGAGACGACTGACTAGGTGCCTTAGATGTTGAGCGTCGTAACGCAGCAGACTGAGATGGTTGTTTGGATGCTACAGAAGGCTACACAATTGAAAGGGTAATATAATTAATTACCAATGAAATACATCATATAAATGTACATATGGTAATATAATTTCACCTCTCTAAATGACGAACTCCTCCTAGCCTCTCTAGAAGTGGATAACCTTCTGGGTTCCGTAGATATTGAATGTCGCGGTGCAACAACCCAGGACCATTGTTCATTTGTCGGCTCAGCCTGTAATATATTTCTTACATCATCATACATAGATATATGCATACGCTCTCTAATCAAATATGCGATTCGATTTGTATAATAATATTTCACATGATCTGGCGGTGGACGCTCAATTGCTGGAGGTTACATCAATTACTCCCATGCTATATCATCGTACGCATACGATGTGTCTCCACCCCCAATGACGAGGTCTTCATCCAAATTAACTTCCTCGTTACGTCCAGTTGCTGACTCGTCACCACCCATCTACACATGGATGTCATCTCCCTCCCCCACTGCCTGTTGTACAGTTGCTGCGAGAAAAATATTAGGTCATGGTGTCTCGCCTGGTTCTTCGCCCTCTTGTCAAGTTCTGCCTCACCACGCTCGGTTGTGGCTCTTGCAACCCATGAAACCATATGGTCATCATCGTCTCGCAAGTACACAACATCTGTTGGGTCGTAATCTCCCTCTCCTCTCCTTGTATCCATCTGCACATGCCGAACCTTCAGCTTCATATTGTAATGAACATACACCATTTTGTCCAGCCTTCGGTGTGTTAGCCTATTCCTCAGCTTCGTATGTAAGAAGGAGAATGTCGACCAATTCTGCTCACACCCACTCGACGAGGATGTTTCTGATAGAACTCTCATTGCGATCTTCCTTAATGTAGGTGCACTTGTGTCGTAATTTAGCCACCACTCAGCTGTGATTAAGGCAGATGACGTACAATATAATAATTAGATGCAAAAATTACTTGTCGCGCTATACAATGTGCATTGTGAAGATACCTTCCCTGCATCGAGTCTGTCACGGTTGGCCACGGCATTAGGTGTCACAAATGAACCAATTGCCTCTCTAAATGTTTTTATCTGCGTTATCGGAAAAAATAAGTGCATATTTTATTTCATATTCTCACTAGCAAAATATCCAAGTATACCTCATTCAACGCATCAGCAGCATCTGTTGGCATGCGAGACAATCGGTCTACCACAATGTTGACCGATTCTATCAATGTATCGTCATAAGCAAGCCCCCAAGCATATTGAAAGGCCGGATGCAGGTAGTACGCCGCAATCACAAGACAGTCCAAAATATTAGTATAAGCTGAAGATCACGGCTCATTTATTGCTAGAGATTGTAAGTGTTTACCTGCCATGTGAAGATCACGGCTCATTTGCCTGTCCCATCTGTCCTTCACAATCTATAAGATGGTGGGTCCATATTTCTTGGACGTTCCAAGAATCTCCCGCTTTGCAACTTCCATTTTACTGTACACCAACCCCATGGTTGGTACTCTATCTCCATCCACACATCGCAGTACCTCATACAGTGGCTCTATCAATGATACTAATATCTTCACTCTATCCCAAAAATTACTGGTGTTGACAATCCTCTCGACCTCCCCTCCTTCACGTGAAGCAGCAAAAGAGGAACTCAGCCAAGTCTCACCCCTAAACATTTACTTTAACCAATCCTTGTGCTTCAGAAGGCTCTGCAATGCGATGTAGTTGGTGACAAATCGTGTGATGTCATGTCTCAACAATTCACCGCCACAATGCTCTCTCATCCATGCCAATACAAGTGTGTGGTTGTAGATATATTTCGTGATTTTTTATGCCACCTCAACCACTGATTTGACTACACGAAGCTGGCCAATATCTTTCAGCATCAAATCTACACAGTGTGATGCACAGGGGGTCCAGAAAATGTGTCGTCTACTCCTCATCAGCTCCTCCCCAGCCGTCTTATAGTTCGAGCCATTGTCTGTCACCACTTGTACGATGTACTCCTCCCCGATCTCGGTCACCACTTGTTCCATCAATGACAAAATATATTGGTGACTGTGGACTTGACCAGACACATCCACTGATTTGTGAAAGAAAACTTGTCTGTCACAATAAACAAGGAAGTTGATCATGCTACTTTTTGTGGTACCTGACCATCCATCACACATCAGTGTGACTCCGTACTTTATCTATTTCTGTTTGAATGAGTCAATATAACTCTTGATCTCAGCAACTTGTTCATCAAAATATATGTCGGCCAACCCTCTCGCTGTAGGTGGTTGCACGTGTAACCCAAGAACTTGTGCTTCCTGAAACATTGGCCTGTAGTAAGGGCTGTTGGCTGCATTGAAAGGTAGACCCGCGTGGTGCCACCATTTTACAACGGCCTGACCAAGTTTCCATTTAGGCCCCTTCTGGCCATATGCATCGTCCATCCTCGTTTGCTTGCCATGCTCTCGGGATAGTGCACTGGACTCCACATCTTCAATGTTGATCGATTGTGTCCTTTTTCTTTGTAAACCCGAGTCACCAGTCAAGAAACTCCTTATGCCCCGTGGTTGTCGAGTTGTAGATGAACCACCACTCACTAATGCTCCGGTCCTTGCCGCCTCGCGACTTCGCACTCCCGTCTCCTCAGGATGTCTTGCCTCATCCCTGCTCTGACGTACTGCCTCACGAAACTCGGCTTCGTATGGATCGTTCACCGTGACATACATATTAGGCTGGTCAGTACGTGCTTCTTGGTCTTCGTCACTGGGTGTCCATGCACATTCATCCTCGTCGCTGCCGTTTGCTCTTCCGCTCACTGCCGCTTCATCTCTTTTCTTCTTTTTTTCCTTTTCTTGCATCTCAGCTCTCTTCTCCCGCAGGTGCCTGGTCATTGTAAGTTTCACATCTCTAGGCACATGGGTACACCCAGCAACCTCAAAGTACCCTGCACCGGCTCCTCCTGCCAAGTGCTTCTTCAACCGAGACACACCTCCGCCCCGGTGTTCTATTTTACAGTAGTTGCAACGCCAACACCTACGGTTGCCATCCAACATAACTCCGTGTGACCATCCAATGTCATTTGGTCGTTCCCTAAGAGCCATAGAGTGCTTAACTGTATCTCCTAAATTTAAGAAATATAAATATTAAATATCACTAAATTTGTTAATGAACTAATATAAAATAAAAATATCTTCATTTTATAGTAAATTAATTTTTACGTAGATCTATCGAATATAATTTACAAACAAACCATGTATTAATTTCTTTAAAAAAAAGAAATTTCATTATTCTACATCTACGACTAACGAAAATAATATCATTATTTCTACAACATACAAAACTATATGTTAAAAAATCTAATTTTTTTCTACAACATGTTAAACTAAAAGCATTATTTAATACATAGTAATTGAAGAGAGGCGATCTCGCGCTGCTCCTGAGCGGGGAAGATGATGTCCCCGTACGCTTGAAATATGAACTGCAAGACGGGAAACATGTCAGAGGTGCTCAGGGATAGATCCCCGGGGAAGACCCTCCGATGCTTAAGTCAGTAAATGTAGTAGAGCACCGGTGTAAAGGGAATAGTTAGGAGGAAGGTGGGAGTGCGAGATCCCTCCCCACCAAAAGATGAAGTTGTTCCTGCTCAGGGTTATTGGTTTTTGCCTTGCTTTGCTTACTTCTTCGTAGTAGGGCTCTTCCAGTTTAAATAGTGGCTCGTTGAGTGAATGATCCCTGTAAGCTGAGGAGTTCCGGGGGGGTTACGTCATCCTTGTGGGCTCTTTATAGCATGCGGACTCTTGATCTCCCATATCCCCTTGAGCTCCCCGCTATTAAGGGACTCGTAACGGCCGTACAGATAAGCTTCCATCAGTTGGCCCGAGCAAGAGGCGCTGGCCCAGGAGGGGTCTCCTGAGCGACGAGTGCGCGATCGGGACAGGGAATAAGGGGCTCCGATCTAGCTTTCTTGATCAAACTGATGCTCGGACTTCCCAACCCGAAGGCCGCTTAGGAAGTGCTTGTTCCGAGTGAGTTATTGGGCTTATATTGAGTGGGCCCGGGGGCTACCACTTCAGGGAGCTGGGCCTCGCTGGGTCGGTTCGGACCTCGTTTGTCCTCTACGTACGGGCGGCTAGATTTTCCCTCTCCACTTGTCCCCCTCCTACTCCCGAGGCATAATTAGGCTCGGATGAGTAGCATTTGGGCTAAACTTTTCGTGGCTCTAGTTGGGTAGAGATCTCTCTCTGGTAGGGGCCACATGGTGCGGCTTGCCCTGAAATACGCCCGTCATGATGAATAAAGGAAGGCCCCTCCTCGAGAGATCGGAATGCCATGCCGCCTCTGGCTAGGGGTTATAAGCATTGAGCGTCGTTTGCGTCCCTTTATCTCTGGGGTTTAGGGTTTTATCTTCCTTTGTGTTTATATTAGAGGGGGGCTCATGCGCTATGGGAGCAGTTCGGAGGAGCGGAAAATTGCAGCAGCTTTCGCGAAGCTAGAAGAGATTACCGTGGCGGTGATTCGTCAACTTCCTTCTCCTCCGGAGTCCTCTGGTCCAGAGCTTTCCCCTTCATCCAGTTCCTCCATCTGTTCTATGGCGGACCAAAATCTTGAGGCCGTCGGGCGAGAGGAAGAGCGGGCCCCGAGGGTCTTCTTGGTACCGTCAGAGCCTCTCCACAGCGAGCTGGGGGAGACTGATGTGAAGCGACTGGAGAACCAATATGGGCTGCCTTGGCGATTCCAGTTCCTTGCACCTGAGCCTCATGAGTCTAGTCTGGCCACTCGTTCTGGCCTCTTTTGTTCCTTCCTCTTGGCCTGGAAGTGCGACTTTCGCCTGCCTCTCCATTCCTTTGTTGCCGAGTTGCTTCGGTTCTACCGACTAGCTCCTGTTCAACTAGTCTCCAATTCTTATACCCTCATCTTCCCCTTCATTTTCCTTTGTGGCCAGTGTGGGGTGAGCACCTCGCTGGACCGCTTTCATTATTTTTTTGAGTTGAAGGAGAACCTTTTCGCGGGGAAGGGCTTCTTCTTCATTCTGGCGAGGCGGAAGAGGAGTTGTGTGTCCCTTTCCATGAAGGATTTCTCTCACAAGGGGTGGAAGACCCAATATTTCTAGGTGGGCACGTCTACGGTTGGTGTGGTCTGAAATTTCTCGACGGTGCCCAATTTTCACCCGAACATTCCTCCGAAGCAAACAGAGGTCTCCCCGGAGGTGGAGAGGGATGCTGCTATCCTTCAGTAGAATCGCCGGGAGACTGCTGATTTGGTGACCCCGTCCAACATCGAGGAGTACCTTTCTCGAGCGTTGTTGTCGATAGGTGAGGGTCTCAGGGACTTGTTCTCTTTCTTGTAGAGTAAGTGCCTTCCTTCATTCAATTTGCTCTTCCTCGTTCAGACCAGAGGCGAGCGGCTGAGGATGAGGCACCACCAGTCGAGTTGGAGATCATCGACGTGGATGATACGCCGGCTTCGAGTGATCTCCAAGCTTCAGAGGGTTCCTCCCGTGCCCGAGATAAGGGCAAGCAGGTCGCCCGGGATGACGCTTCCGAATGTCTGGGGGTCAAGCGCAAGGATCCCGTGGCTAAATTGCTGAGGTCTTCAATGCAGGCTCAGTCTGCCGAGAAGAAGCAGGCGAGGAAGGCGGAGGTCGCCTGCCCGGCCGAAGAGGTTTCCCTGCCGGCTCTCCCCTCTATAGGGCAAGAAGGGGCCGACAATGAAGGGGTCACGGCCGATGTCGGGGCGTCGAGCGAAGCAGAGGGGGCGCTAGACGGAGGAGCCCGGTCCGAACCAGTCGAGGCTGGAGGGTCGCAGGTTGAAGCGACTCAATCACAGTCGACCGAGGTCGTGGAGATATGTGGCGGGGCCGCTCATCCCGAGCCAACTGGTGAGGCCCCCGAGGCGGGATCGCTCGGGGGAGGTGCCCCAATCCCGGCCGCTCCGGAGAGGATTTCCCTTCCCTCGACCAGTGCCTTCAGTGTCCGGGCCTCTCTGTACTGGAGGTGCCACTCTATAGCTTCAGGAGTCATGCGAGAGAAACTCCATAGGGGTCCCCCCTCCACGCTTTTTGAGCAACTTATGGAAGGTGTCCTAGTCTTGGCCCAGCTTGGAGCTGAGGCAATGGGCGCATATGCTCGGGTGGAGTCGGAGCGGGAGACTCTTTCATGGGCCCGTGGTGCGCTTGATCGGAAGGTCGAGCGTCTGACCCTCGATCTTGAGGATCTTCGTCGAGAGGTGGCCCCGCTCCGAGCACAGGCGCAGTCGAGCCAGGTGGAGGCTCGTTCATTGGCGGAGCAGCTGGCCCAGGCCCGTCATATGGTCGATCGGAAGAATGAGCTCCTGAAGGTGGAGCACAGGATTCAGGTCGAGCGCGGCGAGCAATGGAAGGCCGAGCTAGAGGGGCTCGAGGATCGTGTCCGGGGGGCCGAGGATGCGAGGCCCGATGCCGAGAGAAGGCAGTCCGATCAGAACAGAGGATAGTCGAGCTAGAGAGGAAGGCAGAGCTGGCGGGGGTAGAAGCTCTCGAGCAACATAGATGCTCAGAGGCTTGCCACGCTGCTCTTCTTCAGGCTACCTTCCCTTACTAGCTCGACTATCCTCTGTTCGGGCTTCTCCCAGGGCTTCCGTCGGGGCCTTCGGAAGGGCTTCTCCCAGGGCTTCGATCGGGCCATCATAGAGGCAGAGGCCCAAGCGTCTGGGCTCATTTTTCCTTCTGGGCAACATTATGACTCGGATTGGGGTTCCACCGACTCTTCCCATTACACATCGAGCGAAGAGGGGAGTCGGGAGTCCTCGGTCTCGTCCGAGCGATCGCCAACTACAGTCTCGGGAGGGCGCACGACCGAGACAGTTCCCACGCAGGTGGGGTCAGTGCCTGGGTCGGCCGTCGCCGAGAGTACTGGGGGCAGATCGTCTGGTGCTGAAGGGGCCTTGTCTACCGAGCCTAGAGATGGGCCCGAGGCCTGATGTACAAGCTTTTTCTTTCTTTCTCTTTTGTAGCAGTGTAAGACATTTTTGTTTTTTTTCTTTGGAAAGTATAATAGCGGCAATATTAAGTGTTGAATTGACTGTTCCTTACCGCTTTTGACGTGATTTGACTATCGTATCTGTAGTCGTTGGGGAAGGCGCTGATTTTCTCTGCAGATATCGTACGTGCCAACCTGTCAAATAGCTGACATGGCGCTGGCACCTTTCTGTTTTTCCATGTCACCCTAAATGACTTGCCGCTTCGCGCGTCCCGCTGGGGGGATGTTGGGAAATAAGGTAACCGTCTTTGGGAAGGCTCCTTTAGTGTGTTTTTAAGGGGAGAGTCATTTAAGACAATCAGCTTCCCCTTCGTCCTATAAAAGGTCCGAGGGGCGTCTCCTTTTTCTTACATTGCCTAAGGCCATCCCTAACGGTTTCTTCCTCTTCCCTTTCCGCAAAGCGTTGTGCTGTCGATATCGACGAGACATGGAAAGCGCTTCAGAAGACGATGATGCAGACGGCAGTAGGGGGGAAGCTCCTGCTATTCCAATTTGGAAGAGGGTTCGACAGTCGGAGGTCAGTTTGGGAGAGGGTTCGACATGCTGAAGCATGTCGCCTTCCTGTCCCTGACTCGTCGACGCCATTCTTGGGGGGAGGGGAAGCTCTTTAAGCTTCCTCCTTTCTGATCACCCAGCCCCTCCTTTCTTTCTGCTATCGACCCCATTGCTAAGAAGGGGAGCTCTCTCAACCTTCCTCTTCATTTATCTTGGGTCGACTTCTTTCCTTTTGTTTTTGTTGTTTCCCATCTTTTCCTCTTTCCTCCGTGCTTTCTCAAACCAACGGGGCCGGCTATCCTTTATCCGAGCCAGTTTCTGCACTAGGCAGAGTCAGTGACTGGACGCAGGAGTGCTCATCGAGTTGGCCGAGCGTTCTGCTCGCATCACAGTACCCATGGATGTAATTTTTTCTTTGTTGTACATGTATATTGTATTGGCTACGGCCTACTTGATGTACACCAAAGTTTAATGAAAAGAGAAGAATGACATTTATTCTACTTTGCTTACATGTGCATGCTTGCCAAATGATCAAAAGTAGAACTTGCGAAGTATTGTCGCGTTCCATGTCTGAGGGACGGGTGCTCCTTCCATGGTGGACAATCGGTATGCTCCTTTCCTGAGTGTCTCGACCACTCGGTAGGGGCCTTCCCAGGTAGGGGCTAACTTCTCCACTGCCTCTAGTGGTCAAGAGACTTTGGCCTTTCTCAGGATGAAGTCCCATGGTTGGAAGTGTCTGTTTCGGACTCTGGAGTTGTAGTATCGAGTGATGCGCCGTTGGTATTCCATTGCGCGGATCTTTGCAATCTCTCGGATCTCGTCCGCTAAATCGAGGTTTTCTAGCAGTTTCTGCTCGTTCCCCTCGGGTTCAAAGTGGAAGACTCGGAGAGAGGGATTGCCGGCCTCCAATGGAATCATGGCTTCCGTGCCATACACCAGCTGAAAAGGTGTTTCACTGGTGGTCGTTCTCGGAGTAGTTCGGTGCGACCATAGTACGCTCGGTAATTCCTCGAGCCAGCTTCCCTTGGCCTTGCCGAGCCTAGTTTTGATGCCTTTTAAGATAGTCTTATTGGCATTCTCGACCAGGCCGTTGGCCTGAAGGTGGACTACCGAAGTGAAGTGGTTACGAATGTTTAGGTCGTCGCATCTGTCTCTGAAGTAATGAGAATCAAATTACCGACCATTATCGCTCACTATCACTCGGGGGGACACCGTAACGATAAACGATCGATTTCTAAACAAAACTCCATATGACTGATTCGGTGATCCTAGTGGTGGCCTCGGTCTCGATCCATTTGGTGAAGTAGTCGATGGCGACGATGACGTACTTCTTCTGAGCTTGAGCCGTGGGAAATGGCCCCAAGATATCGATCCCCCATTGAGCAAAGGGGTATAGCTCGGCAAGGGTGATGAGCTCCGCTGCGGGTTGGTGGATCAGATGGTCGAAGCGCTGACATCTGTCGCACCTCTGTACATAGGTCGTGCGATCACGCTGGAGAGTGGGCCACCAGTAACCCTGTCGAAGCAAGATCCTGGCAAGCGATCTTCCTCCTTGGTGCGCGCCGTAGATGCCTTCGTGTACTTCCTGAACCGCTCGGCTAGCTTCGTCGACGCTGACGCACTTGAGGAGGGGATCGGAGAAAGATCTACAGTACAAGGCATCATCCAGCATGACAAAACGCCGAGCTTGGTACTTGAGCTTCCGAGCCTCCCGAGGGTCGGGGGACTCTTGAGAATCCCGAAGCCAGGATATGTAGGGGGTCCGCCAGTCGCTCGGGGGTGCCGGGTTAACGGTCATAAGCTCGGACTCGATGCTCGATCGCTCGAGCTCTTTGAGGAAGACCGACCGTGTACCTTCGGGGTCGAGGGAGGAGGCCAGGCGAGAGAGGGCGTCCGCTCGGGAGTTTTCCTCCCTGGCTATCCAGATTACCTCAAAGCTCTCGAAAAGTTGGGCCATCCTCTTGACCACCTGAAGATACTTGATCATTTATCCTTCCCGAGCTTCGTAATCACCGTTAACCTGGCTAGCGACTAGTTGGGAGTCGGTGTGGATCCTGACTCGCTCGGCTCTCAGTCGTCGAGCCATCCTGGCTCCCGAGATAAGGGTTTCATACTCGGAGACATTGTTGGATGCCAGGAAATTGAATTTCAAGGCGTATCGTAGCTCTGCTCCTTCGGGGGACTTGAGAAGGACACCAGCGCCGCATCCGGCTGAGTTGGAGGACCCGTCTATGAACAAATCCCAAGTGGGCCCGGGCGTAGGTGGAAGTGCTTCTTCAATCGGGACCGTGCTTTCGGCGATGAAGTCCGCGAGGGCCTATCCTTTGATGGCCGAGCTGGGACGATACGAGATATCGTAGGCCCCGAGTCTGATGGCCCATTTGACGAGACGTCCCGAGGCTTCAGGGTGAAAGAGAATCTTCTTCAGGGGTTCACCGTTCAATAAGACGATGGAGTGCCCTTGAAAGTAGGGTCGGAGGCGCTTGGCCGAGGTAACCAACGCTAGCACGAGTTTCTCGGTTGCGGGATATCTTCTTTCGGCCTCATTAAGCACCTTGCTGGTATAATAAACCGGTCTCTTGACCCCTGCGTCGTTCCTGACCAGGACCGAGCTTACTGTGGGAGGGGTCACCGAGAGGTAGAGGTGTAGAGCTTCGCCCTGGATCAGCTTGGACAACACCGGGGGCGAGGCCAAGAATTCCTTGAGTTCGACGAACGTCTTCTGACATTCCTCATCCCAGGCGAACGTAGTAGATGCCATTTTGGGTCCCCTCAACAATTTGAAAAAGGGTAGGCATCGTTCGGCCGCTTGGGACAGGAAATGGTTGAGCACAGTAATGCGCCCCATAAGGCGTTGGACGTGCTTGATGCAGGTGGGCAGCCGCATGTTCAGGATGGCCTGAACCTTGTCGGGGTTGGCCTCAATCCCACGCTGAGTTACCAGGAAGCCTAGGAACTTCTCGGATCTGACTCCGAAGGCACATTTAGTAGGGTTGAGCTTCATGTTACACTTCAGGAGGGTGTCGAAGGTTTTGGCTAAGTCGGCAAGGTGGTCTTTGGCCTTTGACGTTTTGACAAGCATGTCATCAATGTAGGCCTCGACGTTAAGACCGAGCTGTCCCTCGAAAATGTGGTTGATCAGTCTCGGATATGTTGCTCCAGCGTTCTTCAACCCGAACGGCATTCGGGTGTAGCAGTGTACGCCGAAGTCAGTGATGAAGGCGGTCTTCTCGATGTCCTCTGGGTCTATCCTGATCTGATGGTAACCGACATAGGCGTCCAGGAAGCTGAGCAGCTCGTTGCCAGAGGTTGAGTCGACCAATTGATCGATGCTCGACAGCGGATAGCAATCCTTCGGGGTAGCATGGTTGAGGTCGGTGAAATCCACGCACATTCGTCACTTTCCCGAAGCCTTCGGTACCAGAACGACGTTGGCGAGCCACGTAGGGTACAGGACCGGACGAAAGAGGCCAGTCTTCTGTCCCTTGATGACTTGCTCTTTGATGACCGGTTGCTTCTCCGGGGCGTACTTTCTTCTACGTTGCCGGACAGGTTTCACCGTTGGGTCGAGGTTGAGCTTGTGCATCACCACATCTCCTGGGATCCCGGGAAGGTGCTCGTCCGACCATGCAAAGACTTGGATATACTGGGCAAGGAAATCCTTATATTTTTCTTGTTCCTCAAGTGGTAGATCGGCTCCGATCTTCACTCCTAAAGTCAGGTCACCGTTGAGGAAGACCGTTAGCAACTCACCACCAAGCTTGCTGGTCCCTCCTCGGTTCCCTTTACTCCTTTGTTTTTCTCTTCCGACCTCGTGGCTTCGACCGAGATTATATAGCACCGTCTAGCCAATGTCTGATTACCACGGACCTCCCCCACGCCATGCTTGATAGAGAACTTCATTTTTTGGTGAAAGGTAGAGGGCACCGCTTTTATTCGGCTGAGGATACCTCGTCCGAAGATGGCGTTATATGCCGTCATTCCTTTAATCACGATGAAGTCTACGATAACTGTAACAGTTTTGGGTGGGGTGCCGATAGTAACTGGCAGGCTCATGGCTCCCTCGGGATAAGTTGCCTGGCCGTTGAACCCACGAAGGGGGGTTCGGATCGGGCGGAGTTTAGATGGATTCTCTCCCATCTTGAGGAAACATTCATAGGATAATACATCAGGGGCACTACCATTGTCAACTAAGATCCTATCTACGTTACAATGGTTTATTGTAGCCGATACAATGAGAGCGTCGTCGTGCGGGGTGGTTAACCCTTCCAGGTCCTGGTCGGAGAATACCAGGGTCTGCGGTTCGCTCGCCTGCGGGGCCTTAGGGTGCTCAACAGAGGCTCGGCTCGCCCGCTCGGCGTGACGCTTTCTTCCTCGGCTACTATCTCCACCTGATGTCGCGTCGCCCGCGATGACGTTGATGTGGACGCCACGAGGGGCATTGTCGATTTCTCCGGGGGCGTCTCGGTCTTCCTTCTACCCGGACACATATCGGGATAGGTGTCCCTGGCGGACAAGGCGCTCGATCTCATCTTGAAGTTGATGGCAATCGCTGGTGTGATGCCTGTGATGGCTGTGGAACAGGCAATGCTTGCGGCGATTGCGGTGCTTGGCCTTCATAGGCTTGGGCTGGTGGAGGAGACCCGAGCCTTTGATGTCTTCGTATATCTCGTAGATGGGAGCAGTAAGGGGGGTGTACCGCTCATACTTCTGGGACGGCTCTTTACGATCTCCGTCCTGGTTCCGCCTTTTTCCCTGGCCCGTCCCTTGCTCGGACGGTCGCTTCTTGTCCCCCTCCCAACCCGAGCCTGTTGTGCCTCGGCAGGCCCTGAGGACTTCCTCGCACTCTGCGTGGCGTAGGGCCAGGGTCACTAGCTAGGCAAGGGAGGTGGGAGGATGAAGCACTAGCTCGCGTCGTAGGCTCTCATCGCGGGTGCCCCCGGTTAGTGCGGTGATGGCTGAGGCAACATCAAGGCGGGGGATGCGCAGGGCTTCCGATTTGAATCGGTTGATATAAGCCCGCAACTTCTCCCCCTGTTCCTGCTTGAGGGCCAGTAATCCCGCTACTGACCGGGGTGGACCGCTGCCGGTGAAGCTTTCCTTGAACACTCGCCCGAACTGCTTGAAGTTGTGAATGCTGCCGGGGGCGAGGGCACTGAACCATGCCTGAGCACCCTGGACCAGAGTGGTCACGAACGATCGACACTTGATCACGTCAGACGCCCCCTGCAAGGTCATTAGGGCGTCGAAGCTGTCGTAGTGATCGGCCGGGTCTCCCTGGCCGTCATACGACTTGAAGGTCGGAAGTAAGATCCTGGGGGAGATCTCGGCCTTCAAGATATAATCGGAGAACGGGGATCGCTCCTCGTCCTCCACAGGGGAGGTCTTCTGCAAGGCGCGGAGGGCGCGCTCTTGCTCTGTGAAACGCCTCTCGAAGTCTCGTAGCCGGAGAGACAGCTCCGGTTGTCGTTGGCCCGAGGGGCTGGGGGGACGCACTTGCATGCTGTCCCGGCGCTCCTCAGGGGTCTTGGTTTTCGGGAACTGTCGGCGTGCTCCGGACTTCTCCCTCCTCGGGGTGGAGGAGGCTTCCTGCTCCGGGGGAGGGGCATGCGATGGTCCTCCTGACAGGTTGCGGATGAGCCGTCGCCCCCGGAGGGTAAAACGGCCTCCAGCAGTTTGCTGGGAGGCATCTCCGCGGGGGGGGGGGGGGGGGCCTCTTCCGGGGGAGATGCGACTTCTCCTCCCTAGTCGCCTGGGCCCTCATGAGATCCACGAGGACATCCAGTTTTACGTTGAGGGTTTGGAGGGCGTCGGTGCTCCCGCTGGGAAACTGTTCCCCCGCCACCGACGGAGGTATCTCGTTGGCGTGGTTGCCTGACGGGGAATTCTCCGTGGGGAGGGAAGGTGCGCCTTCTTCCGTCACCAGGGCCTTTCCCATGTCGCCGGTAGTCCTCCTGTCAGAACTCCTTCGCACCATGATGGCTCTTTGTTCATTTCCCACAGACGGCGCCAGATGAAGAGGGGCAATCTCACGCTGCTCCTGGGCGGGGAAGATGATGTCCACGTACGCTTGAAGTATGAACTGCAAGACGGAAAATAGGTCAGAGGTGCCCAGGGATAGATCCCCGGGGAAGACCCTCTGATGCTTAAGTCAGCAAATGTAGTAGAGCACCGGTACAAAGGGAATAGTTAGGAGGAAGGTGGGAGCGCGAGATCCCTCTCCACCAAAAGGTGAAGTGGTTCCTGCTCAGGGTTATTGGCTTTTGCCTTGCTTTGCTTACCTCTTCGTAGTAGGGCTCTTCCAGTTTAAATAGTGGCTCGTTGAGTGAATGATCCCTGTAAGCTGAGGAGTTCCAGGGGGGTTACGTCATCCTTGTGGGCTCTTTATAGCATGCGGACTCTTGATCTCCCCTATCCCCTTGAGCTCCCCGCTATTAAGGGACTCGTAACAGCCGTACAGATAAGCTTCCATCAGTTGGCCCGAGCAAGAGGCGCTGGCCCAGGAGGGGTCTCCTGAGCGACGAGTGCGCGATCGGGACAGGGAATAAGGGGCTCCGAAAGAGCTTTCCCGATCAAACTGATGCTCGGACTTCCCAACACGAAGGCCGCCTAGGAAGTGCTTATTCCGAGTGAGTTATTGGGCTTATATTGAGTGGGCACGGGGGCTACCACTTCAGGTAGATGGGCCTCGCTGGGTCGGGTCGGACCTCGTTTGGCCTCTCCGTACGAGCGGCTTGATTTCCCCTCTCCATTAATTATAATTTACATCTACAAATTTTGTTATAACTAAATTTTAATTAAAATAATAAATTTAATTCTACGACAGGTAAACATGAATACATTATTTAATACATCTATATTAAATCTTATATTTTTTAACAAATTAAATTTTATATAGAATCATCTAATACAAATTACAATCCGTAAATTTATCTATAAATTTAAAATCATTTCTAACATATTTATCACTAAATTTAAATTTAAATTTGAAACTTCTACAATTAAATGAATTACATAATACATCAAAAATAAATTTTAAAAAACTAACAACATCTAATCTTATACTTTTACAACTAACAAAATTAAATTTATTAAAAATAAAATTTTAATTGAATTTTTTTAA
Organism: Amorphophallus konjac; assembly: GCA_022559845.1. NCBI lineage: Eukaryota > Viridiplantae > Streptophyta > Magnoliopsida > Alismatales > Araceae > Amorphophallus > Amorphophallus konjac. Next base: position 109,095,076 of record CM040121.1, read on the forward strand.
TCTCTCCACCCCCACCTCCCCGGCCCCCACCGCCCCCCAGCCGTCCCCACCGCTACAACGGTGGCCGTCTCCCCCCTCCTCCCTCCCCCACCCCCACCGACTGCAGCGGTGGCAGACGCCCCCCTCCATCCCTCTCCCACCTCCCTCACCCACCCACCGGCGGCGGACACCCCGCCTCCGGCCAGATCCGACCAGACCCGGCGGCTGGCAGACGCCCCCCCTCCCTCCCCCACCCCCTCACCCCCCCACCGGCGACTGGCAGATGCCCCCCCTCCCTCCCCCACCCTCACCCCCACCCGCTGGCAGACGGTGGCAGACGCCCCCCCTCCCTCCCCCACCTCCCTCACCCCCCCCACCGGCGGCTGACAGACGCCCCCCTCCCTCCCCCACCCCACCCGCTGGCAGACGCCCCCCTCCCTCACCCCCCACCGGCGGCGTACGCCCCCCCCCCCCCTCCGGCCAAATCTGCCCCCCTCCGCCCTCCACCACCCTCCCACGGCGCCCCACCGATCATCCTCCCCAATTAATAAAAAAAATGAAATAAGATCACCTACCTCTGATCGCCGGTTGTCGCAGCCCAGAGCCACCGTCCACCGCCGCTCTGCACCGCTTTGCACTTCCCAGAGCCGCCGTCCACCGTCTTCTCTGTGTTGTAGAAGCGCCCATGCCCCGGTCCGTTAAATGCCCGAACCGGCACATTCGCACCGACCCGCACGTACCAGACCGGCCCCGCCTCGGACCGGTCCGCGGCGGGACGCACCGGACCATGCGGTCCAGTGTGTCCCGGCCACGACCCCCAATCCGTGAGACCCGCCGCCCGTCTGGGTCGGGTCGGGTCGGATCATGCGGGTCAGTGCGAGTCCGGGCAGGACGTCAAACCATGAATTTGCATGCCAAAAATATTAAACATCGGTACCCATATTTGTATGCCTTCCAAGTTTTCCCCCGAGCGGGATTCCACGACAAAATCCCAACGTTATAGCGAAGTGGAGGGCTTCGTCGGCGGCGGAGGCAGTGTTGCCGTCGAGGCCGCGAGGGCGAAGCGTGCTCTCTCTGGAGTGTGGGCACCCATGGCGACGCGAGACGTCGCCCGGAGGAAGCCCCCCGTCGCCTCCCTCCTCTTCTTCCTACTCTGCGCGGCGAGTCTCCTTATCTTCTCCTTCTTCCGCTCCTCGGATCTCACTCCAAGCCCTCGTCGGAGCGATCGCGCAGGCATCCGAGTCCAGGGGAGGCGGGGCGGTGCCGGGGAGGGCCGCCGCCCCTGCAACTACTCGGACGGGATCTGGTTTCGGGACCCGAGCCCGTCGCGCGTGCGGTACGACAACGCCTGCAAGGAGATCTTCAAAGGCTGGAACTGCATCTCCGGAGGCAAATCCAACGCGCTGGAGCTGATCGGCTGGCGGTGGAAGCCGGCCGCTTGCGAGTTCCCGCCGCTGGACCCCGTTCGCTTCCTTCATCGCTACAGCAACACCAACATCGGTAATCTCGCGTGCCTTCCTCACCCCACCGGTTATCGTTTTCCTCTTCCAGTGTTTGTGAGTTTGTGGTTGGATTTATGTGGGCTTATGGACCTTGAGCAGTGCAGGGTTTGTGGGGGATTCGTTGAACAGGAACATGTTCGTCTCCCTGGTGTGCATGCTGAGGCGGGCGGCGTCGGGGGAGGTGAGGAAGTGGCGTCCCGCCGGGGCAGACCGGGGATTTACCTTTGTGGAGTACAATTTGACCGTGGTATACCATCGGACTAACCTTCTGGTTCGCTACAGTAGGTAAACTCTGTAGCGCTCTCTCTCTCTCCCTCTCAAGGCGTCTGTTTGCAGCTCTTAGGTTATGTGTTAATTGACTTCAGCCCTCTCTGCTCTTTAGGTGGTCCGCGAATGCCACGGGAGGAACGCTGGAATCTCTTGGATACAAACAAGGGTATAGGGTTGATGTGGATATTCCCGAGCGTACGTGGGCAGATGCTCCCAACTTTCATGACATTCTGATCTTCAACACTGGTCACTGGTAATCGCATAGTTTGCTTTTTACCATTTAAATGAAATTGTCGCTCTCTTTTGTTTATCTATGGAAGTGGCCTTCGTTGTTTCATGTAAAATGTTAGTCATTTTCTGTAGATAAACTTCTCAGATGAAAGCTTCCGAAACTCTTAATGTTTACAAATTGAATATCTGGTAATAGACATGTTGATACTTATAAACTGGTTGAAGCGGTTCATCACACAGCAGAGTAACGATTAATCCTTATCCGGAGCTTTGCTTTATCTTCTGTCTTAGATGTCTCTAGCTGTATTTAAGAAATCTGATTGGCTTTCTTGGCTTCCAAATTTATTTAGCGATCAAGATTAAATATGTCAATTTTATGGTTACCGGTTTCCCTAGGGACTTTTTGACTCTAAAGATGACTTGATAAAGCCAGAGACCACCATATGTTCTGTAACATTGATCCTAGTTGATACAAGTTTCTGCATGTAGATATTGGCAAAATAAGAAGCTGGACACAATATCATTTTTACTCTTCTTTTTCTTTCTTTGGCTGTATGCCAAAGTGATAAAAGGAGTCAAGTTCAGACATTTGGACAGCATGATATTTGACTATTTTGACTATCTGAAACCAAGAAACAAAAGACATCCAAATACAGATCGTATGAGCTAACCACTCACATTTACATCTTCCAGTTTTATATGGCAAGTTTTTAGATTAATGTTTTGTGTATAGATTTCTTTCTTTATTCTCTGATGTAGTTGTTGGTAAATGCTGCAAGTTGTTTCTACAGTGATTAGAATTATCTTAGAGGAAATCTTAATGCAAACTCTTAGTCATGTTCACTGATTACTTATGCCTTGTTTCCTTATGCTTTGAGAGGGAAATGTTTTTTCATAGGCATGTATGCAATCTCTTCTATGCAGATTTCTTTGAGTGTGCAGTTACTGCAGTGTTTACTCTTTTAAGTGTTTTTATGATTGTTTTGTGCATGAAGATTCTACTTTGGAAAATCATTAATAGCAGGTGCCAGCTTTCAGGGGGACAGTGAATGGGGCCAGATGTGGATAATCTTGTAGAATGGCTTCCCAATTTCTTACAGGTTGTGATGTTGTGCTCATGAAGGACAGTGTCTTTACTTTTTATTTCCCCCTTGTGGAGGCATCAAAGGGGGAGGTAAGAGGAGAGGAAGGAACATCAATGACATGGTAAATGAAATGGCATTAGGGACATGCATTTTCTTTTCTTAACGTGTTTCCCATTCATGTTCTATATTCTTGAGTGTCACGGGCTACTTTGTTAAAGATAGAGCAAAGAAGAGCAAAGAAAATCTATCTACTAATGAGAGTTGACATTTATGAGAGATTTATGTTAGACGGCTCATAAAGTTGGGTTTCTGTTGGGGGTTGGGGGGGGTAAATAATGCATACCTCTCTCACTTGAAAGAAAATGATGGCTAGAAAGTTTGTTAGATGGAAAATCAAATGCTTCAATGGAGGGAGGTTGAGTTTGCTAACCTTAATCTTACTTTGCCTCAGGGTTACCACCCCACCGCAACCAAATTTGGCTTACTACCTCATTGGGTGGTAACAATGTGTTTTTTTTTTTGTTGGGGAGGGGGGCACAATTGACTGTCTTATTGGCAAGAAGGTAGTCTACAGCTTGAAGCAAAAAAAGGGGGGGGGGGAGGAGGGAGAGAGATAGATAACGGGGATTATGAAAGTTATTTCTGTTTAAGAGTTAATGGGGACTGGAGCTGAGACCTAGCTGTAAGGGTGACATAACAAATGATTCTTGCTTATGTTGGGGGAAAGGGGTGGGGGTGCCTTTGATGGCTGCAGGCTGTAGAGGACTTAAGGTTGTTATTCCCTTTGGATATGTTGATGATCTCAAAACACACGTTTATTTGGAATTAATGTGCTGTTCAAGTTTTACAGGGAACTAGCCTAAAAAGACTTTCCTCGAAACACTCGTCCATATGTGATGTGAGATGGTCTATAGAGGTGGACCAATCCTGAGAAGATTGACCTTCCTCCCCTTGAGTTTCAATTTTTCCTTTACCCTGTTTTCTTCTTACTCTCCTTCTTTCTAATCACTTCTAGCTCTCTCTCTCTCTCTCTCTCTCTCTCGGGGGTGGTTACCAAGAGTAAAACCACCCACCATGTATCCAAGTGCATGGACAGGAGGATTGATGGGCATACCCTCCCTTCTACAGTACATTATGAAGCTATGATCTTTGGCAATCTCATTGTAGCTCCTGCTCTTAAGGGTAATCGAAGTTTGAACAATGTGATGAAGGACTCTAACTGGCATTGCGAATCTCTGTGCATCAAGTTTGATGCTAGCGTTCACCTATTCCAAATTGGCGATCTCTTGAACACATTCTCATCATTGTAATGATTCTAACTTACTCCTCTTGCTGGGATGCCTCAAGTATCTGCGAAGATATTCCCATCTAAATGAAATGAGCATCACTTAACAAATAAGAGTGTACTTTTGTGCTTCTTAAATTGGCATAAAATTGCCTCATCAAGGTGGGGTACATTGCTTCTTCTGAAGACAGTTCAACCCATCCCTGAGTTGCAAATTGCAATGTGCCCCTGCCCACCAAAAAGAAACATCGCTGATGCTCGATAAACACAGGCTCATGGATAATCGTTTATGACATCCATAGGCACTTCAATCTGTTCCATCCTGTGTAAAAGAGTTCACAAGCCCTGCCAAGTAGGAAAATAAAACATTGCAGAATATGTTTTAGTTTCCGGTACAAGTTGAACCTTCCTCTCACTTGTATTTTCTGAAGAAATAATTTGACTGTTTCTCTAAAATGCTGGAGACTTTAAGAATGAGACTACCAGCTGGGACTTTTCAACTCCTTAAATCTTGTAGTTTGATTTGCATATCAAAAGACTGAGGTCTTCTACAAGCATCACAATCAACTAGCTCTGTTAAAACTTTGGCGCTTCTTTGACATGTTGTTTTCCCAATCTTCTGTGATAATTCAAGCCTGATCTTTCTCACTTTGACACTCTCCCCTTCCCCCTCCAGCCACCTCCACCAAAAAAGGAAAAAGGCAAGAACAGAAGGAAAAGGAAGGACATGCATACACATGTATTTGACTGCTTAATTGTAATAGAACTTTGAGAACTCATCTTTTGTTAATTCTTCAGATTAAGCAATTTTTAAGGAAATGAAACCTCTGTTGTCCTCACTGTTGGTGTCACTTATTCTGTTGATTGTCATTGTATATTTTCAGGATACCTTCTGTCAATCTTTTAAGGAAATTTCCTTTAATGTACATGTACATTACTATATTCTTCTTTAGTTTTATTTCTGGTCATATATATATATATACACAAACTTTTTAATTTTAATCAGCATATATATGCTGATGTTCGTCCTCATTTTCAGGTGGTGGGCTCCATCAAAATTTGATCCAGTTGAGTCACCGATGCTCTTTTTTGAAAAAGGCATGCCTTTAGTGCCTGTTGTATCCCCTGAATATGGCTTGGATATGGCTTTAAAACATATGGTATGTCTGCATATAACTTTTACTTCATTGAGACTTTCCTTTTTGGGGGAGGGGTGGATCAACTGATTGGCCAACAGGTTCAACAGAATACATGCATGTTAAAATGTGTATTGATAAATGTAAATAAAACGTTCCCATGTCATAGCACCATGCATTCTCTCTCTGTCTCTTACTGGATAACGTTAACTAATAACTTAAGAGTGTGTGGTGTGGGACTCAGCAGAAATAGTCAGGCTATAAAGAAATTCATTGATCGATGGTAAGCTACATTGAATTGGTGAGCATCTTATGTACTGCAATTAATTTTAAATCTTGTGCATAGCATGATTTTTTGCAGCTCTATCTTACTCCCAAGAACATTTGGTGAGAAAGGTGGTCAAAATTCAGGCTTTTGTTTTCAAGATTGTGATGTGGATTACCATTAGTTTAATTTCATTGAAATATTCTGTTTGATATATGTTTATTATAAAGTAGAAAGTTATTTACAAAAGAAGCAGGAGAAAATGCTGTGTTCCCAGCACTAAAAATGTCACTTTGTGAAGTTAAGTGATCAAGAGTGTCCAGGAAATCTCAAACATAATTCTGTTGTTTTTGTTAGTTCTGATGCAGCATTCTACCGTATTGAGGTTTCTGAAATGGTCATAAAATAAGTAAATTTAATTATGCAGTGAGTTTATAACTCTCTCTTTGAGGTTGTTTCTCACAATTGAAATGTGATCTTGGTCATCGTTTCTTAATAGGCAGGCAAGTCTGTGTGCCACATACTTGGCTATTGATGCCGCCTTTCATTTATGTTTGTATTTTTTTTAATAGGGAGGTGATCACGTGGGGACGGCCCCACCTGGCGCTGCCGCCACCTCATCGCCTCCCATGTACTATTTTTTTTTATTTTTTTGAAAAAAAATAGGTGGGGTTCAAGGTCCCCTACCTTGGACACCTTTTTTTTCCTTGTCGTAGGGGACCTTGGGTCCTACTTCAAGATAGGGGACCTTGGGTCCCACCTAAATTTTTTTCAAAAAACAATAAATAAAAAAATAGTACATGGGAGGCAATGAGGTGGCGGTGGCACCAGGTGGGCCATCCCCGCCTGATCGTCTCCCTTTTTAATATTCTATCTTATGACAACATGTTGATTGAAATCGTAACAGAAAGCATCAAGGCAACTGCTTTCCATGGTTGCATGCAAAAAGAAATTAAAGTTTAGGTGGCTTGTTTGAAACCATTCATTTGAGCCTATACTCAAAGTTAGCACAAGGAAATATTTCGTCAAAATTGAATTTTCTGGCTAATAAGCACTTCAAACTTAATTTAAATGGCTGTCCAGTAATTATTTTTTGTACTTCCGTTAATTTATATGGAATTACTGCTTTAATATTGACAACATTTTTTCCATTCTTGACAGATATCATATGTGGAAAGGATAGGCAGAATCTCAATCAAAATTTTTCGTACACAGTCTCCAAGACATTTCGAAGGAGGTGACTGGAATGAAGGTGGTTCATGCAGACACACCAAGCCGTTGTTGCCAGAACAGGTATATGTCATATCTTTCATGTTCAAAGAATATCTCTTGGAACCATGTAACCCATTGCTTGGGATTTATGACCATTCTGTTGTTTTTTGGATCTATTTCATAGTTAATTTGTTGGATGTTCACTTCATCCTCTTAAAAATTGCTAGCCGGCAGCAGAAGTACTGGATTCAAAGCATAACCCTAGTGCTTTCTTGTCAGGTCACGATGATTATTGCCATATCTATGCGTCTTAATTTTTTCGAATATGTACCCATTTTCACCTGCCTACCACGAGAATGAAAAGGAATTCAAGTTAGCCTTGTTCTGTTTAATCATTAGCTGTGCTCGTGGGCAGAGGGGGCCATGGCCCCCCAAAAATGAGTGAAAGCCTTTTAAATGTTTATAAGATTTAGTCCCCCCCTCGAGATATTACAGATGAAATTTTACTAGTTGATTAAAAAATGAAATGAAATCTTCTTAAGTTGGCTTACTGTAACTCATTTATTTATCTATACTTTAATGTTTCATTTTTGGATCCTTCTACATACAAAGATATCTTATAGTGGCCCCCTAGATTAAAATTTCTCGTTGCCCCTCACCTCTTGCATCTTCTGTTGTGAGCTATGTAGTCGGAGGTGCGCCTAGGTGCTCGCCTAGGCGTTTGAGGCGGTGAGGTGGTCCCAAACCGCCTCACTTTCGCCTGAAATGCCTCACTGTCAGTCTTCTTCTTCTTTTGGTTTAGTCTTGGTTTAAACCTCTTCTATTCAAATCTTATCTTATTTGTATGTATGTATTTTTGCCTCAAATTTTGATTATTGTTAATTTTATTGAAAATCTTGATTGTATGTATATATTTTCTTTGATATTTAGGCAGATATTTATATTTTTTAATTATATATATATATTTTTAATAAAATGCCTCAAATGTCTAGGCCATATCCTAGGCGTTTCAGGCATGAGGCGACCCCTTGGTCGTCTCCGTCGCTTCACGCCTCGGACTACATATGTTGCGAGTATTGGAGGTTTGTTTAGTGCCTTGTGAAGATAGATCCAATAATGTGCAGTATTATTTGCGGTCCAACAAGTCCCTGGAAGTTCTAGTGAGAGCTAATGTTCTACGGTTGTCCTTCTGAACAAACTCTTTCAATCTTTACACTCTAAAATGTCGTTTAATGTTTCTTTATTTGCATTGTATACGCATGAGTTATTTTCTATATGTAGTCAGTATGAGTGCCGTGTTTTGTTATACTCTTTCTTCAATTGCTACCTTTTTTGCAGAAATGCACTTACTTTAATGGCAAGCAATGACTGTGATTCCACTTGATTGATGATGTTGTAGTGGGTTCAGTTGATATGATATACAATAGGGAACTGAAATGTTCACATTTTATGCTTGAACAAGGATTAGAAGATGCATGCTGGATCCTGATCGAGATCCAGATCCTATTTTGGCAAAAGGTGGAGAGGGAGAAATAGAAGAGTGAAGCCGGGAGAATGAGAGGAAGGAAAACAAAGGAAGAAGAAAAGAAGCCTTATCTGTTGAAGGTTAGCAGCGGCAACATTTGAAAGCAGAAGCACCAGAGCTGCTTCAGTAACAGCTGCAACATACCCCACAGATAATTCTCAAAGGAATGAAAAGTGACGAATCACTTCCTGATATTTCATATATAACTTGCTGGTCCCTGTAGTTTGCATATCCTATGTAGTCTGAGGCGACCGGGGCTACTAGGGGGTCGCTTCATGCCTCAAAATGCCCAGGTGTTTGAGGTGAGACTTTATTATATATATATAATTCAAAAAATAAACTATGTCTAAATATCACAAAAGTGCGTATATAAAGTCAATAAATTTTTTAAATTCATTCAATCCTATGATTCAAATTATTATGACTCACTAAATCCATATAGAATTTAACAAACCAAATTACAACTACGAAGATGCCAATAATAAAGAAACCAATAAATTTAGATAACTGACGTAAAACAAATTCTGGTGAGTCAAAAGGTGATCTCTCACATTCTGAACTATAAATCCTATAGGCAGAGAGAGAGTGAGACAGACCACCGTCAAAAACCAAATTTTGTGTCTATGTGAGACAGAGTGTGAGACAGACCACCATCAAAATCCAAATTCTGTGTGTGTCTATGTGAGATAGAGAGAGAGAGTGAGACCAACTGTGGTCAGAGCGAGGCAGGGCAGGGCTGCTCGCCTCGCCTTGCCTCAGCACCTAGGCGCGCCTTTGACTACATAGTGCATATCACACCATATGCCTTTACTCTTCAAGCTAGATGGTTAACCAGCATCAAAAGTGTTCTTGTAAACAAAACTGTGCAATCCAGTTTTAAACTGGAGTCTAAACTGGATGTCAGAAATGACTTTTGACTAATCTGTTGGACTTGGATCAAAGAGAACATTGTCTGACAAGTACATTGAGCTAGAACAGTCTGCATATCTTATTTTTTTGAAATAATTTACAATGTCTACAACAATATGAAGTGGCAAATTGAATTCACTTTTTTTAGTTGGAGGGAACTTAACTGATTGCCCTCTGCTTTTCTTTCCAACCCGATTCTTGCAACTGTTTTGTCATTATTGGCGGTTGTGGGCCTGTGGCATGGGTATCCTGATGCTCGTATGCTTTCCTTGCTCCTTTTGCTACTTCATCCTTTCCTTCTCTTGTTATGAGTAAACCAGCCTTCTGGTTTGCAACTCATTTCTGGCATATAGTGAGTCAGATGTTCTTGTAGTTGGCATTAATCAGACTTTTGAGGCATAAACACGTTTTCCCCCATAACCTTGTTCAACGTGAACACCGCTTGGCTCAATGAAATAACATTGATTTCTTTTTGTATTGTCATCATTTCGTTAATCATTTTGAGTTGGTTCTTATTTTCGACAACTGCTTATTACATCAGGTTGAGCAATTTTTCTCTTCGAAAAATAACGGGACAAATGCGGAGGCACGGCTGGTGAACCAGCATCTATTTAAGGCGCTCAGAGGATCAAACTTCCACATACTGGATATCACCCACATGAGTGAATTCAGAGCGGATGGTCATCCCTCGGTTGCCGGTGGGAAAAAGCATGAAGATTGTATGCACTGGTGCTTGCCTGGAGTCACAGATTCATGGAATGACTTGCTTGCTTTAACTCTAGACACCCTGTGATTAACAAAGCTGGTACTGCAAATTGTCAGTTTCTGCCTCATGAAACATGCTATCCTTTTGCAATGGCTTCTTTCCACTCACAAGCATAAAACTATTCACTGGAGGCATGAAGGTGTTGCCCTTCTTGTTATGCCAAAGGAACTTGTGGGCTTTCATTTTCTGTGAAAACCTGTATGGATATCATTATCCTTTTGACAAGGTAAGCGACGAGGTCACCCCAGATATCCCACAGGACGTGTGCGTTTCGATTGGCCCTGGTTGAGGATGGAAAGACGGAGCTAGCTCTTCCACATGGAGGACTTTCAGGTTGCACTGGAGGGTATGTCAAAGGGTTAAAGTTTCAAAATTTCACTCTCAATTCTAGCAAACTGATACCTTATTTTTAGAATTATTTGTCTTTTAACCATTGTTCAATTTTGTTGAATTTGTTGCAAGGAGATTGATGCTATCCCCAGGTTCTTAATTTCGGCCCCCTCAATTTTGTCTGTGCACTGTTGGGGAGCGGGCATGCCTGTTGCAAATGTACCTACCTTTGTATTAAGGACTTCTATGGATGCTCAAGAAACACATTAGTCAGATTTAGTTTTACTGAGCTTTTAATGTCCAGCCGTGTTTGCAGTTAATTACCCGACGAGTTACTGATGCCGAAAGGCTTAATTACGCAGTTTAAAGCTTTTACGATGGGTTGCTTGGATTGACGTTAAGATACTGAAAATCTTTGGACTCTGAAATCATCGTCTCAGAAACGATAATTTTGGTTTGTGACACTTTTGGAAAACAAAACGAGGGATTCTTATATAAAATACTGGTCCCTGATTTCAGATTTTTAATATCTTTTTCATCAATCGACATAAAGAATCTAGGATTTTTTTAATTTTTTTATCATTCTAAATAAGATACTTTTTCCTATGTTGTGAAATGACATTAAACACCCTAAAATATTAGTTTTATGCATTTTTCGAACTCTTGTTGTGTTGTAATTCTTGGATTTTAAATACACGGACTCACATGTCATTTATTTTTGCTTCGATTTTGTTACTTTCAGTCCAAACCTAACATCAATCAAATTTTAAGTAGTTTAAAACGTATCATTTTAAGATTAAAATGTGACAATGCTTTACACAATCCAAATGGCCTGCAAGGACAAGTGGAAGGGCCCACTAATTGCGGAGAAAAAGAGGATTGTTAAGTGATAATATTTGTTGCACACAATGGCTTACAAATTCGCCTAGGTGTTTTGTGTTTCATTGTAAATTCTTTGGTTTTAAAATCAGTGTATTTTTTTCATTTTAAAAGTAGGAATCTTTTAGTTGGATGATTGTAAAATAAAAATAAGATATTTAGTTAGTTTGTTGTAATTTTACAAGAAAAAGCTTGTTGTAATTTTAACTATTTTTCTCCAGTTTTAATTTTTATGGATATGAAATGTAAATCCAAAAAAAAATTTAGTGGCACATGGGTCAACAATAATTTCATTTACACTATTTTACAGTCAAATAAACAAATTAAAATAGTATAAAATAATACACTGACAATATTGTATCTTGTTTTATGATGAAACAAACGAGACTTTAGTCATCATCTTGCAAAATGGACTGAGGTTTGGCGCAAAAGGATGGTCGGTCGACTTGATCCATGTGACCATGACAATAAAATTGGCCGGTCCTTTCATGCCAAGTGGATCAATGAGAAGTCAATTGGGGATGAGATATTCTCTTTACCGTGGTCGTCGTTAATATCTAAATATTCACACGAGTGGTCACAAATTCTATCCTGTAAAATTCCACACCATGGTGTGCAACAATTACTACTCTTTTTTGAGTTAAGCGCACACAAAGACCATATGGTCTTTTACTATTTACCTTCTTCTTGATGTTCTTTGCTTTGTCTAAGAATGTGTTTAGATGCGCACTCTTGTAGGTGATTCCAATTATTAAAATCACCCACCAATGGTGATCATGCTCCAAACAAGAAATGTTTATATTGATGTTTGAACAATCACTTTTCCATCAACATGAGAGATATAGACACAAAATTATCTCAATTATTTTTGCTCCCAAAAGTGGGCCAGAATTTGCTTCCTTGAGGGGAGAAGCAATTTAGAAGATAGAATATCAATTATATTTTTTTTCGGCAAATACAATTCACGGAGAGCTCAGGAGAGCGCACACTCCTTCATAGAAGGAGCATGATACCCGCTCCACCAAACCATCACCCGTACGATTTATTTTTTTATTTTTGAGCCTGGAAACTTCTCTAAGACCCCGGGCTAGGCCTTAGGATTTTATTTCATCAAATGAAAATGAGTACAAGTGGGGAGGGACATCCCGCCTTACCCCTATTAACAGTACATAAAAAAAAAGAAATAACACACCCCTAAACCCTAAACATTAAAGCCTAAGACGAGGGAGACCAGATTTGTCTAGGGTGATCTCACCTCTAACAACATCAAGAAGATTAGAAAAGGACAAAAAAACACTTGAGAAGCTTGAATCGAACAACCATAGTTGACGAGAGCAACTGTAGCACCATTGCATTCTCTGACCACACGCTGAAATTTGATAATCATAGCATCTTTGGCACTAAGAAAGTCAGTCCACCACGGGTCAAGAATCCATGGGATAGAGACATCGACCGAATTAATAAGAGTGACAAGATTAAGCAATCCGACTCTAAGGTGACATCGTAGAAACCCTGTCGCAAGCACATGTGCAGACCAATAATCATGGCACTGAGCTCTGCAATCATGCTATGAGTTTGGCCAAAGAAATCACAAGAAGCAGCAATCAAATGTGCAACATCATTCCTGAGACTTGCCATGTCAACAGAGGAACCTGGATCACCTTGGCAGCACCCATCCGTGTTCAGCTTAACATTACCTGTAGAGGGGCGGATCTAGCCCCCATATTTCTTTTGAACGTCCCATCAACATTTAGTTTGAGAGAATTCATGAAAAGAATAAGCCATCTGACAATCCTATGAGGTTTACATGCAATGCTTGGCGTAGGAACAAACAAAGATGATAGTTGCTGCAAGTGCTAGGGAGATAATGGATTAGCAAAAATCGACAAGGAAATATAAATCAAATGCACTTGATAGAGTATACGTTGAATAATTGCATAAGCCGCCACTTTCCTACCTTCATAGATAGGCACATTCCTACTCGTCCATATCTCCCAAAGGGCACACAAAAATAAAATCCTGAACACGTAGCCATGAGTTGATGATATATGTAACGAGTCGACAAAATCAAACAAGATAGCTGGACAAGATGCATGACAAGTAAGGAGAGGTCTAAGAAACCAAAAAGATGCTGTCATACTGAAACCGCGGCTTACCCGGTGAAGAATAGAAGCATGGCGGACTCTTCTTGAGGCACAGAGTAGCGAGAACATTTTGAAGTTAGGGGAATCTCACATTTCCTGAACACATCATCAGTCATGATGCAATTGTGGATGGTTTTCCGAGCTAATATGGACCATTTGATTGGATGGCTAGTGCCCCAAAGACGGAACAAGAAATGAACTGCAAGAGTGGACCATAATAGGCTATGGGCCGATTTTGAGGAGAATGTGCCATGTGAATTGGGACTCTAAATCCATTTATCCTTGCCCGTGGAGTTCGACAATGTAGGAGAGAAGATAGTCGATGGGGCATACGGGCGGGCCAGTAGCATGTGTAGGCAGTTCGTCGAAGAAAACACATCCGCAACAGTGACATGTCGATCATCCAAAGTGTTCCAAATAGCAGCAGGGAAGAAAGACATGAGAGGGGCCATACTGGTCCATTGTCGAGTCAAAAGTAAGCAAAGGAGTCTGCTTTATCAACAATAACTCTATGATGAGCTTGAATAATACGAGCAGCTTGAACCCAAATCACCCTGTCCAGTAATCTAATAAGAGAAAAGAAAGGTTATGAGTAATGTATTTAATGTAGATGTTTGTCTCTGAAAAATCTAGCCCACAAAGAAAAAGAGGAGATTACATTCCACAACAACATAGTTCTAAGAGAAACTTGGATATCCCAAAGAGGGATGACACCAAGACCACCATGCGTGGTGGGATGACAATCCCAACCCATGATAGCCAGTGGCGCTTGGACTTGCCCACATGATACCCCCCAAAAGAAGTTGAATAAGAGTATCTGGATATCTGAAATAGTCCCTCAAAGAAGAGATAATGTCACGTCCCGAAGATGACGGAATATCAAGGTGTGAAAAGTTAACAAGCGGGTGGATCAAAATATGGATGACAAGTATGAACAATAAATGGATAACCATGATTTTATTGTAAAATTTGACATTTCCTATAAATGACCTTTCGAGTTTTTCAAAACTATTCAAACTCAATACATTCATCTTCAAAGTAGACAAACTAGGAAGAAAATCTTCTAAAACTATCAGCACTCTCATCACTCCAGCCCATTCTCGTCATCTTCAGAATTTTTTGAAAATTATCAACAATACACATGGTGAGCTAGAAAGTTCAGTAGGACTTATATCTCTTTACCAGGTCACTTTAAGTGATTAGCATATTGGATCATCTATATGCTTACGAAATAAAATAAGTAATTTAACAGGTGACAAGTGTAATCAATATCAGAAAGTCAAGAATTTCAAGAATACATATCATAGAACTTAAGTGTAAGCATGAAGATCAATAACATGTAGAGAATTATAAATTTGGTCATATAACAAGAATGTTAACATATTCAGTCAAGAATGTCATATACAAGAAGTCAAGCATGTAACGAGTCAAGCATGTAACAAGTGAATTGTCTAGTTTAATCTTACATGTCAGTTGGTGCAATGCCACACCTGATCATTCAACTCTCTCATATACAAGTACTTTCAGGCTTTGCTCGCCTAGGACCAGATTAGGGCCCTAAAATTATCAGGCATTGAGTGTTCAGGTGGACCCAAAGTCCCATGTAAATTCTAGAACAATTCAATTATGATTGGCCAAGCGACTTTCCAAGAAAAGTTCATGAAGCGTAGTATAGCATACAACTAGACATTTAGTCATGGAGGAGTCTAGAGGTGGCCCCTACAGACTCAAGAGGTGGCTCCCACTATGTAGCACTTTACGTCATTGCGGTCTCAAGAGGTGGCTCCTATAACGTAGCATTTTACCTCGCATGGCATTTAACTCCTATACTTCCAAATGGTAGTTTATGGGTAAAGTACAGATCTAGCAAAAAATTTCATTTGAAGGATATGTAGTGTGAAATACAAGTGAAATTTTCAAGAGAAGTTTAAAGATGATTTAGAGCATCATGTTCAACGACATTAGGATAATAAACAGAACGAATTGCTAGTCAAGGCACGATCAGCTCTCGCGAAAAATCATGTAAAATAGGTTTAGATCAAAATTTTCACAGTCGGGTGCTTAACAGAAAACCAAAGAGATCACGGCCAGGTAAGAGGTGAGATAATGAGAGATTCTCCTCGTATTCACAATGTCCTAATTAAATAACCACTTATCCACTTAAGGCGTTTGCCTGTGGACCTCTGACCTTAGACACCGATCTTTCTTGGTAAACTTACTAACTACAAAGTTTGTCGAAAATACGTAATTACGTAAATCGAATGAAAACAATTCTTGCATATTCTAACATGTTCATTGGTGGGGACACCGGGTCCACTACTGGGCCCAATGCTCGGAGCCGACGCCGCACCGCCACTGTACCGAGCTTATGGCTCGGCGACTCAGCGTCCTGAGCATAATATTTATTTGTGTGTATCGTATGTGTGTGTATTTGTATCGTACGTATTTGTGTAACATACATGTATTAGTACATGTATTTTCCTTTCGTCTTATTAGGCTAGTCTAAGTCAAATAAGCATGTGTGTATTTTATATTTAATTTGATTAAAACCCACAAAGTCTTTAGTGGGTTGGTGGCCTTTGTTTTATTAGGCTAGGATAGATATGCAAATAAGAAAAGTAAGGAAGGTATGGATGTAATAGGCCTTTCCTATAAATAGGAGGCCAAGGCTTGTTACGAGATATGATGATATGAATTGAAGAAGTGTGTTTTTGTGTGTGAGAGCTATCCCTCTTGCATTTATTCCTTCCCTCTCTTCTCATTTTCGTGAGATCTGAGTGTCCCCCGGTGTGAGACCGTCCGGCGTGAGACCGAGCTGTGTGAGATAGCAGTACGTTATCCGTCCCGTCCGTGCCCCGGAGTGCCGACGATCCGTCTTCCACGTACCCGCCACGTCAAATTGGTATCAGAGCCCAACAACGGCGTCTCCGACGACCCGACGTCTCCGACGTCGTCTCTCTTTCTCTCTCTAGGTTGTTAGAAGTGAAAAAAAAGAAACAAACAAAAAAAAGAATAATTGAGTTATGCTGGTTGGGAGAAAGGAGTGAAAAAAAAAGAGAAAAAAAACATATAGTAAATTACGGTTGAAAGAAGAATAGCATAAAAAAAAATATAGAGAGAAAAAAAAATTTCATCCCCTACGCTTTTTTTTCTCTCCATGTCTGTTTCTGTCTCCCTCTCTCCCACGCTCAATCTCTCTCAGTTCTGTCTCTCTCTCCTCACTGTTTTTCTCTCTCCCTCTCTCGGTTCTCTCTCTCCCTCCAGCGTTTCTCTCTCTCTCTCTCTCTCTCTCTCTCTCTCTGCACAAAGCCGAAGAAAACTCGAAAAAAAAAGAGAATATTTTTCCTTTCGCGGCACGGGCATCGTCGCCCGTGCCCGCCTTCAAAATCGGCAGCAGCCGCAACGGCTCTCGCGGCCGTGCCCCAACACCCGGCCGCCGCCGCTCTCGGCCCGCCAGCCCCGCCGCCCCCTCCACCTCTCGCCACCGCCTTCGCATCGCTCCGCCTTTGCTCCCACCGTCGCCATCGGGCGTCCCGCGCCTGCCAGCGCGCCCGTGCGCTCGCCACCCCCCCCCCCCCCCGCGCCCTATGTCGCCCGTGAGCGCAAAGCCCGCGGCCGCCTGCACCCGGCCCCCGGCACGCGCCCTCCTGCGCCCAGCGCGCCCCTGGGCCCGCGCCAGCAGCGCTCCGCGCCCCCGCCTGCGCCTGAGCACGCGTCCACCGCTGCCAGGGCCAGCAGCCCGCACCGCCGTCTTCCACGTACCCGCCGCGTCATTCATGTGTGAAAGACTTCAATGAAGGAAATACATTGAAAGAAGATGTCAACTTTTCATTGCATAATGTATTCATGTGCGAAGATATTTTGAAAGAAGATGTCAAGCTTTCAGATAGAGCTTAAATAGATAGGGTCAAACATGTATAGGTTTTACGAAAATTAGAACATAGTCATTTCAACAATTAACGATAGCTTTACGCGTTTATTTATCTAGTTATTTCTTTCTCGATATCACTTTTAAAATGAGAACATGATTTTAAATTTTAAAAATAAAATTTTGAAATAACGCACATAAAACGAGATAAATGGACACATCGGTCTGAACGTGGTTACTGCATTCAAGTCACGGTCCATGTATGATCTGCGTTCTTAGACAGAAAATCAAAATTCGTTCTTACAGTGAAAATTTCATTTTTTTGACTTTAGATCTCAAAATAACCAGAAATATATGATCATGAGAAATTTACATAGAATTGAAGTACACATGCAAAGGAACATATATGAACATATAATTAAGTTTTATCTGAGAGAAAATCTACATATTTGAAGATCTAAAAGTATGGAGATGAAGAACGAATAACACTCCTCTAAACTTCGATTTTTTCTTCTCTCTACGTCTTGTAATTTTCTCAACAGATTTGTGCTTCGAGTAAGAAAGATTCTAGCCCTACTTATAGGTCAAATGTCTCAATTATTATATTACCTATTTAATTCTAAATCAATTTCCGCCTAATTTTTCTATTTCACCAACCCATGTTACTTTTACACCAACTTATGATACTATTAAACCAACCCATGTTACATGTTATTTTTACACCAACCTATGATACTATTACACCAACTCATGTTACTATTACACCAATCCATGTTACTATTAAACAAACTCATATTACATGTTACTATTACACCAACTCATATTATTATTACACCAACCCATGATACTATTACACCATCTCATGTTACTATTACACCAACTAACTCATGTTACATGTTATTTTTACACCAACCTATGATACTATTACACCAACTCATGTTACTATTGCACCAATCCATGTTACTATTAAACAAACTCATATTACATGTTACTATTACACCAACTCATATTACTATTACACCAACCCATGATACTATTACACCATCTCATGTTACTATTACACCAACTAACTCATGTTACTATTACATCAACTCATACTACTATTACACCAACCCATAATACTATTACACCAACTCATATTACTTTTACACCAATCCATGATACTATTACATAAATCCAAGAATTCAAACTTCGACGTAGTCATTTCTTATTTTACACCTAATGACTTGTGCAATGGTGTTTATGGCTTAATCGGGATTAGATTAACTAATCATCTTTAATCTAATTACTACAGTGCTGCTACAGTACCGATGACTTCATCTTCTCATAATTGCGTCACGAATCCACTGTTCGCATTATCACGTGAGATTAAAGTTTGTGTTCATAAAGAAAAATATTTTGTAATTTATTTTATTTTCATCTTTCATCATTTTTTCACTTATTTAAGTATATGAAATTCTGAGTTGCTACAAATAAAGCGGACAAAGTGTTGAGAGGATTGAAAGATAAAACATGCTTAATTAAAATTAGTCTCTTCTCATAGGACATGAAGGAAGACTTCTATGATTGAAACTTTGCATGTATCTTGTCAATAATATGAGTGAAAAGCTCCCTCTTTGTGCGCCCCTCATAGAGCATGATTATCAAGCATTTGATCGGTAATAACTTTATGGTGTAACTCATGATGGAGGTGATGGAACATTGCAATCTCACAAGTAAGGACTTATGCACAATAAAACTACTCTTCGATACACTAACCAACTGACCAGAAGAGGACTCATAGGTCCGAACAAAACACATCAAATTTCGAACAAAGTTGTCACACCATTCATGAAAATCAGAGTGTCATTAGTAGAAAGGAGATGAGTGATGTGCGAACACCTGCGGGGCACCCAAAAATAGCCAACCTTATTAGATAAATACAACTTATTTAATCCCCTACTGAATGCTTCCTCAACTATAATGAATAAAGATGATGTCAGAGAGTCCCCCTGTTAGAGCCTTTAGGTGGATTTGAAATAACCACATAATTCACCATTAAAGAGGACTGAAAATCAACAATTAGATAAAAGAGGTTCAATAAATGATATGAATGATAATGACAAACCAAAATTCTTGAAGACATCAAACAAGAAATCCCATTCCACCCGATCATAGACCTTAACCATGTTAAGTTTGAACATCACATTCCTACCCCGTATTTTTCTACTGAGGTCTTGGACAAGCTCTTGCGGCAGAGAGACATTTTCAATAATATTCCTACTTTCACGAAAGTCCCTTGCTCCTCATAGATGCTCATGGGTAGCAACTTAGCTAACCTATCACTGATAATACAAGAAATAATTTTATATGCAAAGTTACATAAGTTGATTGGCTGGAAATCCGAGCACACCATGACGCATCAACTTTGGGACCAGCATAATAATAGATGATGTTAAACTTTGAGACAAACATGACTACAAAAGAAACAAAAGAATTCCTAAACTATAGCACAGACATCAAGAGAAATAATAGCCCAACAAGATTGGAAGAAATAACCTATAAAATCATTTGGTCCTGGGGCACTATCCGCTGACATAGAGAATACAACAAATTTGATTTCACCCATAGAAAATTATACCCTCTTGCATTTGACAAATAAAATAGCAACTATCTTTATTGGGCATATGACACGGGTCAAGGTCAAATAGGTTAGACAAGTTTGTCAGAGAAATCAAACAAGATTTTGAAAATCCTTTTATATATCTCTTGCCTAACATATGTTCTTCGAAAGTTGATTTAGAAAATCTTTGGTGTGTCATATGTACATCCAAATGCACATTGAATATGGATTCTATCATTTATTATAAGACAATTTACCTCATCTAATTTTAGACTAAATGTCTATGGCATTCTCACATGTAGTTAGACATAGGGAGAGGTTAGATGTTAAAGTTTTGTGTCATAGAATATTTTGAGGATAAATATAGTTGTTTTGCAAATGGTCAATTATATAATTGTTATCATATATTTGAAATAAAATTTGAATTGTTTGTTTTAAGTTAACAATTAATATAAGGGATATGAGAATTTGTTGTATTATGTTGCAATATTTTTTTATCTCCTTCAAAAATATCGTGAATCCGTAAAGTATCATTAGATTAAAATATGTGAATAACTAGTGTCCTACAAGGGTATTAATTTTTTTAATGGCATTTGGGGAGAATATCAACATAAATTATAAATATTTGGTAGGCACGTGTGTTAGTGACAAAACACATCATGTAACAAAAAATTGTGAGAAATGATTGAGCAAAAGAGTCAACTATCTAGAGAAATTATCTGAGAGTCATTTCATTTGGCATAGAACACCATAAATTATAAATTTTAAAATCTTCAATTTAAAATTATTAAAATCAAATTCACCACGATCTTTAAGTTAGATTTTACTTTATAGTAAATTTAGATTGAAAAACTAAAATTGAATTCAAAGAACTATCATATGAAGCTTGGAGTAGTTCTATATTAAAAAAAGACAAATTGTAATGTATTTAAAACATTGAAGCTCTCTCCACTCAACACCATAGCATCGCTTTTTAAGAGGCTTATCTCTTCGACCCAAAGTTAACTCTGAAATAAATAAAAAATGTGATTTAATTACAAGGACATGTTGGTCTGAGATAAATTGGATTAACATAGGGTTTTGAATTACAACTCTACCCAGGGAATTGAGTTAACCCCTGGATTAACTCCCTATCATTTTCCACTGGTTACCCCTAAAATTATACCAAGTGGATGTGATATAGGTGCATCTTTCCCTTTTCTCAATTCCAACCTGTCAAGTTTTGATATATCAACATTATCAAAAATATGATAAGTGTGGTAATTTAATTATATTTTGTAAATTTACTGGAACGAATGTTTAACCATCATCATGTTTACCTACATCCACCTTTCCCTATGTTACTTAAAAGAGTAATATTTGGACTCTTGTACCTCCACGTGGGAAAGTGACATATTTTTTATTTGCTATGGGAGAAGATTTTTGGTTAAGTGGCGGTTCATCAGTACTATTTGTCCTCGGCTCCAAACAAAGTGGACATAGAACGAAGGGAGTTAATCTAATTTATGGCAAGGAGTGACTCCATTGTATATCAAATTGAAACCCGCGGTAACTTGGGTTGAGATATTCTATCTTATCGAGTTAGGATTATCCTTATTCCAAAAATAAAGAGGGATGAATTTTGGATGGTTGATGTGAGCAGATGCTCGTCGTTAAAAATACCACGCACATAATTTTAAAATTCCGCACTCACATACAATAAAATTAAAATGTGAGCATAGTGGCAAGTACGAGTCGATCTCACGAGGAGGTGGAGTTTTAAAATTAAAAACTTTGAATATTTTTAGAGAAAAAATAATGAATATTTTATTTTAATTTTTAAAATTAAAAATATCATGAAATAAAACTATCTAAAGAAATATGGAGGGTCAAGAGAGAGAAAGATGGATATTTAGAAAGAGAGAAAAAAGTTAATCTAATAAAATTAAGTGCTAAATAAAATAGACGAAGTGGGGTAGAGAATTTTGCGGCCGTAGTGTGAGGGTAACGGCATCGTATCCTCGAGCCTTTGAATCGCGAGTTGTCGGAGATAACCACGTGCACTCGTCCGGAAGATCCTTTTCTCTTGAGCCGACTTTAGACGAATTTTAGAAGGTTTAAGATAAAAAATTTTAGAAGAAACATTAGAGAGAGATGGAGAGAGATTTTGCTACAAAATGAAGAATTGAATAATAATAACACTAGAAGTAATTATAAATTGAAATAAACATACAAGTGAATAAAAATTACAACAAAAATAAATTACAACTAACCTAAGGTGGAAGAACAATGTGAGAGGGAGAAAAAGAGTTCCTACGTAATAGAAATAGAGAGGTAGAGGGAAGGGTAGAGACATAGAGAGAGAAGAAAGGGCCTAAACTAAAGAAGTGAGGGGGGGTGAGAGGGAGTGCTTCTACGTTAGGGGTCAGTTCCCCTCAAATACCCTCCATAAGCCCCTTTTTATAGGCCCAAAATTATCCATGAGGTATGTTGTTTTCCCCCTTTGTGACCCACAAATTAAGACATTTCGGTGCAACCACCTTTGTTTGCTCATTGAAGTCACACCAATGCCACCCACTTTGACATGCCAGCCAACCCATGTGAGAACACCTGGACGTGCGGGCGCGTTGAGGGGGGCGTTCGCCCACGTTGATCTTGCGAAGGGCACGGCTGGTGCTTGCGTTGCATGCATGTGAGAGGGGGCCCAAGCTGTCGTTCGCATGTGAAACGAGGAGAGGCATGGGCGTGAAGAGAAGCCGCGTCTGGGCCCGCATTCGCGTGAGACACGCCGCGAGGGAGGAGCTGCTGCATGGGGAGCCAATGTTCGTGGGCCTTAGCGTGCATGGGAGGCGGCTGGTGTACGTGGAGGAGGGACGCGGTGGCGTTGTGTGTGCATGCGTGGGTGTGAGCGGTGTTAGAGAGAGAAAGGAGAGAGAGTGGGTAATCGCGAGGGGGGCTTGGTGTTGTGTGCGTGAAGAGGAGAGTGGGAGAAGGTTGCATGGGAGAGGAGAGAGGAGAGGGAGCGCGGTGGCGGTGAGGTCGCCGTACGCTACGTGTGCATGGCGTGGAGAGAGAAAGAGAGCGGTGTGAAACTACTGGCGATGTGGGGTAGAGAGAGAAAGAGGGAGGGAGAGATGAGAGAGTGTGGGACGCAAGTGATCTCCAAGGTGGCGTGCATGGCGTTGAAGAGAGGGGGTGGGTGTGGTGTGCATGGGCCCTTGGGGCTTGGCCACGTGCACATGGTGAGGGGAGGTGAAGGATGTGTGTGCATGGTGCTCACGTGGGTGGTGAGAGTGTGCATGGGCCCTTGGGTGTGTGAAGTGGAGTGTGAGTGTTAAAGAGAGAAAGAGGGAGAGGTGGAGAGAGGTGAGAAAATGGAGGGGGCCATACATGGGGTCGTTGGTGAGAACGTGGGTGTGAAGGGTGAGGGTGGTGGGCACGGTGGGTGAGACGGATAGTGAAGTGGGTTATGGTGTTGTGCGTGTGTGGGAGAGAGAACGACGGATGGCGGTTCCACGACGAGGGGGTGTGCATGGGCAGCGGTCGATGCGGTGAGGCCTATGTTGGCTAGCTTGATGGGAATCGACACCGAGTCAGTACCTTTTCATATTACATTTATATCCTTTAGTTTATTTTTATATCCACGGGAAAGTATACGCGCAATTGTACGGCTTTATCGGCCAATGCGTCACTCCCGTAGATTGTGTGGGTTTCTATGTAATTTGTCAGTAAGACCAGCAAGGGAGCCCTCAGCCCTTTCCCATTGGTCCATGTCATCTTGTGGGGCTGGTCAACCATCCTAGGTGGACATCTAGAAGGTTGGACTAGTCATATGCCACATGGGTAGACAAGTGGCCCATTTTGTCCAAGGTAGGCCACCTACCATTCAACCACCCATTCAACCTTCTACTATATGGTCAAGGGGGCGCCCCTCTCCCTTATTAGATTATTAATTTGTGTGTGTGATTCACACTTAATCCCAGCCCTTGATTCCCCTTCCCTAGATCTAAGGGTCCACATTGCATTTGATGTAAAACATATATAAGCTTGTATTTTTATGAGAAAAGGAATGAAAAAATCAGAATTTTGTTGAATGCTTGAAGCCTTGGTGCGCCCCCAGCTCCTCTCCCCCTGGTTCCTCTCCTCCAACCTCAAGTTCTAGAGTGATTCTACCTTATATCATCCCCTCTCAACCTCCGGTGATCGTCCGTGCCGTCGCCGCCGCCGTTCGTGCCGCCATCGAGCCGCCTCTGCAGATCTGTCTTCGTCCGACCACAGCAGCTTCCATGAATTGTCTGTCTCAGCCACGAGCTTGGATTGATCTGAATTTTTTATGATATGTTCATCCCTTGCATTCCAAGATCCACCTAAAGTTTCACACCAAAATTCCATCTTTTAGTATTTTTACATTTTCGTCTAACCTGTCATCCTGGATCTGCCAGGTTTCTATCTACAGTGACAGAACCTCTGAGTTCTCCCTCTCCGACCATCGTTTTTATTTATCCAAACCCTCCCAATTTTACTGGGAGTTCTGTCCATCACCCCCTACCTCCAAAAATTTTCTTAATTTTTTATCAGCCTTCTATCTATTTTTGGAAATTCGTGTTCTTCCTCTGATACAGTATTTTTAGTCAGATCCCAGATCCGACCACCCTCCACTTCCAAAATCAAAACAAATCACCACCACCTCCAAATCCAGATCCAAAAATAGTCCTGGTTTCTTTGTTCGATTTCCTACAACCTTGCTGAAGAACACATCTTCAAATTCGGACATCTACTTCATGGTCAAAGGCAATCAACAGGAAAGTTCTCTGCAGATCTGAGTCTTCGGTTACTGTACAACAGCAGCATATAAAATTTGCCAACACAAAGTACAAATCTGGTGAATTTTTCTGAATGCCACTAGATTGCAGTACTTCTAAGCAGCTTTCCAACAGCTCTGATCTCGTCGCATTCCGACGCCGGTGCTGATCGCAGCGTCCGTTCTCGCCGGAGCGCGCGCTGAATTACAGAACCGGCAGATTTTCGATCGGTTTTTCCGACCGGTGCCGAACGGAGCCGCCCGGCCTCCGGCCGGCGATCCAGCGTGCCGCCAGCCCGGGGAGCGCTTCTCAAAATGTCTCCACTGCAGAGGTACCACCGGGTCCCACACGGCCCCTTTGGACAGCACGTGGGCCCCACGGTCGTGAACACGCGTGTAGCCGAATCAACACACGAAGCTGCATGTCAACCCGAATTCGGCCCTCCCGGGCCCATTTGTATAGCCCTTTACCTCCCTGCGTGGAGTGGGTATGTTCCCATTGCTGTAATTATTGTGTGTTAAGTTTCCCGGGAGTACGAGTTTTCGGCCGGGTACGTCTTCCCCACGCCGAGCGCGTGGAGGTATTGTTCTCGCTCCCTACACTCGGCATTTGCTTATTTTCATATATACTTGTTTATGCCGCTGCTAGAGAGCATGCTTTAGGTCCGTTAGCTCGCTATATTATCATTCACCGCTGCTACGAGAGAGAGCGTGACCGTCCCGTGACCCGATCCGGACACGAAAGTGCGAGCCGACCACCCTAGCTCTTGCCGGTTTCTCAAACGCGCACGTCCGACGCTTCCCTCGTTAAGGGACGATTGCGAGCTTGTCGTGTCCGTGGTCCCGTCCCGCATCAATTTGGTATCAGAGCGAGTTTGAGTCTAGGGTGTCAAAAAAAGAAAAGAAAAGAGTGTCATTTACGTCTAGTCATTAGTCATTGTCTAAGTCGTGTTTAGGGTCATCATTGTTTTAAAACAAAAAAAGTGTCTTTTTGCATTTACATCCCTTTACGCGGTATATCAAAAGGTGTTGTCCGAATATTAGGCTACGCCTATCGGGAAGGCCGCACACTTGCGCGAGTGACCTTCGGGTCGATTACCTCCGCCACGTACCGGATATTGGTTTAAGTCTAGGCGCATCATTTTGCATTAGTGTGTTTGCTTTAGTCGGCGTCTTCTAGTCGGTGTGTTTGCATGCCCACTCGTCGAGGTACCCAATACTCACCCCCACCACCACCAATGGCGGAATCCCGAGTCTATAGTTCCGATGAGGTGGCCACCATGTTCCGAACTCTTATGGGAAAAATGGATGGGTTGAGTGATCGCATGGAAGTGTTAAGCACCCGAGTGGATAGGATGGAAGGGTTGAGTACCCAAGTGAATGATCTAGGCACCCGCCTAGAAGAGAGGATGAAGGCCGTAGAGGATAGGGCCGCCGGGTCTAGCCAGTCCGTTCAGAGATTGGTCGAGAGAGTCACCGTACTAGAGAGAGGCCCAGCCGAGGCACCACCGATTGCCCCAGTCCAAGCACCCGTCCCACCTACACAAGGTCAACCGGAGCCAGGTCAACAACCCGCAACTCCAAGGGGACAAGGGATAGCTAATAGAAGGCATGAAGTCCCCGAGGTGCATGACTATGAGTCCGAGAATGAGCATCGGGGATATGGTCGTGATCGTCGTCCTATACGGCGTACCCATGAACAAGATATGGATGAACGGGCCCTTCGGACCGTTCGGGCCGACCCTCCCACCTTTGACGGGTCCTTAGACCCAAAGGTCTATCTTGATTGGGAGGCTGGCATGGATCGATATTTTGAGTGGTTCGTGATGTCGGACCAAAGGAAGGTCAAGTTTGCCAGGATGAAACTTTTGGGCCAAGCCCAAACATATTGGAGGAACATGGAGAATCTATTGTTTCATCGTCATGAACCCCCGATCGATACGTGGACCGAGATGAGGGAGAAGCTTAGGAAGAAGTACCTCCCTACCTCCTACCGCTAGCGTCTTATAGAGAGGTGGCAAAGTCTCACCCAAGGAGATCGGTCCGTCTCGGATTACATCGCCGAATTTGATGAGTACTACTTGCGATGCGATGCCACGGAGGAGGATTCCCTTACCGTCTCTCGGTTTCGGCGTGGTCTACGCCCACACCTACGGTATGAGCTTCTCCGCCGCAAGGTGGACAAGCTGGAGGATGCATACCAAGTTGCTCTCGAGATGGAGCAATTCGAGGGTGAGTTCGAGTCTATTCCCCGGTGGAGCCCCGCTCCTCCCCGTAGTGACTCCCGTGGCTCCTTAGGTTCATACCCGAGGGGACCCATGGCTCGTCCACAGGAGCCCGCCCGTCAGGAGCACTTTGCTCCTAGACCTCGACCTCCCCCACCACGGGATCTACCTCCACCCCATCCACCGGCACCCGTTGCCCGTCCCCCAGCTCCTATAGCCCGTCCTCTGGCACCGGCACCCCCTCCACTATTATCCAAGGCACCTACACCTCCCCCATTGCTGCCTACACCCCCTACCCGACGGGATGATAAGGGTAAGGCCCCTCTTTTCGGGCAGAGTAGTCGATCGCGAGTGCAGTGTTTCCACTGTCATGGATTTGGCCACATTGCCAGCGAGTGTCCCGCTCACGCCACCCTAGCCTTAGGTGTTGGAGAGTCCGCACCTCCCGAGCTTGAGTGTGTCAATTACGTGGCCGATGAGGCACTAGCCGATGAGTACTATGCCTTGGGGGGGGAAGAGTGGGACAGCTCTCCTGCCACCCAGGATGCGGCCACCTAGTGGGCTTGATGCTACCACCGTAGTCTCGAGTCGTGTATGAGTCAGTGTGTATTCTTGTGTGGTTTGTTTGTGTGGTGTGTTTCGAGTCGATTGTTGTGTGTATTGCATGGTAAGTCTGCATGAGTCTTGTGCAAGCTCGTTGTCGGTCTCTTATGAGTAAGAGGCGAGTGGACTCACTTGATGAGTATGGGATCGGTTCCACATCTATACCCGGATCAATCACCTATAGGGACTCAGCGGTGATTCCTAGTGAGTCTTCGAGCTGTTTTCTTCCCTTTTGAGAGTGCCCCACCCGGAGTGTCCACCTTTAGACCATAGCAGTTTGCGCATATCGAGTATATATGGAGTGAGCAGGTGATGATCATTTGGAGTGGAGCGTACCCGCATTACTTGGCACGATGACGGATCCGCCGGAGTATTCGAGCATCCCTACCCCTACTCGACGGGGTCGAGTTCCTCCCACCCGGGGAGAGTTGATGGGAATTGACACCGAGCCAGTACCTTTTCATATTGCATTTATATCCTTTAGTTTATTTTTATATCCACGGGAAAGTATACGCGTAATTGTACGGCTTTATCGGCCAATGCGTCACTCCCGTAGATTGTGTGGGTTTCTATGTAATTTGTCAGTAGGACCAGCAAGGGGGCCCTCAGCCCTTTCCCATTGGTCCATGTCATCTTGTGGGACTGGTCAACCATCCTAGGTGGACATCTAGAAGGTTGGACTAGTCATATGCCACATGGGTAGACAAGTGGCCCATTTTGTCCAAGGTAGGCCACCTACCATTCAACCACCCATTCAACCTTCTACTATATGGTCAAGGGGGCGCCCCTCTCCCTTATTAGATTATTAATTTGTGTGTGTGATTCACACTTAATCCCAACCCTTGATTCCCCTTCCCTACATCTAAGGGTCCACATTGTATTTGATGTAAAACATATATAAGCTTGTATTTTTATGAGAAAAGGAATGAAAAAATCAGAATTTTGTTGAATGCTTGAAGCCTTGGTGCGCCCCCACCTCCTCTCCCCCTGGTTCCTCTCCTCCAACCTCAAGTTCTAGAGTGATTCTTCCTTATATCATCCCCTCTCAACCTCCGGTGATCGTCCGTGCCGCCGCCGCCGCCGTTCGTGCCGCCATCGAGCCGCCTCTGCAGTTCTGTCTTCGTCCGACCACAGCAACTTCCACGAATTTTCTGTCTCAGCCACGAGCTTGGATTGATTTGAATTTTTTATGGTGTGTTCATCCCTTACAACCCAAGATCCACCTAAAGTTTCACGCCAAAATTCCATCTTTTAGTATTTTTACATTTTCATCTAACCTGTCATCCCAGATCTGCCAGGTTTCTGTCTACAGTGACAGAACCTCTGAGTTCTCCCCCTCCGACCATCTTTTTGATTTATCCAAACCCTCCCAATTTTATTGGGAGTTCTGTCCATAACCCCCTACCTCCAAACATTTTCTTAATTTTTTATCAGCCTTCTATCTATTTTTAGAAATTTGTGTTCTTCTTCTGATACAGTGTTTTTAGTCAGATCCCAGATCCGACCACCCTCCACTTCCAAAATCAGAACAAATCACCACCACCTCCAAATCCAGATCTAAAAATAGTCCTGGTTTCCTTGTTTGATTTCCTACAACCTTGCTATAGAACACATCTTCAAATTCGGACTTCTACTTCACGGTCAAAGGCAATCAACAGGAAAGTTCTCTGCAGATCTGAGTCTTCGGTTACTGTACAACAGCAGCATATAAAATTCGCCAACACAAAGTACAAATCTGGTGAATTTTTCTGAAGGCTACTATATTGTAGTACTTCTAAGCAGCTTTCCAACGGCTCTAATATCGTTGCATTCCGACACCAGTGCTGATCGCAGCGTCCGTTCTCGCCGGAGCGCGCGCGGAAATATAGAACCGGCAGATTTCTGATCTGTTTTTCCGACTGGTGCCGAACGGAGCCGCTCGGCCTCCGGCCGGCGATCCAGCGTGCCGCCAGCCCGGGGAGCGCTTCTCCAAGTGTCTCCACTACAGCGGTACCACCGGGTCCCACACGGCGCCTTCGGACAGCACGTGGGCCCCACGGTCGTGAACACGCGTGTAGCCGAATCAACACACGAAGCTGCCTGTCAACCCGAATTCGGTCCTCCCGGGCCCATGTGTATAGCCCTTTACCTCCCTGCGTGGAGTGGATATGTTCCCATTGCTGTAATTATTGTGTGTTAAGTTTCTCGGGAGTACGAGTTTTCGACCGGGTACGTCTTCCCCACGCCGAGCGCGTGGAGGTATCGTTCTCGCTCCCTACACTCGGCATTTGCTTATTTTCATATATACTTGTTTATGCCGCTGTTAGAGAGCATGCTTTAGGTCCGTTAGCTCGCTATATTATCATTCACCGCTGCTACGAGAGAGAGCGTGACCATCCCGTGACCCGATCCGGGCACGAAAGTGCGAGCCGACCACCCTAGCTCTTGCCGATTTCTCAACCGCGCACGTCCGACGCTTCCCTCCTTAAGGGACGATTGCGAGCTTGTCGTTGTAGACACGTCATTTCTGACGTTACGATGAGTAAATCCCATATTGTACCGTAATGCCCTGAAGTGGCTTACATTTTCTTTTATTTGAGTGATTTCCGTAATTGTGGTTAAATTGCATTATTTTGTGAAAGGGAGAAAAATTAAAATATGTGTACATATAAGATAAATAAAAAAAGAGAAAAATAAAATTCCAAAAAAATGTGTATAATTGTGTTGACGTAAAAAATAATATAATTGATTTTCTTTAATAAATTTATTTTCATAAAATATAAATACATATATAAGTGATTAGTATATACATAATATATTTATTAAAAAGCAAAAAAATATAATAACCATATATATAAAAAGAAGCAAAAATAAAAGAAACAAAACAAATAAAAACAAACAAGCATAAAAAAATAAAATAAAAGATAATTAGAGATAATATTCCCTACCCCATCGTATTCTCTCCCCATCTCTTTTTTTTATTTCTATTTTCTTCCCTCTCTCACGTAACCCCCTCCGTCTCTTTCTTTCCCTCTCACTCTCACTGTTCTCACCCTCTCCACCATGACACACACACACACACACTCCCCCACTCCCCATCACTCTCCCAGTTCTTTCCCCCGTTCTCACGGCAACATGGCCATTTTCTTCCACCGTCTCCTTTTCTCTTTCTCTCTCTCTCTTGTGAAGCCTCCGGTCGAACTCCCCACCTCCTCTTTCCCACAGCCCGACCCCCTCTCATCATTCCCAGCCGAAGCCCCCACCGTCTCCATTGCACCCTCCGCTTTGCCACCTCCGGCCTCCACTCCCTACCGCTGCCCCTCTCCACCTCGACCTCCTCCGTACATGTGTCCTCCCCACGCCGGCCACCTCTCCCTCCTGTTAACGCCCATGGCAACTCCACCTCCACTACCCCCTGCACTTCCCACCTACACGCAGAGATCGTCGCCCAGTCGTCGGCCAACCTCCACCCTCACTCCCCTCGCATGCAAGCACCTCACCCCCTCCACCTGCTAACCCCGCCCTGCATACATCATCCATCGCTCCATCGTCTTCACGCCCGCCGACTGCTACACGTCGCCGCAACGACCACCCCAACCCCCGGCTCCGTCTCCGTCATCGCGTCCGCGAACACCGCCGCACGTCGTCCCCGCCGGTCACCACCAGACGACCCTCTCGCCATCGCAACCACCGTTGCAACCTTGTCGTGAAGCTCCCAGTGCATCCGCCGTCACCGCTGCCACCTCCACGTTCGCTGCCGCACTCCCACGCGACCGCCGCTTCCTGCCGCGAGAACACCCCACAAGCCACCGCCGTCCACCTGCCGAGCACCCACCTGCACCGCCTCCGATGCCGCCCTGCCGTGGCCGCCTTCGTCCCCACGCCGACAGCACCTCCCTCGTGCATGCACGCGTCCGCCGCTACTGCCGTCGTCGCCCTCCACCGCACCGGCCGCTCACGCCCGTCGCCGCTGCCGTTCGCTCGCCACCACCACTCTGTCAGCCCCCCACACCGGCGAGTCTCCAGAGGCCATCGCCCCAGCCCGCCTGCATCGCCCCTCCGGCCACGACGTTGCCACCTCCCCTTGTCG
Source organism: Amorphophallus konjac (assembly GCA_022559845.1). Classification (NCBI taxonomy): domain Eukaryota; kingdom Viridiplantae; phylum Streptophyta; class Magnoliopsida; order Alismatales; family Araceae; genus Amorphophallus; species Amorphophallus konjac. The sequence goes on from CM040121.1 coordinate 109,126,741, forward strand.
CCCTCTGCACCCAGCCGCTCGCCTCCGCCACCGCATGCGCCGCAGCCAACAACCGCACCGGCCGCCTCTCCACGACGCCGCAGACATCGCGTCGCCCACTGCACCCCCGTGCATGCGCCGCAGCCAACCACCGCCCGTCGGCCACCCTCACACCGCCGTGAGCCGTCGCCGGTGACCTCCGGTCACCTCCCCACGCCGCCGCCGCGGAACCCCCGGGCGCCCACGGCTGCCGTCCCCGACCTCCGTCCGAGCTCCCCCTCCGCCGTTCTTTCTCACCACCTCTCTCTCCCTCCCGTTCCCTCTCTCCCTCTCATCTTTCTCTCCCTCCCTCTCTTTCTCTGCTCTCTTTCTCTCCCCCTCGCCAGATCTCTCTCTCCCCGCCGCGATCTCTCTTCCTCTCTCTTTCTCTCTCCCCCTCGCGGCTCTCTATCTCTCTCTCTCTTCCCCCCTCTCGGTTCTCTCCCTCTCTCACTGCTTCTCTCTTTCTCTCTCTCCCCCTCTCTATCGCGGCTCTCTCTCTCTCCCTCTCTCTCTCTCCCACGTCCCCTCTCTCTTTTCTTTCCCCACTCTCCCTCTCCTCTCTCTCTCTATCTCTCTCTCTCGATCTCTCTCTCAACCTTCTTTTTTTAATTATTTTTTTATCATCTCTTTTCTCACCCTCTTCCTCTCTCGTTCTCCCCACTTCTCTCTCCCTCTCATATATAAATATATCATATATATATATATATATATATCTTATTCTACTTTTTATAATTTGATATTTTATCTTCCTTTTAGTCTTATGTTTTCTTTCTTTTAAATTAAAAAAATTAAAAATTAAAAAAAGCAAAAGAAAAGAGAGTCCTTTTATCTTTCTCATATTACACACACATATATATATATTTCAACCATAAATAACCTCCTCCTCACACGTATATATATTAGCTATATATATCTTTTCCTTATATTTTCCTATATTTAACTCTATATCTTTTCCCATCATGTATATACACATAACTATATACATATATCATACACGTGTGTTTGTGTTCCCTGTTTAAGCAGTTTTTGAAGTCCATTTTGAAGGCCCTCGGTCGTGATGTGCTCGTGTTACTGAAGTTCCCCCAAAGCCCGTCATCGGCACTTCCCCGATAAGCTCTTCTCCCTTTTTAATTCTAATCAGTCAGTTAATTATATTGCATGCATCACTTTAGCATATGTGCTATGCCTTTCTCTCCGAGAGGGCCTCGCTTGTGAGTGTCTTTGTGTTTGTGCATTTCATCATGTCATTCTCCCACCCTTTTAATTCTAAAGGGGTTTTAAACACACCAACCAGGTACGTGTTCGTTTATATTATTTACAGTTTCATTACCTAAGGATTGGTACTACACCACCGTCGTTCTCACCAACCAATTTTCCTCTGTTTGTTCTTTGTGTAAGGGTAACCAGTTAAAGGCCCTCTTCTTCGGCCTGTCGAAACAAGAGGAAGTTGGAGCCCGCATAACCTCGTGTCGAAGGCGAAAGCGATCAATCCACTCGGGACCCTCGGTCCCTGGCGATCACAACACTCCTAACGCGCGCTCCATTGTGACTATCTTTTGTTTTAATAACACCCGCGGAGAGTTACTTCCCGCAGCGGTTATCTTCTTCTGTCTCTGGCCTCACCCGCGCGGAGGATTATTCCCCGCGGCGGTTTCTGTCATTTACTTTTTGTATATCTAACTCCTAACTGGTGCGGTGGGTCACCTCCCGCGACCGTTTCCATTTTAGTATTTTATTTTCTGCACTTTACTCTCTAACCCCTAACTATTTAATTTCAGCATTCCCCTATCATCGCTTTAAAACCCCGTGGAGATCAACATCTCGCGGCGGTTTATTTGATCCCTTTTCCTTTCCTGTCACATATATTTATATTATAGTAAAGACCCCGCAGAGGCCACAGTCTCGTGGTGGTTTATATATATATATATATATTTATTATTTATATTATTTATGTCGTATTAAAGACCCCTCAGAGGTCAAAGCCTCGTGGTGGTTTCTATATATACATATATATATATATTATTTATGTTATTTATGTCACAGTAAAGACCCCTCAGAGGCCACAGTCTCGTGGTGGTTTATATTCATATATATATATATATATATATATATATATATATATATATATATATATATATATATATATATATATATATATATATTATTTATATTATTTATGTTGCATTAAAGACCCCTCAGAGGCCACAGTCTCGTGGTGGTTTATACTTATATATATATATATATATATATATATATATTTATTATTTATATTATTTATGTTGCATTAAAAACCCCGCAGAGGCCATAGTCTCGTGGTGGTTTATATATATATATATATATACTTATACTTATTATTTATGTCACAATAAAAACCCCGCAGAGGCCACCGTCTCGTGGTGGTTTATATATTTATATACTTATTATCTATGTTATAGCAAAAACCCCGCAGAGGCCAATGTCTCGTGGTGGTGTGTATATATATTTATATTTATTATTTATAATGCATTAAAAACCCCGTAGAGGCCAATGTCTCGTGGTGGTTTATATATATACTTATATATATTATTTATATCGCATTAAAAATCCCGTAAGGCCAATGTCTCGCGGTGATTTCTAGATGTACATATATTAATTGCTGCTCATATTGCAATATTGTTGTTAAAACCCCGCAAAGATCAATGTCTTGTGGTGGTGTGCCTTTATTCATATGGTTCTTGTAACTGTTCGAGGAGTGACATATCGTTACAATTTCCGAGTCCACGTGTCTTCCCGTCTGTCAAATTCTATTACGTAGAGTCCCAGGACTCGAATTCGGTATCTAAAAAGTTACTCTCGGAACGGTAGGTCACGCCTACCGGGAAGGGGTTCAGTTTGCGTGAGAGGGTCTTCGGACCCCTATCTCCGCCACGTACCGGAGTTCGGTCAGTCTAAATTCTCCATGTCCCCACTGTTGTCTTATCTGTAGGTCCCCGTCCACCGTTCTTTCCATATCCCCTATAGCGCGCGTTTCATTATTTTATCCTCATTTCTTTCACCCTTTATTACTCAGAGAGGGAGAAACCCCATCTCTCTCTCTCAGTCCACCACATGACGCGTTCACATCTCTGGCGATCACGGTGGGACCTGCTTTTTGCTTTTCTGGTTACCCACAAGCTTTCGGCACCCACGTGTGCCCCTCCTTTTGACACCCACGTGTGTCCCTCTTTTCGGCACCCACGTGTGCCCTTCCTTATTGCGCCCCCGTGCGCTCACTCCCCTCGTGCACCTCGTGCACTCCCCCGGTCCTTTGTGGTTACTTGAGAGGATAACGTTGTCTCGTGCACCACGTGCATTTCCCCTACCATTCGGCACCCACGTGTGCCCTCCCTACCATTCGGCACCCACGTGTGCCCCTACCATTCGGCACCCACGTGTGCCCTCCCTACCATTCGGCACCCACGTGTGCCCTCCCTACCATTCGGCACCCACGTGTGCCCCTACCATTCGGCACCCACGTGTGCCCCTTCCCCTACCATTCGGCACCCACGTGTGCCCCTTCTCCTCCATTCGGCACCCTCGTGTGCCCCGCCTCCTTGTTCCCCTCTATTTGGCATCCTCGTGCCCCGCCTCTTTATTGCGCCCACGTGCGCTACGTCATTCCCCTCGTGCACTACGTGCACCCTTAGAGCCCCTTTCTTTTTTTTTAAGAGATCTACGTGTCTCGGAAAGAGGAACGGTTGTATCCTACTCCATCTGTTTATTGCTTTTATATCCTTGTTATATTATTGTGATTATCTCTGTTCTATTTGTGTGTTTATCTCTGATATTTGTGCGTTATACATCTTTTATTCAGCACTGCATTTCATGCATTTACCCCTTTTCTTTTCTTTCTTTTACTTATTTAAGGATTAACCCCTCTCGGTGAAGGAAGGACTCTCCGTCGGGAATTCCTCTCGACGGACTAGGATCTCCTCCATTGAGACCTCCGTAAGTCCCCGACAGCGAAGGATTCCCTCTTCGTTCACTGGGCTGGTTGTACCACTGAAGTACCCCGGAGTTAGTTACCTATTCGTGGTGAGACGAGTGCCCCTAGCTGACACGGCGGTAAAACAAAGTGCAATTAGGGTCCCTCCTACTAAGTGTGAATTTTATATTTGTTAAAATAAAAAAACAGAAAAAGAAAAATCAAAAAAATTAAGTAAATCAAAACACAAAAAGGGGTTAAAACAAAAACAAAAAAAATGGCGTAAGATCATCCACTTGTCTGTTAATCTCTGATACTTGTTTGCTAGTGTATGCATTTACGCTCTGGTAAAATTACAGGAATGGCTCACGACTCTTCCGAAGAGAATCAATTAGGTCGTGGTCAGTCAGCTGACCCACGGGTCCACGCAATGGACTCAGGCCCCTCCCGCGACACCTCACAAGAGGTCCCCGTTGTTCCACGGGAGGTAGCTCCACCCCAGGATATCTTTTCCCTTTTGGGTGTCCTCGCTAGTACACAGCTCAGCCCTGAGCAACTTCTGGCCTTTCAGGCCATTTTAAAGGGGAAGTCTGTTTCTCCCCCTCCTCAGGAGTCAACTCCGGCTCCCACGTCCTACCAACAGCCGCTCCAGGCTACTACATCTCCATCACATGTATATGTCGCTCCTTCTTCTTCATTTCAAGGACAGGCGAGCCAACAGCCCGCCTCTCACCAATTCCCCCCTCTACAGTCTCAAACCCCTGCCATCCCTCATACGGTACCCCAAGCGGGTCCGTCCACTGGTGGGCCACCATACCCATCTGGCTCAGGGTTCCCTTCTCAGGTCCCTATAAGGCCTTCTCAGCCTCAATGGCAGGCCCCACTTTCACCTGCCGAGGAGCTCACTCAGTCCCTCCTCAACAAATACACTGAAATGAACGAGGAGTTCCGAAATTTCAAGAAAGAGGCACATGGGAAGTCTGTCCCTGACATTTCCCTGCCAAATCTCCCCATATTTCATCTTCCTCCCTCCGAAATGCCTACATACCGTAGGTATAACGGCACGGGAAATCCTTATATTCACATCAAGGATTTTATGTATGAATCTTCCTCATGGCAGAACGATCCAAAATCCTGGCTTACCTTTTTCGGAAATCATTGGATGGTCCCGCCCTAGAATGGTTCTATTCCCTAGAGCCGAGTGAGGCTGGAGATTTTGAAATTGTCAAAGCCAAATTCATACAGAAGTACCGGGATAGGGTCGGTCCCTCCCTTTCTATCACCGACCTAGTTGCTGAGAAAATGAGGTCAGATGAGGATTTTGTCCAGTATGCTGATAGGTGGAGGTCTCTGGCCGATAAAATAAAGGATACCCTTTCAGAACCCGAGCAAGTCAAGATGATTGTGTCTAATGCAACCCCGCAGTTTAGACACATTTTAGCCATGAATAAGCTTACCACGATGGAGGAACTTTATGAGAGGGCTCGGTATATCCAGACCCAATTAAAAGATTCCCCCATCATGCATATGTTTGAACCCCCAAAGCCAAGGGTGTTTAAGAAGACGGGCACTGGTGTCCAAGGAGGAACAACTGAGGGAGTCGTCATAAATGAGCAAGTGAGTGTGCTTGGCAGCCCCAACCAACCAGTTAACCCAAGGCCTCCTCAGGTTTCACGACCTCCCTTTCAACAAGGTCCACCTCTTTATCGTCCTCCACCCCAAAATAACCCCCTTCAAAACAACATGCCTCAACCCTTTCATCCCCAACAACAACAACAACCACAGCCTCAGTATCACCAAGTTCCACCCCCGGGAAATTACGGCCCACCACAACAACGGATGAGGCCCATTGGACCCAAAAGAGCCCATTATCCACCATTGCCCGAGGCATTGCCAGACATTTTTAATGCCCTCATGGCTGCCAACCTACTTACTTTGCCCAAAGAAAAGTTTGCATGGCCCCCAAATGCTGATACCTCCAGGTACTGTGTCTATCACAGACAGCCGGGTCATACGGTGGAGAATTGTTTCAACTTCAAAGATTACATTTATGACATGAATGATCTCGGTGAAATCGATTGGGATGAAATGAGGCGATGCATCGCCACCCTAAAGGCCAGGAGACCTCCGCCTAGGCCACAGTTGACACAACAACCACATCAACAACAACAGCCTCAGCAGGCCCCACAACAGCAGCCTAATATGGGCATCATCCATAACCCGCTTCCGGAGCACCAACAGCCCAACTACCAGGTTAATCCGATTTCCTCCTTCTCGAAAGTTGGAAGAGAGCAAACCTGTCATTTAGAAAGCACCCCTGTCCTTGTTACCAGTCATACCACCAATCAACCACCTCGCCTCCTTCGAACATCATCTTCTTACCATTCGACCCCCTCACAACCCCTATTTGGTCCTTCTCCCGTTCCACAGCCATCACGCCCTCTTATTCGTACCCCTATCGTCAATTCACCGTTAGTCCATCACCAAAGGCCATCTCACACTCCTTTTTCACCTCTAAGTCCCCTGACCACTTCTTATTCCTCTAATTTACCATCTACCTCTATCGCACCTTTACCCCCGCCTTCTAACCAGTTTACCGCCCATTACCCGTATGACACACCATCCACCTCTACCCCCATTGAACCTCCTCTTCCACCATCTAAACCTCTTATCATTCACCATTCATTTGAGGTCTCCTCTACTTCCACTATACCCCCTCCACCATATAAACCCCTTATCATCCACCATTCACCCGAGATTCCCTCTACTTCCCTTATTCTTTCACATTCTAAACCCCTTATCATCCGTGATTCACCCGAGATTCCTTCTACCTCTACTATACCTCCGCCAAGCAAACCCCTAATCAAAACCCCTACACCCATCATAACCCCTATCCCACCAACCATTCCTCCATTATTACCCCTTAAACCTTTGTTAAAGTCCACACCCAATACCATAGAGGTGCAACGAGAGCCACAAGCAATGGTGCTCCGGAGTGGAAGGATGTTCCACCGGGTGTTTCCCCAGAATAGTCAGGCCCCTGAACAATCTCAGCCCCAGAAAGATAAGGAAGAGCAGTCAGAAGAGTCCATCCCTGGGACCCAGTATGACTTGTTGAAACATCTGGATAAGACGCCTGCCCGTATCTCCATCCTTGAGTTGATCAAAAGATCCCCATCTCACCAAGAAGCTTTGAAAGACTATCTTCAAAAGGTTATGGTGAACGAGGATCTCCCTGTGGAGAAAATCTCGACAGTCCTGACGCCCACCGATACACAACCGCCCATCATGTTCCATAATCACGAGCTTGCCCCCAAGGAAGCTCGAAAATATGCGTTGTGTATTGCGGTGAAAATCAATGGCGTGTCAGTGGATCCGTGCCTGGTGGACACGGGCGCGTCTATAAATGTGATTTCCCCGAGTACTCTCCAAGCATGTGGGGTTGATGAAGAACAACTCATGCCCTCCTCAATCACAGTCACGGCCTATGACAACAGTAAGAGGCCGCCAATGGGGATGATTGCCCTCAATGTAGAACTAGGTCCTGTATCAGTCTTTACGGAATTCCATGTCCTTGATATGGATCCCACTTTCAAGGCTATACTAGGCCGTACCTACATTGAAGCTATGAATGCTGTACCATCCACCAATCATCAGTGCTTGAAATTTCCATACAAAGGATGGGTTATTAAGGTAATGAGCATGCCTCTCTGTTCTACGGTGGATGCCATCAACACCTCTTTACCTTCGGTCTGGCCGACTCATCGGCCCATACTATCCTTGTTGGATGTGTATGACCCTTGTCGTGCTCCCTTCACACAACAAAAGCCATTCCCTATGTTAAACTCACGTCTTCCCTTCCGCTCCAAAGGATGGGAGATTATGAGAAATATTGGCTACCAAGATGGCAAAGGTCTAGGGGCACAACTGCAAGGAAGGCTGAGACCACTCCAAAAGATAAAGCCAATCCATAGAGCTGGCTTGGGTTTTAAGGGGCCATTCGAATCAGACGGCAAACCCCTCACTTGGACTTTGTCCTCACATTTCAAAAAGGGGCCCATCGTCCAGATGGGAGATCCTCCATCGGAATCACCTGGGGGGTCACGGGATGTGTTTTTAGCTCAAGCATGTTCAAGGATCCCTAAAAGAGGGAAGATTGTCCACCTGGATTGTGAATGGTATAAATGGTTTGACATACCAGATATATCCATTGCACTGGAAAGAATGTTCTCACCTCCACATCTAGAAGGGTCGTCTTTGATCTCCGAAATGCCAGGGGACACCACCACACTTGCCAGAATGTCAAACCCTCCTCGCCAAGAGGATGTTGTCATCGACGGGTCATCATCCGTCACCAATATTGTCATCGACGGCTCATTAGCCGTCATTTTCTCTACCCACCTATCACAGCCTCTGTTGCTGTCTCCTTCCTGGGCCAGACAGTTGTCTGATGATCTTCCCAGGTCTCCTTCTTTACTCGTTTACCTGCGTGAGTTTCTCAACTCGCGCAAGATTTTCAATCATGATTTGCTCTACGAGCTACACAACCCTCTAGCTCTAATTCCCTTTTCACCTCCTCCAATTTCTTTTCACTATTTTGTTATTAAAAATGAAAATGAAAAAAAAAACGCCAATTCCACAACTCCTCAACAGCGCATTGTCTTTCAGGAAACCTCCTATATCTCCCACGAGTGTGCCCCGACTCACGGGCCACTCATTCAAGGTCCCCTGAGCGACCTTCTCGACCCCTCATCTGAGGGGTCTTTCCCTGTACATTCTTCACCATCCTCTTCAGTTTCTTCTTCTGTAAATGTCAGTCTAGCTAGCAATAATAAGTCAAGGGTAGTGTCTAAGAAGAAATCCAAGGGTAAGTAGATCCCTCGGCGGTTCCTTTTGGATTTAGCCGATAGGTGTCAAGCCCTTCTAGCCATCCCCAAATTGCTAGAAAATCCCGTCCAACTGCCAGAAATAAAATGTGAGAATGATTGCATGATTGATGAAGGGTATGGGGTCTACGAACTCACTGACGAGGAATACCCCATTGAAGAAGATGATGAAGAATATGAGGACGCGGCTGACACCTATGCTAGTGGAATGAGCAGATTTGACGAACCGTCAGCCGCTGTAGAAGAGTCTACCAAAGAGATCAATCTGGGAACTGAGGAAGACCCTAGGATTGTCCTCATAAGTGATAATTTACCATCATCTGAAGAAGAGGCACTAGTTAAGGTTCTTAAGGATTACAAGGACACGTTTGCATGGAGCTATGAGGATATGCCAGGATTGGATTCTACTCTGGTTGAGCATCGTCTCACTCTCAAACCAGGGTCCGTCTCGGTAAAACAACGGTTAAGACGTTTTCGCCCACAAATGGCTTTAAAAATGAAGGAAGAGGTCGACAAGCTCCACAAAGCTAGGTTCATAAGAGTCGTCCTTTATCCTCAGTGGGTCGCAAACATCGTCCCGGTCATGAAGAAAGATGGAAAGGTGAGAATTTGTATTGACTTCCGGGACCTTAACCGTGCGTGTCCGAAGGATGATTTCCCTTTGCCTCATATTGATGTGTTGATTGATAACACGGCAGGATATGAAACCCTTTCATTCATGGATGGATTTTCTGGATATAATCAAATCCGTTTGGCAGAAGAAGATCAGGAGAAAACCTCATTCACTACTCCCTGGGGAACTTACTGTTATGTGGTCATGCCGTTTGGACTGAAGAACGCTGGAGCCACTTACCAAAGGGCTATGATGGCAATATTCCATGACATGATGCACATATATTTGGAGGTATATGTGGATGATTTGTTGGTAAAATCCAAAACTAGGGCGGAACATCCCGAGGTCCTTGCAAAGGTGTTGCAAAGATCACGTGAATTCAATTTGAAAATGAATCCAAAGAAATGTGTGTTTGGTGTATCATCGGGCAAGTTACTTGGCTTCATTGTGAGCAAAAGGGGTATTGAGATAGATCCCAACAAGGCTAAGGCGATTAGGGATATGCCACCCCCGAAGAATCTGAGAGAAGTTCGAGGATTAATCGGGAGGTTGCAGTTTATCCGTCGCTTTGTGTCGCAACACTCGCAAAGGTGCCGGCCCTTCTACGAGTTGACCAAAGCAGGGACCAAATTCTGTTGGGATTCTAAGTGCCAGAATGCTTTCGACGGATTAAAGGAATATCTGGCCAACCCGCCTGTTCTCACTCCACCAATTCCAGATAAGCCTTTGATCCTATATATCTCGGTCCTAGACGACTCTGTGGGAGCCGTCTGGCACAAATCAATGAGAAGGCAAGGAACGGGCAACCTATTACTTGTCCAAACTCTCAACCCCTGTGAGCGAAAGTATACTGCCATGGAAAAGACCTGTGCCGCCCTCGTGTGGGTGGTACAGAAATTAAAACATTACTTTCTTGCTCATGAAGTCCATTTAATTGCTCGCATGAATCCTATCAAATTTCTCTTGGAAAAGTTTGTCCTTACTGATAGGCTAGCACGTTGGCAAAGCTTTCTATCTCAATTCGACATCACCTATATTCAACAAAAGGCAATCAAAGGCTATGCTATAGCCGAGCATCTCGCTCATCACCCTCTCCCCAAGTTTGATCATGTTCAATCAGAGTTTCCAGATGAGGAACTAATGTCCATTACCCAGTCTGATGATCCCATGTGGACATTATATTTTGATGGAGCTTTGAATTCCCAGGGGAGAGGTATTGGTATTGTTCTTTTATCACCTGAAGGTGTCGCTATCCCAGATGCATTCCAGCTCTCATTTCCAGTCACCAACAACGTGGCTGAATACGAGGCTCTTCTGGCAGGTCTGAACCTTGCCTATTCCTTCTGGGTCACTGAATTACGAGTCATAGGTGATAGTCAACTTATCCTTCGCCAAGTGCTCACCAAATATCGCACTCGCGATCCCAAGCTCAAGCCATATCAAGAGCTTACTGTTGCTTTCGCTAAACTGTTCACTAAGTTGGTCTTTGTCCACGTTCCTCGCAATCAGAACATTCTCGCCGACGCCCTTGCTTCGTTGGCATCATCATTAAGGTTTCCTCTGGGCAGAAGGGCTCTGTCCGTTTCTATCCACAAGCTTCTCTTCCCTGCTATTCACAACCCTTCCTATTTAAGGGTTCAGGAGGAAATGTCAAAGATGGCTCAGGATAGAGAAGTCGCTGAAAAGAGGGAAATTATGTTGGTCGAATTGGAAGAAGAATTGGCTGATGAGGAGAAGCCATGGTTCTATGAGATTGTTAAATATTGCAAAGACCAGTCTTACCCTGAAGAGGCAACAGCAGAAGATAAGAGGGCCATAAGAAGAGTAGCCCAGAGGTACACATTGGTTGGAGGATTGCTATACAAGAGAAGCCTCACTGGTGTTCTTCTAAGGTGTCTTGATGATGATGAGTCTTGGAAGTGTGTAGAGGAAGCACACTCAGGCGTGTGCGGTGGTCATGTGAACAGCCAGATGCTTGCTAAGAAGATCCTTCGGCAAGGCTTTTACTGGCCCACCATGGAGGAAGACTGTGCTGTCTATGTCCGTAGGTGTGTCAAGTGTCAACTTCACGCCGATAAGATCATTCCCCATCTTCCTCTCTCCATCCAGTATCCTCCCCATGGCCTTTCTCCATGTGGGCATTCGACATCATCGGTCCTCTTGGTGATCCTAACTCCCTTACTAAGCAAAAATCCTTCATCCTCACTGCAACGGAGTACTTCACCAAATGGGCTGAAGCCGAAGCCTATGCAGAAGTCAAGGCATCCACAGTCTGCAAGTTCATCATGAAGAACATCATCGCCAGGTTCGGCATTCCAAGAACTATCATCACCGACAATGGGCCACAATTCATCTCTCAGGATCTTCAGGACCTCTGCCAAAGGTATAAGATTGCATTGCATCATTCATCACCATATTATCCACAAGGCAATGGCCAAGCGGAGGCCACGAATAAAACACTGATCAAAATCATAAAGAAAACTTGTGAGTCTAGCAGATTCTCGGATTGGCCAGAGAAGCTTATCGAAGCTCTATGGGCTTATCGCACTTCAATCCGAACTCCTACTGGGCAAACTCCGTTCGCCCTTACTTACGGGATGGAGGCGGTAGTCCCATATGAGATTCTGGTCCCTTCTCTTAGGGTACAATTGGATAAGGAACTTCCTCTCGACGAACGTCGTGACTCACTCCTTGCCCAATTGGAACTCTTAGACGAGAAACGTCTGGTTGCTGCCGAGCATGCTCGCGTCTACCAAAATAGACTCGCACGTTTTTACCAGAAGAAGGTTATTGAGAGAAAGTTCAAAGTTGGTGAAATGGTAGTGAAAAGAATTTTTGTAAAACCTGGCGGGCCGCGTTCTAAACTCCAACCCAATTGGGAAGGACCATACGTGGTTCAGGCTGTGCATCCTGGCAACGCCTACAGGCTAGTCAATGCTGAGGAGTTGAGTTATCCACCCTTGGAATGGGCTTTACCTTAAGAAGTATTACCCTTAGATAGGTGTACATACTGTCAAAGATAAAAAAATTGAAAAGAAAAACAACAAAAAAATGAAAAAAAATGAAAATAACAAAAACATGTGTATAAAACAAAAGAAAAGACAAAAAATAGAAAATTCAAAATGTTGATGCTTGGAGATCACCATGTAGTTAAGTCATTGCATTCAACCTCCATGTTAGGAAAGGGCCCATTAAGACTTGGTAGGTCTCAGGTCTTGGTTTGCCAGAACCGTGGAGACCCCTGTCTGGCCAGTTCGGCCTATGCCCCCTCAAAAGAAGACAACATGAATACACACCTGTGTTATAAAAAATTGATAGCATCGCTTATGGTAGGGCATCACTCAAAAGGTCTCCAAGAAAGCTTAAATCTTTGTTCTCTTCTTCTCGACCGAGTGAGACAGTCGGCGCCCTTAAAACGCTGAGCATGGGAAACATGAACACAACCCCTAGGGTGAGAGTAGGATCCAATTCTTCGAGCATGAATCAGAGCACGAGAGGAGGGCAGTGTCCCCGCAGGCATCCAAGAGGGATTAATGTCAAAATACTATGTCCCTCGTAAAAAATCCATCAAAAGAATCAGCAAAAGAAAAGCAGGAAATTAAAGTTAAAGAAAGGCCTGGTCGTAACCGTGCCGGATTCCACTAAATGAAACCCCTTTGACTGAAAGTCAAATTACATAAAAGGGGGTCACGAGATGTAAATGCTCGAGAGTTAGTCCGAAGTTGCTCGAAAGGGGAAGTTAAGTGTGCCTCTATTGACTCGCCGGGTTAACGGTTTTGCCGGTCCTCTCACGAGGTTTACCCCCAATACTCTTCCTTCTTCCCCGAAAGATGAAGGCTCAATGGAGTTCCTGAAGGGCGAAACTCGCCAAAGCCTGCAACATCCTTTTAACACAAACATATGGTTGTCCATTTTGAAAAGCAGAAGCCATTGTCGTGAAGGAGTCTCCGTGTTTCTGGCCGGTCAAGACCCTTATCCACCACCTTAATGTCTTCTTAGTTTAACCTCGGGCTTAGACCAATGCAAGCGCGTCACCATAGGTGCGACGGCGTCTGATTCCGGGTCAGCGTCGCGCGGTTGGTCATTTGGGTTCCAGGGTGTTCCATTACATACCATCTAGAGTTGTGAGGAAATAGACCCGGGTCGGGCAAATCATTTACCTCGAACATTTTTTGGGTGAATCCCTGTGGTCGGAAGCAACTGGGAGCCTAAGCATGGCATGACGGTATTGTCATCAGGATAAGTCTTAGCCGGCGGGATTATCAGTCGAGGAGTCTAGAGGCCCAAATCAACTTAGATGTGCGCTTAGGATACCTGGGAGGTTATCAAGAAATCATTGTTCTCATGCAACTTACATGTTATATGGGTTGGTCATCATGCATTAGCAAAAACAAAAAAATGTAAGCCAAAAATAAACAAAAAAATGACAAAATCAAAAAAAAAAATCCAAAAAAGGGGGAGAAAAATGTATATGCACAAAAAAAATGGAAATGTAAAAGACCAAAAATAATAATAAACAAACAACAAAACACAAAAAAAATTAATATACACCTACAAAAAAAAACAAAGATCACATCTTTGCATGATCCCATTTGTATGCAGCATTCATTTTAAATTCTCGTTTGCATCCGTGTACTTGTCTGTCGCATTCATCATCATCTTTCATCAGTGCCTTTGTTAATAAAGGCTTGCCCCTTGACTCGTCATCAAGGACAGCTCAAATCATGTTTATTTATTGAGCAAGGGGCAAGTCAGAGCAGAAATACTGACTTGTTTACTTAGGTGTGTGCAGGAATTCGAGAGCTCAGGAAGAAGCATAGAATCAAACACAAAACACTTTATTTCACTTCTATTCAAAATAAAAATAAACAACAAAGAGATTACATCAGGTTTCACCTTCTCTCTCCACATTACTTGTCCCGCCACCCTCCGGACGAGACACTCTTGAGGGGGCTATCCAATCATGGAAAGCGGTCCTTCTACCGCTTTGTGAGCCTCTTCTATCTCTACTCCCCGGCGCCGATCTGCGGGGGCACCAAAGGAGCTGCTGACACGAAAGCCACGCTCTCGTGCTCTTCGGTAGCGTTCCTCACCGTCCTTTAGCCACTGCTCGGCGAGGCCGAGACTGGTCTTCAATTCAAATAATTGGGCCTCCAGGGCCCTCTTCTCCTCTTTCTCGGCCGACCTCTTGGCCTTCTCTCTTTCCTTGGCCTTTTCCCTCTCAGCACGTTCTCTCGCTCTGTCTTCCCTCTCCAGCTGAAGGGTGATCCTCAGCTCTATAGCGTCCCTAGAAAAGTCATCACCTGGACGACGCTGCAGTTCCTCTTCTAGCTCGGCTATTCTAGCTTCCTTCTGGGCGGCATGTGCGAGTGCCTCCTCCGTTTCTTTCTCCTGCCAAACGTTTCATCTCAGGCTTCTGGTAACGCTTGAACAAGGGATTTTAAATGGTGAGGCTCTCACCTGTACAGAAAGCATCCCTTCTGCTTCCGCAGCCCGCTGTGTGGCATGAGCAAGTTGCTCGTGTAGTGAATCTAACTCTGAAGTGGGAATCCATAGACTGGAAGAAACGCCGTCTGCCCCCATTGCCGATGAAACTACATCGAGCTGGGCACGCTGCGTACACATATGAGAGGTGACAGTTAAATGGTTAACGCCATGAATTTCAAATCATGCCAGGAGTATGTATATATACACTTACTGATGAACCCAGAGCCGCTCGGGTATCAGTTAACTCTTGCTCCGTGTCCGCCAAACGAGCTCGTAAGTTCGTTATTATGGTGTCACGGGCATCCTACAGCCATGGCTCTTGAGTTCACAAATAAAAATAAAAAAAAATGGAAATTATAAAAGACAAAAAAATGGTGTTTTACTTTACCTCTATAAGCCCTCCAAGCTGGAGCCTCTCCGCATACATTGCCCTATAGAGCCGTAGGTAATCTTCACTGTCTTGCGCTTGTGATTCCAGGAGCGTGCCACCCCGCTGCCAGTCTTCATACTGTTCGGGGAAGCGCACCCTCCAATCAACGCAGGTTGCCGGCCCACGCGTCTTCTTCCCGACGCTGGGTGAGGAGGTTATATCCACCCATTCCTGGGCAAGCCCGAGAGTCCTCATGGCTAATCGCAGCCTTAGTGGCTCAATTTCATTCAAACAATGAAGCCAGAGGTCCCGTCCGAATCGGGCACGGCTTCCAATTACCCATGGCTGGTCGACATCGACCATATTCAAGTAAGGCCTCCAGTTCACCTATGTTGGGTTGTACATATCTCTTAGTTACTCAAAAATACAAAAAAATAAAAAAAAAATGAACAAAACATATAAAAAGAGAAAAAAGTATCCTACCATCGCTGCAGGGAACTCTTGCAGCTCCCGTCTCGATACCATCAGCTGGTAGGATAATGGTGCTGTACTCATGATGGGTTGCCACCGCCTAGCCAACGGGATCGTCACTGGCCGACAGTGTCGAGCTCTCCCCATTGGAATATAATAGTAGCTCCACAGCTACACCATCATGTGTCATTGGCATCAACAAATACAAGAAAAAAGCATAAAACAAAATCACAAAAAAAATAATCTTTTACCTGGATGAAGGGCGTGAACCCATTTATTGTCACCTCTCGGCCTGTCCTTTGCGACAGACCTGTAAATAGATGTGCCAGCACGGCAGCTCCCCAGGCGTACTGTCCTACTCTCTCCAAATCTACGAGCAGCTCCAGGAAGCGGCAGTGTATGTTGTCTCCCTTGGAGCCCAGTAGCAGCCTACCCAGCAGAAAGAGGAGGAACCTCCTCAGGTCCATGTTGGTCCTTTCCCAGTTGCTGGCATCTGCACAGTATACAGCACGGGCACCTCTCTCTGCCCTTTCCATAAATTCCTCCAAGGACTCGTCATCCCGTGGACGGATGTCAGTAAGCCCTAACACCTCCATGATCGATGTCTTGGCTACTGACCTGTTCTTCCGTCCATCGAGTTCCAGTCCTAACAGTTTCTGGGCACCTTCTCGGTAATCCGCATAAGTGACGCCGGTCACTGCCTCTCCATCCACTTTAAGGCCCGTAATGCGGACCATATCTTCCAAACTGGGCACCATGTGCCCCCAAGGCATCAGGAATGCCCGACTCGCCGGATCCCATCTTTCATGTAATGCTTGGATCAGGGCAAGGTCGAGCTTTATCGGCTCGATTCGAGGAAGGCACCGAACCCCATCACGTCTAGCCTGGCCTTTTGGAAGTCCGGGAGACCTCGATATGCTGCCACTACCAGCTCCCAAGAGATGTGCGATCGCATCATGCCCTGCACATCCACAAGAAGTGAGAAAGGGGAACATTGCTAAGCAAGAAAGGAGAAGAAAAGGATGAAGGAAGGAAACCAAAGAAGCCACTTACAAGCTGTGATCGGGTCCTCTCACTCAGTTGTCCTTCGACTTCTGAGAGTCTCCTGGAACTGCTACCTGATCTGCTCCTCTTCGAGGAGCGGGAAGACTCACCTTCTGCTCTAAAGCTGGATTCACCCTCCATCCTGAAAAAGTGAGCAACACTCGCAACCTCCCTTCCTTACAAATTTGCACTCCTCAAGTCTGCTCTCAGGACTCCGGTGTTTCCAAGTCGAGCGAAAGGGGAGGTATTTATAGGATTGGAAAGAAGGTGATCTGGATCTATCACCATCACCCCAGCAACATCCTTCACGACAAGTCACCCTCTCTTTACTCTCGCATGTCACTCTGCCATCTGGAGTGATCAATTCGGAGGCGTGATTTGTTGACTTGTCCTCCCCATGCGGTCTAAAGATTCCCCGTGTTTATTGTCCCGTTGCGACTACTTTTAGCGCAAAGAAGAAAGTGGGGGACATTTATACGGGAAAATAGGACCAGGGACTGACGTTGTTGAAATTGGTGGTAGATTCCTTTGAAAGTCATGGCCACGGTACACTCGCGTGCCACTTTGCCATGTGAAGTAAATGGAGCAAAGCTGTGATTTGTTGACCCGCCACTCCTATTCGGTCCAAAGATTCCGCGTGTCCCTTGTCCTATTGCGACTACTTTTAGCGCAAACAAGGAAATAAGGGACATTCACGTGGGAAAAGAGCACCACGGGCCGATATTGTTGAAATCCGTGGCTGATCCCCTTGAAAATCATGGCTATGGTGAGTCACCGCCCCGTGTTTTAAGGAGACATCTCGTCGAGCATACTGCGCGAGAACCATGTGCTAGAGAAGAGCTGTAAAGCAGAAGGAACATATCCAGGGCGAACCAGCCGGGTTCAAACCAACCTATTTCACTCGCACATATATATAAGGGTTTGTGCCCGTCATGAGAAGGGAGTGAGTGAACAAGCCACTCACTAACCCTCACCACCCTCCTGGTCGCTTCTATTCTCTCTCTCAAGGCAAGAAGTCCCTTGGAGGCCTTTTATAATTCCGTGACGCAGCAATCGCTTTGTCGCGCCATGCGTTCCCACCTGCTCTTCGGCAGTGCTCCTCGCCGTCCTCCTGTCTCTCTCGCGACCCTGATGGTCGCGAAGCTCTTGAAGTCGAGGCCGCTAGCTGAGCTGCCCTATGCTCTGCCAATGAAGATGCTACCAACTCCAGGAGCTCCTCTGTTGCGAGCTCTAATCCCCTTCCATCTGCAGAGCGAGCCATGTTTGGATGCTCTTTCTCTCAGAGCTCCATCTCCTGCGTCTCTTGTGCTGCTCTATTTTTGCCTTTTCTCTCTCTACTATCTCTTGCTTTATCTCTCTCTTAGCCATTCGGAGAGAAATCTTTAGCTCCCGGGCTCTCAGGGCAACTCCTCATGCTGGTTGCCTTGATTTTTGCCTCTTGTCCGGAATGGTTCGCTACCACCTAGCATTGGCTATTGCAGATGTTTGTGCCAAAAATAAAAAAAAGAGAAAAGGGGGAATAAAAAAAAGAAGAAAAAATAGTAGAGAGTAAGGATGTAAATGGCATTAAAGCTTCCATATTTATTCCAAGATAAGATACATTAGGGTTTGGGCATCTCAGGCCTCAATTTCCCCAACTCGATTACATAAGCTTTCAGCAGTTCTTCGTCCTCACTCACAGATTCTATTGCCCTCAGTGCAATGCTGGCCTTCCATGACGCTTTGATTGTCTTCACATTTCTTGCGTCACCCCCTGTGCCCAGCTCCCTTTTCCTGATTAAAGGAAGCTCGGATAGCAGTGGGAATGAATGGCGAGGGAGGCCCATCTGAGTATGACACCGGTGCGTGTTGTAAAGGATGAATTCAGACGTGCCAACAAGTTGGAGCTCCATGTTAAGAGAAGACCTCGTGAGAAGCTCATATGGGAGTAAGCATGTCGGTGCACGAGTGAACATATACTCTTCAATGGTACTGAAGTGAGCCCGCCA
Organism: Amorphophallus konjac; assembly: GCA_022559845.1. NCBI lineage: Eukaryota > Viridiplantae > Streptophyta > Magnoliopsida > Alismatales > Araceae > Amorphophallus > Amorphophallus konjac. The sequence continues at coordinate 109,145,564 of CM040121.1, forward strand.
GTCTTCACGTTTCTTCAGCCAGGGAACGCGATTTGCTATACTACCACTAGAGCATAACACATTGACCATATGGTGAAGCGGGCTTTGTTGGAAGAGTCTTGAAGTAGACGACATTCCCTCACGATGGTTAAATTTGAAATGCAAGTCAGTCCAGCAATTCAAAAGGAGTGCGCAACCAAAAGGAGGCTTACCCATACTGGAAGCCGTGAGTCCGCTATAGAGATAAGCAAGGATAGCAGGTCCCACTCTCTTTCCTTCCCAAATTCCACAGATGGCACTTAGCTGATCTTTCTCCACTATGTTGTCAGTATAAGGGAATAGGAGAGCACCTGCTAAGCAGATGGTGAATCCCTTCATGAGCCCTTCAATGCGGTCATCATCACTTGTCAACCTTTCAAGAGCATTGATGACCCAATCTGCAAGTTTTTGCAGATGGATTCCCTTCTGAGTCTGGACGCCCTTGATGGTTTCAGACGGCATGAAGCTTCTGAGCACCTCCTCGGAAGTCACCCTTCTTAGCATGTGCGTAACCTTTACCTTGCCATTTCTCTGGAATTTCTTCACGCCAAGTAGAAGTTCTGCTTCTTCGAGAAGAATAGTCGCCTCGAAAGTGGGGAAAATGAACGTGTGTGTTTGAGGGTGCCAAAGCTCTACCAGTGCACCCATAGCCGCCCAATCCATGTGAATCTCGTTATAATGTTTGGCATGAGTTACGAGCTTTTGGAGATGCCACTTTCTGATGATGGCCCTCATACTGATTGAGATGTTCGAAGTGAGTTTCGACAGCCATGGCAACCTTGAAAACTTCCTCGGGCGAGGAAAGAGAGGATACGGCTGGAAATAGAAAGGTGGAGAAGGTGAAAATGAGCGTAAGAAGATCTTGCAGAAACACTAAAAGAGAAATGTTAACTCACCATTCGAGACTGGATTCTCCCGCTAAGATGCCCCTCGAAGTCAGTAAGCCGCTTGCACTCGTTGTTGGGCTTACTTTTCTTCACGGGATTGGAAGACTGGCCTTCCATCTCGAACTCTGATCTCCTCCTAAGCTTCAACTTTCTTAGCTCGCCCTGGAATGCATTTTCTTAAGGCCAAGGGGGCGATACTTATAGTGAGGAAAGGAATCTAGGAACAGTGTTGCCAGTTTCGTTTTGTTGTGTGTGATAATTTGCTTGCATAGTTGTGATCTTGTTTTGTTATGTTAATTATCGAGTGGAGTACAACTGTCCTACCATTGTCCCACCGATGCCCCACCTTGTCCCGCATTGTCCCCTAATCATTCAATCATTGTGGTCCCCCCTTATCATGCATCGTATTATATGATATTTACGCTACTAGAGCATGCCAAGGACCTTACGCCTTGGACGAATCCGGGATTTGAGTTCCCTTTCAACAAAAACAGTGATGATCCCGGAGGAGTTCAGGACGTACGGATAGGCCGTTAAGTTGTGATAGAATGGGGACGACGGTTCCGTTCGATGAGTCGGTACGTGGATAAACGGGCCCCGGCTCAGTATCAGCTCATTGGATCGGTATCCTGACCCACTCTCCACAGCTTAGCAATATTATCCTTGGATAGTTTCTATTTTAGTTTGTTTTATTTTTCTTTTAAACCCAGCATGCATTCATGTAGGACTTTGAGTTCATTGTGGAAAATCACTCACTTACTCTGATTGTGTGAGCTACTGTGCTTAATTGCTTAAATATGGGATATTCCATTCCGAGTCGAGTACTGAGTTTCCCCGAGGTTGTCTTGGGACGTTTCTCTGGATGAAACTATTGTTTGGATCTGTCTCCAATCATCTGTTTATTCCCCTCGGACCCACCTTGGTTGTAGCACGTCCACAATGGCTGGTAACCGCTCCCCAATGGTGAAACCTGAGGTTTACGACCCAGGTACTTCCACGCCGTGAAGTTGGTCCTTTTAGTTTGTTCGTGCCCCAGCGCACACAATATCTTTCCTAGTTTATTTACCATCCAAACAATTGTTGATTTCGGAGAACCTTCTTCAAGATTGCTTCGTTGTGAAACTCGGGAAAGATTCACATCATGTGATGTGAGAAGCGTGTCTCATCACACCTTGGCATCGACTTTTCAGTCCACTTCATTTCATTCCATTACACGCCCCCTCCCCTACAAAGTGGATGCCAAGGCGGGGCAGCTGTAGACACGCCATTTCTGACGTTACGATGAGTAAATCCCATATTGTACCGTAATGCCCTGAAGTGACTTACATTTTCTTTTATTTGAGTGATTTCCGTAATTGTGGTTAAATTGTATTATTTTGTGAAAGGGAGAAAAATTAAAATATGTGTACATATAAGATAAATAAAAAAAGAGAAAAATAAAATTCTAAAAAAATGTGTGTAATTGTGTTGACGTAAAAAATAATATAATTGATTTTCTTTAATAAATTTATTTTCATAAAATATAAATACATATATAAGTGATTAGTATATACATAATATATTAATTAAAAAGCAAAAAAATATAATAACCATATATATAAAAAGAAGCAAAAATAAAAGAAACAAAACAAATAAAAACAAACAAGCATAAAAAAATAAAATAAAAGATAATTAGAGATAATATTCCCTACCCCATCGTATTCTCTCCCCATCTCTTTTTTTTTATTTCTATTTTCTTCCCTCTCTCACGTAACCCCCTCCGTCTCTTTCTTTCCCTCTCACTCTCACTGTTCTCACCCTCTCCACCATGACACACACACACACACACACTACCCCACTCCCCATCACTCTCCCTGTTCTTTCCCCCGTTCTCACGGCAACATGGCCATTTTCTTCCACCGTCTCCTTTTCTCTTTCTCTCTCTCTCTTGTGAAGCCTCCGGTCGAACTCCCCACCTCCTCTTTCCCACAGCCCGACCCCCTCTCATCATTCCCAGCCGAAGCCCCCACCGTCTCCATTGCACCCTCCGCTTTGCCACCTCCGGCCTCCACTCCCTACCGCTGCCCCTCTCCACCTCGACCTCCTCCGTACATGCGTCCTCCCCATGTCGGCCACCTCTCCCTCCTGTTAACGCCCATGGCAACTCCACCTCCACTACCCCCTGCACTTCCCACCTACACGCAGAGATCGTCGCCCAGTCGCCGGCCAACCTCCACCCTCACTCCCCTCGCATGCAAGCACCTCACCACCTCCACCTGCTAACCCCGCCCTGCATACATCATCCATCGCTCCATCGTCTTCACGCCCGCCGACTGCTACACGTCGCCGCAACGACCACCCCAACCCCCGGCTCCGTCTCCGTCATCGCGTCCGCGAACACCGCCGCACGTCGTCCCCGCCGGTCACCACCAGACGACCCTCTCGCCATCGCAACCACCGTTGCAACCTTGTCGTGAAGCTCCCAGTGCATCCGCCGTCACCGCTGCCACCTCCACGTTCGCTGCCGCACTCCCACGCGACCGCCGCTTCCTGCCGCGAGAACACCCCGCAAGCCACCGCCGTCCACCTGCCGAGCACCCACCTGCACCGCCTCCGACGCCGCCCTACCGTGGCCGCCTTCGTCCCCACGCCGACAGCACCTCCCTCGTGCATGCACGCGTCCGCCGCTACTGTCGTCGTCGCCCTCCACCGCACCGGCCGCTCACGCCCGTCGCCGCTGCCGTTCGCTCGCCACCACCACTCTGTCAGCCCCCCACACCGGCGAGTCTCCAGAGGCCATCGCCCCAGCCCGCTTGCACCGCCCCTCCGGCCACGACGTTGCCGCCTCCCCTTGTCGCCCTCTGCACCCAGCCGCTCGCCTCCGCCACCGCATGCGCCGCAGCCAACAACCGCACCGGCCGCCTCTCCACGACGCCGCAGACACCGCGTCGCCCACTGCACCCCCGTGCATGCGCCGCAGCCAACCACCGCCCGTCGACCACCCTCACACCGCCGTGAGCCGTCGCCGGTGACCTCCGGTCACCTCCCCACGCCGCCGCCGCGGAACTCCCGGGCGCCCACGGCTGCCGTCCCCGACCTCCGTCCGAGCTCCCCCTCCGCCGTTCTTTCTCACCACCTCTCTCTCCCTCCCGTTCCCTCTCTCCCTCTCGTCTTTCTCTCCCTCCCTCTCTTTCTCTGCTCTCTTTCTCTCCCCCTCGCCAGATCTCTCTCTCCCCGCCGCGATCTCTCTTCCTCTCTCTTTCTCTCTCCCCCTCGCGGCTCTCTATCTCTCTCTCTCTCTTCCCCCCTCTCGGTTCTCTCCCTCTCTCACTGCTTCTCTCTTTCTCTCTCTCCCCCTCTCTATCGCGGCTCTCTCTCTCTCTCTTTCTCTCCCTCTCCCTCTCTCTCTCCCACGTCCCCTCTCTCTTTTCTTTCCCCACTCTCCCTCTCCTCTCTCTCTCTATCTCTCTCTCCCGATCTCTCTCTCAACCTTCTTTTTTTTATTATTTTTTTATCATCTCTTTTCTCACCCTCTTCCTCTCTCGTTCTCCCCACTTCTCTCTCCCTCTCATATATAAATATATAATATATATATATATATATATCTTATTCTACTTTTTATAATTTGATATTTTATCTTCCTTTTAGTCTTATGTTTTCTTTCTTTTAAATTAAAAAAATTAAAAATTAAAAAAAGCAAAAGAAAAGAGAGTCCTTTTATCTTTCTCATATTACACACACATATATATATATTTCAACCATAAATAACCTCCTCCTCACACGTATATATATTAGCTATATATATCTTTTCCTTATATTTTCCTATATTTAACTCTATATCTTTTCCCATCATGTATATACACATAACTATATACATATATCATACACGTGTGTTTGTATTCCCTGTTTAAGCAGTTTTTGAAGTCCATTTTGAAGGCCCTCGGTCGTGATGTGCTCGTGTTACTGAAGTTCCCCCAAAGCCCGTCATCGGCACTTCCCCGATAAGCTCTTCTCCCTTTTTAATTCTAATCAGTCAGTTAATTATATTGCATGCATCACTTTAGCATATGTGCTATGCCTTTCTCTCCGAGAGGGCCTCGCTTGTGAGTGTCTTTGTGTTTGTGCATTTCATCATGTCATTCTCCCACCCTTTTAATTCTAAAGGGGTTTTAAACACACCAACCAGGTACGTGTTCGTTTATATTATTTACAGTTTCATTACCTAAGGATTGGTACTACACCACCGTCGTTCTCACCAACCAGTTTTCCTCTGTTTGTTCTTTGTGTAAGGGTAACCAGTTAAAGGCCATCTTCTTCGGCCTGTCGAAAGAAGAGAAAGTTGGAGCCCGCATAACCTCGTGTCGAAGGCGAAAGCGATCAATCCACTCGGGACCCTCGGTCCCTGGCGATCACAACACTCCTAACGCGCGCTCCATTGTGACTATCTTTTGTTTTAATAACACCCGCGGAGAGTTACTTCCCGCAGCGGTTATCTTCTTCTGTCTCTGGCCTCACCCGCGCGGAGGATTATTCCCCGCGGCGGTTTCTGTCATTTACTTTTTGTATATCTAACTCCTAACTGGTGCGGTGGGTCACCTCCCGCGACCGTTTCCATTTTAGTATTTTATTTTCTGCACTTTACTATCTAACCCCTAACTATTTAATTTCAGCATTCCCCTATCATCGCTTTAAAATCCCGTGGAGATCAACATCTCGCGGCGGTTTATTTGATCCCTTTTCCTTTCCTGTCACATATATTTATATTATAGTAAAGACCCCGCAGAGGCCACAGTCTCGTGGTGATTTATATATATATATATATATATATATATATATATTATTTATATTGTTTATGTCGTATTAAAGACCCCTCAGAGGTCAAAGCCTCGTGGTGGTTTCTATATATACATATATACATATATATATATATTATTTATGTTATTTATGTCATAGTAAAGACCCCTCAGAGGCCACAGTCTCGTGGTGGTTTATACTCATATATATATATATATATATATATATTATTTATATTATTTATGTTGCATTAAAGACCCCTCAGAGGCCACAGTCTCGTGGTGGTTTATACTCATATATATATATATATATATATATTATTTATATTATTTATGTTGCATTAAAGACCCCTCAGAGGCCACAGTCTCGTGGTGGTTTATACTTATATATATATATATATATATATATATATATATATATATATTATTTATATTATTTATGTCGCATTAAAAACCCCGCAGAGGCCACAGTCTCGTGGTGGTTTATATATATATATATATAAATATAAGTATAAACCACCACGAGACTGTGGCCTCTGAGGGGTCTTTACTATGACATAAATAATATAAATAATATATATATATATATATATATATATATATATATATATATATATATATATATATATATATATATATATATATATATATAAGTATAAACCACCACGAGACTGTGGCCTCTGAGGGGTCTTTACTATGACATAAATAACATAAATAATATATATATATATATATATATATACTTATACTTATTATTTATGTCACAATAAAAATCCCGCAGAGGCCACAGTCTCGTGGTGGTTTATATATTTATATACTTATTATCTATGTTATAGCAAAAACCCCGCAGAGGCCAATGTCTCGTGGTGGTGTGTATATATATTTATATTTATTATTTATAATGCATTAAAAATCCCGTAGAGGCCAATGTCTCGTGGTGGTTTATATATATACTTATATATATTATTTATATCGCATTAAAAATCCCGTAAGGCCAATGTCTCGCGGTGATTTCTAGATGTACATATATTAATTGCTGCTCATATTGCAATATTGTTGTTAAAACCCCTCAAAGACCAATGTCTTGCGGTGGTGTGCCTTTATTCATATGGTTCTTGTAACTGTTCGAGGAGTGACATATCGTTACAATTTCCGAGTCCACGTGTCTTCCCGTCTGTCAAATTCTATTACGTAGAGTCCCAGGACTCGAATTCGGTATCTGAAAAGCTGCTCTCGGAACGGTAGGTCACGCCTACCGGGAAGGGGTTCAGTTTGCGTGAGAGGGTCTTCGAACCCCTATCTCCGCCACGTACCGGAGTTCAGTCAGTCTAAATTCTCCATGTCCCCACTGTTGTCTTATCTGTAGGTCCCCGTCCACCGTTCTTTCCATATCCCCTATAGCGCGCGTTTCATTATTTTATCCTCATTTCTTTCACCCTTTATTATTCAGAGAGGGAGAAACCCCATCTCTCTCTCTCAGTCCACCACGTGACGCGTTCACAGTCGTGTCCGTGGTCCCGTCCCGCATCATAGCTTCTTCTTGCTCTCCTGCTATTCGACACACAAACATGGCCGCTGACCCTTCTGCACGTGCCGCCGTCTTCCTCCATAGTCCAGTCGGTCCCTGCTGTTCACAAAAGAGTGACTTTGATCAAAGTTTGTTTAAATGTAAAAAATTATAATTAAATCCCTCCAACATATGTATATTAACCATGCAAATTCTATATATCTCAAGTCTCATAGATTATTTTAATTAATTATCAAAAGATCTCAATTTTATATAAGACTGAGATTAATATGAAAAATTTACATAATTAATTATATTTAAGCCCATAAATAATGAGTTTGACATGAATAAATATAAAAAATATGCACTTATCAATGGTCTAATTCAATAACTTCGAGATTATATTAGAGCTTATAGATATGATCTGCACTATGCACCTTGTGTTTATCATGATACACGTGATAGAGTCTAAGGACACATTCGAAAGGGTTTAAGTTTTTAGTTTTTTTTTAAAAAGTCCGTAGACAGAGAAAAAAATGTTTTAAATATATTTTTAGACGTTTTAGAAGTTTGACTTTTTTATTCCCATATCTCTCTACATAAAAAATTAGTTTTAAAAATCATGATGTGACCATGGTGCATTTGTTTGGGCTTTTGGGGGTGCGACTTCCAAACAAAAAAAGTCACCCCCAAAGCTCAAACCAATGCACCCTAAATCAACTTACACATGAGAGAGCATATTAGAATAATCTCATATTAAAATAGATAAAATTTTAATATAATTAACAATGGAATCCTCTCCACTCACCACAATGTCTTAAGTTGGAGAACCAAATTCAATAACTAAAAGATTTTAAAATTCAATAATTTATTATAATATAAATATGAAAAAATAATTCAATTGTGATATTTTAAATAGAGTAATACTATAGTGTGACACTTTGTGATGGACATATTACAACTAAAGTTTGACACTCTAAATTTAAGTTTCACAGGCGAAAAAAAATAACACATTGCATGCCACTAAATTATGACACTAAACCATTATTTTTATAAATATTAAAAAACACAATAAAATAACACTTTTACGGCATTTCCCATCAACAATTTTACACCACATTAAGAAACCAAACTTGTGCACTATAATTTTGTAATATCAAATCATTGGTTTCGATTTGTCAAATCTTTATTCTTTAAAATTAAATAATGATTCTTTTATTATACGAATGATCTGACTAATCACTAGCTCAATGTTTTATCAATTTAAGTGTTCAGCGAAACTTTTATAGATTGCTGCTTAAATTTATCATCACTCAATTGTAAGAGAGAGCTGTCCTTGATTGGATAGACTCAACTTGTTACCAGCTCACCTTCTCTCACAAAAAGCACACCATCAAAATTTCATCTATGACCGCTTAAATTCATCATCATCCATTGTAAGAGCCGTGTAAATCATCCTAATTCAACAAGCATCTCCCCATTCATTTCGTTAGATACTTTTTGATAAATAAATGGAAAACACGATATTGTCACTTTTTTATAGTGACCAGATTTGCTATTTCTCATCTCAGTTATCTAATCTTTAAGATTAGATCGTAGAGACAAAATTTGTGGTGAACCTGAATGTGTGTACTAAACATAATTCTTAAACAAAGTTTTTTTTGCACGGAAACTATTATTATAGGTGAATTTGTAAAAAAATCATTCTTAAAAATATATTAGCATACATATCACAGTGTAAATCTAATTTGTGTAAAAATGTCAATATATATTGATAGACATATCACTTATTTTTGTCAAAAATTTGTAAAAAAGGTATGTTTAAATGATATTTATGTACTATTTGAGTTAACCCAGTGATATATTTGTTAATATATTTTTAAGAATATTTTTTTTACAAATTTATTTTTAATAATAATTTTCATGTAAAAATTCTTTAAAAAACCCTCTTGGTGTAAAAAAAATTTGTCATATGGATGTTGGTTTGCAAAGTCTTTCTTCCTTTTAGAGCCAAATCAATGATCAATTTCTTGTCGACCTGATTAGTGTCCAATCACCAACTTACCATCATGTGTATTCATAAAAGTGCCCAATCAAACCAAATCAATAAGCATCTGACCGTTCATTTTGTGAGATGTTCAGAATTAAATGGAAAGCACACTGGCATTCTTTTTTTCCTTTTGCCTTTGGATTTGGACAGCTATTTGATGCCCTTAGTAAACTTAGTTTGACATTACCTTCTCTCTAACTAAATGTCAAATGGGATGGCAGAAAATAAGGATAAAAATATGATGACAAAAAGAATAGCAATATACATGTATATCCAGTGTCTTCTTGGAATCTATTCAAACCACTGAGGAGGCCCCGTCGGTTCCTTAGAAGCACAGTACTGTCGTTCGTGACGGCAATAGAGACTTGGAATGTAAATTATCTTACTAATTTTATAGCACTTAAGATTCACTAACTCATCGCCTATTCATCTTAATCGTCATAATTGAATAAATAAATATATGTTGACCAAATCTGCGTGGATGATACATAGACACTCCATGGCCGCCCTTTAGTGGTTTCTTTAAAAATCATTATTTCTTGATGAGTACTCGGGAAGGGGAGAGAGAGAGAGAGAGAGAGAGAGAGTTCCCATTAGTTCGCTTTTTTTTAATGACGGGGAGACTTCATCATTTATTTTGTATTTATTGACTTGTAAGTTCTACGTAAATATTACCGACTACTTGATCAGATCTTTTTTTCCTTTTTTTTTTTTGTAAGAGATTCGCTGAGGTGCCATATGCATGCACACATGCCGACTCATGTAGAACCCTTGCCTCTCGAGTTTCATTGTTTAATGTTTACATGCTAATTAATTAGACACAGTTTTGCCCAGTTATTGTAGTTATTCTAAATTTCTAAATTGTTGAATTTTAAAACTTTATCAATTTATCAATTACACCATCTTCTTTTTCACTTCTAATATTCAGTCCACAACTATATATATATATATATATTGGAAATCAAGAAATCTAAAGGGTCTGTGAATATTTTATGGCATTTTAACCGAATGATACCTATAAGAAGAGAAGAATATTGTTGAGTTGGGCTATCGAAAGATGATGATCTTTCCACGCTTGACTTCCTTTTTGGTGTTCTTTTCTTCTCCTGAAGATGGATCCGATTCAATCAAAAGAAGGATCGAAGTAGCACGGCGCTCTAGATATTAGATCCTATGAAAATGTGTAAATATTCTACAATATTGGGATAATTACATCACTGCTGTAATTATTTGAAAAGAAAAGAATAAGGTGAATTGTTTATTTTAGTTAACAATTAATTTATATATTGTGTAACGAATTTTTAATTATATGATTAGTCCTGGAGTCTAATCCCCAGTCATCACCCGGTCTATTCACGAGAAATTATTACCAAGCATGCAAGTGTAGGATCGAGCTAGCTGTCCAAATCATATCACATTATTTATTGGTTTGCAAGATGCCCTCTAGAAAATGCAATGCAAAATACTACAACCAATATATACAAATCCAAAGTCCTACTTACTGGATCTCTCTCTCTCTCTCTCTCTCTCTCTCACACACACACACACACACACACACACACACACACACACATATATATATATATATGGTCAACTGGCTCAGGCCCCATTGTTCTAGATATAGATAGATAGATAGATAGAGTGGGGGGGGGGACTATGAAGGATCTTATTTTATAGCGGTTAGGATTCACTAACTTACAAATTTATTTATCCTAGGATTATGAGGGAATAAGATAATGGAAAACTCTATGTCGGTCAGATCTGCATGACTTCTCATGAAAAAAAAAAGTATTCCTTGGTCACCCTCGGTGGTTTCTTTAACGGCGACTTTGATACTTTGATAACATTAGGTGGACTCAGAGTGGACTGTTCCCTGAGTTTTCATATTTTTGTTTTGATAATTTATCTTAACCGAGGTTGGGTAGGGTATTCTATGTACGTAAGCCACTTTGATATCGGCATAAGCTCGGGTAGGATATATGACTTAACCAGGATTGAGTGAGTTATTCTTGTTTGGATGATTTTGCTCAATTGAGATTAAATGAGGATTAGATAGTGTTTTCTCTTTCTTGTGAGAGAGGAAGAATAAGTCACTCGGGATGAAATAAGGGGAGGGGGCATATATTACTGGAGTTGCAATGACCAATATATACAAATCCACAGTCCTACTTGAGCTCATATATATATATATATATATATATATGTGGTCAACTGGCTCAGCCCCCGTTGCTCTGTTCCTTGGACGCACACTGTTCGTTCTAGATATAGATAGATAGAGAGGGGGGGACTATAAAAGATCTTATTTTATAGCAACTAGGATTCACTAACTTACTAATTTATTTATCCTAAGATTATGAGGGAATAAGATAATGGAAAACTCTACGTCGATCAGATCTGCATGACTTCTCATGAAAAAAAACTATTCCCCAGTCACCCTAAGTGGTTTCTTTAATGGCGGCTTTGATACTTTGATAATATGTTAGAATAAGTTAACTTGGGTGGACTCAGAGTGGACTATTTCATGAGTTTTCATATTTGTATTTTGATAATTTATCTTAACCGAGGTTGGGTAGGGAATTCTATGTACGTAAGCCACTTTGATATAGGCATAAGCTCGGGTAGGACATGACTTAACCAGAATTGAGTGAGTTATTCTTGTTTGGATGATTTTGCTCAATTGAGATTAAATGGGGATTAGATAGTGTTTTCTCTTTCTTGTGAGAGAGGGAGAATAAGTCACTCGGGGTGAAATAAGGGGAGGGGGCAGGTACGTCTCCCGGGGTGGCGTACTCGCCCCACCTTATCCCTGAAATAAAGTGATCTTATGAGAAGATAGAATGAGTTAACTCCAGAATAAGGGTCTTAACTTTGATTGACATCGAGTATGATAACCCTGCTATTAAATTTGGTTAAATACAGATAGTTAGAATAACTCGTTCTAATCGACCCTTATTCGATTATCAAAGTCACCCATTACATAAGCGAACGCGAGAGAGAGAGAGAGAGAAAACCTTCTTTGCCCATTATTTTGTTGAGAGGTCAAGTGTTTCTCTTACATTTGTAATTTGTTAGGATCTAAAATTTTCATATGGATGACAATAATTATTTGTTGAGATATTCTTTCGGAAGAGATTTGCAACGGCGACATGTTCAAGCAGGTCTGATTTTTGATTGTCTGATCACGCAGTTTTTATCATATTTTTAAAAGTGGACACTCACAAATATAATCTCCTTACATGTGAAGTGGCAAAATAATCACTCTTAGATGCATATAATAATTAACCAACATAGTTTTATTACAAAAGTAATTTTTATGATTACTTGTCATCTAAGTGCCATTAGGACATTTAATGGGAAGCACAGATTTGCACCTAGTTATCTTTATGCAATGAGAATTATTTTTGCATTAACAAGTTTACAACTTTGATTCGATTGAGTTAAGTATGGGTTCATCTTTCATCTTACGGCATATTAATTATGACGCATAATGGTAGAGATATCTTTTCTTTTTTGGGTCATTTGATTTTACCTAAGACACCATAAAATATTTATTAGTGTGCACATAAATACAATGTTTTATGTTATTTAATTTGGCAGCATTGTGCCGAAAGAAATGACCCCCTTATTCTTATATAATCAAATTGTACCACGTATGAAGGGTGTGCTTTCAACACCCCAACTCATCTTGTTAAGGGTGAATTTCATATATACCATCGCTTCATCAGTAAAATATTAAGATTATCGTCTTTAGCTGTTAAATATTATATATATCATTGTTATTAACAAAATATAGCTTTTTAAAAAATAACCATTTTTTTTAAAATATAACTAAATGACAAAAAATATCCCCAATGTTTATATCAACCCAAGTCCATTAGCACAAATTATGGGGATTTTGTTATCATTTACTAATATTTTAAAAACTTTTGGTTAACAACAATATTATCTATAATATTTGACAATTAAAAATAATAGTTTACATGTAAGGATAACGTATATAAAATTAATTATTTTGTTAAAGACAAAAGAAAGTGGTAGATTTCTATACGGGCCGAATTTTTTTGAAGGTTAGGATAACTGAAACCCCGTTATCTTTTCTTATGTTCCATTCGTAACATACAAGGTTTATAATCTCGTTCGTACCGATCGTACTGATATCTTTACTAATATGATACGATACAGATCGGTACTATTATGTATCGAGATAAAAAATATATAATATATATATATGTTATAAAATAAAAATACTCAAATGATCCTCTGTCTCGATTGATTAATTTATATGTGGTTGAAACCGAGCCTCTTCGATTTGAATCCCATGTCTGTCACATTTTTAAGCATTTTTTAAACTTAAAATTAAATTAATTTTCTAAAAAAAAGCATGTAAACATGATGTCCAATATAGAACCTCATGTTCAAACGTGAGGTCCTCGATCAACCGGCCTACAAAATAAATTTATTTTAAAAGAAAATATTTAATATTCAAAAAATATATGTTATGTATCGATAGTGTACCATAGATCGAACGTACCGGTCTGTGACTGATACGGTTCAGTACGGACGGTACGCTCAGTATTAGATCGCTTTGACAAATCGCAAACCTTGGTAACATATGTAAAAAATTAGAAGGAAAATTGCTAATACGACCTCAGAAATATATATATATATATATATCAGGATTTGTCGACCCGGTGCACCGACTCGTACGACCCGACCCGACCCAGGCCGGGACCGGGTCGACCGGACTGTAGGTCGCCACCGGGTCGGCCTATTATTTTAATATTATATTATATTATATTTTATATATAATGTGTATTTTTTATTTTATTATATTATTTTATATTATGTATATATATATATATAAAGTGGTGTTTTAGAACGGGACGGATCGAGTCGTACCGAGACGAGAACGACCCGACCCGACCCAAGCCGAGACCGGGTCGGCCGGGTCGACCGGGCCGGCAAACCCTAATATATATATGTATTCTTTAATTTTTACATTTGTACCCTACTTCCTATGAATCATCAAAAGTTCCCCTTATATAATGTAAACAATTACAGCTATACTCTCGTCATAGCCTGAGGCCCTGAGTATAGTTTAAGTGTTGAACCGACGAATCTACCGTTGAGGTAAATTTTATAAGGGTTTGATGAGATTATGGTCCTAAATATTTGTTTTTGAATTTTTGCATCTATTAATAATTTTTTAGGCCCTTACATAGGAACATTCCTTTAAACCCAAACAATATACAGATATAAAATGTATGAATGTAATTATTTGGATTTATTAATTTTATTTAGAGATATTTTTGATAATTCATATAGATGAAGAATATATATATATATATATATATATATATATAAACTAAATATTTTAGGGGTGTATACACAAAGGACCCTATTTAGCATTATTACTCTTGCCTCTGTGTCACACATGACGTCACCATCTTGGCTTGGGCTTTTAACATCCTATCATTATATCATACGTGTATGTGTGCTATCATTCAATAATTATTGTAGGAACCTTCCTAATTAATTGACATATCATTCAGAGACTCCCTCATTTACGTGCGTTAATGGGGAGCATTTAAGTAATAACACACATAAAATTAGGATCAAACTAGGTAATCACATTGATCATTGAACTTAATTATATATTCGAGTCATCAAATTGAACAGTGAGAACTTAATCATTCAAGTCCACTGATTGATCTGACGTACGTGGGACCACGTCATCAAATGAGAAAGTAAAAACAAATCTTTTGGCCTCTCTTTGGTATTGATTTGTCTCGGGATTAACTCTAAGTTAACTCCGGGATAAATTTTTTTGTACTTTGGTAAGGAGTTAGTGTTAGTCGGGTTAGGTTAAGAGCTAACCCAGGATATTCCTGGATTTTGAAACCCACACCCAAAGGTGGGTTAAGTTGGGTTAACCTCCTACCTCAGTAAATGCTCAATTAAATGTGTGTCTCTCTCACATAATAAATACTATTTCTCTCTCTCATTATTACTAAGTTAACTTACTATTTACCAAATCATACTAGATTAAAATTAGGTTAGCCCACATCCTTACTCCTAGATTAACTACTCTCTTACCAAATCAAAAATAGGTTAATTCCGGGATACTTTAATCGAGTTGACTTAGCCCATCCTTAACCTAACTCCATACCAAAGCCACCCTTGAGGACCAGAACGCCTACCGACGAGTCAACAATAACATCACTCTATATATTATACTATTATAGAGTGGTCATTTGAGAAATAGTTTAATGTACCGTATAGACTCTAAGGGCCACTTTGGTAACGGATTACATTAGGGGCGGATGGCTTACTCGGGTTAGCCCACCTCACCCCTAACCTGGGTGGATTAACTCGTTCCACCTATTTTCTAGGAATGAGTTAATCCACTTTAACCCTATCCGACTCGGGTTAATAAAAAAACGACCCTAGTTAACCCACCCTAACCCAACTTAACCCATTACCAAAGTGGCCCCAAAAATATATTTTATTCCACGTACTCACACTATTGTTCACACTTTGGCATAATTGTAAAAATAATCTTCTTTTTTTAACAAATACAGATGTGACATCCTTATTTTACTATTGTTAAAAAATAATTCTCTTGAATGAATATTAGTGTAAATTTACCCTTGAAGTTAGTTGTCATTTAAGATGTCTATTTAGATCCATAAAATTAAAATTTTGAATAGAAATATTCTTAAGAAATGTTATTTTTTTAACATATTGTGCCAAATAGAGAAAAGTAAAGATAAAGAGATAGAAATGTGAAACTAGAGAGAGAAAAGATTTAGGAGAGATGAGGATATTTTGATTTTTTTGAAATTTAATTTAAAACTAGTTAAGGTTAAATGCGAGCTTTTAATGGAACATTAACCGGAAGTGATGGTAAAGATATTTTTGTAAGCATTGTAATATAACGATGTTATTTATATCATTAATTCTATAATTTGTTAAAATAAAAGAATTTTTTTTACAAATTTCTCAACATACGTAGATTATTACAATTCTTAACCTTGGGAGTTTCCTACAAAGATGTCCTTACCAGTTACTACAAAGAAGCTACAGAATTACTTCTCTCATAGTCTCGTTAATACATTTGCCGACATAAATCCTACCTACCCGAAGTCCCCGAACACAATTTCCCAAGTTCCCTTCAGAGTTTTTCACTTTCACCTAACTTTCATCTTCTCCGTTATAACATATTATGTGTGCTGCATTTAGTATACAAAATCATATTAACTTATAATATATTTTTTATTTTCTCAAAAAATAATAAGATAATTTTCACAGGGAAAACAATGTCTTACGATATAAAAGTACAATTTGCGTATCAATGCATTAAATACACGAACGTATTCAACGTAAAACATAAAATAAAATATTTTACAAAAATAAAATATTTTATTATATAAATAAAAATATATTATTATATAAATAAAAATATTTTATTAAATTTTATTCTTATAGCAAAATATGTTTTTATAATAAATACTTCATTTATGCACCAAAATATTTCATCGATTTATTTCTATCAAATAAAATATTTTATTCATGTAATAAATATTTTATTCATGTTACAGAATATTTTATGTCTATAAAATATTTTATTAATTTATTTTTATAATTAAATTAAATATATTAATATTATTTATAAAATATTTTATTTCTATATTTTTTATTGAGTAGACACGTGAATTTAATACGTCGATATAAACTCTACTTTTCTATCACGGGACGTCCCTTTTTTGTTACGAGATGTCCTTTTTCTCTACAAAAAATATCTTGCCATATTTTTTTGAGCCAATGATAAATTGTGACGAAAGTTGACGTCATTTTATCAGAGTTTCATGAACAAAATATTACTCATTATGTATATGCTCTATTTACGTGCTACTTAATCATAGACCATCTCTGCAAGGGAAGTAAGTTTTGAAAAAAAGAAGAAGAGAAGAACCGTCCGTCATTAAAAACCATGGTTAAACATTAACGCAAATATGGTTAAGGTTAAGTCATGAAATCATCGTGTCAGGAGAAGAGTATTTCAATAAGGAATAATTCACAATTTGCCTTACATCGGAGGTGAACTGGTAAAAAAAATGCCAATTCCCATCTTCCCGCGCTCGCCGCGGCGTGGCCACCGCGTGAGATCGTTGGGACGACGCCACTCTGTGGGACCCGCCTGTCACCGCCGCCAGATCGTTCCGTCGCTGTCGTGGCGCCATTTGCGCTTGTTTATTTATTTTAACATTCTTCGGGGTGGGTTTTTAAATTTTTATTTTTTACATTGTTGTTCTGCGTAGACACCAACAAAATAATAAATACAATATATTAAAGTGGAATATTTTAAATGTTCTCTTTCGTAATCGGAATTGGGCCCACGCCCACCGTCCTCCTCCCCCGTTGCCTTTCCTTTTCCTCCTCCTTTCTTCCTGGTTTGGTTTGGTTTGGTTTGGTTTCTTCACACCCCCCACCCTCACCCATCTACATCACCGCCACCGTCTGCTTCCTCTACTACTCGCGCTTGCGCCCCGGAATTCGGAGTCGGATCGCAGCGATTCTCCCCCGGCTTCCCGTTCTGAAGGGCAGCCTCTCCCCTCATCTCTTTCTCTCTCTCTCATTAGTCTCCTCCATTGTTGCTCTTGTTTCCTATTAATTCGATCCGCTGTTCTTCCTGTTGATGTCACAGGTGTTCGTCTCGCCTTCTGTTTGAATCGTTTGGTTGCGATTTTGGGTGGTTCGTGACCGTCTTTTTGTTTCGCCTCACGTTAGAGTATCCTTTCGTTGCCTGCCGCTCTGTGTTTTCGATTCCATTTTTATGGGATTTCCACACATTCCCCCCCCCCCCTTTATTTTCCTTTCTGGGTTTTGCTTGATGCGGGGGGGGGGTTTCGGGTTGGATTTATTTGAAGTGGGGATGCGGAGTGGTCATCTCCTTTTGTGGTTGGCGGTGTGATAGGGAGGAGCAGGGAGGCCATGGGAGTGGTTTGGAGGTTCCAATGGGTGATTTTTAGGGATTGCTACTAATGGCAGTAGAATGAATCGTTGTGTTTTCCCCCCCTCTTCTTCCAAGAAATTTATTTCTTTAACCAAATCCTGTTCCTTTGGAGTTCGGATCACAAAGTGTGCTCAACAGTTTGATGCGAACGTGTCTTTAAATAAGTTGATTTTGATGTCCTTCCGTTCTGTGGTCTGCATTATTATTAGATGCTGATATGGTGAATCTGATAGTTCAGTTCAGAGCATTTCCATAATTTAGTGGCTTTTGAACTTTTGCCTGCGTGCTGCTTGTGGGGATTTTCACGTTTTTCCTCTGCATTCTGTTGCCAAGTGCTCTCGCGTACTTGGGATTCTTGATAAGTGAAGCTTATGCCTCGGTTAAGCATTTTGTGTTGTGGCCGTCTTGCTATTGTTACTCTTCTGTTGCTGCTATTTTAATTTTCTACGAATATTCACGTCCTGTTTTATGTTCAACCAGATGACATGTGACATTTTTCACCGTTCTCTGCTGCTTCAGGACTCTTGAACTTTCACAACGAGTCTAATATATCTCTTACCCTGATAATCGAGTCTACCAATGCCCAAGCATGAGCGGAGGACAATCTGGACTTCCTAGATAACCTGTTAATCAGTTGGCCAAGTGCATCGTCTACTGTTAAGAGTAGGAGATGAAAATCTCTGCTCTTCTTACTTCTGCTGGCATCAACATAGGCGTATGTGTGGTGCTTTTGTTGCTGTATTCTGTCTTGAGAAGACAACCTGGAAATGTTAATGTGTACTTTGGACGGAGGATCACTGAAGAGCGCATCAGGCGTCGGGATTCTTCTACTATTGACAGATTTGTGCCTTCTCCAAGCTGGATTCTCAAGGCATGGGAATACACAGAAGCTGATATCTTGTCAATTGCTGGCTTGGATGCTGTTGTCTTCATTAGGATGGTTGTGTTCAGGTGATCTGTTCTCAGAACATCATACAACATACAAATGTCCACATTTGTGCATCCTGTGTTTTCTGTCCTGAGAGTGTAAACATATGACTCCAGTAGGATTTTAACTGCTTATGTCTGCTATGACTATGTATCTGTTAACTTCACTAATTCCAGTTTCATAAGGTGCCTTTGATTCTAACACTTTAAATGGGTTTCTCCTAACATAATAATTTACCCCATTGCTGGTGTTTCTTTATCATGCTCATACAGACACTTCACATGGATTGCCCTTCCTACCTTTTCGAATGAATTATTACAGTTCAACGATATGATATGAACACAGATTTAGCTTATAACATCTGTAGTTCTTCATTTTGCAATATTTTATGAACTGTAATACCTGTCCATAAGTCACTATTACTTACATTGCCTTAAATATGTATCCAGCATTAGAATCTTCTCAATTGCGGCTGTCATTTGTATATTTGTGGTTCTTCCGATGAATTACTTTGGCCAAGAGATGCGTCATCTGCATATTCCATCAGAGTCTCTGGATGTTTTTTCCATTGAAAATGTAAAGCAGGGATCCAAATGGTATGGTGTGAGATACATTTACCTTTTTATTTTTAAATTGAATTTTATTTCTTTTCAGTGTAATAATTATTCCCCTTTTCTTTGGAATGTTAAACAAATTGGGTTGCCATGTCATTATTATCTTCAATTAATTTTCTTGTGGACTGAATGCTTAACTTAATGAGATAAATAACATGTGACAATTCATTTTATGGACAAATATTGTATGCCTATTTTTATGAAATGCAAAAGGAAGAAGTCAAGCAGTGGCACCATGAATGTTGTTTAGGAAGTCTATAGTAATTCCCCTAAAGCATACAGTGGGAATTTGGTCACTTTATGAAGTATGAAATTTTTGTTTGCATGTGTTATAGGGCTCATAAGCATGCCTGCTGCCTCTGAATCTAAGAATTATGAAATGGAGAAATCATAATTTGATAGTTGTTGATGGATTCCTTGGTCATTCTTTGCATGAAATGGTCAATCTATTGTATTGTAGTCACATTTCACACTACACTATCTTAGTTGGCTCATTACACCTTTGTCCTACATTAAAATCTATTTGTTGAACCATTGTACATGCCTTATTCCTGAGTATAGTGTGGCCTTTTTGGCCTCACACTCTTCTACTTATTAGTGTTATGACAGAAGATCTTGTGATTTATCCATTATTTGCCCTTTTTTTGTCTTTCCTTCAAATTCTAAACTCAATTCAAATATTATATTCAAAATTCTGTTCTTAGAATAGAGGTAAGATCAGCACAAGGCAGCTCCTTACAGAACATGAAGGTAGTCCTCACCTCACATAGGTAATGTTGATGGAAGTGGGTAGACAGCAACCGACAGTTCCCTCTACTATCTGCTGATCTGTTTGCCACTTTGTCTCTTGAAGATAAAAGCATCTTGTCATTGCTTGCAAGCTCTGGTTGTCATGCACAACACTCGGTGAAAAATTGGGTGGTGCACCTGAACCCCCCCTCTGGTTCGTTGTGTCAATGGCTAGATCAACCACTTGCTCATGAGAATACTCCATTGTCAACCATCGGACATGGCCAACACAAAACATGATCAAAGCTAAAAAACCCAAAATGTGCCCTCCATTCTTCCCTTCAGGAAAACAAGAAAGTGTTGACAAAAAAACTGTTGTTGGTCTCATACTTACTGATTTTAGTGAGAGGCATTGGGCTACACACACACACACACACACATGCAGGTGATCATAATGAGACCTGGCATCCACCTATCTAAGATGCAACACAACCTCTCTAATTTCCCATTTCACCTGCGGTTGGTGCCTGCGAAAGAGTTGCATATGATGGCTATGTGTAGTACAAGGGCTGTTTGTGGCAATTCATGCTTGGATGATTGTGCAAAGGAGTTGTTGTGACAATGTTTGGGTGGGTGTGGAACGGTGAGGTCATTAGTATAATTTTCTTTTGATTACCTTCATCCTGAAATTTGCCCCATATCACGGTGAAATGAGAAATTTAAGGAGAGTTGCATTTTTAGTCTGCTGGCAGTGTTTGGGAGGAGGTGTGCAAATGCAGAGTGCTGCCCAATCACACAGGTGCGTTACTGGACGGCAATGCATGTGTGCGGGCATGCCTTGTTGCCTGTGCTGAAGAAAGCAGTGCCTGTCTTCTCCGCTGTGGGTGACAAGGTGCGCCCGTGGCACGTGATCAAATGGCAATCTGCATCGCTGACTGCCCATCTTCATTTTCTACCCCCCATCTGTTGCTGCCCAATCCGAATCTGGTGGTGGTGGGTGGTGCAGTCTGCTGCCAGCGCTCATGGGCCTGACAGCAGACTGTATCACTGTGGAGAGAGGGAGAGAGAGGGGGGGAGAGGGAGATTGGGATGTGACAAGTTTTATTGAGTGCTGGCTGTCAAACCTGATGCAGGCCTCTTCCTTTCTCACCTGGGTTCCCAAGCAGGCACAGCGGACTTCGGTAGGGTAAAGCCCTGCTGATGATGATAATGCATGTGGGTGCATGTGCCAGAGTGAGAGAGAGATCCACTGTCAACTTGCCAACTAATTTCAGCATTATTCAAAAAGGCTGATGGTTGAAAATTAGTTTTGTGCAAATTGCAATCAAGCACAATCTGATTGTGATCAGATGGGGGATCTGCCTGACTCCCCCTGCCTTATCAACTCTGCATTAGATTAAAATGACATAAAACACGAAACTAGTTTTGGCTACTGCAATCAAGTACTATTGGATTGTGATTGGATAGTGTCTGATCATGGCCTTCCGGGGCATCTTCAGGATCTGCCAGGGCGGGGGGGGGGGGGGCAATGCGGTGGGGGGTGTGTCGGTGGGTTTTTGTTAGCATTGTTTATGGGAATCAACCAATCCTGAGATCTTTCCCAGGTGCTCACCACGTCACCTTTTTCAAAAGAGGGATTTCCAGCTGTGGTATCTCAAAGACCTGATGGCTGGGAATTGGCTGTGAATTCCATGCCATATGAACTGATTTATGTGCATTTACACATGGCCATTCCTTATATGATCATGGTGCTTTGTTCAACAATACCTCTGATATAGGAATCTGTTGCAGTTGGCAATGGTTGCCCGGCCATGTAAACAATTTGTGTACATTTACATGTGGCATCTTTTATATGATGATGATGATGCTGTTACTAAAAATTCTCTGCTGCTGATGGTCAAGCACCCTCCATTGAACACTAAATTACATTTTTGGCAATGACCAAAAAATCTTGATGGATGTTCTGTCATGAAATGCTAGTTATATTTGGTTATTTGGAAATGCCAGTTTCTCAACTTTTGTTATACTTTTGGGGTATACCTACTTGTCATTATGCTGATAATCATCACTGTTAATGCTGTGTTGATGTTGCTCTTAGATTCGTTCGTCATATTACTGTCTAGAGAATTCTTGTTCATTATTATTGTTTGGCATCCACCATACCTTAGAGAGTAGAATTGCCAATTTATCAAATAAAGGATATAGCCATAATTGAAAAGGATTTGAACATGATGTTTAGTCCTAAAAGATATCTTTTCCCAATGTTGAAGTTGAGTGGTGACATATTCTTTCTTATGTTTATATTCAACTCCATACCATCTTTTATCACTACGTATGTTTAATAAATTCTGAAACTGCTCTTTTCTCCTTCTATGCATCTGATCAGTTTGACAAATTTCCATCTTTATTATTGCAGGCTCTGGGTTCACTGCCTTACATTGTATATTATATCTTGTTCAGCTTGCATCCTTCTTTACTTTGTAAGAGTGTGCCAACATATAATGTTTTTGAATTTGATATCACTTAGCTAGCTTGTTAGATGTGTTTACAAGTTTCTCTCTAATTTCTTCTCTGGATGGCCAGGAATACAAGAGCATTGTGAAAATGCGATTAATTTATATTACTGAATCTCCTCCCAATCCAAGTCACTTCACAGTTCTTGTTCGAGCTATCCCAAAATCAACTGAAGTACCATTCGACGATACTGTTAGAAGTTTCTTCACAAACTATCATGCATTAAGTTACTTGTCACATCAAATGATATATCGATCTGGGAAAGTTCAGAAACTTCTAGTGAGTAAATTGCGAGAACTTTTTATTTATTTGTTTATTTATTTTGCAAAGGAAACTAGTTATCTGAAAATCACCTATTCATGGGAACATCACTTAAGAGGCTGCTTGCAAACATGCATCCAAAAGCGTGATAGAAAATGGTATGGGCACAATCATTTCTTTGAGGTTGCCTTTGAACTAGAAAGCCAAACACCTCAGGAAAATGTTCTTGGAAATGATTCCCTATGTAAGTCGGGAACCGAAATCAAAACCACCTTTTCCTTTTCTTTTCCTAAATGGTTCCTTAAAAACATGATTAATCTCCTTGTGTATGCTATTGTAGGGTTTAGATCAGTCAAAACACTTGAGGGTGGTTTTGATTTTGAATAGAAAAAGTGGATAAGTGTGTGATTAGTCTGGAATATGAATACCCATTATATCAATTCAAATTCAGAATAAATCATGGTCTACCATTGTATGATGAACCTAAAGTGTTCAAATAGTAGTTCCACATGAACTGCACATGACACTTTAAATTTTTTTGCCATCCCCTCTTCCATGGTTTGCAAAACCAGCTGGTCCAGACTGGACCAGCTGAACTGGATGGGGATCAGCGATTGGCAGTCACCAGTCCGGTTCAGCTGCTTTCAGGACTGAACCGGGTGGTCCGCTAAAGAAAATGAAAATGTGAGTTTCTTTAAGGAGAAGAATTGGCAAATTTAGCCAACAGTTTAATGACTATTAGAGGCTTAAGTCATTAGAGACTCAAAAGAGTGAGATTAGGGTTTTTTCACTTTGAAATTAGAGTTTAAGTTAGATTGGGGTTTAAATCTCACTTGATGTAGTGAGATCTGGATTGTGACCTCAAGTTTTTTTGGAAGGTGACCGAAGGCCATAGTTCATTAAATGAAGAAGAAAGGTGCAAACAAACAAAGTAAAAATAAGGGGGAATCATCTATCAAGATAATAGAGCAAAATCCTTAAATCCAGAGAGCAACACAAAAAGACACCCAAGAACCCCATTATAGAGTAAATATCCTCCAATTGTACAAGCTACTTAGGGTGAGGGAGTCCCTCAACATGTTGCTCATGTACAAAAATGCCATTCTTAGACAAAGAAGATGCTTCTCTTGATGTTTGTAGTCGTTGTGTGAACTGCCCCTGAAGATTCTGTTATTCCTTTCCTTCCAAATAGCTCTTAAAACTGCAAATAGTATCAAATCCCAGGTGTCTTTATCCTGATTCACTGGATTAAGCTCCGCCAACCTAAGAATCAAATTTGTGGTATCTGAAAACGTCCTCCAAGTCCCACCTAGGTCCTGAAAAACATTCTCCATACTGTGTGAATAATGCCACATGTAAGGAAAATGTGATTCAAACATTCCTCAAAACATCCACAGAAGATGCGTGTGCTATTAGTGCTTAGCTGTAACCTTATGAGTCTATCAAAGGTTGGGAGTCTTCTCCAAGCAATTTTCCACATAAAAATTCTGATTTGGATGGGCAGCAACTTGTTCCAATTTTTTTTATTTTTTTTACTCCAACCCACCTTCAGCCCTCCCTTTATCATCATCCTTGTGGCAGATTGGGCTGAGAATCTGCCATCCTTTTCCCACATCCAAAGTCTATGGTCACTTGTATTATGCTGCTCAATGACATGTTGCAAAAGAGAAGTGAGCTCTATGAATTCTGCAGCTTTACTGTCACATTAATTTCAACCATAAGTTGCTAATCTTTTGATGTGTGGAACAAGAATTTTTATACATATTTGCAAAACCTCTTCTTCAAAGTCTTGTGTTCAAGCCATGAATCTTCCCAGAAAACAGTGACTGACCATTTTTAACCTGAATCTCTGAAGGGCATCTGAAGAAGTCAATGTTTTTTATAATATGCTTTCAGATTGGCAAGCAGGCAGTGGTGATGTATTTACCCACAGTCTTTCTCCTCGGAAGTACTTGCCTCCATAAGTTGGTGATGATTCTCTCTCTAGGCGGGGTTTCTAGAGAGAGAAGCTCTGGGGAATGGCCCCTCCTGGGCTCACCTTGTGGGTGCCATCCGTCACTCTGTTTCATCCGGCGCTCGGCAGCCAGTGGCCCAGGGTACAGATGCTTTCTATGGGAAGCACCCCATCCGGAGGAGTTCTGGAGGTTCCTGGAACTCCAACCCAATCTGCTTCCAGTGTAGGAAGTCTGGGCATCTTCGGCACTTCTGCATGGAGAATGGAGGCTTTAGGGGGACGTGACTGGTAGGAGGGGTTTGTTCCTATGCGGAGGGAGTCATTGCTGAATCTAGGGGCAGGGTGGATCAGGGAAGAGGTCGGGATTGTCTGGACGTAGGGCCGGTCCCTCTCAATCTCATTCAGCGCCATCAGGACAGGCTTCAGAGATGTCTGTCTATTTCTTCAGTAGAAGGCCACCTCGATCTGGGATGCCTGAAGACTCTCTTGGACAGCACATCGGGTGGTAGGGGATTATGGTAGACCTGGCAGATTGGCCAGTCTGCTTTCCTGGTGGTGGGAAGCTCGGTGGACGAGGTGTCGAGGATGGCGGACGAAGGTTTCCTGTTTGCAGACGGTGCCCTTCTTCGCCTACAGAGATGGACGATGACAAAGGGAACCTTCCCTAATCCAAGGCGGAGGGCATTAACCTGCTGGGACTGCCCCTCACCCTTTGTGACGAGGAGGGGGTGTCGTTCCTCATCAGGGAGTTCGCCACTCTGGTAGCCGGGAGTCTGCATTTGTCTCCGGGAGAGCCTAACGGTGGTGCAAATGATAGTGTGTGCATCTTGTCTCGCTGACATGCCGCCAGCAGTCGTTTTCTCTATCGGCAATGAGTCCTTCACAGTCCCCATGGTGCAGCAGAACAGCGTAAGCCCTAGCCAGCCGGTGCCGGACCTACTGGTGGAGCTCGTCTCTCCTCCGCCGGTGCCAGAGCTCCCTGTGGTGGCTGTCCCATCATCGCTGGTAGCTCGATGACCTCCCTGTATGCAGATGAAGCCCCCTCTCTGGATCCCCTTGCCCTTATGCGGCAGGGGGGAGCCGGAACCTCTAGAATCCCGTCGTGGCAGAAGCTGACAGTCACTGCAGAGAGCCAGCAGACTGTAGTTT
Source organism: Amorphophallus konjac (assembly GCA_022559845.1). NCBI lineage: Eukaryota > Viridiplantae > Streptophyta > Magnoliopsida > Alismatales > Araceae > Amorphophallus > Amorphophallus konjac. The sequence goes on from CM040121.1 coordinate 109,171,963, forward strand.
GCAGGCCGGAGGCGGGCGGCCTTCCTGGGGGGATCGGTGGACTGGCCCTGGAGGGACCGGTGGGCTGACCCTGCTGCAGACCCTTCAGTACCAGTCGCAGGATGTGGTGGCAGTGCAGACCCCGGAACCATGCGGCAATGGGCCCACCTCCAGTGCTCGGGAGTGCTAAGCAGCAGAATCGGCACCGACGGCGGTTGTGAAGCAGGTGAGCGGAAGACCGCTGACGGAGGAGGCAAGCCCTGGGAGACTCAGGGAGGGAGTGTCAACAGGATCTATTTAGGAAGCAGCAGGTGGGGAGGGATTTCTGGACAGGGTGCTGGCAGAGAGGATGGGAGTTTCTTTTGTGGGGATGGAGAAGGAGCTGAAATGTGTATTTATCAAAATACAAAAGAAATGGCAAATTCGTATAGCGAGGGAGGCCAAGGGGCAAAAGAAGGTGTGGAAGAGGAGGTGGTAGAGGGTGGAGAGGAAAGGGGTGTGGTGCATGAGGGGGGGGGGTCTATTGTCTTCCCATGATGATTGTCTCTTGGAACGTGAGAGAGATTTGCGGGGGAGAGAAGAGAAAGGCGGTGAGGGAGCTAGTGAGGTGTAAAATTGATATATTGTGTATTAAAAAATCCAAGTGTAAGGGAGATGGGGAATCGATCATGACAAATATAGTGGGGTCAAGATTATCTAAAGGGGTGGCCTTTCCAATTGTGGGAAGGTCAGGAGCCATTATGATCATGTGGAACTAGTTTGAGGTAGAGGAGGTGGTGGAGGACAAGCAGGTGGGTAGTGGGGCCATTTCTATTCACTTTCGCAATGTCAAATGGGACTTCACCGGAGTATACGGGTCACAGAGTAGAGAAGGAAAGAGAATTCTCTGGGAGGACTTGCAGCGATTCCATCAGGTTTCTATCAGGCTGCGGTGTATGGGTGATGATTTCAATGCAGTTGCGGCAAAGTGGGAAAGGTCAGGGGATATCCCTCACACGGGCGAAATGGAGGACTTCACCGCCTTCATTGTTGATGTAGTTTTGATTGATGTTAGACCATCTAATGCCCATGTTACATGGTCTAATAGAAGGGCTGGCCTGGCATGTTCTCGGCTGGATAGATTCTTGGTGTCTATTGAGTGGGAGGACCACTTCCCCCATGTTATCTTGTTGCTTGGCAAGGTCTGTCTCTGATCATAAACCATTGTTGCTGAGGACTTCTTGGAGGTTGAGGGGGAAGCCCATGTTCATGTTGGAAAGATATTGGTTCAAGTAATCAGACTTCATGGACGTTCTTAGGCAGGCGTGGAATGCTCATAGGGAAGAACAGTTGGCAGTGGCTAGATTTATAAGCAAGATAAGGCACGTGGCGCAAGTTCTCTAGCAATGGGGCATATCCAAAGTGCTACTGGGCAAAACTGCCAAAGATAGAATTCTAGATCAGTTGGAGGGACTGGAATCCTTGGAGGAGGCTGGTCTTCTAGATGAACCTGACATACAGCAGAGGGGCACTCTCTTAGGGTAGAATTTGAGGAGATCCTTGCCAAGGAGGAGATTTACTGGAAGCAGAGATCTAGGGAGAAATGGCTCAAAGAAGGGGATAGAAACAATACATATTTTCAATGTATAGCTTCAGGGAGGAGAAGAGTTAGCTCTATCAGATGTATCCAGGTTTGGGATCAGCTGCTTTCAAGTGATGCGGACATCAGGAGGCAGGCTAGGGTCTTCTTCTTACACCTTTTCTCATAGGAAGACATGTCTAGGCCTCTCTAAGGAGGAGAGTAGGGCCCTTGCTCAACCTTTCGCAAAGGAGGAGGTCCATATGACTGTCTTCTCTCTTGCAGGTGATAAAGCCCTAGTGACAAAGCTCACTGTGAATAAAGAAAGAGATAAAAGAAGTGATGAGTCTCCGACGTGAAATAAATTCAGCAAAAAAGGGGGAAATTATACCACAAATAAAAAAAAGGGGAGAAGTAAAAATTTTGGCTACATACCGTCTGGAGCAGGGGAGAAAGTGGACTGTAATACCACCTGTTCTGGTTGAAGGTCGATGACCTACCCCACTCTTGCAACAACATCCCAAATGTCTTGTAGAGTTACACCTTTCTCAATGAGCGACATATACTCAAATGGGCCGATGCAGACAATAGAGCCTATTAAGTGTCTCTCCCACTGTGACCAGAGATCATTGTTAAACCCCTCGAGGAGAAGTTCAGTGGTCTTGGTAGCATTTTGCGGGTAGCCACTCTCTAACAGGAAGTGCTCCCACCATGAATACACTCTCTGGACTGTTCGGGTTTTACTTTTTCTTGAGGAAGTGTCAGCTGGGCGTCTTAGAGGCTTGATTACCCCCAGATAGGGGCGCCAATATATGGTGATGGCTCCATTCTCAGCCTTCCACTGTGTGCGAAAATCTCGAACAACCCTAACAATTCGTGGAAATTGAGCATAAAGGAAGGAGCTCTCAATGCCAAGTGGGGGTAGGTCTACCCTCCCCAAATGAGTCTCCTCAGCTTATTTCAGCTTCTGCGGGGGTTGCTTGAAAACATTACTGTGCTTGAACCACCAACGGGCATAGTATATATCAACCTGCCCAACCATTCTCTTCTCTGGGGGAGTACATCTCAGCTCTTGCTCACCTCTAAAGAAATAGCCCCACCAACTACTTGCAACTAAGTGGGTGTCATGATTCTTGCATAACCTCTCTTCTAGGGCAAAATCAACATCTGGAGGAACTGATTGGTCATAACCAAAATTTCGCGAGAAGCGGTGAAGATAATAATAAGGCTCCAAAAAGATAGTGTTTCCCTTCATGAAGACAAGGACGCTCGATCTGGCACAACAAAGTCAATCCTTATAAAAAGAATGGCTAGAAGCCGGATGGTGAGCAAGGCCATAAGAGACCCAGGTTCGATTCACTTCGGGGGGGGGGGGGTTTACTTGGTCACGTGCTCAATCCTCGAGGGTGGCGTGGCTCGGGGTTTTCTGGTTCACCAGGTTCCTCGTCACAAAAAAAAAAAGAGACCCACTCAAGCCCTCAATAGTAAATGTCCAAAAATCATATGAGCTGTGGGCAAAATTCAGACCCTCCTCCTATGTAGGAACATAAGACAACAATCTTCGTGCACCTGACAGATGTTCCTACGGGCTCTGATCGGGGCGATTTTGGAACAAGAAGATCAACGGGGTGCGGGATTCTTAATGTTGAGACTCTGACACAATTTTGGTGGTAATAAGCCAGCCCAAGCACTCAAATAGTGAGTAGCCATTGACACACTCCTATCCTTGGGAGAACTATGGCCTGTCAAAATTCCCAAGCCATGATATATATTCACCAAAGTAGCAGGTGCAATGGCCAATTTGTGTTCATTAGCAAGAAGGCATGCTGGATATATGAGCTTGAGCTGCAAAAGACCTTCCTCTCCATGGGGTACAAGAAAGGTAGCGAGCCAGTGAACAAGGTAGGCTACTAGATAAGTCTGATCTGATAGTTTTCGGGGATTGCACCCCTCATTTTCCGACGCAGACTAATAACGTCTGATCTCCTGCAAGTGCAAAATAATCTGGTGATATTGGTTCAAGTGCTTATCATCCTCAGTAAAGCCCTCATGAAAGCAAAATGGCCCATTGTAGAAATACTCTATCTAGACATTGAGACTGACTCTCACAGTACCAGCAGAAGCAGAGGGAGCCTTTTTCTTCCCAAATCGAGTTAGATCTCGCCAAATTTTCATCAAAAATCTGAAACTGAAAGGCATCCCATACTCCTCTGAACATGTGGAATAATTCCGGTTCAAATCATCAAGGGTCACCTCTTCGTAGGGGCGCCCAGAAATAGGGAGTCTTGAAATTCTATGAAAACTCCACAAGTCAATGGTTGTCTCTCCTTTGGTAATAGCAAAGATATTAAACCGACGATTGAACCGTTCCGCCAAAGCCTGAGGTAGGCCAGTGTAACATGGATAATGGTATAGAGCTAATGTGACTGCATGGCGAATACCAATATGATCCAGAAGCCTGCTGTAATGGTGTAATACCCCATTAGCCACAAGGTGGCTCCCAGGTGAAATCTGTGGGAAGAAACAATGGACCACATGTCATACCAACTTGGCACGGAGCCACTCACAATTTTGTCGATAAGGTTCAATTTATCATATTCTTCAGTGGCAAACTCTGTTCCTGAAGGAGTCAAAAACCAACTAGAAACAAATTTTGAAGCTGCTTTATGCTTGTTGGATAATTCCCATGTGGTCTATGTAAATGTCTGTGCCCTGGTATGGCAACCGATTTTGGTGCTAAAGAACCCCAATTGAGTAGCTGCGAGAAACTGAGGTTGGCGTGTGAAACCCATAGGGAAGCTGGGATAAGAAGTAGCACAGGTGCCGAGCATGCTATCCCTCCCCATCAAAATCACCCTCTCAAGTTGCCATTGTTCTGCAAGCAAACAAGCATCATTTTCATCCATGTCCTCAGGAACAAAGTTCTGAATGAATAGAAACAAGTACTCATCCAAGGGAAGTGCTTCGGATAACCTCCTGGGCGTTGATATTTGTAGAAGCCCCCATGCTTGACAATCAAAGTCAAGCCAACTGTTCCACCTCCTAACTCGTACTCGGGAAGTGGCCCTGCAGTAATCACAGTCAACCTTCGATCTGTAGAAAATAAATTCTCCTCTTGGTGGACCCAACAAAGGCATCATCTTCTTTGAGATGATAGGGGATGTCTCCCTATCCCGTCCTCTGGATCCCCGGACACGACTCTCTTTAGCACGAGACATGCCGATCGCTTGCAAAAAAGAAGAAGAAAAGAAGGCAATTAAATACCAACACATATGCAAGAAAGCAAGGAAAGCCAGGAATGTTGCAAGTCATAAAGGCATCAAATGGAATCCAACGAAATTAACAGGGTGCATGGGTTGCCTGTTGTCACCTTCGGGTCCGACAGACGTCCTGTGGGGGGCATTTGTTGAACCCCACAAAATTTATTATATTTTTATGATATTTTCATTTTTTTTAGAAAATAAATGTATTATGTCATGGCGAAGAATGATACAAAATCATCGTCGTTACATAAACACCCTTGGGGTTCCGTCAGATGGGTCTATTTACAAAAGTTTTACGTGCTTTCATGCACGGGAATTCTATCAAATAGCTGGTGGACTGCATGAAGTCACTCACCCATGCAGAAAACCAACAACAGGAAGTTAACTCGGTCTTTTAGACCAGCTCGGCGGTCGGGAGAGCGTTCCCTACACAACAAAAAGTCTGGACAGCAAGGAGCAGTCAAAAGCAAGCAAACGAGAAGCCTCCATGTGTTACAACCCGAATTCCCAGCAATAAAAGATTGCTTGAAAGGGATGTGCAGGCTTATATAGCCAAGGAAAACCACAAGGCCCACCTTCTGCCCCTCTCTCAGTCTCTCAAGTTTGCAGCAACACCAGAGGGGGGGCCCCCTCTGGTCGCGCAGCACCGGAGGGCGGCCCCTCCGGTCGCACAGCATCGGAGGAGGCACCGTAGGAGGCCCCCTTTAGTCTCATAGGACCGGAGAGACCCCCCCTCCGGTTGCGCAGATTAGGAGGGGGCCACCCTCCAATCATGCATACTGGAGGGACCTTCCTCCGGTGTCACGCAGATCGGAGGGGGGCACCCTCCAGTCATGCGCACCGGAGGGAGGTCCCTCTGGTCATATCCCTCCGGTGGCATATGACCAGAGGGGGGGGTCCCTCCGGCCCTTCCTCTCTTAGGTGGCATGCTACAAACACAAAAAAAAAAGAGAAGAAAATGAGGGGAGGAGTTTTACCTCTTCAACTTCCACCGGAGGAGCCATGCCAAGAGTTTCTACCGGAGGTACCACACCACCTCCCCACTTCACCCACGCCTCACGCCTATAAAAGGAAGGGAGGAAGAAGAACAAGGAGAGAAGAAGAAGAACTTCGGAGCACCTTGGAGCAAGAAACAGCCTTGGAGCGCAGCAGGCAGCAGGTGGCGGTTTTCCCTTGGAGTTTTTTCTGAAGTTTGAAACCCTGCATTTTGTGTAAAAGTCTCACTAAAAGAGTACATTATTAAAATGCCCTTATGTGAGAAGGTTAGCTTGTATCTTGATATCAAATGAACAAAAAGCATGAAAAAACCATGTTAATCCCAGAATTATCAAAGTCCAGGGAATTTGATGTCAAATCAGGGGAAAAATCCAAGCATGTGCAAAAATTGCAGTTTTACCTTGGAGTTTTGTAAAATTGCACAAAAGTCCATATAATTCAGAAAAAAATATTAAAAAATTTTAAATTCAAGAAAAATGTTCAACTTTGCAGAAATGTTCTTCAGAATTGCAGAAATACCTCGGTTTCTTTTGGAAGAACTAAAAAAATTGCAGTTTTACCCTGAACCTTTGCAAAATTCTGTAAACGCCTAGGAAAATACAAGAAAATTCAGAAAACTCAAAGGGTTGTGCAAGGATGCCGTGATTGTGTTGAAATTGCAAATAAACTCTTACCTGAGTAAAAATTGCAAATAAACCTTCTCATTGAGGGAAAATTGTAAATATACTCCTCGCCTCAAGGCGTGGGAGTCCATCCCCGGATCAAATCCTCAATATCACAACGGATATTGTAGAGGTCAAGATGTTCGGACTTATTCTGATGTAAATTAACACCGATTCCGGTCGGTGGAGAAAAGTCCAGTACACGAACCCTAATCGTCTGATAAATCAACTACGCGTAATTAACAATATGCCAAAATATACGCATATTTATCCAACAAATGGATGTCTTAAAATTTTAAATTTTTCGCGTGTGAAACTAGCATGTAGATAGCAAGAGTGGGAAATGATTTGACAGGACCCTGGGCAAACCTCTAGCCAAGCAAAGGGAAAGTTTCTGGTACCACTCTGTGCTTACAAATAACCTGTCTAACTTCAATTTAGCATCGGCATCAGATCTTGTACATGCAATTTTATGCATCTCCACTTCCATTAGTTGCATCATACCATGTTCCATGCATCTTCATAAACCACTCAAAATACAAACACTATCCCAAATCCTCACAAAACACCCAAGCTACTCCTGGTCTATTCAACTTGCCCAAATGCCAAAAACACCCCCCGTTTCATGGCCTAACACAAATTGACCAAAATCACTCCAAATATCTAAAATTTAACCTATGTAACCAAAACTTCTCCCAACCCTATCATCAAATCCAAATGACTTAAATATCATTCAGATGCTAACATTAATCCAAGATGACTTGAATATCTTTTGAAACCTAAGATTGACCTAAAATGACTTAAATACCCTCAAAACCTTTGAGACTCAACCTAAATGAAGTTCCCCCCCCAAAACACGAGAAACCTTTCAGAATCACCAAAATAACCTCAAAATCTCAGAATCCATCTAAAATTACTAAAATGCCCCACAAGTATTAAAAATCACCCAGAATTTCTAAAGTGTCAACATAACTTGAATTCAGTTAAACGTCACAAAAATGCCTTAATTACCCTATAATGTTGCAAAATTATCAAAAGACACTGGAACCCAAGAGCATCCAAAATGACCCAAATTTCCCTCCAGGCCTTAAAAATCACACAAATTAATCACAACACCTTAGCCTCTAAAATCCTCTAAAGTTACTAAAATGCCCTTAAACCTAAAACTCAATAATATTATCAAAGTACCCTTACAATCCAAGACACTCAAAATCAGTCCAAAACCGTTAAAACAGTTCCAGGACTGTGGTCCTTGGTAAACCTTTTGGACTTGATTTAATTGCTTATTATGTGTATTTCTGCATTGTACATTGTTTGATTTCTTTGAGACATGATCAATTGTTGGTTAATCAAGGGATAACACTTATGAAGGTATTGTTAGCTACTGTAGCTGAGATCGGTGGGTCATCTGACTTGAAACCCCAGAATTCCAAAATTTAATTGGGCAAAAGTCAAGACAAATAATAAAAAGATATCCAGAATACCCGTAAACTCTTCTATAAATAAAAATGTCCCAACAGCCTGCAAACTGATGCATACCAGGTATACATACAAACAGTGGTTTGGATGTCTGGCAAACAGCAGACTAGGAAAACCTGTGAGGTCTTTAATGACTCAGAAATATCAAACACTATATTATATCTATACAACTTCACTAGCTATTTTGATTTCTCTGTCATGGCCAATTCAAGATGTTTTCTCTTCCTGTGTTTACAAGGATTCATGACAGCTTCCAAACATGGCACTATTTGATATAACTACTTAATGGCCTGATTTTTGTGTGTTGCAGAATGATGCAGAGATAGTTTATCAGAAAATTGTGCACTTGACGGATGATGCTATTAATCAGGGCTGTAGATTACATGGATTCAGATGTATTATTTGTGGGGGAGCATCAGGTTCATTTCAGCTATACCACAATCACTTTGATCTTGATATAAAGAATCCACGCCTTAGAGAAAAGGTCAAATTTTGCTATGGACTGAGCGCATTTAAGTTTTTCAGCTAACAAGTTAATGCATGTACGAAGATATGCTTGCATATTCTGATGTCTGAACTTTTCTTTGACTCAGTTTACTTTTATCACTTTTCTGACAATTTTAACTGTATTCATGAAATCTCTCTCTCTCTACTATTTCCTATTCTATAGGTTTATTCTCTTTCTCTACTTATCTCTAAATTCGCTTACCTTTCTGTCAACTCTAAATTCACTTACCTTTCTGTCTCAACTACTCTCCCAAACTTCTCATATTTGACTACTTTCTAAATCCTTTTGTTCTCACACTTTGCTGCTTTCCCTCTATTTTTTTCCGTCACTATACTACTCTTTCTAAACTCTACATATGTATGCTATTATCCAAACCTTCTTTATCTCTCTACCTCTTTGTAAATTATTTTTCTTTAATGCTCTTTCTTTGGGATGCCCGGGGAAGTAGGTGCTTATGGGTGGAAGCATCAATGGTGATCTCTATTTAAAACCAATCTCGGTGGTTGTCTACTGTTTACACACGCAGAGGAAATAAAACAATTTGTAGGAGAATATGCACATAAACTTAGGCTATTTAGTTTGCATCTTATAATTTCTGCGCGCGTGATTTATCAGACGATTTAGAGTTCGTGTACGGGACCTTTCCCCACCGACTGAAGTCGGTGTTAATTTACATCGGACTGAGTCCGAACACCTTTGATTAATTGCCTAAGATCTCTTTTGCCTTTACGGTATCCGCTACGATGAAGAACTTAGCCCTAGGGCAGGCTTCCCTTGCCTTAACGTAAGGGCATCATAGCAATTGTCCCTTCATATGAGGGCTTATTTTGCAAATTTTTCTCTTGAAGGGACTTATTTGCAATTTTTTCTTTTAAAAGGGGTTATTTGCAATTTTTCCTTTTGAAGGGGTTTTGCTTGCAGTTTCTCCCTCAAATTGGGGTTTTTATGTAATTTACTTTTGAATTAGGGTTTTTATGCAATTTGTCCTTGAATTAAGATTTTTATGCAATTTACCCTTGAATTAGGGTTTTCATGCAATCTACTCTTAAATTAGGGTTTTTATGAGAGGAACATGCCCTTTTTTGAAATTTCGGAGTTTTGCATAAATTTCTCGGATGTTTACGTAATTTCGTGAACTTCGAGGATATAATTGAAAACTCTTGGATTTTTTAATGATTCGGACATGATATCTTGCCAATTTTGGCGATATTTGGAAAGACTTATGCCCTCTCCATGGGATGATTGTATTCTGTAATTTTTTTAGCTCCTTAAGGATATTTGCGTAATTTTTCGAAGTGGGGGGGTAAAAATGTAGTTTTACTCATCTTGGGACCTCCCACATGTTTTTGGGCATGAACAAAATAATCTCGATGCTTGTATGATCAGAATTGGTCAATTCCATAGCTTAAATTTCTCTGTTTCCACAAAATACATCATCAACTGACATAGGGGTATTTGGTAAAGTTCCCCTTTAAGTGAGTGTTTTTTATAAAGAATAGTGTTTAAACAAGAGAAAACAACTCAGGAGAGGCCGTCGCCTGCTCCCTGCGCGCTGCTTCTTGCTGCTCCAAGTGTTCTCTTCTTCTCCGCCCAAGCTTTCTCCTTCGGAAGTCTAAATTTTTTTTTGGAAGAAGTCTCCTTCTCTTTGTGGCTTTGGCTCCTATTTATAGGAGTGGGAGGATCAAACCCGAGAGCATAAACTCCAGGTAATCTCTACCCCTTCACCTCCCTTTTCTTTTCTTTTTTTTTTTACTGCAAACTTGTGGGAGAGAAAGAGACAAGGGGCGGAGGAGGCTCCACCGGGTCTGCAGACCGGAGGTTCTCCCTCCGCCCTTCTTTTTTCTACTTCTTCTTTTTTGTTCAGGCCGCAGCCCAGCAAGAGGAAGAGGAGGAGAGGCCGGTGCGCACCCCCCCCCCCCCCCCCCCCCCCCCCCCCGCCTTGGGAGCGCAGCACCTCCGGGTCTGCAACACTCGGAGGTGGTACCTCTGGGTCTGCAAAACCCGGAGGTAGGCCTCCCGGGTTTGCAGGCCGGCCTGTTCAAGAGAGAAAGAAGAGGGGGCGGTCCCCCCTGGTCCCCCTCAAATTAAAAACTTTAAAAAGCCCCCCTTTGCTGTCCTTTTCCCCCCACTTTACGCAGACTTCTGCTCCTCTCAGCAGAACAAGACACCGAGTGGCTTTTTCTTTTGGTTTTGTTGACTTCTCGGACACCGTACTGTTGTCCTTGTTGCTGGAGTAAAGGGATAGCCTCGTGGCGCTTTGAGAAAGCTCCTTGAACTCCTAGAATCTCAGAATTTTGACTTTATTTTGTGTGGGTACAGAATTTTAACACCGCCCACTAGGTGTTTGATAAATAACTATGTGTTAAAAACACACTAATTCTTGTGTAGATATTCACCCAATGGAATACCAAGGGCATTTAAACTTAATCCACGTGTGGCGGCTATAGTTCACACCACTTCGCGCTGTCATGAGGATTGAATTTACTTAATTTTCTTAGTTCTGAAATTAATCAGAAACATATATCATGGCCATTGTAGGTTTCAACAAATGCCCCATACGGGTTGCCCGTCGGAGCCGAAGGTGACATCAAGTGACCCGTGCACCTTGTTAACTTGCTCGGCGTCTAGGAATTTATATTTTCAGCCTTGATACGCTGATTGTTTGTTGTTGCATGTCATAACTAATTGCTCTTGTTTTCCTTTTGTAAGTTTTCACCATGTCTCGCATCTGGGAGAGCCGTGCACGGGGATGTGCCGGGAGAGACAAAGATTCCACCCCTTCCTTATCGAAGGTTTTAATGCCGCCAGTAGGTCCTCCCCCCATTACAAAGCATAATATCTTCTCCCTTGACTGAGGCTTAGAAATGATTGCTGAAGGGACCCTTCTTGATGATGCTTCTGAAGGGGGAGATGTTAATATTTCTTTGATTGTGAGATACACGGGAATTTATCAGTATCAGTGAGTTGGTGGCTATCCCTGTCACTTCCCCTTGGACAAATATCTGCTTGGATTTATTCTGAGTTATGTCCCGGAGCACATGGACAAGGATGACCCTTACTTACCAGCTGAGTGTCGTCACTTAGAGAGGGCCATTCTGGAGCGTCGAGACAGCATGCTTGGCACTTGTACCGTCTCGTTTCCGAGCTTCCCTATTGGCTTTACACGCCAGATCCAGTTTCCGGCGGCAGATCAACTTGGGTTCTTCTGTTCTGATGCCAGTTGCCACACCCGATCGCGTAGTCTGACACCTGTCATTTGGGAGTTGTTCGGCCAGCACAGGCCTGGCCCCACTAGTGTTGCTGGATTATTTTTTGACCCCTTTAGGTTCACGGTATGCAGGAGAGGGGTATGAAAAATCGTACTTACTAGACATAATCATGAGTGGATCTTCTCCCAGTTGGTTTGGGAAGTGGTCAGTCATTTCTTCTCATCAATTCCACTTAAGAGCCACCGAATGGCTCTTTACATCACTACAACGAGGCCCTGAACCTCGTTGGGATCCAACATGCGGTCACCTTTGTATGATTACCCTTGTCGTACCGGGCTACTTTAGGCTTTGGCAGAAAGATTCAATAGTCAGTGGAACACTTTTGCCACGGCCGAGGGGGAAACAACTATTGATTTATGGAGTTTCCATAGGATTTCTGGTTTACCCATCTCTAGGCGTCCTTATGAAGAAGTGACACTTGATGATCTGCATAGGAGCCAGAGCATCGGCACATGGCAGTATACTTTGTCTTTTAGCTTTAAATACTTGATGACGGTTTGGCGGGATCTAGGCGGAGTTGGGAAAGAAGACACTCCCTCAACCTCATCTAGTACAGTGAGAGTGAGTGTCAATGCTTGGGTTCGTTACTTCTATAACGATTCATTTTGTTTTTATGAGACATTTGTAGAAGATGACAAGCCTCTTGACCGGTATCACCAGCTGATTTTGAAATTGCAATGGTGCAAACGATACTTGGCTGCACCGGAAAACAAGGGGTGGAACCCTCGCAAGCTGCCAGACTGCACTTATCTCGCAGCATATCTTGTATACTGGCTGGGTACTTTTATGCCTCATGGAGAGGAGGAGCTCATACGGCCGAAGCTGATATATCCGGTATATCTTCTTACTGACGGTCACATACTTACTATTGCGCCAACTGCCTTGGCGAACTTATATCATGGCTTAGGAAATCTAACTGCCCACAGCTCCCCATGGGACAAGGGTGTTGTGATGGCCACACATTATCTCAGTGCATGGGCTGGTTTGCTTTTTCTTGGATTATGTCAGTATGTGGATTTTGGGAATGCTGCAACTCCTATGATCTTTTTATTCAGAAACCGCCCTAATCAAAATCCTTTGGATCAGCTGATTGGTGCTCGGAAGACACTTTCTTTTCTGCCCACAGAGGGGGGCGTTGGCTTGCACTTTGCTCATAGTTCTTACGACTTCACGCCATATAGTGTCGATGGTCCAGGAGAGGTGACTTATCATTTACCTCATCATGCCAGCCCTAGCCGGTCGTTTTATGAGGATTGGTTCTGTTGTATCAGGCCCAACATGCTTGCCTTTCGCAGGGGGCGATCAATATTTCTAGGGCCATATTACCCTTCAGGTTTGCGCGGAACTTTGGCTATGATCAATCGGTTCCGCCAAATGCTGAATTTCTACCGCAGCCATGACGCCCACCTTGTTGCTGCTAGTTGGTGGGATTATTTCTTCAGAGGAGAGCCATACCCAGAGCCAGGGGCCTTCTTCCAGACTAGGCCAGCATAGGCCATATCGACATGTATTATGCACGTTGGTGGTTCAACCACAACAATGTTTTTAGGTAGCCCATGCAGAAAGTGAAACAGTCTAAGGAAGCTCGATTAAAGAGGAGGGATTTGCCTCCTGTCACAATGGATAGCTCTTTTCTCCGCAGCCATTTCTCTCACTTGGCCAGTGCAGTTAGAGGCTTTTGCGCCTCATGGCAGGCTAAAAATGGCCCGCTTGCTGTTGACAGAGCTTAGTATAAGGGGGTAATGAAACCCTTGAGACCTCTAGCTTCTGCCCCATCAAAGAAAACTACAGCTTCAAAGAAAGATGCCCCGTAGACTTATTCATGGTGGGAGCACTTCCTATTTGATTGTGGCTATCCCTAGGGTGCTCCACAGATCACTCCGCTACATCCTGAGAGTTTTACCAATGAACTTTGTGGACAATGGTATAAGCACATAATGAATGCCATTGGATATGCTGGCCCCATAGAATGCCTCTCCTTAATTGAAAATGGCTCCACTTTACATGGCATTTGGGATGCCACAGAGAGGGCGAGCAAGGCCATTGGTATCAAATTTGAGCAACTGGTATTGCCACCTTTTTCCTCAGTTTTCGATGGTATGTAACCACCAAGTTCCTTCTTTCTAAAGCTTCATATTTTGTTATGAGTATCTGTGTAATTCTTTGCTTACATCCTTCTTCCTTTCTTTCCTGTAGTGAGTCTCGTGGCTGGTGATGTCACTTCAAAGGCTTCTAGGAAGAGAAAGGCTCTTGCTCCTTCAAAGAGACAGAGGGCCCCAAGAAATGAGACTCGTGCCACTAAGGCCTCTTGGCGACACGGTAGCCTTTCCTGCTTAGTTGTGAATTTTCTAGATGCAGCTTTGGCCTTGATGTATATAACTTATTCTTCCTTTCTTTTCTCTCTGTTAGACCCTCCAAGCTCAAGTTCTCCATATGTTGGACCCTCGCAAGGGGTGGACCCACCAGAAATTGGATTAATTGGTGACACTGGTGATCCCCGGGATTTGGATGCATTAAATGATGATTATAATTTTTTATCGGGGGATTCACCTACATTTTCATGTGAAGGAGGTCCAGAAGGTAGTTTATCCAACATTCCTTGCCTTCTCGATATTTTCCTTTTATTAGAGACCTTAACTTCTCGCCTGTGCCACCCTAAGGTTTAAATTAGAAGATGGAGAGGCCTCCAGAGCCTTAGCCAGCAACAGGCATGGATGGTGATCCACACCTCCTGGGTAAGTGCCTTCCTAGGCTTGCTTGCATATTTATTTTCTTCTATTTATTGGAGTATTTAATATCCTACCTGAGAGGGTGAAAATGACATATTTAAACTTGCTAAATTAAGAGAAAGGAAAACTAGAGATTTAGATCATGTTCGGTGCATTAAAGGTGAAGATCAAAGGTTTTTAACTAAGGATCTTGAGATTAAAGGGAGGTGGCATAGCTATTTTCAGAAGTTACTTAATGGAGATTCCGTCAAGGATTTATCTCTAGAAGGTACTCAAGAGTCCACAATATTTGATAAATATCAATATTTCAGACGTATTAAGATGTCAGAAATGGAGGATGCTTTAAGGAAAATGAAAGTGGGCAAGGCCTTAGGATTAGATGGCTTACCTATTGAAGTATGGAAAGGCCTAGGAGATATTGGTATTCAGTGGCTAACTAAATTTTTTAATAAAATTTTAAAGGAACGGAGAATGCCAGAAGTTTGGAGAAAAAGTGTTGTAGTTCCTTTCTATAAAAACAAAGGAGATATTCAAAGTTGTAATAATTATCGTGGAATTAAGCTTATGAGTCGTACTATGAAACTTTGGGAAAGAGTAATTGAAAAGCGCCTCCGATGTATGACTACTGTATCGGAAAATCAGTTTGGTTTTATGCCAAATAGATCTACTACAGAAGCTATTTTCTTACTACGGCAGCTAATGGAGAAGTATAGAGAGATAAGAAAAGATTTGTATATAGTTTTTCTTGATTTAGAGAAGGCGTACGATCGAGTACCGAGAGAATTGATTTGGTGGACATTAAGAAAGAAAGGAATCTCTCAAGGATATGTTGATTTGATTAAAGATATGTACGGCGGTGCTATTACTAGTGTTCGAACTATTGCTGGGGAGACTAGTGAATTTCCCGTTTCTATAGGTTTGCATCAAGGTTCTGCACTATGTCCGTATCTCTTTGCCTTAGTTATGGATGAAGTAACTAAACAATTGCATGAGGATATCCCTTGGTGTATGCTATTTGCAGACGATATTGTTTTAATTGATGAGAGTATTGATGCTCTAAATGCTAAGTTAGAGCGTTGGAGACTTGCCTTGGAGTCTAAAGGTTTTAAAATTAGTAGGAGTAAGTCAGAGTTTATGCACTGTAATTTTAGTAATGGGAGAGTGGTTCAGGAAGACATGGTTCTAATTGATGGACATAACATTTCGAAGAGTAGTAGCTTTCGATATTTAGGGTCTATCATACAAGAGAATGGGGAGATTTATGATGACGTTACGCATAGGATTAAGGCAGGTTGGTTAAGATGGAGAAGTGCATCAGGTGTCCTTTGTGATCGTCGTATGCCTGTGAAACTCAAAGGGAGGTTTTATAGAACGGCTGTGAGACCTGCTTTGTTATATGGTACCGAGTGTTGGGCAGTACGAAAGGAACACATCCACAAAATGGGTGTAGCAGAGATGAGGATGTTGAGATGGATGTGTGGCAAGACTAAGAAAGACAAGATTAGGAATGAGCGCATCCGTAAGGACTTAGGGATAGCTCCAATTGATAGCAAAATGAGAGAAAATAGACTCAGGTGGTTTGGACATGTGTTTCGTCGCCCTAACTCAGCGTCGGTTAAAAGATGTGATCAAATCTTAGTGGATGCTAGTAAAAGAGCTCGAGGAAGACCTAAAATGAGATGGTGCGATGTTATTAGGAAGGACATTAGTTCCTTGAGTTTAAATATGAATATTGCACTTGATAGAAATCTTTGGCGGAACAGGATTCATGTAGCCGACCCCAATTAATTGGGATAAGGCTCTGATGATGATGATGATGATGATGATTTAATATCCTACCCTTCCTCTCAGGCTCTGGTGGTGCGAACTCGACCGACTCCATGGCAGAGTTTAGAGCTCTTTTGAACCTTCAGATGGAGGACAATTTGCCAGAGTATTTGGACCCTTCCCATAGAGGGACAGTGGCTAGTTGTGTCGAATCCTTCTTAGCTGACATTCATGTCGGAGGAGGGCAGCAGCCACTTAAGGGAGTAACCTTAGGAGGTGACCCAGTCTTCGGGGCTAGCCGGTTACCCCTTTTGAGTAGCCTAGTGGGGGCTCAGGTTACTCCGATTATTGGTGGGTATTCTTGCTCCTGGCATATTCAATTATAACTTATTCTCATTACCTGTTTTTTTGGCTTGCTTGATGTTATCTTACTCTTTATAGGATCAGATCCTCCCACCACAAGATTTCCTGATGTCCCGAGGGAATTTGAGGAGGTGCCTTCTGCCAGAGAAGTAGACATGGAGGTCGGGGAGATAAATATAGAGGTAGACACGATCGCCTCTGCCTCAGGTGATATTGAGGAAGGTCCTCGCTCTTCAGGTGTTGTCCCCGAATCAGGAGGTAATCCTTCTTTCTTCCTTGCTTGTGCAAGATTTGAATGATAATTTTTCTTGTGCTAGCATCATTACTAGAGGGTAATTTTCTTGCCATTTTTTGGTTATCCTCTTACAGGAGTTGTTGAACCGGCCCCACCCATCGAGGGAGACATTTTTCAGCCTTCCTCAAAGATGGTTGTGCACTCCGTCATGCAAGTATATGGCTTCACAAACCCACCCTTGGATGGGGTGCCTAGAGAGGCTTCTCAACTTTTAATAGCGGCCGGGCTGGAAGATGTGAAGACCTCTTCCCCAATCATGCAATCAACATCTTCGGGCTTCCCTCAAAAGGAGTGTGCAGCGGCTCGAAAGGTAACCTTCCCGTCTTAACTTCTTAAATTATCAATTAACTTACGAAAGCAAAGTAATCCCTTCGTGGCATTTGCTTCCTTTCTTTTTAAGGAGTGACTGGCTTACAAGCCCAAGGGGAGAGGAGTCCATCTCAGGGAGAGCAGTCGACGGCCTCCTCTTCTTATGATAAAGGGGCGCTTAAAGTCTCAGGTAACCTCTTTCCTGCTTAATAAACCCCCTTTATTATTTCTGCATGACTGACTTGTACCACCTTTTTTAAGGTTCAACTGGCTTGACTGAGGCCGCTGCTTCTTCAATGCCAACCAACCCTGAGTATAGAGGTAACAATTTAGAGGCGGTGGCCACTTCCTCAGGTATAGAAAGAAAGTGCCTTTTTCCTCCTGGGGAGTTTTACACATTTTGTTGTTGTGGAAACTAAACTCATGCCTCGCAATTTCTTCATTTCTCCCCCTTTTTCTTTTACAACTTTACTAGAGATTACCCCATCAGAGAGAGTGGAGGTTGAGACTGCTTCAGCCCATACTGACGATTTCCTAGGGCATGGGATTGAGTGGCCAAACGGCCCTCAAGGCGCACCGCTTGCAGGAGGAGATTTAGTGTTCGAGGCTCTTGTTAGTGTTGTTCGGGCTACATTGTAATAGGAGACTCCTCCCTCTATTGAGGTTGTGCGAGATGCTCTTGCAAGGAACACTCTGGCCTATCACTTGATGGGCTACCACGGGAGCCTTGGATGATTGTAGTCGATGAGATTTGGGAAGTACACCGGCTTCACGAGTCCCCAGCATGGGAGGGCTATTGCTTAGAAATCCAACAACTTACGGAAGAGATTTCTGCCCTGTCTGGCGAGGTTGAGGAGTTAGACTTTCAGACTGAAGAAGTTCGGGCCCGTCGGGACTCCTTTGCAGTGGCATAAGCCGAAGACAGAAATCAGGCAGGTGCGCTTCAAGGGACAATGTAGTCCTTGCTGAACAGAACTGAGAAGTTGTTGGCCGCCGCGGAACTAAATGCCAAAGAAGAGCAGCAGGCACAAGCTAAGGAAGGTTCTCTCATGGAGCGGTGCTTGGGGGCTCAGGATGCCATTGCCACCAAGCAACGCCGAGTCGAGGACTTAATGAAGAGGAAGCCTCACCATTTATGAGCCTTTTTTTTGTACAATATCATTCTCTTTTCTTGTACTTCAGTATTCATTAGTTTGTGGTTACCTCGAGGGCTTGTCTCGAGCTCCAATTTTGTGGATGAATAATAGAAAGAATTAATGAGTTGATGGAATTGAAAAACTCTTTCTAATGCTTGAGCATTGCTTTTTATTGTAATACTTCAACTCTCTCTTTTTTCCCCTTCACTTTACTAGTCTTAGCGCCCTTTCGGGTTTTCCCTTTAGCTTTTTTCAGCGCCCCCTTTCGGGTTTTCGCGCTGAGGGGTTACCCATTTTTGCCTGAGACGTCCTTTTAGGTGTTCACCTCAACCGGGTTATGACCTTTTTATCTTTGAGCAGCCGGTAAACTAGCTTTCCAAGTTCGTCGGGGCACCTTTATTTTAAGCCCTATCCCCCCCTTTTTTTCCGGAGGTTAGGCGGTTAACCTTTTGTGAGCTTGAAGCTGAGGGTTGTATTATGCGGTCAAGTAACTTCGGGCTCATCCCCTGCAGACCTTTTGTGGTTTGAGAGCCGGGGATATGGATTTAGGATTTGGGGCTGACCACTCGCGGTCTGGAGCGAAACTTAAATTTTGAATTTGGGATTTAGGGTTGACCACTCGTGGTAATTTCGCTAAATTTTGGAACTTGGATTTAGGATTTGGCGCTGACCAACTGAGTGGTTTGGTAGTCAGAATGTAGGACTTAGGATTTAGGATTTGGGGTTGACCAACTGAATGGTTTACGAGCCGGCATTTAGGACTTAGGATTTAGGATTTGGGGCCGACCAACTGAGTGGTTTACGAGTCGGCATTTAGGACTTAGCATTTAGGATTTGCGGCTGACCAACTGAATGGTTTACGAGCTAGCATTTAGGACTTAGGATTTAGGATTTGGGGCTGACCAGCTGAGTAGTCTAGAACCGGAATTTAGGACTTTGGATTTAGGATTTGGGGCGGTGGGACAAGAACAAAGAATGTTAAACGTGGCCACACCAAGTTTTTTTTATTTCTCTTTTTTTTTCTTCCCTTTTTTTCTCTCTTTTTTTGCGTCACTAACCTTGGTACCTTTTCGAGTTTTCACCCGGCATGGTTCCCTTTTTTCTTTTAACCCTCACCGAGAAAGGAGATATCTAGCAACGATCGTTGCACGAACTCATGCTCAGGGGCATGATACAACTTTAAATGTTTTCCATTTAATGGAGGGAATGGGTTCTCTCCTTTATGGTCGATGACCATATATGTGTCTCCTTCATTGACCCTCGTGACGACATAAGGGCCGCGCCAATTCAGTTGTAATTTGCCACTGGACTTACCTGCCATGATTTCTTTTTCTTTGACCATGACAAGGTCACCTCTTTTAAATGCCCTTTATTTTACAAGCTTATCATAAGCTCGTGTCATTCGGGCTTGATATGCCTGGAGATGCTTGTAGACTTCCAACCTTTTACTTTCTAGGTTGGATAGTTCTTCCAACCTCCTTTCTATTTCATCTTGTTCCTGGGCTTGTAAGCTGGTATGCACGGCTATCCGGTAGGATGACATTTTAATTTCAATTCGCACCACGGCTTCTACCCTGTATACCAAAGAGAAGGGGGAGCACCCGGTGGGAGTCTTGTAGACTATTCGGTATGCCCAGAGAGCTTCATATATCTTCTTGCCCTAGTCTCTTTTGCGGCTACCTACTATTTTAGTTAGGAGCTTACACAGAGTTTTGTTGAAAGCTTCGGCCAATCCATTGGCTTGGGGATTGTATATCGTTGAAGTTCTCTAGTCGATGTGAAATTTTGTTGCCAACTGGTAGATGGTTCTATTCTTGAACGGAGTGCCGTTATCTGACATAATCCGACTAGGGGTGTCGAACCCGTATGTAATATAGTGTTTGACAAATTGGGAGACTGCCTCTCCTGTGACCTCTCGCAGAGGGATGGCTTCGGCCCATCTGGAGAAGTAATCTGTTGCGGCTAGGATGACCTTGTAGCCTTTGTGGATGATGGGAAGGGTCCCACAATGTCCATCCCGCATTCTGCAAAAGGGCCATGTAGGTGCCGTGGGATGTAATGAGTTTGGGGGTCTTTTTGGCACTGGGTCAAAGGCTTGGTACCGATGGCATGTGCAGACGTACCGATTACAGCCCGCATACATGGTGGGCTAATAGAAGCCTTTCAGCTTTATATTGGTTTTCATTTTATCCTTTGCTTAATGGGCGCCGCAGAGTCCTGAGTGGACCTCGCGCATAATTACTTTGACTTCTTTTGGCAAGAGACAGTGCAAGAGAACAAATTTATCTTTTTCATGGACAAGTCTATACAATTAATCTCCTATTAGCTGATATGACATTGACCTCAGCAGCTGAACCCTTTGAGCCTGATCTAGAGGGAGACAACCATTTTTATTTTGATAATTGGCTGGCGCCAATCTTTTTCCTCTTCCTCGGCGGGATCACCTTCTTCAATTGTGTTTGACCTCAGAAATTGTAGGGTCAGATTCTTCGTCTAAGACACTTGGCATAAGCTTTCTGTGCCTGACGGTTATGTCCAATTCTCCTTCGAGTGGAAGCTTTATGGTGGAAGCCAACTTGGCCAAGGCATCTGCCTGTGAATTTCTACTTCTGGGGACATGACCTATTTCGAATATGTAGAATTTCTCCTTAAACCTCATCACACTGGCATGGTAGGGAATTAACTCATGCTTACGGACATCATAGTCGCCTATGACTTGCCGTATGACAAGCTGCGAGTCTCCATAGACTTTAATGCATTTGATGCCCATTTCCAATGCTAATCGGAGCCTGACAATTAATGCTTCGTATTCTGCTTCATTGTTTGTTAGGGGCTTCATAAGTGTGCAGGAATTGTGTAGGATTCCTTCTTGAGGAGTCACAAAGACAATACCTGCCCCTGAAGTGAGGTTTGTAGTGTTGTCGGGTTTCTTGATTGTTCGGGAAGCGCCATCAAAGTAGAGCTTCCCGCATGGCATGTCAACTTTTCGTGGTGGAGCTTCCTGAATTTGATCTTCTGCTCCTGGCTGGGGCAAGAGGGTTTCTTCATCAGGGAGTCCAATGTCAAGTGGAGAATTTGTCGGGACTAGGTGTGCTGCCAGAAATTCCACCATTCCTTGTCCTTTGATTACTTTTTGTGGGATAAAGATTATGCCAAACTCCATGAGGATTAGTGCCTATTTTCCCAGTCTTCTTGATAATACGGGCTGTTTGAGGAGGAACTTGAGTGGGTCATATTTTGAGATTAGCTTCACCCGATGGGATAGGAGATAATGCCTTAATTTCTTTACGACGAATACCAGCGCTAAGCATACTTTCTCCATTAGGGAATAGTGGTGTTCAGGGCTAACCAGCTTCTTACTGAGGTAGTATAGCGGCTGTTTTTTGCCCTCTTCATTTATTTGTGCCAGCAGGGCTCCCAAAGAAGTGTCCATTGTAGCAATGTAGACTATTAGGGGTTTCCTTTGACCAGTGCTCCCAACACCGGGGGAGTAAGGAGATACTCTTTAATTTGTTCGAATGCATTTTGGCACTTCTGGTCCCATATGAATGGCGCGCCCTTTTTCATCAATTTCCCAAAAGGTGCGCATCTCCCTGAGAGATTGGATATAAAGCACCTGATGTAGGCTAGCCTCTCCTGGAGAGACCTTAATCCAGTTATATTTCTGGGAGGCGGCAACTCCCGAATTGTCTTGATTTTATCAGGGTCTATTTCTATTCCCCGGTATCTGACAATGAAACCGAGAAACTTGCCACTGAAACACCAAAAGCGCACTTCATGGGGTTCAGTTTGAGTTGAAATTGACGGAGCCTTTCAAAAATCCGACACAGGTCGGCCAGGTGATTTTTTCACCTTTGGGTTTTGATCATAGTTGTCAAGGCGACCCAAGGCGTTCACAGGGTCTCTAAGCGCTTAGGCGAGGCGACACTTCTGCCACTAATTAAAAAAATCTAAAATATATATCCTCCAATATATAAATCAAGAATAAAACATGTGAAAAATATAAAAAATAAATTACACGAAAAAATTATCGTAATTAAATTATGTGACAATTATAGAAAATTAAATTGTATCCAATGTTATCAGAACCGAACCGGTGCCTGAACCGACCAATGAGTTGGTTCGGTTCGAATCGGTTGGACCGTTCAATCGAATCGGTTTGAATCGTGACGTCATCATAATAATGATACATGGTCTGACCCGATTCTATAACCCAAAACAATAAGAAATAAGATATAATGATCAAAATGAATAAACATACATGTATAATTATTATTAGTCATGATTATGTAACTATATAAGTAAAAAAATAACAATAACATGGTTAAATAAACTGACCTTAAAATTTTATAATATTTCATTGGTCTTCACTCTTCACAATTGACATCTATACTCCTTTAAACATTTAAACTTCAAATATATCTAAAATAAAATGATAAATAACACCAAATCAGTAATAATAAGATAATTTTGTTCACACATAAATAAGTTAACAACAAATCAGTAATTGCCTTGAAATGATAAATAACAACAAATCAATAATAATTATAACATGTGCTCCACCAAAGGGTTGACATCAAATTGCCTTGAATCCTGGACTGCATGCTCTCCTGTCACCAACGATGCTCTCCTGAGACTCTAGAAGCTCCCCTGAGACTGCATGTGTTCACTTAAAGGGTTGACATATGCTTTGCCCTGAACCCTGGTCATGCATGCTCCCCTAGGACATTAAATGCTTTTCTGGGACTGTGGATGGTCCCCGGAGACTGCATGTCCTCTCCCAAATGGTTGACATCAAATTGCCTTGAACGCGGACTGCATGCTCCCCTGGCACCAAGGATGTTCTTCTGAGGCTGTGGATGCTCCCCTGAGACTGCATGTGTTCCCTTAAAGGGTTGACATATGCTTTGTCCTGAACCCTGATCATGCATGCTCCCCTAAGTCATCAAATGCTTTCTTGGGGCCGTGGATGCTCGCGGAGACTGCATGTGCTCCCCCAAATGGTTGACATCAAATTGTCTTGAACCCGGACTACATGCTCCCCTTGCACCAAGGATGCTCTTCTGAGGCTGTGGATGCTCCCCTGAGACTGCATGTGTTCCCCTAAAGGGTTGACATATGTTTTGCCCTGAACCCTGGTTATGCATGTTCCCCTGAGACATCAAATGCTCTCCTGAGGCCGTGGATGCTCGTCGGAGACTGCATGTGCTTCGTCAAAGGGTTGACATCAAATTGCCTTGAACCCTTGACTGCATGCTCCCCTTTCACCAAGGATGCTCTCCTGAGGCCGTGGATGCTCCCCTGAGACTGCATAACTAGGTCGGATCCGGTTCGGACGGGTCACAGTTGGCCCGCCTTGGTGCTTAGGCGCCTAGCCCGCCTTGGCGACCGCCTAGCTCGTCTTTTCCACTGTCAACAAGGCGCCGAACCACCTAGCCATTTCAAAGGCGCCTGGGCGCCTAGGCGTTCGCCTTGACAACTATGGTTTTGATGACCAGGTCATCAACATAGCACTCGACCAAGTCGTGGAGCATTTCATCAAAAATTTTGGTCATTTCCCTTTGGTATGTGGCGCCAACGTTTTTCAAGCCGAAAGACATCCTTTTGTAATTGAAGATCCCTTTGGGGGATCGGAAGGCCGTATGCTCCTTGTCTTTGATGGTCATACGGATCTGGTTATAACCTAAAGATCCATCCATGAAAGATAAAACTTCATGCTCGGTGGTCATGCCGACCATGGTTTCAGTGATTGGGACAAGAAAGTCGTCCTTCGGGCATGCTTTATTTAAGTCCCTGTAGTCGATGCAAACTCGGATTTGGCCATTTTTCTTTTTGACGGGGACTATGTTGGCGAGTCCGATTAGATAAATGCAGGGCTCTATAAAGTCCACTTCTAAGAGCTTGTCAACTTCGATATTCACTTTGAGCTTGAGCTCATGGCGCATACGCCTCTGGGCTTGTTTAACGGGTTTGGCTGTATTGCCAATTCATGCTCTGCCACAGAGGGCTCCAACCCAACCATTTCTTTATAGGTCTAGGCAAAGGAATCTTTATACTCTAATAGGAGTTGTTTATATGCTTGCCTTTCTTTCTCATTGAGGAGGGCATTGAGGAAAATTGGTTGGGGCTCATCAGCATCTCCGAGGTTGAGCTCGACATATTCGTCTACAGTCGCTTGCCCGCCATCTTCAAGTTCTCGCGAAGCTGGCTGCAGATCAATAAAATTCTCGTCGTCGTCAGATGTGGCGACGTGTGTTGAGTACGCAATAGGATCTAGAGGGGGGCGGTGAATAGATCCTTTTAGAAATAATACCCAATTTAAAACTAATCCGATCACTCAAAGGAATGCGGAGTAATGGAACACTGAGGTTCCCTGAGGATATGACAAACCGGACAGAAATGATGCTCTATTCAAAGCGCACAACGTATTTAACAAGAACATTTAGAAATACTTGAGTGAAACTTGGCTTCATTAGGTATCAGATTAAACATGTTTAAGAGCTAACTGGCTTGTGGAAACAAGTTGAAATATCAACAGACAGAAAGATCAGTTGCACCTTTGAGCAGTGATCTATCGAACACGTGGATGTATGTGAGCAATGTGTGTAGCAGTGTGATTCACTTAGTGTGTAATAACGTCAGCTCAAACCTGTTGTTGAACCCTAAAATTTCTTCTTTTTGAAGGGAAAAAAAGAAAACAATGGGCATGCTCCCTCCGCCCAGCCCCTCTATCTCAAAGCACCCAGGAGGCCGGAGGGAACGAAGGAGTCCCTCCGCCCTACACAGGCCGGAGGAGTCCCTCCTCTGCCCTGTGCGCAGGCCGGAGGGAGGGGTTCTCCCCGTTGGGTCCGCAGCTCATCAAAAAAAAAAAAGAGAGAAAACTGAAAATTGAAGAGGAAGAGATTGGGAGGAGGAGAAGACCAAGGGGCTTACCTCTTCGGATTCCACCGGAGGAGGGCCATGAAGACGCCTTCGCCCATTCTCCCAACCCCTATAAAAGAGAGCCTAGAGCTCCAAGAAAGAGGACACGAAGAAAGAACACGGGAAGCAAGAGGAAGGAGACTGGAGAGAACTCATGAGGAAGACTTGGTGAGCTTGTAAGAGGCATAAAAGTGAGGAAGAAAAAGAAGAAGAGCTTGAGAAGCTTGCGTAAAAGAACCCCTTGGAGCTTCTTTCAAGCCTTTTGTTGTTGAAAAAACCCCACAAAGGGGATATATTGTATGCACGTCCCTATGATTAGGGATATTACCTTTGTGGTGAAGGAAGGTTGCTGAAATGATAGAGAAATCAAGTGAATTTCAGAAGTAGCATAAAGTCACGAAGAAACTTCAAAAATTGCAGAAATACCCCTGAAGGGCAAAAATTGCAGAAATACCCCCGGTGGCGGGAAAATTGTAGAAATATCCTCGGTGGCGGGAAAATTGTAGAAATATTCCCGATGGTGAGAAAATTATAGAAATACCCCAGTGGTCAGAAAATTATAGAAATACCCCCTGGTTGTGGAAAATTACTAAAATACCCTCAATGGTGGGAAAATGCAAAAAGACCCTCAAATATCAAAAAATTACGGAAATATCATAGTTGTGGGAAAGTTGCGTGGAAGTCATTATTCAGACTAGAAACTGCACAAGTTCACGGTTTATCTCAAAATCACCAAAGAATGTTCTTGTTCCGGTTGGCACCGTTTGCACTACTCGGCAGAGCGGGATCACACCCCTTCCCTGAAGCTGTGTGCGCTCTCCTAAGTTTGGCTTATGGCTAACCATCCAAGTCTATGTATCTTTTTCATGGCCAAGGGCTATCATGTCCGGAAACTCAGAAATTGATGAAATTGCAAATAAATTCTGAAAGGTCAAGAAAATTCATACTCGGAATGGCCAAGAAGTCGAATGACGGGGTTATCTCCGAAAAGTCATGAAATGAAGTCGAGGAGTACCCAAGAAGTCAAATGACGGGGTTATTTCCGAGAAGTCAAGAAATCAAGATGAGAAATACCCAAGAAGTCAAATGACAGGGTTATTTCCGAGAAGTCAAGAAATGAAGACGAGGAATGTCCATGAAGTCAAATGACGGGACTATTTCTAAGAAGTAAAGAAAGGAAGTCAGGAGCGCCTAGGAAGTCAAACGACGGGGCGATCTCCGAAAAGTCAAGGAATCGCAGGAATGCCCAAGAAGTCAAATGACGGGGTTATTTATGAGAAGTTAAGAAGTGACGGGGCTATCTCCGAAAAGTCAAGAAATGTCAAATATATGCCGAAAATGCAGAATAACAAGAATGTCTAGGAAGTCAAGACATGACGGGGCTATCTTTGAGAAATCAAGAAATGTCAAATATATGCCGAAAAGTTAGAATGACAAGAATGCTCAGGAAGTCGAGAAGTGACGGGGCTATATCCGAAAAGTCAATTCCCATGAAGTCAAGAAGTGACGGGACTATCTCCAAGAAAGTAAGAAATTACAAGACCATCCCAAAGTTTGGGAAAACTGCAAAAATACCCTAATGGAGGGAAAATTATAAATATACCTGTCTCAGGCGAGAATGTCCTTTATGGACACCAAGCCAACTTAAGGGTCCGATCACGATAAAAAATGAGTGATTATAACCACGAAGCAATTTCGACGGATCGACAATGATCATCTTGGCGATCCAACGGTTCTCGTGATGGAATTCAAGCTCAACCGTCCGATCAGGGGACAAAAGTAAATTCAATGACCCGATCAGGATGAAAGCAAATTCAAAGATCTAAATGTTGATTGAAGCAAATTCAAAGGCTCTGGTTGCAAACGGATGTGATCCTGAAAACCCGATTGCACTGTCGGGACCATATGCAAAGGTCTTGAAAGATCGATTGTAATTTAAATTATATGTGTTCAAGAAATGAAGTCTTCAAATTCCTTTGCAAGAGTACGTACTCGTAATGGGCGATCGTCAAGATCATTTGTGTCACACGTATGGAGGCAAAATACGTTCTTCGACAGTTAATCAAAGGTATTCGGACTTATCCGATGTAAATTAACACCGATTCCGGTCGGTGGGGAAAAGTCCAATACATGAACCCTAAATCGTCTGATAAACCCAAAAGCGCGGAATTAACAAATATGTCAAAATATTCACATATTAATCCAACAAAGTGGATATCCGAAAATTCCGCGTGTAAACACCTGTGAATGGGGATAGGAGAGAAGGATCAATCGCACAAATCTCCGCCAACTGCATAGAGGATTTTTAAAGTGGTTCAGTCTGTAAACCTGCAGACCTACGTCCACCCCTCACCAAACCCAGTGAGGCTTGACCATGCTGCAAATGCAGCAACGGGGACAAGCCCCCTACAATCGCTGATACACAGCTTAACATGAGGACGCCGTCCTCACGAGGACACAGTCCTCACGCTGCTACACGCAGCACCACACGGGGACAACGCACCCCCCCCCCCCCCCCCCCCAACACACACACACACACACAGTGCTATACCCAGCAGCACACGGGGACGAACCCCACACACGCTGATACACAGCTTAACGGGGATGAACCCCACACACGCTGCAGAACTGCAGCACTACACGGGGACAAGCCCCAAAAGAAAGACAAAACAAAAACAAAAACCCGCTGCAAAGACGCAGCAAAACACGGGGACAAACCCCCCAACAGACACATACGGCTGCACTGCGGCCAAAAACCACACCGGTCTCTAAAACTGAGCACCAGACAACACTGCTGTCAATACAGCACAACACACTGAAAAACAGATATGGAGTTTTCAAAAGAAAAATACAAAACAAAATGAGATAAACCAAATGTAACTTCAGAACAAAGTCTTGAAGTTGTTATGGCAGATCTGAAATCAGATCTGAAGAATGCTCTTTAGGCTCAAGGCTCTCTTCTTCTTTTTAGCACTGGACTGGGTCGGGCCAGTTGCTGGGCTGCTCCTCTTTCTTCTTTTCTTTCTCTCAGATTTTCTTCTACAAAGCTCAGGAAGACTCTACTCTTTTTCCGGGTCAATTCTTCTCCAGGGCAGCAGCGGATGTTCTTCAGGCAATGGGTCCATATTTATAGAGGGAAGAATGAAGGCTTCCCCTTTTCCAGATCTGCATGCTGATAGGTCCAACATAAAATAAGGTTCTTTGTCCTAGAACCTTTTCAGGTCTGTCCTCTGATTGGACCATGGCAAAAAGATCATCTTTGTCCCATGCATTTTCCAGATCTACTGGTCTGTCAAGATCTGTGGCAGAAGTAATCTGATTTGTCCAATGTGCAAAGGAAGGCTTCTTGTCTTGGGAACTTTTCAGATCTGTCTTCTCATTTAAAAATACTCCTAAGACCTTCTAGAGGTCAAAGGACGAATCCCAGAATCAGAAGTGTTGACTTTGAGCTGGCAGTCACATGACTGCTTAAGTTCTCACGTGCCTTGGTGATTTGCTGGCAGATTGCACGAGTTGCAGAAAGAAGGAAATATCAGTCGACTGATATCCCAAATCAGTCGACTGACTTTCCCATAGGTCGACTGAATTCTTGCTTTTTCAGTCGACCCAACTTGGGAAGGTCGACTGACTTTTGCTGGTTTGTCGCTACTGGCTTCTGCTACTCTATTGCTGCTTGTTGTTGCTATTGTTGCACAGCTGCTGCTGCTACTTATGCTGCTATTGCTGTTAGTGCTGGCCTTGCTGAAGCTTGTTGCCATTGCTGCATGCTGTTGCTTCCATTGTTGCTAGCAGTTGCTTGTTGTTGATGTTGTTGGCTTAGCTGCTGATGGCTGCTACTGCTGATGCTGTTGTTGTTGCACATGTTGCTACTGCTACTGCTGATGTTGTTCGCTAGCTGTAGCTTGTTGCTGGCTGCTTCTATTGTTTGCTGGCCTAGCTGAAGTAGCTGGCTGCTGCTGATGCAAGTTGTTGCTACTGCTTGTGCTTATGCTGATGCAGCTGATGTTGTTGCTAGCTGATGTTTGCAAGCTGCTGCTGTTGTTAGCCTTGCTGAGGCTTGCAAGCTGCTGAGCTTCAGTTGACCGTGGTCTGAGGGTCGTAGTCTCAGCTGCACCGAGGCAATTCATCGAACACTTGGTGAGCATCAGCACACGAGCATGAACTTCAGGTGATAAGTTGACTTGAGGCTTGCTGGGTCGACTCAATGTGTCAGCACATGAGCTTCAACATACGAACATTTGGCACACGATCAGCTGAGCACACGGGCAGTCCTGAAGAAATATCAATCGACTAACTTCTCTTAGGTCGACTGATTTTCCCAAATTCAGCCAACGGATTTTTCTAAGGTCGACTGATTTTTGTTCTCTTTTGACAATTTTTCCTCAACGCAACCCATCTTCATTGCATCAGCTCAAGATGCTAATCAACTTCTTTGAAGACACTTTTCAGCCCAAGAGAGGTCCTCCTGCAAGTTGGCTTCTTCTTGCTGAAAGTCTTGAATGTCTGTCGACCTGAGGGTGCAAAGGTCGACTGATTTTGAAATATCTATTGACCAGAACTTCATATCGGTCGATCGAAATCTGATGTCGGTCGACTGATTTTGTATGCAGTCGACTGAATTTTCCTTTCTTTTGTCAACTTCAATTTTTCATTTGTCCGCTTAAAAAGAACGCATTTGCTCGCATCATGAGGGGAATGACAGTCATTCAAAATGTTATACCAATTTCATGGCAGCATAAAAAACATTATCATACACATGGGAGCGTAGTTGAATCATTTGCAATAGCACAATAATGAATCATAGTTGTACATCATCAAAACCACACATGAGCCATACTTGCACAACAACGTGAACATCATAATATTCCAAATTGTTGACAAAGGACGACTGAAGGTGCTTGTCCTAGTCTTTAGGTGACACTTCTTTTTGGTGTTCATTTGTGGAGTCACTGGGTTCCTCGTCAGAGTCTGACTTACTAGAGGAGGGTGACAACCCTATGATATTGACAGAATAGTAGGCTGTAAAAGTCTACTTCCCGGCTATGGGCAAGCCCTGTCGCATCTCTTTTAGATGGAGGAAGCTGTCCCGGGAGTGCTTCCTTTGCCACAAACTTAAGCAGTACAGGCGCGGTGTGAGACACGGAAAAACCTAATCTTCGTTTTATCGTAGATAAAATGTAGATTTTGTTCTTTTTGAAAAGAAACATCCCCCCCATCAGAGTAGAGGGTGATTCCGTGTGTGCGCATCGTATCAGACGATTTGGGTTCGGGTGCTGGACCTCTCCCCACTGACCGGAGTCAATGTTGATTTACATTGGTTTAACGTCCGAACACCTTTGTTTGATTGTCAAAGAAGTTCCAAAGTCTTCTATAAAGGTTCTGATGTTAAAGGCATTCTCGCTCGGGGAGCTCTCCATTCATTCACCACCAACACATTGAATAGGTTCGGGTTAAGTCTGGGCGGAACCCCTAGGATTTCGGAATAGGGATGCAAGCATGCAAGAGCCATAGGCATTTTTGAAGTAGATGAAGATTTTCTGGACCACGAGGGTATTTTGGTAATTTTCCAGGCCAGGGGTATCTCTGAGATTTCTGGGTTGAAGTGGAAGTAGGATCGGGTTCCTGACTCCCCCAGGCATTGAGGCCTTTTCTGGAGGGTTTTAAGGGCTCTGAGGCCATTTCTGAGCCAAAAGGGTACAACGGTAATTTTACCACACCCTGTGCAGACCTAGATTGAGGTGGCACCCCGAGTGTCGGACTGAGCTGACAACACTTCCGGACTGAAAGAAAGTAAAGGACTTCATAGAAGACTCATTTGTGTTAAGATCGCCAAAGGAGGGGCATATACATAATTTCCACAAGTCGAGGGGTTTTCTTATAATTTTCCCGATCGACGTACAAAGACATTCTGTGGAGTACATTGGATATTTTTATGACCCAACTGGATACAAGGGTTGTCGGCGAGTTGTCGACTGTACAAAAGTCCGCGTTGGAGCGGGAGATAGGGGCGTAGCCCCAATTACAAAAGTTGCAGGGTATAACTGTAAATTACAGGACTTTGGTCTTTTACGGCCTCGGGGAGGACATTTTTGTAATTCCGCCATTATAAGGACAGAACTACGTGACTTAGTCATCCCGGGACGTAAAGACTTACAAACATGGCCCGCCGAGGGGCAAATTACAACCACGGCCCACTGAGGGGTATAAGTGTAAATATACCCCATAGGGGCATAAATACAAGACCCGGGGACTTACCCCACGCGGGCCGAAACAAACGAACAAAACTGCAAGTGTTGGATGCTCCGAGTGTGCTTGTACGTAGTTGCTTGATGCCGATCCCCTCCACTTGGACCCATGGGGTCTATTTATAGAAGGTGGAAGGGCCCAGAGGGGTCAAATGAGTGAATTTGCTCCGATTTTGTCAAGGTGGGGTGGCAAAAAGTCATTTTGACCCCTCTGGCCACCAAAAGGGGCTAAATGACCCCGCTGAGGGGGTTAAAAAAATCTTTTTTTTTAATTTGTTTTTTTTGGAAGCTCGGACCCCGGAGGGTGGGCGGACCCCGCCGGGGTCCCGTGCGCCCCCGGGGGGTCGCGTGACCTCGCAGGGGGCCAGCAGGGTCGCGCCCCAATTGGGGTGCGCGCGCGCGACCCCCTCCTCCTCCGTGCTTCGAACCCCGAGGGGTCATTTGACCTTCTCGGAGGTTGTTTGACCCCTCTGGACGCCGTTTCACCCTCTTTTTGTCATCATGGGTTGGAGGAGAGCTGTGGCGGAATTATATATCTCGTGGAGACCGCTCCTTCGCCGTGTGGCAGCGTCGCGCTCGTGGAAGGAGCATTGTTTGTTTGTCTGGCCGTTCGTCGCCGCATAGGGAGGAACCTTTGCACCCGTCTGTGCCGTGTGATACACTTGCTCGGCTACTCTGACCGGTATACGCATGAATCTTCCTCACTAATCTTCTTGCTGCGACGTCGACCATAATATTGTCGGGTCGAGAGACCCTGAATTACGAAGATACTCCGTAGTCTGACGGTGTCGACGATACATCGTGCTTCTCGTCGAACGTTGCATAGCAACAATTCCTTAAATTAATTTAAGATAATTTTCGGGTGCAACAAATGCCCCCCACGGGACGTCCGTCACGGCCGGAGGCGGGGGCGGATGGCCCGTGCCCTTTGAAGGGATTTAACAATGTCGGCGTAGCCGTTGCATTCTTTAGACTGCATTGAATGATTGTCTTGCTGTCCAAAAATATTTTAGCCTGACGCTTCTCCGTTTTTTTATTCTTCCTCTTTGTGCTTTCGGCCATGGCTCGCAGTAGTGGGAGTGGGAGTCGGTCGAGGAGGTCCAGTGCTAGGGGCGTCGACGATTGTCGGGTTGAGCGCACCGACCGGCGGATGCTGCCTTTCCCTTCTCGTACCATTGATGATGGCAATGTCAGTAGCTAGACCTTGGCTATTCGTGGGTCGCTGAGGGCCCAACAGAGAGTGCTGGAGCAGCTGAAGGTCTTGTGGACGTGTCTCGGATCGCGAGACAAGGCGGTCTTTACACATATGACCCCACTGGGGGCTACTCGCGTCACTATCCCCTGGACCGCCACCTCTACAGTTTTCTCCAGGATTTTGCTCCTGTCGGCATGGGGGCTGACGATCCGACACTTCCAGAGGAGAGACGTCGCCTCGAGCGAGCGATACTAGCGGGGAGAGATGGCATGCAGGGGTTGTGCTCCCTGACATATCCGAGTTACCCGGAGGGCTTTACTCGGCAACGGCAGTATCCAGATAGGCAGAGTCTGGGCTCTTTTCAGCGACATGAGAGTCTCACCATCCGGGTTACACCGATGTCTCCAGCGGCTTGGCATTTGCATGGGCAACACAAAGCCCTGAACCAGGTTATAGATGGTCTCTTCTTGGCACCCACCGGAGCTAGCTTTGCACAAGAGTACACTCATGACTGTATGTTGGAGAGGATCTTGACTTTGAAGACTCCCAGCTGGTATGGGAAGTGGTCTGTCATTCCTTCTCACAGCTATCACCGGGGCGCGACAGAGTGGCTCTGGGGCATTCTGTTGGTCTATCGGTCTTTGTTGGATAGGGTAGGGATCCGCCATGCAGTGACCGCCGCCATGTACTCCTATCCTTGTCACACTGGCCTGCTACAGGCTATGGTAGAGAGATTTAACCGCCGGTGGAACACTTTTGTCACAGCTGGCGGGCAGACTTCCCTGGACCTTTGGGCTTTCTAGAGGGTTTCTGGTCTTCCGATTTGCAGGAGGCCTTACGAGAAGCTATCGCCGGATGACTTGCACCTCAGCTCTATTGACGGGGCAGGACACTATACTCTGCCCTATTGCTTCAGGTTTTTGATGAAGACCTGGAGGGACTTAGCCCGAGTAGGCACAGATTGGCCCCCATGTACACCGCGAGTGACACTAAATGCCTGGGTGAGCCACTTCTACAGCGGCCCTTACTATTTCCATGAGGAGTTTGCACAGTCCGGCACCACCTGGGATGAGTGCCGAGAGGTCAGAGTAGATGTTCCTCCTCATTCCCGCCACCTGCCTGCACCGATACAAGGATGCAATTCGCGGGGGCTGCGTCCTTTTACTTATCTGGCAGCTTATCTGGCATACTGGCTTTCCAGTTTTGTAGTTCCTCATGGAGAGGAGGGAGTCCTGCGGGTGGAGGTGATCTATCCAGCCTGCATGCTTGCCTGTGGACAGAGACTCGCCATCGCACCAGCAGCCTTGGCGAATATTTTTCATTCGCTTGGGACTTTGTCTTCCCACTCATTGCCGCGGGAGAAAGGCATATTGCTGCCCACTCATTATTTGAGTGCTTGGGCAGGGCTATTATTTTCAGAGTTGTCCAGGAGGACTCCGGTTGAGAATCCAGCAGCACCGTTGATTTTCTGGTTTGCCGGGCAGCCATCCCAGGATCCAGTTGCATAGCTAGTAGGGGCCAGGCGGGCCTTATCTTTTGTTCCGGTGAAGAGGGGAGAGGGCATAGCCCTTGACTACTTCTCCTACCTTCACCGCCCTTTTGCCAGGCAGGAGGGAGACGCTGTCGTCAGCCGGGTTTCCACCCATGCTTTACCCTCCCCGCAGGGCTTAGCATAGTGGGTCGTTAGCATCCGACCCAGTGTTCTTGTATATCGACGCTCTAGCACGGCGATACTTGAGCCTTAGTACCCACACCGGTTCGCCAGGAACTTTGGGTATGATCAGGCTATCCCCTCCAGTGGAGAGTTTTCTTTGCCCCTCCGGCTATACAGGCACAGGGACATACACTTGGTCGCGGCAGCTTGGCAGGACTTCCTTTGCCACGAGGCAGGGCCGGGGTACCCGGTCCCAGAGCAGGAACGCAGAGGCTACTTTGACATTCATTATGCTCGCTGGTGGTTCAAAGCCAGCAACGTCTTCCGAGAGCGCCGGGATGCCATTCGTACAGCTGAGGAGCAGCGTTTGGAGAGAGAGGATCTGCCTCCTTTGTGCGTCAACCCAGCTTTCCTCAGATCCCATTTTTCAGGGATTGCCCGAGTCGTGACTGACATTGAAGAGCGGTGGCGAGCAAAAGGCTGGACACCCACTGTTGACAGGAGCCAATATAATGGGGCTTTGAAGCCCTTGAAAAGCAGGACAACATCAGCTCTCGGAGTTCCTTCTTCCTCCACCTCAGGCGTAGCCTCAGGCCCCTCAAAGGCCTATTCTTGGTGGGAGGATTTGCAGGCATCTTGCGGGGTGAGGAGAAAGTTCCAGTTGTCCCAGCCGATACCTGACGGAGCGCTTGGAGGCAGTGCCTTTGCTGAGTGGAGGGCCCATGTGATCAATGCCGTGGGCTGTGCAGGTCCCCTGGAGTACCTTTCTGACCTCGAGTTGGCGACGACTCCACTTGCCATTTACGATGTTGTAAAGGCAGTTGCACGCGCTCTCTGAGTGAAGCCGGAGCAGATAGTGTTAAAGCCGGTAGAGCCCATAGTGGCTACAGGTAATCCTGTCCTCACTGACTTTAATATACACATGTGTCTTTATATTCTGGGACATGCATTTATATATTCCCGTGACACTTGCAGGTGGGGCTGTTATGGTAGCCGGTGCCGTACCACTGAGGGATCCTCCTGATGCTGAGATTGGGGGGGATTCTGCTGCCACCAAGAGACCCCGGACCGAGGTTCCTGAGGACGGGGATGTGAGGTCAGCATCCCGTCCTCGGCTTGAAGTTGAAACCCCTGCAGTTGAGGCTGTGTCCAGTAAGTAGCTCCCCCAGATACTGGTCATTTCTGAGCATATATATAGTGTTATAAACACATGCTTGCTTCATTAAATGCAGCTCCCCCGGAAGCTAGGGCTGATATGAGCTTCTCTCCTCCTCAAGCGGGAGATGACATGCCGCTGGATGAGTCCGTGCCAGACATTACTTTCAGCTTCAAAGAGTTGATGTCTCCCTCAGACGATTATATGCCGGTGACGGCTAACTCTCCCTCGCCTCTTACAGCAGGGACCACAGGAGGTCAAGCTCCAGGTAGCATGCTCAGCCTTGTTTTCTCCATTGATACATGAAGATTTGAACAGTAATAACCCCTTAGTGTTTTATTGGCTGTGCAGGGGTCCCTGGGGTTATTCCACCTGGTCCGTCAGCAGGAGATAATGTCGGCTCTTCCTCCGGGGCCGGATCCGCTTCT
This sequence comes from Amorphophallus konjac, assembly GCA_022559845.1. Lineage (NCBI taxonomy): Eukaryota > Viridiplantae > Streptophyta > Magnoliopsida > Alismatales > Araceae > Amorphophallus > Amorphophallus konjac. The sequence goes on from CM040121.1 coordinate 109,207,875, forward strand.
GGGAGTGGATCCACTACTAAGAGTGAGAGTTCCGCGGCCACAGACTCTCTCCCTAACGGGAGCTCGAGCCCTACTTCCAGCACTACGACCACCAGTTCTTCATCCAGTGAGAGTGAATCTCGAGAAGAAGGAGAATTAAAAGATACCGGAGGTGAATGTAGCGACATACATTCCGTTTGGTTGAGTCCTTCTTATAAAGACTTGCTTGACTCATATGATTGTTTGTCCCACAGGAGTGGACTTAGCCAGATCCATGCAGGAGTTCTCACAACTTATGGAATCTGGCTCATTTGTGGACCTTCTGACAGGTGGCAGTGTCTCGACAGGCACAAAGGCCATGGAGGTGGCAGGTGTTGACGCCACAGCACCGGGAGATCCTACGCCAGTGAGCTCCTCCGATGTTGATATCGGTGAGGACGGGATAGCTGAGGGCGGCATAGCTGATCCTTCCGGTAAGAGATGTTAGAGGCTAATGATAGACCGCTTTGCCATTTTGCAACTGTTTTTGCTAAGCTGATCAATGCATCTGCTACATGGGCAGTAACAGGCCCGGCCGCTGAAGAAAGCAGATCCCACCCTGATGAGATTACTCCGGCAAGGGAAGCTTCTCAGGGCGCACCAGAGGGCCCGCAGACTCCAGGGGAGAGTGCCTCACCAGTAGACACCCCTGCTGTAGGTACTGCTCGCTTCTGACAACGAACACACCGAATGTTGTATGCTTTATTTGTGGCACTGACCCCTCTCCTGGTTTTGCCGTGTAGCCTCCCTTTCTACGGAGCCGATGGCTAAGGTCTCTCCGCGAGAGGAGGTTCAGGAGGCAGGGTTGACTTCTGAGACTGAGCAATCTTGCTCCAAAAGGGCTCCTGATACAGAGTCTGCCCTTCCTAGCATAGCTAAAGAAGGGGCTGCTATTGAGACAGGTACGCAGCTGTTCTCTGGACTTTGACATCCTGTGTGTGCAGCTTTATAAATAAGCACTTACATGCTATTGCTTAAACTACAACGGATGGGGACACAAACGTCCTGCTTGGTGGACCAAGCTCAGCTTCTGTCGCTGGTTCTTCCCCAGCTGTTGAGAAAGGGCAGGAGTCTGCGGCAGCATCTGGTATATAACCATGTTGTGCCTTTTTATGGTCATTCGTGCATGTCCATTTGGCTGTGAACAAGCACTCATCCCACCTCCTTCCTTCTTTGCAGCTTCTGAGGAGGGAGCCCCAGAGTACCAGTAGGCTTCCCAGCTCTTGGAGTTGAGTGGCCCGACGCCCCTGCACTTGGGACGGCGTTGCATGCTGCTATGGCTGACCAGCTCCTGCAGGGTCTTGATCAGTTGATCCAGGCTGATCCATTGCCGACCGTGGAGACTTTGAGGGCCGACCTGGAAGTGTTTACCAGGAGCTACCATGGGTTGAGTCTTCCCCGGGATGCATGGGCCACGAAGCTGGAAGGCTTGTGGAGTGAGTTTGCCCGCCTCCATCTTGCACAGGAGCGAAGACAGAAGACCCAGCAGCAGATCCAGCGAGAGGAGGAGGAGCTACGTGGACTTCGAGCAGCCCAGGCGGAGACTGACCTCCACCTTGCGAGTGTCGAGGGGCGTAGCCGGAGGACCTCTCTCCGAGTGGAGGAGCTACAGGGAGAGCTTCAGGAGGCTGCCGATGAGCATCGTGTTGTCCAGGCAGAGGTGGAGACCTGCCGTCGCCGATCTGATGAGCTTCGGGAGGAGATCTTCCAGAGGGAGACTCGCCTTGCAGAGTTGCGGAGGGACGAGCGCAGTGGTTGACGAGCTCTGGCACTTTCTTGTACATAGGGCTCTCACGCCCCGTTTTTGTTTGAGTTACTCCCGAGGGCTTGTCTCGGGCTCCCTTGATGACATTAGTGAATAAAGGACAGAACTTAGCATAGCTATTTTTGCTTCCATCCTCTTGCACGTATGTCTCTTTTTTTTGCATATATTTTTTTTATCACTTTACCAGCCCTACCGTCCTTTCGGGTTTTCGCCAGGACTGGCCCCCTTTAACTTTTTCCAGTGCGCCCTTTCGGGTTTTCACACTGAGGGGTATCCATTTTTGCCTAAGGCGCCCTTTCGGGTTTTCACCTTAGCCGGGTTAAAGTCTTTTTGCCCTTGGTTGCTCCCCTAACGGAAACAACCAAGTCCGCTGGGGCATCAATATTTTTAACCCCATTTTTTTTTTGAACCTATAATGCCAAGGGGCAAGGAGAAGGTGGCACTCCCGTAGGGACGTGTGTGTGCCACATAGGTGGATCAAATGGGTGGATTTGACTGCCCTAGTGGGACGCAATTAGCCGAATCCAGAAGTTGAAAGTTGAACGGGTTGGCAACCCGAGAGAGGTGTGCATGCGCCAAGCCCAGTTAGGACAACGAAAGAGGAGGTTTAACAGTCCGAAAGGGACATGCGAGTTAAACCTGGAGGCCGATAGGCGGGATATGTTGGCAGCCTGAGAGAGCATACATAGGCCAGATCCGAAGCGATGAAAGGAGGGGATTTGACAGCCCAGGTGGGACGTATGAATCAAGTCCGTGAGCCGATAGGCAGGTAGGGTCGGCAGCCCGACGAGGGCATGCAGAGGCCAAACCCGTGGGGCCAAAGGAATAAACTTGGCGATCCGGGTGGGATATATGAGTCAAGTCTGAAGCCGAGAGGCGAGATGGGTTGACAGCCCGAAAGGGGCATGCAGAGGCCAGACCCAGAAGAAGAAAAATGGTGGATTTGACAGCCTTAGTGGGACGTGAGAGTCAAATGCGAAAGCCGATAGGCGAAGAATGGGTTGGTAGCTCGAGAGGGCATACTGAGGCCATTCCCGATGGAACCAAGATAGGTTTGACAGCCCTAGTGGGACGTGAGAGTCAGACTCGAAAGCTGATGGGCAAAGAGGTGGCTTGGCAGCCCGAGAGGACATGCTGAGGCCAGACCCGATGGAAAAGTGAGCCAAAAGGCATGATGGGTTGGCAGCCCGAGAGAGCATACTGAGGCCAATCCCAGAAGGAAAAATGAGTCGAAAGGCATGATGAGTTGGCAGCCCGAGAGAGCATACTGAGGCCAGTCCCAGTGGGACCAAAGAGCAAGTGGGTTTAACTACTTAGAAGAGACACATGAGCTAAACTCGGAAGCCAATAGGCGGAATGGGTCGGTAGCCCGGAAGAGGCATGCATAGGCCGAGCCTGATGGGACAGAGTATGGCAACGTCAGAACGTCGGTGGGAATTAGGTATCATAGGATGACATGTAAGGCGTAGCCATGGTATCAATATGATGTTTTGGCGAAGATGAGGTGGAGTCATTGACTTAGAGCCGCCCTTAAAATAAGCAAAGAGGAATTTTTTTTTTTTTACATTACCAACCTCACTGCCCTTTCGGGTTTTCGCCGAGGCTGGCCCCTTTAGCTTTTTCCGGTGCTCCCTTGCGGGTTTTCACACCGAGGGGTTGCCCATTTTTGCTCGAGGCGCCCTTTCGGATTTTCACCTCGACCGGGTCTGTGGCCTTTTTGCCCTCAGCCAACCGTTGAAGGTCGACTGAGTCCGCCGGGGTATCAGTATTTTTAACCCCATTTTTTTTTGAACCTTCACTGAGGAGAGGTATTGTCCTGTGACGACTGCTGTAGAAACTCCTGCGGTGGCGCATGGTAGAGCTTCATATGCTTGCCGTTGAGAGGAGGGAAGGGATTGTCCCCCTTGTGGTCAAGGACCGTATAGGCCCCTCCTTCGTAGACCTTCTGGATGACGTAAGGCCCACGCCAATTAGGCTGGAGTTTGCCGCTGGATCTTCCCGCGAGAACCTCCTTTTCTTTAATCATGACGAGGTCGCCTTTCTTGAACGCCCGTTGCTTGACCAGCTTGTCATAGACACGTGTCATGCGGGCTTGGTAAGTGCTTGTAGGCTTTGAGTCTTTCACCTTCAAGGTTGGACAACTCTTCAAGCCTCCTTTCTATCTCGGACTGGTCCTGGCCTGGCAATCCGGCGTGCACAGCAACGCGGTAAGACGCTAGCTCGATCTCCACAGGGATCACCGCTTCGGCTCCATAGACCAGGAGAATGGGGAACATCCCGTAGGGGTTTTATAAATAGTCCGATAGGCCCATAGGGCTTCGTGGACCTTCTCGCCCCAATCCCGTTTGCGGCCACCTACTATCTTGGACAGCAGCTTACAAAGGGTCTTGTTGAAGGCCTCGGCTAACCCGTTAGTTTGGGGGTTGTAGACTGATGACGTCCTCCAGTCAATATGGAATTTGGCCGCCAAAGCATAAACAGTCTTGTTCTTGAATGGCGTCCCATTGTCAGATATAATCCGGCTAGGGGTGCCGAATCTGTATATAATGTAGTGCCTCACAAAACGGGCAACTATCTCTCCTGTAACTTCCCGTAGCGGGACGGCTTCTGCCCATCTGGAGAAGTAATTAGTGGCAGCCAGTATGAACTTGTGCCCTTGGGACGATGGTGGGAATGGTCCTACAACGTCCATACCCCATTCTGCGAATGGCCAAGTAGGCGCTGTTGGATGGAGCGGGTTAGGTGGCCGCCGAGGGACTGGGCCAAATGCTTGGCATTGGTGACACGTACGAGCATATTGGTTACAATCTTCGTACATGGTGGGCCAATAGAACCCTTTGAGCTTGATGTTATTCTTCATCTTGGCTCCTGCTTGATGCGCTCCGCACAACCCGGAGTGGACCTCGTGCATCACGGTCTTTGCTTCCTTGATGAAAGGCACGTAGGAGGACCGATCGGTCCTTTTCATGGACGAGCCTGAAGAGCAGACCGTCAATCAGCTGGTAGGATGTCGCCCTGCGTAGCAGTTGCACCCTCTGAGCCCGATCAGGAGGGAGCCAGCCATTCTTTATCTTTATAATTGGCTCGCGCCAATCTTCTTCTTCGGAGCATTCTCCTCTTGAATGTTGTCGACCTCGTAAACAGTGAGGCCGGATTCTTCGTCGAGCACACTTGGCATGAGCCTTCGGTGTCTGACTGTAATATTTAATTCTCCCTCAGGCGGGAGTTTTAAGGCTGCTGCCAACTTTGCAAGAGCATCAGCCTGGGAGTTGCTGCCTCTGGGACATGGCCTATTTCAAATAGGTAGAATTTTTCTTGAGCCTCATGACGGCTGCATGGTAGGGACGAGCTCTTTCTTCCGGACGTCGTAGACACCCAGGACCTGTCGAATGACGAGCTGAGAATCCCCGTAGACTTTGATGCACTTGATGTCCATCTCCAGTGCCAGTTGAAGCCCAATAATCTAGCGCTCATACTCTGCCTCATTATTAGTCAGCGACTTCATGAGGGCGCAAGAGTTGTGGAGGATGCCGCCTTGTGGGGATACAAAGACTACCCCCGCGCCCGAGACATAGTCTATGAGGCCACCGGCCCTTTTGATCGTCCGAGAGGCACCATCAAAATATAACTCCCAGTGTGGGAGGTCAAGGGTGAGGACACCCGGCTCCATCTGTGGTGGGACTTTTCAGAATGCTCCCCAGTTTCTTGAGAAGGTACCAACACCTCTTCATCGGGTAGCTCGAAGTTGAGTGGCGAATCTTCTGGCACAGGGTGCGCTGCTAAGAACTCCGCCATTCCTTGTCCCTTGATCGCCTTGCGTGGGACGAAGGTGATGTCGAACTCCATGAGGATAAGTGCCCATTTACCAAGCCTACCAGAGAGGACAGGCTGGCTGAGCAGAAATTTGAGTGGGTCACATTTTGAGATGAGCTCCACTCGGTGAGCTAGAAGGTAGTGTCTTAGCTTCTTGACAGCAAACACCAGAGCTAGGCACACCTTTTCCATAGGAGCGTACCGGTGCTCAGGCCCGATCAGCTTCGGCTAAGGTAGTACAACGGCTGCTCTTTGCCCTCTTCATTGATCTGGGCTAGAGAGCCCCCAAAGAGGCATCCATGGCAGCAATATATAAGATAAGGGGCTTCCCTCTGACAGGTGCCCCTAAGACAGGAGGAGTCAGCAGATACTCCTTGATTTGCTCGAAGGCCTTCTGACAGTCTTCGTCCCATATGAAGGGTGCTCCTTTCTTCATCAATTTGCCGAAAGGTAGACATCTTCCTGAGAGATTAGAAATGAATCGCCTAATATAGGCGAGTCTTCCTTGAAGAGATCTGAGCTCTGTCAAGTTCTTAGGCGGAGGTAGTCCTCTTATGGCCTTGATTTTATCAGGGTCGATTTCTATGCCCCGGTATCTGACAATAAAGCCAAGGAACTTGCCGCTGGAGACGCCGAAGGCGCACTTCATCGGGTTCATCTTGAGTTGAAATTGTCGAAGCCTTTCAAAGACTCGACGCAGGTCAGCTAAGTGATCCTCCCGCTTCTTTGTCTTTACGACCAGATCATCGACATAGCATTCGACAAAGTCATGTAGCATCTCGTCGAAGATCTTGGTCATTGCCCTTTGATAGGTTGCGCCGGCATTCTTCAGACCGAACGGCATCCTTTTGTAGTTGAAGATCCCCTTAGGAGACCGGAAAGCCGTATGGTCTTTGTCCTTGATGGCCATGCGGATTTGATTATAGCCCGATGACCCGTCCATGAAAGACAAGGCTTCGTGACCAGTGGTCATATCAACCATTGTCTCAGTGATTGGGACAAGGAAGTCGTCTTTCGGGCATGCTTTGTTCAGATCCCTGAAGTCGATGCAGACTCGGACTTGGCCGTTCTTCTTCTTGACAGGGACTATATTGGCGAGCCACACAGGGTACATGCAAGGCTCTATGAAGTCCACGTTGAGCATTTTATCAACCTCAGCGTTGACCTTCAACTCCAGCTCGTGGCGCATACGCCTTTGAGCTTGCTTGACTGCTTGACTGTTGAAAGTATTGCCAGCTCATGTTCAGCCACAGAAGGGTCGAGCCCGGGCATTTCTTTGTAAGTCCAGGCGAAACAATCCCTGAACTCTTCTAAAGCTGTCGATACGACTGCCTTTCTTCCTCGCTGAGGAGAGCACTTATGAAGGTGGGACGATGGTCACTTTTGCTTCCGAGATTGATCTCAATCAACTCGTCCACAGTCGCCTGACCACCGTCTTCGAGCTCCGGTGGAGCTGGTTGGAGGTCGACGAAGTCTCCCTCATCATCAGTGTTTGCTTCATAGACTTCAAATTCTTCGAGGCACTCTTGCTCGTGGCTTGAAGTCGAAGGACTTGCTTTGTCTGGCTGATGGTCAGTAGGCTGGGCTACTCTTCCCTCTGAGGGGCGGTCGTTGTCGACTCCCGATGAAGATGATGGTGTCGTAGACACATCACCGGACTCCCTTACAGAGTCATCAATGTTAGGCTCAACTTCAGCTTGCCCGTGAGGGGGAGATAGCAGCCCTATGGCATTGACTGCATAATAGACCTCGAAGTCGCCTCCTGGTCGTAGCCAAGTCCCCTTGTATCTTTGCGGGAGAAAGGAGGTTGTCCTCGGACCTGCGGAGGGTTCCACAGCTGATGGAAATATGCTGCTCGCGCGGGGTCCAGAGTTTGCGGGATGTGCTGCTTTTTACACATTTCTTGATGTACTTTGGCATATCATCCATCTCCTGGACTGGCTCTGGCGCCACATCGGTGGGAGTATCCCAGCCGAAGTCATCTTCAGGAGGGCACGGTGGGACTAAGTCACCTTTGTAAAAGATGATCGGCTTGTCCCCTTGCCCTTGTTGCGTCTCCTCTTCGTTGATAGGAGACTGTGAAGGTCTTCAACTGCTCCACCTCATACTCTTCCCGTTGGACGAGAGTTGAAGGCACTTAGGCGGTAAGGAGATACTCCCGTCAATGACCCGGCTGATGAGGTTGGCTTCAAAGTCAACACTTCCGCCTTTCTGGTTGAGTTGGCTTGGAGGCGGCACTGAGGCTCAGCCTGTGCAGCTTTACCATGTCTTGGTTACAGTGAAGAGCTGCCCTTCCTCAACTTCATGGTCCACCTTTTGCTTCCCTTTGTCTTTTAAAGGCTCGGGGATTGTTAAAGTGGGCTTCCCAAAATACAGCGAAGCATCGGCCAGATGGCACTCATTGGGGTGGAACGGGGCCTGGTCTGCAAAGACCGTATGTTGCTCCCCTTCCTTGGCATATTTAATGCACTGGTGCAGAGTTGAGGGAACCACCCAGTTTTCATGCAGCCATGGCCTTCCCAGCAGCACCTTGTAAGATGTGTCGGAGTTGATAATATAAAATGTCGCTTGGGTGACAAAACTGCCCAGAGCTAGTTTAACCACAACCCGACCAAGCGCCTCCTCGGAACCCTGATTGAATCCCGAGATCTTGACATCAGTCACCTTTTGTAAATAAGGTGCCAAGTATAGAGACTTGAAAGTCTTCAAAGGCATGATGTTGACAGCTGCTCCGGCATCAACCAGGATGCGATTCACGTCATGCCCATTGATCGTCCCTCTCATGTATAAGGGGCGATTATGACACGGAGAGGACAACAACATGTCTTTGTCCGTGAAGGAGATGTTGGCTGTGAGTGCTTCATACGCCTGGGCCTGCAACTCTGCAACATAGGCTTCATATGCCTCCGGGTCTTGGAGTATCTTGACCAGAGCCTCCCGAAGATCCTTGCTCCAGGCGATGGCCTCCCAGATGGTGACATTTGTTGGGAACCGCTTCATATGATGAATGATTTTGCGGTCCGCCCGAGCACGGGTCTTGTCAAATGGCGGGATGATCTCCGCCAGGGTCTTTGGCGCCTAGCGAGGTTTCTCCCGTTTAGAAGGGCGCTGCTCGTCATGCTGGCCTTCCGCATCTTCTTGGAACAGCGGAGCCAAGGATTCCTCTGGAGGTGGCAAGGGCTTATCAAGCTGGTCTTCATTAGAAGGACCTGCTGGGCTTGAGGTCTCGACCCTGTTGGAGGGACCGGCTTGCTCTGACGCCTCCTCGCGCACTGGCGACTTGGCTGACTCGTCCTCTTCATCAGAGGAGGTGATTGTAGAATAGACGCCACCCGGCTTAACAACTGAGGTGGGGCTTGGACCCTCTGAGGATGAGCTGAGAATAAAGGGGATTCCCCGAACTTGGGTTTCTGGGACAGGACCCGGCTTCTCCCCTCGGAATATTATGATCCGGTCGAGAGCTAAGGGACCTTCACGTCCACGTCCTCGGCCACGTCCCCGGCCGTTTCTTGCCGAGCGACGCTGATATGTTGCCATAGGAGCCTTGCCTCCAGTGCTATCCGCCGCAGGACAGTAAATGTTGTCAGGCGGCGGGATCGCCACCATGTTGCAGGAGAGCTCTTGCAGCATGTCCTCGAGCATTTCCACAGTGAGCTCCTCATCTTTGTAGAATAATGAGAGCTCCTCTGGGATTGGGAAGTCTTCACCTTCTTCAAGGCGGTGAGCCATATCTCGTAGCCATTGCAGAAGGCGGGCCTTGCGCCCAAGCTTGTCCCAGGGAATATATTCGTCTAGAGTGACGACCCTGGTGGGACGAGGGGGAATGTACTCCTCCAGCTCATCTATGAGCTTTTGAAGTCTTTGTAGAGGAGTTGGCTCCTTAGGAGCCTCCATAGCCGCTGCTTGTTCGGCTTGTTTCTTCAACCTCCTCTTCAAATTCTTCCTGCGATTCTTCTCCTGCTTCTTTTGGCGGGCAGCCTCTTGAGAAGAGAGAGGAGTTTGCTTCGGCGGTGGGACTCGCTTGCCCCCAGAATCCTGCTTTTTGCTCCGGGCTGGCTCCTTAGGGGCCTTACTGCCGCGGCTTTTTCTGGGGACAACCTTGGTCCAAATGGCCTCCTCCGGCTGAGGCTGGAAGGTGGCATTGATTGCCTGAGCAATTATTTCAGGAGGCAACTCCTGGAACTCTGCCAGTCCACAGTGGGGCCTCTGGGGGCTTTGTAGTTCCACCGACTTTGCTTGGGCTGGTGGGTCGGCTTGCTTGAGCTGCTGAGGCCTTTCTACAATTGGCGGCCTCGCTGGACCGACAGAGGCCTTAACTGGGGTCTTCACGGGTTCAAGAGGTTGAGTTCTCTCCACGACTAATGGCCTTGCTGACTTGGCAGGAGCTTTGGCTGAAGGCTCTGACGCCTTGGCTTTGCCTTTGTTGTTTGGCCGAGAGTTCTTTCTTATGACGATGCCAGGCTGACTCAACCTGGGACGGACCTTGGAACTCTCTCCCGCGGCTTGGCTTCCCGGGTTCTTGACCTTAGGCCCTTTTTAGGCGGCCTTGCCTTTAGTGAGTAATGGGAATTCATCATTTTCCGTAGGCTCACTTTGTCGGGCTAATCGGGAGAAAGCCTCAGTTTCTCGTCGAACCTGCTGGAGAGTCTCCCTAGCGGCCTCTGCAAGACGCAACCTTGTCATGGAGTTCCCCTGAGTATCGACAACCCCTCTCTGATGAGGGCTTCAATGAAGTCCTGAACCTCTGGGCATTGCCGAGTGGGGTGAGACACCCTTGCATGCTACTTGCAATAGCGGGGGTGTCTCTTGGCCGTCTCATTGTAATAAGACGGCAGGTCATGTGTCAACACCCAGCCATCCTCCAGAAGTTTGTCAAAAATCTTCTCAGTGTCTTCCTTAGGAAAAGAACACTGATGAGAGGGTCGCCACCCTGGATACCATAGTGTGGACTTGGGCGACTGGGAACTGGCTCCCTCTTCCTCCGGCTCGGGGAACTGGAAGGCTGCTGCAGCGTGAATGACATTGACGGAGAAGCGGAGAGTCCTCCGTGCATGCGGCTGCGGTGGATCGACCAGGAATTCACCCATATCGACCTTCCCTTGCCTGATTAAGTCTTCAGCAATGTCCTTGAACGGCTCATAGTTGTGGATGATATGGCCAACAACTTCATGATACGGGCAATAGCCCTGATGAAAAGCAGCACCTGGTGTCAGCTCCATGGGTGACGGGCTTATCAGTCCCGCCCGTTGGCATGCGAAGAAGATGTTTGGAGTCTTCTCGCAAGGGAATGAATATAACTTCTCCGGCAGCTCGACTTGAAGTGGAGCCTCCTCGCCTTCCGGTGAGTCCTCCTCGTCTTCGGATGAATCTGAGGACTCTTCAGAGAGCCAGCCCCTGAGCGGAGTCCGGCCAGTGGGTGATACACCCGCCTCCCGTATGTGGGCCGGAGCTAACCCCCTAGCAAATGGGCCAAAGGGGAAGGTGGACAACTGCTGATCAATGCTTTCCAGGAACTGCAGCAGCGCCTTGTTCTAGTTGCAAGCTGCCGGATTTCCCTCGGATTTTCCGAATAGTCCTCCGCAGTGCTAAACATTCAGGGAATGAGGAGGGGCGGCTCGGACCGTGGCTGCGATTTGAAGGCCCGGCCTCGGAGGCATTGGAGCGAAGCCATCGCCACCATATGGACCACATTAGCGACCGATTCGATCGCCCAAGCATGCGGCTGGGTGGGTCGACTGCATGGCCCAACATATTTACCAAGCCCTTTTGAATGAGCTCTTCTGCTATTTTGAAAACATAGCAATCCCCGATGGTATGACCCAACCTTCGGTGATACACACAATAGGTAGGATCTGTCTTATCCACCTCCGCGGGCTTCCGCGGATCCGGCAGGTGATGAGCTGCTCTTTCATGCATAGATCAAAGAGCATTTTAGTATGCTCTTTCTTGAAGGAATAAGGCATCTTCATGTTCTCCGCCAACCGAGACGCGCTTGCCTTGTCATCAGACATCTTGCCCTTTCTTTTGGACTTTCCTTCCCCTTTATCTCCATTTGTCGGGGAGAAGTCAACGGCATTTACCTCCTTGCCGCTAGGTCTTTGGAGGATTTGCCTTTTGTAGAGGCTTGTGTAGGATGATCAGCGAAGAACATCTCAATCTCCGCGACCACCGTGTTGAGCTGGTCGAAGCTTCTGATGTTTGAGCCCAGAAGCTTGTCGTTGACTTCTGCCGAGAGACCCCTGCGGCAGATGGTGATCGCATCTTCCGGCGTCGGAGGGTTATCACAACGCATGTTGACGTCCCTCCATCGCTTGATGAAATCCAATGCAGTTTCACCCTTCTTCTGTCGAAGGGAACAAAGCTCTGCTAAGGAGACTTTGCGTTCGACCATTTGGAAGCGGTCGACAAACTTCTTCTGCATATCAGCCCAATCAGATACTGAGTTGGGCTTTAACCTTGAATACCACTGGAAGGCGGTGCCAGTCAATGACGTGGCGAAATACTGCAGCAAATATGCTTCCTCCAGTGCCAATTCACCCATGGCCGTCATATAGTAGGCCAGGTGTTCATGTGGAGAGCCCTGCCCATTGAACTTCTGGAGTTTCGGGGCCTTCGGGCAATCCGGTGGAAGCTTCTTGAATTGATGATGGAGGGGATAAGGCACGCTGTACAAATCAACGGTGGCCACTCCCTCCCCATGTTGAGCAAACTTCGCCTCTACAATGCGTTCAATCATTTGCTTCTTCGCCATGAGGCTTTCTGCGGCAGGAGTAGCAGATGACCGCGCATTGGCTTCATGCGGCGGGACTTCGAAGTCCACCGCCAGTGGGAGTCTTGCAGCCGTGACAGAGGCATTGGCTACTGCTGGAATGGGAGAAGGTTGCTGATCCGCTCCAGTCGGTGCCGCCTGAGGCGGGGCAGGAACCTCCTTTTCGCGCAAGAGCGACTATAGCAGGTTCTTGAGCTCTTGGTTCTCCCGTCGAAGCTCTTCCAATGTGGGGGCCCGTGGCTCTTCCCCCAGCTCTTCTTCGTGCTGGGAGTGACTGTCCCCATCAACACTGTGGACGTCTTCCTGGCGCTCTTCTTGCCGTGCAGGCTCGGGTTGAGATGTACCGGCAGCCGGCGCTTGTTGTGGTTGTGCCAGGCCCCGGGACCCGGACCTTGACCTTCTTGAGTATTGAAGAGGCTGATTGAGTTCCCCCCGAGGTGCTCTCGGGTTGTTTGTCGCCGGAGGTGGCGTAACAGGTGAACACTTTGACGGTGTCATCGGTCACCTGGACACCCGCTTTTTCTTGGGCGGTTGTCGCTCCGGCTTGGGCGGCCTCCCAAGTCTGTCAAAGACAGACACTCGGGATGTAGATGTTTGAGGGGAGCGATCCTCCTCCGTGTGCGTGGAACTAGCCCACGGGGAGGTCGGCCGCACCTTCTTGTCGGCTCCTCGGCGCTTCTGCCCCCGTAGGGGTTGGGTTGTAAACGCCGGAGAGACCGAGGCTTCAGTGCTCGGCAGACTCCGCATCCGCTGAAGTTCCGACGTGCGGAAGGGCTCCTCCGCCCTCGCGCGTCTTAAAATCCGGGCCTCCTCCGTAGTGACCCAGATCTTCTTCAGATGGAGCTGGTGCTCCTCCACCTGGTTGCCCCCTGTCCTTGACCGGGCAGCTCATGGCTTGGGCCGTTGCAGAGGGCCCTGGGTTGCCGCCGATACGGCAGGCTTCTTCTTCTTCGCTCCGTCCTCCCGAACTTGCCGGAGGAGCTCGAAGCGGTTGGAGGTAGGAATAGTCGGGACATGACGATCCCGTGGCAGGATCGGCTCGCCTCCATCGAGTCGGATGCGAATATCTCCGACGATTATACTCTTGCCGGAGCGAGAGACAGCCGCTTCGGGCTTTGCACCCTTGCGGTTACGGCGTTGCCCCCGTTGAGCAGGGGCAGTGGTGGTGGCGTCCGCCATAGGCTTGGCGTCATCCTGGCGGCGGTGGCGTTGCCCCCGTTGAGCAGGGGCAGCTCCTCTGAGGGTGGCCGCATTGGAGTTGGGGCCGTTACGGCGACGGCGTTGCCCATGGTAATCTGGTTGACCGAGAAAACTCGGTCATTTGTTGAGACAGAGGGCTTGACACCCCCGGTCTGTGAAAAGTTGGCTGGACGAAGCCGGCCGGTTGCTGCAATAGAGGGTCTGGCACCCTCAGAAGCTGGCTTGTTGGCCGAGCAGGCTCGGCCAATTGTTGAAGCCGAGGGCCTGACACCCCCGACGGCTGACTTGGTGACAGTGTGGACTCAGCCGGTTGAAGCGGAGGGCTTGACGCCCTCAACAGTCAGCTTGTGGACCGGACTGACCCGGCCAGCTGTTGGGGCCGAGGGCCTAACACCCCCGACGGTTGTCTTCTTGACCGGGCGAACCCGATCAGCTGAAGCGGAAGACCTGACGCCCTCAATAGTCTTCCTGGCCAAATGAACTCGGCTAGTTGTTGGAGCCAAGGGCCTGACACCCCCGACAATAGTCATCTTAGTCGAGCGGACTCGACCAGCAGTTGAGGTTGAGGGCCTGACACCCTCAGTGGTGGTCTTGTTGACCGGGAGAACCCGGCCAGTTGCTGGGGTCGGGGGCCTAACACCCTCGACGGTTGGTACTGCAGGGGCGGCTGAACTGACTTCAGCCACTGGCACCACGCCCAAGAAGAAGGGCGAGCCGACGACCGCTGGGAAGTCGCCGAAGACAATCGGAGTTGCCAGGTATCCGAACCTGGCATGGTCGGCAACGACTTGAGGGCCGTAGGTGACGGCTGCCATCGCTGCTGCTGGTGTTGGTGGTGGTGGTGGTGCGTAGCACGAACGAAGAAGGGTGCAGAAGCGCGAGTAGCTCTCAGATGGGTAGAGAGACGTATACCCTCCTCTTCCTGTCCTGTAAAAGGAAGAGGAGGGAAATCAGAATCTTGTAAAAGGTTTAGAGACTTTCTTTGACAGAAAGAAGAAAGGCGGGAAAGGTCCTACCGGGCGTGCCAGTCTGTGAGACACGGAAAAATCTAATCTTCATTTTATCGTAGATAAAATGTAGATTTTGTTCTTTTTGAAAAGAAATATCCCCCCCCCATCTGAGTAGAGGGTGATTCGTGTGTGCGCATCGTATCAGACGATTTGGGTTCGGGTGCTGGACCTCTCCCCACTGACCGTAGTCAGTGTTGATTTACATCGGTCTAACGTCCGAACACCTTTGTTTGACTGTCAAAGAAGTTCCAAAGTCTTCTATAAAGGTTCTGATGTTAAAGGCATTCTCGCTCGGGGAGCTCTCCATTCATTCACCACCAACACATTGAATAGGTTAGGGTTAAGTCTGGGCGGAACCCCTAGGATTTCTGAATAGGGATGCAAGCATGCAAGAGCCATAGGCATTTTTGAAGTAGATGAAGATTTTCTGGACCCCGAGGGTATTTTGGTAATTTTCCAGGATAGGGGTATCTCTGAGATTTCTGGGCTGAAGTGGAAGTAGGATCGGGTTCCTGACTCCCCCAGGCATTGAGGCCTTTTCTGGAGGGTTTTAAGGGCTCTGAGGTCATTTCTGGGCCAAAAGGGTACTACGGTAATTTTACCACACCCTGTGCAGACCTAGATTGAGGTGGCATCTCGAGTGTCGGACTGAGCTGACAACACTTCAGGACTGAAGGAAAGTAAAGGACTTCATAGAAGACTCATTTGTGTTAAGATCGTCAAAGGAGGGGCATATACATAATTTCCACAAGTCGAGGGGTTTTCTTATAATTTTCCCGATCGACGTACAAAGACATTCTGTGGAGTACATTGGATATTTTTATGATCTAACTGGATACAAGGGTTGTCGGCGAGTTGTCGACTGTACAAAAGTCCGCGTTGGAGCGGGAGATAGGGGCGTAGCCCCAATTACAAAAGTTGCAGGGTATAACTGCAAATTACAGGACTTTGGTCTTTTACGGTCCCGGGGATGACATTTTGTAATTCCGCTATTATAAGGATAGAACTACGTGTCTTAGTCATCCCGGGACGTAAAGACTTACAAACATGGCCCGCCGAGGGGCATAATTACAACCACGGCCCACTGAGGGGTATAAGTGTAAATATACCCCGTAGGGGCATAAATACAAGACCCGGGGACTTACCCCACGCGGGCCGAAACAAACGAACAAAACTGCAAGTGCTGGATGCTCCGAGTGTGCTTGTACGTAGTTGCTTGATGCCGATCCCCTCCACTTGGACCCATGGGGTCTATTTATAGAAGGTGGAAGGGCCCAGAGGGGTCAAATGAGTGAATTTGCCCCGATTTTGTCAAGGTGGGGTGGCAAAAAGCCATTTTGACCCCTCTGGCCACCAAAAGGGGCTAAATGACCCCGCTGAGGGGGTTAAAAAAACCTTTTATTTATTTATTTTTTTTGGAAGCCCGGACTTCGGAGGGTGGGCGGACCCTGGCGGGGTCGAGCGCGATCCCGCTGGGGCCCTCGGCGAGTTGACGCGCGCCTCGGGGCGCGCACGTGACCTCGCTGGGTCCTAGTGGGGTCGCGCGCTCCTCGAGCCGCGCACGCCACCCTGCTGGGTCCCAGTGGGGTCGCGCGACCCCGCTGGTCCTCGGGGCGGCGCGCGGCCCTCTCCTCCTCCGTGCTTCGAACCCCGAGGGGTCATTTGACCTTCCCGGACGCTGTTTGACCCCTCTGGACGCTGTTTCACCCTCTTTTTGTCGTCCTGGGTTGGAGGAGAGCCGTGGCGGAATTATATATCTCGTGGAGACGGCTCCTTCGCCACATGGCAGCGTCGCGCTCGTGGAAGGAGCATTGTTTGTTTGTCTGGCCGTTCGTCGCCGCATAAGGAGGAACCTTTGCGCCCATCTGTGCCGTGTGATACACTTGCTCGGCTACTCTGACCGGTATACGCATGAATCTTCCTCACTAATCTTCTTGCTGCGACGTCGACCATAATATTGTCGGGTCGAGAGACCTTGAATTACGGAGATACTCCGTAGTCCGACGGTGTCGACGATACGTCGTGCTTCTCGTCGAACGTTGCATAGCAACAATTCCTTAAATTAATTTAAGACAATTTTCGGGTGCAACACGCGGCCACAACAAAGATTCATTTAGCCGAGGACTTTGGCCGATCCCATTGATGAGGTTACGGGGGAGACACCTGATGATTCTTAATTTGGATGACCCCCAATTATATTAACCTTTCAACTTTGTCCTTGACGACATAACAATCTTCTGTGGTATGGCCTGCCATTCGGTGATACCGGTAGAAATTAGTTTCTTTGACCTTGCTTTCCTTAGCTGGCTTCCGAGGCTTTGGCAGTGTCATAAGCTCTCACGCCATGCAAAATTCGAATAATGGCTCGATATGCGCCTTGATGAAGGAATATGGTGTCTCCTTGCGTTGTGCCAAAGTTATAACATGAGACTTTCCCTTGACATCTTCATGGACCCTGCTCGAGCCAAATCGTCCCTGGGAATAAATATCCATGGGAGAGAAGCCCACATCACTTGCCCTTTTCTTGGTGGCATGATGGGCCATAGTGGGGTTGACTTTATTGGCCGGCGCTTCGGCCAAAATTGTTGGAGAGTTGTCGTTTGTTCTAGATCCCTAGTTGGTTTGGTAGTTTGATGAAGACGGGAGATGCCTAAGCAGGACATCCCGCTCCCGCAATAATTCTTGCACGAGGGATTTCAGTGCTTGGTTTTCTCACTTCAAACCCTCCAAAGTGATGACTGGTTCTTCCTGCTATTCATTTGTAGGGACATTAGTGATGATTGGTGTGGAGTCATCTGGCTCCCCAAGGTCGCGTCCAGCCAATTGGCTTATAGCCACTTGCCCAACATCTTCAAGTTCTTGCGGGGCAGGCTGCAATATAATAAAATCTTCTTCGTCATTAGAACCGGCGACGTCGACGTCCAAGTTGCCAACAACAGACGATTGGTCTTTTTCCCTTTCCTTTGATATGTGACGATAAACATCTTGAATTGCTCAACTTTGTGTTCCTCCCTTTGGAATGGGAGTTGTATGCACGTAGAAGGTAAGGGGATGCTCTTGTTAATTGCCCGATGAGGTTAGCTTCAAAATTAATTTCGTGCCTTTTTAGTCGGGTTGGCTTGACATTGGTGGTGCCAGCTTGTATATTCAGTCGGTGTAGCTTGGCGAGATCCTCATCTACTGCAAAGAGCTCTTCTTCATCTTCTTCTTTTGCAACCTTCTTTTGCTTCCCTTTGTCCCCGACTTTCACAGGAGGCTTGATGGTAGGTTCCCCAAAATACAATTGAGCGTCCGTCAATTTACATTCATTTTGCCGGAATGGAGCTCGATCAGTAAAGAATGTGTGCTGCTCTCCACCCTTTGCATACTTAATGGATTGGTGAAGAGTTGAAGGAATGACTTAATTTTCATGCCACTAGGGTCTCCCGAGTAAGGCCTTTTATGACGTGTTAGCGTCGATAATGTAGAACGTGACTTTAGTGACGAAATTGCCCATGGTAACTTCCACTTCTACTTTACCAATGCATCCTCTGAATTTTGGTTGAACCCTGAGATTTTGATGTCATTGACCCTTTGTAAATAGGGCACGAGAAACAAATACTTGAAAATCTTTAGAGGCATTATGTTGACGGATGCCCCAGGGATCTACCAAAATCCGGTTCAGCTCATTGCCATTTATCTTCCCTTGCATGTACAGAGGATGATTATGGCAAGGAGAAGACAACACCATATCTTTATCTGTGAAGGTGACGATTGTTGCAAAAGCTTCATATGCTTGAACCTAGAGGTCAGCCACCTGAGCCTCATAGACTTTTGGCTCTCGGAGTATTTTTACGACGGCTTCCATCCGCTCTTTACTCTTAAGCAATGGCTTCCTATATGGTGACATTGGTTGGGAACTGCTTCATATGCTGGATGATCTTATGATCGGCCCATGCACGAGCTTGATCAGCGGAGGGATCATCTCTGAGGGAGGCTTGGGTTGATGGTTGGGCTTCTTACTTGGCTCAACTTTTCTTTGATCATTTGGTTCTTCTTATAATAATGGAGTCAGGGAATCTTCCTCTGGAGGAGGCGGCTCAACATTGTCTTTGTTGGAGGGACCTGCTTGAGCTGGATCAACTGGCTTTTCTTGTGGGGCTGGCTTTACGGGTTCATCTTTTTTATCTGACAGATCGAAGAAGAAGGTAGCCGCCCCAACTTGACTTTGAATTGGATTAGCAGGCTTTTTCTGGGGGAGTGGCTTCACTAGATCATCCTCCTCGTCTGAGGGGTCAAAGCAGAAGGTGTCAACCCAAACTTGGATCTCAGGAATAAGACCTGGGTCTTCACCTTGGAAGATGATGACCCTATGAGGGTACGCTAGATTAGAACTCTCCCCATTAGAGGATGTTGGGTGCCTTCCTCGTCCAAGACCTCGTCCTCTGCCACGACCGCGGTTTCGGAGCTCTGCGTTACGGCGGCAGTATGTCGCCATAGTGATCCTATCCCCGGTTGCCAAGGCGGTGGCACTGTCTCCCCTTGGCATTTGTAAGCTTTTTGGCGGAGGTATTGACACCATATTACATGAGAAATTCTTCAGCATTTCTTTTAACTTCTGTATGGTGAGTTCTTCATCTTTGTAAAAAGATGGAAAGCCCCTCCGGGATGGGAAGCTTCTCGCCCTTTTGTGCTCGTTTGGCACATTTGGGGGAGCCAGTTCTTGAGCCAAGTTTTTTGCTCCAATTATTCCCACAGGATATATTTATCTAGGGGGAACAACTTTAGTGGGCGTAGAAGGAACATATTCCTCGAGCTCATCAATCAACTTTTACAGCTTTTGTAGAGGAGTTAAGCTCCTTATGGGCTTCCATGGCAGCAACCTATTCGGCTTGTTGCTTCAACCTTCTCTTTAAATTCTTCTTTTTGTTCTTCTCATGCTTTTTAGCTCACGCTAGTTCAATGGGAGAATGAACATTTGTCCTTGCCATATGCTGGGAGATGCCCCCAGCATTGGAGCCATTGAACCTGCCTTTACTTTTCGGGGGCCTAGAGTGACCATGCTTCTTCGGGGTCACATTGACCTAGCCGGCCTCTTCTTCATGCACCTTAAATGTGGCATTAATTGCTTGACTGGCAATTTCGGGTGGCAACTCTTGAAATTCGGCCATGTAAAGGCCAAAGTTTTGGGGTGCTGGAGCCACTTGGGGCTCCGTGCTTGCCGACTCTTGTCTTGGTGTGAGACTTTGCTCAGGGAGGTCAAGCTTGGCTTTGTCTTTTTGATTTGAGCCGGAGGTTAGTTTGGGGTTCTTCGGTTGAAGATTGCTTTTGCTTTGCTCCGCATGTAGCTTGAGGCTTTCTTCATGGATCTTGCCTCTTTGGCTTTGCTCGGAGTTTAGCTTGAGATCCCTTGGCTGGGCTTGGCTCTCTCGGCTTCGCCGGATATTAGCCTTGAGATCCTCCTGTTGAGGTTTGCTTTTTAGGCTTTGTTCGGCGCTCAACTTGAGACTTTCCTACTGAGACTTGCCTTTTTGACTTGGGTAAGAACTCTTTCTTTGTAGTTGAGGGGAATCTTGGACTTCTTTTCAGACCACTTGGTCCTCTTTGCTGACATGTGAGATAGTGAGCTCCGCCTCGGGCTTCTGGCATTTGCTTTAAGGTGGCGTCATGGAGGATCGCGCACCAAGATTTCTTTCCCGCCCAGAAGAATCGTGAGTAACCTCTAGGTTTCCAGAAAGGGCAAGGACTTTAAGTCCTGCTAGGGCCGCCATTCGGGGCACCATGTCGTGGATTGACCCGAGCTAGGACTAGCCTCTTGTGTTTCTAGCCTGGCAGACATGTGAGAAGTCGATGCATACACGACGTTGACTGAGAACTTCAGCGGATCCTTTCTCTGGGGCACAGAGGAGTCGATTTCAGGGATTATCCCATGCTGAGCACAGGAGATCGGGCTTTCTTCTTGGTTCCCGATTTCTAGAGGAGGACCTTGACTTAGCACTTGTTTGACAGTCCGTCGGAGGTTTTTCCTTGTCATGCTACCCCTGTGGACATCGATCTCCCCTCTTTGGATGAGGATTTCAATGCAGTCTTGGACTTTGCATTTCCTCGTCGGATGGGATATCCTAGCGTGGTATTTGCAATAACGAGGATGTCTTTTCTCAACCTCCGTGTAAGTCGCCAGTGGGTCATGTGCCATGATCCAGTCTTCCTTTAATAGGCGGTCGAATACCTCCTTAGTGTTCTCCTTCGGAAAGGAGCATTAATGGGAGGGCATCCAGCCTAGATACCACACAGTGGGTTTGGTTCGGGTGGGGCCAGCTTCTTCTGTCTCCAACTCAGGGAATGTGAAGGCTGCTGCCATATGGGTCCCATTGACTAAATGGTGGATTACATTGGTCGACCGAGTCAGTCGATCCCAAGCATGGGGCTGTGGGGGATCCACCAAAGAGCTTTCATTGTGATGAGGTGATTTTGGATCATCTTCTCCACCTCATCCTTAAAAACATAATAGTTTTCAATGGTATGACCCAATATGTGGTGATACACGCAATAATTAGGGTCATCGGATTTATTGACATCCTCCGGTTTCTTAGGATCCGACAGGGATATTAACTTGTTCTTCAGGCAAAGATTGAAGAGTCTCTTGGTATGCTCCTTTTTAAAAGAATAAGGAGTTTTCATACTTTCTGACAATCTTGCAGATGTCTTCCCTTCAAACTTCTTGCCAGAGTTACTTGGGGTCGCCATTTTGCCGGAGCCATTTGTGAGAGAGAAATTGACGGCATTTACCTCCTTCCCTGTGGCTCTGCGTTCCTTACGAGCCTTACCTTTGTGGGAGTGAATGCTGGGTTATTAGCGAAGAACATTTCTATCTCCGCAACGACTAAATGTAGCTGGTCGAAACCTTTGATATTTGCCCCCAGGAGCTTCTCGTTGACCTCTGCTGACAAGCCCCTTCGACATATTGTTATTGCATCCTCCTGGGAAGGAGGGTTGTCGCATCTCATGCTGAAGTCCCTCCAGCGCTTGATGAAGTTCAAGGTAGTCTCTCCTCTTTTTTGCTTAAGTGAACATAGCTCTGCAAGGGAGACTTTCCTCTCGACTGCTTGGAATCAATTAATAAACTTCTTCTGAAGATCGGCCCAATCGATCACAGAGTTGGGCTTCCGCCTTGAGTACCATTGGAAGGCACTAACCGTGAGAGAGGTTACGAAATAGCAAAGGAGATATGACTCCCCAAGTGCCAGGTCACCCATGACCGTTATGTAATAGGCCAAGTGTTCATGTGGAGACCCCTGCCTGTTGAACTTCTGCAGCTTTGGTGCCTTTGGGCAATCCGACGGAAGCTTCTTAAATTGATGGTGGACTAGGTATGCCACACAGTATAAATTAACAATGGTGATACTGTCGCGGCACTGGGCGAACTTATCTTCAACAATTTTTTCTATCATATGCCGTTGGGCGACGACGTCTTCGGCCGCCGGAGTCCGAGAAGACTGGACATTGGGCGGACCACGAAGTGGCCCGGCCCCTACTTCAATAGCTAGATTGTAGGGTGCGACTATTTGTTGGTTGATCATGGCGGGATTACTCGACCGTTGCTCTTGTCAGAGATTTTGGTTGTGCACCAGTGTTGCGAGCCTTTAAGCATTTGCACTCATTTGTCGCTTCATCTCGAGTATGAGATTAGTCATCTCTATGTGCCAACACTGCATGGTTTCAAATTTGACATCATCAGACATTGCTTGGAATGCGGCCCTTATAGGTGGCTCAAACATCGGATTGATGTATCGACCAATGGATTGAGCTCCCCCTTCTCCATGGATGTTTAGAATTTCATCGGGGTCATTTTTTTCTTGGGGCATATCCTCATCTTAGTTCAACACTTGCTCTTGGGCTTGATCTTGATGTTGACCCTGGCTGGAAGTCCCTGCCTGGCCACTGGGCTTGAAGGCTTTTTCGGGCGGTGTTTCGGTGTTAAGGTACACGCGTCCACCGCGGGATTTTCAGCCAGTTCATTGGGTTGGTTGGGATGCCGACAGCCTCCATCGGCTCCCGGTCGGAGACAGCAGGTATAAACCTTCATGCTATCCCCAGCTTCAGACATTTGCACCACCCTCTTCTTCCTTGGTGGCTGAACCATCGGAGGGATTGGTGCCCCCAGCCTGTCGAGGTCTCAACACGTGTAATTTGTTCAGCTCGAACTTGCTCCGAGGCTTAAGTAAAATTGGGTTTACAATAAACTCCTTTTTTTTTGGGTGCTCGGGGGCACAAAGGCTTGACATTTCGGGATGACGGAGAAGGGTCTTGTTGCCATTCCTGAGCTTGGTCGGGCTTAGTTGCCCTGGCTCTCTTGAGGGTTAGGGCTTCCGTCTTGGTGACCCACATCTGCTTCATCTTTTGAGGGCTTGAGGGTGTGGGCTTCCTTCTTGGTGGCCCACATCTGCTTCATCTTCTGAGGGTGCTCTTTGGTTATGTTGCCCCGGTTGTTGACTTTGGACTTCTTTTTGAAGTCAGGCTTGTCCTCGTGCACCTTGTGAAGGAGATCGAAACGGTTAGAAGTTGGGATGGTCGGGACATGATTGTCCCATGGGAGTATCGGCTCGCCGTCATCGAGCCAGACACGCAGACTTCTGACGAGAATTGACTTGCCGGACTGGGAAATTGCCGCTGTGGGCTTTTTATTTTGGCGGGTCGGGTGACGCCCCCATTTAGTAGGGGCAGAGTTGTGAGAAGTTGTATTGACCGAGAAAACTCGGCCTTGTGGGAGGCAGGGCTCAACGCCCTCAGCTGGAATGATTTTAGTCGGAACGGCTGATTCTTCTGGGATGGCGGGGACAACCTCCAAAGAAGGGGGATCCAACGACTACCAGGAAGTCCCCAAATACGATTGGGGTTGCCAGGTACCCATGTATGGCATGAGTGGTGACAACGAGTGGTCCATACGTCCCCGCAACCATTGAGGATTGAAGCGGATTGTTTTCCTTTGAAATTGACGTTGAAGCCGGAAGCTTCTCTACTCCCGCCTGCAAGGGCAAATTAGAGAAATGAGAACCTTTGCAAAGGCTTTTAAAGATTTTTTGGCAGAAGATGAAAGGTAAGAAAGGTCCCACCGGACGTGCCAATCTGTTTACACACGCAGAGGAAATAAAATAATTTGCGGGAGAATATGCACATAAACTTAGGCTATTTAGCTTGCATCTTATAATTTTCGCGGTCGTGATTTATCAGACGATTTAGGGTTCGTGTACGGGACCTTTCCCCACTGACTGGAGTCAGTGTTAATTTACATCGGACTGAGTCCGAACACATTTGATTAACTGCCTAAGATCTCTTTTGTCTTTATGGTATCCGCTACGGCGAAGAACTTAGCCCTAAGACAGGCTTCCCTTGTCTTAAGGCAAGGGCATCATTGCAATTGTCCCTTCGCATGAGGGCTTATTTGTAATTTTTCCTCTTGACGGAGTTTATTTGTAATTTTCTCTTTTAAAGGGACTTATCTATAATTTTTTCTTTTGAAGGGATTTATTTGCAATTTCTTCTTCAAGTTAGGGTTTTTATGCAATTGACTCTTGAATTAGGGTTTTTATGTAATTTGACCTTGAATTAGGGTTTTTTATGCAATTTACCCTTGAATTAGGATTTTTATGCAATTTACCCATAAATTAGGGTTTTTACGCGAGGAACGTGTCCTTTTCTGAAATTTCGGAGTTTTGCATAAAATTTTTAGACGTTTACGCAATTTCATGAACTTCGAGGGTATAATTACAAATTCTTGGATTTTTAATGATTCGGCCATGATATCTTGCCAACTTTGGCGACATTTGGAAAGACTTATGCCATCTTCATGGGATGATTGTATTCCGGAATTTTTGTAGCTCCTTAAGGATATTTGCGCAATTTCTCGAAGTGGGGGTGGGGGTAAAAATATAATTTTACGCATGTTGGGACCTCCCACATGGTCTTGGGCATGAACAAAATAATCTTGATGCTTGTATGATCAGAATTGATCAATTCCATAGCTTAAATTCCTTTGATTCCACAAAATACATCATCAACTCACATAGGGGTATTTTGGTAAAGTTTCCCTTTAAGTGAGTATTTTTTATACAGAATAGGGTTTAAACAAGAGAAAACAACTCGAGAGGCCGCCACCTGCTCCCTGCGCGCTGCTCCTTGCTGCTCCAAGTGTTCTCTTCTTCTCCGCCCAAGCTTTCTCTTTCGGAAGTTTAAGCTTTTTTTTTGGAAGAAGTCTCCTCCTCCTTTTGGCTTTGGCTCCTATTTATAGGAGTGGGAGGATCAAACCCGGGAGCATAAACTCGTAATCTCTGCCCCTTCTCCTCCCTTTTCTTTTTTCTTTTTTTACTGCAAACTTGTGGGAGAGAAAGAGACAAGGGGGGGAGGAGGCTCCACCGGGTCTGCAAACCCGGAGGGCCTCTCTCCGCCCTTCTTCTTCTTCTTTTTTGTTCAGGCCGCAGCACAGCAAGAGTAAGAAAGGGAGAGGCCGGTGCCCCCCCCCCCCCGGCCCCGTGTTCGACGCGCAGCCTGGAGGTGCCACCTCCGGGTCTGCAGCACCCGGGGTGGACCCCCCGGTCTGCAGCACCCGGAGGTGGTACCTCCGGGTCTGCAACACCCGGAGATGCCACTTCCGGGTTTGCAAAACCCAGAGGTAGGCCTCCCGGGTTTGCTGGCTGGCCTGTTCAAGAGAGATAGAAGAGGGGGCGGTCCCCCTGGTTCCCCCCCCCCCCCCCAAATTAAAAACTATAAAAGGCCCCCCTTTGCTGTCCTTCCCCGTTCCCCCCCCCCCCCCCCCCAACTTTTCGCAGACTTCTGCTCCTCTCAGCAGAACAAGACACCGGGTGGTTTTTTCTTTTGGTTTTGTTGACTTCTCGGACACCGTACTGCTGTCCTTGTCACTGGAGTAAAGAGATAGCCTCGTGGCATTTTGAGAAAGCTCCTTGGACTCCGAGAATCTCAGAATTTTGACTTTCTTTTGTGTGGGGACAGAATTTTAACACCGTCCACTAGGTGTTTGATGAAATAATTGTGTGTTAAAAACACACTAATTCTTGTCTAGATCTTCGCCCAATGGAATACCAAGGGCATTTAAACTTAATCCACGTGTGGCGGCTGTAGTTCACACCACTTCGCGCCACCATGAGGATTGAATTTACTTAATTTTTTTAGTTCTGAAATTAATCAGAAACATATATCATGACCATTGTAGGGTTCAACATCTACCTTCATTTTTCTTCTTTCTATTTCCTTTAATACCTACGGTTATTGGTTAAGGCTTCACCTAAATGCGGATCAGTTAGCCAAGAAAAAAATGGTAATAGAGGGGGCAAATCCATACATATTTGGAAACGAACTGTATCATTTGGTTGGATTCTTGAAGAGATTTTTGTATTGGTTTTTGAAGAAGGGTAAGTAGCAAATATCCTTAACCTATATTATAGTCCAAGAAACTCTCTTTCACTTATCTGTTAACGTGGCATCTTAGGTGAACATGCTCCTTTTCTGGTATCTTCCATTGAAATAGAAAAAATACCTTTAATATTCAGAAATTAAATCATTGTCAGCACCTTCATCTAAATCACAACTATTTCACATCAGGGAAACAGATCCTATTTATCCATTCCAGTATTATATATTATGTTCATACTCAGTATGCCTATATCACTTTGAGGTCCCTGCTGCAGTGCCAGGATACTGTTCATATAAATGAACAAGCCTCTATCATATTTACTTTTAAGAAGTTAAATAATTTATGGAATATTGTACCAGGAATGTGCTGCTGCTTTTGTGTTCTTCAAGACTCGATATGGTGCTGTTGTTGCTTCACAAGTCCTTCAGACATCAAATCCAATGTTATGGGTTACTGACCTGGCTCCAGAACCACATGATGTATATTGGTCAAACCTCTGGCTCCCATATAGGCAGCTATGGATACGGCGAATAGCAACTCTGTTGGCTTCAATTGTTTTCATGCTTCTGTTCATTATACCAGTTACTTTCGTACAAGGTTTATCTCAATTGGATCAGTTACAAAAGATGTTCCCATTTCTTCGAAGTATATTAAAGAAGTAAGTGTCCTTGATCATCCATACACCAACTTTTTTTAATTTACTTTCCTTCAGTTTGCTTTGTTATCTATGTTGGTACACTTTTATTTTGCTCCTAACAGAAAGTCAAAGTTTTATTGGAAGCTCATCCTATCTCTGTTCAATATTTTTGAAGATTCAGGTGCTTTTGTTGATTCACTGTGTTTCTTGATAATATGGAAGCACCATCTTCTGCATGTTCGGGATGTTCTAGAACAAAGAAAGTTCTATAGCTGATGGTTACACCCTGTTCTCTAGGCAAGGGCTTCTTGCCAGGAAACTATATTATTTTCTGAGTCTCGTCTGACTTGCCTAGTAATGTTTGAAAACTTCTCATTTTAGAACTGATATTTTTACAAATTCTCTAGGGAAAACAACTCAAATGGTGGCTTTTAAGCAAGACTAGTCCCTCCTAGGGTGCCAGTGGACCCCTTTTGACAGAAGGTAAGGGTGTGAGGACTTCCATATCTCAGAGTCTGGGGGACAACAACTGGAAAAGGAAGTGGGTCCAATGTACAAGCCAGGCAGCCTGCATAGGCTGCTCAGGCCATGCAGGCCAACCCTATAAGTTTTCCTATTCTCATGTTTTCAGGATCCGGACAACCTATTTTTCTGTCCACATTTCCCGGACTTGTGGACTGGGAGTACGTGGATAGGTCAGTGAGCCAGAGACCAGAGCAGTTTCACAATGGGGAGTCACCCCGCTTCTTATCTGACTGGCCACCTGCAACTTGTTGTTCCCTATTTTGTCCTCTTCTTCTGCTGAAGTTGATCTCTTCCGCAAGTGACATGTAATATTCTTCAAACCAACAGAAGCACAACCACCTTGGAAAGCAGAAATCTATCATTTCAATCATTCAACTTTATCTTGAATGAAATGAACTTTATGATGAAGTCGGCCAGTAAGATGCCTCAGTGTACTCCTCAACAGCCGGGGCTGCTGCAGAGCCTCTTCGGTACATCGGGCGATGGCGAAGACATTGTCTCCGGGCGATCTTCCCAGGAAGTGTGGTGACGAGTGGAAAGGCCACCGATGGTGGGAGCCGACATCCCGGGACTGTAACAGAGTCTCTCTGGTGTGTCTAGCGGTGGCTCCGGGAATAGTAGTGCGGGCCTGGGAGGCTCAATCATCCTGGCAACTGACAATGCGGCCGATGGAGATCTCTCCCCCGGTAGCGGAAGGGGGAACCGGAGCGACCAGCAGCAGACAGGGAAGCGGGACCCTGCAGGAGCCCTCCCCTCTAGTGAGGAGGGCAGGACCATCTCACCCGACAAGCGAGTGAACGGAGAAGCTCTTGGAGAGAAGGCCTTGCCGGAGGGCACCTGTTCCCCCCCCCCCTTTCAGCCGGGCTGGTTGGAGATAGGTCTTCAGGAGAACGAGGCTATTGCCGGTGGGGAAGGGAGATTCACGCAGACTCCCAATTCCCTTCCAGAGGGTGATTCTATGATGGAGGTGAATTTTGTCAAGGACTCTCATCACGAGGGAGGGAATTCTAATGGGGAGGGGGAAGGGTTCCTTGGTAAAGACAAGGTGAAGGAAATCAAAGCCAGGGTGCTTATCGGGGATCGGGCTAAAGAGGTAGCTAGTCTGATTGGAGTGTCCAGTGAGGGTGATGATAAAGATGTGGGGTCAGTCTTCTGCAAAATTCAGAGAAGATGCAAGCGGCTATGCCAAGGGATGCTAAGGCAGGGAAAATTAGTAGAAGAGAGGAGGGGGTGAGGGTAGAGAGAGGGAAGGAGCCAGTAGAGGAATAGGGGAGAAGAGGGAGATGGGATAAGTAAGAGGGGGAAAGGGAGAGTGGTGTATGAGATCAAGGGGGTGGAAATGGTATAGGGGAGTATCGTCTCCAGCTGTGGGTGGAGGAAGGGCAGGTGGACTGCTCTGCTATTTCTAACACTTTGTGCAGTCTATGGGTCAGAGTCACTTAGGAGCCCTTTGGTGTATTTGGGCCCAAGGTAGGGCGAGGAAGATAGCTCCGTTATATGGATAGACTTGGAGCTCCTTTCTGTGTAAGGTTTGGGGAGTGTTTTTTGTTAGAAAGGAATATTGTAATTCTCTTTTTTTACTTTGTTTCAGAGGTAGAGAACATCTGCTGCCTGTTTTGTATAAGGGAGTTTTTGGGAGCACTCCCTTGTTACTTGTAAATTATTTTCTTTTTATATAATATGTGGTACTATCCACTTTCAAAAAAATGATGAAATCAACCATTGCATAGACATTCCTGGATTAGAAAAATTTGGCTATGGCATAGACATTGAAGATCCAAGATATGATTCATGGAATGCATATATGATTCAAGACATAATAGTAGGCTTTTGAATGCAGGGGCACTTAGTCCTTGTAATCATGCACCTCATCGGCTCATCCATTTCTTCATTATTGAGAAAGACTTACTTTCCTTTGAAACAATAGCACATTCAGTCCTGCCTAAAATTCTGTGTTCGCACAGGAGTGTTAGCTCTAAAAATGCTCAGTCCAGAGTTCTACGTCCAGAGTTCTACTTGATTTTAGGAAGAACACTTACCTCTTTTGGATGATGTCTGTTTTTGGTTAACATGATTTCATGACGTCAGCACTATAAAAAAATGATTTCATGATGTCGGTATCTTAGAAGGAAGCACCAGCATTCTTGGTCAATTGCAACTTTTTTTGAGACACCCAAATCTATAATGTAGCATCATTCACAGTTTGCATCATAACAGTCTCATGACTTTGGGGGCTCTCCTTGTTTCCTGAACATGGAAAATAAAAACATGTATTTTTCTTTGCTGGAAAATGTGTTGGCTTTCAATTAGGCCTAGGTAGGGGTGGGTATGTATTTAGGCCAATGAGCTTTTTTGGAGCATGGAGAGGGTAACTGCAGTTGTAATATGGGCCTATAGTATGGCCATGGGGTTTGCTTTATGATGGTTTTGGTTTGGATGGTCTTAACAAGTTCTGGATTTTGTGTGTTTTGTGGTATTCAAACTTGGTGAGAGGCTGTCATTCATAAGGTTTAGAGACACCATGTAAAAACAACAGAGAGAAGATCGGAATGATTATTTGTCTAGGGTCTTGTAGAATGCAGATTTTCAGCAATCATGGCAGAAAGGATGAAGAGGAGGTGGGGATGAAGAAGAGGATGAATAGAAACGCTGTATGGGAGGAAGGGCCAGACAAGGTACTGTGGTGTTTGGGGTTCTGGAGTTATGTTCTGAAGCCAGTGGTTTTGTTTGTGGGACAAGGAGGAATGGCTGCAGGAGTACGAGGCAATTGGCGGTGTGTCTACAATAGGCCAAGGAAATGAGGACGCAGGTAAAGGAGGGGAGAGGAAAGGGATTGCCAACCATGGATTTTTGGCTTTGTATAATGAGAAACAGGGCTATGACATGCTGCTGCATTTTGCTTCCTTATGAAAACTGGTAGCTGCTGCAGACATGGGGGACTTGGCAGATGGAGGGGGCATGTTTGGCTGGGGACATACAGGTTTCAGTTGGTGGAAGGATTGGCCTTGGGTTAGACCTAAGATAAGATAGCAGCTTGTAGTTGATTGATTGGACAGTGACCTGGCAACGGCAGATACCACTTGAATTACAAGATTGCTGCAGGAATAAGGATATTAGAAATAGAATAAGAAAACAAGAGAGAATAAAAGGGTTGGAATATGGACAGCTGCGCATCAAACAGCTTCTAGCATTTGGGGTTGGCCTTGTGTGGCTGCTGATGTGGATGTGGCACTTTATTTTTCATCAATCACGTGACCCTTCTCTAGGCATTCTTACTATATTTGTGATGATAAATTACATGCACAGTTTTAGTTCGTCAATAAACCTGATTACGTATGAGATTTCAAGTTTAACCTAGTTACTGCTGTAGAATGATAAATGGCATGTCAAATGATATCCTAATATACAAAACTAAAATAAAATAGACAAAGACTACTGCAATAAGATGCAGCCAGTAATGTATTTAATGGTTATCTATGATGCCTATGACATTTTTGTGACATGCTACTTGTGCAACCAATGATAACTGTTTTGAGCAACTGCTATTAATAGTGTTTGTCATGGAGTTTGCTATCTGATGATCAATTGTAAACACATGTTAACATACTATTGTTCGTTTCAATGCAGGCCTCTCATAAGCCAGCTAATAACTGGTTATCTCCCAAGTGTTATCTTGATGCTATTCTTATATACTGTTCCGCCAACTATGATGCTTTTTTCTGCCATTGAAGGACCCATATCTAGAAGTGGCAGGAAAAAGAGTGCTTGCTGCAAAGTTTTATACTTCACTATTTGGAATGTGTTCTTTGTTAATGTCTTGTCTGGTTCTGTCATTAGTCAGCTGAATACAATATCTAGTCCAAAGGATATACCTACCCAGCTTGCTAAAGCTGTACCAAGGCAGGTGATTACTATTCTAATTTTGTGGCTCATGAGCTCCTATATACCTTTGATCTTATCTTACCAGATCACCTGATTTTCCATCTGTAAGACCAACCTCTTTTAAGATGGTGCAAAAATTAGAAGTATTAAATGTAATCTTGCTTGTGAATATAACACTAAAAACAGAGAAAGCTGGGGATCCTTGGACCTCACCAAGCAGAGTGGTAGGCTGATCCCATATTTTCATGATCATTTGCCAGCTGCAGAAGTTATCCGTGAATAAACTCATGTCTTAGTGCATAGTTTTTTCTGATGCTTGAGGTAATGCAAGCTTTGCTATGATGCATTTATGGTTTCTCCATGATTGATGGGAAACTATAGTTCATGTCTTCAAAATTTTCATTTTCTATGCATTTTTCATGCACATGTTACTATGTTTTTGCTGGTGTTTGACACTGATTTTTACTTCTTGCAGGCAACTTTCTTTATTACATATGTTTTAACATCAGGCTGGGCAAGTCTGTCTTCAGAGATTATGCAACTTTTTGCACTCGTATACAACTTAATTATGAGATTCATATTTAGGAGCAAGGGTAATCCAGATAGTGTTCCATCCTTTCCATATCATACTGAGGTTCCCAGGGTTTTACTATTTGGACTGCTTGGCTTTACGTGCTCCATATTAGCACCTCTTATACTGCCTTTCTTGATTGTCTACTTTTGTCTCGGTTATGTTGTGTACAAAAACCAGGTGAGTTCTATTGGGTATGCATCATAAGATATTCTTTTATGCGTTACTGAGGTTTTACCTGATTTGCAACACTTCTGCTATATACCATTGTTTTAACAAGAAATTTTCTTTGAAAGGGTTTATTAAATAGATAGGGAAGTTTGAAGGGTTTGATTTGGTATTACCCTTTTTCTGAAATTGATGTGGAAAAAAAAGAAAAATAAAGTTTTCGCCAATTGGAATTTGGCACATAAGGGTTTTGAGTTTGGACCGTCCCCACCGACATCGGCCGGCGTTAATTGCATTACTGAGCGAAAACCCTTGATTAACTGCTCTCAAATCAATAATGCCCTAAATGAAACAAACCACAAAACTGTTAAACTTGCTCATAAAGCATGACTAGAAGTGAA
This sequence comes from Amorphophallus konjac, assembly GCA_022559845.1. Taxonomy (NCBI): domain Eukaryota; kingdom Viridiplantae; phylum Streptophyta; class Magnoliopsida; order Alismatales; family Araceae; genus Amorphophallus; species Amorphophallus konjac. Next base: position 109,240,041 of record CM040121.1, read on the forward strand.
CCCATGAGCCCTCCTGAGGCGAAGAAAGGTCTTGAAGGATAGCCAGACATTTTTAGAAGTTTTGGGAAAGTTTTAAGCCAGACGGATGACCTTTATAAATTTGGAAAGTTTTTTTAAATATCATTTTTAATGCTCATAATATCTTGTTACTTTAAAAGCATTGGGATTTCCTGATTCCAGTTGTAACTTTGCAGATTCTCAATGTTTATTGTTCCAAGTATGACACGGGTGGGCAGATGTGGCCAATTGTGCACAATACGACAATCTTCTCTCTTGTGCTTGCGCAAATAATTGCTCTTGGAGTTTTTGGGCTAAAAGAGTCACCTGTTGCCTCAGGTTTCACCATACCTCTTGTAATCCTAACGCTTCTATTCAACGAATATTGCAGGCAGCGCTTCCACCCCGTATTTAAGAGTTTATCTGCACAGGTTAGCATATACTAGTTATGTTTCCCCAAATACTTTCTTAAACTGTCAAATTCATCTGTAAGCAAATTGAACAATGGTGATGGTAAGCAAATTGAATAATGGCAACTGCACTGTCACCTTTTAGTTTCTGATTTCGTGCTAAGAGATCCAAGAGTTATCTGAAAGTTCCGAGCACCTCTTCTTCTTGAATGGCTAATCGGCTGTGTTTTCCCATTTCCTCCCAATCGCCCCTTATTTTTTTATCTTCTAATATGGCTAATGGCTCTTTGATTTGTCAATTAAATGTGGACAGGACGTTATAGAGATGGACAGGCAAGATGAGCAGAGTGGCCAGATGGAACGAATTCATGAGCAATTGAAATCAGCTTATTGCCAGTTTCCCTTGAGAATGGCCAGCATATGTTATCGTGAAGGTGAGGTCGAAGGCGAAAGCTCAAGGAGTGGTGAAGCAAGGTGCTCCCCGGAATTAGCAAAAACCGAATCTGGCTCCAACATCATGGTTGCAACTGGCTCCAATGTCATGATTCCGGTCTCTCTACTCCAGCATGCAATTTCCTCCTCCTCCATGCTCCCAATTCAGGATGTAAATGCACAAAGATAGCGGTACATGCAGCAACTCCTTTGGATTTACATACAGGCTCTTATTCCAATTAGCAGCAGATGTTACGGTGTTATTGCAGTCAGTCTTCGTCTACACAAGCATGGGATGGCGTGTGATTATTGAAGAGGAGAGAGCTCTGCCCGATCCACCGTAGTTTTTTTTTGGTGACTGGGTAGAAGAGGTGCTTGTACAGATTCATTGTATAGGTTTAAGGTACAATCTAAGAGATGTATTCATTTGTGTGCACATGTTGACTGAATGAATATTCAGGAGGAGGAAAGAAAAAGAAAGGACTGCCAAGTTTTTGACAAATTTTGCGTGCAAAGAATGGACTGCTCATGTTCTTTGTGTCATTTATTATAAGTGCACCTTGACAAATGTTTTCGTGTTCCGTTCCTACACACGTGAAAGATCATCGTTGCGGAGAACATAGAATTTCTAATGCTCTACTACGATTAGTAACCCCATGTTCTGGTGAGTAGATGGTCTTCCTTGGCTAGCTATTTTTTTTAAAAAATTGTTACATTTGTAAAGGTCAGCATTTAGATATGGGGGCAGGAGCTTAAAATTATGTGAGAAAATGTCTATATCTATCATATGCTACAAGTTAATTTCTGTTTAAAAACATATAAATACTAACTGTTCCTCGGATAGCTATATAACCAGGACGAGCCCCAAATAAACGCTTGATTCAAACCAAACTAGCCTGTAAACTGTACAAGAATTAGATATTAATGGCTTTCATCTCAGATTTATTTAATTTGTATAGATTTATATATTTTTATAATTATTGTCTCATTTTTAATCGACAAAAGTCCATCATGCTATACATAACATCCTATCCTACGAGCATCGCACAGGCTTTTACGAATATTCCAATCGCACGTGCGACAACGGATTGGCGGCCTCCGATGGGGGCATCACCGCCCCCATCTCCCTCCCGCGGAGCACCAGACCACCCTCTGCGTGCACCTCCGCCTCGCGGGAGGAACCCTCCTAACAGACCTCCCAGTCCTCTCATGGCGCTCCCCTGCACCTCCTCCTCCGCCCTCTTCTTCCCCTCCCCCGCTCCGAATCCGCCGCTCCAGCGGCAGACCCACCTTCTCCTCCTCCGCTCCGCCTCCTTCACCGCCCTCAGACGCAGACGCCCCCGGGCTCCCCGTTCCAGCCCCAGGCGGGCCCCCAACTTCCCTCCGGTGGGTACCTCCCCGCTTCCCTACCTCTATGCCATTTCATGTCGATGAGCTCGATTGATGGGTTCGTCTTGGTGCAGGAAGCGGTGGTGGTGGTCTCCGACCCCCGCGCATGGCGGGAGATCAGGGCCCTCAACGAGGAAGAGTACGTGTCCGACGAGGACGACGAGGGGGAGGACGACGACCGGAGCTTGGACCTCCTCGTGCGCTTCCTCCACAACGTGTTCCGGAAAGTCTCGCGGCGGGTGCGCAAGGCCGTCAAGTCCGTCCTCCCCGTCCCCATCTCCACCAAGCTGGTGAGCTTCCGATTGTTCTCCATGGCTTATCGCGTGTTTGGTTGTTCTGTGATGTGGGATAGTTGTTTTTCTTCTCTAGTTCCGCTTGATTCATGTCTATTACAAAGATGTTCGGGCGCGTACTTTCGTATGATGGATTTTGTTCACAATTGGTCTCATGATTTTGTATTTTTTGGTGTACGATCAGGTGGGATTTTCAGTTGATGGGGTCCTGATACTGGCCTTCCTGTGGATTCTCAAGGCATTTCTTGAGGTGACTATTTCCATATCTTGTTTCTTCTGCTTCATTTCTGACGATCAGCATATGGGCAATTCTTTTGGAATATTAGCCGCACAGTAGTATGTCTTGCAGTCTTTTAGAGTAGCAACGATACAATTAGGTAGATGGGGATGGTAATAACTGCCTGGATCAGTGTTGTCTGCCCTGTTACAGACAAATGTTTTGCTTTTCATTCAGCTGATATCAAGAGTCTTTTTCCTAGAAAAGTGGGGAGATCTTGTAGCATGGAATATAGGTAAGCTGGGATACACATCATAGATATACATGACTCGACCCTCCTGAGCTATGGCAACTATTGCTACTTCAGCAAGTACCATCCACCTTCGAAAAATTCAGCAATAAGGTGGCAACTCCATAATATCTTCTGAAATAAATTGAAATTCACTGTTTTCAACTGTCTGTTTTGCATTGCATGAGTTAAGAACATGATCTGATAAGATTACATTGCTTTCTCATGTTAGCTTCTTGAACAAACGCTCAAAATATAATTATCGGTGACACCCCAAGATCAAAAAACTCTTAGGGAAAAATCCTAGGGAGAAATTCTATGAAGAACGTCCAAGGAGAAATTCCAATTTTTCAAGTGATCATTAACTTCCTATAGACAAATACTTTTTGGAGTGTTTTATCCTGGGGGTTAGATTGAGCCCCATCTCGTTGGCAATGAAAGTCGATGACCTGAAACGTCACAATGTATCATACTATGTTAGACGCAATGGCAAGTACATGGAAATCAAGTATAAACTAATAAGAAATTCAATTAGAAATCTCATATTGTGAATATAAATTATTTACATGGAAAATAAGTGTACACAAGAAATATCATAAGGACTAAACAAATTATATGAATAATAGGAGTCCAGGGCAAAAATAAGGCAAGAAAAAATTAATGTGGACAAAAATTAGGATAGGACAATGCTATGGTTACATTTACTAGAAATATGAAAAAGTTGTTGATTTCATAGACGTATTTTATAATTATAATCCTCTATAAATTTCAGGTTATTTACTGATTTAATATTATATATATACTGTTGCAGATGACTATTAAAGATATAATCACTTGGAAAAATTAATTAAACATGAGTTTTGTCTTAAGAGTAATACTAATGATCTCATTAATATATTCGTTATTGTTGTGGTATCAGAGCGGGTCATGGACCCAACTCCATATATTGCCACCTCCACCCAATTAATGTCCACGGCCCATCTTGGCCGTGAGGGGGAGTGTTGGTGTGTTTGGGCATAGTTCCCTGGGCAATAGTCCCGTATTAGTTAAATATGTTGTGGTTCATGTGCTTATGACCCCTGGGCCCTTGTATCTCAACACCGCGGTTTTGTGGATTCAACAAGTGGGACTGGCCAAGACATGGCTCTGGATCTCAATAGGAATCAGATTTGGAGGGCTCGGGATCGGATCGGTTTGTCCCAAAACCGATCAGATCAGCCGATCCGGGCCGATCCGATCCAATTCTGCCTTCCTTGGTTGTAACAAACAGTTACAAGAACAAGTAGTAACATAATCAGCTACATGTACATCTTCACTATTTCTGATCATATTCCATAAACTGCTTACAAGGAATTCAGTTTTTTAGCTTATCTTTCTTCTCTGAAGCAGCAAAAGACCCTTTTGAGTGTTGACTATGAGCACGTGACATACACAGGCTAGAAGTTCCCATGTCAATCACAACAATATTATCCATGATTTGACCATTTCTAGTCTTTAAGTCAACAATGATATTTAAAACATTTCAAGATGAAGTGGTTTCAAGCACTATGCTAATAGGTAGCTTTAGAAATGGGAGGCTAGGGTTTTGAAAAGCATGGGTTGACTCTGTTTAAATTTTGTCAAGATCTTTTGAGAAGGAAATCTCTCTGAACTGACTTATCCGAAAAGGATCTATGAATCAGAATGGGAAAGAGATGATGAGAACTTCATGAAATGGTCAAAGAAGTTGCAAAAGGCATGCTGAGGGCAACTCTAAATCAGTGGGTCGTGGATGATGTTCTTACATCACTGACTTGAAAAAAGAAAAAAAGTCACCCCATCTATTTGCTTTAATTTAACTGACCTCTTTCTCAAGCTTCAACACTGATAAAACTTGGTTTTCATCAACACATGACACTGTCAAGGCTAGTAAGAATAATTTGGGAAAAGCTCTATGTACGTGTGGGGACTGGGAATTTGACCTTTCAGCGTCTCTCGTCCAGAAATAATGGATTGGTATGCCACCAGATGCCCCCCTCACTGTGTCAAGGTTGCCCATAGCCTGTTTGTGAATCATAGCACCAGCGGAGTACATAAAACCTATGGTTCCACATTACTGTCTGATCCTCAACAAAAGGTTAGGAGAAGATTTTCAACTATGTACTGCAAGGTCTGTGGTGCAGTCAAGTGTGAAGTTTTCTTTTTTCCAATTTACTAGATGATTGATCTAATGAAGAGGCACTCGTCAGAGAAAAACATTGGGCTGCACTTGCAAAGGGTTTCAGTAAATATACCACTGTTACAAGTAAAACAACATGCATGAAATGTTTTTTTTTCCGAATACCATTATTACATGGTCATGCACGCAAGTTTGCCATTAGTATCAGTTAAAGTAAGATCCCCTCTTTTTTTGGAGGTGAATTAATGTTACTTGTACTCAACCACATTTTACCTTAGCCTTAACGAAACGGTTAAAACTAAAAAAAACTCCCTTCTCTCTTCGTGCAGTGAGATCACATAAGAAAAGATATCCTTGTCGGCTATTTTAGTTAATAATTATTTGTTACTACTTGTGTTGGTTATCTTGCACATGAAAGGAGATCCCATTGATTGAAGAGAAAAAATTGTTGTCCTAGTGGATAAAAAAATCAAAAACAAAGGGAAACGTATTGAACTAAATCCTTAGCATGCATAACAAGATACAAAGATTACAGCCACAGGTAAATGCTACATAACTAGATGGCATTAATAGGAAGCAAATCTACCTCTCTCACCTCCGAGTCTGACATGCTTACAGAAAATGTCATTCCCTTGTAGCTAGTCTTTCCTAGAACTATCAATCACAGTTGTCAAGGCGGGTAAGGCGACCCAAGGCATACTTGGGGTCCCCAAGCGCCTAAGCACTTGGGCACCTGCTTAAGTGGTGCCTAGGCGCCAAGTCCATGTAAACCAGCCAGCAAGAACTGTATATAAAATTGTCTATACAAAGGTTTATCATGATCATTAAAAATATATGAAACAAAACTAATACGACATGTAAATCAAAAGTAGTAGGAAGTGGCACTGCAATAAAGTACCAAAATTAAATATGAGATAAAAGTAATCATCATATCTGTCAAAGGACTCACATCAACCTAACCTACCTTTGACCCAGTTTCACATCATGGATTAGACACAACTGTGCCTAGCTCCTAGACAGTTTTTTTTTCTGAAAATTGGATAGTACCACAATCGTATTAATTGAAAAGGATGAGGGATAACAAGTGTACGCTGTCCGCTCCCAATACAATCCCCATACAAAATGTGCATGCCCAAAGGCAAGCCCCTATCTATCCTCCAAAAAAAGGAAAAGAGAGGAGTTATGAGACTCCACTTTACAAAGATGCTTGGCCCACTCACATACTTTTGTCACAAACAAAAGAAACAACCCTATCCTCTACTCTTGCTTCCTTTTTGATGATCCTCCTGTTTCTCTCACCCCACAAAGCTCATAAAGTAGCATGGAGGATGAGCCACCATATGATTTTATCTCCTTTCCGGACCCACGTCTTGTGCCATTTGAGGAAGAGCTGATGCACAATCTCAAACTAGCCCAAAGGGATGTGAATACTATCACCGATCTTACTCCACACTTCCTTAGAGAAGGGGCATCCTGTAAAGAGGTGACTAAGATCTTCCTCCACCTCCTCACATAAACAACACATAGAGACAATATCCTGCAAGAAGAGTGCAATCCTATCACATGTGGGTAGCAGACCATGTAATATCCTCCACATCAAAAGCTTCACCTTCCGGGAGCTCTTGGGGCCTTCAGCCTAGCTCTTAGAAAGATGCCTCCCCACCTAGGTGGCCCCCAGGTTCCACGTAGGCAGACACCTTGACAACTATGCTATCAATGTACAGTCCACCACTTAAGTTATTCCTGAACATTACAGATCATCTTCCTAAGCATGATTACTTCTATTTTAATGTCACACTTACATTATATGGCTAATACTTCACGTGACAAGCATGAAGAAGAGTCGTCTTGTACTACCCACTTTCAAAAAAAAATGAAGAAGAGTAGTCTTAAAAGACAAATCCTCAATTAAAGGAAAATAACATTAGCATAAAGTTAATGTCAATCTCAACAAAAGTCTTACAAATCCAATCAATAACTGACCAAAGCCAATTAGCAAATAAATAATATATATCTACTGAACGATTAACTCTAAAAATATGCTCAAGAGCTAAAGTTTATTATGAACTACAACTAAATAAAGCCAGGTGGCTCTCTGCTCGGTTCCCACCCTATTTTGAATTATCTTCTTTGTGCTTAAAAAAGATTTCCAGTGACTATATGTGCTTAAAAGCTTAGTAAGTTTTACATCTCAAACTTCTAATTTAAGTATTAATAAATTTTAAGATAAATTTTAAACTAATTACAATAAAGTCAAATATGTAAAATTCATAAAGAAAGAGGAAGATAGTGACACATGATTATAAAAAGAAAAGGATATTTAATAACATAGGCAATAATCAATGGGAATAGGAAACAGTGCATGAAATCTAATGACAATAAGACGTTATGATAATATATGCAGTGAGGATAATAGTCAGAAAATGTCTAGCTAACCAAATCGAGAATAAGAGGTGCAATGGCAACATCATGCAAAACTACCCCCCATACAACCCTTTGATGAAACACTCCCAAGAAATTAATTATTGGCGAAACCCTAAGATTAAAAAACTCTTAGGAGGAAAATCCCTAGTGAGAAGTTTTACGAGAGCCTCTAAGGGAGAAATCCCAATCGAGATATCTGCCAAGTGATCATTAAACTCCTATAACAAAAGTAATTTTTGGGGTGCTATTCTCCTAAACTAGATCAAATCCCATGGCACTGGCATTGAAAGTCAATGACCTCAACTTATCATGTTATGCTAGACCCAGTGGCACATACATAGAAATTAAGTATAAACTAACAAGAAACTTAATTGGAAATGTTTACATTCTGCACATAAACAATTTACATATAGAACAATCTTGCACAACAAATGTAATGAGGACTAAACAGATTATATAGGAGTTCAAGGTAAAAAAATAAGACCAAAAATATTAATGTAGACAACTAATTTAAAAAAGACAATTTCATGGTTACATTTATTAGAAATACAAAAAGTTACAAATTTCATAAACAAATTTTATAAGTATAATTGTTTATAATTTTTCTATTATTTTATACATATTTATATGAGTATGCATGTTTAAGACTCTGATATCTTATATCCTTTAACAATAGTGTATGATTCATAAATTATAACTGTTGGTGTGTTTTGGCATAGTTCCCCTGGGCAATAGTCCCGTATTGGTTAAATATGTTGTTTCAATCATATTCAATTTGGTACTTGCTCTAAGAACACGAGAGTAAGCATCAGTCAATGTAGGAACCTGAGTGTCAGCAAGCAAATTGTCTCGAACATGTCCGAGATTATCATCCATTCCAGACAAAAACTTAGCAACAATAAACTCTTACTTTTGTTTCTCCAACTGAGCGGCATCTACAGCACTTGGCTGGTACAACTTTAATTCATTCCAAAGACCTTGAATTTCAGCAAAATACTGAGAAATAGGTCTTCCTTCTTGCTTTAGATTAAACAATCTTGAATAAATATTGTAAATATGAGAAATATTGTGCTTTGTAGAATAAATCTTTTTCAGAGTATCCCACATCTCCTTAGCGGTGTCTAAAAAGATAACATTGTTGAAAATACTTTGTTCACAGTTATTATTCAGAACTGAAATTACCATCCCATCATCAACTTCCCAAGCTTCATGTCTTTTGTCAGTTTTCTCTGGAGGGTCTTGCTCAATATGTCGAAATTTTCTCAAAGAGAGCAACAAGAGGCGAAAAGACCGTGCCCATTGAGAATAATTAGTGCCATTTAATTTTGTAGCAGTAGCCATCGTATGATAGAGTTTCCCGTCAGAAGTCGGGATAGACGTGGACCTCGACGATTCTGCCATGACAACAACAAACCAAACAACCAAGCCTCTGCTGGGCAAAAAGGGATTCAGACAATCTTTTTACAGCAACAAATGGGTCAGCACATAGGGAGAAGATCACAAGCCCTCGTGCGCTGACCATCCTAAAGGAACGAGCCGGTGCGGAGAAACTCGGCTAGAAGATAAGGTTACTCTTTCTTACCACCAAAGATGACGTTATCGTCACACGAAAAGCTTTACACCGTGATTAGAAACTTCAGGATTTGCGCCGTGCGTTGAATCCACAAAAGTGCGGTTGTGGATAGGGGTGAGCATTATTCGGGTTCAACCCGAAAACCAAACCGAACCGAACGATTTGGTTCGGTTTGGTTTGGGTTGAAATTTAAAAAAAATTGGTTTGGGTTCAAACCGAACCGTATTAAAAAATTTGGTTTGGTTTGGTTTTGAAGTTCAAGAAACCGAACAAAATCAAACCGAACCGAATAACCCGAATTTAAGAATATTTTTATCAAATTAATATAAATGTATATGTAACTATAAATCCGAATTTAAAAAGTCAAATTCCCACCATTATAATGGGGTTTCCGACTTTATGAAATAGGTTTCAAATCACCTTCTATTTTACTGTAACCGAAATTCTTAATTTCTTATGTGAAAATATTATGGAGCTTGTTCTTACAAGTTACAACTTTGTATGTTATTTTTTTAATATTTACTTTATTTGGTAGAAATTCTTTTACCCTACCTTTCTCTTTCAACACCACTCGTGTCTGAAAAAGATAAAAAGAAGAAGAAGAAGAACAGAAGAATAAGAAAAAAAAACTGAAACAGATACTTACCTGTTGGTGCCGCCAGCGCAGTCGCCCCCTGCCACCGGCATCGTAGCCGTCACCACCTGCCTCCGGCTTCATCGCCGTTGCCACCTGCCACCGGCACCGTTCCCCGCCATCTCTTCCTCCGTCCGTCCGTCCGTCGTTCCTGTTGCATAGTCGAGCCGCCACCTGCACACGAAAGGGAAGGGGGGAAATGATGACAGCAGAATAAAGTAGGGTGGACATTTGTATAAAAACTCTGAAACCATGCATACATACAACTTAACCTTTAAATATTTAAAAACTAGACTTGGTCAAGATCGGTCCGGGATCAGCTAATCCCACCAATCTGGATCGGTTTGGGACCGGCCATCCGATCCCCAAATCTGCCTTGGTTACAACCACTAATCGAGGTGCCCTGCAGGTGGTTTGCACGCTTGGAAGCATGGTTTTTGTGAGCATTCTACTCGTCCGTGGAGTATGGTCAGGGGTATCCTACTTACAAGAAATCCGCTATGACAGAATCAGGTTGGATAATGATGACACCGCATGGAGTGGTGTACAGGCTGCAACTTGATTTCTTGTTTGATGTATTAAGAAATTATCCGAGCATTTGCATTACTCAAGTTTACAAGAGATGAGGATAAGTTCCATAATGGAGCCACTGACACTCATGGCGCACTACGCTGGGCAATGTTGGAGATGTTGGTAGAATTCCCATACTTAAATATTTGGAACAAACTGCAGGAAAAGTCACAGATGTTTCTTTTGTCTTTTGATTTCGCGAGAAGGGGCTAGCTTTAGTTGCTTGTAATATGTAGCCATTGAAATTTTATGAATTTGGAGCAGCTAAGGTGACTGGATTTGGTGTCTGACGGTGGCCTGCTTCATGCCCTTAGTGTTGCATTCTTTTGATGGGAACTCAGAAGTGTATGTAACACATACTCAGTATCAGTGAACTTTTAAAAATGCATCACCATGACTCTTGCGGACCAGGTGGGAGTTTTGTGAATTTATTCTGTACCTTAAAGTGCAGTTGCATTGTTCGAAAATACAACGTTAAAAAAAAGATATGGAGAAAATATGTTAGTTTCTATAAGTCTGAAATGACTCTTCATGTGGAAAATGAATAAGCTTTTTAACAAAGTTATATGTATACAAGTCGTAGAGATAATAACATACCCAGAACTTATCCTATTCGCTTATGTATTCCCATAATCTTTGTTGTCATCTTTGTTTTACCATCCATCATCTGCTATTTTAACTAAATTTTACGTGGATTAAAAGGGGGAAAAAGACTCATCTATCATTTAATCTCCTTGTAATGTCAAATGATGGCACGTATGTCGCTAAAATTTAATAAATTCATGTGTACTCCTGGGAAATTTTGTATTTTACATTTTTAATAAAAATATTCCATCAATTCTGACAGTATTGCACCCAGAGGGATGGAAACGAAATACGAGTTTACTTATATAAAGATATGCATAACAATATAGAAGATATGGATATATATAGGGTAGAATAAGAAAACATATAGTCGCTTATTCGAAAAATGATACCACCATTGATTTTGGCAACATCGACTTGGGTTGAGTATTCACAAGTTTTGAGTAACCTCGCAAATATATCCTAATTAGAGGGTTTTTTTTTTCCACACATTCAACTTGACATGAATCTCATCAAATAGGAACCTGTAGATTTGCTATGTCATAGAGATGGATGGTAGTTATTTAATCCCATTTTACACAGAAACTTAAATATAATATTCCTTTGTCATTTTATGTGTCAAACTTGATATCCAAATATTAAATGTTCATATTCTAATAAAAAAAGTAAGAACTCAGTTCTAAATAACAGACAAGACTTATTTCATTTCTTGTTTTTTGCATCGTGTTGGGACAAATCCTTATTAGTAGGGATAATTAAGTGCTGCTTAATTAACACACTAATGACCGAGCACTCCTAGAAAAAGGATGACACCCAAAAAACATGCCTGTGACCCTTGGAATCCCTCCCTCGTTAACATGCATAAAACACCACATTGAAGAACACTCCTCAGGGAATTCAAGTGCTGCTTTATCCTTTACCCCCGTCTTCCTCTTTTGAGCCATGTCAGTGCCACTTGGCCTGCACCATCCTCCCTAGGATCTGAAGAGCATGACCCCCAGTTCCAATCTTCACAGTGCACTAAATGTTTGACATTGAAGACATCAGATGTTCTGATAAGGCTCAAGAGCTCAAGAGGAACCACCTTTCTTTTGCTGACTCAACTTGCCACACTCTCCCGCTGGGAAACAAAATCCTTAGTGAGAATTACCAGACCATATCTCCCTCCTCAAAGCGACATGCATTCTATGTTTATCAATAGCTTCCTTGTAGCGCTTGTTCCTATCTTCAATCTATGCACGCACCTGTTCATGGACGGACTTCTAATGTTCAGCTAGATCTTTAAGCTTTGCCGTTGAACCTTCCCATACAAGGAACTAGATCCAAACTGTTGTGTAGACAAGCTCAAGCGGGCTCTTTTTGGTGCTTCGATTCTGGGACCTGTTGAATGTAAATTCAGCTGTGGTAGAGCTAAATCCCACTGCTCAGGCTTGCTTCCTACCATACTCCTCAACAAGTTAAGAAGTCTTCTATTAACCACCTCAGTTTGGCCTGTCTGTCCGAGGATCATATGCACTATTGAATTGCAACTTGGTACCCAAGGTAGTCCACAAACTTCGTGAAATGTTAATGGGAGGAGACGCAGCATGTTTAGTGGACTGTATCTTCAAACCCCTTGTTGGTCTTAAACTCTGAATCTGAGACATTATGGGGGCACTTCCCACACCAATCCACTTCCCGCCACTGGCTGTCGTGAGTTGGACGAGTTAAGTGTGACTTGCCTATACGGTAACAAGAGGCCAGTGTGAGCAAGATCAAAGGGCTTTACCCTCAAAGAAAGAAGTTTAAAAAGGAACTCTTGATGCTGAGCGCACCAGCACATTCACCCATTAGAATTCTAACATTGTTGGCCATCCGATCTCGATGTCAAGGGACTCCTCCCCTCCACCAAGAGGAGGGAAACTAGAGCTGCTCGATCGACCTGTTGCGTTGAGTGGCTCCACTTCACCAACGCCACACCCCGACCCTCCTCACCAAATGAATTCAGGATTGATGTCGCACAATGGAAGGGACATGAGTAGCCAGCCAGTCTGTTGAGCCGTCAAATCTCCCGATCAAATAGTGCAGCGAACTTCGAAATCTGTCAGTTCATTTTTACAATTTTCTTTTATTTTGTTATGTTGTCAATCATAATTGTTAGCAGTCGATCACACCTTGGAGGGAGGTAAATAGGTGCGTCGATGAAAAATAATTGCATATAAAAATAATTTTAATAACATAGCGGAAAAATAAGTGCGAGAATGCAAGTAAACCATATAAAATATTAGATTTTATCCTTGTTCGGTTGGCTTTCCTTGACTTTCCTACGGCCAGTCCCCCTGCAACTTGCCCGAGATATTCACTAACCTTTCACCAAAGGTTACGTTTGATGTTTCCTAGGATCAGCTCCCCAACTTATCTTCACAGGACTCAGCAGATCCTCCCAGTGATTTTTAAGGAACCACAACCCAGTTGATTTTTGATTAGGTCTTAGCCAACCAACCAGTCACTCCCAGTGACTTAATTTTTCAGGTGGTTACGCACTTGCTAATTTTCCAAGAGCTAGTCACATAGCTGATTTGTATGGTATGAGCTGACCAATCTAGCACACGTAGTGCTAGTTATCCCAGAGCAACAAATGCTCTCTGTCAAATGGATAGATTAACCAAGTCCAAAAGAATTGAATACACAAATAGACAGAGGAGGAAAGCAGTAGAATATCATTACAAAATGATATCCTCCTCTTTAATATTTCCTAGGACAAAAGACTTCGAGATAGAACTTTCAGCATGATGAAGTCCTCCCTGGATGTAACTACATAGAAAGCAGAACTCTAGGATCACTTTGAATGCAGGTAGGCCCTTGAAGATTTGCTCATATACTTATTATGTTCGTTCGTTCTTTAAGTCCATGCTATTTATAACTCCAAACTTCATTGTATCTGTTAGATACATTAGCTTTTCAACGGTCGGATCCCAGTCACAACGTTCGACAAATCAGAGTGACTACTATGCTTCTATCTACGAGGTAGCAAGTGAATCAGATCTTCTGCTGCTGTCGGAGATACGTCAGTCTATACACTTTCTCCTCTTGTGCAATCTACTACTGGCTGCTGTCGTCTGTATATCTGAAGCAATGCTACAAATATTCTCCCTATACAGACACCTGAGATAAAGTAGGTAAATTTAAATTCCAGACGTTGGTGTGGAAAATATGCAATAAGTAATGCCAGTTTTACACATAAGATATGTCTTATGATATTGTGAAATGTATTCATGTCTTGGAAACATAAGAGTATCTTTGTAGACACTCCACATTTAATGCGGTCACAACTTTGCTTTGACCGTTCAATGCCATACATTAGCATCCATGACGGAAAAAAGAAGGCGTTAAATAATGTAGAGAGTTTACATGCTTGGTGCAATAGTGTTTAAGTATTGTGTAGATGCCTTATTATATATCTTGTTGTTTAGTATGGTCGACAAGTCAAAAGTGTTACACGTGTATCGCTCAATAAAAAGTAAAATAATGAATTTTATCTTGATTTAATTAATAGAAGTAGATAAACCATCATCTACTTATTCGCCTAATCATTCTAATCAGTTTTTATATTAGACGAGGTATCGTCTATCCTTGATTTTTGTCGTTATTCACATACACGATGTATCATCTATCGCTTCATCTATTTGTAATCATATTAGACGAAGTTCCGTCTATTGCAATTTTTTTTATTTTTCTTTTAGATAGAATATCATCTAACTCATCATCTATGGTGAGTTAGACGGAGTATCATCTAACATATCTTCAATTAGGCGATGCATCATCTAACTCATCTTCTATCATGAGTTAGGCGAAGTGTCGCCTAATATTCATCTAGTAGACGATTAACTATCTATTGTTAGTTTTATCGTTTTCTTGTTAGACGGAATATCGTCTATCCGTTCTTACATCGTCTGTCCTATCCAACTTAGAAGATGTATCGTCTAATGTTCCATCTACTCACAGATTTTTAGATGAAATTTCGTCTAATGCTTGTTAGCCCACTTTGACGGTGTATCGTCTATCTCTTCAAAGATTACCTATGGTGTTACCATTCACGCCCTTAGTCTTCAGTGTGCATAAAGGGATCAACTTTTGTGGAGTTATACTTGTTGCAATGTCTACACCGCATGCATGTAGGTGCAGTTAATTTTATTTTTTAAAACTTTTGAGCCGTAAGACTCACATCCTCCTATCATGTCGTTTCACTGTCCAAGAAACCTAAAAAAAGAGACTATGTGAATAGTGAGTTTTAGAGCTCTCTTTTTTTTGTTGTCATACAAGACAAGTTATTTTGTGACGTAACTTGCGGTCTGCAACATCGATATTATTTGCTCGGTAAACAGTGCAGCACGCATTACTCTTTGTGGAGTGGGCTTTACCAGATGTCCGCTCAAGTGCACGGCAGAATTTAACCTGAATTATTCTACCTCACTCTCTCTCTCTCTCTCTCTCTCAAGAGTGAGAGACACTGCAAGACTGACTCCATAGTTCCCTGTGTGACGTTACATGCAGCGAAGGGATAGAAGATCCTTCGGACTGGCATGTGCCCTGCCTGCCTATTCGAGAGGGCAAATAGGAAGGCGTAGCCCTTCTTTGTTTGTTGGGAGCAATTCTCACATTGTTACAGATGTTCAAAGTGGAATGTATTTTGACCGTACGAACTTTAATAGGCATCCATCCAATCTTGATATAATTGTGTGAATGGGAGACACACAAACTGTCAACCAGTAACTTAAAATTTTGACATACCCTCTGAAAAAAAAGGTTACAGTGGGGGAGGACATGCATTTATGCAGTCATGGTCTAGAAGGGTAGGTGCTTCCCTTTTAGATTAAAAACAAAAAAAGCAGAACTCTAGGATCACTTTGAATACAGGTGAATGTAGGTAGGCCCTTGAAGATTTGCTCGTATACTTATTATGTTCGTTCTTTCTTTAAGTCCATGCTATTTATAACTCCAAACTTCATTCTATATGTTAGATACATTAGCTTTTCAATGGTCGGATCCCAGTCACAACGTTCGACAAATCAGAGTGACTACTATACTTCTATCTACGAGGTAGCAAGTGAATCAGATCTTCTGCTGCTGTCGGAGATACGTCAGTCTATACACTTTCTCCTCTTGTGCAATCTGCTACTGGCTGCTGTCGTCTGTATATCTGAAGCAATGCTACAAATATTCTCCCTATTCAGACACCTAAGATAAAGTAGGTAAATTTAAATTCCATACGTTGGTGTGGAAAATATGCAATAAGTAATGCCAGTTTTACACATAAGATATGTCTTATGATATTGTGAAATGTATTCATGTCTTGGAAACATAAGAGTATCTTTGTAGACACTCCACATTTAATGCGGTCACAACTTTGCTTTGACCGTTCAATGCCATACATTAGCATCCATGACGGAAAAAAGAAGGCGTTAAATAATGTAGAGAGTTTACATGCTTGGTGCAATAGTGTTTAAGTATTGTGTAGATGCCTTATTATACATCTTGTTGTTTAGTATGGTCGACAAGTCAAAAGTGTTACACGTGTATCGCTCAATAAAAAGTAAAATAATGAATTTTATCTTGATTTAATTAATAGAAGTAGATAAACCATCATCTACTTATTCGCCTAATCATTCTAATCAGTTTTTATATTAGACGAGGTATCGTCTATCCTTGATTTTTGTCGTTATTCACATACACGATGTATCATCTATCGCTTCATCTATTTGTAATCATATTAGACGAAGTTCCGTCTATTGCAATTTTTTTTATTTTTCTTTTAGATAGAATATCATCTAACTCATCATCTATCGTGAGTTAGACGGTGTATCATCTAACATATCTTTAATTAGGCGATGTATCATCTAACTCATCTTCTATCATGAGTTAGGCGAAGTGTCGCCTAATATTCATCTAGTAGACGATTAACTATCTATTGTTAGTTTTATCGTTTTCTTGTTAGACGGAATATCGTCTATCCGTTCTTACATCGTCTGTCCTATCCAACTTAGAAGATGTATCGTCTAATGTTCCATCTACTCAGATTTTTAGATGAAATTTCGTCTAATGCTTGTTAGCCCACTTTGACGGTGTATCGTCTATCTCTTCATCTATCTTAAAGTCTTAGATGATAGATAGTCTATCCTTTCGTCTATCTTTTTTATGTTAGACGTTATATCGTCTAACCTTGCATCTATCTTGAAGATTTAGAAGAAATATCGTCTATCTCTAATCCTTGTCGTTTTGTTCATTAGACAGAATATCGTCTATGGTAGGTTTGATTAGATGATGTATCATCTAATCATATATCTTTTATTTACATAGATGATATTCACTTTATCTAAGTCTATCCCAGATATTTAATTGATTCTAGTTTAAGACTTTAAGTTCATGGAGACCTGAGTTAGGTTAAATTTGTAATTTTACTTAATATGACTGGGATAATTAAATATTTATTTTATTATAATCTAAAATAATGAATTTGTGAAAAAGAACATTCTTCCAACAATAATGAAATTGGGGGACTGCTATTAGACTATAGGAAATTTTACATTTCAGTCTCAAAAAATCTAGTTGATTTTAAATACATCCTCGCAATCTCATTATTAGAAAGGGATGTTTACATCTATGCCCCTATACATCATATTTACAAATAAACTCCTACTTTTACATATTATCAAGAATACCCCTAATATATCTGATATTGTTGCATCTATATCTCCATCGTAACCTATGTTACTTTAACCCGATTGCCCTACTAATTAAGAGAGAAAAAGACTAACTGCCCTTGGGTTAGTCTCTCTCTCTCTCTCTCTCTCTCTCTCTCTCTCTCTCCGCGTAGGTTGCTAGGGGCGACGAGACGAGGCGGGTCATTGTCGAAGGAGGGGGAGGTCGGGTGTTTACCGGGGATTGGGGGTGTCAGTGTTCATGGGGGGGGGGTGCTCAAGGAGGGGGAGACAAAGGGTCCAAGGGAGGGAGATGAGGGTTGGGAGGGGTTGGGGGTGTGAGTGTTTACAAGGGGCATATGCGAGGGACTGGTGGTGGTGGCAGACAACGTAGGTTAGTTGGAGGGTTCACTGGGGGACGGGGTCATCGGAGCTGCACAGATCCAGAGGGGGCATGGAGGGGTGTTGTAGTGGTGTGAGGGGAGGGTGGGGGTCTGCGGAGCTCGCCGAAAGTGGGGAGAGGGGTTGTAGGTAGGGATGGGGAGTGCTCGTCGAAGGTGGGGGAGAGAGAGGGGGAAGACGAGTTGCCAGAGATGAGAGAGAGGGGGCGTAGGGCACCCTTCTCTCTCTCTCTCTCTCTCTCACACACACACACACACAAGGGCATTTTTTATTTTTTACATGTTCAAACGGTTTCCGTCAACATATTCTAGGAATATTCACCGGTATTGACAACCCAAGAATCACAGGGGTATAACTGCAATAATGTGGTGTAAATTAGGAGTATTGTTGATAATATGATAAAAATAGGGAGATAAATATACATATGATATTTTACAGGGTTATAGTTGTAAAAATCCCTATTAGAAAATGAGTCCTAATAATCTATCGATGTTCTAAAATTAGTCCCTGGACGCTAGCTCTTTTAATATTGGTGCTGTAATATACTACTAACTATACAAACCTACTCTAGAATTATACGGACTAAAATGTAAAATGATATTTTTAAAAAGATGTAAATTAAAGGAGTTACATGACATAGAAAAATAGAGCATTTCGAAAGCAAACCATTAAGGTTCTGGTAATTTGGTATGGGATATGTGATTAATCAAAGAAATAATATCAATTGTATTCATTCAATAAGGAAAAGGGATTGCTTAATATTGTAACTTTTGCCGGCAAAATTGTGGGATTGCCGTAAGACAAATAATTTGATGATCGAGTCATTGATACGAGCTACATCATTTGATTGAGCATTTTACATGAAAGTATTTAGCATATCAAATTATATTATTTAAGAACACCAAAAAAAGAATTTTGGGCGTTAGGTTTGAATAGATATGTGCAATACCTTATATGCCAAATTCAAAACAAGACTAATTTATGTCCAAATTCTGACAAAGACTATGTACCGAGCAATTAGTTATCATGATATAGGGTGTTTGGATGCTCTTCTTCGACTTTCAAATTAAAAATTATGGAGAAATCAAGGTCTTAGATACGATTGGTCACGCTTTTCCTAATTTTTAGGGAGGAGTCCGCTCCTTCATTAATATGTCTTGTTAAGAGTTATGACTTATTTTTTTAGACACATTATTCCCTAAAAGTAATGTATACTCTACCAGTCAATCACTTGAGAAGTGATGATATCATTCCTTATACATTCTCATGTTATTTAATAACATTTATAACAATGTCATCATTATGTCTCATTTAATGTATGTGTATTATTACTTGACGTAAAGAAATTCTTGATTGCATGTAATGAATGTTAGATCAGAGCGAGATTATGATAATGAGATCAACCTTCTAGACGTATATGTTCTAAATGTTCTTGGTTATACAATCTTTGAGATGGGACATCAAAGAATCTGATAGACTAGTACACATGATATCTTCTCATGTGATGAGGGTGACTGGTCTCATATCTATTGATGTGGAGACACTAAGAATGAGTTCACTGAATTGATCCATCACAGAGTTCCTAGATGTGTGATAATACCTATAAGTCAACTAGGAGACTCCAAGTCACAGTGGTGTGATAAATCCTTGAACCTGAGACACTAAAAACATCTTGTGCGTGAACCTCTATACTTTGATGTTTTCTCCATTGACCTTAACCATAGGTTTAGTATAGTCAAACACTCGGGTGTACCGTGAAGCATGCAAAGGTGTTAGAGTGGCCAACAAGGGATCTTTCACTCTCATGGTATTCTTAGATCGAGAGAGAATGTATCAGAGTCACTCAGGTAAAATCTTTGGTCAGGGTGACACAATCAATTAGAAATGAGTTTCTAGTGTGATGGCCATACAATCGACTAGATAAGAGTTTCTACTGTGACGGTGATGAGTGTGAACTATCATATCAAACATGAGAAGGGTTTGGCACACATACCCTATTTCATTTACTCAGCTTGTTGCATCTTGAAACCCTAGGTCATTTACTCATCTTGTTGCATCTTTCAAGTCCATGGCCTCTAGAAGGTCTCTCTTTGTTTTATGCACGAGCATTATTCCATCCATTGTTGCTTGACATTTATAAAAAGCTAGATGTTCAGCTAGATATGATAATATCTCTTCTAGTCATGTGAGCATCCTTGGTCAACTCTTATCAAGGATATTGCTTCTCAATACCGGCCCAAGAGTGTTTCATCTACCTAGGAGAAAAGTTGTCTTCAAGTTATGGGATTGATTGACACTTTTTCTCCCTCTTTGCCATGCCTTGTGCATTGGGTACACACCCTTATAGGTAACATAAAATTGAATACAGATGGTTGTTGTTAGGGCAACCTAGGCCCATCTGCTGGTGCTGCTATCCTTAGATATGATGATGGTCATTTAGTTATTGCTTGCTGTATTTTTTTGGGTCACAGAACTCAGGGCAATGATTCTCAGATTGCACATGTGTTTACAGCAGGGTTATCATGATATCATATGGGAATCAGACTGTTTGGCACCCATATCTCTTATTAATTCAGACTGCTAATGCTAGGGTGTTCCCAGTAAGCGACGCGTTACATCGGAACCCGGATGGAATGACAAGTGAGCAAGGGCTAGCTAGGGCGTTCCCCGTAAGCGACGCGTTACATCGGAACCCGGATGGAATGACAAGTGAGCAAGGGCTAGCTAGGGCGTTCCCCGTAAGCGAAGCGCCGCAATGGCGCCCGATTGCGGTGTCAAATAGGCAAGGGTTCTCGTGTGGGGTTGGATGCACACGGGTAAAGAAGCAAGTCCAAAAACATAGGATCCGTCTAGCTACTTGGAATATAGGAACTTTAATGGGTAAGAGTTTAGAATTAGTTAAGTTAATGAAGGACATGAGGATTAATATAGCTTGCCTACAAGAAACTAGGTGGAAAGGACATAAAGCTAAAGACATTGATGGATATAAAATTTGGTATACGGGTAATAATAGTTCTAGAAATGGTGTTGCTATAATAATAGATAAAAACTTAAAAGATAGAGTTGTGGAAGTAAATAGATTGGGGGATAGACTAATGTTAATTAAACTTATCTTAGGTGAGGATACTTTGAATATAATTAGTGCATATGCACCTCAAGTAGGATTAGAAGAGAGCATTAAAAAGCAATTTTGGGAGGCTATTGATAGTTTGATCCAAAATATCCCTAGTGAAGAGAGAATCTTTATTGGAGGGGATCTTAATGGTCATGTGGGTAAAGATAATAGAGGCTATGAGAGGATTCATGGAGGGCTTGGTTTTGGCAATAGAAATGATATGGGTAACACTATTCTTGATTTTGCTATGGCCTATGATCTAGCAATTACTAATACCTTCTTTAAGAAGAGGGACGAACACTTAATAACGTACAAGAGTGGAACACATATAAGTCAAATTGATTATTTTCTCATTAGAAAGGTCGATAGAGTTTTATTGCAAAGTTATTCCTGGTGAGAGTCTAGCCTTTCAACATAGGTTGTTAATAATGGATGTCACTATCCCTAAATTCAAAAGAAAGATCATTATAAATAATTATTCCAAGATTAAGTGGTGGAATTTAAAAGGTAAAAATTTGGAAACATTTAAAAATCATCTATTAAAGGAAAATATTTGGAATTTAGAACAAGAAACTAATGTAATGTAGAATAATGTTACAAATTGTATAACGAAGGTTGCAAAACAACTCTTAGGCGAATCTAAAGGTAAAAAGAATTTAGAAAAAGAGACTTGGTGGTGGAGTAAGGAAATCCAAAATAGCATTAGAGTAAAAAAGGAATGCTTTAAAGTTTGGCAAACTAACAAAAATGATCAAACCCTATAAGCCTATAAAATCGCTAAAAAGAGAGCTAAGAAAATAGTTAGCGAAGCTAAATCAAAGGTATTTGAAGATTTATATAATAAATTAGGAACCCGAGAGGGTGAAAAGGACATATTTAAACTTGCTAAATTAAGAGAAAGGAAAACTAGAGATTTAGATCATGTTCGGTGCATCAAAGGTGAAGATCAAAGGGTTTTAACTAAGGATCTTGAGATTAAAGGGAGGTGGCATAGCTATTTTCAGAAGTTACTTAATGGAGATTCCGTCAATGATTTATCTTTAGAAGGTACCCAAGAGTCCACAATATTTGATAAATATCAATATTTCAGGCGTATTAAGATGTCAGAAGTGGAGGATGCTTTAAGAAAAATGAAAGTGGGTAAGGCCTTAGGACTAGATGACTTACCTATTGAAGTTTGGAAAGGCCTAGGAGATATTGGTATTCAGTGGCTAACTAAAATTTTTAATAAAATTTTAAAGGACCGGAGAATGCCAGAAGTTTGGAGAAAAAGTGTTGTAGTTCCTTTCTATAAAAACAAATGAGATATTCAAAGTTGTCACAATTATCATGGAATTAAACTTATGAGTCATACTATGAAACTTTGAGAAAGAGTAATTGAAAAACGCCTCCGATGTATGACTACTATATCAGAAAATCAGTTTGGTTTTATGCCAAATAGATCTACTACATAAGCTATTTTCTTACTACGGCAGCTAATGGAGAAGTATAGAGAGATGAGAAAAGATTTGTATATAGTTTTTCTTGATTTAGATAAGGCGTACGATCGAGTACCGAGAGAATTGATTTGGTGGACATTAAGAAAGAAAGGAATCTCTCAAGGATATGTTGATTTGATTAAGGATATGTACGACGACGCTATTACTAGTGTTCGAACTATTGCTGGGGAGACTGGTGAATTTCCCGTTTCTATAGGTTTGCATCAAGGTTCTGCACTAAGTCCGTATCTCTTTGCCTTAGCTATGGATGAAGTAACTAAACAATTGCATGAGGATATCCCTTGGTGTATGCTTTTTGCAGATGATATTGTTTTAATTGATGAGAGTATTGATGCTCTAAATGCTAAGTTAGAGCGTTGGAGACTTGCCTTGGAGTCTAAAGGTTTTAAAATTAGTAGGAGTAAGTCAGAGTTTATGCACTGTAATTTTAGTAATGGGAGAGTGGTTCAGGAAGACATGGTTCTAATTGATGGACATAACATTCAGAAGAATAGTAGCTTTCGATACTTAGGGTCTATCATACAAGAGAATGGGGAGATTTATGATGACGTTACACATAGGATTAAGGCAGGCTGGTTAAGATGGAGAAGTGCATCAGGTGTCATTTGTGATCGTCGTATGCCTGTGAAACTCAAAGGGAGGTTTTATAGAACGGCTGTGAGACCTGCTTTGTTATATGGTACCGAGTGTTGGGCAGTACGAAAGGAACACATCCACAAAATGTGTGTAGCAGAGATGAGGATGTTGAGATGGATGTGTGGCAAGACTAAGAAAGACAAGATTAGGAATGAGCGTATCCGTAAGGACTTAGGGATAGCTCCAATTGATAGTAAAATGAGAGAAAATAGACTTAGGTGATTTGGGCATGTGTGTCGTCGCCCTAACTCAGCGTCGGTTAAAAGATGTGACCAAATCTTAGTGATGCTAGTAACAGAGCTCGGGGAAGACCTAAAATGAGATGGTGCGATGTTATTAGGAAGGACATTAGTTTCTTGGGTTTAAATACGAATATTGCACTTGATAGAAATCTTTGGCGGAACAGGATTCATGTAGCCGACCCCAATTAATTGGGATAAGGCTCTAATGATGATGATGATGATGATGATGATGATCTCTTATTAATTCAACTGACATGTTAGTTCCTTGGATCCATGCACCGAGTTGGGCATACTACATCATATCTGGGGGAATATGGGATGTAATCCACCGGGGATCTCTTAGTCGCGGTGGGTCGTCGCCGGATTGACTGGCCAGTAGGGATCGAGTCAATTTCTGACGTATTTACATGGTTGGCAAGTTGATCAATTGTTGGAGAAGCTCGAGGAGACGGATTTGGTTGGATTTAAGGTTGGTGTTGGAGTTCAATCTGAAACTCCGACGGCAAGAGCGACAACGATTGATGGGGAGAGGAGGGAGGTATGCGAGCGGAAAGAGGGGCGCTACTAGGGTTGGGGGGTGCCATGGTGTGGGGTTTATGAGTAGGTGCCAGGAAGAGGGACACTGTAACACCCAGAATTTTCGGATCAGGAATCCGTAGGTTTCGGAGCGCTTTTATGGGTTTCAGATCGCGTTTTACGATTAAATCAGATTTTTGACTATCGAGCCTTCAGACCCCTGTGTAGGGTGAACCATTGTGTTTCCGAACTCCAGAACGTTGCAGGTGTGTTGTGCATTTTCCAAAGATCATGGATATGATTTTTTCCTATTTTTTTTATTTTCTAAAATTTTAAAACCCCAAATATTTTCCTATTTATATCAACCCTTCACCCCTCTCTCCTCATTCTCTCATTTCTCTCCCTCTCTCCTCTCGTTTCTCTCCTTCTCTCCCTCCCTTCTCCGAGCGGCCTATGGAGGATGGAGTGGGCGAGGTGGCGAGGCATGTGGGGCGACGATCGGAGAGGATGGAGCGACGATTGGAGGCGGTGGCGCGGTGGAGCTCATTCGCGAGTTCGTGAAACCGGTGGTGGTTCGGGGCACGATTTCGCATGGAATCGGCGTCCTCGGCGCGGGATCTCATCGTGAGAGGTAGGGGGATGGATCCCTGGCCTTTGCTTTCCATTTTTCCATGATTTGTAGGCCGAGGCGAGGCCGATAGTGAGTTTTCGTTCATGTTAGGGTGATTTTTCCATGTTTAGGGCGAGTGACGGTTTTCGCCAGATTGGGTGATGTTTCGCTATTTATTTTCGTGCATTTAGTGGTTTGGGACCTGGGGTAAGGTCCCCGATGTCTTCCCCCTCGATTGGGATCGAGTGGGGCGTGGTATAAGACCCCTCGGTCGGGGTCGGGTTGGAGGAATGCCAGTTTTGATCGACCGACCGACCGATGGAGTTCGGTTGACCGAACCGGTTCGCCACGGGTTGGGTGACCGTGTTGGTTCGGTTGACCAACCCCTTAGGGCCGGTCGACCGACCCTCTGTTGGGAGGTTGATTGACCCCAAGGGTAGGTCGATCAAACCCAGTCTCGTTTGCCCGTTTCGACCGCCAGTCGACCCAGCCAAGACCCTTTGGTCTAACTTTGGCCCCGTGGATGTCCCAGACACCCCGTGGGGACCGAGTTCGTGTTTTGAGTGTCCGGAGGAAACATGATACCATGATTAGCATGCCCGTGAGGTTTTGAGGGTCCAAGTGATCCCGTGTGTTCCGGGTTTCCTCGTTACGCTAGTTCGAGTCACCATGTACTCGTGTACGTGCAGAGGGCTATCCCCGCACTGTGTCAGTTTCTTCGGAAAGTGATTTTCTGTGTGGGCCATGAGTGTGGCCAATGACAGTGAGTCCTGTGACCCAGCCAGGGGCTGGGGGCTTTCTAATCTCCCTTAGAATGGGAATAAACCCGGCGGTTGTGGGCTGCCTCGTGAGTCTTTTTGACCGTGGTTTCTAATTCTTGGACTAGGATAATTTGACGACATGCAGCCGTATTATGCAATGGCCTTGGGATGAGTCACGCGACTCTTTGGCCGTTGGATTATTGAGTCTAGCTAGTCGTCCTGAGTCTGGTGACACCGAGCCACCCTATGTTCTGTGATACTCACGACGGGCATGTGCGTAGCCCGTTGGTACTTCAGTGTTTTCTTACCAAGAGTTTTACCTCGAGTGACCCTCCCACTAGACATAGCTGACCTAGGCATGTAGTTGCTTACCCACCTGGGAGTGGTTGAGGCTAGTCCCGAGTAGATGGTTTTTAAGTTGGTTACCGTAGGGCCCCTTACCTTTGCAGCCTGAGTCCGGCTAGGGGGAAAACTAGCTAGAGGACCCGACCTAGAGCAGATGGTCTGTGTGTGCACACGTAGCTCGGGGCGTGGGACGCGCGTTGACGAGTGCGACCCCAGCTAGTCCTTGTTATGTGGTTACTGGTGTACAATGTCTTAGTTTTTCGCATGGGGCGAGTAGAGAGACACCTGAGGCTACGATATAAGTCATCAATGGAAGCTTCCGGCCTTGCTTCTAGTAGGCAGTTTTCCTGTCATGCGAGATGAGTTTCTTCATGGTTTTTCGGGTGATTTCTGTGTGTTTTTCCCGACGTTCAGGTCGAGGGTTCCACCCATAGGCAGAGTCTGGTTCACGACAGTGAGATCGTGACCTTACCCTCGGACCGCGTGGTTTGGGCTGTGGCCTTCGTCGACGAGGACGGGCCTGCACGATAGGAGTGTCGTGGTTCCCTTCCTAGTAGCGTAGCCGTGGTTTCACCGTTGGTTTGGCAGTTCCGACTGTGAGGTCAGGGTTACTTTTCATTTCTCGTAGTAGTAGTTTAGAGTGTTGTGTTTCCGCCGCCGTCTAATGCTACTGTTGTTGTTGTTCTTGCTTTTATCACTGCTGTTTACCGCCGTTGTTTCATGGTGGGGATCCGTGAGACCCTTGAGCCAATGAGATGAGGCTCACCCCTGTCTTTTCAGGTGTTGTAGTTCCTTCTTGAGGTTCGGAGGTGCGGCGTAGAGGTTCGTAGTTGTCAACTTGCCAGAGCTGGGGGCGTACCTGGCAATAGAGTTTGTTTCTTTCCTCGTAGACTGTACTTTGTGGATTAGACTCCGTAGTTAATTTATTAATTAAAAATATAATTTATTTTTTGTTATTTAAACAGCTAATTCTGTAGTCATTTCCCGTATTATTTTAAATTTTAATGTACCTCTACACACCTAAATAACATTTTCGAGCCCTCCGGCTTGTGGGTGGCGGGCCAGGATTCAAATGGTATTGGGTATTTTCTGGTATCCGGATCTTGGGTCGTTACAATTGGTATCAGAGCAAGAGTTGTGGACATACATGGGAATTTGAGGTAATTGCAGTGTTCTAGAGTCCATAATGTAATGCCCTGGATTTTTTGGATATTTTTTCGGATCATTTTTGTGGGTCCCAGAGTGTATTTTGTGCTTTACGTGTGTTTTCCCTGATATACCTTCGAAACTTTGTGCAGGGTGAACCGTTGCGTTCTCTGACTCCGGGACATGACCAGCGCGTTGTGCTCTTCCCGAGGATCGTGGAGGTAATTTTTTGTATTTTTTTGAATTTTTTGAATTTTTGGATTTTTCTATATATACTAACCTCCTTTTCTCTCTCTCCCCATCTCTCATTTCTCTCTTCCCTCCCTCTCTCTTCTCACGCTCTCTCCTCTCTCCCTCTCTTCTCCAGCGGCCGACGGAGGTGGACGGGGGCGAGACGGCGAGGATCGCGGGGTGTGGAGCGGCGAGGATGGAGCGAGGATCGCGATGGTGGAGGCGGTTCATGGGATCGCGAGCCGGCGGAGCTTTAACGGCGTTTTCTTCGCGGATCGGTGTCCACGGCGCGTCAAATCTTTGGTGGAGGTAGGGAGATTGACTCTCAGCTCGTGTACTTCATTTCCAATGATTTTGGTAGGCCGTGGTAAGCCGAGCGGGCATATTTGAGCATTTTGGGGAAAATACATATTTTTGGGGTGTGAGCCGGATCTAACGTTTTAACCGTATTTTTGGGGTTTAAATGGGTCCTCTCGGTGCTAGAGAGGTTGGGGACTAGTTTCCCCTTATTTCCCCCTTCAATGAATGGGGCGTGGAATGGGTTTTCTCGCGATTTTTGCCGTTTTCATGCTCGGGACGACCTAGCGGTCGTTCCAGCGACCGCTAGGGTGCTAAGCGGTCATGAAGAGACCGCTAGGGCCCCCCCTATGTCAGTTCGAGCCATGCGGTCTCGCGATGGACCGCTAGGGTTCCTTAGCGGTCTGATGAAGGCTTAGCAGTCCAGGGGGTGACCGTTTGTCCGCGTTTGGTTTCGTTCGAGGTCAGGTGGGGTAGCGGCCGTGCGACTGAGCGCTAGGTAACCCCTAGCGGTCAGGCAATGTACCGCCACCCTTCTGGCGGTATGGGGTGGACCGCCTGGGTTTTGGTGGCGTCTGGGGCCATGCGGTCCTGGCTAGACCGCTAGGCCAGGCCATGCGGTCCCAGCCAGACCGCCTAGCTCTGTGACGGTCCAGGGAGGACCGCCACTTGGTCTCCGTGCTAGTTGTGTTCCGGCTCGCATTGTGTTGGTCTCCGGTCCACCCGGTTGTGACCCAGTGGTCGACCTTCGGCCTCGTGAATGCCCCGGACACCGTGGGACCTGTGTTCGTGCTTTTGGGGGTGTCCGGAGATATCATGTTATCTCGATTAGAGTGCCCGTAGGTTTGGTGGATCCGGGTGACCCCATGTGTTTCGGACTTTCGTGTTCTTGCTAGATCGAGTCACCGTATATCGGTATGAGTGCGGAGGGCTGTCCCCGCACGACGTGTGTTTTCTGGGAAGCGGTTTCCAAGTGGGCCATGTGGATGGCCCTAGACTGTTAGTCCAATTGCCCATCCTGGGGCTGGAGGTTTTCCGCTCCTCCCTTGGATAGGGAACTACCTCGGCGGCTTGTGAGATACCTTGGGAATCGTGTCACCGTGGTTTCAGACCTAGAGATTAGGCCAGATTGACGGCGTTGTGCTGTTGTGTACGACAATCTTGACCTGAGTCGTGTGACTCAAGGACCGTTGGACTTAGTCTGGTGGCACCGTGCCGCCTGTTACTCCGTGTTACTCGCGATGGGTGCATGAGTGACTTTCTGTGTTCACGTTGAGTGACCTGCCACTAGTCGTAGCCTTCTTATGGCACGCGTGTGCTGACCCACCAGGGAGTGGTGGAGCGGCTTACCTGAGAGAGACGGTTTTTAGGCTGGTTATCGTAGGGCCCCTCGCCTTTGCAGCCTGAATCCGGCTGGGGGGAAAATTAGCTAGAGGACCCGACCTAGAGCGGATGGTCTGTGTGTGCACACGTAGTTGGGGGCTGTGGACCCGCGCTGATGAGCGCGACCCCAACTAGTCCTTGTTTTGTATTCCTGGTTACTAGTACGGTGTCTCAGTCTCCGCCTGGGGCGTGGTAACGAGACACCTGAGACTGTGAACTAAGTCATCAGTGGACGCATCCGGCTTTGCTTCTGGTGGGCAATGCTCCCGTCACGTGACGTGAGTTTTCTCGTGGGTCGAGGTTCCGCTTCACGTCTGCGATACGTGATTTTGCGTGTAGTTTTCGGGTGTGTTCCTGAGGTGGAGTTCTAGGGTTCCGGTGGGCGTCACCGAGGGTTTTTCCTAGGCAGTGTCCGGCTCACGATAGTGGTGTTGTGATGGGTTTTCCTGGTAGCGTAGCCAGAGGTTTTTGCGTCAGTCTGGTGGTCCCCAGACTATGAGATCGGGGTGCGTGCTTTCCGATACAGTAGGAGTAGCTGTAGCGTCGAGATTTTACCGACCACCGTGTTTACTGTTCCTGCTGTTGTTGTTGTTCTAGCTGTAGTTGCTACTTTCCGTACCGCTGTTGTTTTCGGTTGGGGTTCCGCGAGACCCCTACTGAGCCAGTGACAAGAGGCTCGCCCCTGCGTTTCAGGTGCGGCGGTTCTTCCTCGAGGTTTGAGAGTGCTGCGTGGAGGTTCTTAGTCGCCAGCTTGTCGGGTCGAGTGTTCACTTGGCGTTGGGTACGTTATCTACCTTAGATTGTACTTTCTATTAGATTGGACTCTGTTGTAGTTGTTGTTTATTTATATTAATTTTTGAATTGTCTTGTCTTATTTCCTATTTCTTTGTATCTCCACACACCTTTTTAGCCCTTCCGAGACCCGACTCGTGGGCGACGGGCCAGGATTCGAATGGTATCGGGTTCCTTTCCCGGTATCCGGATCTTGGGTCGCTACACATAAGGTCCAGTATAGTCGGCAGTTGGCATAGGGTTTTGTGTTTGTTTACCGCGTTGTTTCTCGCGTGGGAGCTAGAGTGCGTGGTGTTGACGCTGTGAAGGCGGATTCAGTTATTGTTGGAGTGCCAGTTAGGGGTGTAGACACGCCGTTTTGACATTACCGTGAGTAAATCTCATATTACACCATGATACCCCAAGGTTACCTTCACATTTTTAATTACTTTGGTGATTTCCTATTTTTATGATTTTTTTTAATTTTTTTTCGTAAAAAGTTTTAAACGTGTCAAGGACCCTAGACGCCTCACTTTGACTTATCTAAGTGCCTAGACGCCTTCTTAAAAATATTTTTTTATTATTTTTATTATTTTTATTATTTTTTAAATATTTTTAAATATTTTTAAATATTTTTAAACTTGTCAAGGACCCTAGACGCCTCACTTTGACGTGTCTAAGTGCCTAGACGCATTCTTAAAAATATTTTTTTATTATTTTAAATATTTTTTCTCCTTTTTGAACGTGTCTAGGACCCTAGACGCCTCATTTTAACGTGTCTAAGTGCCTAGATGCCTTCTTAAAAATATTTTTTTATTATTTTTTCTATTATTTTTTAAATATTTTTTCTCCCTTTTGAAAGTGGCAGGGTAACAGGACACATCTTTTAAAGGCGTCTAGGACCCTAGACGCCTTCTTCAGAGCCTCGTGCAGCGCGCACGTGGCGCCGCTCCGACCGTTTAGTTTGACGTTTTGAATAAATCCAAACATGAAGACGTCTTTGTTCCTAGACGCGGTTTAGGAGTCATGAGCACGTCGAAACCACCGGCTGTTTCCGGCATCGTTTTGGTGGGCAGAAGGGGCGCGTCTGGGGAGCTGGACGCCCGAGTATTGAGGCGTCAAGGTGGTTAGATGCCTCAATGAATTGAAATTATAAAAAAAATAATAGAGGCGTCCAGGACCCTGGACGCCTCAACATAGAGGCGTCCAGGACCCCAGACGCCTCAATGAAACTTTCTCCTATAAATAGAAGACCCCCCCCCCCCTCGGAGGGAGAGAGCTTCAGATCCAACAGAGGAAAGAGAGACTTTGTCGGATCCCTTTCCTAACCCGTGGGCTTTTGCAGGAGGAGGTTCTGTCGAATTTTCGGGTGCCCGTGCTCGCGAGAGGAAGGCTAACTCCGTCCATTGTGCTTCCACGTCATCCCTACACTGTCGAAGCTCCGCCGGATCCCGCCATCGGCATCTTCAATAAGCCATTCTCTCCCACTCTCTTTTGTCATTTCTGTTGCATGCATCATCCCGTCATCTGTCATCTCACTTCATAAGAGAGATCCGTTTTTATACATGTTTGCATGATCTTCCATTCATCATAGAATTTTCCTCCTACTCGTGTCCGAGAGGGGTTTAAAAATAACACTAACCAAGTGTGTGTCTCGCCACGATTTCACCATTTTTCATCACAAGGGACTAATACTACACTGCCATTTTTTTGATTCATTCGTTATCTGTCTATTTCCTCTTTTGCAAGGGTAACCAAGGAAGGCCCTCTCCATCGGCCGGCCGAAGGGAGAGGAAGAAGCAACCCGCCATTTTCCGCTTTTGAGGTAAGCGCGATCACTCTTCTTATTTTGGGGTCTCCGGCCCCTGGCGATCACATCATATCCTCGAGGCCGCGGCGAGTCACTTCTCGCAATGGCCGTTTAAATTTCTATTACTTATATCTTGTGTTATCCTTATATCTTCTATATTCTCGAGGCCGCGGCGAGTCACTTCCCGCAATGGCCGTTTAAATTTCTGCTATTTATATCCTGTGTTATCCTTATATCTTCTATATTCTCGAGGCCGCGGCGAGTCACTTCCTGCAATGGCCGTTAAATTTCTGTCATTTATATCCTGTGGTATCCTCATATCTTCTATATTCTCGAGGCCGCGACGAGTCACTTCCCGCAATGGCCGTTTAAATTTCTGTCATTTATATCCTGTGTTATTCTCATATCTTCTATATCTTCGAGGCCGCGGCGAGTCACTTCCCGCAATGGCCGTTTAAATTTTTGTCATTTATATCCTGTGTTACTCTCATATCTTCTCATATTTTCGAGGCAGTGGCGAGCCACTTCCCGCTATGGCCGTTTAAATTGCTGTCATTTAAATTCTGCACCATTCCCATCCCCCGAGGTTGCGGAGAGTCATTTCCCTCTATGGCCGTTTAATCCCCATGTCTTGTTTCGCTATATCTATTCTGCACACCCCGCCGGAGCAATCTCCCGTGGTGGTTTCTCTTCTTCTCTCTCTTTTTCTGTGTCGCAACAAAACGAGCCCCCGCGCTCCGCTCGCCTCCGGCAATCCACGTGACGTCGCCCACATCTTGGCGATCACGGTGGGACCTCTTTCGCTTTCCCTTGGTTACTCTTGTGATATCGGCATCGCCGTATGCTCCTCCACCCGGCACTCACCTATGCCTCTCCACCTTTGCGCCCTCGCGCGCTCCAGTTGTGCTCACAGTAGCACTTTTAGTTCTTATCCCTCGTGCACCTCATGCACTTCACCCCTAGTCCCTTGTGATTCATTGGGTGTTGATTATATCTTTGTTATCTCTGTTATTTTGTTATGTTCTGTATATCTATTCAGCACTTCATTGCATACATCCACCCTTTTTTTTTCATTATTTTCATTTTTTTTCTAAGGATCACCCTCTCTCGGTGAAGGAAGGACTCTCCGTTCGGGAATTCCTCTCGACGGACTAGGATCTCCTCCACCGGGACCTCCGTAAGTCCCCGACAGCGAAGGATTCCCTCTTCGTTCACTAGGTTGGTTGTACCATTGAAGTTCTCCGGAGTTAGTCGACCCATTTGTGGTGAGACGAGAGACCCTAGCTGACACGGTGGTAAAACAAAAACTAACTAGGGTCCTTATTTTTGTGTGAAATTCAGATCTGGTTAAAAACACAAAAAATTATCAAAATCAAAACAAAAAAAGGGGCGTAAAGGCATCCACTTGTTTGATAATCTCTACTATCTATTTGTTGGTGCATGTTTTTGCGTTCGGGAAGAACTTTGAAAATGACCCACGAGTCTTTTGAGGAGAACCACCCTGGTCGTGGTCAGTCAGTCGAGCCGCGAGTCCATGCTATGGACTCGGGCCCTTCCTATGAGCCCTCACGTGAGGTGCAGGTTACCGTAGGGGACACATCCCCACCACAGGATATCTCCTATTTGCTAGGTGTCCTCGCCAACACGGAGCTCACCTCTGAGTAGCTCCGGGCCTTCCAGGCCATTCTGAAAGGGAAATCTATTTCTCCCACCCCTCAAGAGTCGACTCTAGCCATCGCACCCCTCCAACAGTCGGTGCAGGCCATCCCATCTCCTTCACCGGTGCAAGCTATCTCTTCTCCCTCACTTCAAGGGCAGGCAATCCAACAACCTCCCTCGTTCCAATTCCCTTCACAATCTCAAACCCCTGCCGTTCCTCACACGCCACTCCAGCCAGGGCTAGCTGTCGGCGGCCCGACAGCTCCCTCCCATTCGGGGTTTCCTCCTCAAGTCTCTGGGAGACATTTTCCTCACCAGTGGCAGGTGCCACCTTCACCCCCCGAGGAGCTCGCCCAATCGCTCCTCAACAGGTTCAATAGAATGGACGAACAGTTTCAGAATTTGAAGAAAATGGTGGACGTAAAATCTACCCCGGAGGTTGCTTTGCCAATCCTTCCAGTGATCCATCTTCCTCCCTCCGAAATGCCTACGTATCGCATGTACAATGGCACTGGCAACCCCTTTATTCACCTCAAGGACTTCATGTATGAATCCTCCTATTGGCAAAATAACCAGAGATCTCTGGCATACCTCTTTCGAAGATCGTTGGACGGTCCCGCGCTAGAATTGTTCTATTCTTTGGAGCCCGGCGAGATCGAGAACTTTGATACAGTGCAAAGAAGATTCTTGCAAAAATATCGAGATAAGGTTGGTCCATCTCTTTCCATTACCGACCTAGTGGCCGAGAAAATGAGGCCGGACGAAGATTTTGTACGCTATGCTGACAGATGGAGGTCTCTGGCAGAAAGGATAAGAGATACCCTCTCAGAGCCCGAACAAATGAAAATGATTATGTCCAATGCAACCCCACAGTTCAGACACGTCCTGGCCATGAACAAGTTCATTACAATGAAAGAGCTCTATGAAAGGGCCCGGTATATCCAAACCCAGTTAAAAGATTCCCCCATTATGCACATGTTTGAGCCGCCAAAGCCCAAGGTGGTCAGAAAGACAGGCACTGGTGTCCCAAGTGGAGCGACAGAAGGGGTCGTAACAAATGAGCATGTGAGTGTAGTCAACAACGCCAACTATGCAGCCAACCCAAGGCCTCCACAAATGCCCCGACTTACCCTCCAGCAAGGTCCTTTCCCCTCTCGTCCTCCACCCCAAAACAATACACCCCAGAACAATACGCCTCAACTATTTCAACCCCAGCAACAACCCCGACCCCAGCAACAGCAACCACTGTAATATCCCGGACCTTTCGGATCCTTCTTCGTGGGTCCCGGATCTGGTTTTCGGAGCGTCCAGCTCTGTTGTGTCCGAAATTTCATTTCGGACATCTTTCGTGTTCGGATCGGCGCGATCCGGAGTCGTTTCGGAGGCCCGGAGGCGTTCCGCGGCTTTTCCGCGTGTGTTTTCCGATTCCCGGTGTGTGTTTCGCCTTTTCCTTCGGACGCTCGCTGCGGGTTAACTGGGCCGTTCACCCGGGCACGAGTGGTACCGTTGCGACCGGTGCGTTCCGAGGATTCCAGAAATGTATTTTTCTATTTTTCGGTATTTTTTCAAAAATTCGGATTTTCTATAAATCCTAATTCCTTTTTCTTTTTCTTTCCCTTTTCTCTTTCTTCTTCCTCCTCCTCTCTCTCGCGACCGTGAGCCCCCTCTCTCTCCCTCTCTCCCATTCGGACGTGGCGAGCCCCTCTCCGGCTACGGACGGCGGCGGGGCGACGGCGCGGACGCGTGGGCGACGGTGAGGCGATCTCGTGGGCGTGCGGCGAGCGTGGGAAGCGTGGGGAGTTCGTGAAGCTTCGAGCATTCTTCGTGATTCGTGATCGATCCGGCGGAGCATTCGCTCCATTGAGGTAGGGTGACGTTCCTTAGCCTCATGCCGTTCTTTTCCGTGATTTATAGGCTGCGGGGAGGCCGAGAGGGGATCATTTGAGCGTTTTTGGGTTTTTCCATGATTTGGGGAGAGCTCGCCCGATCTATGGATTCAATACATGGATTCGTGTTTTGAGGGCCTAGAATCATGCTAGGGGTCCCCAGGGGTCTTCCCCTTTGTTTTCCCCCTCTCCTATGGAGGTATGGGGGCGTGGTTGGTTTTTTTGGGCGTTCTTACCGTTTTTCGGCCGCGGACTGAGAACGCGCTATACTCCAGTAGCGCGTTCTTGGAGGTCGCGCTGCCCCGACCGAGCGCGTTCATCGGAGAAGATGAACAGTTTGGCGGTTCGTGTCGCGCTATGGGGCCCTAACGCGATCATCATTGTCGCGCTAGGAGTACCTAGCGCGATGGTCCGTGTCGCGCTATGGGGCCATAGCGCGACAACCCTTGTTGCGCTAGGGGACCCTAGCGCGACATGCCCTGTCGCGCTAGGTATCCCTAGCGCGATTTGGTTCGTTGTTGGGTGTTCCCCTTGGGCCGTGTGTGCGTCCCGGGCACCCCGTGGAGTTCCGTGACCGTGTCTTTGGTGTCCGGAAGTCCCGTTTGCCTCGGTTAGGCGTTTGACCGTGGGCCGTGCATCTGTTTCTTTTCCGACCGTGGTCACCGTGCGACGGGGCTGGTGCGTGGGGTGATTCCCACACGTTGTCGGTTTCGGACGTTGTTTTCCGTTGACTCGAGAGTCTACTCCTTCAGTGACCCTCCACTAGTCGTAGCCCACCAGTACGAGGTGCTGGTCTCACCTGGGAGTGGTGTACGGGCACCCACCTTTCGAGACGGTTTGTGGACCGGTTACCGTAGGCCCCTCGTCGTAGCCAGAGTCCGGCTGCGGGGGAAAACCGGTCAGAGGGCCAGACCTAGGACGCGTGGTCTGTGTGTGCACACGTGGTTGGGGGCGGTTGGACCCACGTCGACGGGCGTGACCCCAGCTAGTTACTTGTTTGTGGTTACTTGTACGGTGTTTGCGCCTCGGGTAGGACCTACCACGTCAGGCGGTTCACCTGCGGTGCGGTGTAAGACGTCAGGGGACGCTACCGGCTGTGCTTCTAGTGGGTGGTACTCCTGTCGAGTACGGAGTGTTAGACTGTCAGTCGTGTGTTTCCGACCTTCGGGTTTTTGACGGTTCGACCGTTGATTTCGGTCTTCTCGTACCGTGGCACGTGTGTCGGTTGCGTGCCGTAGGGTCTAGTTCTGTAGAGTACAGGGCTTTCCTTTCCGAGGTACTTTCCTACCGCTAGAGTAGTGGTTTCTCGTTTTTCGAGGTAGGGTTCGAGTGATCCCTACTGAGTCTTGTTCTGAGACTCATTCCCTGCGTGTTTTCACCGTGTTTCAGGTGAGGCGCCACCTTCGGGGAGCGCGTCAGGAGCGCAGCGTGGTGCGGGTGCCCAGAGGTAGTGCCAGAGGTCAGAGCCGGGGGATGCCCCGTGTAGCTGTACTTTTCTTTCTTGTCACTGTACTAGTCGTGGACTATTGTTGCTGTTGTTGTCATTTTATTGTGGACCATGTAAATTGTTAATTTATTTTCTGCTTAATATTTAACTGTTTAATTTCTGCAATTATCTGTGATGCTTATGTAGTTTCCACACCATCCTTTTAACCCTTCCGAGTCTTCGGACTCGTGGGTGGCGGTACGAGTCTCGGGTTATCGGGCCTTCCCGGTAATCGGATTCTCGGGTCGTTACAGCTGGTATCAGAGCGCGGTTGTGGAATTACATGAGAATCATAGGTAATTGTAGTGGTCCACTAGTCCATGGCGATGATGTACAGGTGACGCTGGCATTGGGCACCGCGTGTTTTATTCTGACATTGCCGTTTCCGTGTTTTCTGTCTTGTGCTTCAGGAGCGAGGATGGCGCCGAGGAGGAGTTCTCGCTCTCAGCAGGGGCAGTCGGCTGGAGGTCAGGAGATCCAGCAGGGGGTCCAGAGGGACCAGGAGGAGGATAGCAGAGTTCCGGGAGCTACCGAGGTCGCGGATGCTGCGAGGGCTCCGGGGGCCGAGGATTTCTTCCGTGGCATGTACCATCTCATGTCTCAGTAGTTTGGCGGAGAGGCTGTCGAGGGCTCGTCAGCTAGGGGTGGGCCAGGCCGAGCGGTGAGGGACTTCATGCAGTTCCATCCACCTTACTTTAGCGGCCAGGCAGACCCTGATGCGGCTCGTGATTGGCTCGATGAGATGGAGCGGGTGTTCAGTTCTGCGAAGAGTACTGCCGAGGACAGAGTGGGGTTGGCCTACAACCAGTTGCAGGGTACGGCTCGGAGGTGGTGGTCTTCCGAGTGGAAGACGTCCTTTCAGTTTCGTCCACTTGAGCAGGTCGAGTGGGGTGACTTTGTCAGTGCTTTCGAGCGTACGTACTGTCCAGACGTCGTTGCTACGCAGCGGATGCGGGAGTTTCTGGAGGTGGTGCAGGGTGACATGTCCGTGTTGCAGTATAGGGCCCGATTTGTCGAGCTGGGTCGGTATGCACCTCATATCATGGAGCATGAGAGGGTGAGGACGACGCAGTTTGTGCAGGGCTTGAGGTTGGAGCTGAGGCACCATTTGATCGCGAATGGGGCCACTGATCTAGAGACGGCGTCTCGTGTTGCGATTTCCTTGGAGATGGATATGCAGAGGACTCGAGGACCGATCAGCCAGGGGCAGTCTTTGTCAGGTCGCAGCCAGCAGTCGGCTACCCAGCAGCAGGGTTTCTTCCAGCATGCGTCGGGTGGTTCAGGAGTACCGGCATCGGCAGCTTCAGTGACAGGATCTGCGTCTTTTAGCTCGAAGGTCAAGAAGTTCTTGAAGAAGGGTTTCCGTAAGAAGCCCAAGGATCAAGGGCAAGCTTCATCGGGCAGTGTACAGCAGCCGATTCCTTTGCAGCGTCAGGGATCAGTGGGTGGATCGCGAGGACCTTATCCACGGTGTGGTGGGACCCACCCAGGCAGGCAGTGCACGGCGCCGATCATCTGTTTTCGATGTGACCAGCCAGGGCACATGGCGCGTGACTGTCCTCAGAGGCCGCCGCAGCAGCAGGTTCCCCAGCAGCAGCAGCAGCAACAGGGACAGTATCCGCCGCTACCCAGGTCAGCTAGTGTGGGAGGCAGGCAGAGGGCTCGTGGCCAGATCACGCACTTGACCAGGGCAGAGGCAGTGGCGTCGCAGCTCGTGGAAGGTACCGTTCAGATTTTGGGTTGTGCGGCTCGGGTTTTATTTGATTCTGGCGCGTCTCATTCGTTTATTTCGGAGGACTTCGCGTCGAGCGTCGAGGAGCCGGTGACCCAGTTGTCCTGTGATTTGGCAGTGGAGTTGCCTTCGGGTGACTTTATGGTCACTCCGTATTGCTTCGACCAGGTTCCGGTGTGGATCGATGGGCGGAGTATGTCAGGCAGGTTGTATGCATTGCAGCTTCGGGATTACGACGTGATTCTAGGCATGGATTGGCTCGAGACTCATGGAGCGGTGGTGGATTGTGGGATGAAGAGGGTCTACTTCCAGCATCCGAGCAAGAGGACCTTCTATTTCCAAGGTATCCGTTCCACCTCTTCTCGATTTCTTATCTCTGCTATTCGAGCCCGTCGATTGCTTGATTCAGGTTGTCAGGGTTTTCTCGCGTCTGTAGTTGTGTCTGACCGGATGGAGCCGAATGTCGAGGACATTGCGGTGGTGTGCGAGTTTCCCGATGTTTTTCCTGAGGAGTTGCCTGGATTACCTCCCCAGCGGGAGATCGATTTCGTGATCGAGGTTGTACCTGGTACGGGACCTTTGGCGAAGGCTCCCTACCGTATGGCCCCCGCTGAGCTGAGGGAGTTGAGGGCGCAGTTGCAGGAACTGTTGGCCAAGGGGTACATTCGTCCGAGCTTTTTCCCTTGGGGTGCGCCCGTGTTGTTTGTGAAGAAGAAGGACGGTAGTCTGCGGCTATGCATTGACTATCGGCAGCTGAATGAAGTGACCATTAAGAACAAGTATCCGTTGCCGCGGATTGATGATTTGTTCGACCAACTTCAGTCTGCGCGAGTGTTCTCGCGGATTGATTTGCGGTCCGGTTACTATCAGCTGAGAATTCGCGAGTCTGATGTGGAGAAGACTGCGTTCAGTACGAGGTACGGGCATTATGAGTTTCTGGTGATGCCGTTTGGGCTCACCAATGCCCCAGCAGCCTTCATGGACTTGATGCAGAGGGTGTTTCATCCGTATTTGGACCAGTTTGTGGTCATCTTTGTGGATGACATCCTTGTTTATTCGCAGTCTGCTGAGGAGCATGCGTACCATTTGGGTGTGCTGCTGCAGACGTTGCGAGATCACCAGTTGTATGCGAAGCTCAGCAAGTGCGAGTTTTGGCTCAGCGAGGTGCACTTTCTGGGGCACGTGATTTCTGGTGATGGCATTTCCGTGGATCCCGCCAAGGTCGAGGCTGTGATGCAATGGCCGAGGCCGAGGTCGGTGACGGAGATCCGGAGTTTCTTGGGGCTTGCGGGGTATTATCGTCGGTTTATCCAGGATTTTTTCTCGCATTGCGACCCCGATGACTAGGCTCACACGGAAGGATGTACCTTTCGTTTGGTCCAAGGAGTGTGAGCAGAGCTTCAGTGAACTGAAGAGATTGCTCACCTCGGCTCCGGTGTTGGTTTTGCCTTCTGGATCGGGAGGTTTTGTGGTGTGTACAGATGCTTCCGGCGTTGGATTGGGTGCTGTTCTGATGCAGCATGGTAGAGTGGTGGCTTATGCATCTCGGCAGCTAAAGCCTCATGAGGAGAACTACCCTACCCATGATCTTGAGTTGGCGGCGGTGATCTTCGCGCTGAAGATCTGGAGGCATTATCTGTACGGTGAGAAGTTCGAGGTGTTCACTGACCATCAGAGTTTGAGGTATGTGTTCTCGCAGAGAGATCTGAACCTCAGACAGAGGCGTTGGATGGAGTTCATGAAGGACTATGACTTCACCCTGTCTTATCAGCCGGGCAGGATGAATGTCGTTGCCGATGCCTTGAGTCGGAAGGTGGCGGTCAGTACCTTGATGTTGAGGAAGTGGAGGCTCTGGGAACAGGTGCCCGAAGTATCCTTCAGGCTCAAGATTCCCCAGGAGCGAGGGTTGGCAGTGCTTGCGAGTCTGACTGTCACTCCTGCTATCCGTCGTCAGGTGACAGAGGCTCAGCATGCGGACCCTGAGTTGCCCCGGATTCTTGCGATGGCTGATGTGGAGCTCGGCGAGGACGGTGCTGCGAGGTTTCGTGGCAGGTTGTACATCCCAGCGGAGGAGCAGGTTCGTCGTGCGGTGTTACGCGAGGCTCATGGGAGCAGGTACACTGTGCACCCGGGTGCGACGAAGATGTATCGGAACTTGCGGAGGCAGTTTTGGTGGCCTGGCATGAAGAGAGATGTCGCCGAATTTGTGGCCAGGTGCCTGATCTGTCAGCAGGTGAAGGCGGAGCATCAGCGACCAGGAGGTACTCTCCAGCCCTTGGATGTTCCTGCTTGGAAGTGGGACCATGTGACCACAGATTTTGTGGTGGGGTTGCCAAGGACCCCGAGTGGGCAGGACAGTATTTGGTTACTGGTGGATCGGCTGACGAAGGTGACGCGGTTGCTTCCGGTCAAGGTCAGCTGGAGCGTGTCCAGGTTGGCTCGTCTTTATGTGGAGCGGATCGTTCCGTTGCATGGGGTTCCCATTTCGATCGTGTCGGATCGGGATCCGCGCTTCA
Source organism: Amorphophallus konjac (assembly GCA_022559845.1). NCBI lineage: Eukaryota > Viridiplantae > Streptophyta > Magnoliopsida > Alismatales > Araceae > Amorphophallus > Amorphophallus konjac. Next base: position 109,280,732 of record CM040121.1, read on the forward strand.
CTTCTGGATTCTGGAGGAGTTTCCAGCGAGCTCTTGGCACGGAGTTGGCATTTAGCTCGGCGTATCATCCTCAGTCAGATGGTCAGTCTGAGAGGACCATTCAGACTTTGGAGGACATGCTGAGATCCTGCTGCCTGGAGTGGCAGGGGAGTTGGATTCATCACCTACCGTTGGTGGAGTTTGCCTATAACAACAGCTATCATTCGAGCATCGGCATGGCTCCCTATGAGGCTCTGTATGGGCGTCCTTGTCGGACTCCACTTGATTGGTTTGAGGTGGGTGAGCGTGTTTTGACGGGACCAGAGTTGGTGCAGCAATGTGTGGACGTTGTGCACCTGGTTCGTCAGAACATGTTGGCGGCCCAGAGTCGGCAGAAGAGCTATGCTGACCGTAGGCGGCAGCCTCTCGAGTTCGCCGTAGGCGATCATGTGTTCTTGAGAGTTTCTCCGATGAAGGGGGTGATGCGTTTTGGACGGCGTGGGAAGCTGAGTCCCCGCTATATTGGTCCTTTTGCGATTGTGGAACGCATCGGTGAGGTTGCTTACCGGTTGCAGTTAGCTCCTGAGTTGGCGTCGGTGCATGACGTGTTCCACGTCTCGATGTTGCGGAAGTATATGCCCGATGACTCTCATGTGCTCGAGTTTTCTGTTTGGCCTGAGGTGACTCCAGATCTTTCTCTCCCAGAGTTTCCGATCCGCGTGGAGGATAGGCGAGAGCAGCGCCTGCGGAACAAGGTCATTCCCTTGGTGAAGGTCGTGTGGCAGCGACACTCTGGTGGTGAGGTTTCGTGGGAACGTGAGGATGAGATGCGTCAGCAGTTCCCGTATCTGTTTGAGTGAGTCTTCCTCTTCTTTCCCCGTTGGTTGTTCTCAATTTCGAGGACGAAATTCCTTAAGGGGGGAGGGCTGTAATATCCCGGACCTTTCGGATCCTTTTTCGTGGGTCCCGGATCTGGTTTTCGGAGCGTCCAGCTCTGTTGTGTCCGAAATTTCGTTTCGGACATCTTTCGTGTTCGGATCGGCGCGATCCGGAGTCGTTTCGGAGGCCCGGAGGCGTTCCGCGGCTTTTCCGCGTGTGTTTTCCGATTCCCGGTGTGTGTTTCGGCTTTTCCTTCGGACGCTCGCTGCGGGTTAACTGGGCCGTTCACCCGGGCACGAGTGGTACCGTTGCGACCGGTGCGTTCCGAGGATTCCAGAAATGTATTTTTCTATTTTTTGGTATTTTTTCGAAAATTCGGATTTTCTATAAATCCTAATTCCTTTTTCTTTTTCTTTCCCTTTTCTCTTTCTTCTTCCTCCTCCTCTCTCTCGCGACCGTGAGCCCCCTCTCTCTCCCTCTCTCCCATTCGGACGTGGCGAGCCCCTCTCCGGCTACGGACGGCAGCGGGGCGACGGCGCGGACGCGTGGGCGACGGTGAGGCGATCTCGTGGGCGTGCGGCGAGCGTGGGAAGCGTGGGGAGTTCGTGAAGCTTCGAGCATTCTTCGTGATTCGTGATCGATCCGGCGGAGCATTCGCTCCATTGAGGTAGGGTGACGTTCCTTAGCCTCATGCCGTTCTTTTCCGTGATTTATAGGCCGCGGGGAGGCCGAGAGGGGATCATTTGAGCGTTTTTGGGTTTTTCCATGATTTGGGGAGAGCTCGCCCGATCTATGGATTCAATGCATGGATTCGTGTTTTGAGGGCCTAGAATCATGCTAGGGGTCCCCAGGGGTCTTCCCCTTTGTTTTCCCCCTCTCCTATGGAGGTATGGGGGCGTGGTTGGTTTTTTTGGGCGTTCTTACCGTTTTTCGGCCGCGGACTGAGAACGCGCTATACTCCAGTAGCGCGTTTTTGGAGGTCGCGCTGCCCCGACCGAGCGCGTTCATCGGAGAAGATGAACAGTTTGGCGGTTCGTGTCGCGCTATGGGGCCCTAGCGCGATCATCATTGTCGCGCTAGGAGTACCTAGCGCGATGGTCCGTGTCGCGCTATGGGGCCATAGCGCGACAACCCTTGTTGCGCTAGGGGACCCTAGCGCGACATGCCCTGTCGCGCTAGGTATCCCTAGCGCGATTTGGTTCGTTGTTGGGTGTTCCCCTTGGGCCGTGTGTGCGTCCCGGGCACCCCGTGGAGTTCCGTGACCGTGTCTTTGGTGTCCGGAAGTCCCGTTTGCCTCGGTTAGGCGTTTGACCGTGGGCCGTGCATCTGTTTCTTTTCCGACCGTGGTCACCGTGCGACGGGGCTGGTGCATGGGGTGATTCCCACACGTTGTCGGTTTCGGACGTTGTTTTCCGTTGACTCGAGAGTCTACTCCTTCAGTGACCCTCCACTAGTCGTAGCCCACCAGTACGAGGTGCTGGTCTCACCTGGGAGTGGTGTACGGGCACCCACCTTTCGAGACGGTTTGTGGACCGGTTACCGTAGGCCCCTCGTCGTAGCCAGAGTCCTGCTGCGGGGGAAAACCGGTCAGAGGGCCAGACCTAGGACGCGTGGTCTGTGTGTGCACACGTGGTTGGGGGCGGTTGGACCCACGTCGACGGGCGTGACCCCAGCTAGTTACTTGTTTGTGGTTACTTGTACGGTGTTTGCGCCTCGGGTAGGACCTACCACGTCAGGCGGTTCACCTGCGGTGCGGTGTAAGACGTCAGGGGACGCTACCGGCTGTGCTTCTAGTGGGTGGTACTCCTGTCGAGTACGGAGTGTTAGACTGTCAGTCGTGTGTTTCCGACCTTCGGGTTTTTGACGGTTCGACCGTTGATTTCGGTCTTCTCGTACCGTGGCACGTGTGTCGGTTGCGTGCCGTAGGGTCTAGTTCTGTAGAGTACAGGGCTTTCCTTTCCGAGGTACTTTCCTACCGCTAGAGTAGTGGTTTCTCGTTTTTCGAGGTAGGGTTCGAGTGATCCCTACTGAGTCTTGTTCTGAGACTCATTCCCTGCGTGTTTTCACCGTGTTTCAGGTGAGGCGCCACCTTCGGGGAGCGCGTCAGGAGCGCAGCGTGGTGCGGGTGCCCAGAGGTAGTGCCAGAGGTCAGAGCCGGGGGATGCCCCGTGTAGCTGTACTTTTCTTTCTTGTCACTGTACTAGTCGTGGACTACTGTTGCTGTTGTTGTCATTTTATTGTGGACCATGTAAATTGTTAATTTATTTCCTGCTTAATATTTAACTGTTTAATTTCTGCAATTATCTGTGATGCTTATGTAGTTTCCACACCATCCTTTTAACCCTTCCGAGTCTTCGGACTCGTGGGTGGCGGTACGAGTCTCGGGTTATCGGGCCTTCCCGGTAATCGGATTCTCGGGTCGTTACAACCACCACCTCAGTACCACCAAGTTCCACCCCCAGGGAATTACGGCCCCCCACAGCAACAAAGGAGGCCGATTGGCCCCAAGAGAGCCTATTACCCACCATTGTCAGAAACTTTGGTAGATATTTTCAGCGCCCTCATGGCCTCAAACACCCTTATCCTACCCAGGGAAAGGCTCACATGGCCCCCAAATGTTGATACCTCCAGATACTGCGTCTACTACAGGCAGCCAGGACACACAGTGGAGAACTGCTTCCATTTTAAAGATTGACTCTACGACATGAATGATGAAGGCGGAATTGACTGGGATGAAATGAGGCGATATATCGCCACTCTCAAAGCCAGGAGACCTCATCCTAGGCCACAGTTCCAACAACAACAGAAACTACAACAGCAGCCGCAGCAACAACCACAACAACAACAGCCTCAGCAGGCCCAACCACAACAACCCAATATGGGCATAATCCAGAATCTATTACCGGAGCACCAACAACCTAATCACCAGGTCAACCCCATTTCCTCCTTCCCAGAAGTCGGGAGAGAACAGGGGTGGCACCCAGAAAGTACCTCCATTCTTGCCGCCGCCAACCCTATCATCAGACACCCCCCTCACCTTGCTCGGGTAGCACCTCTCTCTCATCAACCCGCATCATAACCTATAGTGCAGCCTTCATCATTTCCACAGCCATTACGCCCTCTCATCCACACCTCTCCCACTAACTCACCAATGACCTATCAGCCAACGCCCCCCACTATGCCCTCGCACCCTCTCATCCTCTCCCACCCCTCCATTTTGCCATCCACCCCTACTTCACCCACACATATGCCTTCTAACCTCTTATCATCCGTCAACCATACGTGACCCCGCCTATCTCCACCATACCTCCACCAACGCCCTCAAAACCACTCATCACCCACCGTCCATCTCAGAAACATTATCCATCTCAAGCCTTATCCACTTCCACTTTGCCTCCGCCTCCACCTTCCAAACCCCTTTTCCTCCATAGCCCACATGAGATCCCCTCTACCTCCACCATGCCTCCACCTAACAAACCCCTCATCAGAATCCCTGCTCCCATCGTTACCCCAACTTCATCAACCATCTCTCCACTGCTACCCCTCAAACCTTTGTTAAAACCCACAGCTACCCCCATAGAGGTACAAAAGGCACAGGCAATGGTGCTCCGGAGTGGAAGGATTTTCCACCGGGTTTTTCCTCAGAACAGTCAGGACCCTAGGCAGTCTCAGCCAGAGAAGGACAATGGAGAACAGCAGGAAAAATCCGTCCCTGGGACACAATATGATTTGTTAAAACATCTGGATATGACGCCTGCTCGGATCTCCATCCTTGAGCTGCTTCAGAGATCAACATCCCATCAGGCAGCCTTAATGGAATATCTTCAAAGGGTCATGGTGAATGAGGACCTCCCTGTAGAGAAGATTGCGGCCGTTCTGACGCCAACAGACGCACAATCGGCCATTGTGTTCCACAACCATGAGCTCGCCCCCAAGGAAGCTCGAAAGTATGTGTTGTGTGTTTCAATAAAAATCAATGGAGTATCCATACACCCGTGCTTGGTGGACACGTGTAATATCCCGGACCTTTCAGATCCCTCTTCGTGGGTCCCGGATCTGGTTTCTCGGAGTGTCCGACTCCGATGTGTTCAAAATTTCATTTCGGACATCTTTCATGTTCAGATCGGCGCGATCCGGAGTTGTTTCGGAGGCCCGGGAGCATTCCGCGGCTTTTCCACGTGTGTTTTCCGATTCCCGGTGTGTGTTTCGGTAATTCCTTCGGAACCTCATTGCGGGTGAACCAGGTCGTTCACCTAGGCGAGAGTGGTACCGTTGCGATCGGTACGTTCCGAGGATCACGGAAATGTGATTTTTGATTTTTCGGTATTTTCTGGAATTTTTGGAATTTCTATTTAAACCCCCCATTTTCTTTTCTTTTTTCTTCTTCTTCTTCCTTTCTTCTTCTTCCTCCCTCACGACCGTGGCCGCCCTCTCTCTCTCTCTCTCTCCCGTTCGAGCGCGACGACCTCCGTTCCGGCTGCAGATGGCGGCGGTGCGACGGCGCGAGGACGTGGGTGACGACGAGGCGATCGTGTGGGCATGCGGCAAGCGTGGGAAGCGTGGGAAGGTGAGGTTCTAACGGCGTTCATCGTTGGTTTGAGCTTGGATCGGCGCGTCTCGTCGCGGACCAGAGGTAGGGTGACGTTCCTTAGCCTCTTGCCTTTCTTCCCCGTGAGTTTTAGCTCGAGACGAGGTTGAGAGGGGTTATTTTCACACCGGTAAGGGTCGTTCATGCCGCGGGGAGAGTTCGTCTGATCCGCCGTTTTGAGCCCCGATTCCGTGGTTTAAGGGCGTAGGAGCATGCTAGGGGGGCTTGGGGGTTCTTCTCTCACCGTTCCCCCTTCGTGGGGCTTGTTTGGGGGCCGAAATGGGCGATTCCGGCGAGGTTCGCCGTTTTCGCGCTGGTGGGTGATGTGTGGTCGAACCAGGGCCCACATAACCCTTGTGCGGCCCCGTTTTGGCCGTCCATCAGCTCGGCGCGCTGTGGCTGGGGCTCGGCGCGCAGTGAGCTTGCGCGGTCTGTCGTGGGACCGCATATCCTAAGGTGCGGCCCCATAACGATCGCCCAACCCTGGGTTTTAGACCGTTGAGTATTACCGCTGTACAGTGCACCGGGGTGTGCGGCCAGGAGCTGGCCGCATAACCCTTCGTGCGGCCAGGTGCTGGCCGTACGTCATCTGGTGCCGTTGCCTGGGTATGCGGCCAGATCTGGACCGCACAACCCTTGAACAGCGAAACCGTAGCCGCTCTTCCCTAGTGCGGCTAAGGACTAACTGTTCAGGTTTATTACCGTTGGGAGACGAGCAGTCAGGAGCTGACCATTCCTCACCCATGTGCGGCCAGGAGCTGGCCGCACATCTGTTGAACGGGCCCGTGTTGGCCGTTCTTCAGCACGTTTGGACCTGGGTAGAACGGTCCCGTGCTGGCCGTTTAACCCTGGTGCGGTCCCTGTGCGACCGCACATCCCTGAGCGGCCCAGAGTGGACCGTTCAAGGGGACGGGTCGTGTCGGCGTGTCTCTCGTCGTACTGAGTGGTACCGGGAGATGTCGTTGTCGGCTTCTATCACCGTGCGACAGTGTTGGTACGAGGGGCGGTCCTTGTACCGTCCAGTTGCGACGTGGTTTTTCGTTGACTTGAGAGTCTACTCCGTAGTGACTCTCCACTAGTCGTAGCCTGCTTACACGCATGTGGTCCCACCAGGGAGTGGTGGAGAGGCTACCCTTAGAGACGGTTTGTGGACCGATTTCCGTCAGGACCCACGTCTTGCAGCCAGAGTCCGGCTGAGGAGAAAACCGGTCAGAGGGCCAGACTAGGGACGCGCGGTCTGTGTGTGCACACGTGGTTGGGGACGGTTGAACCCACGCTGACGAGCGTGACCCCAGCTAGTCACTCGTTTATGGTTACTTGTGCGGTGTTCGTGCCTTTGGTAGGAGCTACCACGTCAGGCAGTTTACCTGCGGTGCGGTGTAAGACGTCAAGGGACGCTACCGATTGTACTTCTAGTGGGAGGTACTCCTGTCGAGTCGGGAGTGACAGATTGTCAGTCTTTGCAACTTCGACCTTCAGGTTTTGTCGTGTTGACCATGGTGTTCCGATCGTTCCACCGTGGCACCAGTGTCGATTTTCGTGCCGTGAGATCGGTGTTTTGTAGATTGCAGGGCTTCCCTTTTTGAGGTACTCGCTTACTGCTAGTGTAGCGGTTTCTCCGATTGCGAGGTAGGGTTCGAGAGATCCCTACTGAGTCTTATTCCGAGACTCATTCCCTGCGTGTTTTCACCGTGTTTCAGGTGAGTCGCGGCCTCAGGGGAGCGCGTCTGAGGCTCAGCGTGGTTCAGGTGCCCAGCGTTAGTGCCAGAGGTCAGAGCTGGGGTATGTCCCGTGTAGCTATACTTTTCTTTCTTGTCTCCGTACTAGTCGTGGACTACTGCTGTTGTTATTTTATTATATCTTGTAGACCATGTATCATGTAAACTGTTAATTTATTTCCTGTTTAATTTCTGCAATTATTTGTGATACTTGTGTAGTCTCCACACCATCCTTTTAACCCTTCCGAGTCTTCGGACTCGTGGGTGGCGGTGCGAGTCTCGGGTTATCGGGCCTTCCCGGAAATTGGATTCTCGGGTCGTTACAGCTGGTATTAGAGCAACGGTTGTGGGATTATATGAGAATTATAAGTAATTGTAGTGGTCCACTAGTCCACAGCGATGATGTACAAGTGACGCTGGCATCGGGCATCGTGTGTTTTTCTTGACCTTGCTATTTTCGTGTTTTCTGTCTTTTGCTTCAGGAGCGAGCATGGCGCCGAGGCGGAGCACTCGCTCTCAGCAGGGGTAGTCGGCTGGAGGTCAGGAGATCCAGCAGGGGGTTCAGCGAGATTAGGAGGAGCATAGTAGAGCGTCATTGGGGGCCACCGAGGCAGTGGATACTGCGAGGTTTCCGGGGGCCGAGGATTTCTTTCGTGGCATGTACCAGCCTATGTCGCAATAGTTCGGCGGAGAGGTTGGTGAGGGCTCGTCGACCAGGGGTGGGCCAGGCCGAGCAGTGAGGGATTTCATGCAGTTTCATCCACCTTACTACGGCGGTCAGCCAGACCCTGATGTGGCTCGAAGTTGGCTCGACGAGATGGAGCGGGTGTTCAGTTCCGCACGGAGTACTGCGGAGGACAGAGTGATGTTGGCCTTCAACCAGTTGTAGGGTACGGCTTGGGAGTGGTGGTCTTCCGAGTGGAAGACGTCTTTCCAGCTTTGTCCACTTGAGCAGATTGTATGGAGTGACTTTGTCAGTGCTTTCGAGCGTACCTATTGTCCAGAGTATATCGCTACGCAGCGGATGCGTGAGTTTCTGGAGCTGGTTCAGGGCGACATGTCCGTATTGCAGTACAAGGCCCGATTTGTTGAGCTGGGTCGGTATGCACCTCATATCATGGAGCATGAGAGGGTGAAGACCGCACAGTTCGTTCAGGGCTTGAGGCAGGAGCTGAGGCACCATTTGATCGCGAATGCGGCCACTGATCTGGAGACATCGTCTCGTGTTGCGACTTCTTTGGAGATGGATATGCAGAGGACTCGAGGACCATTCAGACTTTGGAGGACATGCTGAGGTCCTGCTGCCTGGAGTGGCAGGGGAGTTGGATTCACCACCTACTGTTGGTGGAGTTTGCCTACAACAACAGCTATCATTCGAGCATCGGCATGGCTCCTTATGAGGCGTTGTATGGTCGTCCGTGTCGGACTCCACTGGATTGGTTTGAGGTTGGTGAGCGTGTTTTGACAGGACCAGAGTTGGTGCAACAGTGTGTGGAGGTTGTGCACCTAGTTCGTTAGAACATGTTGGCGGCCCAGAGTCGGCAGAAGAGCTATGCTGACCGTAGGCGACAGCCTCTCACGTTCGCCGTGGGCGATCGCGTGTTCTTGAGAGTTTCTCTGATGAAGGGGGTGATGCGCTTTGGGCGGCGTGGGAAGCTGAGTCTCCGCTAAGTTGGTCCCTTTCTCATCGCGGAGCGCATCGGTGAGGTAGCTTATCGGTTGCAGTTACCACCTGAGTTGGCGTCGGTGCATGACGTGTTCCACGTCTCGATGTTGCGGAAGTATATGTCCGATGACTCTCATGTACTCGAGGATTCCATCAGGCCCGAGGTGACTCCAGATCTTTCTCTCCCAGAGTTTCTGGTCCGCGTGGAGGATAGGCGAGAGCAGCGCCTGCGGAACAAGGTCATCCCCTTGGTTAAGGTGGTGTGGCAGCGGCACTCTGGTGGTGAGACTTCTTGGGAGCGTGAGGACGAGATGCGTCAGCAGTTCCCTTACCTGTTTGAGTGAGTCTTCATCTTCTTTCCCCTTGGGTTGTTCTCAATTTCGAGGACGAAATTCCTTAAGGGGGGAGGGCTGTAATATCTCGGATCTTTCGGATCCCTCTTCGTGGGTCCCGGATCTGGTTTCTCGGAGTGTGCGACTCCGCTGTGTCCGAAATTTCATTTCGGACATCTTTCGTGTTCGGATCAGCGCGATCCGGAGTTGTTTCGGAGGCCCAGGAGCGTTCCTCGGCTTTTTCGCGTGTGTTTTCTGATTACCGGTGTGTGTTTTGGTAATTCCTTCGGAACCTCGTTGCGGGTGAACCGGGTCGTTCACCTAGGCGAGAGTGGTACCGTTGCGATCGGTGCGTTCCGAGAATCACGGAAATGTGATTTTTGATTTTTCGGTATTTTTCGAAATTTCCAAAATTTCTATTTAAACCCCCCATTTTCTTTTCTTTTTTCTTCTTCTTCTTCCTTTCTTCTCCTTCCTCCCTCACGACCGTGGCCACCCTCTCTCTCTCTCTCTCTCTCTCTCTCTCTCTCTCTCTCCCGTTCGAGTGCGACGACCTCCGTTCCGGCTACAGACGGCGGCGGTGCGACGACGTGGGTGACGACGAGGCGATCGTGCGGGCGTGTGGCAAGCGTGGGAAGCGTGGGAAGGCGAGGTTCTAACAGCGTTCTTCGTGGGTTTGAGCTCGGATCAGCGCGTCTCGTCGCGGACCGAAGGTAGGGTGACGTTCCTTAGCCTCTTGCCTTTCTTCCCCGTGAGTTTTAGCTCGAGACGAGGTTGAGAGGGGTTATTTTCGCACTGGGAAGGGTCGTTCATGCCGCGGGGAGAGTTCGTCTGATCCGCCGTTTTAAGCCCCGATTCCGTGGTTTAAGGGCGTAGGAGCATGCTAGGGGGGCTTGGGAGTTCTTCTCTCACCGTTCCCCCTTCGTGGGGCTTGTTTGGGGGCCGAAATGGGCGATTCCGGTGAGGTTCGTCGTTTTCGCGCTGGTGGGCGATGTGCGGTCGAACCAGGGCCCGCACAACCCTTGTGCGGCCCCGTTCTGGCCGTTTATCAGCTCGGCGCATTGTGGCTGGGGCTCGGCGCGTAGTGGGCTTGCGCGGTCTGTCGTGGGACCACATATCCTAAGGTGCGGCCCCATAACGACCGCCCAACCCTGGGTTTTCGACTGTTGAGTATTACCGTTGTACAATGCACCGGGGTGTGCAGCCAGGAGCTGGCCGCATAACCCTTCGTGCGGCCAGGTCCTGGCCGTACGTCATCTGGTGTCGTTGCCTGGGTGTGCGGCCAGATCTGGACCGCACAACCCTTGAACGGCGAAACCGTAGCCGCTCTTCCCTAGTGCGGCTAAGGACTAACCGTTCAGGTTTATTACCATTGGGAGACGAGCGGCCAGGAGCTGACCGTTCCTCACCCCACGTGCGGCCAAGAGCTGGCCGCACATCTGTTGAACGGGCCCGTGTTGGCCGTTCTTCAGCCCGTTTGGACCTGGGTAGAACGGTCCCGTGCTGGCCGTTTAACCCTGGTGTGGTCCCTGTGCGACCGCACATCCCTGAGCGGCCAGAGTGGACCGTTCAAGGGGACGGGTCGTGTCGGCGTGTCTCTCGTCGTACTGAGTGGTACCGGGAGATGTCATTGTCGGCTTCTGTCACCGTGCGACAGTGTTGGTACGAGGGGCGTTCCTTGTACCGTCCGGTTGTGACGTGGTTTTCCGTTGACTTGAGAGTCTACTCCGTAGTGACCCTCCACTAGTCGTAGCCTGCTTACACGCATGTGGTCCCACAAGGGAGTGGTGGAGAGGCTACCCTTAGAGACGGTTTGTGGACTGATTTTCGTCGGGCCCCACGTCTTACAGCCAGAGTCCGGCTGAGGGGAAAACCGGTCAGAGGGCCAGACCAGGGACGCGCGGTCTGTGTGTGCACACGTGGTTGGGGGCGGTTGGACCCACGCTGACGAGTGTGACCCCAGCTAGTCACTCGTTTATGGTTACTTGTGCGGTGTTCGTGCCTTTGGTAGGAGCTACCATGTCAGGCAGTTCACCTGCGGTGCGGTGTAAGACGTCAAGGGACGCTACCGACTGTACTTCTAGTGGGAGGTACTCCTGTCGAGTCGGGAGTGACAGACTGTCAGTCTTTGCGACATCGACCTTCGGGTTTTGTAGTGTTGACCATGGTGTTCCGGTCGTTCCACCGTGGCACGTGTGTCGGTTTTCATGCCGTGAGATCGGTGTTTTGTATATTGCAGGGCTTCCCTTTTTGAGGTACTCGCTTACTACTAGCGTAGCGATTTCTCCGGTTGCGAGGTAGGGTTCGAGAGATCCCTACTGAGTCTTGTTCCGAGACTCATTCCCTACGTGTTTTCACCGTGTTTCAGGTGAGTCGCGGCCTCAGGGGAGCGCGTCTGAGGCTCAGCGTGGTTTAGGTGCCCAACGTTAGTGCGAGAGGTCATAGCCGGGGTATGTCCTGTGTAGCTGTACTTTTCTTTCTTGTCTCCGTACTAGTTGTGGACTACTACTGTTATTTTATTATATCTTGTGGACCATGTATCATGTAAACTGTTAATTTATTTCCTATTTAATTTCTGTAATTATTTGTGATACTTGTGTAGTCTCCATACCATCCTTTTAACCCTTCCGAGTCTTCAAACTCGTGGGTGGCGGTGCGAGTCTCGGGTTATCGGGCCTTCCCGGTAATCGGATTCTCGGGTCGTTACAACACGGGCGCGTCCATAAATGTGATCTCCATGAGCACCCTCCAGTTATATGGGGTCGGTGAGGAATAGATAAGACCGTCTTCAATCACAGTCACGGCTTATGACAATAGCAAAAGGCCACCACAGGGGATGATTATCCTGAGGGCAAAGTTAGGCCTTGCGTCAGTCTCTACGGAATTCCATGTCCTCGATATGGATCCCACATTCAAGGCTATACTGGGCCGCCCCTATATTGAAGTCATGGATGATGTGCCTTCCACCAACCACCAATGCCTAAAGTTTCCATAGAATGGGAGGATTATTAAAGTAGTCAATACACCTGTCCTTCATACAGTGGATGCTATTAATACCTCTCTGCCATCTGTTTAGCCATCTCATCGGCCCATATTGTCACTGCTGGATGTATAGGACCCATCCCGCATTCCTCTGACACCAAAGAAGCCACCCTCAGCACCAACGTCATGTCTCCCTTTTCATTCTAAAGGATGGGAGATAATGAGAAATATCAGCTATCAACAGGGCAAAGGCTTGGGCGCGCAGCTACAAGGAAGGCTGAAACTGCCAAAGGAAAAAAGGTTGGGCCACAAGTTTGGCCTAGGCTTTGAAGGATCACTCGAGGCAGATGGGAAACCCCTCACATGGACCCTATCCTCTCATTTCAAGAAAGGGCCCATTGTTCAAATGGGGGATTACCCGCAAGAGACACATGGGGGATCGCATGTTGTATACTTGGCTGGAAAATGTTCAAGGGCCGCTAAGAAAGGTAAGATCAAAGATCCGAAATGCGAATGGGGCAAATGGTTTGACATACAAGATACTTTCATTGCACTAGAAAGAATGTTCTCACCCTCGTAGGTGGAAGGGCTGCCATTGATCTCTGAAATTCCAGGGGATATCACTACTGTTGCCAGAATTTCAAACCATCCTCGCCAAGAGGACTCTGTCACCGGCGGATCTTCATCCGACATCAACATTACCATCGACGGCTCATTAGCCATCGTCTTCTCCATTCACTCACCTCAGCCTTCGCTGATGTCTTCTTCCTGGGCCAGATAATTGTCTGATGACCTTCACAGGTTTCCTTCTCTACTTACATACATACGTGGGTTTCTCAACCCGCGCCAAGTTTTTAATCATGATTTACTCTATAAGCCTCCCAACCCTTTAGCCATAATCACTTTTCCCCCTCCTCCGATTTCTTTTCATTACTTTGTCATCAAGAATGAAAGCGGAAAAAAAACGTCGATTTTCAAACGCCTCAACAACACATCTTCGTTGAGGAAATCTCCTGCATCTCCTACGAGTGTGTCCCGACCTACGGGCCACTCATCCAAGGTCCTATGAGCAACCTTTTCTATCCCTCCTCTGAGGGGTCCTTCCATGTACATTCTTCGACATCTTCTTTAGCTTCTCCTTCATCCGTAGGACAGCTCAGTCAACGTAGGAATAATGGGTCAAGGGTAGTACCCAAAAGTAAATCCAAGGGTAAGCAGATCCCTCGTCGATTCCTTCTAGATCTAGCCAGTAGGTGTCGAGCGTGCCTATCCATTCCTCAATTGCTAGAAAATCCCGTCCAACTGCCAGAGATAGATTGTGAGGAGAATTGCACACTTGATGAAGGGTATGGAGTCTATGAGCTCACAGATGAAGAATGCCCTATTGAAGAAGAGGATGAAGAATATGAGGATGCGGCCGGTGCATATGCTAGTGGGATTAAGAGATTCGACGAGCCGTCAGCCGCCGTAGAAGAGTCCACCAAAGAAGTCAACTTGGGAACTGAGGAAGACCCTACGATCGTCCACATAAGTGATAATTTATCATCATCTGAAGAAGAGGCATTAATTGAAGTTCTCAAAGAGTATAAGGACACGTTTGCATGGAGCTACGAGGATATGTCAGGTTTGGATCCCACCTTGGTCGAACATCGCTTAACTCTAAAACCAGGGTCCGTCTCGGTAAAATAAAGGTTAAGGCGTTTCCACCCTCAGATGGGTTTGAAAATGAAAGAAGAGGTCGACAAGTTCCATAAAGCCAGGTTCATTAGAGTCGTCATTTATTCTCAATGGGTGGCGAACATTATCCCGGTCATGAAGAAGGATGGGAAAGTCAGGATTTACATCGACTTCCGGGACCTTAACCGCGCGTGTCCAAAGGATGATTTTCCCTTGCCTCACATTGATGTGTTAATCGATAACACGGCAGGCTATGAAACCCTCTCATTTATGGATGGATTTTCGGGATATAATCAAATTCATTTAGCATAAGAGGATCAGGAGAAGACGTCATTCACTACGTCTTGGGGAATATATTGTTACGTGGTCATGCCGTTTGGGTTATAGAATGTTGGAGCTACTTACCAAAGAGTTATGATGGCCATATTTCATGACATGATGCATATATATCTGGAGGTGTATGTGGATGATTTACTAGTGAAATCAAGAACTAGGGTGCGAGAGTCTTGGCTAAGGTGTTGCAGAGATCAAGGGAGTTCCAATTGAAAATGAACCCGAAGAAGTGTGTTTTTGGCGTATCATCGAGCAAATTACTGGGTTTCATTGTGAGTAAAAGGGGGATTGAGATAGATCCCAACAAAGCTAAGGTCATCAGGGATATGTCGCCTCCCAAAAATTTGAGGGAAGTTTGAGGTTTAATTGGGAGGTTGTAATTCATTCGTCGGTTTGTGTCTCAGCACTCACAAAGGTCTAGACCTTTCTATGAGTTGACCAAGCCAGGAGTAGAATTCCATTGGGATTCTAAATGTCAAAAAACTTTTGAAGGGTTAAAGGAATACCTGGCTAATCCACCCGTTCTCATTCCACCCAAGCCAGGAAAACCTCTGATCCTTTATATCTCAGTCTTGGATGACTCCGTGGGGGCCGTCCTCGCACAAGCCGATGAAGAATGTAAGGAACGGGCAACCTATTACTTGTCCAAACTCCTCAATCCCTGTGAGCAGAAGTACATGGCCATGGAGAAAACCTATGCTGCCCTTGTTTGGGTAGTGTAGAAATTGAAGCACTACTTCTTGGCTCATGAGGTCCATTTGATTGCCCGCATGAATCCTATCAAGTTCCTCCTAGAGAAATCTGTCCTTACTGATAGGCTAGCATGCTGGCAGAGTTTCCTATCTCAATTTGACATCACCTATATCCAGCAAAAGGCAATCAAAGGCTACGCTATAGCCGAGCATCTCGCTCACCATCCTCTCCCAAAATTCGATCATGTCCAATCAGAGTTTCCAGATGAGGAACTAATGCCCATCACCCAATCCGATGAGCCAATGTGGACATTATATTTTGTTGGAGCTCTGAATTCTCAAGGGACAGGTATTGGCATTGTCCTTCTGACGCCCGAGGGCGTCACCATTCCAGAGGCGTTTCATCTCGCATTCCCAGTCACGAACAACATTGCTGAATATGAGGCTCTTCTAGCTGGTCTGGAACTAGCCCATTCTTTCTATATCACCGAATTACGAGTCGTGGATGATAGTCAACTTGTTCTCCGTCAGGTGCTCACCAAATACCGCACTCTCGATCCTAAGCTCAAGCCCTATCAGGAGCTGGTCTCCGCTTATGCCAAATTGTTCACCAAGCTGATCTTTGTCCATGTTCCTCGCGAACAGAACATTCTGGCCGATGCCCTCACCTCCTTGGCATCATCTTTTAAATTCCCTTTAGGTGTATGGTCTGAATCCATCTGTAACGATCTGAGAATCCGATTACCGGGAAGGCCCGATAACTCGAGACTCGAACCGCCGCCCACGAGCCGGGAGGGCTCGGAAGGGCTAAAAAAGAGTGTGGAGGTACAAAGAAATAAGAAATAAGGCAGGATAATTCAACAATTAACAGAAATAAATGAACAACTACAACAGAGTCCAGTCCAACAGAAAGTACAGTCTAAAGCAGTAAAACGTACCACATACCAAGTGAACACTCGGCCCGGCAAGCTGGTAACTAAGAACCTCCGTACTGCACCGTCGAACCTCGAGAAAGAACTGCCGCACCTGAAACGCAGCGGTGAACCTTCTGTCACTGGCCCAGTAGGGATCCCGCGGAACCCCAACTGAGAACAACGGCGGCACAAAAAGTAGTAACTATGAAAGCAGGAAAGTAACTACGGTGTTCGGTAAAACCTCGGTTCTACAGCTACTCCTACTATACTAGAAAACACGACCTAGTCTCCCGTCGGGGGACAACCAAGCCATACACCCGACCACCCGATTCCACGATCGGGGACCACCAGACACGAACCGCCTTAGCCACGCCACTAGGAAAACGCCACGATACCTCCGTAGCGGAGGCCTGCCCTCACAAAAAGGACCCGAGCCAAAACCACACGGTCAGGGAACACGGTCACGACCTCACCGTCGTGAACACAACGCTGTCTGGGGAAAGGCCCTCGGTGACGCTCACCGGAAACCCTAGACCTCGACTCCGGGAACACTCCCGAAACCACTCACGAAGTCCCGTCTCGCGGACGGAAACAGAACCCGGTACACGATAACTCACGTCACGTAACAGAAGCACCACCCACTAGAAGAACGACCGGGTGCGTCCCCTGACGTCTTACACCGCGTCATGAGTGTCTAGCTACAACGCCCCAGGCGGAGACTCAGACACACTCAGTAACCAGTACCACAGAACAAGGACTACTTGGGGTCGTGCCTGCCGGCGCCCTCCGACGCCCCCAACCTCGTGTGCACACTCAGACCATACGCCCTAGGCCTGTCCTCTAGCTGGTACTTCCCCCTAAGCCCGGACTCGGCTATACGTGGGGGCCCTACGGTAACCAGCCTACTCACCGTCTCTCTCGGGTCAGCCACTCCACTACTCCCAGGTGGGTCAGCACACGCGTGCTGTAAGAAGGCTACGCCTAGTGGACGTGTCACAGAACGTGGACACTGAAAACCACGCACGCACTCATTGCGAGTAACACGGAGTAACAGGTGGCACGATGCCACCAGACTCTAGATGGTCCACGAGACCTACAAAACCCAACGGCCTTTGAGTCACAAGACTCGGGGTCAAGACCGTTGCACACGACAGCACTGAGCTATCAATCTGGCCTAATCCCTAGGTCCAAAACCACAATGCCATAACTCACGGGGCAGTTCACAACTGCCGAGACCCATCCCTCGAGGAGGGAACTTAAGAAAACTCCAGCTCCAGGCTGGGAGACTGGACTCACCGTCCAAGGCCACACGCTTGGCCCACTCGGAAGCCACCTTCCAAAGAAGCAACGACTTGCGGGGGAACCTCACCGCACTCACACCGATACACGGTGACTCGATCTATCAAGAACACGGAAGCCCGAAACACCTGGGGTCACCCGGACCCGCCAAGCCTATGGGCACGCTTATCGAGATAACACGGTACCTCCAGACACCCAAAAATACGGTCATAAAACCCACGGGGTGTCTAGTACACTCACGAGGCCAAAGGTCGACCATTGGGTCACAACCGGGTCGATCGGAGACCAATGCAACATAATCAGAACGCTAGAAGGTCACCCGAACCCTTAAACTCACGGGCACGCTAATCGAGGAAAACGGAACCTCCATACACCCAAAGACACGGTCACGGAACTCCATGGGGTGTCCGGGACACTCACGACCCAAGGGGAGCACGAGACAACAGGACAGATCGCGCTAGGATCACCTAGCGCGACAAGAGGGAACGCGCTAGGATCTCCTAGCGCGACTAGACAGGTCGCGCTAGGAACCCCTAGCGCGACAAGGAAGAACACACTAGGACCCCCTAGCGCGACTAGGCAGATCGCGCTAGGAACCCCTAGCGCGACAAGGCAGAACGCGCTAGGACCCTATAGCTCGACAGGAACCGCCTAACTGTTCATCTTCTCTGATGAACGCGCCCCATCGGGGCGGCACGACCCTCAAGAACGCGCTACCTGAGACTAGCACGTTCTTAATCCGCACCCAAAAACAACGGAAACGGCAAAAAAACCCATTCCACGCCCCATCCACCCCCAGGTGAAGGGGAAACAAAGGGGAAAACATTCCCCAACCTCTCTAGCACCGAGAGGGCCCATTTAAACCCTAAAACACGATCAAAACACAAGATTCGGCTCACACACCCAAAGACATGCATTTTCCCCAAAACGCCCAAACAAGCCCGCTCGGCTCACCACGGCCTACAAAACTCACGGGAAATGAAGTACGCGGGTTGAGGGTCCATCTCCCTACCTCCACCGAAGATTCGACGCACCGTGGACGCCGATCCACGAAGAAAACGCCGTTGAAGCCTCACCGTTCTATGAACCCATGGCCGAGCTTCAACGCGCCTCCTCCGCCTCGATCCTCACCCATCCTCGCCCGTGCCTCGCCCGCGCCGTCCCCACCTCACCCACGCTCCACCCCGTCGGCCGCCGGAGAGAGAGGGAGAGAGGAGAGAGCGTGAGAAGAGAGAGGGAGAGAAGAGAGAAATGAGAGGGGAGAGAGAAAAGGGTTATATATATATAAGAAAATCCAAAAATTCTCAAAAATACCGAAAAATAGATAATCACGTTTCCGCGATCCTCGGAACGCACCGATCGCAACGGTACCACTCACGCCCTGGTGAACGGCCCGGTTCACCCGCAACGAGGTTCCGAAAGAATTACCGAAACACACACCGGGAATCGGAAAACACACGCGGAAAGGCCGCGGAATGCTTCTGGGCCTCCGAACCAACTATGGATCGCGCCGATCCGAACATGAAAGATGTCCGAAACGAAATTTTGGACACAACGGACTCGGACACTTCGAGAAACCAGATCCGGGACCTACGAACAAGGATCCGAAAAATCCGGGGCATTACAGCCCTCCCCCCTTAAAGAAATTTTATCCTCGAAATTTAGGATTGGCACCAAGTCGCAGGGGAAGAACGCCTCAACCAACTGACAACGCTGTCAGGGCCCCCAACATAGAAAAAAATCTCGATTCACGTGAAAGCACCAATCATGAGGGATACAGCCAGGCCATAATCACGAACAATGCCACGCTCTGCACACCGCACACACATCAGCCACCAGAGCAGGCATAACACAAAGGCACCAGTCTGGTATCACCTTAGACACAACGGAAACCATTCACGGCATCGCTGCCACAGTCTCGCCCACCGCGGGAACGCAATCCTCGCCACAAGAACCAATCCACCGGTCAATGCCCACGCTCGGCGGACCCACCAAACACCAGCTTCTCTGTCAGCTGACCACCACAAATTTGTCGGCTCCGCGCCGAGGACCACTCCACACTCGGCAAGCCGAACGCCACAACAGCACGGGACCAACTCTGCCAGAACTCAAACTTCGACAAAGCTCAGATCCCATCTGGGAAAACACACCTCAGAAACGGCCACCAAAAAGGCCTCGCTGGCACACGGCTCTCTCCATTCTCGAGCCCCTACAACCAGCATCTTCTGTCCATGAAAGACCATCCACTGGTCACCAGACATTCGTCAACGGTAAACCTCCGCTTGCTCGGGTTCTTCCTCCTTTCCTGGTCCTCCACCAGATCCGAAAGGAACATTCCAAACCTCGGCAAGCCATCCGTTGACTCTCGCACAGACCACCACCACATCCAGATGGATCTCCGAGCCAACTCTACCCTTCAGGGGAGCACGGCGGGACCCAATGACTCCATCTCCCCTCGGTCTTCACGTCACTCGACTCAGACTTATGGGGAATCCTCCCTTGCTGGCTGCAGACTGAGGATCAATATCCCACGTCAACGTCTCATCAGAGACCTCCACACACAGGCATCGACCACCGTCCTATCTCATCGAATCCTATCTCGTTGAAACCTCCATCTCAATTAATCCAAGAGGATGCCTGCCCATCCCGACTTCCGCTCTTATCACAGAGCCACGGGACACACAACCTCTTACAATCTACGACACATTTCTCCAAAACACGATCTCATCCACGAACGCAACCCCCAACGAAAGAACAGGGTACTCATGCGAGAATCGCGCCAGCATATTTCCCCAACTCTCCACCTGTCAGTGCCATGAACGACAAAAATCTCAAGCAACGGCACGGCAACAACACGTCTCACGTCGCCGGAGACAACGCACATCGATGAACCAATCCTCCGTTGCTCTACACTTCCTCAGAAATCCACCCGCAGCAACCAACGCTACGATCCGCGCACTCTGATCCACACACACAGCCACTACATCGACAACTCGGGATCCACCATCCCGACAACCATCTGCAACTCCGCACGCTCCAATCCTCCACACATCGGGAACCACAACACCAACCACAAATCTCAAAAATACCGCCCAGCTGGCACTCGTCCTTCCGGAACAGCGCCAACACCCTTGCACATCAGGGAACGGGCAACGCTTCTCACAGGTAACCACCTTAACCTACCACGATCTCCTCCAACCAAGGGAAAAACTCAATACACTTCCGACCAACGGAAGGAAAACTCCACACTCGACCTGACCTCGAGCCTCGCGCATGCTGGGAATAACACCTTCCAGCACCAAGAAAATCATCACTTCCGTCAGGTCAGCTCCTCCAACAACACCTACCAAGTGTCCCGTCGGATCACGATCACAACATCTCTCGATGCACCACCGTTGTAATTCCCCAAATTGCAACACGCCACGTCAAGAGCCGCAACACGAGCCATAATCGACAATCGTCAATGCTCATCATCGAGTCCCGAACCCGCCACAGAACCTTCACATATCGAGCCAAATCCTGGGCGAACACAACCCATTCGCACACAAGAGCGCAGGAGCAAGACTTACTGGGACACCACAGCCCAATCCTGCCTCGAAATCCACAAGAATAACCGGGATCGACACGTCACTTCTGACGCCACAGAGCATAACAAGAACATCGGCTCGACAATCAGCAACTCAACAGAAAACCTTCCGCTCACTCGAGCATAATTCTCGACCAGAGCACCCACTCCAACACCTCAAACCACAACCTCAGCGCCTCAGGGGCTGGACAAAACCAACGCCAGGGTGGCCAAACGCAAGAACAGCTCCCTCAGATCACACTCACAGCCACTTAACGGCAAAGCGATCCTCGCCAGCCACCTGACCTCGCAGCAAATTCCTCGAATGCAACACCACAGCAACACACCCGCCGGCAACCTCTGCCCAATGCAACACAACCAGGGCCACCACCCAAGGGAGAAAGCCCTCGACCTCGATCCGCAGACCCCACGCCGGCACAAAAGCCGCGAACAGCAACCACCCTCACCGCGCCATACAGCGCACTCAAGCTCTCAAGCGAGAAACAAAGTGAAAAACATGCACGAAACCCTATGCCAGCTGCCGACTATACTGGACCTTACGGACTCTGATCGATGCAATATCTCGAATTCCCATGTACGTCCACAACCACGCTCTGATACCAACTGTAACGACCCGAGAATCCGGTTACCGGGAAGGCCTGATAACCCGAGACTCGAACCACCGCCCACGAGCCGGGAGGGCTCGGAAGGGCTAAAAAGGAGTGTGGAGGTACAACGAAATAGGAAATAAGGCAGGACATGTCAACAATTAACAGAAATAAATGAACAACTACAACAGAGTCCAGTCCAACAGAAAGTACAGTCTAAAACAGTAAAACGTACCACATGCCAAGTGAACACTCGGCCCGACAAGCTGGTAACTAAGAACCTCCGTACTGCACCGTCGAACCTCGAGAAAGAACCACCGCACCTGAAACGCAGGGGTGAGCCTCCTGTCACTGGCCCAGTAGGGATCCCGCGGAACCCCAACTGAGAACAACGGCGGCACAAAAAGCAGTAACTACGAAAGCAGGAAAGTAACTACGGTGTCCGGTAAAACCTCGGTTCTACAGCTACTCCTACTGTACCAGAAAACACGACCTAGTCTCCCGTCGGGGGACAACCAAGCCACACACCCGACCACCCGATTCCACGATCAGGGACCACCAGACATGAACCGCCTTAGCCACGCCACAAGGAAAACGCCACGATACCTCCGTAGCGGAGGCCTGCCCTCACAAAAAGGACCCGAGCCAAAATCACACGGTCAGGGAACACGGTCACGACCTCACCATCGTGAACACAACGCTGTCTGGGGAAAGGCCCTCGGTGACGCTCACCGGAAACCCCAGACCTCGACTCCGAGAACACTCCCGAAACCACTCACAAAGTCCCGTCTCGCGGACGGAAACAGAACTCGGTACACGACAACTCACGTCACGTGACAGGAGCACCACCCACTAGAAGAATGACCGGATGAGTCCCCTGACGTCTTACACCGCGTCACGAGTGTCTAGCTACAACGCCCAGGCGGAGACTCAGACACACTCAGTAACCAGTACCACAGAACAAGGACTAGTTGGGGTCGCGCCTGCCGGCGCCGTCCGACGCCCCCAACCTCGTGTGCACACTCAGACCATACGCCCTAGGCCTGTCCTCTAGCTGGTAATTCCCCCTATGCCCGGACTCGGCTGTACGTAGGGGCCCTACGGTAACCAGCTTACTCACCGTCTCTCTCGGGTCAGCCGCTCCACCACTCCCAGGTGGGTCAGCACACGCGTGCTGTAAGAAGGCTACGACTAGTGTACGTGTCATAGAACGTGGACACTGAAAACCATGCACGCACTCATTGTGAGTAACACGGAGTAACAGGTGGCACGACGCCACCAGACTCTAGATGGTCCACGAGACCTATAAAATCGAACGGCTTTTGAGTCACAAGACTCGGGGTCAAGACCGTTGCACACGACAGCACTGAGCCGTCAATCTGGCCTAATCCCTAGGTCCAAAACCACAATGTGATAACTCACGGGGCAGTTCACAACTGCCGAGACCCATCCCTCGAGGAGGGAACTTAAAAAAACTCCAGCTCTAGGCTGGGAGACTGGACTCACCGTCCAAGGCCACACGCTTGGCCCACTCGGAAGCCACCTTCCAGAGAAGCAACGACTTGCGGGGGAACCTCACCGCACTCACACCGATACACGGTGACTCGATCTAGCAAGAACACGGAAGCCCGGAACACCTGGGGTCACCCTGACCCGCCAAGCCCATGGGCATGCTTATCGAGGTAACACGGTACCTCCAGACACCCAAAAACACGGTCACAAAACCCACGGGGTGTCTGGGACACTCACGAGGCCAAAGGTCGACCACTGGGTCACAACCGGGTCGATCAGAGACCAATGCAACATAATCAGAACGCTAGAAGGTCACCCGGACCCTTAAACTCACGGACATGCTAATCGAGGTAAACGGAACCTCCAGACACCCAAAGACATGGTCACGGAACTCCATGGGGTGTCTGGGACACTCACGACCCAAGGGGAGCACGAGACAACAGGACAGATCGCGCTAGGATCACCTAGCGCGACAAGACGGAACGCGCTAGGAACCCCCAGCGTGACAAGGAAGAACGCACTAGGACCCCCTAGAGCGACTAGGTAGATCGCGCTAGGAACCCCTAGCGCGACAAGGCAGAACACGCTAGGACCCTATAGCGCGACATGAACCGCCTAACTGTTCATCTTCTCCGATGAACGCGCCCCATCGGGGCAGCGCGACCCTCAAGAACGCGCTACCTAAGACTAGCACGTTCTCAGTCCGCGCCCGAAAATTACGAAAAAGGCAGAAAAACCCATTCCACGCCCCATCCACCCCCCAGGTGAAGGGGAAACAAAGGGGAAAACATTCCCCAACCTCTCCAGCACCGAGAGGGCCCATTTAAACCCTAAAACACGATCAAAACGCAAGATTCGGCTCACACACCCAAAAACATGCATTTTCCCCAAAACGCCCAAACAAGCCCGCTCGGCTCACCACGGCCTACAAAACTCGCGGAAAATGAAGTACGCGAGTTGAGGGTCCATCTCCCTACCTCCACCGAAGATTCGACGCACCGTGGACGCCGATCCACGAAGAAAACGCCGTTGAAGCCTCGTCGTTCCATGAGCCCACGTCCGAGCTTCAACGCGCCTCCTCCGCCTCGATCCTCACCCATCCTCGCCCGTGCCTCGCCCGCGCCGTCCCCTCCTCGCCCACGCTCCACCCCGTCGGCCGCCGGAGAGAGAGGGAGAGAGGAGAGAGCGTGAGAAGAGAGAGGGAGAGAAGAGAGAAACGAGAGGGGAGAGAGAAAAGGGTTATATATATATAAGAAAATCTGGAAATTCTCAAAAATACCAAAAAATAGAAAATCACGTTTCCGCAATCCTCGGAACGCACCGATCGCAACAGTACCACTCGTGCCCTGGTGAACGGCCCGGTTCACCCGCAACGAGGTTCCGAAAGAATTACCGAAACACACACCGAGAATCGAAAAACACACGCGGAAAGGCCGCGGAACGCTTCTGGGCCTCCGAACCAACTCCGGATCGCGCCGATCCGAACACGAAAGATGTCCGAAACAAAATTTTGGACACAACGGAGTCGGACACTCCTAGAAACCAGATCCGGGACCCACGAACAAGGATCCGAAAAATCCGGGGCATTACACCATCACCGTCTACAAGCGCCTCGTCCCTGCTGTTCAGGACCCTTGCCTTTTAAGAATCAAAGAAAGAGTCCTACAAAAGCTTCAAGAAGGGGAAATTCTTGAGAAGAGGGAAATCATGTTGGCAGAATTTGAAGAAGAACTGAATGATAAGGAGAAACATTGGTTCTATGAAATTGTCAAATATTGCAAAGATCAGTCCTACCCTGAAGGAGCCACTATGGAAGATAAGAAAGTCATAAGAAGGATAGGCCAGAAATACACATTGATTGGAGGTCTACTGTATAGGAGAAGTCTTACTAGTGTTCTATTAAGATGTATTGATGACAATGAGGTCTGGGAATGTGTAGAGGAAGCACACTCAGGTGTGTGCGGTGGCCACGTAAATTGCCAAATGCTCGCTAAGAAGATGATTAGGCAAGGCTTTTACTGGCCCACTATGGAAGAGGATTGTGATGTTTATGTCTGTGGGTGTGTCAAGTGTCAACTTCACGCCGATAAAATTCATTCCCCATCTTCCTCACTTCATCCAATATCCTCCCCATGGCCTTTCTCCATGTGGACGTTCGACATCATTGGTCCCCTAGGTGATCCCATGTAATGTCCCGGGTTCTGCGGATCCTTCTTCTCAGGTCCCGGATCTGCGTTTCTGGTGAATCTGGCACCGTTGTGTCCGAAATAATGTTTCGGACATCTTTCGTGTTCGGATCGGTGCGATCCGGAGCTGTTTCGAAGGCCCGGAGCGCGCCCGCGGCTCTTTCGCGTATGTTTCCGATTCCCGGTGTGTGTTTCGGTAATTCCTTCGGAACCCCGTTGCGGGTGAACCGGGTCGTTCACCTGGGCACGGGTGGTACCGTCGCGATCGGTGCGTTCCGAGGATCGCAAGGGTGTGATTTTCTATTTTTTGGTGTTTTCCAGAATTTTCAGATTTTCCTACATAAACCCCCTTTCTCTCTCTCTCCCCTCTCATTTCTCACCCTCTCTCCCTCTCTCTTCTCTCACGCTCTCCTTCTTCCCTCTCTTCTCCGGCGGCCGATGAAGCGAGGCTGGGGCGAGGTGAAGGCGGCGCGGGCAAGGATGGGCGAGGATCGAGGCTGTTGCGGGCGCGATCCCTCGGTGGATTCTGAGATGGCGTCGTTCGTGTTCTGGGGGTTTTCGGCGTGGATTAGTCGCTTCGGCGCGCGGTTTCTTCGATGGAGGTAGGGTGACGGAACACTACTGCGTCCTGCTCGTTTTCCCTGCCATTGCACGTCGTTCGGCGCAGAAACGGCTGAGTTTGGGTCCGTTCTAGCGAAACCGTGGTTTTGTAGGTTTCGTAGGGTCCGTCGGGAAACGACGACGGTTTCCAGATCGGTTACTGTCAACGGATTCCTTGGGGCGAGAGCGTTCTTTTCCCCCTGATTTCATCTCGATTGGTGGTCCCGTTGGACCGGTAGGGCTCCGGGAAGCTCGGAAACCCTTTTTTGAGCAACTTCGGTAGAATAGTCTGTTTCTCGCGATTCGTGCGTCATTTTTACTCAGGTCGGAGTCCATGTGATTGCCAGGGTAGTTGTGGTTGTATCCCCTTCGTTTCAGCACGAACGGGGCGTGGAAAGGCCACGATCGGGCGACCCCCTGGGTGTGCCCGCCGTGACGGTTGGGCGGTCGAACCAGGGCCCGTCCATGGTATGGGCGGCTGGCTTTGGTCCGTTTTTCTTGTTCGGGTCTATGGGTTGTGCGGTCGGATGATAGACCACACATGTGATGTGCGGCCAGGCGAGGTCCGCATGTCCCCCCATGGGCGGCTGGTCCCCAGCCGTCTGTCTTCCCGTGGGCTTGTGCGGCCAGAAATCTGACCGCATGTCCCCATTGACCTTTGGTCAACAGTTGGGTGTCGGTCCGGTTGTGCGGTTTGGTCAAAACCGTTTTGATCGACACTGGAGTAGGTCGGTTGGGTTGTGCGGGCGACCCTTAGCCACATATCCCCTTGGGTGGCTCAGCCCTAACCGCCTATCCTCTCTTTGGGTTAGTCCGATTAGTGCACTTATGCGGCTCCTTCCTGGCCGTATATCCCTTGAGCGGCCTTTCCCCAGCCGCATGTCCCTTGAGCGGCCCAGGATGAACCGCCCATGTGCCAGTCTAACCCGGTGTTTCCGTTTTGACCGATTCGAGTCCCGGGTGTGTGGTTCTAGATCCACGTGCCGATCCGTGGCCTGACGGATGCGGTGCACTTCGTCGGGGTCAGGTGTCGTGGTACGGTGTGGTCCCGGGGTGCAGCGTTCTCGACTCGTGTCACCGTCTGTTGGTGTGCGTGCGGTGAGAGTTCCCCGTGCGTCATCGATTTCTCCGGAAAGCGACTCCCGAGTAGGTCCTGTGTGAGGCCTTGGGCTACGAGCCCAATTGTCCAGTCTGGGGTTGGAGGCTTCCCGCCTCTCCCTGAGTTGGGATGTAGCTTGGCGGTGTGCGAGTTGCCTTGGGAATCGTGCTTCCCGCATGGGCCGTGTGTGTGTGGCCTTAGTCCGTCGAGTTCCCTTTTGAGGGGATGGTCTCGACGGCTCGTGATCTACCTCGATACTCGTGCTATCGTGGTTTTAGACCTAGAGATTAGACTACATTGACGGCATTGTGCTGTTGCGTACGACGGTCTTGACCCCGAGTCTTGTGACTCAAGGACCGTTGGGTGTAGTGCGTCTAGAGGACTGTCCAGAGTCCAGTGGCTTAGCGTCACTTGGGTTTTCTCGACTCTCGCGCAGGGTGTGTGCGTGGCCGTGGACTGTGAGTCCCGTTTCTTCTCCGACTGTGGTCACCGTGCGACGGTGCCGGTACGTGGGATGGTCTCCGTACGTCGTCGGATTCGGAGGTTGTTTTCCGTTGACTTGAGAGTCTACTCCTTCAGTGACCCTCCACTAGTCGTAGCCCACCAGTACGCGCGTGCTGGTCTCACCTGGGGAGTAGGTGTACGGGCATACCCTTAGAGGACGGTGTTAGACTGATTTCCGTCGGGCCCCACGTCTTACAGCCAGAGTCCTGCTGAGGGGAAAACCAGTCAGAGAGCCAGACCAGGGACGCACGGTCTGTGTGTGCACACATGGTTGGGGGCGGTTGGACCCACGTCGACGGGCGTGACCCCAGCTAGTCACTTGTTTGTGGTTACTTGTACAGTGTCTCAGTTCCCGCTGGGCCGGAGGGAGACACCTGAGGCGCGGACTAAGACGTCAGTGGACGCATTCGGCCTTGCTTCTAGTGGGAGGTACTCCTGTCGAGTTCGGAGTGACAGACTGTCAGTCTCTGTTACTTTGACCTTCGGGTTTTGGCCGTGTTGACCGTTGAGTTTCGGTTGTTTCGCCGTGGCGCGTGTGTCGGTTTTCGCGCCGTGGAACTAGTACTAGTAGCTTTACCGAGGTTGCATCTTGTGGGTGCGGTGTCTGCGACTGGGTGGTCGGGATTGCACCTTGGATAGCGTGTCCAGGTTGACCGTGTCCTGGGAGACAGGCCTCTACGGCGCGGTTGCCGTGGGTTTTTACTTCGGTAGGTGGTAGTAGTGTGGTTCGGTAGCCTCGACTGCGAGATCGGGGTGTGCTTTCTGGTACAGTAGGAGTAGTTGTAGTGCCGAGTTTCGACCGGCCACCGGGTTTACTGTTCCTGCTGTTACGGTTGCTCTCGTAGTTACAGCTTTCCGTGCCGCCGTTGTTTCCGGGTGGGGTTCCGCAGGATCCCTGCTGAGTCTCTATTTTGGAGACTCATTCCATACTTTTCAGGTGTGGCGGTTCTTCTTCCTTGAGGTTCGAGGGCGCGGTGCGGAGGTTCTTAGTTGCCAGCTCGCCGAGCCCAGTGTTCACTTGACATGTGGTACATTTTATTACTTTAGACTGTACTTTCTGTTGGACTGGACTCTGTTGTAGCTGTAGTAATCTATTATTTCTGTTATGTGTTGAGTTGTCCTGCTTTATTTCATATTTCTTTGTGCCTCCACACTCCTTTTAGCCCTTCCGAACCCTCCCGGCTCGTGGGCGGCGGTTCGAGTCTCGGGTTATCGGGCCTTCCCGGTAATCGGATTCTCGGGTCGTTACAGCTGGTATCAGAGCGGAGGTTGTGGACGTACATAGGAATTCGAAATATTACAATGATCAGAGTCCGTGAGGTCAAGTACAGTCGGTAGTTGGCATAGGGTTTTGTGTTCGCTTTTCGCCTAGTTTCTCACTTGAGAGCTTGAGTGCACTGTGCGGTGCTGTGAAGGTGGTTGCTGTCCGCGGCTTTCGTGCCAGCATGGGGTCTAAGGATCGAGGTCGAGAGCCTTCTCCCTCATCTGTGGTGGCCCTGGTTGTGCTGCGTTGGGCAGAGGTTGTTGGCAGGCGTGAGCTCGCGGTGCTGCGTTCGAGGAATGTGCAGCGTGGTCAGGTGGCTGGAGAGGATTATTTGTGGTTAAGTGGCATGAGCGTGCTTCGAGGGAGCTTCTGTTTATTTTTGGCCACTCCAGCTTGAGGTTTGTCCAGCTCCTGAGGTGTTCTGATCGAGAAGTGTGCTCGGGTGAGCGGAATATCTTCTCGGTGAGTTACTGTTGCGTCGAGCCTGATGTTCTTGTCGTGCTCTTTGGCGTCAGAAATGACGTGTCGGTCCCGATTGTTCTACGGATTTTGAGGCAGGATTTGGCAGAGATGTCCCAGTAAGTCTTTGCTTCTGCGTTTCTGTCAATGGATGGGTTGTGTTCGCCCTGGAGTTGGCTTGAGATGTGAAGGCTCCACGGTGAGTTCGGGACTCGAGGATGAGCATCAGCGGTTGTCGTTATGGCTCGTGTTGCGGCTCTTGGTGTGGTGTGTTGTAATTCGAGGAATTGCAGCGGTGGTGCATCGAGAGATGTTGTGATCGTGGTCCGACATGACACTCGCCGAGTGTGTCGGAGGCGCTGACCTGATGGGAGCGATGGTTTTCCTTGGTGCTGGATGGTGCTGTTTCCAACGTGCGTGAGGTTTGAGTTCGGGTCGAGCGCGGAGTTCTTCCATTGGTCGGAAGGGCGTTTGGTCTCCCCTTTGGTTGGAGAGATTGTGTTTGGCTAGGTTCGTCATCTTGCATTACGTGTTCGGATTGGTTGGCCTTGTGTGCCATGAAGTCCGTGCGAGACGTGCCCCTTGTCTTGGCAAGGTGGTTGCCTGTGAGAAGTTGTGCCCATTCCCTTGTCGTGTAAGGGTGCTGGCGCTTTTCCGAAAGGACGAGTGCTGGTTGGACGGTGTTTTCGGGAATTTGTGGCTGTGCGCGCGGATCAGAGTGCGCAGCGGAAGCCTGGTGGGCTTGTGACCCACTGGTTCAGGATCGTAGCGTTGGTTACTACGGGCGGATTCCTGAGTTTGCGTTGAGCATTGGAGGATTGGTTCCTCTGTACGAAACGTGTTTTTGCCATGCCGTTGTCCGAGATATCGTGATTCTTGGCACTGGCAGGATGGAGTGTTGGGGAATGTGCTGGCTAGTGCGCCGCATGAGTACTCTATTCTTGTGATGGAAGCCGTGTCAGGCGTCAGTGTTGGGCCCGGATAGGGTTGTTGAGGATGTCGCCTGACGGAAGTTGAGTAATTTGATGAGACCAGACGGAAGAGTGACGCCTGTGGGCGGAGGCCTTTTGTGAGATTGGCGTCGGATTGGTGGTCCTTGATGGGACGTTGGTGTCGCAATGGTTATCCCTGGTTTGGTGACTAGCGTGGGATGGTTCCCATGTAAGTCTGAGTTGAGTGAGGTGATGACTGAAGACACCAGGATCTTGTCGTTTGGTTTCATCGTGCTCCCCGAGAAGGTCGAGTTGGTGCGATGATCGAGCTTGGATGCGGAATCCGAGAGGAGTGCAGCTCAAGATATGGCATCGGTCTGTGTGTGAGTCAGCGGATGGCCTGCTATGAGTTGGATCGTGCCTGTTGGGCCGGTGGAGGTTTCCGTTGACGTGTATCTGGCGACCAATGGATGGTCTTTCACAGACAAAAGATGCTGGTTGTTGGGGCTCAAGCGTGGCGAGAGCCGTGTGCCAGCGAGACCTTTGGTGGTTGTTTTTGAGATGTGCTTTTCCGGATGGGGTCTGGGCTTTGTCGAAGGTTGTCTTCTGAGTTCTGACAGAGTTGGTCCCATGCTGTTGTTTGGCTTTCGGCTTGTCCGGCGTGAGGTGTTTCTTGGTGCTGAGCCGATGTTCTGGTTGCGGTCTGTTGAGATGGCTGCATGAGCTGGTGGGAGCTCGGTTTTGGCTGTTCCTTTGTGTCGGGCGTGAGACCAGTCGGCGGGTTTGCGAAACTGGCGTCTGGGTCGTCTGCCCACCATGGGTTGCATCGATGGCTATCTCTCGCGCGAGGGCTGTGTCTCCTCGGTGAGCGAGATGGCGGCAGCGGTGCCGTGATTGGTTTTTCGTGGTGTCTGAGGCGATGCTGGACGGTGTTCTTTGTGTATGCATGCTCTGTTGGCCGGTGTGCTCGACGCGTGGAGCGAGGTGTTGTTTGTGTTTAAGTCTGGCTGTGTCCCTCAGGATCTGTGTTTCTGCAAGAATCGAGGTTTTCTGCGCTGGGGCTCTGACAGTGTTGTCAGTGGGTTACGGCGTTCTTCCCCTATTCCCATGCTCGTCCTGAATTTCGAGGACGAAATTCCTTTAAGGGGGGAGGGCTGTAATGCCCCGGGTTCTGCGGATCCTTCTTCTCGGGTCTCGGATCTGCATTTCCGGTGAATCTGGCTCCGTTGTGTCCGAAATGATGTTTCGGACATCTTTCGTGTTCGGATCGGCGCGATCCGGAGCTGTTTCGGAGGCCCGGAGCGCACCCGCGGCTTTTCCGCGTGTGTTTTCCGATTCCCAGTATGTGTTTCGGTAATTCCTTCGAAACCCCATTGCGGGTGAACCGGGTCGTTCACCTGGGCACGGGTGGTACCGTCGCGATCGGTGCGTTCCGAGAATCGCGAGGGTGTGATTGTCTATTTTTTGGTGTTTTCCCGAATTTCTGGATTTTCCTATATAAACCCCCCTTCTCTCTCTCCCCTCTCATTTCTCACCCTCTCTCCCTCTCTCTTCTCTCAGGCTCTCCTTCTTCCCTCTCTTCTCCAGCGGCCGACGGAGCAAGGCGGGGGCGAGGTGGAGGCGGTGCGGGCGAGGATGCGGGCGAGGATGGGCAAGGATCGAGGCGGTTGCGGGCGCGATCCCTCGGTGGATTCCGAGATGGCGTCGTTCATGTTCCGGGTGGTTTTCGGCGTGGATTAGTCGCTTCGGCGCACGGTTTCTTCGGTGGAGGTAGGGTGACGGAACACTACTGTGTCCTGCTCGTTTTTCCTGCCATTGCACGTCGTTCGGCACGGAAACGGCTGAGTTTGGGTCCGTTCTAGCGAAACTATGGTTTTGTAGGTTTTGTAGGGTCCGTCGGGAAACGGCGACTGTTTCCAGATCGGTTACTGTCAACGGATTCCTTGGGGCGAGAGGGTTCTTTTCCCCCTGATTTCATCTCGATTGGTGGTCCCGTTGGACCGGTAGGGCTCCGAGAAGCCCGAAAACCCTTTTTGAGCAACTTCGGTAGAATCGCCCGTTTCTCGCTATTCGTGCGTCGTTTTGACTCCGGTCGGAGTCCATGTGATTGCTAGGGTGGTTGTGGCTATATCCCCTTCGTTTCGGCACGAAGGGGGTGTGGAAAGGCCGCGATCGGGCGACCCCCTGGGTGTGCCCGCCGTGACGGTTGGGCGGTCGAACCAGGGCCCGTCCATGGTATGGGCGGCTGGCTTTGGTCCGTTTTTCTTGTTCGGGTCTTGGGGTTGTGCGGTCGGACGATAGACCACACATGTGATGTGTGGCCAGGCGAGGTCTGCATGTCCCCCCATGGGCGGCCGGTCCCCAGCCGTCTGTCTTCCCGTGGGCTTGTACGGCCAGCTTCTGACCGCATGTCCCCGTTGACCTTTGGTCAACAGTTGGGTGTCGGTCGGGTTGTGCGGTTTGGTCAAAACCGTTTTGACCGACACTGGAGTAGGTCGGTTGGGTTGTGCGGGCGACCCTTAGCCCCATATCCCCTTGGGCGGCTCAGCCCTAACCACATATCCTCTCTTTGGGTTAGTCCGATTAGTGCACTTGTGCGGCTCCTTCCTGGCCGTATATCCCTTGAGCAGCCCTTCCCCAGCCGCATGTCCCTTGAGCGGCCCAGGATGAACCGCCCATGTGCCAGTCTAACCCAGTGTTTCCGTTTTGACCGATTCGAGTCTCGGGTGTGTGGTTCTCAATCCACGTGCCGATCCGTGGCCTGATGGATGCGATGCACTTCGTCAGGGCCAGGTGTCGTGGTACGGTGTGGTCCTGGGGTGCAGCATTCTCGACTCGTGTTGCTGTGTGTTGGTGTGCGTGCGGTGAGAGTTCCCCGTGCGTCATCGGTTTCTCCGGAAAGCGACTCCCGAGTGGGTCCTGTGTGAGGGCTTGGGCTACGAGCCAAGTTGTCCAGTCTAGGGCTGGAGGCTTCCCGCCTCTCCCTGAGTTGGGCTGTAGCTTGGCGGTGTGCGAGTTACCTTGGGAATCGTGCTTCTGTGCTTCCCGCGTGGGCCGTGTGTGTGTGGCATTAGTCCCTCGAGTTCCTTTTTGAGGGGATGGTCTCGGCGGCTCGTGAGCTGTCTCGGTACTCGTGCTACCGTGGTTTTAGACCTTGAGATTAGACTAGATTGACAGCCTTGTGCTGTTGCGTACGACGGTCTTGACCCTGACTCTTGTGACTCAAGGACCGTTAGGTATAGTGCGTCTAGAGGACTGTCCAGAGTCCAGTGGCTTAGCGTCACTTGGGTTTTCTCGACTCTCGCGCAGGGTGTGTGCGTGGCCGTGGACTGTGAGTCCCGTTTCTTCTCCGACTGTGGTCACCGTGCGACGGTGCCGGTACGTGGGATGGTCCCTGTACGTCGTCGGATTCGGACGTTATTTTCCGTTGACTTGAGAGTCTACTCCTTCAGTGACCCTCCACTAGTCGTAGCCCACCAGTACGCGCGTGCTGGTCTCACCTGGGGAGTAGGTGTACGGGCATACCCTTAGAGGACGGTTTTAGACTAGTTTCCGTCGGGCCCCACGTCTTGCAGCCAGAGTCCTGCTGAGGGGAAAACTAGTCAGAGGGCCAGACTAGGGACGCACAGTCTGTGTGTGCACACGTGGTTGGGGGTGGTTGGACCCACGTCGACGGGCATGACCCCAGCTAGTCACTTGTTTGTGGTTACTTGTACAGTGTCTCAGTTCCCGCTGGGCCGGAGGGAGACACCTGAGGCGCGGACTAAGACGTCCATGGACGCATTCGGCCTTGCTTCTAGTGGGAGGTACTCCTGTCGAGTTCGGAGTGACAGACTGTCAGTCTCTGTGACTTTGACCTTCGGGTTTTGGTCGTGTTGACCGTTGAGTTTCGGTTGTTTCGCCATGGCGCGTGTGTCGGTTTTCACACCGTGGAACTGGTACTAGTAGCTTTACCGAGGTTGCGTCTTGTGGGTGCGGTGTCCGCGACCGGGTGGTCGGGATTGCACCTTGGACAGCGTGTCCAAGTTGGCCGTGTCCTGGGAGACAGGCCTCTACGACGCGATTGCCGTGGGTTTTTACTTCGGTAGGTGGTACTAGTGTGGTTCGGTAGCCTCGACTTCGAGATCGGGGTGTGCTTTCTGGTACAGTAGGAGTAGTTGTAGTGATGAGTTTCGACCGACCACCGGGTTTATTGTTCTTGCTGTTACGGTTGCTCTCGTAGTTACAGCTTTCCGTGCCACCGTTGTTTCCGGGTGGGTGTGGACGTGCAAAATTGCACGCCCATACGTCCAGGTTAGCCCGGCATCGATAACAACTTCAGCCGAAGAGACTGCGAAGAAAGAGGGCCATCCAGACTCTCTGAATATCAACACACACCACCATAAGGCTGTCTCCAGAGTCACGACAGTGAAGAGAAACCAACCACCAAGAGCCCTACAATCCACGGACCTCGGACAAAATCAAACGGGCCAAGACTCGTGCTCACAACGGGCTCAGAAATGCACCCAGGGTGGCCTTCAGCGGCACACCCTTGCCCTTCAACGGCACACCCTGGTGGCCTTCAGCGGCACGCCCATTTGGGGCTTCAGCGGCACGCCCATTTGGGGCTTCAGCGGCACGCCCATTTGGCCCTCAGCGGCACGCCCATTTGGGGCTTCAGCGGCACGCCCATTTAGCCTTCAGCGGCACGCCCATTTGGGGCTTCTGCGGCACGCCCCCCTTGGCCCTCAGCGGCACACCTCCTTGGGCTTCCAGCGGCACGCTGTTTGCCCCTTCAGCGGCACGCTTGGGCAGCCCTTAAGCGGCCCGCCTTTTGCCCCCTTCGGCGGCACGCCCGCAGTGTCTTGCAACGACACACTTCTTGAGCCCGCCAGCGGCACAGCGTGAAGGCATTTCAACGGCACGTCCGGCAGACCATACCTCGCACCCATGCCCTACAGATCTTCGGCGCGCAATGGGTTGTCCGAGGTGTCAACCAGGGGTTGGGCCACGTAAGCTATCCCTCTGCCACCGAAGGACGGGGAGGTCAAACCCCATGATGACCCAGCACTTCCCGCCTCCGACTGCCGTGCTCGAGGGCTCCCGCTGCTGGGAGTATAAAACCACTCCCATTCCGGCAAAGAGAACAGACATACACACACAGAGAAGAGACACACGGTGAGAAGAGACGAACAGACACAAAGCCACTGACGAGAAGAAGGATAAGAGAGAAGAAACGGGAGAGGGCTCCGGCGTGGAGTCCTTCGACAACCACCGGGCAAAGAAAAGAGAGTAAGAGAGAGAGAGGGCTTGATGTAGTAGGGGAAGGTGGGGGAAAGAGTAGTGGACGGTCGTCCCTGCTTCGATCCCCAACACCTCCTCTTCTTTTGTTCTTTGTTTTCTCCCTCTCCGTTCTTTTGTTCTTTAGTT
Source organism: Amorphophallus konjac (assembly GCA_022559845.1). Classification (NCBI taxonomy): domain Eukaryota; kingdom Viridiplantae; phylum Streptophyta; class Magnoliopsida; order Alismatales; family Araceae; genus Amorphophallus; species Amorphophallus konjac. The sequence continues at coordinate 109,315,929 of CM040121.1, forward strand.
TTCTTTCTTGCCTGTAGCTTTGGCTCGGGCGTGCTTTGTAATGTATGTGGACGGCTACGGCCCCTTGCTCCCCCATGAATGAAGATCGTCCCCCCAGTGGGTTTTCTCTTCGTCTCGTTGGTTTTGGGCCACAGTGCGCTTGATCGTCTTTTCCTTCACTTTCCGGTGTTTGTGTTCATCCCTCATGCCGACGGTTTCCTCCGGATCCGGCGCCATCTTGAATGGTTTGAGGTCACGAATCCCCTCCTGTAAAGCCCAACGCCTTCATCCGTGCCTGCCCCTTTGAACCTTCTCCCCTCCTGTCGGGGGTCCTTGTGGGTTTGATCGGTCCAACACCCCGCCCCATTAGCAGACTAACCCTTTTGGAGCCTTGCTCAGTGCGCTTGCACCTTCCCCCAGCGGCACACCCTTCCAGCACCATGGCCGACACACCCACAGTAGCCCCCAGTAGTACATTTTCCCCTTGGTGCCCCAGCGGCACACCTGGTCTCTCCCTAGCCCGGTACCCCCCTCAAACGCCCTGTGACCGTCTTTGGCCGGCATGCCTTGGCTAACCCCCCAGTACACCCTGTCCGGTCTTAGAGGTTTCCGGTCCGTCGTTTCCTCCGGGTTTTCCGAGGTTTTGTTAAGGTGTTGCCGCTTTCGGGCGCCCACCTCCAGCTGTCGGGTTCCGTCACTCCATGTGGGTGCGTTCCCTTTATCTCCCTTACGCTCGGGTCAAGGGGAGATGCTGCCGAATTTTTGTTAGAAATAATAACGCATTGAAGAGACAAAATGAAGCAATAAACAAATAGAATAATAGCGCATAAAAAGGCAAAAGGATGCAGCAAACAGATGAAACAACAACATATTAAAGGGCAAAGGAAACTAACGAACGAATGGAAAGGGAGGAAAGCCTTGTATAAAACTGCAAAAAAAAACCAAAGAAAGGAAGAAAAGAAAAGCCTTAAAAGAAGTAAAGGAGGAGCGGGCCTTCATCGGCACACCTGTTCCAGCCTTCACCGGTACACCCTATCAACCCTCCAGTGGCACACTCTAGCAGCCCTTCAACGACACACCTTTTTGGCCCTTCAGCGGCACACTCTCCCACTATCTCTCATCGTCTCTCTCTCAGTCTCCCTCACCGTCTCTCTTTGTCTCTCTCTCTCTCATCATCTCTCACCGTCTCCCTCTTCCTCCCTCGCCGTCTCTCTCCCACTATCTCTCACAGTCTCTCTCTCGCCATCTCTCATCGTCTCTCTCTCTCTCCCACTCTCCCTCACCGTCTCTCTCTCTCTCTCACCGTCTCTCAATCTCCCACTGTCTCTTTCTCTCTCTCCCATCATCTCTCACCGTCTCTCTCACTCTCCCTCTCACCGTCTCATCCTCTCAATCTCCCTCCGTCTCTCCCTCTCTCTCACCGTCTCATTCTCCCCCTCGTCGATACACTCCCTCTCCCACCATCTCATTCTCCCCCTCACCGGTACGCTCTCTCTCTCTCCCTCCATCTCTCCCACTGTCTCATTCTCCCCCTCACCGGTAGGCCCTCTCTCTCTCTCTCACACCGTCTCACTCTCTTTCTCCCTCCGTCTCACTCTTCCCCTCACCGGTACACTCCCTCTCTCCCTCCGTCTCATGTGGAACGACCTCTCTCGAAGTGGAGCACAATGTACAGACTTGGCAAATTGATGCACGAACACAACAACAAGCAATGCACAGACTTTGCATGAAGGATTGCACAAATGTAGATAGTAAAGTATGTACATTGAAAACGGATGTTCAGACACGCCGTGAACGAATGTATGGACTTAATGTGCTTGTGACAATAGTGAACAGGCTTTGTGCTGCAGCAACCGGTCAATGTACAGACCTTGTGTGCATGCAGCTAGCCAATGTACAGACTTTGTGTGCATGCAGCCAGCCAACGTACAGACTTTGTGTTGCAGCAGCCAGCTAACGTACAGACTTTGTGTTGCAGCAGCCAGTCAACGTACAGACTTCGTGTTGCAGCAACCAGCCGATGTACAGACTTTGTGTTGCAGCAGCCAGCCAACGTACAGACTTCGTGTTGTAGCAACCAGCCGATGTACAGACTTTGTATGCACGCAGCCAGTCAATGTACAGACTTTGTGTTGCAGCAACCAGCCAACGTACAGACTCTGTGCTGCAGCAACCAGTCAACATACAGACTTTGTGAGCATGCAGCCAGCAATGTGCAGACTTTGTGTATGCATGCAACCAGCCGATGTACAGACTTTGGGTTGCAGCAATCAGCCAATGTATAGACTTCGAGTTGCAGCAAATGGACAATGTACAGACTCTGCGTGTGTGCTAGCAGACGATGTACAGACTTTGAGTCTGTAGCAAATGAGGAGTGCACCGGCTATGCATGGCAAGCTGTGCAACCAATGTACGGACTTGTGGGTTTGCTAAGCCAATGTATAGACTCTGTGTTGCAGCCATCAGCCAGTGTATAGACTTTGAGTTGCAGCAAATGGATAGTGTACAGACTCTGCATATGTGCAAGCAGACGTGGTACAGACTTCGAGTTAGCCCGGCACGCCTGCCAACTCCCTCCCCGGCACACTCTCTCGGCGCTTCTTCGGCACCCTCTAACCTTCGCCGGCACACTCTCCTTGGTGCCTTCCCCGGCGCACCCTCTTCTCCCTTCGCCGGTACGCCTTGAGACGCCCTCATCGGCACGCTCTCCATACCCCTCGCCGGCACACCCTCCAGCGGCCCTCTCTCTCCGGGAAGTATACACATATAACATATAATGATAATGATATTGGTGATAATAATAATAATAATAATAATAATAATAATAATAAATTAATGAAAATTATGATAAATAAACAAATTTGAATATACATAGGAAACAAACAAAAATGTGGAATAGTGATAATAACAAAAAAATAATAATAATAAACAAAAAGGGGGGGGGAGAAATCATTCAGAACAAATGCATAAAAAAAGAATGAATAGCAAGAGGAAAGAGAGGAACATATAATTAAAATCTCAGATAAAAAAAATGCTAGGGTCCACATTGCAGCCCCGTCTCTCTCCGCGACCCGACGCAGAAGGAATAATAATGCCGCCCTCTCAGGCCAGGCCCGAGTCTTGGGAATCATCCTGACATGGCCAGGCCCCGACCTAGTCTTGGGCCGACATTCCAATCAGATCGGATTCGTTTCTCGCCCCAGATCCCTTCCGAGCCGTTATTAAAATTGTCGTGCATTCGGCAGACATTTGAACGGGTCCACCTCGGTTTTCGTCGCGTTTCTATCACGGACCCGTGTCCGAATATGAAAAGGTCCACGAGTGACCGACATGGCCAATGGCTCGTATCCTGATGCGGACTTTAGTGTGATTCATTCCTGTCCCTTTCTCGCGCAGTTAGAATTATTTCTTTCGGCCGTAGGGCCCCTAATTTCAGCAATTAATCAAGGGTGTTTCCTCGTATGGGGGATGTAAATGACGTCATGACCTTTATGGCATGACGGGATCTGGTCCCGACACGAACCACACAATCGTCTGACGAAGTCAGGTCGAGCGCACCATGGGCTCTTCGGAGCCCGAACAAATCGTCACTTCGGTGACTGGCACGCCCACGCACTCAATAGACGAATCGACCATTCCCGAATAGCCGAACAGCATAATGAGTGCTCGAAAAGTGCATCCACAGTGGGGTTCCGCGGGATCCCTGCTGAGTCTCTATTTTGGAGACACATTCCCTGCTTTTCAGGTGTGGCGGTTCTTCTTCTTCGAGGTTCGAGGGCTCGGTGCGGAGGTTCTCAGTTGCCAGCTCGCCGGTCCCAGTGTTCACTCGGCATGTGGTACGTTTTACTGCTTTAGACTGTACTTTCTGTTGGACTGGACTCTGTTGTAGCTGTAGTTGTTTATTATTTCTGTTATTTGTTGAGTTGTCCTACTTTATTTCCTATTTCTTTGTGCCTCCACACTCCTTTTAGCCCTTCCGAGCCCTCCCGGCTCGTGGGCGGCGGTTCGAGTCTCGGGTTATCGGGCCTTCCTGATAATCGGATTCTCGGGTCGTTACATCCCAACTCCCTCACCAAGTAGAAATTCTTCATCCTCACTGCGACGGAGTACTTCACCAAATGGGCCGAAGCCGAAGCTTACACGTAAATCAAGGCATCAACAGTCTGCAAGATCATCATGAAAAATATCCTCACTAGGTTCGACATTACAAGCACAATCGTCACTGACAATGGGCCACAGTTCATTTCTCAGGACCTTCAAGACCTCTGCAAAAGGTACGCAATCGCATTGCATCATTCATCACCTTATTACCCACAAGGTAATGGTCAGGCGGAGGTCACCAACAAGACATTGATCAAAATCATAAAGAAAACCTGCGAGTCTAGTAAGTTTTCAGACTGGCCAGAAAAGCTTATCGAAGCTCTATGGGCCTATCGCACTTCGATCCGTACCCCCACCGGGCAGACTCCATTTGCCCTTACTTATGGGATGGAAGCGGTACTCCCGTACAAGACTCTAATTCCTTCTCTCAGGGTACAATTGGATAAGGAATTTCCCATCGACGAACGTCGTAATTCACTCCTTGCCCAATTGAAACTCTTAGACGAGAAGCGGCTGGTCGCTGCCGAGCATGCACGTGTTTATCAAAATAGACTCGCTCGTTTTTACCAAAAGAAAGTCATTGAGAGAAAATTCAAAGTCGGTGAGATGGTCATGAAAAGAATTTTTGTCAAACCTGGAGGGCCGCGTTCTAAACTTCAACCCATTTGAGAAGGACCCTATGTGGTTCAGGTTGCGTACCCCGGCAACGCCTACAAGTTAGTCAATGCCGAAGGAACCGAGTTATCCCACCCTTGGAACGGGCTCTATCTTAAGAAATACTACCCTTAGATAAGTGTAACAACCGGCATGGTACGAGGACCATCGGAGCTGGAAATTCACTTTTCAGTCTTTGTAGTCTAACTCAGGGTTATCTTGCGCATACTCCCTGACGCGGAACGGCGTCGGGGGCAGGATCGACGGCACTCCGATATCACGAACAGGACGGATAACTTGCTACCTCGCGCAGCTCGGCCTCACGCCGGACGGTCTCACACCGGACGACACACTCAAATCTCACAAATGGAGAAGAGAGGGAAGGAAAGCAAGAGGAATGAATACTCTCTCACGTAGGAAGCAAACTTCATTCTATTCATCATATCAAACATTACACACCCTAGCATTCCTTATATAGGAGGAGGCTATAAGTAATTACACCCATAAACTTTCACTTATTGTGTTTATACCCTAGCCTAATAAGACGAAACCCACCAACCCACTATTGACTTTGTGGGTTTAATAAAATTAAAATACAATCACTTTTGACCAACATTGCCTAATAAAATAAAAAATAATAATACATGTAGTAAATACATATATTTTACACGCGTACATACTCAATACATAAATACGTGACGTCGAGTCTTCAGGTAGCCGAATCTCTGAGCCACAAACTCGGTGCGGGGGTGCGGCGTCCGGTAGTGGGTCCGGTGTCCCCACCAACCCTCCAGGGGCGGCTGGAACTCGACTCCGTCGAGTAAGGGGGAACACTGCTCTGGTAGTGCTCCAGCATATCTGGATCGAGACGCTGGAGATCTTCCCGACTGATTCAAGAATCATCTGATGGTGGACGGTCCCGCCAACGGATAAAGTAGAGCTGGTACACCCTGCTCCGTGTAGTAGTCACCTGCTCATCCAGTATCCTCTCAATTCGCTCGCGCGGTGCTCTCGAGGCTGTGGGACGGACAGGGGTGGGCTCACTCTCAATGGGAGGAGAAGGCTCGAAAGGGTCACTAGGAATCGCTGTGGGTTCCTTGTAGGCCACTAGATCTACCATATTAAAAGTAGAGCTAATCCCATATTTGGGAGGTAAGTCCACAACATAAGCATTGGAGTCAATCCTCCGCAGTATCGGGAAGGGACCATCACTACGGACTTGCAACTTTTTAATGGCTCCCAAGGGGAGTCGTTCGGGTTGGACCCGCACCATAACCAAGTCATCTTCTTGAAATTCATGGTGACGCCTATGCGAATCAGCTGACTCATGCAGACTCTTGACGTGTTGTGCAAACTCTTCGGCTGACTTGGACATTCTAGACTCGAGGGGAAGGTTGGGTAGGGTGGACCCAGGGGCAAGCTCAATAGCGTGTTGTACATCACGCATGGGAGGGAGTTGAGAAGGCAAGTCCTCGGGGATGATGCCTTGGAAGTTCGGCAGTATGGTCGGGTCTTCAGTTGGGACTGAGACTCGAGACTCCTCGGGTGTGATGGTGACGTCAACAGCCAAAACAGGAGCACCCTCAACAACCTTTCTGTTTAGCTCACTGACATTCATGGAGTCAAGGCACCTAACTAGGTCATGACTAACCTTAGGGGCCTCAGAAACGGGTGTGATAGATGCAGGAGAAGAGGGAAGAGGAGGTTTCCTTTCAGTGGGAGTTTGGGGATTCTCCTGAATTTTGGGAGTTTCGGTGAGGGTGGAGGTGGAACTCTTTCCTGGGGTCACCTTTGGGGGTGCCGGGTACAACTGAATCTTCTTCCCGTTGTGGGAGAAGGAACACGGATTAGACCGACCAAATGTAGCGAGGTCTACATCATGATCCATGGTCGTCCTAAGATGACGCTCTCGGCCTTCATAGGCATTACGTCACATAAGATTTGTCCTTGGTAGGACTGGAATTGGATGGGAATGACACATGTGGTGGTGACTGGGATAGAAGTGTCATCGACCCAAGCCACATTGTATGGCCTTGGATGAGGGTGCGTAGGTAGATCTAAACGAGAGACAAAGTCTGAAGAGACTGTATTGATACAGCTCACGTTATCAAGGATTACCTTGTAGGGATGAGAGTTCACCATGATGTAGGTTTGGAAGATGGAGGTTCGACGCCAATCGTCCTCCTGAGGTGTTGAGATACATCGAACTACACCCAATCTTTTCTGGTTAGAACTCTCGGCAATGTCTCCAACCTGCGTGTACTCGACATGCATGCCATCAAATATTGCATCCATTTTCTCAAACTGGGCGATGAGGTCAGGATCGGCTATATATCTTTCCTGTTCCATGCGTCCTAGACGGCCTAATGAATTCCTAGACCGACGTGGCATGCATGAGCTCGGAGCTAGATGATGTAATCCTGGGACCAACAATTAGCAAGGTGTGGACCCAGCTGATCGGCAAATGGTTAATTTGAAGAGACCGGTCAGGACAAGTTACTCGCTCGTAGGCGAAGTAGTTATGGAACTACCTCCTGACAATTAGGGACCCTAATGTGACAGTCTAGGGCTTTAAGGATGGGTGCATACAAGCCATCTTCTTTCCGTCCACAACAATGCACTCAGGAGACTGACTGTATAGATTGGGCTCTCTCTCACTTCGTCGCGCGGCAATTGAAAAGATACTAAATAAGCAAGTGATTGGAGCACGTACCTAGCTAGACTGAAAAGTCTAACTCCGACCGGAGACGAAGGCGAGCGGGGACGTGTGTGCTCGCACGGCGTCGACGAAGCTTCACGATTACAACAAATTCACTGGACGGAGTCGGGGGCAGGATCGACGGCACTCCGATATCACGAATAGGACGGATAACTTGCTACCTCGCGCAGCTCGGCCTCACGTCGGACGGTCTCACACCGGGCGACACACTCAAATCTCACAAATGGAGAAGAGAGGGAAGGAAAGCAAGAGGAATGGATACTCTCTCACGTATGAAGCAAACTTCATTCTATTCATCATATCAAACATTACACACTCTAGCCTTCCTTATATAGGAGGAGGCTATAAGTAATTACACCCATAAACTTTCACTTATTATGTTTATACCCTAGCCTAATAAGACGAAACCCACCAACCCACTATTGACTTTGTGGGTTTAATAAAATTAAAATACAATCACTTTTGACCAACATTGCCTAATAAAATAAAAAGGAAATAATACATGTAGTAAATACATGTATTTTACACGCGTACATACTCAATACATAAATACGTGACGTCGAGTCTTCAGGTAGCCGAATCTCTGAGCCACAAGCTCGGTGCGGGGGTGCAGCGTCCGGTAGTGGGCCCGGTGTCCCCACCACTCCCACACCCCGCTTTTGGGATCAAACGAAGCGGAACTCGAGGGAAGCTTCAAAAAAAAAAAGAGACAGAGAAAAAGAGAGTGCCTGGTGTTCATTATACAGTCAAGTCTTTGCATCTGTCCTTCATATTAGGATAGGACCCATTAAGGTTCGGTAGTTCTCGGGTCTTGGTTCGTCAGAACTGTGGAGATTCCTATCCGGTCATGTCGGCTTACGCCCACTAAAAGAAGGCAACACGCACACATGCAGCTATTTTAGCCAAAAAGTTGGTAGTATTGCTTATTGTGGGGCTGTACTCGAAGGTCTCCAGGAAAGTCATAATCTTTGTTCTCTTCCTCCTCGACCCAATGAGACAGCTGGCGCCCTTAAAATAATGAGCATAAGGGAACCAAAATACCATACCCTGAAGGCGAGAGTAGGATTCATCTCCTCGAACTCGAGTCAGAGCACGAGAAGAGGGCAGTGTCCCCGCAGGCATACAAGAGGGATTCCCACATATCAAATCATCATGTCTCCCTCAGAAAAAGAGAAAGAGAAGAGAAGAGATAAATCAAAGTCAAATGAAAGCCTGGTCGTGGCCGTGCCTGATTTCAACAAGCGAAACCCCTCAAAAATAAAAGTTAAATTCCACAAAGGGGCAACGTAATTCTATTCGAGGTTTGGTCCGAAGTCGCACAAAAGTGAAAGGTCGAGTAGGTCCCGGTTAGCTCGTCGGGTTAACGATTTTGTCGGTCCTCTCGGAAGATTTATCCCACCGTACTCTTCTTTCTCCCCTCAAAGATGAAAGCTCAGTGGAAATCCTGAAAGACGCGCCCCGCTAAGGCAAGCAACCTCGTTTTAGAAAAACACACACGTAATTATCTACTTCGAAAAGCAGAAGTCATCGCCGCAAAGGAGCCTCGGTGTTTCTGACCGGTCGAGACCTCTATCTACCACCTCGGTGGATTCTTACTTTAACCTCGGGCTTAGGTCAACGCAAGCGCGTCACCAATAGGTGTGACAGCGTCTGATTCCTGGTCAGCGTCGCGCGGTTGGCCGTTAGGGTTCCAAGGTGTTCCATCCTATACCATCTAGAGTTGTGAGGAAATAGACCCGGGTCGGGCAAATCATTTACCTTGAACACTTTTTCGGTGTATCCTTGCGGTCGAAAGCAACTGGGAGCCTAAGCATGGCATGCCGGTTTTGTCATCTAGTTAAGTCTTAACCGGTAGGATTATCATTTGAGGAGTCTAGGGGCCCAAATCAATCTAGATGTGCACACAGGATACCTAGGAGGTTAGTAAGAAACCCTATCTTCATAAGAGTCATGTGCCATAAGAATGGTCACCAGGCATTATATATTCAAAAAAAAAATGAAGTGGCCCTCGGAAGACGCCGTCAGGTGAGTCCCCAAGTGGGAATTCTCTTGGAGCACGTTAACCCTATTTTGAGCCACTTAAGAACGATTTAAACACCCCTGGTCCAAGAACCATGCCGATTGTAATAACAAGTGTCTTTCAAAAAAAATTGGACAACAAAAAAATAAAATAAAAATAAAAAAAATAAAAAAAATTGCATCCGTGTGATCTCATTTGTGTGCTACATTTTTACATTTTGTTCCCATTTGTGTGCCCGTATGTTGCATTCATCATCTTTGCTCTTGCCTTAATTGATAAAGGCTTGACCTCTTGACTCGTTATCAAGGCTAGTCTCAAGACAATCACCCACTCTCTGAGCAAGGGGCCAAGTCAGAACAGAAAATTTGACTTATTTCATTGAGCAATGTGTACAGGATTGAAAAGCAGGAATGAAGGTAGAAGACATGAAACTAAACATTCCTTCCTTTATTTCCTTCTAGAAATTGTACATTAAGTTCTGTCCTCTCTCTTAGAGTTACCCCTCTCTCCGCTCTCCAGGCGATGAACCCTAGAGGGTGTTGCTAAACCATGCAAGGCGGAGCCTCTACCGCTCTGTACCCCTCTTCCCATCTCTGTTCCCCGTCGATCGACAGGGACGACAAAGAAGCTGTTAACACGAAAGTCACGCTCTCGTGCTCTACGGTAGCGCTCTTCACCATCTCTCAGCCATTGTTCAGCAAGACCAAGGGTGGTTCGGAGTTCAAATAGTTGGGCCTCTATGGCCCTCCTCTCCTCCCTCTCAGCCAATCTGTCGGCTCTCTCTCTTTCGGTGTCTCTTTCGCTCTCCGCGTGTTCTCTCTCTCTGTCCTCCCTTTCCAGCTGAATGGTGATCCTCAGCTCCACGGCATCCCGAGAAGAGCCATCGTCTGGAGGATGCCGCAACTCTTCCTCTAGTTCTGCTATTCTGGCTTCCCCCTGTGCAGTACGGGCAAGTGCATCTTACACCTCTTTCGTCTGCCATAATCATCACCTCAGGTATGTGGAGACACTGATAAGTGAAATTCAATGGCAAGACGCTCACCTGTGTGGAGAGCATTCCTTCTGCCTCCGCGGCTCGCTGCGTAGTATGAGCAAGCTGCTCATGAAGTAAATCGAGTTTGAAAGTGGGGATCCATACGCTAGAAGAGACGCCATCCGCCCCCATTGCTGAGGAAGCTGCATCAAGCTGGGCGTGCTGCAACGCACACAAGGTAGAACTGAGGGCCTAGCACCAGGAATCTTGGCCTATGATCATGTGTATGCGGGCTTACCGAAGAACTCAAGGCGGAGCGAGTATCACGTAACTGCCGCTCTGTACCCGTCAGGCGAGCTTGCAAGTTCGCTATCATGGTGTCGCGAGCGTCCTGTGGTGAGGGCATAGGTTAGCATACACATTTTTTAAAAAAATAATAATAAATATAAAAAATATAAAATATATATATATATAAATATGTTCACCTCCACGGTTCCCTCAGGATGGAGTCTCTCTACATACATCGCCTTATAGAGGCGTAGATAAGCCTAGCTGTCTTGAGCATGTGACTCCACGAGTGTGCCACCCCGTTGCCAGTCTTCATATTGCTCGGGGAACCGCACTCGCCAATCAACGGAGATCGTCGGCCCATGCGTCTTCCTCCCCACACGTGATGTTGTAGTCATATCCACCCATTCTTGGGCGAGCCCTAAGGTCTTCATGGCCAATCGTAGCCGAAGTGGCTCGATTTCATTCAGACAGTGGATCCAGAGGTCACGCATGAATCGGGCACGACTCGTTATGACCCATGGCTGACCGGCATCGGTCATGCCCGCATAAGGCCTCCAGACCACCTAGGTCAGGTCACATACATCTTCTTAATCATTTCAAAAAAATGATAAAATAATAACCACCATCGCCGCGGGGAACTCTTGCAACTCGCGTCTTAACATCATCAGCTGGTAGGATAGAGAGGCCGGGCTCGTGATGGGTTGCCACCGCCTCGCCAGCGGCACCGCCATTGGACGCCAATGACGAGCCTTTCCCATTGGGAGGTAATAATAGCTCCACAACTACACTATCGTGTGTCATTAACACAAAAAAAATAAAAAATAAAAAAAAAGAGAAGGGGGGATACCTGGATGAATGGCGTGAAACCACTCACTGTCATCTCTCGGTCAGCTCTTTCAGACAGACCCACAAATAGATGCACCAGCATAGCTGCTCCCCAGGCATATCGCCCCACTTTCTCAGGGTCTACCAGGAATTTTAAAAGGCGGCAATGGATGTTGTCTCCCTTCGAGCCCAGTAGCAATTTCCCCAGTAGGAAGAAGAGGAATCTCCTCAAATTCATGTTGGCTCTCTCCCAATTGCTCGCGTCTACGCAGTAGACGGCACGGCATCCTCTTTCAGTCCTCTCCATAAACTCTTCCAAGGACTCATCATCACGGGGACGAACGTCAGTAAGCCCCAACGTCTCCATGATAGGCGTCTTGGCTACGGACCTGTTCTTACGATCATCCAGGTCCACTCCTAGTAACCTCTGAGCAGCCTCTCTGTAGTCGGAGTATGTGACACCAGTCAGTGCCTCGCCATCCACTTTGAGGCCCGTAATTTGGACCACATCTTCCAGGCTAGGCACAATGTGCCCAAAAGGCATCAAGAAGGCACGACTCATTGGATCCCACCTTTCACGCAATGCTTGGACGAGGATGAAGTCGAGCTTGAGTGGCTCGATCCGGAGAAAGGCCCCAGGCCCCATCACGTCTAGCCTGGCCTTCTGAAAATCTGGGAGACCCCTGTATACTGCCACTACTAACTCCCATGAAATATGTGATTTCATCACACTCTGCACATACCCAAGAATTGGAGAGGGGTTTTTGTCAAAAGAGAAAAAAGGAAGAAAGAACTGAAAGAAGGGGCAAGAAAGCTCATCTTACGAGTTATGATTGGGTCCTCTCACTAAAGTGCCCTTCGAGGTCCGAGAGTTTCCTAGAACTGCTACCGCTGGACCTGCTTCTCTTCGAGGAGTGGGAAGATTCGCCCTCCATTATGCAACCTCAGAACTCTTAGTTCCTCCCTTTTCCGTGGAAACTTGTACTCTTCAAGTTGGCTCTCGATGCCCCTGGGAGAATGAAGGAGGGAGGTATTTATAGAAATGGGAGAAGTGCGAGCCAAGACTGCCTCCGTCGCCTTTAACGATAGCCCTCGCGATAGGGCACCTGCCCTGCGGTCCCATGTGTCACTTCACCGCTCGCGCAGGGTAATTGATTGGATGGTGTAATGTGACACTCTCTTCCTACGTAGCCTAGGGACGCCCTGTCATGTTGTAGAAGTCGTCCAGGAAGAGCGGCTAGAGCCATCATTGTTGACTTTGGCAGCAGATTTTCGTGGGAAAGATGGTCGGAGCAAGATATGATTCCCCGTTTTAGGGCGGGGTCTCGACGGGCACATCACATGGGAACAGTGTAAAGGAGAAGAAGCGTAGGGAAGAAGGAACGCACAAGAGAACAAATGAACAATAGAAAATCGAATCACTCCATTCATAGGTCTACATAAAATATCACAGTTGTGAACATCACAAGAGAGGAGGCGGGTATGCTAGCTCGCTAACTCTCGCCATCACCTTCACGCTCGTTCCTCCGGGCGTCCCTCTCCTCCCCTCTAAGGTGAGGGTCCCTCAGGGCCCTTCTGGAGCTCCGTGAAGCAACAGTCGCCTCACCCAGCAATGCTTGCTCAGCAATGGTGACTCGCTGTTGTTCCTCTGGCGTGGCGAAGAAGCCACCTACAGAAAGGTGACCAGACTGGCGGAGTCGCGCCCCGAACTCTCGTGCTCTCTCGTAACGCGTCTCCATGACTCCTAGCCTCTGCCCCATAACTCGAAGGCCTAGATGGAGCTCCCGCACCTGGGCCTCCAAGGCTTTCCTCTCGCCCCAATCCTGCTGTCGCTCTGCCCTTCTTTCTGCCCTCTCCTTCTCCCTCTCTGCTCTCTCCCTCTCTGCCTCTCTCCTCGCCACATGGAGGAAGACCCTTAACTCCGAGATGTCTGGAGGTGGCCTCTCTTCATCGTGATGCCGCAACTCTGCTATGGTTGCTGCCCAAGCATCACACTCCTCTTCGGCCCGGGCCGCACGGGCCACTGCACTGGCAAGTTGCTCTCGGAGGGAGGCGATCTCCAGAAAAGGAGCCTGAGAGCTGGAAGACGATCCGTCGGCCATCCCTGCCATCGCTGCCTGCTGGGCACGCAGGAATAGGCAAACAACAATCATCAGCTAAAAAAAATGGGGAATGATAATAAAATGGGGCCTTTCTTTCACCTCTGTCCGTCTCCCGAGCTGAAGAGGCCCCACATGCCCCTCCCTGCACTGCCGCAAGTAGTCGGCACTCTCCTGCACAGGCGCACCACCTTGCTGCCCGTCCTGGAGCCGAGCAGGGAGACGTATGCGCCAATCTTCAAGTTTTGCCTTGCCGCACCTCTCTCCCCCGACGCGGCTCGGTCTATCCGCACTTGCCCATTCATCAGCCAAGCCCGAGATCATTGTCATACCCTGCGCATCAAAAAGGAAGGGCCACATCATTAACAAAAAAATGCGTCTCCTGTTGAAGACGCGTTCATCATTTAAGGGCAACACTCACCAAACCCTCTTCTCCCTCTCTACTTGTTCGCTACAAAACTAAGGAAATTAAAGAGGTGGAGATCAAGGAGCCTACCGGGCCATGCTTGCCTCCCTCCGTGTCTTCGGGCCCCTCCGGCCCCTCAAATGCCAGAGGAAGCCCTTCCTCTCCCACGGCATCCTCTTCGTGCTCTTGCACGACCCTCCTCGAGCGAGGAGTTGTTCGTCCCCCTTTCCCTCCACCGCGGTTCGGCCCGCCATATTCCATAGATCAAGGGTGGGAGAAGACGAAGCAAGGCGAGTAAATCTAGGCGAGAAGAAGGGTTGTTTGTGGGCGAAGTGAGGAAGGAGAAAGGCCGCCCTACGGTTCTCGGTGGTTTAAATTTGAATTCGAAAGATTAGAACGCGTCTTCGTGCCTAGACGTCAAAAAAAATAAAATAAATCAATAATAAAAATAAAAAAAATAAAAAAAATAAAAATAAAAAGAAAGATAGGAGAAAGAAAGCCTTTGCACACAATAACTTCGCATTTACTTCATTAAAATAGTAAAGTGAGCTACATCAGGGGTTTAGACGTTTCGGGCCTTAACTTCCCCAGTTCAGTTACATAAGCCCTCCACAGCTCGTGTTCTTCATCTACATGCGTTAATGCCTTTCCCAGAATACTCATCTTCCATGACACTTTGATGGCCTTCACTCCCTTCGCATCTTCTTCCGTGCCTAATTCTCTCTTCCTTAGAGGAGCAACGTCAGATAACGTTGGGAACGAATGACTGGGAAGGCCGATTTGAATACAGCACCGATGGGCATTGTAAAGAACAAACTCCGTCGCGCCAATAAGTTGGAGTTCAGCTTCAGGGGATGACCTCGTGAGGAGTTCACGCGAGAGCAGACATGTCGGGGCACAAGTGAAGAAGCTTTGCGTCATAGTTCTGAAGTGAGACCTCCAGTCTTCACGTTTCCTCAACCATGGAACGCGGTTCACTATATTACCACCAAAGCCTAACACATCGGCTATGTGGTAAAGGGGGCTTTGTTGAAAGATCTTTGAGACAGTTGGCATCCCCTCACGGTGATCAAATTTAAAATGTAAATCAACCCAGCAATTCAGAAGAAGTGCGCAACCAAAAGGAGGCTTACCCATGCTGGAAGCAGTAAGGCCATTGTAGAGGTAAGCAAGAATGACAGGTTCCACCCTTTTGCCATTCCAAATTCCACAAATAGCGCTCAGCTGATCTTCCTCCACTATGTTGTCGGTATAAGGGAATAAGAGAGCACCCGCCAAACAGATTGTGAATCCCTTCATGATTTCTTCCAAACGATCATCGTCTGGCAATCCTCTCAGGACATCCATGACCCATTCTGCGAGCTTTTGCAGGTTAATTCCCTTCTGAGTTTGGACGTTTCTAACGGCACCAGACGGCATGAAGCTTCCAAGGACGTCCTCGAAAGTCACCCTCCTCGGCATCGGCATGATCTTTATCATGCCATCCCGTTTGAATCTTTTCAACCCAAGCAGGAGTTCCACCTCCTCAAGAAGGATGGTCGCCTCGAAAGTGGGGAAAATGAAAGTGAGTCTGAGGATGCCAGATCTCCACCAGTGCACCCATAGCCGCCCAGTCCATGCGAATCTTTTCGTAATGCTTGGCGTGAACCAAGAGCCCCTGAAGATGTCACCTCGTGATTATGGCCCTCATGCCGATGGAGATGTTGGAAGTTAGCTTCGAAAGCCACGGCAGTTTGAAGAATTTCCTCGGGCCTGGGAAGAGAGGATACGGCTGGAAAAGAAGAAGAAAAACAGAGGAGGAAAGAGGTGAAAGAGAGGTTGTACAGAAAATTTGAAATGAATCAACTCACCATACGCAACTGGATCATCTCACTCAGGTGTCCTTCGAGGTCGGAGAGCCGCCTGAATTCGCTGCTAGGCCTGCTCCTCTTCATAGGGCGGGAAGACTCGCCTTCCATCCTGAAAAAAACCAAGATCCTTTTACGCCTCCTCTTAAGTTTCAAGGCTCTCAATTCACTCCTTAGTGCATTTGGCTGAACTAGGCAAGGGGGGAGTACTTATAGGAAGGGAGGGGTGTAAAAGCCAAAACACGTCACATCAATGATGAGTCGCCGTTGTTGACTTTAGCAAAAGGTATTTTGTCTTGATCTTCCTTGTGCTGTGGTGCAATTCTGCTACTTTTAATAATGTTGATCAGTGCATGTTTCATTAATGGACACCAATGTCCCATCTTGTACCGTCATCATTCGGTGACCGGTCCTACCATGTCATGCATTATATTAGATGATAGTTATGCTACTAGAACACGTCAAGGACCTTATAACCTGAATGACTCTGGAATTTGAGTTCCCCTTCAACAAAAATAGTGATGATTTCAGAGGAATTCAAGTTGTACAGATAGGCCGTTAAGTTGTGAAAGCATGGGGACGATGGTTCCATTCAGTGAGTTGGTGCGTGGATAAACGGGCCCTGGCTCAGTATCAGCTCATTGGATCGGTATCCTGACTCATTCTTAACAACTTGACAATATTATCCTTGGCTATTTTCTATTTTTGTTTATTTTAAGTTTTCCTTTAAACCCAGCATGCATTCATGTAGGACTTTGATCCCATTCCGGGAGATCATTCAAGGTAATTCGATTGTGAAGGCCGTTGTGCTTAAATTCTTATAACATGAGATATTCCATTCTGAATGAAATACTGAGTTTCCTTGAGACAACTCTGGGCTATTCTTCCTAAAGAAACCCTTGTTTGGACTGATCCTCAAATGTTCCTTTACTTTTAATCCATTTGACCCACCTTGGCCGTAACACTTCCACATTGGCTGGTAACCGCTCCCCAAAGGTGAAACCTGCAGATTTACGACCCAGGTACTTCCACACAGAGAAGTTGGTCTATTTTTCTATTTGTGCCTGAGCGCATATCCTCCCCATCCTTGTTTGATTTCCGTCCAAACAATTGTCGAATTTGGAAGACCTTCAAGGTCGCCTCGTTGAAACTCTGAAAACATTCCAAACCATAATGTTGAAAGTGTGTCTCATCACACCTTGGCATCTACTTTTCAGTTCGCTCCCACTCCATTTTATTTCACTTCTATGTCACTCCACTACGTGCCACTCCCTTGCAAAGTAGACGTCAAGGCGGGGCAGTTGTAAACACGCCGTTTTGACATTACCGTGAGTAAATCTCATATTACACCATGATATCCCAAGGTTGCCTTCACATTTTTAATTACTTTGGTGATTTCTTATTTTTCTGATTTTTTTTGAATTTTTTTCGTGAAAAGTTTTAAACGTGTCAAGGACCCTAGACGCCTCACTTTGACGTGTCTAAGTGCCTAGACGTCTTCTTAAAAAAAAGTATTTTTTTTATTATTTTTAAATATTTTTAAATATTTTTTTCTCCTTTTTGAACGTGTCAAGGACCCTAGACGCCTCACTTTGACGTGTCAAGTGCCTAGACGCCTTCTTAAAAATATTTTATTCTCCTTTTTGAACGTGACTAGGACCCTAGACGCCTCACTTTGACGTGTCTAAGTGCCTAGACGCCTTCTTAAAAATATTTTTTATTATTTTTTCTATTATTTTTTAAATATTTTTTCTCCCTTTTGAAAGTGGCAGGGTAACAGGACGCATCTTTTAAAGGCGTCTAGGACCCTAGACGCCTTCTTCAGAGCCTCGTGCAGCGCGCACGCGGCACCGCTCCGACCATTTAGTTTGACGTTTCGAATAAATCCAAACATGAAGACGTCTTTGTTCCTAGACACGGTTTAGGAGTCACGAGCACGCCGAAACCACCTGCGGTTTCCGACATCATTTCGGTGGGCAGAAGGGGCGCGTCTGGGGAGCTGGACACCCGAGTATTAAGGCGTCAAGGTGGTTAGACGCCTCAATGAATTGAAATTATAAAAAAAATAATAGAGGCGTCTAGGACTATGGACACCTCAACATAGAGGCGTCCAGGACCCCAGACGCCTCAATGAAACTTTCTCCTATAAATAGAAGACCCCCTCCCTCGGAGGGAGAGAGATTCAGATCCGGCAGAGAAAAGAGACTTTGTCGGATCCCTTTCCTAACCCGTGGGCTTTTGCAGGAGGAGGTTCTGCCAAATTTTTGGGTGCCCGCGCTCGCGAGAGGAAGGCTAACTCCGTCCATCGTGCTTCCACGTCATCCCTACGCTGCCGAAGCTCCACCGGATCCCGCCATTGGCATCTTCAATAAGCCATTCTCCCCCACTCTCTTTTGTCATTTCTGTTGCATGCATCATCCCGTCATCTGTCATCTCGCTTCATAAGAGAGATCCGTTTTTATACACATTTGCATGATCTTCCATTCATCATAACATTTTCCTCTTACTCGTGTCCAAGAGGGGTTTAAAAACAACACCAACCATGTGTATGTCTCGCCACGATTTCACCATTTTTCATCACAAGGGACTAATACTACACTACCATTTTTCTGATTCATTCGTTATCTGTCTGTTTCCTCTTTTGCAAGGGTAACCAAGGAAGGCCCTCTCCATCGGTCGGCCGAAGGGAGAGGAAGAAGCAACCCGCCATTTCCCGCTTTTGAGGTAAGCGCGATCACTCTTCTTATTTTGGGGTCTCTGGCCCCTGACGATCACAGCATATCCTCGAGGCCGCGGCGAGTCACTTCCCGCAATGGCCGTTTACGAGTCACTTCCCGCAATGGCCGTTTAAATTTCTGCTATTTATATCATGTGTTATCCTTATATCTTCTATATTCTCGAGGGCGCGACGAGTCACTTCTCGCAATGGCCGTTTAAATTTCTGTTAATTATATCCCGTGTTATCCTTATATCTTATATATTCTCGAGGCCGTGGTGAGTCACTTCCCGCAATGGCCATTTAAATTTCTGTCATTTATATCATGTGTTATCCTCATATCTTCTATATTCTCGAGGCCGCGGCGAGTCACTTCCCGCAATGGCCGTTTAAATTTCTGTCATTTATATCATGTGTTATTCTCATATCTTCTATATCTTCGAGGATGTGGCAAGTCACTTCCCGCAATGGCCGTTTAAATTTTTGTCATTTATATCCTGTGTTACTCTCATATCTTCTCATATTTTCGAGGCCGCGGCGAGTCACTTCCCGCTATGGCCATTTAAATTGCTGTCATTTAAATTCTGCACCATTCCTATCCCCCGAGATCACGGAGAGTCATTTCCCGCTATGGCCGTTTAATCCTCATATCTTGTTTCGCTATATCTATTCTGCACACCTCGCCGGAGCAATCTCCCGTGGTGGTTTCTCTTCTTCTTTCTCTTTTTCTGTGTCGCAGCAAAACGAGCCCGCGCGCTCCGCTCACCTCCGGCAATCCACGTGATGTCGCTCATAGGGGGGCCTGAGAAGTAGGAAAGAGACTTACCTTTCCTCAGTGGTGGTGGCCCCGGTTGTGCTGAGTTTGGCAGAGTTTTTGCCGGTAGGTGTGAGTTTTGGTGCAGCATCAAAGATACCAGTGACGAAGCCAGTGGCTGGCGAGGATAGTTCGTGGCTAGGTGGCCATAAGTGTGTTCCGAATGTGTTAATGTCATTTTGGCCACCCCAAATTGAGATTTAGCTAGCCCCTGAGGCGTCAAGGTCGTGGTTTGAGGTGGTGGAGCGGATGCCTAGATCGAGAGAATGCTTGGATAAGTGAAGAATCTTCCTGGTGGGCTATTGATTGTTGAGCCTGATATGCTCGTCATGCTCTATGGTGTCGGAGATGACGTGCCAGTCTCGATTATTTTTACAGATTTCGAGACAAGATTGTGTAGAGATGCCCAAGTGAGTTCTAAGTCCTACGCGTCTACGTATGAATGAGCTGTGTTTACTTTGGGTCTAATTTGGGATAGTATGGCAGTGGCTTAGTTCTGGGCCCGAATCGTGGAGATTGAGGCCATTATGCACCGCACTAGATGTGCCGTGCGAGGTGGCAGATGAGATCGATGTGAAGGTTCAGTGGCAGATTTGAGATTTGAGGATAAGCTGAGGTGGGTGCCGATTGTGGTTCATGTTGCGGCTCTTGGCGTGGTGGTCCGCGTGGAAGTAGCTTGGGAGGTGGATATTTTGAGGACCGAAAAATTGAGAATGGACTGATGTCCTATGGTTAGAGCTATAGCAGCCTTCGAGCCTGAAGTCTTTAGTGATTTCTTCGCTCCTCGGTAAGCTTTTGACAGGTTGGTGATTTCGAGATCAGAGATAGGCATAGGAAGCGAGTGTGTGGCAGTGGCTAGCTCAACCACCGTGGTAGAGTGTGGCTGGCGATCAGTAGAGTCAGTGCTCGAGGCATGGTGAGTTGTAGTTCGGCAAGTTGTGATAGTGTGCCGAGAGATGCTACTAGTGTGGTCCGGCGGGACACTTGGCGAGTGTTGTCAGAGTAGCTAACCTAATGGTAGCAATGGTTTTTCCATGGTGATGGAAGGTGAGGTTCCCAGCATGCGTGAGATTCAAGGTCGGGTCAAGCGTGGAGACCTCCTGCTTCGTAGGAGGTATGTTTGTGTCTCCTTGGTTGGAGAGAATTGTGGTTCGGTTGGATCATGTCGTTCTTCGATGTAGGTTTGGTTTGGTTGGCCTCCCCATGTATGCCAAGGAGTCCATGTGAGAAGTGCCCTGCTTATTGGCGGGGTGGTGGCCTGTGAGAAGTGTTCTGTGTTTTGGCAGTGTGGCTGCCTGTGAAGAATTTATGCCCATCCCCTTGATGCGTAAGGGTGCGTTGGCGTTATATGGAAGGATGAGTGCCAGCTAGGCTATGCGTACGAGAATTCATGGCTAGTGTTGTGATTCCTAATGTGTTGTGGATAGAAACATGCGAAGTTGCAGGAGGATTGCCAGATCAGGAGAGAGAGTCTGTGGTCTGGGTTCAATGTATTTTATCTTTTCTCACCCTATTTTCTGGATTTAGCCGACTGAGTTGGGAAATGTCGGGATGGTGGATCCCGAGTGGTCTGCGATAATTGTGCACGTAGTGTAGAGTGCGCAGCGAAAGAGTGGTGGGACCATAACCCATAGGTCCAGGATCGTGGTAATGGCTACTACGGAAGAATTTTAGAGATTCGGTAAAGTATCGGATGATTCTAACCAATAGAGAAGGTTGTTTCCTCGGTGTAAGATTATTTTTGGCTGTGTAAGCCATGTCAATTGTCATGCTATTGCTCGAGGTGTTGTGGTTTGTGACACCGGTGGGATAGAGAGTTGAGGAAATATGATGGCAAGTGTGCCGGATGAGTACCCTATTCATCCAATGGAAGCGATGTCAGGTGTTTGGTAGTTGACGCAGTTGGGGGTCGCAAAGGAAATAGCCTGATAGAGGACGAGGACGCGATGATTCAGAGTCAGTAAGCTAGGTGCACGACTTGTGTTGAAAGCTATATCCTCGGGATAGAATTGGGATCCAAGGAAGGTGAATATAGATAAAGAGATTTGCAATTCTCAGTTGGTAGCTGTGAGCGGTTGATGAGGCTAGCCGAGTGGTCGGCTGTGATAACATCTGAAAGAGGGCCATTTAAGTCCAAGAGTTTTAGAATGATTTAAGAAGGACCCAGTTGGGGCAAGGATTGGCAAGGTTGGAGATCCATATAGATTGGTTGCGACGTCATCAACCAGGTTGCTGTGGTAGAAAGACGGCACTTGTCTATCTTGGAGGTATGTGTCGTGGATTGCTAAGGTTATGTCCTATGGCTATGTGGCGAGAGCGGAGCTGGGGTTGGCAGATGTCCATTTGGAATAATTGAGATGAAGGATTCGATGAGACTGTATAATGGACGGTGCCTGAGTATGGAGGTTCCAAGAGAGATGTCGTCGAATGGGAGCCTTGGTCTTCTGGCCAGCATGGGAGGAATTCCCTATGAGTCTGAGTCTGGAGTTGATGTGGATCGAGGATTGTGGAGTCTTATCATTTGGTTTCACCGTGCTCCCCTGAGAGGGTAGAGGTGGCGTGAGTATTAGATTTGGATGCAGTGTCCGAGTGAGGACCGACTCAAGAAGCGATAATGGTCAGTGTAAGAGTCAACGGATGGGCCGTCGAGATTTAGAGTGAGATTATCAACCCTGGTGAAGGAGCATGTAAAGGAAAGATGAGCGAGTAAGAATTCCCCGTTGACAAATGGTTGGTGGTTGGAGGATGGATTTTCACAGCTAGAAGATGTCAGTTGAGGTGGATCGAGAATGATGAGAGCCGTGTGCAGTCGGAGCCTTGGGTGGCTGATTATGATATACCCTTTCCCCAAGTTGGATCTGGGTTTACATGACGTTTATGTTGGGACCGAAATTGGTCCAGTAGCGCTATCGGTGTTCTGCTTGCCAGATATGAGAGTGTTCATGGCATGGAGCCGACGAAAATGTGGCAGTCAGTTGGGATGACTGCGTGAGCTGGTTGAGGCTCGGGGATGGATGTCCCTTGTGAAGGGCGTGAGGCTGGCCAGCATGTAGAAAAGCTGATGTTTGATTGGTCCGCCGAGTGTGGGAATTCCAATGGTGACAGGAATTCGTGGCGTGGGTCGTGTCTCCTCGATGTGCGAGAAGGTGGTGATGATGCCATGATTGGAGTGGACGTTGTAGCTGAGGTGTTGCCAGACTTGTGTTCTTTCGTGTGCAATGCTCGCTCTAGGAATCAGTGTGGATGGTGGATGTAGAGCGAGGCACTTCTATTCGTGGTAATAGTCTGGTTGAGTCCCTCGGGAGAGGTGTTTTCATGAGAATTGAGGTTTAGCTGGAACTCTAGGAGCGTTGCCAGCTGGATAAGTTGTTCTTACCCTATGAGATGGAGGTTGCTTCAAATTTTGAGGATGAAATTTTTATAAGGAGGGGAGGACTGTAACACCCAAGATTTTCGGATCAAGAATTCGTGGATTTCGGAGCGCTTTCGTGGTTCCCAGATCATGTTTTATGATTAAATCAGATTTTTGGCTATCCGGCCTTCCCCTGTGTAGGGTGAGCCGTCGTGTTTCCAGGCTCCGAAATATTACAGATGCGTTGTGCATTTTTCGAGGATCGTGGGGATGATTTTCCCTATTTTTCTATTTTTTAAAATTTTAAAACCCTAAATATTTTCGTATTTATATCATCCCTTGATCCCTCTCTCCTCGTTCTCTCATTTCTCTACCTCTCTCCTCTTGTTTCTCTCCTTCCCTCCCTCCCTTCTCCGGGTGGCCGACGAAGGACGACATGGGCGAGGCGACGAGACACATGGGGTGACGATCGACAAGGATGGAGCGAGGATTGGAGGCGGTGGAGCTCGTTCGCGAGTTCGTGAAGCCGGCGGTGGTTCGGGGTGCGATTTCGCGTGGAATCGGCGTCCTCGGCGCGGGATCTCGTCGTGAGAGGTAGGGGGATGGATCCATGGCCCTTGCTTTCCATTTTCTCATGATTTGTAGGCTGAGACGAGGTTGAGAGTGGTTTTCGTTCATGTCGGGGTGATTTTTCTATGTTTAGGGTGAGTGACGGTTTTCACTGGATTGGGTGATGTTTCACCGTTTATTTTTGTGCATTTAGTGGTTTGGGACCCGGGGTAAGGTCTCGATGTTTTTCCCCTCGATCAGGATCGAGTGGAGCGTGGTATAGGACCCCTCGGTCAGGGTCGGGTTGGAGGAACGCCAGTTTCGGTCGATCGACCGGTGGAGTTTGGTCGACCGAACCAGATCGCCACGTACGTGTTGGGCGACCGTGTTGGTTCGGTCGACCCACCCTCTGTTGGGAGGTAGACCGACCCCAGGGGTAGGTCGATCGAACCCAGTGTCTTTTGCCCGTTTTGGCCACTGGTTGACCTGGTCGAGACCCTTTGGTCGACGTTTGCCCCGGAGATGTCCCGGACACCCTGTGGGGACCGAGTTCGTATTTTTGAGTGTCCGGAGAAAACATGATACCTCAATTAGCGTGCTCGTGAGGTTTTGAGGGTCCGGGTGACCCCGTGTGTTCCGGGCTTCCTCGTTACGCTAGTTCGAGTCACCTTGTACTCGTGTACGTGCAGAGGGCTATCCCCGCACTGTGTCAGTTTCTTCGGAAAGTGGTTTTCCGTGTGGTCCATGAGTGTGGCCAATGACAGTGAGTCCTGTGACCCGGCCAGGGGCTGGGGGCTTTCTAATCTCCCTTAGAACAGGAATAAACCCGGTGGTTATGGGCTGCCTCGTGAGTCTTTTTGACCGTGGTTTCTAACTCTTGGACTAGGATAATTTGACGGCATGCAGCCGTATTATGCAATGGCCTTGGGATGAGTCACGCGACTCTTTGGCCGTTGGATTATTGAGTCTAGCTAGTCGTCCTGAGTCTGGTGACACTGAGCCACCCTATGTTCTATGATACTCACGACGGGCACGTGCGTAGCCCGTTGGTACTTCAGTGTTTTCTTACCAAGAGTTTTATCTCGAGTGACCCTCCCACTAGATGGTTTTTAAGTTGGTTACCGTAGGGCCCCTTACCTTTGCAGCCTGAGTCCGACTAGGGGGAAAACCGGCTAGAGGACCCGACCTAGAGCAGATGGTCTGTGTGTGCACACGTAGCTGGGGGCGTGGGACGCGCATTGACGAGTGCGACCCCAGCTAGTCCTTGTTATGTGGTTACTGGTGTACGGTGTCTTAGTTTTTCACCTGGGGCGAGTAGGGAGACACCTGAGGCTACGATATAAGTCATCAATGGATGCTTCCGGCCTTGCTTCTAGTAGGCAGTTTTCCTGTCATGCGAGATGAGTTTCTTCATGGTTTTTCGGGTGATTTCTGTGTGTTTTTCTCGACGTTCAGGTCGAGGGTTCCACCCATATGCAGAGTCTTGTTCACGATAGTGAGATTGTGACCTTACCCTCGGACCGCGTGGTCTGGGCTGTGGCCTTCGTTGACGAGGACGGGCCTGCACGATAGGAGTGTCGTGGTTCCCTTCCTAGTAGCGTAGCCGTGGTTTCACCGTTGGTTTGGCAGTTCTGACTGTGAGGTCAGGGTTACTTTTCGTTTCTCGTAGTAGTAGTTTAGAGTGTTGTGTTTCCGCCGCCGTCTAATGCTATTGTTGTTGTTGTTCTTGCTTTTATCACTGTTGTTTACCGCCGTTATTTCATGGTGGGGATCCATGAGACCCTTGAGCTAATGAGATGAGGCTCACCCCTGTCTTTTCAGGTGTTGTAGTTCCTTCTTGAGGTTCGGAGGTGCGGCGCAGAGGTTCGTAGTTGTCAGCTTGCCAGCACTGGGGCGTACCTAGCAATATAGTTTGTTTATTTCCCTGTAGATTGTACTTTGTGGACTGGACTCTGTAGTTAATTTGTTAATTAAAAATATAATCTATTTTTTATTATTTAAACAATTAATTCTATAGTTAATTCTTATATTATTTTAAATTTTAATGTACCTCCACACACCTAAATAACCCTTCCGAGCCCTCCGACTCGTGGGTGGCGGGTCAAGATTCAAATGGTATCGGGTATTTCCCGGTATCTGGATCTTGAGTCGTTACAAACACTGTCAGAGTGGGAGGAAACTGGGGTTGTGGGGGGTGATCTGCGAGCAGGGGCAGGGGGGTTGCCGGGGTAGGGGTGGGGGAGAGGGGCAGCTACGGTGGGGTGGGGGGAGGATGGGGGGTTCGCCAGGGAAGATGTGACCCGGTTGGTGAGGAAGGTGGCTGCCCTGCTGAAGTGACTCAGCCAAAGTTGCGCCAAGTTGGTTGAGATTCAGGCATATCGTACTAGATTAGGGAAAACCTAAACCAGTATGGATCAACAAGTCGACAAACCTTGACCCATGGTGTGATGAGTTGCTTGTCGCCAAGTCTGTTATGGTTGTCTAGTTCCAACATGTGGTCAGAAAATGTAATCGAGCTACTGATGCACTAGCCAACTTTTCTTCCTCAATGCAATACTCTTGGGGGTTCTCCACTATGTCTAGTCTTCCTCCTATAGTTAAAGGTGAGATCTGTTGACACCCGTTTTATACCCAATAAGTCGGGTCATCTCCTTGTTTCATTCTATACGATGCTCCGAGTTGTTCACCCTTCATTGAGTCTCTTGATTAGTTGAAGCCTATTTCTTGGGTCTGAACTCTTTGATCGGATATGGCTCCTAGTGGCGTTTCATTGGATGAATCTTAGCAAGCCCCTCATTTCATTCTTGAACCTCAATGATAATAACGGTCGGTTCTAGGCGCGTTGTTTCATTCTGACGGATGGGTCCTGGACCGTTACTCTTTGAAGAGTCCTAAGGCTTAAGGCCTCGTTGTAAAGCTTATCCTTTTGATTCCACGTTGATAATAATGGTCTGTCGTGCAGCCGTTGTTTCATTCTGACGCCCTATGCCTTGGCCGTTGCTTCCTTGAAGAGTCCAACTTGTTGGGTTTTCTTCCCGTTGATCTTATCTCTTTGGGATAGGGTTGAAAGTAACGAATGATCCTTGGTGCGTTACTTCCAAGTGGCGGTCTGTCGTGCAGCCGTTACTTCCTTCCGAGAGTCCTGGCAGTTCAGGCCTTTTCTCTGCTACTCCGTGGTCGAGATAAGGGTTTGGATTGACGATATCTCTTTCAAATCTGATCCTCAGGACCTCCCGTTCGATTCTATGGACTCTTGGTGATATTATCTTCGAGGATTTGCTAAGAGTTATCTCTTTATCTTGTTTGAATTATCCTCTGCTCGACCTAAGAGTTTGAGGGTCTATAAATAGAACCCTTGACTTCATGGCCAAGGGGGGGAGATTTTGAATTCACGACGAAGTGCTGCCAAACTCAGGAGCCATCTTCATCCAAGAGGAACTGCTTCCCACGTCCATCCATCTCATAATCAAGGGAGTACTTTGGTTTTGGTCTTTCAAGTTCATCATTGCATGCTTGAGTTCTTCCCTGGTTTTTCCTCAATCAAGGCATTGTCCCTCTTCCTTCTCCACATTTTTCACTGTCCTCTAAGCATATAAACATCTTCCCAAACTTTTAAAACACCCAGAGGGGTTAAAAAAATCAAAACTCCCCGGTAATTCCCTCTCCTTTTGATGATGTTAAGTCCTTTTGAGAATTGATGCTATGCTTGTGAAAAGGACTAATTGAGGTTATTGTGTTTGGTCTTTTTACATCTTTGGCAGGTTTACAGGTTCATTGACACGAGGCCCAGGTCTTCTAGCCGGCTGGAAGAGTTGGAGTTAAAAGAATTCAAGCTTTGTTACTGCAGGTTATCTGACGGCCTTGTGCAGGCGCGTCATTCTCCTCCGGCGGTCTATCGTGTGGCCGTCACTTCCAAGCGACGCACGGGGTTCTGGCCGTTACTTCCAAGTTGATCTGTAGGCTTTCTCTGGTTTTCTCTCCCGTGGGCGGGTGTTTCATCCACCTATTTCCAAGGTATATTCAGGTTCTTTTGACTTGTTTTACTTTGGTGGCGATCACATCTTTCCTTGGTATTGGGCATTAGCTGTCTTCTTCATCATATCTTCCTATTTTCCTTGCTTGTTCCACCTTCACGGTGTGTTTTTATTTATTCCTTGTTCCACGCCCCGGCGTGTGTTTTCCTTTTCCTTAGCGTAGTTGGATTGAGATAGCATGCTCATGCTAGAGCTAGCTATGATTGTCTAGGTTCATGATCACATGTTCATAGGTTTGAGTAGATCTTTGATTGTTTGTTTGTTATCTTACCATATCGCTCTCCAAACCTCAAAAGAAAGATAGAAGATAGACAAATAAATATCAACAGATAATTTTTTGGCGATCACGGTGGGACAACTTGTGCCAATCGTGCTTTTGACTCTTGTTTAAACCTGCCATCATCTGCTTGTGGAGTTGCCTTTTGTTTCCCCTTTGATTACTGCTCATTCTGGTTTTCTGAGTTCTCTGACGGCCAGGTGTCCCCGCGTCACAGTTCTCTGACGCAGGGGCATTAGACCGCCACTTTGGTTCTGCTGTGTGAACTTCCACGGGCTTTCCGGTTACTTCTGTCTGGTTTTGATTCCCTGGCTCATCTGACGGTCTCATCTCCCTGCGTTATATATAATCTGGCGGTCTGGCCTTTGACCGTTATTCTGCTCTGACGCAGGGTCTATCGACCGTTATTCTCCTGGCAGGTACACATCCGAGGTGCATTTATTTTCGCAGTTTTTGCTGTGATCTATTGCTTGGATAGTACTTGACCTCCTCCTTGCTTTGCTCATATCTTCATATCATTGTGTGCATCATTGATTGCTAGATTTTAGGTTAGACTTTGCATGCACTCCGGTGCACATAGGGTCATTCATCTTGTCATATCTTAGCTTGCATTTTCCTACCTTGTTGTGAGGACCTCTCGTCTCCATATTCCTTGGAGCCGACCAGGAAATCATAACAGGGACCTCCGTAAGTCCCCGCGAGCCGTGGATTCCCACACGGACGCCTGGCTGGTTGTACCTTTCCCACCCCGTGTCTAGGGTTGCATAGGTGAAGGAGTGGTTACACTTAGAGTCAAACCAAGTCCCATATTCATCTCCTACTAGGAACCCATTGTTGAGAGCACATATCAATCAATTCACTAAAGTTCCAAAGGAGAAATCATAGGAACCTTGTTGCATCATCTTAAAACAATTTGGTTGATATTTGAGTGTCTTCATCTTTTATCACTTACATCTTGTTAGAATCACCTAAGTTTAGTTGCTTATTGAGTGTTTTTTGTTGGTTGTTTTCGCGTTTCCAAGGTTGCCCGTTGCATGTGGGGTTGTTTTCGTCCGTCTGAATCATCTTCTCGAGTCAGTTCCTTCTTCACGTTCTATTCTAATCCCCTCTTCGAGTCCACCATGGCATCCTTCAATCCTCCTCGCTCCCAAGAGGACTCTCTTCCTCAAGGGCTCCTTGAAAACCCCCCTAGGGTTATTACATTTTCCTCTGGAGAGGGGACTGCCCCCCTCCCATCCTCCACTTCTATGGAAGGTAGTCAAGTTACCCCTTCTCTCTCTACTCCTTCCGCGGGCTCCGTCCTTCATATGATGGCCCAATTGGATCCGACCCAACTCCAAGTTTTATATCAAGCTATGCAAGGGTCCAATACTTCTCCCTCTGCCACTATCCAAGGTCAATCTAACCCTTCCATTATTGGGCCGCCCGTTCAGCCCACTCCGATTGATCTCACTCCGGTCCAACCCCGGACCATCACTTTCACTGGCATGGAGATGGGCCAGTCTTCTAATCCAGCCCATCAATCTTTCGATAAAGGGAAGTCACCCATCTCTTCCTTTGTCCAGTTGGATCATCACAACTCTGGTTCGGTAGTTCCGCAGCTCCTTATGAACCCTTCCGATTTCTTACGCCCTCAGCAAGGAGTGGCCCAAAATCATGCTAATCCGAGTCTATCTCAGGCCCAATATCCTTCTTACGGGCCGCCTATTTCCACTGTCTATCCTTCCACTCCTTCTTACGGGCTCCCGCCTGTTGCTACAGCCATTCCATCTGCCCCTCAAATACAATCAGCATCCTTCACTACCCCTGCTCCTTCCCGAGAGCAGGACTTGCTTGACAAATGGGCCACCATGCAGCAACAACTCGACTTTCTCCAGAAAAGGGTTGGCCCACAATCCTTGGCCGACATTCCTATTCCGAGCTTCCAGAACATCCGGTTCCCTCCGCAGTCAGAGCTCCCCAACTATCGCAAGTACGATGGGAACAGCAATCCCTTCATCCATGTGAGGGATTTTCTTTATGAATCGGCGCAGTTCCAATATGATGATCGCCTCATGGCGTACTTATTCCGCCGATCTTTGGACAGTGTTGCTCTAGAATGGTTCTATTCTCTACCACTGGAAGAGGCCGAGAGTTTCAAGGTAGTAAAAGACAAATTCATCCAGCGGTTTCAAGACAGGGTCGGCCCTGAATATTCATTTACAGATCTAGTGGCCGAGAAGATGAAGTCGGATGAGGAGTTCGCCACCTATGCAGACAGGTGGAGACAAATGGCCGCCAGGGTACCGGGCCACATTCCGGAGGAAGAGAAGGTCAAACTGCTGATTTCCAATGCCACCCCGACCTTCCGCAACATCCTGGCGATGAATGACATAGCCAACATGCATCAACTCTATAGCCGGGCGCGCTTCATCCAGACTCAATTCAAGGACTCCCCTATCCATTCCCTCTTCGAAAACCAAAAGCCCAAGTACCACAAGAAACCACAAGGGCCGGTTACTGAGGGAGTCCAAACAAATGAGCAAGTACAAGCCGTTGCTTTTCCATATCAGGCCGCACCTTTCCGCTACAACCAAAACCCCCGCAATTCGCAAAATGCCGCTCCGCAAAACTTCCAAGCCACTCCACAAAACCCTCCCCCCGCCTTCACCATTCCACAAAACACCTTCGCCGCACCACAACAACCATCACCGCCACCACAATACCATAACGTCCCTCCACCCAACGGCTACAACAACAACAATCCAAATAGCAAGCGCCCAGCTCCCAGGAGAGCCCAGTATCCTCCATTGCCCGAGACACTTACGGATATCTTCTCGGCACTCATGTCAGTGAATGCAATCCAACTTCCTCCGGAACGGCCTGTTTGGAACCCGGCAGTCGATCAGACTAAGTATTGTATGTTCCACCGGCAGCCAGGCCATACCATAGAAGGATGTTTTCAGTTCCGAGATCTTGTGTATGACCTACATAAGGGGCAGAGAATCGACTGGGCCAAAATGCATAGGGCCATTGTTGAGATTAAAGAAAAGAGAAGGCAGCCGCAGGGGCAGCAAGTGCAGCAGCATCAAGCACCGCCGCCGCAGCAGCCACCACAACAGCAGCAGCCACAGCAAGTACAAGACCTGGGCATCCATCAGAACCCGATGTCGAATCATCCACCCGCTCCTCAGCAGCAGCCGCCAGCACCAGCGCAAGTAAACATGGTCCAGCCACCGGCCCCCAACGCCGGATGGTCTTTCGACGATGATGGTGCCACACCGCAGGTCATGGCCCTCCACCATAACCACCGCAATCCTCCCTTCATCATCCCTACACAGCCGACGTCCTCTCAACTCATCCTCCCATTCACACCCGCTCCCGCAAATCCTCTACCACTCTCCATTCCATCATACTCTCCCTCATTTACTCCCATCACCACCATCACACCGCCGCCCAATCCTTCACCCATTCTTTCCCAACCGCTAGCCTTCCCTCCACCCGCATCAACATTCATCACCACCCTGCCTTCCGCCCATCCTTCACCCACCATCCGCGCACCGCCCATTAACCTCACCAACTCTACGCTCCACCAAACCGCCTCCCCCGCACCACCTGTTCCATTCACCCATCCCGTAGGGCCCATCATACTATCTTCAGATGCCGCAGCAAGCTGTGCTTTGAGGAGCGGGAAGATGTTCCATCGGAATTATGCTACTACTTCTAATCCCCAATCCTCTCAGCCGGTGACCGAGCAAGAAGAAACTGAACCTTTGCCGGGTACTCAATATGACTTGTTGCATCATCTGGATCGAGTACCCGCCAAAATATCTGTGCTGGAGCTGATCAAAAGGTCCACCCTTCATCAGGATGCACTGAGGGATTTCCTACAGAAGGTAATGGTTAGCGAAGACATGGCAGTTGATAGCCTACCAACGGCACTGGCAACCATCTCCAAAGGGCCGGCAATCACGTTCTCTGAAACCGAGCTTGCACCCCCGGGGGCTCGGTAAATGCCGCTCTGCATAACAATTACCCTGAACAAAGTCGACATTGAAGCAGCGCTGGTTGACACAGGGGCCTCAATTAATGTTTGCCCACTCAGCACCCTCCGAGCATGCAACATATCTGAAGAGTTACTACGGCCGACCCCCACCACTATAGCAGCGTATGACAACTCAAGGCGAGCATGTCACGGGGTAGTCACCATTCAGGCAGAGCTCGGGCCCCTTACTATGGCCGTGGAATTCTATGTTCTTGATATCGACCCTATGTTCAAGGCTATCTTGGGTCGTCCCTGGATTAACACACTCGGCGCCGTGCCCTCCACCGCACATCAGTGCATTAAGTTCCCCTTTCAAGGGAGGGTCGTCAAAGTTAAGAGCTTATCCACAGTACAGTCAGTAAAGGCTATTTCAGAGCAAGTTCTTCCCACACTTTGGCCAAGCAGCCGGCCCGTTCTGTCAGTGCTGGATTTGAACTTTCCTTGGGCTTATACATCCCCTAAGCCCGTCGCTACTCCAGTTAATGTCAAAGTGAAGCCGCAGATTCGAGATTCAAAGGGGTGGAACATTATATTGAAACTGGGCTATCAACCGGGGAGAGGCCTCGGTGCGCAACTGCAAGGGATGACTAAGCCTATACCTAAGGGAAGAAAAACGGGTAGGAAAGGTCTCGGCTACAAGAAACAGCATTATCTATGATGGGTGATTCTGGGCCGCTCACCTGGGATTATCGTCAGCATTTTGTCAAAGGGCCTCTCCAACCTGGCACATTAGCTCCAAAGCCGGTTCAGCAAGAAAGGAATACAGTTTGTCCAATTGCCAGTCCGCCTCCCTTGCCAGGAGGGTCAGATGATGACATGCTCGACTACAGTCAGGCCTTGCAGGGGCTCTTTTATGAGGAGGAATGTCAGAGAAGCAACAAGAAGTTCGGCTTATGAAGTGGAGACCGAAGAAGCAGCTATTGTTGATCTACAGAAAGGGGGAGCTCTCCGTTATCTTTTCTTGGCCTCTCTCACGCCTCCAATCTATCTTTCAACAAAGGGACTTCATACCCCGCCTTCCTCCATCATAATAAATCAGTCTTTCATTGATCCGCCCGAGATTCTATTTGTTCCTTGTGCTTGCGGGAAGTGCCCACCCCTCGATCTATCCATCGGTTTACTCCTCCTCCTCCCAACGCTCAGCTCCACGAGATGTGGTTCTCTTCTTCTGATCCCTTCTTTGATTGCATCTTCCCCGAGCTGTTCCCTATGCAGCTCCCACCTTCTCCATCTTGCTGTGTAGTCTCCGCTGATCTCCAAAAAAAAACGTCAAATTTGAAACGGAGATTTCAGTGGAAGATTACGCTATCCTGTCTCCATCCTCCTCCTCCCAAGGGCACGAGTCCCCTGCTCCTCCCCTTCCACTAGGTCTTCTGTCCCCTAGGTTAGGATTAGGGTCCGTCGAGTCTAGAGGAGTAGAGTCCGTTAGATCTAGAGAAGTAGGGTCTTGTTCTGGGTCGTCCAACCCTTCCCGTTCTGAACCGCACTCGCTTGCGC
The DNA here is from genome assembly GCA_022559845.1 of Amorphophallus konjac. Lineage (NCBI taxonomy): Eukaryota > Viridiplantae > Streptophyta > Magnoliopsida > Alismatales > Araceae > Amorphophallus > Amorphophallus konjac. The sequence continues at coordinate 109,349,106 of CM040121.1, forward strand.
ATCCTTCCCGATCTGTTCCTGATAGGTTCTTGCAAGACCTAGCTCAGCGGTGTCATGCTCTTTTGAAGTGTCCGGAATTCGTCGCTACAGCAATCGTGATTGAGGATGAAGAGGAAATAGAAGGGGAATGGAGCAACGACGGATTAGGCGTCTATGAGGTTTTGGATGAGAAGGATCCAATAGATGAAGACAGCAATGTAGATGACACTGCCGACTTATATGCACAAGGACTAAAAAGATTCGACCAGCCGTCGACGGCAGTGGATGAACCTACAAAGGAAATCAACTTGGGAACAGAAGAAGACCCAAGGCCCGTCATTATTTCTGCTGATCTCCCTTCACAGGTAGAAGAAGATCTAATTAAGGTATTAAGGGAGTATAGCGATTCTTTCGCCTGGTCTTATGAGGACATGCCAGGTCTTGACCCCTCCTTAGTGGAACATCGGCTCGTGCTTAAACCAGGGGCAACACCTGTGAAACAACGGTCAAGAAGATTTCACCCCCACATGGCCTTAAGGATCAAAGAAGAGGTCGACAAGCTATATAAGGCCAGGTTCGTCAGAGTGGTTTTATATCCTCAGTGGGTGGCGAACATAGTCCCTGTTCTCAAGAAGGATGGAAAAGTGCGCATATGCATTGATTTCAGGGATCTAAACAAAGCATGTCCCAAAGATGATTTCCCGCTACCTCATATAGACGTCCTAGTGGATAACACTGTCGGGTATGAAGCTCTGTCATTTATGGATGGGTACTCGGGCTACAATCAGATCCGTCTCGCTCCAGAAGACCAAGAGAAAACTTCCTTCACCACACCCTGGGGCACGTATTGTTATGTAGTTATGCCATTTGGTTTGAAAAATGCAGGTGCCACCTATCAAAGGGCGATGATGGCCATTTTCCACGACATGATGCACATATACATGGAAGCTTACGTGGATGACATCTTGGTGAAGTCAAGAACAAAAGAAGAACACCCCTCTATCCTGGCTAAGGTGCTGCAGAGAGCCAGGGAGTATAAGCTTAAGATGAATCCGAAGAAGTGTGTATTCGGAGTCTCCTCAGGGAAGTTGTTAGGGTTCATAGTGAGCAAACGGGGGATCCAGATTGATCCTAATAAAGCACAGGCCGTCATGGACATGCCTCCGCCAAAGAACATTACGGAACTTCGAGGATTGATTGGTAGACTGCAATTCATTAGAAGATTTATATCTCAGCATTCTCAGAGGTGTCGTCCGTTTTATGAGTTGCTTAAGGCGGGTGTCAAGTTCGAATGGAATCAAGATTGTCAGAAGGCCTATGAGGACCTCAAAGAGTATCTGTCCAATCCCCCGGTTTTGCAACCTCCTGTCCCTGGGAAACCCCTAATCCTATACATCTCGGTTATTGAGGACTCCCTAGGGGCGGTCTTAGCACAAGTAGATGATGAAGGGAAAGAGCGGGCTGCGTACTACCTCTCTCGACTGTTTAATCCAGCTGAATCCAAGTACACCGCTATGGAGAAGACTTGTGCCGCCTTAGTGTGGGTAGCTCAGAAGCTTAAACATTACTTTCTCGCCCACCCAGTTAGGTTGATCTCTAGAATGGACCCGGTCCGTTATCTCTTAGAAAAACCCGTCCTTTCTAGTAGGTTAGCTCGCTGGCAGAGCTTCCTCTCTCAGTTCGACATCACCTTTGTCGTTCAGAAGGCAGTCAAAGGATATGCCATTGCTGAGCATCTTGCACATCTCCCTATTCCTCTTACCGATTCTATTCAGATGATTTCCCTGATGAGCATCTCTCTGTCCTTTCTCATCATCCCTTTTGGTCTCTGCACTTCGATGGTGCGCTCAACTCCCAAGGCCAAGGGATCGGTGCTGTCTTGCTTACTCCGGAGGGAGTAACCATCCCCTTCGCTTATCAACTTCGATTTCTGCTACCAACAACATCGCTGAGTATGAGGCTCTCCTAGCCGGCTTGAAGCACGCCTATCTCCTAGGCGCGCGCTATTTAAACATCATAGGAGACTCTCAGCTCGTTCTACGGCAAGTTCTGTCCACTTACCGTACTCGTGACCCCAAGCTCAAACCTTATCAAGATTTGGTCACGCTCATTGCTAAGCGATTCCGTAAGCTGATCTATATCCATACTCCCCATTCTCTGAACATTCTAGCTGATGCTTTGGCATCTCTTGCTTCCTCCTTATCTTTCCCTCTCAATCGTAGTACTGAGACCATCGTCATCCAGAGATTGGACGCACCTTCTCTTCAAGATCCTTGGTTCATCAACCTCAGAAAATCTGTAGAGGCGAGAGTTGAGAAGGAAGATCTCAAGGAAGTTTCATTAACAGAACTAGAGGAGATTCTAGATGAAGAAGAATTACCTTGGTATCATGAAATCGAATTGTTTTGCAAAGAAGGGTCATTCCCAGAAGGGGCAAAGGCCGAGCAGCGTAAAGCAATAAGAAGAGCCGCCGCAAGGTACACTATCATTGCAGGAGAACTGTATAGGCGCGCTACTAATGGAATGCTCATGAGATGCTTGGATGATGTAGAAGCTTGGAAAGTGGCTGAAGCGGCCCATTCTAGTGAGTGTGGAGGTCATGTCAATGGCCAGGCTCTAGCGAAGAAGATCCTTAGGCAGGGCTACTATTGGCCCACTCTAGAGGAAGATTGCTCCCTCTATGTCCGGAGGTGTCTTAAATGCCAACTCCATGCTGATAAAATTCACTCTCCAGCTTCGTCCCTCCATCCTATGACTGCTCCTTGGCCATTCTCTATGTGGGCTTTCGACGTTGTCGGCCCGCTCGGTGATCCTAATTCTCAGATCAAGCAAAAATCCTTCATCCTCACCGCTACTGAGTACTTCACCAAATGGGCCGAAGCCGAGGCGTACGCAGAAATCAAAGCTACAACGGTGTGCCGCTTTATCATGAAGAATATCATCTCGCGGTTCGGAGTGCCAAGCAGCATCATCACCGACAACGGACCCCAGTTCGTCTCCCAAGAGCTTAAGGACCTATGTAAGAAGTTCAATATTGCACTGCATCATTCATCTCCATATTACCCTCAAGGCAACGGTCAAGCCGAGGCCACTAATAAAACCCTTCTTAAAATCATCAAGAAAACATGCGAAGCACATAAATTTTCTGATTGGCCTGAAAGATTGGTGGAAGCTCTGTGGGCTTACCGCACCTCCGTCCGTACCCCTACGGGGCAAACTCCCTATTCCCTGACCTATGGGATGGAGGCGGTGCTCCCATATGAGATCTTAATCCCTTCCCTTAGAGTGCAGCTCGATAAGGAACTTAATCTCGATGAACGTCGGGAGGCGTTGCTGGTCCAGTTGGAACTCTTGATGAGAAGAGGATGAATGCGGCTGATCACGTTTCTGTTTATCAAAAGAGGGTTTCGCGTTATTTTCAAAAGAAGGTAATTGAACGTAAATTCATGACGGGTGATATTGTTTTGAAACGTAAATTCATTCGGTCTGCAGGTCCTAGGTCCAAGTTGCAACCTAACTGGAAGGGCCGTTTGTAGTAAAGAGGCTTATCCAGGAAATGCTTATCGTTTAGTAAACGCGGAAGGTGAGGAGCTCTCTCACCCGTGGAATGGGTTGTATCTTAAGCGTTTCTTTCCTTAAAATCTAAACCATGTGCTTCTCCGGCAATAAGAACTTCCTCCCTATCTTCAAAAAGAGGGTCCCGAGTAAGGCAATCACACACTACACGGCATCCCTGGTCGGGCTCCTTGCTTATAAGACACCGTTTTCCTCGGCCATGCTTTAGGGGAAAGTCGAAGTCCCTGTCCGCTTCATTCTTCGGCTGAATCCAGGGGCAAGGAGTAAATAAGGAGGAGACAACCAATCCAAACTCCCTAACGAGAAGAGGTCTCAAATAGGGGCAAGTCCGTTATGACCTGACGCCACAAGAAAGAAAGGAAAAGAAAAGAAAAGGAGTGCTCTTTACAACAAAATCAAAAGCATCATCTCAAAGTCTGTGAATGAATTTTCAAAAGCTCCAAAGGAAAAAGAAAACTAGGCATGACAAGAGTGGCAGTACAGTTCCCCGCGGGACGTTATGAGCCCGGTCGCATGCATGCCTAAGTGGACAAAGGTTCGATGACGGACATAAAAGCCCCGGCACAACAGACCAAATCTCTAATAGGGTTGTACGGTGAGGGAATCAAGTTCTAAAACTCCCATATCTGGCCTAAGCTTACCCCCATGATCTTTTTTCCTTTTAGGACTGAGATGAGTACCCTAGGTATGGCATTGGTAAAAACACCGTCACAATGATTAGGTCTTGGCCAGGGGTTGTCACACTATTGCACGCCAATCTCGAGACTCAACCTAAAACAAGGAAGGTCTCGTGTTGCTAGAGAGGCACTGGTTTTTCAAAATCCAAAAACATCAAATATTTTCAAAATCCAAAAACATCAAATATTTTCAAAATCCAAAAACATCAAATATTCTCAAAATCCAAAAACATCAAATATCTTTCAAAATCCAAGAAAACATCAAATATTTTCAAAAATCCAAAACAACAAATATTTTCAAAAATCCAAAACAAAACAAATATTTTCAAAAATCCAAAAACATTAAATATTTTCCAAAACTCCCAAAAATACCATCATATGCATAGCATGCATCGCATTTTCATTATGTTTTCGCCTATTTAATAAGGCTCCACCCCTTGACCAAATATCAAGAAACGGTCATTATCTAACTTGCTTCAAGGCAAGGGGTTGAGTCTAAGAACAGATCTAACTTGTTTCATGTTTGAGTGTGTGCAGAATACAGGGACAAGTCCAAAAGCAAAAGCTCACAACTATGCAGGTTCAAAGTGTGTAACGCGCCAGCATCAGACCGTTACAGTCATATAACGGGCCCATCTTTGACCGTTATTTCCCTTCAGGCATGGGCCTTCTTCCTTTTCATTGAACCATCACTATAACGGTCTGGGATCTACCGTTACTTGAATATAACGGCTCAAGACCCATCCGTCATATCCTTCAGAGACAGGGCTCTTGTTATTCTCATTATGACGGCCTGTCGCAGGACCGTTATTTCCTTATGGCGGCCCAGTGCATATCCGTCTCTTACTCCAGAAGCCCTGTCTGTTCACATCATTCTAGCCTTTCAAACTATGGAACTCAAGATCATTCAACTATGGCAATCTCATCTCATTCAAGCAAAGATTAATGAAATATAATTCTTGATAAATTCAACTTCGATTGTCAATTACATGATATCTCTCATGAACAAAAAGGAAAATCAAGATACATTCAATTTCTTATCCGCAAGAGGGCGGATTCTTCTCAACTCTTTCATGTAATCTCGGCGTGTTTCGTCGTTCTCTTCAACTTCTGCTTGCCACGGACGCACCTTGCTGATCTCCCACATGGTCAGCGCGTTCCGGACTGCTCGTTCATCTTCCTCGGTCCCCATCTTCCTAGGTAGAAGGGGAGGGTAGTGTGATAGTGCAGAAACGCTGATTCGAGGTAATCCGATCTGAAGATGGCATCGGTGCGGGTTGTAGATCGCCATGGTAGTGTTCCCTACTAGCTGGAGGTCCAGGCCTTGACGCCGCGGTATTTTGAGAAGAGTGCTTCGGAGGACTCTTGGTCGCATGATGAACTTGTCCATTGGAAGAATGTTAAGGAAGAGGCGCCATTCGTCCCGAGTTTTCTTATCCGCCGTCTTGCATTCAACCTGAGGAGAATATCCAAATGCCCCTCCAATAAAGAAGAGAGGGTGGCTCCCGAAGATCCGGCTTGCTGAAATTATGTCTTCCTTAGGAAGGAATTTGATTCTTATTCCCATCCAGCACTCAAGGAGTATCATGGAACCAAACAAGGGGTCTCCTATGCAAGCCGAGCTTAGTCCTTCATAAAGGTATGAGAGGACCGCTTGAGAGATAGACATTCCCCGCCACAGCCCGCTAATAATGCCAAGATTTTGGATGTCTAAGAGGTGGTCGGTAGTGGTAAAAAGAAAGACTCCACACAAGCAAACCGCCACCGCCTTGGCTATTGCTTCATGTCTCTCCCACTTATTTTTACAATGAGACACTATCCACTGTGCCAAGGGTATCAAGTGAATGTGGTGTGGGCTGATCATGGTTCTCACGTCCTTTGGATTGTGAATGAAATCACTCAAGATCAAGGACGGGTCGATAGGCTCTATTGTGTAGCAAACCCGGTCTTCATCCCCCACCTTAGTCTTAGGAAGGGCTAGGTAGGTCTCTACCTCTTCTAAAAGGACGGTTGCTTCAAAGGAAGGGAAGATGAAAGTATGAGTTTGTGGATGCCATAGTTCCACAAGTGCTGAAAGGCTTGGCCAATCGAAGGATAATTTCTGGAAATTCTTGCCTAAAACCAAGAGGGGTTGAAGGTGCCATGCTTTAAGGATTGAGGTGATCTCTATGGGAAGTGCCTTTACCATGGGAGCCACCCACTTCAGATTGGAATAGCACCTTGGACCAGGAAGGGGCTTGAGAAAAGAAAGAAGGAAGTCATGAAAAGAATAAGTGCAGCAAAATTCTGAACTTTGGATGAGTTGTGAGAACTTACCACTCTTTGGGCATTGGAGCTTAAGTGCTTGGGAATTGATGTCAGCCGCTGGAGTTCTCCATGCTCTTTTCTTGCAGCTTTGGGGCCGGTGTAAGCTTTCTCCTCCATAGCCATCACCTCGAAGCTCCTCTTCATCATGCTTTCTGCTCTTTGGAAGAGCTCTTCAAACCCTAGAACAGAGGTTTCAGCAAAGCTGCGATTTTGATTAAGGTTCCAAGTTGCTAAGGCTTATATTTAACTTTGGAAGGATAAGACTCGGGCTAGAAGGCTTTATCTTCAATCAGGATAAGTTCTAGTGATGGACTAAGTGGCTAAACCTCGGGTTTTAGTTATCTCGGCTCAATCCGTTTCGGATTACAACCCAGATTCTAACGGTCCATCGTGCGGCCGTTACTTCATTCCGACGCGCCAGCCCTTGGCCGTCGCATTTTCTGTGGGTTTCAATTCCCCGAATCATGTTCTGTGGAGAATAACGGTCTACGGGTCTACCGTCGCTTTCTGTAACGCGCAAACCCTGAGCCGTCGCATTCCCAGCCACTCAGTTCCTTCTCTTCTGGGCTAAACACTTCCTGACGGTCTTGCTTATGACCGTCTCTTGATTCTGACGCGTCTCCTTCAGACCGTCGCATTTCCTGCTAGTTGCCCTGACCAACTATCATTCTGCCATGATCAACGGTCTGACCCTTGGTCGTTATTTGTCTTTGACGCACCCTCGGTTGGCCGTCGTTTATCCTGATGCCCCACTGCCAGAGTGGGCCTCTGATGATTAACGGTCTCTCACCAGAGCGTCGTTTGATTATGACGGTCAGATCTTAGACCGTCACTTTCTCTGCTGCTGAGTTCAGGCTATTCCTTCTGCCCTTGCCTAGACCTGGCGATCTTTCACATTGTACACCTCGTTTTCTTCCCATTTTCATACATGCATTCCTGCATACATCTCATTCATTCATTCACATTTCGTCCATCCTGCATTTTTCACATTCATTCATTCACGCTCGCATAAAATTAAAACAAAACAGAAAACTAAAAAGAAGGGATCTCATTCCATTTTGCCAAAAGTTCTATACAAGTGATAAAGAAAACATAAAAAAGGCATCATTCGGCCGGTCTATCAGCCGGGCCACCATCATCCTCCCCATCCTCAGGTCTCCTCACGGGTGGCGGTGCTATGGAAGCACTCTCCTCCTGCTGTCCTCTCTCTGCCCTCTCATTCCTCCGCTGGGCGGAGGAGCTGACAAGGAAATCCCCTACTGAGCCGCTAGGGGCAGCACTCCTATGTACCCCACTCTGGGAGGCACTCCGCTCCGGTCCCCGGCCCATCATCCGGACCGTCCGCTCCAGTGTCCGCAGCTCGATCTTCAGTGTAAAGATCTGACGCCGCGTCTCCCGTGCCTCGGTCCGGTAGCGATCCAAGTCGGCCGTCCCGATCCGAAGCTCCTCCACCTCAGCTCGTGCCCGCGCTAACTCCTTCCGGAGTTGTTCCATCTCTGCATCATCTGGGCGTCGCGGGGTCTCCGCTCTCAGCCGGGCCATCTCTGCCTGTACCAGCTCCGTCTCTGCTCGGGCTCGATCGGTCTCGGCCCGGCTTCTCTCTACCTCAGCTCTCGCCTGGCTGGCCTCGGCCACTGCTGCTGCTATATCCCTGTAGATTGCATTTCATATCATTAGTCATGAAGCATTTAATTAGGCATAATCATAAGCATTTTTAGTCTCTTACCCGCTCCGCGAGGGTGGCCTCCGCCTCCTCGGCCCGGGCAACCGCCCGAGCAAAGTCGGCCTCCTGCTCAGCCCTGCCTCCCGCAGGCTGCGAGGAAGACGATGGCGCATCCGGTCCAGCGCGTTGGGCTCCCTCGGCCCGCTGCATTTAGAAGTCATGGTTAGTTGACATTGGCATTTGCATCATGAACATCATTGCATAAATCATGAGCATTTAAGTTTTTAGTCTCACCAGGAGCTCCAGGGCAGACCGGTACCCGTCCCGCTGTTGGATGGTGGAGTGGAGTAGCCCTTCCAGCTCGGCTATCCGTCCCTCAGGGTCTAGCTGCATTTTAGAAAGCATGAGTCAGCATATATCACATTGCACATTGCATAATAGAAAAGTTTAGAGTTTTAGTTTGCATACCGGTCGTCGGGTACCTCGGTACACCCGGTCGCCGTAGAGTCGAGCGAAGGCCTTCAGATATGCCTCGTCGCTCTCGTCTCGCTCCTTCACCGCTCGGCCCCGCCTATTCCAATCGTGGACGTACTTCGCCTTCCGGGCACACCAATCCACATTGTCGCTGATGCCCCTTGCTGACTTGCCGGGGTGGTCATCGCTGTGGCGTGGAAAGGTCACCTCGGGCTGGTGTAGTCCCCGGGTCCGCAGGATCAGCCTGTAGTGTAGAGGCTCGATGATATGGATGCAATGCAATCATATGTCTCACCCCCGGTACGATAAGGCCGCCTCCACCCATGGCTGTCCCGTATAACCCTCGTCGCGGTATGGGGTCCATCTCACCTGAGAGCATTTAGTTCATTCATTAGCATATAAAAGCATTAAAGATATTAGAGATATTTAGAAAGCATTTAGAAAGCATTTAGAAGCATTTAGAAGCATATAGAAATCATTTTGAGTTCTGGACTTACCGATGTATGCGGGAAGGAGTCCAAGTCGTCCTGGATCGTCCGGGTCAGTCTAATGATCGACCCTGTGTCCCTCGCCACCGACCAACGCCTCGCGATCGGTATGCGGCCGGGATAGAGTAATGCGCCTCTCCCGATGCCCGGGAGGTACATATAGCTCCAGATCTGCATTTAGAAATCGAGTCAGTCGCATCATTGCATAAATCATTGCATAAATCATTGCATAAATCATTTGCATAAATCATAGCATCAATATTCATGGCATAATAGAAAACATGAGAAGTGCATTTACCTGTAGGAAAGGCGAGAAGCCGCCCAGCATCGTCTGCCTGTCCGTAGTGCTGAGGGACTCGAACAGGAATGCGAGCACTGCCGCTCCCCATGCGTATCTCCTGACTCTGCCCAAATCCTCTATCATCGGCAGCAGTCTGCAGCTGATGACATCTGCCCGAGTCGCGAAGAGGAGCTTCCCGAATAGCAGCATCAGGAAGCGTCTGAGCACTCTATCTCCCTCTGGTCCCGCCTCCGCCGCCACGCGAGGGCGCACCTGGTCTATCACTCTACCCAGATGCTCCTCGGGTAGCTCTCCCACGGCGATCGCCGCTCCTCTCAGTCCCAAGCTCTCCTGCAGCACTGACCTCGAAACCTGAGAGGAGGACTGTCCCGGCCTGATCAAATCTAGCCCGAGCAGCTGCTGCGCCATCTCTCGGTAGTCGCCGTATGTCCACCCTGTCACCGCGGCTCCGTGGAGTCTCAATCCGGTAATCCTCGCTATGTCTTCTAGCGTGGGGATCATGTGGCCCCACGGGAAGATGAAAGCTCGGCTGATCGGGTCCCATCTCTCGTGCAAGGCGTACAGTAGCGGTGTGTCCATCCGGATCACCTCGATGCTGAGCACCTCGGCGAATCCCATGCCGGCTAATCTCTCTCTCTGGTAGTCGGGCAATGCCTGGTACACTGCCCGGATCTGTAGCCAGGAGATCCGCGATCGTCTCTTCCCCTGCATTTGCATTTTAGATCATTCATTAGTCCAATTGCATCATATAATCATTGCATAATCATTCATAATTGAAAACAAAATAAAAATTTTGAAAATTGAAAACCCTAAAAAATAGTTTAATTCCCTGGCAAGAGTGACGGCCCTGGGATAGGGCGTCATTTGACTCTGACGGACGGAGCCTGATGCGTCGGGCGTGTGACGGTCGCTGGCAGGACTGTCACATGGTCTGCGTGTGGGAACTTTTTCCCTTGCATCCCCGTAGTCTCCCACTGTGGCCAAATGGCCTACAATTGTTCCTAGTGGGTTCGTAGACCCATTTCTACCCCTTTTCCCCACATGCATCCATAAATAAACACAAAAAAATCAAAAATTGGAAAATTAGGGCGGGGGCCTACCTCGTGGTCCATGGCTCTCTTCCTCTTCTTCTTCGGTTCCTTGGGCTCCTCTGCACCCAAGGGAGCTTCCCCTTCGTCCTCCGTGGCCGTGGGAGCTTCTTCTTCCTCCCTTGGACTTCTCCTCGCCGGTTGTTCTTCTTCCACCGGCGGGATCGCCTCCCGTTCAAGCCGGCGGTGGAACCGCCGTATTGCCATCCTCTTCCCTCTCTCTCTCTTCTTTGGTGACGGCTAGGGAGCCTCGTCGCCGGCCATTGAAGCAGTGGAGGTTGGAGTCGCCGGAGCTCTTCTCGGTTGGAGGTTTTGGGGCGTTGTTGAATGGAATGAGGGCTGAGTGACCGTTCGGTTGTTTTTTTTTGAATGCTCAGGAGATATGACGGTCTATCGCTAGACCGCCACATCCTTCTGACGCATGCTTCTGTGACCGTTACTTGTGTTGGACTGTTTTATTGAAGAATGTGAACCGCCTGATGAATGACGGACCAGGTGTGATCCGTTGCTTGATGTGACGCCCTTACGTTGGACCGTTATATATTTGCAAGTTTCTTGATGAATTAAATGGTTTAATTGATGCTCAAATGATTCCATGTTATGCTATAATGTTCCTTGGTTATGCTTTGATTCTTGATCATATTTGTTGGCTAACCAAATCTTTCATGAAGGGATTATGAAAAAAAAAAAGTCTTGCTTTGCCATCCATCAGGCAGGTAAGTCAGGTATTGTATCTCGTTCCCTTACTCCTTTAATGCATTACTATATATTACCTATGATATATTATCTCGAGAACCGGCTGGTCATTCATGTGTCCTGGGATCTGATGTTCCCCTTAAACAAAAATGATGATGATCTAAGTTCACATGTTTAATCGTTGGATAAGCCGTTAAGTTGGAATAAATTTGGGGACGATGGTTCTATCTTGCACGCTGTGGTTGCAGATAGTGTCCTGACCTTGATTGCTCCAATTTAGCAATATTATTCTCGAGTATCTTGTTATTTTATCTTTCTTTGCATTTGATTTGATGATTTGTTTTATTTAGCCCAGCATGCATTATACGCATTCTTTGAGCGTTCATGAGTTTCATCTGTTCAAGGTGTCTCGTTGATGGTGAACGGCTGTGTTGTTAATCCCGAATAAGGAGAATCATTCCACTCTGAATTTGAAGGTTTCTTTCGATCTGCTCGCTTGATCTGATTGGCTGAAGATTCCTGTCTGGAGTTTAGTCTCTTTCCTTTCCGTTGCCTCCGGCGGCTAGCCGTGTTTCCTTTCCTTAGTTGTTAGTTCCTCCAGACTTGCGTCCTTTGGCTGGTTATTTCCTTGTGATCAGTTTGAAGTTTTCCAGAAAATTCCTATCGCTTGTTGGTACAGAACGGGTGTCATTTACCTTAACGCCCTCTTTTTGATCCACTCCGTTCCGTTTCCGCTTCATCTTCATGTTCCATTTCACTTTCGCTTCACCTCCGCTCGCTCCCCTGCAAAGAGGACGTTAAGGAGGGGCATCTGTTGACACCCGTTTTATACCCAATAAGTCGGGTCATCTCCTTGTTTCATTCTATACGATGCTCTGAGTTGTTCACCCTTCATTGAGTCTCTTGATTAGTTGAAACCTATTTCTTGGGTCTGAACTCTTTGATCGGATATGGCTCCTAGTGGCGTTTCATTGGATGAATCTTAGCAAGCCCCTCATTTCATTCTTGAACCTCAATGATAATAACGGTCGGTTCTAGGCGCGTTGTTTCATTCTGACGGATGGGTCCTGGACCGTTACTCTTTGAAGAGTCATAAGGCTTAAGGCCTCGTTGTAAAGCTTATCCTTTTGATTCCACGTTGATAATAACGGTCTGTCGTGCAGCCGTTGTTTCATTCTGACGCCCTATGCCTTGGCCGTTACTTCCTTGAAGAGTCCAACTTGTTGGGTTTTCTTCCCGTTGATCTTATCTCTTTGGGATAGGGTTGAAAGTAACGGATGATCCTTGGTGCGTTACTTCCAAGTGGCGGTCTGTCGTGCAGCCGTTACTTCCTTCCGAGAGTCCTGGCAGTTCAGGCCTTTTCTCTGCTACTCCGTGGTCGAGATAAGGGTTTGGATTGACGATATCTCTTTCAAATCTGATCCTCAGGACCTCCCGTTCGATTCTATGGACTCTTGGTGATATTATCTTCGAGGATTTGCTAAGAGTTATCTCTTTATCTTGTTTGAATTATCCTCTGCTCGACCTAAGAGTTTGAGGGTCTATAAATAGAACCCTTGACTTCATGGCCAAGGGGGGGAGATTTTGAATTCACGACGAAGTGCTGTCAAACTCAGGAGCCATCTTCATCCAAGAGGAACTGCTTCCCACGTCCATCCATCTCATAATCAAGGGAGTACTTTGGATTTTATCTTTCAAGTTCATCATTGCATGCTTGAGTTCTTCCCTGGTTTTTCCTCAATCAAGGCATTGTCCCTCTTCCTTCTCCACATTTTTCACTGTCCTCTAAGCATATAAACATCTTCCCAAACTTTTAAAACACCCAGAGGGGTTAAAAAAATCAAAACTCCCCGGTAATTCCCTCTCCTTTTGATGATGTTAAGTCCTTTGAGAATTGATGCTATGCTTGTGAAAATGACTAATTGAGGTTATTGTGTTTGGTCTTTTTACATCTTTGGCAGGTTTACAGGTTCATTGACACGAGGCCCAGGTCTTCTAGCCGGTTGGAAGAGTTGGAGTTAAAAGAATTTAAGCTTTGTTACTGCAGGTTATCTGACGGCCTTGTGCAGGCGCGTCATTCTCCTCCGGCGGTCTATCGTGTGGCCGTCACTTCCAAGTGACGCACGGGGTTCTGGCCGTTACTTCCAAGTTGATCTGCAGGCTTTCTCTGGTTTTCTCTCCCGTGGGCTGGTGTTTCATCCACCTATTTCCAAGGTATATTCAGGTTCTTTTGACTTGTTTTACTTTAGTGGCGATCACATCTTTCCTTGGTATTGGGCATTAGCTGTCTTCTTCATCATATCTTCCTATTTTCCTTGCTTGTTCCACCTTCACGGTGTGTTTTTATTTATTCCTTGTTCCACGCCCCGGCGTGTGTTTTCCTTTTCCTTAGCGTAGTTGGATTGAGATAGCATGCCCATGCTAGAGCTAGCTATGATTGTCTAGGTTCATGATCACATGTTCATAGGTTTGAGTAGATCTTTGATTGTTTGTTTGTTATCTTACCATATCGCTCTCCAAACCTCAAAAGAAAGATAGAAGATAGACAAATAAATATCAACAAGATCATCATGGATAAATATAGTCTCCCTTATTTTCAGCTATGATGCATTGGGTTTGTGGTTTTTTCTTGCTTTTCAGACGTATACTTCGTAGGGGTAAGGTTGGGTGTCCCCCCTTATTCCTACTATTTTTGGTGCAATAAAATCTTAAGGGCCAGCATGGGGTCCTAGAGAAGTTCTCGGGCTCAAAGGAAAAAAAACACGGTAATTGATGATTAAAAGTTCGAATCAGATTATGAATCTCTTGTATCATCTGAGGGTCATAGTGCATTGCTTGGGGATACCCACCCATGATCTATGAGATGCGGTGAATCAGTGATTCACTGAGTTAAGAGTTAACTCAGAATATTAGGAGTTCTAATATTATGACACACCAAATATTAGGTGTTCTAATATTATTTCACATAAGATAATGAGGAGTTCCATTATTATGATAAGGATATTTAAATGAATTTTAATATTTTTTAGGGCTCATGTACTGTCAGCTTTATATTGAGTTTACAGGGCCACACACATAAGGTCAGCTTAAGATGGGGGTATTATAATAATTATAAGATAATTACCCTAACACCAAGCAATTAAGGTTCATCCCTTGTCACCCTTCTCTCCCTCCACTTTTTGAGGCCGCCACCCTCTCTCTTAGGGTTTGGGCATTCTCATCCTCTTCCTCTTGGTGTGAGACATCAAGGAGAGAAGATCATGGGAAAGAGATGTTGTCGTGTGTGGGATCGTCCGGTGGTGGAGAGGTCGCTCTGTTGAATTAGCAAGCCATGTGGATATTGCTAGAGGTCATATGGTTGTGTGGTTTTGAAGGGTCCGTAGAATTATCTTCGGGCATTGGAGATTTAAGATCTCCACACGGTAAAGATCAGATCTTTACTCGTAGGTTTCATAATTTCGTCAAGATCTACAATGACCTCGAGATAAGAAAAATCTGGTTTTAAAATTTTAGTCCGCTATGTTTCTCAAGACGGGAGATTTTCTTGCATTCCCTTACTTTCCATTTCTTATTCCCCCACTCCTCGTTGTTTTCTCGTCTTACCATCCCTCTTAGGCATAGAACTTGGACTGCACCATTGCTCTTGAAGTTCTCCATCATGAGCCTTCAGCAGGTGGGCCTGCCTAGAACAATGAATAGTTGAAGGGGTTCTCTCTCTCTCTCTCTCTCTCTCTCTCTCTCTCTCTCTCTCTCTCTCTCTCTCTCTCTCTCTCATCCCAGCAACAAAAAGCTTCTATTCTTCTTGCTTTCTTCCTCTCCTTCCCTTTCTTTCTCCGTCTTTGTCGTAGCAAACGAAGGTATGAAAGCCGGCGTGCCCCCCTCCCCTAGCACCTCCCTCTCCTTTCATCTCTTAGTCTCCGACAGAGTAGATCAAGAGGCGATAGAAGACAACTAGATGCAGCACAAGCGACTTTGGTATCTTCTCCTTTTGATCATTTCTTCCTCTCCTTTCGCTTTCTTCCCCTTCTATCATAGACGAAGGGTTGCAGCAAGCATACAAATGCAGGGTTGACTAGATCCAATCAGATGTGATTTTTATGAGATTGATTTCAAAAATATGTGTGATGTGGACAAAATCTTGGTGATTTTAAAGTATATAGTTGTATTTGCAAATATACCTAGTTGTGATTTCAAAATGCATTGAATAGAGTGTGGTTTAAAATCAGGACGACTCTAAAATCAAATTGGGTAAAGTTGCAGATGAAAGAAGCAAGAATGGATTTGAGAATACCTAGTCATTAAGTTGTGTTTCACACACTTTCTTTTACAACAATCCTAGTGAGATTTGAGTGAGGCTTTAAAATCTAAATCATAGTGTACTTTGACCACCAATTGACTTTGAAGTTACACTTCAAAATCCTCCATGGCTAACAACAAATTTTAAAATCTATCAAAATCACAGTTGTGCATAATGTTATCAGAATCGAACCGGTGTCTGAATCGGCTAATGAACTGATTCAGTTTGAACAGGTTGGACCGTTCAATCGAACTGATTTGAACCGTGACGTTATTATAATATTGATACATGGTCCGACATGATTCTATAATCTAAAAAAATAAAAAATAAGATATAATGATTAAAATAAAAAAATATATATGTATAATTATTAGTCATGATTATGTAACAATACAAGTAAAAAAATAACAATAACATGGTTAAATAAACTGACCTTAAAATTTTATAATATTTCATTGGTATTCACTCTTCACAATTGACATCTATATTCCTTTAAATTTTTAAACTTTAAATATATTTAAAATAAAATGATAAATAATAACAAATCAATAATAATAAGATAATTTTGTTAACACATTAATATTTTTTTGAATATCTAAATTTTTTTTTATTTTTTTATTTTAAAGGATAAATCTGGTCGGATCGATTCGGACCGGTTCACCGGTCGAACCGCGGTTCGTCCGGTTCTTTAACATTAGACCGGATCGATCTTAATCGAACCAATTCCTGAGCCGATTCACAGTCGGACCAATCAACCGGCCGGTCCAGTCCGATTCTGATAACAATAGTTGTGCATTTTGAAAACACTCATGATCACTTACAACACCCCCCCCCCCAAAAAAAATTAAAAAAAACTCACGACAACCCCCCTCCCCTTAAATAATATTTGCCAAACATGTCGTCTACGTAACTTGTAACTTTTAAAAATCGTTATGCTTTTGCCAAACATGTCAGCAACCAATATAAGTGATTTTTTTCAAGAATTATGCCGAATACTGAAATGAAATAAAATTTGGAAACAAAATGGCCTTAAAAAAAGGAAGTGTTCCCAAACACCCTACTAGGTTTTGATTCTTACTATGCAAGTTAAAGGGACGGGAGAGAAATAAGCCTCATGATGCACGGTGTTCTCTCGAGCATTAGGCCACACCATCAAAATTGGGGTAGTAACGGAAAGATCTTTTATAATTCCTCTCGTTAGATCATTTTTTTCCTTTGAAAATAGTCAGAGAGCAACTTGATGTAGGGCAGTGGGAGACGGGCTTATTGGTGTGCAATGTCTTTACATTTTTTATTTTTTTAAAAAAATAAAACAACTCTCAAATTATCTTAACTTGAAATATAAATCACATCACCATTTAAATATCTAAAAAAATAAAAATAAAACAGACTAATTTTTAAAAAATTGAACTCAACACTATTTATTCAATCTTATTTTTATATTTCTTTCTCGATAATCTAACAATGACGTGATTTATACTCTAAATTAGAATATCTTCGAGAATCATTTTAAAAACTCTTTCAAAATAAAAAATATTGCACACCCAAATAGGCATGTAGCCTTTCTCATATTTGATTAGACTGTTTCTCTCTCACGCAACATTGTCGATCGAGTATCCAAAATAGATACATTTTACTCCCTATAAGTTAGCTAGTTTCAAATATATCCCCATAAGCCCAACACTACTACATAAATTCCTATAATCTACTGTTATTGTAAAATAGGCCCCCACAGTTAGCAGCCTGTTACTCCCATCGTTAAGAAAGGTATCGGCAAGGACTTATTTTAGAATGATGACAGATTACGAGGACTAATTAATAACACTGGTATTACAAGGACATGGTTGGACTTATACTAGATTACAGGGACTAGAAGGTAAAAATCCCTAGAATATGACCAAACCGCATCAACCACCTAGACCACATCCTAACCATATATCTGTAACATTTGCAAGCCCGTTAAGATATGTGGGAAGAGAGAGATGCAGAAGACGGATCATGAGAGAGGGAGATTCATGTAGCACCACAATACCATAATGGTACAACAGTATTATAGCATATGAAATCGACGATCTTCACACGTCCGTGAAGCGCAACATGAAGTCAACTAAATATAAGATGTGTAGCGACACTCGAAACAATTTACAGAACTCTCCGACTTGCCGCGGTCCTCCTCGTCTTCCTTTGCTAACCCAAACTTCAAGGATAAATAAGACAAAGAATCACCTACAAAACTTTTTGATTATTGCTGCTTTGCCATTTTCCTTTTCCTGCTGCTCCCAGAACCATCATTGCCCTTCCTTTTCATCCAACCTTTGCCTGATTTCTTTCCCTGGATTACACGCAAAATGTAATTAGCAGAAAGCATTTAGGGTGTTTTTGAAGTTTATGCAAGCCTCCACAGTCGAACACTCCAAAGTCCAAACAGAGGCACAACCGCACAAGGCCACCTAAGAAACACGCTTCAAATGACTTGCTCGAGGAACCAAGTTAAATGACTCGGAATGAGAAAAGAGTTGTGGAATGGTGATGGAAGTCGAAAATAATACCATAAGCAAAAGTGATGCAAGGGAACAAGAGCTATGGACAATATGTTAGTCCTAAAGCATACCCTTCTCTTCTTACCTTGTAGTAGACCTCAAATTCAATACTTCAGGTTTGATAAGGCAAACGTTCCATCAAATATATAAAAATCTACCTTAAATTGTTTCAAATGATTAGGTCTTTAAATTTGAATTTCTACAAAACTGCCATCTCCAGGCCCTACATTGCCAAAGCATCTCTGGTCAACTCAGAACCTAGCATAAAGCTAGATTTATTATATTTCAACCCCAGAAATCCACCTTAGAAGCCAAACCTACACTCAGGTAAATTACTCTCTAGGAAACACATGATGGTCAATCAAAAGCCCTCAAATTAGATGGAAATCAATAGCCTGGCAGCCGATGAAGCAGTTTTCCTCTCCCAAATGTACCAGAGAGAGAAAAACATAGTTGTCATGGCAGTCGTCTAGGTGACCAGGCGCCCTTATAGGGCCAAGGCACCAACCCGTCTTTCTGCACCCAAAAAAGGCAAGCAATGCACCCGCCTAGGCGACCATGTGCCCGCCTAGGCAAGCCACTTGGACCAAGGCACCCTACCTAGGTGCTTTGGGCTGCCTGGACTGAGAATAGCCTTTAATACCCCGAAAAAAAAAATCGGGCTGGGGGACTCCACCCCCCTTGAACCCCCTGCAACCTGACTGCGCAGGTCAAACCGCAATGCAAGACTGGATCATAGGTAGATCAAGCTCCACACACTCCTACAAACTCTCCTCTCTCTATCTCTCCCTCTCTCTCTGCCCCCTCTCTCCTCCCTCCCTCCCTCTCAATTTTTATATTAAAATCTATAAATTTTTCATGTATCTTATTCTTAATCTGTATACTGGGGATATATTTTTGGGGGTTTTTAAAAAGGCACCAACGTGTCACCTAGGCAATGCCTAGGCGGACACCTTAGTGCCTAAGTGCTTAGGCTCCCCATGAATGCCTTAAGTCGCCTTGACAACTATGGACAGAAAGGAGAGCAGAGGATGGACAACAGGACAGGTGCGTCAACAGAGTCTGCAGAACACATCTTAAATGTCTAATGTTCTATTAACAGAGCCATCTTTCTGATTTTGACAACTACCATGAGGTGGATGCTCATTTCCAATGCAGTTATTTAGATAGATGGCTTTGGAACCATAGACTTTACACAGTAACACGCTCAGTGCAGAGAAAGGGATCAGAATGGAATGGCAAGATATGAAACAAAATTATGTCCAAAACAGGAAGAGGGCATCCATGCAGCATTGCTATCATCAATTCAAGGAGAAAGTGTTTTTCATGTTATGATGAACGGAATCTGTTAATTTAAGGAGAGGGGGTTGAGAGAGGTTTTTTTAATGTCTGCAGGAAACCCATCCCCACCACCAACCTCACCATGTGGCCACTTTGGCCGTACGGACCCCACGGCATGCGCATCATGGGGTCCGCCAACTGGGGCAAGGGAAAAATACCGAATATGATCATTAGTTTCCTTTTCAGAAAAATATAACTGGATATAGACCGGATATAAGGTCAAGGGAAAAAGAAGGAACCCATTTTATGCTATCCATGTTTCCTATCACATTTGTCTCTGTAATTTTGGCTGAGGATGTGGTCATCTATATGTTTCTGTTATTTCTGTCTATTAATGAAAGTATCTTAGACCCCCGGGGACTTCCATGTTCATATGATGAGAGTGCTTTCTGATAAAGGAAAAATGAGTGCAGAATTTCCTTTCTTCACTATTGGTTTGTCTTAATACAGATAGGACTTGTCACATATCTTCCCCCACTAAGGAAAAGGTATTCTATGCTATACCTCAAAAGGCAAACAGATACTGCAATATAGAACTCTTAGTTGCCATGTTGATGTTCTGCAGTAAGCTTCATAACAAAAACAGGGCAGAGTCACAAAGGATAATATAATAGTGGCATCCTACAATCATAAGCCAAAATTATTTCTACCTGAGCATGGAATCTCATCAGGGGATCTCTGTTTTTAATGTGTCCTCTCCGAGACTTGGGTTGCCGCCTTGACGATTTCATATCCATAGCAGCCTTGGAGAGCTGAATAATCCTACTGGCTTCCTTTGTCACAGAGTCCTGAAGATACTCTGGTACTTCACGTAGATGAGGAGGCGGCGGCTTCTTACTTAGTACCTTGTCATGCTTCAATATATCTGTTCAATCAGAAGCTCAACTTTATAACATTTGTTCCCCAGAGAAAATGGTCATATATGAAATAAAATTCAGAGGAAAACAGACTTGAGTTTTGAAGCATTACCTAGGTCCCTTGGATTACAGTCGAAATGAGCCTTTAACCTAATCATCAAAACCTCATGAGATTTAGGCAAGAGAAAAAAAGCAATAGGAATTGGAGAAGAAAATGAATATTCAGACATTAAACTATTAATTTAATATACCATGTACCCTAAATTTATATTGACCTTGATTGTCACCCAACTTTTGAATAGCAGCATGACAAAAGTAAAGAAGCATTTAGGACTTTGTTATCATGCAAAATATTGCAATTCATTTTTTCTATGGTTTGCACTCCAGTATTCACATAAAAAAGATTTATGTAAATATGATATCATATATATTGAATTCACTTTTTATCAGAGACATACTGCATGATTTCCCAAACAAATTTACCCCACAACACTTTCACAACCCAAATTAAGGGGGAATCACCATCACCAAGTATGGAAATTCCAGGAGAAAAGCAGGTTAGACATGCCAAAATTGCTAGAACATACTTATCAGAATTAAGAATCTCGGTCCTCAGGTCCTGTGCACGTGCTTCCCGTATGGCAACTTTCGTTACACTCTTAGCAACATCCTGCAAAGACAATACTGTTAACTCACATTCAAAATGGTTAAGTACAGCAACGGTGCACCAAAAATAGAACAGTACACTGCCAAGACAAATATGTCATGATCAATTTTCCACCAATGTTCACTTTACTTCAATTTCAAAGTCACTCATTTTATTGTTCTAATTGCTCTGGATATGCAATAGATAATTTATTCTCTCTCCTAAATTTATAACTGAAGCGGGCTGGATGGACTACTGAGCCACGCAAAATCTATAGCAAACTAGTCCCATGGTCTCTCTAAAGTAATGCTAATAACCCAAGAAAAAAAGTTATGGCAACCAGCAAGGAACACTAACAGTGAATCTGGCCATTCAAAACTGCAACTTAATATATATACTTGATGCATCCTTGTTTTATGAGGATATCCCTTGGTGTATGCTTTTTGCAGACGATATTGTTTTAATTGATGAGAGTATTGATGCTCTAAATGCTAAGTTAGAGCGTTGGAGACTTGCCTTGGAGTCTAAAGGTTTTTAAATTAGTAGGAGCAAGTCAGAATTTATGCACTGTAATTTTAGTAATGGGAGAGTGGTTCAGGAAGACATGGTTCTAATTGATGGACATAACATTCCGAAGAGTAGTAGCTTTCGATACTTAGGGTCTATCATACAAGAGAATGGGGAGATTTATGATGACGTTACACATAGGATTAAGGCAGGTTGGTTAAGATGGAGAAGTGCATCAGGTGTCCTTTGTGATCGTCGTATGCCTGTGAAACTCAAAGGGAGGTTTTATAGAACGGCTGTGAGACCTGCTCTGTTATATGGTACCGAGTGTTGGGCAGTACGAAAGGAACACATCCACAAAATGTGTGTAGCAGAGATGAGGATGTTGAGATGGATGTGTGGCAAGACTAAGAAAGACAAGATTAGGAATGAGCGCATCCGTAAGGACTTAGGGATAGCTCCAATTGATAGTAAAATGAGAGAAAATAGACTCAGGTGATTTGGACATGTGTTTCGTCGCCCTAACTCAGCGCCGGTTAAAAGATGTGATCAAATCTTAGTGGATGCTAGTAGAAGAGCTCGAGGAAGGCCTAAAATGAGATGGTGCGATGTTATTAGGAAGGACATTAGTTCCTTGAGTTTAAATATGAATATTGCACTTGATAGAAATCTTTGGCGGAACAGGATTCATGTAGTCGACCCCAATTAATTGGGACAAGACTCTGATGATGATGATGATGATGATGCATCCTTGTTTTAACGCAGAAAAGAAAACAATGTCATGCAGGATGGCCGGATTCATCGGCCTTTTTTTTTGTCTAGTCATTTTGTTGTATGTTCATTATTGAACGGGGGCATGCGTTTTTCCTGCTATTAAATAGCATGTGTGTAATTAATTCCGCGAGTGTTATCAATTTCGCGAGTTGAGTTTATCAAGCGATTTAGGATTCGTGTGCTGGACCTTTCCTCACAGATCGTAGTCGATATTACTTCACATCGGGATA
Organism: Amorphophallus konjac; assembly: GCA_022559845.1. Taxonomy (NCBI): domain Eukaryota; kingdom Viridiplantae; phylum Streptophyta; class Magnoliopsida; order Alismatales; family Araceae; genus Amorphophallus; species Amorphophallus konjac. Next base: position 109,371,547 of record CM040121.1, read on the forward strand.
AAGTCCGAACATCTTTGATCAACTGCCAAAGAATTCCTTACACTTTAATTGTACCAGCTGTGACATGTCCTGCTGAATGATCGCGAAGATCACTCATACACTTTTACAGAAGAGGGAGAAAGAAAAGTAAAGAATGTGCCCGTGTGACCCCAATCACGAGTCATCTGGGATCGAGGGCACTTCTACTAATTTCAGAACAGATGCAGGGTTTCTGCCTACTTCCCGCTCTCTTAGAGCGCATTTGCAACTTAGGACGTTTCCAAAATTTGCGAGGCTATATTGACAATTTCTGAACTGCACAGGACATTTCCACAATTTTTTAACATATCTGGGTTTTTCCGCAAATTCATAGAATATATATGTGTAATTTCCTTATAATTCAAGAAATTACAACATGATATTCTTGTACAAATTACATTGAGGCACTTCCACATAACATACCCTCGCCGTCTCCGCAAGACATAAGGCACACACTACCGCCTTGCCAAAGCGTGAGGAACACAAAGAACAAACACTGGCATTCCCTCTCCGCGCTTCTAGGTCGTGCTTGATGCTTGATCCTCTTCCTCCTTTGAACTCCCCGGAGGATATTTATAGAGGGCGGACCCGGTCTGGGGCTCCCCCTACCTCGGGGTGAGGTCCTAGTTCGGGTAGAGAGCCCCACCCGGTCCGGATGGCTCCCCCCTCCTTGGGTGCGGACCCGGTCCGAGTGGGGGGCTCACCCGGTCCGGTGAAGGTGCGGACCCGGTCCGGGTGGGGTTGCCTACCCGGTCGGGGTTCCCCCTTCCTCGGGGAATGTGCTAGGCTTAGGTGGGGGGATCCCACCCGGTCCGATACCCCCCTCCTTGGGATGCCTGCCCGGTCCGGGTGGGGGGGGGGGGGACCCACCCAGTCCGAACCCCCCTTTTTCTCCTCGGGGTGCATGCCTGGGTGGGGGTGCCCCACCCAATCTAGGGCAATAAAAGGCCCAGGCTTGGACGCACTTTTGCCTTGCTTTGTCATTTTTGTTTTGAGTTGGTCCCCACCACGTGAGGGAGGAAGCATTCTTTGGGTGCTTTGTGCTTTGTTCTTTTCACGTTGCCTTCCCCAAAGAGGAGGTCTCGCCTTTCACGGACTGCATCTCCATGCGTCCCGGGCACCTCGTAAGGGAGGAGGAAGGCTTGTTTTGCTTTATTCTCACAGCGGAATCGCGTTATCTTGAGCCGCTCATCATGTGTTTGTCGATTGCGGCATACATAACCCGTGAGGTTACGCATGCAAAACAAACATGAATTCTCGTGGATTCTGGTATGCAGAATATGCATGAATTCTGGCATACAGAACACGCGTGTATTCCATGGATGGCAGTATCGGCCGAAACCGATACGTTTCGGCCGAAACGTATCGGTTTCGGTCGATACCGAAACCGAAACGGGCCTTGTCACTGTAGCAGTCCGAAACCGGACCGAAACCGAAACCGGACCGAAACCGACCGAAACCGGACCGAAACCGTCTGGTTTCGGCCGAAACTAGACCTGCTCAATACATTTTTTGCCTTTTCTGACTGTTTTGAACCGGTTTCGGCCGAAACCGAAACCGAAACCGAAACCGATACGTATCGGTTTCGGTACCGGCCGAAACCGATACCGAAACCGATACTACCATCCTTGGTGTATTCTGGCATATGGAACGCGCGTTAATTCCGGCATTGCTTTTTTCATTTGACGGTGATTCCCAAAATTTCTAATTGATCCGTTTATTTATCGGCGTTGGTTTTATACCAATTTACAGCCGTTGCCAGATCAATTTTGAACTACATTTCCCTTGATTGATTCAAGAGAAATAACGGGTGCAACAATCCTCTTCATCATTCAAAAACAAAATCCTCCACATAAGATCTCATGAGGTTGTGCCTATAAACAAAACCTAGTTTAGCCAAAGAAATGATCACCATTTAACAAAACAAAAGCATCCTTCACAGATTATCCATAATTTCCAATATACACAATGACCATGATTGTTGCAACAGTTTGTGACTGCTTTTGTAGACCATTATGCTATAGCTTATGCAAATTATAAGCACAAAACATAAAACATTGCTGCTTATATACATGCATAAAATACTATGCAACAATCATGGAGAAACCTATCAGATTATAATATTCAAATTCTTTTAATTAACAAGTCAGTCTCAAGTCAATGTCCATTTGTTATGCCAAAAGTCTGACATGCTGCAGTTGGCATGTAGGGAAAGACAGCGGTTAAGGGCTGTTCAAGTTTTTTTGGAAGGTGATGGAAGGCCATAGTTCATTAAATAAAGAAGAAAGGTACAAACAAAGGAAAAATAAGGGGAAATCATCTATCAAAATAACAGAGCAAAACACCTAAACCCAGAAAGCAACACAAAAAGACCCCCCAACTACTCCACTATAGAGTAAATTTCCCCCAATGCTACAAGCAACTTAGGGTGAGGGAGTCCCTCAATATGTTGCTCATCTACAAAACTGCCCTTCTTGGACAAAGAAGATGCTTCACTTGATTGTTTGTAATCGTTGTGTGAACTGCCCCATGAAGATCCTGTTACTCCTTTCCTTCCAAAGAGCCCTTAAAACTGTAAATGGTATCAAATCCCAGGTGTCCTTATCCTGATTCACTGGATTAAGCTCCTCCAACCTAAGAATAAAATTTGTGGTGTCTGAAAATACCCTATAAGTCCAACCTAGGATCCTGAAAAATATACTGTGTGAATATGCCACATGTAATGAAAATATGATTCAAGCATTCCTCAAAACATCCACAGAAGATGCATGTGCTATTAGTGCTTAGCTGTAACCTTCTGAGTCTATCAAAGGTTGGGAGTCTTCTCCAAACAATTTTCCACATAAAAATTCTGATTTTGATGGGCAGCAACTTGATCCAAACTTTTTACTCCAAGCCACCTTCAGCCCGCCCTCCATCATCATCCTTGTACATTATGCTGTTCCCACCTCCAAAGCCTGTTGTCACTCATATTATGCTGTATGATAACATGTCGCAAAAGAGAAGTGAGCTCTATGAATTCTGCAGCCTTACTGTCACATAAATTCCTGAAAAATCTGATATCCCAAAAAGCTCCTTGTCCTTCCTTCAACCATAAGTTGCTGATCTTTTGATGGTGGAACAAGAATTTTTATACATATTTGCAAAACCTCTTCTTCAAAGTCCTATGTTCAAGCCATGAATCTTCCCAAAAAAACAGTGCCTGACCATTTTTAACCTGAATCTCTGAAGAGCATCTGAAGAAGCCAATGTTTCTTATAATATGTCTTTAGATTGGCAACCAGGCAGTGGATATGTTTAGATATTTTGCAACCACAGTCTTCCTCCTTGGAAGTACTTGCCTCCAACAACTCTGGTCCCAAGAGAGTGCTTATCTCTTTCCACCCTCCACAGCCATTTTGTTATCAAAGCCTTGTTAAGGATGTCCAAAAGTACCAATCCCGGTCCTCCTCCTCTACTCTTATAGGCATTCTTCCGCCCAAACAAACACAATCCTTTCTCTTGAGGCCTTTGTGTTTCCAGAACAAGGCTGCCCTAATAGCTTCCATCCTTTTACACAGCGAAGATGGTTATCTTGAAGATAGATAAATAATGTTGAACCCCACAAGACACAAGAGTTTTCTGATATTTAATTTCATAAAATTAAAGTACATACAACATGGCAAGAAATGATGCGGGAGCATCACTATCACATAAATTTCCATGGGCATCTCATCGAACACGGGAAGAGCGGCACAAAGTCATGCGCACCCGCTTGATAAAATCAAGCTTTTCAGCCCTTAAAGACTTAATGATATTATATCAAACAGTGGATGGGCAACCGGAGCCGTGTACCCACTCATAAAGTCTACATGAAGTCAAACTTCTAACTTTCTACGACGCATAGAAATCGAACACCTAGTGGGCGCCATAAATTATGCATCCACTTGACATAAATTTATACAAAAGTTGAGTTTTTTGTGTCATTAGACTACTCCCATGGCATTAAAACAAATGACCTTTACCCTAGGGTCTTGACGCAGCAAGGTGGCACCACAAGGGGTCAACCACAAATAAGCAAACTTCTCCACGTGTTCCTATGCTGGAAATGAAGTCAGAAAAGATTAAAAAAAACTCCCCCACGGGTGGCCTTATATTGTCTTGGACTGAGCACATGGAAGGGGGGGGGGCATCCTCCTCTCTCTCTCCTTGGCACGGGCAGGACAAGGGGAGGGAGAGGACCCCGGTAGAATCCACCGGGGGTACCCCCTCTCTTCCCCCCTCACTGCTGCTATTACTCTCTTTTTGAAGACAAAGGAGGGGAGTGGACCCCCCGGTCCCTCCTGCGGCTGCTTCTCTTCAGAAAAAAAAGGGGGGCAGGGGGGGGGGAGGACCCCCAATCCCCCCCACTGCTCTTGCTGCTTCTTTTCAGGGAAAAAAGGGAGGAGGGGGAGGACCCCCAATCCCCTCTACTGCTCTTGCTGTTGTTGCCCTTTTTTGAAGACAAAAAGAGGAGGGAGTGGACCCCAGTCCTACTCTTTCCCCTACTGTTGTTGCCTTTTTTGAAGATAAAAGAGGAGGGAGTGGAACTCCGGTTCCCCCCACTGCTGTTGCTGTTGCTGCGCTTTTTTGTAGGGAAAAAAGGTAGAAGGAGGGGGGCGACCCCCGGTGGAATCCATCGGGGGTACCCCCTCTCCCCCTCATTGCTCTTGCTGCCGTTGTTGCTTCGAATGAAAGAGGAGGGGGAGGACCCCCGGTGGGGGTATGGAAGGCAGTTTCGGTCAAAACCGAAACGTTTTGGCCGAAACGTTTCGGTTTCAGACCGAAACGAAACGATACCAAAGGCCCAGTTTCGGCCGAAACCAAATATACCCTTTTAGCAAATAAAATATTATTTAATTGATTTCGGACCCGGCCAAAATCGGTACCGAAACAGGTACTGCCATCTATGGGTGGGGGAGGACCCCCGGTGGAACCCGCCGAGGTAACCCCTCTCCCTACTCCCGTTGCTGCTGCTTTTCTTATTTTTGAAGGCTAGAGGGGGGGAGAGGACCCCCGGTCCATCCCACCGGGGGTACCCCCCCTGCACCCCCTTTCTCTCCTCCCACCGGCGCAGCCAGGGTTGTCAGTTTCGGCCGAAATCGATACGTTTCGGCCGAAACGTATCGGTTTCGGCCGTGCCCGAAACCGTTTTAGCCTCTTTCACTGTAGCTAAAATGGTTTCGGGAAGGGGTATCGGTTTCGGGCGAAACCGATACCCGTTTCGCCCGAGCGGTTTCGCCCGAAACCATTCGGTTTCGGGCGAAACACGTGAACTCTTCACGTGAAACCCCTACCCTCAGCCCCCCCGACCCCGAAACCCCTCCCCTCCCATCGCGGAAACACCGGGAGCAGCAGCAGTCGCCGCGGAGCAGCAGCCGCAGCCGCCCCGCCTCGCCGCGGAAACACCAGAAGCAGCAGCAGCAACCGCGCGCAGTCGCCGACGCCTACAGGTGCGGGCCGCCCGCGCGGCAGCAGCAGTTATAGGCCAACAGGCCCGCCCAGCCGGCCCCAGCCCCCCCTGCGCGCTGCACCCTCCGCCGGTCAGGCCCGCCTGTCGCCTGCGCGTGCATGCGTGTGCTGCCTGCGCACGCCCGCCAGCCGGCCAGCGGCCAGCCCAGGCCAGAGGCCGCCCCAGCCCGCGCTCCCGCCCGCCGTGCCCCTGCTATCGGCAACCCGCCAGCGCCCAGCCTAGCCCCATACCACCCTAATTAGCTCTAATTAGGGCTAGGTAAGATTTCTTAGATGATTATTTTGTTAAATAATTCTTTTAATTTAGTGATTAGACAAAATGTTAGTTTAGCCCTAATTAGACTATGAAATTTAGGGCTTTCATCTAATTAGGTTTTGTAAGGGTCAATTAAAGTTCAATTAAGTTCTATTGACTAATTTTAACCTCTATCATGTTGGTAATTATTTTTTGTCAAGAGTGATTAGGCTAAAATTATAAATTAAATCTTAATTAGACTATTAAATTTGGGACTTTCCTCTAATTAAGGTTTAGTAAGGGTCAATTGAAGCTCAAGAAAGCTTCATTAATTAATTTGGACCTCTATCATGTTGGTAGTTAATTTTTTTCAAGGGTGATTAGGCTAAAATTGTAAATTAAATCCTAATTAGGTCATACAAATTCAGGCTTTTGTCTATTTTGATTTGCTTAGGCTCAATTGAAGTTAAATTAAGCTTCATTGAACATTTTGGGATGGGAGCATGCGGGTAATTATTTTTTCCAAGGTGATTAAGGGTTAATTGCTAATTAAGTCCTAATTAGGTCATAGAAATTGAGACTTTTGTCTATTTTGATTTGCTTAGGCTCAATTGAAGTTAAATTAAGCTTCATTGAACATTTTGGGGTGGGAGCATGCGGGTAATTATTTTTTCCCAAGGGTGATTAAGGGTTAATTGTACATTAAGCCCTAATTAGATCATAGAATTGGGGCTTCTGTCTATTTTGATTTGCTTAGGCTCAATTGAAGTTACATTAAGCTTCATTGAACATTTTGGGGTGGGAGCATGCGGGTAATTATTTTTTTCCAATGGTGATTGATAATTAAGCCGTAATTTTTTCAATGTACTTACAACTATTCTATTTTTCTTTGACTGTCTTAATGCAGCATCATGCCTAGACGTCAGCAAACACAGGAGCAACAAGGGCAGGAGGATCCGGGGTGGGCCTACATGTCTTTAATTGATGCTAAGAGAAGAAAGGTGAAATGCAATTACTGTGGTAAGGAGATGTATGGCGGAATTACAAGAGGAAAGCAACATTTGGCAGGGGTAAGAGGAGAGGTGAGACAATGTGACAACTGTCCCCGAGAGGTGCGAGAAAGAGATGCGCCAGTGCCTTCTGGGGAAAAGGGAGAGGGTGCAACAAAAGACTGAGGATGGGGCTGAAATTGCTGAGGAGATTTCTGGCAGAAGGGTTAGGAGGGATGATGATGAGGAAGGCACTGAGGATTCTGATCCAGAGCTGACTGAAGCAAGGGAGCGTGAACAAGTCGCTCGAAGGAAAGGGAAGGGACCCATGGGTTCAGGGACGTGTGAGAGTACAGCTGCACGACGTCCTGACGTTGGTGCTGCCCCACATACGCAGGGAACAGGTCCCATGGACAGCTATCTACACAGAAGGCCCCAAGCTATACAACCTAAAATCAAGCAAGCATTGAGAGGGGTCAAAAAATCAGCAGAAGTTGCAGGGCATGCATTTAAAAGTATCTGCAAATGGTTTTTTCATGCAGGTGTCCCTACACATGCAGCTTCAAGTGAATATTTCTAACCTATGTTGGATGCCATAGCAGATGCTGGCCCTGGCTTGAAGGCCCCCTCACGTCGAGACATATACGGGCGTGGCCTTGAGGGAGAGGTTGAGGAGCTCCATGATTGGGTTGAAAGCTTCAAGCATATATGGGTGGAGAGAGGATGCACCATCATGTGTGATGGTTGGACTGGTACACGAAGAAGTCCATGATAAACTTTTTGGTCTATTGCATCGAAGGTACAGTGTTTGTGAAATCAGTTGATGCATCAGATTATGAAAAGAATGCAAATTATTTGTTTCATTTGATGGATGACATGGTAGAACAAATTGGAGAGGAGAATGTTGTGCAGGTGGTGACTGATAATGAAGCCAGTTACAAGGCTGCAGGGAAGAAATTGATGCAGAAGCGCAGTCATTTATATTGGCTCCCATGTGCAGCACATTGTCTGGATCTGATGCTTGAAGACATAGGGAAGGAAAAGCATGTGAAGAAGACAATTGACAAGGCACAAAAAGTCACATAGTATATCTATGGCCATCCTAGGATACTAAATATGTTCAGGGCGCATGCCAGTAGAGGGCGAGATATCATACATGCAGGCCCAACCAGATTTGCTTCCAATTTTATTTCTTTGGAGTCTTTGCACAGGTATAAGATTGATCTCAATTCTTGATACTTTATCCTTACTGATATGTAGCAGTTGATGCAGCTTCAATTTTCATTTATCTGCACAGGTACAAGAATGAGCTGAAAGCTTTCATGTACCACAATGCCCTGCGGGAATACATCGACAAGGGCAATGTTGATGCACAGATGGATTATCTGGATGTCTGCCACGTCGTGGACGACAACAAATTCTGGGACAGGGTGTCACGGTACTTGAAAGTAGTCACACCCCTCGTGAAGGTCCTAAAAATGGTGGATGGCGATGAGAAGAATGATATGGGCTATCTGTACGAGGCCATGGACCGTGCCAAATTGGAGTTGCAGCATTCCCTTCCCAGACATTATGCAAAATGGTGGAAAATTATTGACCAGAGATGGGACAACACATTACACCACGACTTGCATGCAGCTGGTGAGTGATTAATTGTACTGAAATTGGGGTAATGCCTTTATGTTATTTTATAAATTTCATTTAGTTAATTATACACAAATGCAGGTTATTTCCTCAACCCTCGATTTATGTACGGTGCCGAAGCACATGTTGATGGCGAGGTGCTTCAAGGGACTTTAAAAGTCATTGGTCGTTTATCGAGGAATCCAGAAAAGAGACTAGAGGCCGAAGTAGAGGTTCGCCTTTATTTGATACTTTCAATAACATGTATAGAATTTATTTAAGTAGTTATGTTAATGTATTACTTTATGTTTGTAGATGAACCATTACAGAATGAGGACTGGGACATATGCTGACTCCCAATTGCAATACGCTGTGGGAAGAGTGAGCCCAAGTATATTTTATTTTTTGGATTTCTTAACCTGATGAATATATTTCTACAACTAAAATGCATTTGTTTATGGTTGGTGGAACAGCTGACTGGTGGATAATGGTGAACAACCGAGATGTGGGCAGCAATGCATTGGCTTTCATTGCAGTTAGGGTGCTCAGTCAAACAACATCGGCAAGCCAATGTGAAAGAAATTGGAGCACGTTCAGCCTTATACACTCGAAGGTTCGCAATCGGCTAAAGGCTGAACGGTTAGAGAAATTAGTGTACTGCCACTACAATATGAGGTTGAGAATAAAGAATATGAGGTTGAGACAACAGCTGCGAGACAAACGCGCCGCCGGGGATACCGCCGCAAAAATTGATGTGGATGCCTTATTTGATGATGAGAATCCGTTGCAGTCTTGGGTGGAGACACGAGAGCAGGTTGATGAGCCTGTTTTTGATGATGATGATAGAAGATGGGCAGAGGGCATACTAGATGAAGATGAGCCAAGAGGTCCCGAATTAAGAAGAAAATCAAAGAGGGCCAGAGATACTCATGCCCACATGTCTAGGGTTGTTGAGGACACTGAGGAGCAGCATGATTTTCAGCCAGCTAGACACTCCGACTCAGATAGCAGGCTGTCACTCCTAGAATGGGTAAGGCACCTACATCCTTAAGAAGAAGTACATCAGTGCATGGGCAAACTGAGAGAACAAATGTTGCTGCTCGAGAGGACCCGGCAATTGAGCAGTTGAAGCAGATTTATTTGAGGCACACGCCAAGGGGAACAGGATTCATGTCAAGGGTGCAAGAAGAAAGCACACCGGCACAGGAAAAAGCATCCCCAAAGGCCAAAAGGCGACTGGAGACTGCAGGTTTCGTGATCCTTTGATTTTTTGTTTTTGAAAGTAACTTAAATTCTTATTATCAGTTCGAATCAGAAAAGGTTTTGGTAGGAGATAAATTCTATATTTTCGTATGTGTCAGGTGCTACAGGTGCTACTACTGGCGGTGGGGATGCTGGTGGTCCTTCCTCCTTCCACGCAGACACAGGCAGAGGATACAGTCAGGGTGAGGGAGGACATGAGTCACAGAGTCAATATGGGCATCCATCAGGTTATGGAGGTGGCCAACAGGAGGCAGCGATTTATGGGTCGTGGGGTTATGAACCATCATTCAACTTCCATCCGGCCAGTTCCTCTTCTCTTCCTCAAGATTCTTATGCTGATACTGGATTCGGCTCAAGCCAACCAAACACTCCAAGAGGGATCCAAAGAGGGATGCAGGACTTGGCTACCTCATTGTTTGGTTATAGTGAATATAGACCATACATGCAACCTGGTTATGGGTATCAACATCAAGGGCCAGACGATGAGGGAGAAGATTCTTCTAGTAATTATTATCCATATTAGGTAAGAATCAATGAATTTTTGTAACATTTATTTTGTCTAATTTGGTTTATTGTACTGCTTGTATTAATGTACAATGGAATATTACTTTAACTTTCACATGTTCAATGTTTGAACTTTGAAGTTCAATTTTTGTAGTTGTCTACTTCAAGGTTATTGCACTAACTTATACAGTCAAATGCATGTGTAATGATTTTTGTGATTTTAAGTGATTAATTATATTTTTATGATTTTTTTCAGATTTTTTAGAATTAATATGATTTTTTTAAACCTTTTATCTGGGTTTCGGTCGTTTTCGGCCGAAACCGAAACCGATACCGAGTCGTATCGGTTTCGGACCCAGCCGAAACCGAGTGCGAAACCGAGTTTGCCATCCTTGGGCGCGGCTTCAACATGAAGGGGACGGGACCCCTGGTCAAAGCCGACGGGGGTGGCCCCCCTCTCACCTTTCTGCTGCTGCCCAGGTAGGGGGACCCTCGGTCAAGCCCACCGGGGGTCTTCCCTCCGCCTGCCACCACTGGGGGTGACCTTTGTGTGTGCGCGCATGAAATAAAAAAGTAGAAAAAAGAAAAGAAGAAAAAGGAAGATGAAGAGTCAAGGGAGCTTACCTCCACCAAGATGCCCTAGGGGTGCCTCCTTCTCCAACAACTACAAAAGGAGGAGGGAGCGGCCAGCACAAGGGGGTCTTGGTCTCTCTCTCTCCACAAGTTTCTGCCTCGAACAAGAGAGCTCGTGGTTTTCTTCTTATTTTGGAGCCTTGAGGAGAAGACTTAAGTCTTGACTTCTTCAACCTGCGCAAGAGATGAGGGGGGCGCCCCCTTTTCAAAACTTAAATTTTATTAAAATTTACATAAAAGCCCTTACGCTGGGGCATATTTGTAAAAATACCCTCATTTGAAGGAAGTTTGTGCCATTTATCTTGAATGAACAAAAATCATGTAAAATCCATGCGCTTCATGTAAAATCCACGAACTTATAGTTCCGGGACTTGTGGGTGAGTTATAATGGGGAGATCCCTGCAGAATTTTAAAATTACAGTTTTACCCCCGAAACTTTGAGAAATTGCATAGAAGTCCGGAAAAAATATAGTAAAATCCATAAAAATCAAAGAATATACAAGGATGCCCTAATCAAGGGAAAAATGCAGAAAAAACCCTATGCTGTCTAGAAATTACAGAAAAACCCTTGAAAGATGAAAAATTACAGAAAAGACCTCGGAAGGTCCACAAATTGCAGAAAAGACCCCAAAGGTCCAAAAAATGCAGAAAAACCGTCGCTGATCAGAAAAATTACAGAAGAAACCCTTGAGAGGGGGGAATTTCAGAAATACCCCCGGCGGTTAAAAAATTACAGAAATACCCCAAATGATGGAAAAAATTATAGAAAGTCCCCCGATAGTGGGAAAATTTATAGAAAGGCTCCCGATGGTGGGAAAATTGCAGAAATATCTCTGAAGGTGAAAAAATTACAGAAATATCCTTGATGGTGGAAAAATTATAAATAAATCCCCCTCACAGAGAAAATTGCAAATATACCCCTCTCACGGGAAAAATTGCAAATAAATCCTTATCACATGAAAAATTGCAAATAAAATCCTATCACAAGAAAAATTGCAAATAAACCCCCGTCACATGAAAGATTGCAAATAAATCCCTACCTAAGAGAAAATTGCAAATATACCCCTGCCTGAGGGCACGGGAGTCTCTCCCGGAGTAAACCCTCAATATCATAACCGATATCGTAAGGGTATAAAGGATCTTTGGCAGTTAATCAAAGGTGTTCGGACTTGTACCGATGTAAATTAACACCGACTCGGGTCGGTGGGAAAAAATCCAATACACGAACCCCAAATCGTCTGATAAATCCAAGAGCGCGGAATTAACAAAATATGCCAAAATATATGCATATTCATCCAACGAAATGGGTGTCCAAAATTCCACGTGTGAAACAAATAATAAATAGGCAGACTTGATAGAACCTTAGAGAAAATCCATCTACCATCTGCAGACAGAAGTTTCTGTTTCCAGCATTGTAGTTTTTGTTCAAAATTTTCCACTGGCCCATTCCAATCATTGCAAGCAATCAATCCATCAGTCAGAGGTAAACCCAAATATTGAATTGGTAAAGAAGTCCATTCAGAACTCATAACTTGAGTAATATAGTCCTGCCTATCCTCTGGCACAAACAGACCAAACCAAGTTGCTTTTTGAGAAGTTAATCTTCAGGCCTGTGGCTGCCTCAAAAATCTTAAGTAATTGACAATTTTATCTTCTCTAGTTGAGGAAAATAGGATAGTGTCATCAGCGCACCGTAGATGAATCACTTGTGCATTATGCATGAATACTTTTATACCCCTCAATTAGACCTGCTGCTGAAGCTTTATTCCACATCATGCTAAGAACCTGCCAACCAAAACAAATAAAAAAGGAACACCTAGTGGGAGGGGATCTCTTTGTCTAGGATCCTGAATGGCCACAAGACATAATCGTTCACTGAGATGGTAATTTTAGCAGTTTCAACGCAGTTTCTGAGCTATCCAATGATGTCTCCTGAAAAGCCATCATCACGTAAACTGCGTGAAGACACTCCCAATTGATCCAGTCATAGGCTTTTTCAAAGTCAATCTGAAAAATCATGCATTCTTTATTTTTTGATTTTTGATCATGGATACATTCATAAAGTGCCAGGAAATTATCCAAGATGTGTCTCCCTTGAAAAAATGCCAATTCAGTATCATCTACTACTTTTCAAATTATAATTTTAGTCTATTTGCAACATATTTAGTTATGATCTTATAACATTCAGCCATGAAATAGGCCTATAATCCCCAGTCTGCTCAGCACTTTCTTTCTTAAGTATTAGCGTCACAAAGGTTGAGTTAAAAGCCTTTATTCCCCATGGACTATCCTGAAATTCCTTAGCAGCTGCGGTCAAGTCATCTCTAACCACTTCCCAGAACTGTTGGTTAAAAACCCATAGGAAAACTGTTTGGACCAGGTGATTTAGAAGCTTCTGTACTAAAAACGAGTTCTCAATTTCTTCCTCTGAAAAAGGTGAAATAATTTTCGGTGCATCATTTCGAGAGATTTGTCTAAAAGAATCACTGCAGACAGATGGATGCCAAGATTCCTCTTCCTTAAATAGATTTTCATAATGTCTCACCACAGTTGAGCCCAGTTCAGTTTCATTCTGAATGGTAGTCTCCCCAACTTTTATATGGTCAATTATAATTTTCCTCCTCTTTGCACTTGCCATAGCATGAAAATAAGCCATATTCTTATCTCCTTTCAACCTGGTCTCCTTGACCCTTTGTTTCCATTTAATCTCTTCTCTACATTCCCATTCATTGTACTCTCTCTTAGCTTCTTCCCATTGAATTTTATCTTCTTCCAACAAAGTCCCTTCGTCATGTTTCATATCAAATTCTCCAATCTTGTGTAGAAGTTCCTGTGTGACTTCAGCAGCCACCCCAGAAGTTTTCTTACTCCACGCCTTCATTTTCCCCTTTACCCATTGAAGCTTTTTTGCAAAAGTAACACAGACAACCCTATCAACTGGGCATTCATTCCATTGTTCTTTGGCTGATTCTTGGAATTCCTCATGTTGGAACCAAGCCGTTTCTGGTGATTTTTTTTGTTAGAGAATGTAGATAGCAAGAGTGGGAGATGATTTGACAGAAACCTGGGCAATCCTCTAGCCAAGCAAAGAAAAAATTTCCGGTACCACTCTGTGCTTACAAATAACCTCCCTAACTTCAATTTAGCTTTGGCATCAGACCATGTACATGCAATTTTATGCATCTCCACTTCCATTAGTTGCATCATACCATGGTCCATACATCTTCATAAACCACCCAAAATACAAAACTATCCCAAATCCTCACAAAACACCCAAACTACTCCTGGTCTATTCAACTTAAATGCCAAAAACACCTGCTATTTCATGGCGTAACACAAATGACCAAAATCATTCCAAACATCAAAAGTTTGACCAATGTAACCAAAACTTCTCCCAACCTTATCATCAAATCCAAATGAATTAAATATCATTCAGATGCTAACATTAATCCAAGATGACTTGAATATCCTTCAAAACCTAACATTAACCTAAAATGACTTAAATACCCTCAAAACCCTTGAGACTCAACCTAAATCAAAAAATCCCCCCCCCCAAAACACGAGAAACCTTTCAGAATCATCAAAATAACCTCAAAGCCTCAGAAACCATCTAAAGTTACTAGAATGCCCCCCAAGTCTGTCCTCATAACTTGAATTCAGTTAAAAGTCACAAAAATACCTTCATAACTCTATAATCATGCAAAACTACCAAAATACAGTGGAACCAAAAACATCCAAAATGACCCAAATTTCCCTCCAGGCCTTAAAAAATCACACAAATTCATCACAATATCTTCTAGCCTCTAAAATCCTCCAAAATTACTAACATGCCTCTAAACCTAAAACTCAACCTAATCACGTACAAGAATGTACGCTAATTTATGAAAAGTTCATAAATTGAAGCATCTTGTACCTCTTTTCAAGAGTAATGAATTCCATAAGGTCCCAAGTTTATCTTTTGTATCACCACACATGAATAACTAACCCTATTACTAAACCCTAGGTTGCCAAAACATCCAATTTCGCAGCAAATTAAAACAAGAGATACAATGTCTATGAGAAAAAAAGGAAGATAAGAATAACAATAGACACAGGAACATAACATGCCATGTTACAAACAATATAAACAATAAAGTAGCAGAAACAGTGGAGCAACAGTAAAACAAGGATTAGAAAGGAGGGTGAAGAAATTACTGCAATCACACAAAAAAACATAGTGACAAAAGTATAGCAACAGAAGCAAACTATAAATTATCAACAAACAGGAAGTTGGTACGTGCAAATAGGGGTATACTGAAATATTTTTCACATTTTGCATTTTACTACTGAAAATGAGCATCTAGCAGACCAATGATCAAAAGACTTTGTCAATTCATAAAATATGGTAACATCACACTACAACACTGCCCTTTTACCCTCACGTTAAATCTAATCTTCGAACGCAACCTTTCAACAGTGTATTAGTCAGCCACAACAAGGTTACACAACCAATGATGAGATCTCTCAATGTATAGATTTACTGCAATGCTAAACCATAAAATGGCAATAGAATTAGTCCAAAAGATAGATATGATACACTCTATAACTTGGATCAATGCCTTTGAGGCAAACAGATGCACATAAGATAGATATTATTCCTAAATCATAACAGAAAATCGGATACCCCATGGTACTTATGTAAACTTATATACACAACATTGCATCCCTTACCTCAGCTCTATATCGTAGAGACTCTACAGCACCTTTAGTAAGAAAAGGGAACGGTGAAAAGTATTTCGAGGATTCCTGGTTCTCAAGTCCCAACATGAGTTTGACATCATCAAAAACTTCAGACGACTCTGGAGAAACCTGTTTGAAAAAATGACACAATGATAAGAATCAATCAAGTATGATTTTACATGCACATTAATGCAAATTTCATGCTTAGAAGAAGGGTGTAGGCACTGAACAAAACAAAGCAGTAACTAAAGCAGTATAATCAACAAGCTATGGGGCTTCGGGGGATCAGATGAAAATCATGTAACAAGTCCAACAAAATGAGCCACGTTACATGGCTTGTAAGACAGGATTGTCCTGGGAAAGAAGGAGAAAGTTTCGGATCTCAGAAACAATGAGAGGCACAACACATGCATCTGAATGTGAACAAAAAGAATCCAAAAGGTGAAAACCTTGTACAATATTGTCAAATAGCAGCCAACCTTTTATGACTTATTAATATAGAGCTCAAGGTACAATGAATAGCAGTTAGCCATCAATGACATGTATCCTTCAACCTAGTGACCAGAAACTTGTGTGCAGCTTTACAACAAAAGCTGAGTTTTGGAAGTTATTAGTCAATAATTCTAAAGTACTGGGGGATTTCAACTTTAAAAGCATGCCAGAAGACTAAAAAGCAACTTCTTTGCAGAGATCCTCTTAACCCTGAACGAAGTGTCCTAGTACCAGAAAATCCTGGCTTTGCAGTCTAAATTCCTGTCACACCTGTACCTCATAGCATCATTTACAAGGATAAAGAATCCCCTTCTACCAAAGAAACTTGGTTAACCTGGTCAGTGTAGAAACTTACAAGAGAAACAGATGTACCAGCACTGTTTGCTCGCCCAGTACGGCCAACCCGATGCACATACCCTGCAGAGCTTTGAGGCATGTCAAAATTTATAACCTGACAATTGACAACATTAGAATCAGTGATTTGAAGGAAACAGGGGAATGTATTCAATTTGGATGTACATGAGGGAAAGACGTGTGCATTGTAGTTAACCTCAATAATGAAAAAAAAATATCCACACATGTTTTTGAAGGTGGGTAGTACCACTGCATATATGAAAGAGAGAGAATGTACAAGAGGGAGTACAGCCAAAAACTCCCCAAAAAGAGACAACCACAAAGTACTCCTACCCCCTCAACAAAGAGAAAATAAAAGAATTACATTTGTCCAAATTAGAAAAGGAATCTCCCCAGGCCTTAACACAAATCAGCTCAACACAATGAGCGGGATCTCGAACCTACCTCCTGAATATACAAATATTCATCTCCCTCCAAATGATCCATGGGGTAGCATGCAAGATCAGCCACCACAGCTGACAGTCATCCTTAGATCCCAATGGAGGTGCCATTGTTTGAAAAAAAATCCACACTTACGGATCTATAAAACAAATTTTTATCAGTCCTAGGCTGTAAAATTGCAGCATTTCCCATCAAGTATTCCAGTTTTCCTCTGCATTTCTAAACTTTTTGCAGTGTACACTGGTCTCCTATCCAGAAATCATATTAGCAAAGTAGCATTGCTGTATACCATAGTTGTCAAGGTGGGTAGGCAACCCTAGGCGTACTTGGGGTCCCCGACCGCCCAATCGCTTAGGTGTCGGCCTAAGCGGTGCCAAGGCACCAAGTCCATAGGAACCAGCCAGCAAGAAGTGTATATATAATTTTCTATAATCATTAAAAATATATAAAACAGCATTAATATGACATAAATCAAAAGTAGTAGAAACTGACATTGCAATAAAGTACCAAAATTAAATATGAGAATAATCACTGTAGAGAAGTAAACATTTATGAGTAGTTTAGGTATATTTCTAATCTTCTATCTTTCAGGGTTCATTCTGTAATTTTTCCTTTTCTTTATGGCCGCTCTCTTTGTGAGGGATATTTTTGTACTTGTGTATTTTATTGGAGGAGCACAAAACAGAGGAGAGATAGTTCGGCCTGACAAGGCAGGACCAAAATATTCTCTCTTTCTTGGCCTCTCTCTCTCTCTCTCTCTCTCTCTGCCCTGTTCTTCTCTCTCAGCCTGCTCTCTCTTTGTTTATCATGGTATCGGAGTAAATGGTGCTGGGATCTCGCCGGAAGCCACTCCTTGGGCCGCACCCCTTCTACAGGCTTCTCCTTGCTTGCGCAAGGGAGTCAAGGGACTCTCTATCCTTTCTCCTCTCTCAAAATCTGCACAGATCACACAAGCCTGGTTAAACCCTACCAGTGCAGGGTTCCTGTTGGTGGCTTCTTCCTGTTTATGGATCCTACTTCCGGTGCAGGGCAAATCCTCCAAGCCCTCCTGCCCAGGCCGCAGCCCTAGCAGGCCAACCTGCTGTCTCTGTTGCTCCAGCTCAGGCTGCAGCCCGCGAACCTGATCTCCCGCCTATGCTGCTCTTCTTTAGGCCTTCTAGTAGATCTCCCTGCTGACTTTGCCGCTCTTGTTCAGGCCGAGGGTCTGACCCGTGCAACTCTGATTGTTCTTGGGCTGCAAGAACTACTCCGACAGCAGTTATCAGCGGTAACTCCTTCCACACCCATGCTTAACCGTCCTTCGGGATTTCTCACATGGCGGATAATACCTCCACAGTGTCGAAGACCTCTTCTGCCCAAGTATAACCGATGCCTCCAGCCACCATGGGTCAAATTACCCTGTAAATCACTTCAGATAAAATGACGGAAAAAAAAACTACCCATCTTGGACAGTTGCAGCGGAGAAGGGTTCTTGATTGGTGATCATAAGAAACCGACTCCTCTGGACCCACTTTATCCCGCCTGGAGGCGCGATAACAGTATGATCATGTCATGGTTACTCAACTCTGTCAGTCTTTCAATCCGACCCATCATTCTCCATAAGTCAACTACATTAGATATGTGGAAGAACTTGGCACGCCTCTACGGTCGCAAAAAGAATAAAGTTCGCCTTTATCAGCAGAGTCACAACATCCATGAGTTGAAGCAGGATTCTATGCCCGTCACGCAGTATTTATGTGAGCTTATTACGCTTTCGAATGAGCTGGATGTTTATCACTAATCAGCAGACATATCTCTCATTCTAGGAAGATGATCGAATTGTGAAATTCTTGAACAGGTGTTGAACCTGTTTATTTTTCCGAATTCAAAATAAAAATCAGATTAATCCGATGATGGACACAAGATGACATAGTCCATGACGCCACGGCACCGATTCAAACACAAGTCCTGGGAACCCTCGTTAGGCATTCAGAGCAACAAAAATGCCCTCGCCGCAAGCAAATCATGCAAGAAAAAATTCTTTGCAACTTACGAGGCGTCCGAGTTTGGCCAGGAAAAAATCCTAGAAGACCGGAGCCTTTCCACGCAACAAGTGACACAAGAAGCGACCAAATCAAAGCACGGAGCGCCAAAGAGGAGCCGTTTTCTCCTCTCCACGTGGCCAAGCACCAAAGCCAAGGCCAAAAAATAAAAAAAAGGGGACCCTTTTTATGGGGGGTTGTTTAACTCACGGAATTTAACGGATAATTAATTAGGGGGAGGGAGACAAAAGAGACAAAGTTATTCAAAACATGCATGTTTGTTTATTGGCATGCATATAAGAGCCGGTTACAGCGTATAAGTTAAATATTCCGTGAATTGAGTTTATCAGACGATTAGGGTTCGAATACTGGACAATTCTCCACCGACCGCAGTCGGTGTTTATTTACATCAGTACGAGTCCGAATACCCTTGATTAACTGCCAAAGAAAATCCTCGATTTACACAAAGTTAGTTGTGATGGTGGAGGCATTGCCCTAAGCGCTAGGTCGTGCGAGGTGATGCCAAGTATCGGGAGCGTTTCAGGAAGGACTACGGGCTCAACCGACGTAGTTACGGGGACCGAGGTAGATCTCCAAATTCATAACCTCAAGGTTCAAGGCTGCTATGTGTTGGCCATTTGACCACTACGCGGCTAACTGAGTCTCGAACCTCCATAATTATCTTTGCATGATGCGAAGCATGGTGTTTCATGACTCAAGCATTCACAGAATTTTATAGAATCATGCTCACATGGCCACTAGTATATTTCATAAAGTATTATAAAGTGTACAAGCGACAAGTTTTTCCGATTGCGCATGACCCTTTGTTCATGGACAATTAGGATTTTGGTTGTACATGACCCTTTGCTCATAGGCAATCAAGGTTTTGATTGTACATGACCTTTTGCTCATAGGCGATTAGGGTTTTGATTGTACATGACCTTTTGCTCATAGACGATTAGGGTTTTGGTTGCACATGACCCTTTGCTCATAGGCAATTAGGGTTTTGATTGTATATGACCCTTTGCTCACAAGCAATTAGGGTTTTGATTGTACATAATCCCTTGGCTCATAAGCAATTAGGGTTTACACAAGTGTCCTAGCCACCAGGGTGTTTACATAATCACATCATCGGACTTTAAAGATTTCTCTTTATAGATAAATTTTCTCTAGGTTACACGGTTCACAAAATGAGTTGTGATGCACATGGGTTTATGACATACCCTCACAACACAATGACAACATGAGGCTTTCAAACAAAGCACAAGCACCAAACACAAGCTCTGGGTTCTCTTCTTTATTCCTCTATCCGTGTGTGTCTCAAATGGACCCCACTGGGGTATTTATAGAGCCTCGAAGGACTCTGGCAGTTACACCCTCCATCCGGGCCAAAACAAGGGATTTTGGGAGTTGATCCGGGCCTAAACCCATGTGGGGAGGATGGAACCGGTCTAAAACCCCACATAGGGGGTGGAACCAGACCAAAACCCCATGTGGGGGGGGGTGGACCCGGTCCAAACCCCCCATATGGGGAGGAATCGGGCAAAACCCCCCATATGGGGGTTGGACCCGGGGCAAAACCCTCATATGGGGTTGGACTCGGTCCAAACCCACCATATGGGGGTGGACCCGGTCCAAACCCCCCACATAGGGGTGGATCCAGGCTGTTACTACCCCTTTTGCTTCAATAACAGACTTTGAGCTTAAACATCCTTCTGGAGAATGTGCACAGATAGGTCTCGAGCATCCAATAAACTTCCAGGTCTATTACCAGCATCTTCAGCAAAATGATCAAGACCATGCCATACTATCCCTGCCATTATCAGTTATCCCTGCCATACTATCCAAAGATAGCATGTTGGCTGCTTCCCTTCTACTCTCATCAAATCTTGACCCAGCTCCAGAATTAACAGATGATGGAGGTATCCATATATTCTCCACTTCAGAAATACCATGATTGTCTTGATTCATCGTGGGTTCACTGGAGCTTGGACCTCCCATGTTCCAGCTGCTCAAATTCTCTGCTTCATGGCTAGATTTAGCACATTATTCCAGTAAACTTGCTGATCAAAAGAAGGGCTACTACTGGAATTATGTTGCTGCTGTTGCTATTATGTTGCTGCTGCTGCCATTGAGCTGTTGCCCTTGTGTTGCTGCTGCTATTGAGCTGCTGCTGCTGCCATTGAGTTGTTGCCCTTGTGTTGCTACCTATGTAGTCTGAGGCGTGAGGCGAGCGAGGCGACCAGGGGGGCGCCTCACGCCTCAAAGGCCTAGGCGATGGCCGAGGCGTTTGAGGCGTTTGAGGCGAGAAATTAATAAAAAATAAAACTGAAATTATATGTCACAATATCACAAAAATATATATTTTGAACAGTAAATATCCTAAAACTGCATGTACACTAAGCAAGAAATATCATAAAACTGCGTATACATTAAACAAGAAATATCATAAAACTGCATATACAACTAACAAGTGCAATATTATAACAAAACAAAAATAGTTAAACAACCATGGCCATGAGATTGAGAGATGGGAGAGACAGAGTAAGAGAGATCAGAGAGACAGTGGAGAGAGTGAGAGTGAGAGATCGGAGAGAGTGAGATCAGAGAGACAGTGAGAGATCGTAGAGAGTGAGAGAGTGAGAGACAGTGGAGAGAGTGAGAGACAGTGAGAGAGTGAGAGTGAGAGATCAGAGAGACAGTGAGAGATCGGAGAGAGTGAGAGACAGTGGAGAGAGTGAGAGAGTGGAGAGAGTGAGCATGAGAGATCGGAGAGAGACTGAGAGAGAGAGAGAGATCGGAGAGAGTGGAGAGAGTGAGAGAGTGGAGAGAGTGAGAGCGAGAGATCGGACAGAGTGAGAGAGAGAGATCGGAGAGAGTGGAGAGAGTGAGAGATCGGAGAGAGAGAGAGAGATCGGAGAGAGTGGAGAGGCAGTGGGAGATCGGAGAGAGTGGACATACCGAGAGTGAGAGTGGCCGGAGGAAGCCGGAGGCCCGGAGGAAGCCGGAGGAACCCGGACTGCCGGAGGCCCGGAGGAAGCCGGAGGCCCGGAGGAAGCCGGAGGAAGCCGGACTGCCGCACGCCGCTGCCGCGGAGGAAGTTGGAGCCGCTGCCGCTCGCCGCTGCCGCTCGCCGCTGCCGCTCGCCGGAGGGAGGAGACTCGCAGTCGCCGCTGCCGCGGAGGTGGAAGCACCGAAGGCAAAAAAATAAACACACAGGCGAAACCCTCGGGGGCGGGGGGGAGTTAACCGACGGACACGTATATCGGGTCGTTGAGACCCGATACGCGGATCCGGCAAGCGGGCGAGCGGGCGAGGCACGCGGGCGAGCGGGCGAGGCGCGCGGAGGCGGCCGACGCGCGCGGAGGCGGCAGACGCGCGCGAGGCGCTCGCCTCGGCGAGCCGGGACGGCGCGAGGCGGGCGACGGGCGCCTCGCCCCGCCTCACCGCCTAGGCGGTCGCCTCCGCGCGTTTTTGACTACACAGGTTGCTGCTGCTATTGAGCTGTTGCTGCTGCCAATGAGCTGCTGCCCTTGTGTTGCTGTTGCTGCCATGAGCTGTTGCTGTTGCTATTATGTTGCTACTGCTGCAGCTAGTTTAACGGCTAGGCTGCTGCTTAGCTGCTAATGTTACCTCTGTTAGCATGCTTTTTACTGGTCCTTAATTAGGAAATCTGTGCATTGCATACTAACTAGGGTAGAATAACTATTTAAGGCTTAATCAGCCTCATTTGAACCTTAATCAGGCCTCAAAACCCTTTTAACTAAGTGTTTAGGGTGCACCCGGGGCAAAAACACCCCCTTGGGGGGTGACCCGGGGCAAACCCCCAAAAGGGGGGTGGACCCGGGGCAAACCCCGCCAAAAGGGGTGGACCCGGTCCTAAACCCTTGTAAGGGATAGAAAAAAGTTGGCTGCCCCTATAAATAGCTCCTCCACTGTTCATATTTCACATGAAGAGGGGAAAATTGACGTTTCCCGCATGTGTGGTTTGGTGCTTTTGTGCTAGGTGGGGGATTTTCATATCAATGACTTCACCTTTCTCACCCATTTCACTCACCATCTATATTGTGGAATTTCAAATTCCTTTACAGAACTTAACCACTCTTGGATGCGAGGATGGTAGTCACGGTTTCGGTTTCGGTTTCGAAGGGGTCCGAAACCGAAACCGGTTTCGATTTCGGTTTCGGTTTCGGACCGAAACCAATTAAATAACTATTTTTTCTTAATAGCCTACATTTGGTTTCGGCCGAAACTAGGGCTTCGGTATCGTTTCGGTTCGGTCCGAAACCGAAACGTTTCGACCGAAACTGCCATCTATGCTTGGATGTCTTTTCCCCTAACTACTTTGAGGGGATAACAAAGTGGTTCAACAGGGTTCAACAGGGGCGCACCCCCCTCTCTCTCCTCCTGGCCTAATGGGACCGGGTAGGTCCCATGGGGGGCCTACCCGGTCCAGATAGGACCCCCGGAGGGCCTATCCGGACCTATCCAAGCCAAAACAAAAGAGAGAGAGGGGGGGGGGGGCATTCGATCCTGGATAGGTCCCTTGGGGACCTATCTAGTCCCCAAATGAGTCCTAAGCTATACAAATACCCCCCTCCCTCCCGTGGGCCCCACTGGAAAGAGGATCGAAGGAAGAACACTCGAAGGCGTCGCAAGGAGTACTCGGAGCACTTGTTCTTTGTGTTAAATGTGAAGACCCACATAAGGGTATGATTTATAAACACCCTTGGGTTTTTGTACTTATGCCCCTAGGGGCTTTATGATGTAATTTTCCATGTAATTTGGCAGTAGAAATATTGTAATTTTCTGAATTAATTAGAAATTATGAAAATATCCCCAAAATTACAAGAAGGCCCCTCAATGTCCTATAATTGCAGAAATACACTGCAAATTTCAGAAATTGTAGATATGTCTCGCATTTTTGCGAAAAGTCCTATAAAAATCTACAATTTGTCGACAAAGTCTTGTATTTGCAAGAAAACCCTGTATTTATGCAAATATCCTTTGTTCCTTTCAAGAAATTGCAAAAATACCATGGCTTCTGGCTAATTGCGTGAACGATGCTCTTTGACATGAAATATTTGCACATATACCCCTCCTAAGGCTCAAATCGTCTTCGCACCCATAATGAATACCAAGTTGCCTACATACTCCTGACCAGTGTCAAAGAAATCCTGAGTAGTATCAAATTGCAAACATACCCTTGCTCCTACCAAGTTTCATTCAAACCCCTAAACGGTGTTAAACTGTGGCATAGTCCTTAGTCCATGCCCAAATCCTAGTGTAAATTCTCAACCTACCCCTATTCTTATAGGCTTGTAGACCCGTCGTGTCCTGAATCAAATTACACTTCTACCTTCGTCACGATATAAGAACCCTTATCCCTTTTTTCAAAGAAGTTTATTGTTGCCATTGCAACTTTGCCGTCAGCATCATAATCAATATTGTAAAAGAATATAGCTCTTCTTTGACAATTAAATAAAGGTGTTCGGACTTTACGTCGATGTAAAGCAACACTGACGAGATCAGTGAGGAAAGGTCCAGCACTCGAACCCAAATCGTCTACTAAATTAAATCCACGGAATTAATAATGCACATGCTATTTGAATAGCTAACAAATGTGTATTTATGTTCGATAAATGAACATAATAAACAAATAAATTTTTCTGTGTTCAACAGCAGGTTAAATTCAGACTATAATGCACTCAGGGGCAGATTCTCAATATGGACTTGGGACCATCTCTCGATGAAACTTACTTCAAAGTCCTAAGCGAAGAACAGCGGTGTCAACTCATGGGAAGCAAAGGGTCTCATTTTCCTACTTCCAATGTTGGTGAATATTTCGCACGTGCTACCACTGTCAATAAGCCTCGGCCAAGAAATTTCAAACAGTGGGGTGGGAAGAAATGAAACCATTGTAGCCACACAAACCACAATAATGATTTCTACTGGGAGTTCTTTGATATGAAGCCCTACAAGTTTCGCACTCAGAAGGAGAAGCAAAACAAGGGCAATGTGACAGAGGGTGGATCATTGACTCCCGCTATTCATGGTTTTTTTGCACTTACCTCTTTCGATGTTGCTACCCTACAGCGGATTCTCTTACAGCTTCAAATTCCACCACCTCTCCTCATCCTTAGATATGCATGGTGCAACCTTGAGTGCCTCTACCAGACTTTCAGAGCATGCATAGGTCATTGATTCAGGTTCCACAGATCACGTGACCGGTATACCTACCTCTTTCACTTCTTACTCCTTGCTCTCTAGCCAGAATAAGGTTACTATTGTTGATGGCACATGCCATTATCACCGGCAAAGGGTCCATTCAACTATCTGATCACGAGACCTTGTCCTCTACAGTTCATGGTCCTTCCCTTTCTATTAATTTGCTCTTTGTTAGTAGTCTTACCAAATAGTTACAATGTTCAATAGCCTTTTCTGATCATTATGTTTTTCAGGATTTGCAGACAAGGTAAACAATTGGGATTGGCCGTAAAGTGAGGGGTCTATATATCTTCCTATCGGGTGAGAGGAGTGCACTTCAATTACATGTGCCTCCCAACCTGAATAGAAAACTACAGGAGATTCAGTTGCAGCACTCTCGTTTAGGGCATCTTTCCTTTCAGTCATGGAGAGTCTTGTTTCCCTTTTTATTTGAGTCAATTGATGTCAAGTTGCTACAGTGTCAAGCATGCCAATTGGAAAAACATTGTAGGACTCAATTTTCTTCTTCTATAAATAAAAGCAACTCCTCGCTTTTATTTGAAAGTGGGTAGTACCATTATTGTATTAAATAAAAAAAAGATGTATGTATTAAATAAAAAAAGGGATATACATATATAATCAATAAGCTCTCAAAAAATCCCTGTACAAAAGGTCATATCAAAACAGTGTGGCACTCACTAACCCCCCAGCAAAACAAAAAGTTGGGAGTTGAGAGAATTCACATTAGAAATCAACTCTACCCATTCCCTCACTCTATCACAAATGAAAGATACAATGGACTCCTTAGCTCTAGCCTCCCTCCTAAAAATCATATCGTTCTGTTCTTCCCATAGAGACTAAAGGGTGGCATGCAAGATCAGCCACCACACTATGCTATCCCCTCTATTCGACCACCTTCTGCCCCAGAGCTGAATGATATGAAGCACCTCTATCTGCCGACCGATGGCGCAGTAGGTTCTGGTAGCAAGCCCCTCCCACACCGCCTGTGGGTAAGAACAACCTACAAACATGTGATCTAGAGACTCATCTTCATGTCCACATAAACAGCAAGTTGACTGGATGTCCAGAACGAAATGGAGCAACTTGTCTTGGGAGGGTAATCTCCCATGGGAGATCCTCCAAGTGAGAATCTTCACTTTCAACGGACTCCTCGACCTCCAAACCTGAGGAG
Organism: Amorphophallus konjac; assembly: GCA_022559845.1. Classification (NCBI taxonomy): domain Eukaryota; kingdom Viridiplantae; phylum Streptophyta; class Magnoliopsida; order Alismatales; family Araceae; genus Amorphophallus; species Amorphophallus konjac. The sequence continues at coordinate 109,397,728 of CM040121.1, forward strand.
CAAGACTGTGACACACCCCACTCTCTGAGATAATGGTGTAGGCCGACTTAACTGAGAAGGTCCCCTCCTTCCCCCACCTCCAGGTCTACGCATCCTCCCTATCGTGGTTCGGGGTGTAGTCAAGGAGAAGTAAAAGGCCTGAAGTTGCTCCATCCCGATGATCGTGAGGTCCCTCCTGAAGGTCGATGCCTAGGTGCCTCCTGAAAAAAGCCCCGGAGACCGACCCCATCAGATCAGTCGAAACAGTGTAGAGGCTCGAGAAATATGCCTCTAAAATGAAGTCGCCACACCATCTGTCCTTCCAAAAAAGGTACTGATCGCCTTTCCCAAGTAGGACCCGCACGCCGGAGAAGATAACATCCCTACAAGTCAAAATGCCGCGCCAAAGGGGCGAGGTCTAGCACTGAGCTAGTGAAGCCAAACCCCAAACTCTCATCTTGCCATAGTATCTCTACCTGATAACCTGCGCCCACAGCCAATCATCTCCCGCCCACAACCTCCACATCCACTTGCACAAGAGAGCCAGATTAAAATCTCTAACATCTTTAATCCCCAAACCCCCCACTTCCTTGTTAGGTGCCACCCTTTCCCATTTGATATCATGCCAACCCCTGCATTTCCCCCCCACTCATATGCCAAAGAATCTCCCCTGAATAGACTCAATCTTCTTCACCACAGACTTCAGGATATGGAACACAGAGGAAATAGATACGTAAGCTATCCAAAACTGATACATAGCAATAATTTGCCCCCATAAGAAAAGCAACTCCTCGTTTGAACTTGTACATTCTGATGTGTGGGCTCCTTCCCCTGTCTCCTCCGTGGATGGTTGTCGATACTTCATTACTTTTATTAACGATTACTCACACTGTACTTGGCTCTATCTTCTAAAATCTTGAGATGAAATTCCTCATATTGTTTAGGTGTAATGTAACATGGTCATAACTCAATTTGGCAAATCTATTAAAGTGCCTCATTCTGATAATGCTCACGAGTACTTCGCTCGTAGCATCAATATATTTCTTGATGATGAAGGCAGCATCCATGAGTCCTCCCGTGCATATTCTCCTCAACAAAATGGTATCACTGAGCATAAAAATCATCACCTTCTGGAGATAGTCAGGCACTCTTGTTTCAGCGCCACCTCCCTAAAATGTTTTGGGCTGATGCTGTCTTAGCTGTAAATTTCTTCACCAATCGAACGGCATCCAGAGTCTTACAAAATCGTTTTCCCTTTACTATTCTTTATCCAGAAACACCTATGTTCTATCTTTTGTCATAGCTCTTTGGTTGTCTTTGTTTTATCATTCACTTGGGTCTAGTGGATCCAAGCTTGACCTGCATGTTGTTCGGGATGTTTTTCTGATTTATTCTACTACCCAAAAGGGTTACCATTGTTATGATCCCTCTACTAGTTGCTCTGTTGTTCGCAAGGACATCACCTTTTTTAGTCTAAGTCCTATTATTCTCCCTGGCCTCATCCTCTGGGGGAGACTCTAATGATGATGGACACGGACACTACTGTCACTTCTCTTCCACCTTAACCGTTTTCCAAGCCCTCTACTTCTGCTACATTGAATGTTCAGTCTCATGTTTCTGCTGATGTTAGTGCACATGATTCGGAAACCCCCTACTCACATACAAGAGGAAGAATCTCAAAAACAGACCAACTACTGGTCGGCCAACTCTAGAGGTTACTATGCCCACATATGGTGATCAGTCAAATCTTGAAACTAACTTAGATCTTCCCATTGTTGTTCGCAAACGAGTCCATGGTTGTGCAAAATATCGCATTTCCAATTTGTGAATTACTCTAGCATTTCCTCTCATTATCAGATCTATTTATCTTTCTTATCTTCTATTTTTATTGCTAACTCATATTCTAAGACTGTTAAAGATCCTAACCAGTAACAAGCAAAGGAAGAGGAGCTAAGTGCACTTAGCAAGAGAAGGACATGGGATCTAGTTGATCTCCCTAGAGACAAGACACCAGTTGGATCCAAGTGGATCTACACAATTAAATACAATGCAGAAAGAGTGATATAGAGGTAGAAGACTAGACTAGTTGCTAAAGGATTCACTCAGAGCTATGGTATTGATTATCAGGTGACTTTTGCACCTATAGCAAAATTTAAATCCATCAGAGTGATTTGACGCTTGGTGTGCAATATTCTTGGGCCTTATGTCAAATGGATGTGAAGAATGTCTTTTTGAATGGTGATCTATAGAAAAAAGTCTATATGTTGCCTCCCCGTGGTGTTGATACAAAAGGAAAAGTCTAGACTTACAAAGGCTTTGTATGGACTAAAATAGTCCCCCAGAGCGTGGTTTGATCGACTTCGGTAGGCTATGACCCGGTTCGGATTCAAACAATCCAATGTCAATCACACATTGTTTGTTAAATGGAAGAATGATCATATTACAATACTTCTCATGTATGTTGATGACCTGATCATTACTGGGGATGATACGACAGAGATACAAAGTTTGAAAAAGAGATTAGCTGCTGAATTTGAAGTCAAAGACCTAGGGAAATTAAAATATTTTCTGAGTATAGAAGTGGCCAAATCACAAGAAGGAATCTATATTTGTCAGAGAAAGTTTGTTCTTGATTTATTAATCGAAACAAGAAAATTGGGTTGTAAACCAACGGCTACTCCAATTGAACTTAATCATGGTCTGACAGGACAAGATGGTGAAAGACTCTCTCCAAAAGAAAATGGTTTGTATCAGCGATTGGTTGGCATGTTTTTATATCTTTCCTTGATCCGGACTGACTTCTCATATGCTATAGGTGTGGTGAGTCAGTACATAGATGCTCCCAAGACCACTCATGTGACAGCTGTAGAGCGCATTCTGAGGTACTTGAAATCTTGTCCAGGTAAAGTTGTTCTTTTCAAGAAAACCAACCACTTGAGAATTGAAGGCTATATTGATGTCGACTAGGCTGACTATAAGGATAACAGGAGGTCAACAACTGGATACTGCACCTTGCTTGAGAGCAACCTAGTCACCTGGAGAAGCAAGAAACAGACTATGTGTGCCAGATCTAGTGCTGATGCAGAATACAGAGCAAAGGGACATGGTCTCACTGAATTGCTATGGTTAAAGCTTGTTTTAAGTGGCCTAGGAATTCAATATGAGCTACCATGAAGTTTTATTGTGACAACAAAGTAGTAATTAATATTGCTAGCAACCCAGTACAGCATGGCCGACCAAGCATATTGAAAATCGACCAACATTTTATAAGTGAGGGATTGGATTCTAGAGAGTTATGTTCACATTATGTGAAATCTCCAGACTAGGCATCAGATCTCTTCATCAATGCGTTAACTGAAATTCAGTTATACTTCAGTCTTAAGCAAGTTGAGAATGTGTGATATCTATGCTCAACTTAAGAGAGAGTGTAGAGAAGTAAACAGTTAAGGGAAGTTTGGGTATGTTTCTAATTTTCTGTCTTTAAAGATTCATTCTATAATTCTTTTCCTTTTCTTTATGGCCGCTCTCTTTGTGAGAGGTATTTTTGTACTTGTGTATTTTTTTGGAGGAATACCAAATAGAGGATAGATTGTTCGTCTTGACAAGGCAAGACCAAACCCTTCTCTCTCTCTCTCGGCCTCTCTCTCTCTCTCTCTCTCTCTCCCTCTCTCTCTCTCTCTCTCTCCCTCGCAGACCTATTCTCTCTCGGCCCTACTCTCTCTCTCTCTGTTTATCAATCACCATTATCACAGACCAAGGAAGAATCGGATCGGATCGGCCAGAATCGGCCGATCCACTTTCTTTTAGGACCAACTAATCTGATCCCAATTCTCATAGGGAGTCGGTGGGAGCGGGTGGATCGGACAGAGATCGGACTGGATCAGTCAATCCCCATGCAAGATCGACCGATCTGGTCTGATCCCAAGAACCATGTAACCTAGACCTCCCTGATCGGCCTATCGGCCCTGTCCATACTACAAAAGGGTTTAATAAAGGGGAAAAAAACAGAGAGAAGAAGAAGAAGAAGAAGCAGACGAAGAATCGGAGAGTGATCATAGGAAACAGTTCTACTTATTAGCTACCGAGTTCGGAACAAAGAGGAAGAAGAGGAAGAAGCATCAGAACAAGACTCACCTGTGGCTGCCACTGATGTCACTACCGCCGACGCCGTCACCGGCTTACTGCTCCTACCGATGAAGCCTTTGTTGTCGCTGCCTCCTCCTCGGAGGGGAGGAGCCACTACCTCAAAATGGGTTTCAACAAGAGTCTTCTCAGAAGTTGGGGTTAGGGGATGAAATTTGTATAGAAAGCCTTTCATATTGTTTCAAAAACATTTTAACCTATTTTTTAAAAATAAAAGAATCATTGAATCGGTTGTGGATTGGGCTCGGATCGCCCGATCCGCTCGATCCAGATTAGATTTGGGCCGGGCGATCCGAGCCCAATCCCCAATTCTACCTTCCTTGTCACAAACACATTGCAATAAACTACCAAAAAGCATCACTAATTATCACAAATAAGCATATCATTTGCAGCAAACAAATATCACATACGCATCAAGTATTAACTAGGAAAGTAGCAAAGACAACAAACTACTAAAGTCAAGGTTCGAGGGTAGCCTTGTGTGTGTGTGTCTCTGAATGTGTGTGTGGATAGTGTACGTGAAAGAGCATTAGGGCCTGTTGCAGCAAAGGCCCTGTTAAAGGAGTGTGTAGATCCTGATCTAGCTTTCACCCACCCTCGCATCATGGATTAACTTACACAGCACCGCCTTGTTGGGGAGTTGAAGGGGGGCAGAGGCCCGCTGGCCAAAAATCTTTTGGGGTCAAGGCACAAAGGCAGGCACCCTGGGCCGCTTTGTAGGCCCAACTAGGCACAATTGGGCCTAGCTCCAAGAAAAATGCCTTCTTGCCTAGGCCACGCCTGGGCGCTACTTAGGCAGGCGTCTTGACATCTATGTTGTATACTTAAATTTCTCTTTTTCCGCCCTTGAGATTTCCAACTTATTGTATGTCTATTTTCTATTTGCCAAAAGGAATCATCTCAAATAGTTAATGAAATTAGGAGCATATTATATGATAAGCTACCAAAAAAAGGAAGAATACATAAAAGGAAGTTCAAGAATGAACTAAACTAGAACGTGATAGACTTGGCAAGTTAATGACTGCGAATAGGCTCAATAATGTTCATATTCTAGTTCATTACCTTTTTTTTCAACTCAATTAATAACTAGAACAATATGTAACAAATGGGACAAATGTGAGATGTGACTTCAAGACTGATTTAAAATAAGGAACAACATATTTATATTGAGAATTTTGCTTCTGAACTTGGGTACTCTTACTGTTGGAGGATATTATACTGGATAGTTGAAAAAAGGTTGTAACAACCTGTTTTTTAGAAGGCAGTCCTAAGACCACAATTCATAGATGAGAACTCACAGTACATGGCACAAGAACCTTACAAAAGGGAGATCTGCTACCCAGCTGGTAGAGAGCTGACTCCAGATAGACTTCTTTTTTTCCTGCACGTAGTCTTTGTATTTGAAGAGGAACCTCTCATCTTCATTTGATTGCACTACCTCTGATTATGATTTAATAAAATTGGTGGTGCAATCCACCTTATTCCCCAAAAAAAGGCTCGTCAACAGTAAATTTGTCAAACTCATTTTAGTATGCAAAGAGTTTGAACCATAGATGGCAGTATCAGCCGAAACGTATCGGTTTCGACCCATACCGAAACGGTTTCGGACCTGCTCACTGTAGCAGGTCCGAAACTAAAAAAAACTATTTTAATGGTTTCGGACCGAAACCGGACCTGCTCACTGTAATTTTTACCTTTTTAAATGTTTTGAACTGGTTTCGGCCGAAACCGAAACCGGTACGTTTCGGTTCCAGTCTTGGCCGAAACCGGTACTGTCATCCTTGGTTTGAACGTGGCTCATTTAACAGTCAAACAACTAGAGCTTGGTTCAGAGTAGGCTCGATTACTAAAGAATCAAGCCTAAACAACTGGAGGGTATGGACTACTTGGAGGAGGCAAGGTTGATGAATGGATCAGACAGAATGCACAGGGATGAACTCAAGACAGAGTTTGAAGAGATCCTCACACGAAAAGAGATGTATTAAGAATAGAGATCAAGAGAAAAATGGCTCAAAAGAAAGAGATAGGAACACTGTTTATTTTCAGAGGATTGCTTCGGAAAGGAGAATCAACCACATTGCTTCAGTCAAGGTAGGAGAGCAGACCATCACAAGTGTGGAGGAGATCAAGGAGTAGGCCAAGGCTTTCTACTCTAATCTCTTCTCCGAAGATCAAGCGCTCAGACCAGGGATTGCAAATGACCTACTTTCTCATACCTCTGCTGTAGACCGTAAGGCCCTCTCCTGCCCCTTCTAAGAGGAGGAAATCCGACAAGCAATTTTCTCCCTTGCAGGTGACAAAACACTAGGCCCAAATAATTTCCCTATGACTTTCTTTCAGAAGTGTAAAGACATGATCAAGAATGATCTCCTCTAGGCACCAGAAGAACTTCAGGAGAGGGAGATCCACTTGAGGGACATCAATAAAACCCTTTTGGCCCTCATCCCAAAGAAATAAGGTGCGCAAGGGTTCTTGGATTATAGACCAATTAGCTTACTGAATGGCACATATAAAATCATCACAAAGTTGTTGGCCATGAGACTCGACAGGGTGATTAGCAGAGTGGTTAATGGACAACAAGGGATATTCATCAGGAGAAGACACATACAGGAAAATTCCGTAGTTGCTCATGAGTGCTTGCATGCCATGAAGACAGAGAAAAGAGTGGTGTGATTTTCAAATTGGATTTTAAAAAGGCGTACGATAGTGTCAATTGGCAATGCTCGTTTGAGATATTGGCTAAGATGGGCTTTGATCAGAGGTGGATCGGGTGGATCTGGGCATGTACCTCCTCGGCTTCTTTTGCAGTCCTTGTCAACGGGCAGCCTACTATTATTTTTATAGTGGCAGAGGACTCCGTCAGGGAGATCACGTCCCCTCTCTTGTCCGTCCTGGTATAACAAATATTGAGCATGATGTGAATGAGGACCGAATCAGTAGGACTAATCAGAGGCTTCCAAGTGGGGCCCCATAGTGTCGGTATCAGCCACCTGCAGTACGTTGATGATACCATTCTTTTCCTAACATATGAGGAAAAGTAGTTGTACCTCGCCAAGTTGATGCTGGAACTATTACAAAAAATCAGTGGGTTGAAGATGAATTTCAACAAGAACCGATTAGTTGGGATCAACATGGAGAAGAGATCCCTCAAGAGAACAACCTTCATATTGGGTTGGCAAATAGGCGAATTTCCTTTCTATTACCTGGGCCTATCGTTGTCTCTAGGGTGGTGCAGAGGTATGAATCAAAATTAGCAGGCTAAAAGGTGAGGCTCCTCTCATATGGGGGGAGAATGATGCTGTGCAAATCAGTGCTTGACCGCCTTCCAATTTACTACCTATCTATTTTAAGGATCTCAAAAGCGATGGCTAAGAAGCTAGAATCCATTCAAGCAAGATTCTTTAGGCATGGCTGTGGTGACAAGTGTAGGGATTGGCATGACATCTCATGAGACAGATGGAGGTGTGGCCATCAAGAATATCAAAGATTTCAACCTGACATTTCTATGTAAACGGTTGTGGAGGCTTGGAGCTGAGGACAGTGGGTTATGGCTACAACTCATTAGGTAGAGGCATTATGGCAAGAACAGAGATTGGGACTTGGCACCACATCTCAACATAATCTTTCGCCCATTTGGAAAGGCACCCTTCAGTGCAATGACATCATCAACTCTAAGTGTTCAGGTCCGTCTGGGTAATGAAAAGAGATGCCAATTTTGGAAAGACATGGCTTGAGGATTTCACTCTGGAGGAAACCATTCCAAAGTTCTTTGCAATATCGAATGCGCCTTTGATCTCCGTGGCTCCAACCTTTGACACAGCTCTCAAGGGAGACTTGGACACCTACTTTCAGAAGGAATCTAAGGTCTGAAGAGATGAATCAACTAGAGGGTCTCCTATTACCTCTCTTACACCATGCGTCGGTGCAACGCAGAGCCAACAGGTCGTGGTGGAGATAGGACAAAGAGGGATGTTTCTCAATTAGATCAGCCTACTCACTCATTTCTGATGGGAGAATGCGACACCGATATGCATAGCAAATTTGAACTCCCAATAGCCCGCTGAAAGTGAAGCTATTGAGATGGAAGATATCACATGGCCGGCTTCCCACACGTGATACGAGTGCCCCTTTCCCACAGGATATCCCCACAGTATGCTGTTTATGTGGAGAGATGGACAAAAATCTAAACCATCTCTTTACAGAATGCTCATTTACTAGGGAGGTATGGGCCAAGGTTGCCAATAGGATTCACCACACTTTGGCCCATATGAGAGCATCCATCAACTGCTCGATAGCTGGCACAAGATGTGGAACTTGAAGGGAGATAGACTGATTTGGTGGCTCATCCTGCATGCTACCTTATGGGCCCTATGGAGAGAAAAAACAGGATCTTCAGAAGTGAAGCTAGAATTGCAGATAAACTAGTCTCTTTGATTTGTGAGAGAGTAAGGGAATGGGTCGTACACTTAAGTAAAGTGGAATCACACAACTTCTCTCTTTTCCTTTTGTTGGGGGGATAGTAAAGTGCACACTGCCTCGGTGTGGAGTTTTTTTGTATAGGGATCTTTTGAGAGCTGATTAATGATACTGGTACAGCCCACTTGTTTGTCACTTAATATAATTGTGGTACCATCTTAGTGGATGCTATTAAACGAGATCGTGGCAGGCCTAAAATGAGATGGCGTGATTTTATTAGAAGGGACATTAGCTTCTTAGGTTTAAATACAAATGTAACACTAGGCAGAATTATTTGGCAAAACATGATTCAAATAGTCGACAACAAATAATGGGATAAGGCTCTAATGATGATGATGATGACAATTGTAGTACCATCCACTTCTAAAAAAAAACAGAATATTCAGAGGGTATAATATCTGGCTAAAGAGAGGAAATAATCAGGTGATTTTTATCCAGTGCCTCCTATTAAATATAAGAAAAAAGTATGATACCACTACTTCTATAAAAAAAAAATCAGGGATATACAAGTCCGATATTGACACCTCAAATTAGAAACTTTCCATTCCATCTATTTGTGCCAAACAAAAATTTAGCGTATGATAGAATAACATGCTTGGGTTTGAGAATTCTTTCCAACAGTTAATCGTTTGCCAATGGGGGCTTAATGTTACAAGTTTGAGATTGTTGTTCCTTTCATATGGAGCAAGATTTGAGTTTTCCAGAACAAGCACAGATGGCATGAACTTTTTACATGTGCACTATGAGAATTTTCTATGTTCTTTAATTCCCTACCAAGTACCAGCGAGCTTGGAAAAGTGTGGCTCGATGTGTTTATGCTATGAGAATTTTCTCTTCCTATTAATATCTCTCTCTAGCCTTTTCTAGAGAGAAAAACTCTGGGGCCATGGCCCGTGGGGGGTGCTCCGCCTGTCCGGCGCCCTCCTACCGACCTACTTCAGGTGTGGGAGGCGAGAACACGTCACGCGGTTTTGTCCGTGGGCCTCTCTGCCGGAAGTGGCGCGCTTTCGATCGTTTGCAGCGGCGATGAAGGGGTCTGGACTCCATGAGTGGCTTAGGCCAGGTGGCAAGAGGTGGTCAGACGCCGGAGCTTTTCCGACGGAGCTTCTGCAGGCCAAGCTTCGTTTGTTGGGGCGGTGCTTGTGTGCGACCACCCTTGAAGGCTCGACTTCAGCAGAGGTGGTCAAGTGGCGACTCGAGGAGAGCATTAGAGGCTGTTGGGTGGTGACTCGAACCGCCTCTAACTCCTTCCTGGTGCTAGGTCAGGATGAGGAGGGGGTGGCCGAAGTGTTGGAGTCTGGTTTCCTGGGAGCAGGCGACGCCGTCCTTCGGGAGCAAAGGTAGTCTGTTCACCGGGGGACTTTCCCTAACCTAGAGATGAGAAGGCTCAGAGCGATTCTCGAGGGGGTCCTCGTGCTCGTGCGACGAGGAGGGGATCACGTTCTTGGTGAAGGAATTTGGTCGGGTGGAGGGCGGTAGCTTGGGATTCACGGAGCTGGAGTCGAGGACAGCAATCCTAGCGACCATCCAGGTGACCAGTCCGACAGCTATGCCGGGGGTCATCACGACGGAGTTGGATGGCAAAGTCTTCATCGTCCGCCTATGGAGGCTGGAAGAGCTATAGTTTCAGCCGCCGCCCGGATTAGGGTTGCAGAGTCGGCGAACAGAGGTTGAGGCCGTACGACAGCCAAGGAAGGCAGAATCAAGAATCGGGATCAGATCAACCGATCCCAAAACGATCCAGATCGGTACCGATCCGAGTCAGGCCAGCAAACTCGACTAGAGATAGACATGTCCAAAAAAATTGAAAAAATCCAAAAAAATTAAAAAAAAACAAAAAATTGTTCTAGCATATTTCTATATCAATTTTAATGTGAAATAGTTGACATATGCTCATCATTTCATGAAATAGGTGATATACACAAATGATGCAAGCATTGTGTTAGGGGACTATGGTGGGGTGATAAACAATATTAGGGGACCACAAATTAATCAAAATAGAAAGAAAAATCACCTCCTAAGCCTAATTCTAAGAAGAGAGAAAGTCCTAGAGAGAGAAAAGGAGTGTTAGAGAGAGGGGACCATGATGAGGTGATAAACAATGTTAGGGGACCACAAATTAAACAAAACAGTAAAAAAACACCCCCCTAAGCCTAATTCCAAGGAGAAAGAAAGTCATTCTAGAGAGAGAAAAAGAGTGCTAGAGAGAGGAGAGACCATGGTGGGGTGATAAACAACGTTAGGGGATCACAAATTAATCAAAATGGAAAGAAAAAAAAACATCTCCTGAGTCTAATTCCGAGGAGAAAGAAAATACTTCCAGAGAGAGATAGACTTACATTTGAAGATCTCTAGGAGAAAATGGTCCTGGTGAGCTTAGAAGCAATCTTCTAACACCAACCACCCTTGATCAATGATCTTCTTTCAACAATGAGCCTAGATTGAGAGGGGAGAGAGAGACAGACAGACAGACACACAGAGAGAGAGAGAGAGAGAGAGAGAGAGAGAGAGAGAGAGAGGTGAGAAGGAGACTTGGAGGGCAAGGAGACTAAGAGAGTGAAAGAGAAGAGAAGAAAGTGAAAAGATATCTGTGAGAGAGTGAAATCCCAATCAAAAACTCCCAAGGACCAAAGACCTTTGGTTGGCCTTCCTCCAAAGCCTTTTATTTGAAATTCAAATGGGGGACCATGGGCGAGATCGCCCGGAATCAGCTGGGATCAGGCGATCCGACTCGACGTAATCCGGCAGATCCCGGACCAATCCTGACCGATCCCAGTAAAGGATCAGGATAGGCCGACTCGGGATCGGGTCGGTTCGCCAAAAAACCGATCGAATCGAGAGATCTGGCCCGATCCGATCCGATTCGGCGAACCTTGACTGCAGTAGCTTTGGGTGGGGAGTTCAAATTTGAGGGGTGACCCAGGTCAGACTGTCGGTTCACCGCGGTGTCTTGGGAAGGAAGGTCTGATTCACTCAGTTAGCCGGTTGGGCCCGGGTGCAGGGTCAGCGGGTATTAGCGGCAGGCATGTTCCGGATACCTGGAACTTACTTGATTGCTCGTGTCCTTCGCCTCCCGGATCCTACGGGCCCATACAGTGCCGTCGTCCCCACCCGGCTCAATCCGACTTCCTTCTCCCGTGTTCGACGGCGCAGGGGGGAGATCCGACCCCCTTACCACCCCCGCCACCGACCGGTTACCAGTCGCAAACGTCGCCCCTCGCTCTCCAGTGGCAGGGCGCGTCGAGGGGGTCTCTACGGCGCGTCTCAGATGGGGGCCAACAGTGCTACATTTTCCAAGCGGCGGCTGGGGACAAGAAGGGGAAGCAAGTGGCGGTCAATCAAGGGGGGAGACCATTTTGGCAGCCCCCTCAGGCGGTGGGAAGCTTTGTGGAGGCGTGCCACAGAGTGGAGAAGTGGTAGCATGTGCAAGAGGCTCTACAGGTGTTGGATCGCCTTCCGGAGCTCATCTCCTCCTTACCGGAAGACGACGGACGCCCTACTCCTGGACAGGTGTCTTCTCCACCCACCCTGACAGGGGCTCCTATTTCTAGCACTATGGGTGCTCTGCTGGTAGCGACGTCGACAGTGGGCCATCGAAGAGCCCAGGTGGGGCTGATCAGGTCTCAAGAGAATAGATGGACGGACAGGCCATCCTATCAGCGGGGAAAGCAATTGTGCCACAATCTCCAGAAGGCACGGTCGCTCTTATTACTGCAGGTGGCGAGCCGAAGGTAAAACGTTTGCTGGGGAGGGAGGAAGTGAGGGACCTTGTGGCCATGGTTGAGAGAATCTCAGAGGAGTACATGAGACAGGCAGCTGAGGAGGCTGGCATCTCTTCTGAAGCTGGGGCAGATGAAGATGTAAGATGGGCTTTCACCAACATCGGGAAGAGGTGGGGGACCTCTATCTGGCAGAGAGAGAGAGGGCGCAACAGAGAGAGGAGAGGGAGAAGGAGAGTGGGGAGGGGGGTTATGGAGGAGGAGAGGGTTAACTATGTGTCCCCATGAGGATAAAATCATCAAATGTGAGGGGGCTTTGGGGGGTTGAGAAGAGGACGGCAGTGAAGGAGTTGATCAAGAGGTGCAAGATTGACGTTTTGTGTAATCCAAGATATCAAATGGGAAGGAAAGGAAGTGTCTCTTATGAGGGAGTTAGAGGGTGTCAGACTTTCTAGGGGTGCTGTGTCCCAGCGGTGGGAAGATCTGGGAGAATTATGGTCCCTTTGGAATCCTTATGAGATTGAGGAGGTGGTGGAGGACAGACGTGTGAGTAGATGAGCCATTTCCCTTCACTTCGTTAACGTGAAGGATGCCTTTTTGTGGGATTACTCTGGGGTGTATGGGCCTCAAAGCAGGGAGGAGAAGCGTTTGTTGTGAGAAGACTTACTTTCTTATCACCTATCCTCGGGTAGGCCTTAGTGTCTTGGTGGAGATTTCAATGTGGTGGTTGCCTCGTGGGAGAGGATGGGGGTGAACGTACACACAGGTGATATGGAAGACTTCAATGCCTTCATTGAGGAGGCGGCCTTAGTGGACAACGGTAAGGCGCAGGGCCAGTTCACTTGGTCCAACATGTGTGTTGATGCTGCTTGTTCCAGGTTGGACAGATTCTTGGTGTCTGTTGATTAGGAGGATCACTATCCTCATGTGCAGCCGTGCAGGTGCTGCCTTTGGCCAGATCAGTGTCTAACCACAAGCCTATCCTTCTGAAAGCCAGTCTGGCACAGAATAGGAGGTATACTTTCAGATTGGAGTAGTTCTGGTTTAGGGAGGCTCATTTTATGGACACGATCAGGAGAGCTTGGTACTCACATATTGCAGACATGTCAACTATGGCTACCTTGGTCTTGAAACTTCGACATACTACTCAGGTACTCAAGACCTGGGAAGCTGTTAACACCCTCTCGGGGAGGGTTGCTAAAGATAGAATTCTTCAGCAGATTGGGGGCCTGGACTGTTTGGAGGAGGCATGGCTAATGGATGCAGAGGACAGGAACCTTAGGGATGCTCTCAGAGGCCAGTTTGATGAGATCCTCACCAGGGAGGAAATCTACTGGAGGCAGAGGTCGAAAGACAGATGGATTACAGAGGGGACCAGAAATACTGCTTACTACAAGCGCATTGCTTCAGGGAGGAAGAGAGTTAACTCTATTACTTCTATCTTGATGGGTGATCACACAGTGTCTTCAGAGGAGCAAATCAAGAGTCTGGCCAGAGACTACTTCTCCAAGTTGTTTATTGAGGACGAGCATTTCAGGCCTAGGATTGCTGATGATCTCCTTCCCCGTCTTTTAGGCTAGGAGATGGAGGCGATCTCTTAGAGCTTTACTAAAGAGGTACGACAGATAGTCTTCTCTCATACAGGGGGCAAAACTCTAGGGTCGGATGGCTTCCCTTTAACTTTCTTCCAGAGGTGTTGGGATGTCATCAAGGATGACTTTATGGCTGTTGTGCGGGAGTTCCAGGAGGGGAGGGCTCACTTGGGGGGTATTAATAAAACTGTCCTAGTGTTTATTCCCAAGAATCAAGGTGCACAAGACTTTAGGGACTTCAGGCCCATTAGTTTGTTGAATGGGACATACAAGATTTTCACTAGGATGCTGGCCAGGAGATTGACTTTTGTTATAGACAAGGTTGTCAGTAGCTTTCAGGGAGCTTTCATCAAGTGTATGCACATCCAGGACAACTTTTTGGCGGCTCATGAATGCTTGTTTGTTATGAAGACTCAGAGGAGAAAAGGTGCAGTCCTCAAGCTAGATTTCGAGAAGGCCTATGATAGAGTTAGTTGGATGTGCTTATTCGATGTGTTAGAGAGGATGGGTTTTGGTGATAGATGGATTCGTTGAATTCGAGCTTGCATTTCTTCTGCTTCTTTGGCGGTCCTCGTCAATGGGAGGCCGGCTTCCTTTTTCCTCAGTGGCAGGGAACTGCAACAAGGAGACCCCATGTCTCCTCTTCTCTTTGTCTTGGTAGCGTATGAGTTGAGTAGGGTGTGGCAGAGAGCAGAGACGGCTGGTCGGATTAGGGGGTTCATGGTTGGGAGAGGCAGTACTTCCATCACTCACCTGCAATATGCCGACGATACAATCCTTTTCTTGACAAAGGGTGAGCAGCAGCTCTTTGATGTTAGGCTTTTGTTGGAGTTCCTAGAAGAGGCTACTGGCTTGAAGGTCAACTTCAACAAGAGTCTGCTCGTAGGAATTAACATGGAAGACATGGCACTTCAGAGGGCCGCCTACATTCTGGGTTGTCAGGTGGGGGCTTTCCCTATCTACTACTTGAGTCTTCCCCTGTCTCCAAGTGTTTTGAGATGTGCAGGCTGGCTTCCTATCATTCAGAGTTATGAGTCCAGACTGGCTGGTTGGAAGGCTAGACTCATGTCTTATGACGGCATGTTAGTTTTGTGCAAATCAGTGTTGGACAGCTTACCTATTTATTTTCTTTCTATGTTCCAGGTCCCCAAGTCTGTGACGAAGAAGATAGAGTCCATTCAGGCGAGATTATTTAGGCATGGGAGTGGGGGGCAGTGTAGGAAATGGCATGAGGATCAGGGAATCCTAGAGATCAAGAATGTCAAAGAGTTCAATTTGGCCCTCTTATGTAAGTGGCTGTGAGGCTAGGACGGGAGATGAGAGGTTGTGGGCTCAGGTTATCGAGCAGAGATAGTATTGTAGGAGGCGAGTTTTGGACATGGTTTCTCCTTCTTATCATCAGACTTCACCGATCTAATGCGGCATCTTAAGTTGTAAGGATATTATCTCTTCTGGTGTTCGTGTCCGTCTAGGAAAAGACGACCAGTGTCTTTTCTAGAAAGACAGGTGGTGCGGCAATTTCACGTTGGAGGGCTCCTTCCCCAACCTCTTCGCTGTCTCTACTGACCCTTTGGGGTCGGTTGCCCAGACTTTTGACTCCCAACTTTCAAGGGGTTCTTGGGCACCAACCTTCAGGAGGGATCTAAGGTTGGACGAGATGGAGCAGCTCGAGGACCTACTACTCTTCCTCCATGCCTACACATTGCACCCCGACCGGAAAGGTGTGGTCATGGAGGTAGGGGAAGGAGTGGTCCTTCTTAATGAGGTCTGCCTACTCCATCATCTCTCTTGGAGGGGTGCGCCACACTCTCACCCCTCACGTGTGGAGACCGCGGAGCACAATGAAGATGAAGCTACTCACTTGGAGGATCTCCAACGGGATGTTGCCGACTTGTGACAAGTTGTCACACTTCCTCCCGGGGATCTAGACGATTGTTGCCTACGTGGTCAGAAGGATGAGTCCGTGGACCACCTGTTCGTGCAATGTACCTATTCACAAGAGGTGTGGGAGGGACTCGCGATGAGAGCATGCTGCGCTATAGGACGTCAGCAAGAGGTGCAACGCTTCATTGCGTCGTGGGGTAGGGGTTGGCCCATCAAAGGTGATCGGGTGGTTTGGTGGCTTATCCTGCACGCCACGATTTGGTCTTTATGGAGTGAGCGGAACAATAGAATTTTTAGGAGGGAGACTATTGAGCCCATTATTTTTCTCGAATCAATCAAGGCAATTTTCTCGAATTAATCGAGGCAAATTAAATTAAAGTGGCTCGGTGACGGTCGGAATACGGCACAAAACTAGCACTGTCACTCCAAAAAGTCACCTTCAAACTCCGGGAACCCCCAGTCAAATAACCAACCATCTTCTCTAAATAATCGAGACAATTGGGGATAATTCAACTCGACAACGACCAATAAAGGCACAGAGCCTAGTGTCGTTGTGAGCCCGGACAAATTCCTGAATCTCGGAGATTCTCGTCGGATGTCTGGGGTTAAAGAAAAAAAACTCGTAGTGAGAAAGCAACCACACACCTACGGGAAGAACCGACACGAGTGTACAGGACGGCCCCGATGAGATGCAAACTTCTCCCTTGATGAACGACGCGGAGAAAATCGAACAAACGCACAAAGGAGGAGCCTTTCTCCTCTCCACGTGGCCAAGCGGTGAAAACCCGGTGAAAACCCAAAGAAAAAATGCAAAAACATAGGGTTTTATAGGGGGCCGCCACCCCCCCCCTCACATTTGCGATCACTTGGACCCGAGTAGGTCCCTTGGAGGGACCTACCGGGTCAAATGGACCACCCAGTGGTCATTCGACCCCAGGTAAGCCTCCCCAGGGTTACCCGGGATTGACCGCCTCCTAAACAGGCCGGTCAACCCCGATTAAGCCCCCCAGGTTTAAACGCGGTTGACTGGGTGTTTACCGGGGTCAATTGACCCCGGTTAGGTCGGACCCAACCGAGGTCGATTCCCACTTTTTTAGGGTCAATCGACCCCATTTAAGCCCTGATTAAACCCATGGGCTTAATCGGGGTCTATCCCCACCTTTTTTGGGCCAACTGACCCCGGTCAAGTCCCTAAAGGGCCTATCCGGGGTCATTTGCCCATCTAGCAAGTCACTTGACCCCGAATAATCTCAACCGGGACTTATCCAAGTCCAAGTGACCCCCTATACTCTATAAATATCCCCATGGGTCCAACAACACAAAAGGAAAAGAAAAGAAAAGAAGAAATCATCGAAGACGACACTCAAACACGCGCTTGGAGTTTGTGTGTTTGTGCTTACAAAGGTCCACTCAAAGGTGCGAGTTATAAATACCTTGGGTCTTGCACTTATGCCCTTAGGGGCCATGTTATGTAATTTTTCATGTATTTTGGCGGTAAAAGTATGTAATTTTCTGAATTAATCAAAAAATACAAAAATATCCCAAAAATTATAAGAAAATCCTCTCAATGTCATGTAATTGCAGAAATACCCTACAAATTTCTCAAATTGCGACTCCATCCCGCATTTTTTGCGGAGAAGTCCTATAAAGTTTACAATTCGCTAGCAAAACCTTGTACAAATTTATGCAAATACCCTTTGTTTGTTCCAAGGAATCACAAAAATACTCTGGCTCCCAGTTAAATTGTAGATATATCCCCTCGACGAGGGATGTTTGTGCCTATGTCTAACTTATTCTTACAATCAAGGTCAATGCCAAATTACATCCAGACCCGAGTGTTACCAGAGAATTACCAAAAGGTTCACGGGACATTCTGAAAATTACCAAAATACCTCTGAAGTCCATAAATTATCAAAATACCCCTAGAATTCAAACTATTCTTAAACTCTCCAAAAACTATAAACATACCCCTATCAACATTGGGTTTTGTTTAGCCTCAAAAGGGTGTCAAATTGTGGCATAGCCCTCAATCCATGCCCACACTCAAATTGTCAATTTTATACCTGCCCGTATCCTCCCAGGCTTATAGGCTCACCATGCCTCTAACCAAACCATACCTCTATCTCCTTACCCCTCCCTTTAAGGAAGATAATTATGATCATCGCGACTTTGCCCTCAGTATCAGACCCACATTGTAAAGAACTATAGTTTTCTTTGGCAGTTAAACAAGGATGTTTGGACTTTATGTTGATATAAATCAACACTGACCGAAGTCAGTGGAGAAAGATCCCGCACTCGAACTCAAATCGCCTGATAAACTAAACTCACGGAATTGGAAATGCACATGCTACTTAAATAGTTAATAAATGTGCACTCATGTTCAACAAATGAACATCCCCCCCTTCCTTTCTTTTTTTAAAAATTTATAATTCATGTTCAAAATAGGCGAAAGTGGAAGCATCTCTTGTATCTTTCATTTGTGCTAGATGAGAGAATGAGCGGAGTTGACTTATAATGCGACTTCCCTCAACTCCCCTCTTTTTGATTTGTTGGCAGGTTAGCTTTTGATACACCATCTTGGTGTGCCTTTTGTACAAGATTTTCTGGGAGCTCATTGATTATACTTGCACATCACCCTCTTCCTTTAATATATTAGTGGTACTATCCACTTTCAAAAAAAATTAATACCCCTACCTTTTCTACCATCTTT
Source organism: Amorphophallus konjac (assembly GCA_022559845.1). Lineage (NCBI taxonomy): Eukaryota > Viridiplantae > Streptophyta > Magnoliopsida > Alismatales > Araceae > Amorphophallus > Amorphophallus konjac. Next base: position 109,416,231 of record CM040121.1, read on the forward strand.
TGCCTGTTTGTTTATGTTCTGCTATGAGAATTTTCTGCTTCCTATTAATACATAATCTTTTACTATCTAGCCAACAAAGTGGTCAGAGCCTTAGAGGACCCATTTTTCCTTCTTTCCCCCTTTTCATAACGAAGTTAGTAATTGGACAACCCACTTATAAACACTGTAAAACGATTTTCTGCTACTTACATGTCTTTTTTACAAATAAACTTCAATAAAATCATTACTGTCAAGCCTTAACCTAGGATTTTGGGGGGAAATCAAACTTTAGCCTTTGTTTGGAATTGTGATAAATAGAGTTATCACTAATTTATACCATAAGTAGATTTGATATGCTCAAGAAAGGCAGGTTATACTCACTAAACATTGTCCCTGTTTTGGACTTAAATACGGGGATAAAACACTCTGGTTGGTATTGGATAAGCTGGGTCAAAGCAAGCTTGGGTTATCCCCAGTTTTGTGGTTAAACCTGGGGATAAATCCTTCCGCCTATTAGGTGGAATAAGTTATCACTCATCAACATGCTCTTAACCAATAGAACACTAAACTTATTCTGATACCAAATGATACCAGACTTACAATAGAAATTGGACTATCCTTATCCTCACCTGTCATTACGACACAAAGCATGGGCTTAGAGTTTAAGCATATTTCAAGAAAAAGATATCAGCCAGATGCCTGACTTCTTCATGAAAGCAGAAAAAATGTGATAATAGCAAGGTAGAGAAAGAGCTATACTAGAAGAGGGGCAAAAAAAATCCTATTTAGGATGATGGACATAAACAAAGCCCAAAACGGACAGAGGGAGGCAGTGAGTAGACAAAATAAAGGCAAATCTTCTGAACGACAACAAATATAAGAGATGAAAAAAGGAAATTTAATACCTAGCACAAAATAAACATCATTAACAGCATTTTTCCTTTTTTTGTGTGTATAGGGGTGGGTTTTTTATGAGAGGGGATTAAGGGTCGCAAACCACTTAGTGATTTTAACATCGGTTCTTCAGAGATTATGACTATGTTCCTGGTTCTTACATCTTCAAAGATTAGAACAACCCCGTCTGGAAACCCATTGTGTTCGATTCATTCCTAAAACCTCTAACAACATTTTCTGTCTCTCCCCCTCCTCCTTTCTTGTTGATGTTTTGTCAAATTAATAGAAGCAAAAATTTTATTGCTCGTCTTCATGCATTCTGAGTCTTTTAAGGATTATATCCACAACTAACATCTTTACATAATATAATAAGACAGAAATTTAAACATGTCAATCGCATGGTAGGAATAAAAGTATTCGGCACTTATGTTACTAAATTGTTACGTTGTTGACAAAATTTTGAAACAAACAATACACATAATATGAGCCCATCTATTCAAAAAGAAAGAAAAGAATAAAAATACAAATCCAAAAAAGTGATAAAGACCTGCTGCATGTGCATTTTAATCATGAACTTTAATTCTAACTCACCGTATAGACATTTTTGAAGTCAATCCCTCTCACCACCCCAAATTCAGAGTCTGCTTTATGTTTGAAGTACTTCTTAGATTTTCTTGATTGGGAGTGATCCATTTTGACTTTTCTTTCCTCCTCTTTTATTCGATTGTCATCAGTCGCAATTAAGTAATCAAAAAGCCCAGCATTGAATTCCTAAAGAACCAGTAAATTGAAAAGGAATTAGCAGACAGAGACCATAAAGCCTTAAGATGCATTAGTAATTCGCAGAAAATATATAACAAGGGCCACGGCAGGCTAAGGAAAAAATGTCATTAAAGAAAACCAAATAAAACAAAGTATTAATTGAGGGTAAAATGTGCAGTAGAAGATGTATCATCATCATCAAAGCCTTATCCTAATTTTTTGTGGTCAGCTTCATAAATCATGTCCCACCATGTTAGTGTATCCGATGTCATACATACAGTTAAACATATGAGGGTCAAGCCTTTTCTCTACCACATCCAACCATCTCATTTTAGTCTTTCCCCTAGTTTTCTTACCCTCCCCCACACGAATTTGATCACATCTTCTAACCAGAATTGAACTTGGAGGCGATTGCACATGATTCAAGACCATATAAGTCCGTTTGCCATAAGCTTAGTATCAATAGGAGCTACACTTAAGCCTACATATATGGTTCCTTCTAAATCATATCCGATAGAGAATGCACCTATAAATAATATACAATAGTTATCTGACATCTAACCCAAAAATGGTGAAGCAAAATGAAAAAAAAACATAAGTTTCATAGTTTACCTCAAGGATGTGAAGGCGTGAATTATGCGGCAATTCAGCATTTAAGACTGCAGACCTCAATCCAAACTGTCACAAACAGAAAAACTAACAAGGATAAACATGCAACAAGTAAATGGATTAAAGATGTTTAACAACACAATAAGAAGAAAGAAATAAATAGCTTGATAAACCGGTATCAGATGAAAGTAGGTAAATTCTAGCAAAACACTTTACTGGACTAGCATTAGAACCTAGGAATATAAGCATGAATCATTGTTTTCTGACCTTGTTAACAGGACCACACCTAACAGACCTGGAGTTCAGCATGACAAAAAGTAGACACCATATTGGGAATAATAAAAGGAGGAGCCTGACACCTTGAAAAGGTTACATACTCTTATATTATCATATATTACAAAATGGTGTGACTGAGAATGTTGCCCAAAAAAATGAATTGATAAACTAAAAAAGATCAAATGAGTCCAATTTGATGTTACACCGATATTTTAAATGAACTGGCAGTATTAATATGGCCTTTGAAACACCTATCTACCTAATACATTCACTCAAGATATACTGAAAAGGAAATAAAAATAAATCTCCAAGACATTCACAAAATAACATAACAGTGCAGCACTTGTAAAACAGGTTTAAATGTGATCTTACCTGCTCCAGGAAGAGTTTGAGTCTATAACCCATATCTATAGTGTTTACAAACATCAGAACCTTCTTTTGAACAAGATCCAGCTTCAAAAGTGCAAGAATGTGAAGTAGCTTGTCGTGAGAACTGCATGAAATCTGGAAGTAAACTAAGAATGAGACGGCAATATTCTTATTGCATGTACCTAGCTTAACAAACAGAGAGACTCCACTTTCAAAAAAGAAATCACTTTCAAGGGAACATACAGAGAAACTCTATGAAACTGGAAACAAAAAGAAAGGGAGAGAGGGGGGTTCATCCATACATATTCATAAACAGATGCAATCAAATATGGAATGGAATGATATGCTTTTAGAAGTAGTGGGACAACTCTGGAGTGAACAGGTTTGGCAGCATCAGGAACAACTCTGATGGCAATAACTCTAGCAGCACCTGTCACAAGTCTGGTGTGACAGCAGTATACCGCCCTCAGATCCACATACTGGTATTTAAACAGGGAAGCAGCAATAACATACATGGCCAGCGGCAGCAATAATTTTCCCCAGCAACCGAGACAACACAGCAGCAGATGCAAGAGAAAGAGAAGTTTGTCTCTCTCTAGAATCCATTCCTCACATCCTCAATTTATTTATTTATTTTCCTTTTTTAAGTGGTTGGTACCATAGAATTGTATTAAAGTAAAAAAGGCAGGATATACAAGTATAATCGAAGTGTTCCCAAAAGATCCCTATTCAAAAATTCTCCACACCAAGATGATGTGGCACCCACTAATCCCCCAACAAAACAAAAAAAGACGAATTGTGTGAGTCCACTTTACATAAAACTGAAGGCCACTCCCTCACTTTCTCCAAAATAAAAGATGCAATCCTATCTGAAGCTCTAGCTTCCTTCTACAGGCTCTACTGCTTCTTTCTCCCCACAAGGCCCAAAGGGTGGCATGGAGAATGAGCCACCAGATAAGCCCATCACCCTTAAACCCCACTTTGTTTGAGACTTATCTCGGGACTAACCCAAATTTAATCCAAAGTTAAGTCATTTTGCTTTGACAGTGCGGATTAAGCAAATCAGGTTGGATTGGGGTTAATCCGGGTTAACCTATCCCACCTCTAGAGGTGAGACAAGTTAACCCCTCCCGACCAATGGCATTCTGCCCCTCCTTTATTTCCCATCTCCTCCTCTCAGCAAGCAATACTCTCCTGTACGTCTGCTTCGAGAGAAGAAACCCCTTGTGCCCGCCTCTACTTCGAGAGAAGAAACCCCCCGTGCCTGCCTTTTCTCCCCCTCCACATCGCCCCACCTACTCGCTTTCCCTGGATCTCCCGGGTGGCGGTCCTCCACCTTATTGGATCTTCCAACGTCCCCAAGATAAGAGGAGGACAACGAAGAAGACGACATCGGCAGTGACTGTGCAAAGGAGGGAGGAAGAGAGAAATAGAGAGAGAGGTGGGGGGGGGAACGAGATCTTTATCCAAATCTGCACCGCATTTCCCCACCATGGAAGCCCTCATGAAGCTCTACGACCCCGCCGCCACCAACCACGGCCAGTTCACTGACAAGCTTGCCTAGTTCCTCTCGCGGTGCCCCGGCACCGACCTCGACCACTACCCCACACTATAGAGCAGCAGTGACGCCCCCACCCTCCCCCGCCAAGGATGCCTCGCGCGCGCTCTCTCTCTCACTCTCTCTCTTCCTTGCGCTCTCTCGCTCTCTCAAACTCTCTCTTAGTGCGATGTAGGCACTGTCCCCACACCTCTACCGGCACCCCCCATCCATCTCTCTCCCTCTCTCTCACGAACCCCCCTCCCCACCCTCACACCTCCGCCAGCACCCCCCATATCTCTCTCTCTCACTCTCACTCTCTCTCTCTTTCTCTCAACAGTGCCTCAACATTCTCCTGTAGTAGGGCATTTATGAAAAATCATTGTTTTTATTCCAAAGTTACCCCTACTTGATACCAAATCACAAGTGTTAAAAATAGACTAACCCACCTCATTAATAGAAGGTTAACCCATTTGCTATCAAATCAAAAGTGCGATAAAAGTGGGCTAAGTTACCTCACTTAGGTTAACCCGAGCTAAGGGTAAGTCGCTATCAAAGTGGGGCTAAGAGTCCATCTCTTGTGGCATTTTTCGATCAATTGCTGCACATTGTCTTGAAAGATGGAGGCACCTAGGAATCTGCTCATAACTTGTGTTCAGATCTCCTTAGAGAAGGAGCATCCTCTGAAGTGATGATCCAGTGTCTCCTCCTCTTCTCCACGAAGACCACACAATGTGGGAATATTTACCAGGAAAGGCGCCAACCTATCACCATTCGGCAGATGCCCATGTGAGATCTTCCATATAAACATCTTCACTTTAACGAGACTCCTAGAGTTCTAAATCTGCGATGCAAGTCTATGCCTCACTCCTCCATCTGAAATAAGATTGTACGTTGGCTGACAGAGAACCTTCCTTCTTTATCTCATCTCCACCACAACCTATCAACGTTGCTAGCTTCTGCAGCAAAATCTAGGGAAAAAGAAAGGAGTTTCTCCGGTTGTTCAATCTCCTCCACCCTAAGGTTATTTCTAAAGAATGGAACCCAAGTACCAAGGTTGTCAGTATCGGTTTCGGACTCGATTTCGGCCGAGTCTGAAACCGAAGCCACTCGGTTTCAGTTTCGATTTCAGCCGAAACACAGTGAAAAGGTTATAAAAAATTCAAAAAATATATAAAAAATACAAAAAATTCAGAAAAATATAAATAATCACATAAAAATAAAAAATTCATTACACATGCATTGTAAAGAAATTGGATTGAGTGTATTACACAAGAAGACTAACGGGTTCAAGCATTGAAGTTATTAAACAAATATTGAGTACATATTAAACATGAAATAAGTTCAAACTGTACAATAAACGAGATCCTTACCTAAATGATGATGCACTAATATGGATACTAACTAGAAGAACCGTCTCCCTCATCGTCTGGCTTTTCATGTTCATACCTATAAGAAGGTTACATGTATGGTCTATATTCACTATAACCAAACAATGAGGTAGCCAAGTCCTACATCCCTCTTTGGATCCCTCTTGGAGTGTTTGGTTGACTTGATTGGAATCCAGTATCAGCATAAGAATCTTGAGGAAGAGAAGAGGAACTGGTCGGATGTAGATGGAACTGGAATGCTGGTTCATGACCCCACCCATAAATGGCTATCTCCTGTCGGCCACCTCCATAACCTGATGGATGCCCATATTGACTCTGTGAATCATGTCCTCGCTCACCCTGACTGTATCCTCTGCCTGTGTCTGCGTGAAAGAAGGAAGGACCACCAGCACAGCCAGTAGTAGCACCTGTAGCACCTGCAGCTGCACTGGGATCATCATCATCATCATCATCATCATCACCAGCATCATCATCACCATCAGAAACCAGTCGCCTTTTGGCCTTTGGGGATGCTTTTTTCTATTTTGGTGTGATTTCTTTAGCCACCCTTGACATGAATCCTCCTGCCCTTAGCGTGTGTCTCACATAAATCTACTTCAACTGCTCAATTGTCGGGTCCTCTCGAACAGCAGCACTTGTCCTCTCAGTTAGCCCATGCACTGATGTACTTCTTCTTCAGGATGCAGGTGACTTGCCCATTCTAGGAGTGACTGGCCAGCTATCTGAGTCTGAGTGTCTAGCTGGCTGAAAATCATGTTGCTCCTCAGTGTCAACAACAACCCCAGGTGGGTCTCTTATCTGGTGCGCATGAGTATCTCTGACACTCTTTATTTTTCTTTTGAATTCGGAATCTCATGCCTCATCTTCATCTAGTATGCCCTCTGCCCATGTTGTATCATCAATATCAAAAACGGGCTCATCAACCTGCACTCGTGTCTCCACCCAAGACTGCAAGGGATTATCATCATCAAATAAGGCATCCACATCAATTTCTGCAGTGGCACCATCAGCGACGCGTTTGTCCCGCAGCTGTTGTGTCAACTTCATATTTTTTATTCTCAACCTCATATTGTAGTGGCAGTAAACTAATTTGTCTAACCGTTCAGCCTTTAGCCGATTGCGAACCTTTGAGTGTATAAGGCTGAACGTGCTCCAATTCTTTCACATTGGCTTGCAGATGTGGTTTGGCTCAACACCCTGATTGCAATGAAAGCCAATGCAGAACTGCCCAAATCTCTATTATTCACCATTACCCACCAGTCAACTGTTCCACCAACTATAAACAAATAAATATAAGTTGTAAATAAAAATCAATTCTCCGTGATGTAATTGCAAAGAAAGCACAAAGATAACCTCATACATGGGCTCACTCTTCCCACTGCGTATTGCAATTGGGAGTCAGAATACGTCCCAGTTCTCATTCTATAGTAGTTCATCTACAAAAATAAAGTAATAGATTAACATAACTACTTAAGTAAATTCTATACCTCTTATTCATGAAATCAAAAAGGCCAAAACCTCTACTTCCGCCCGAAGCCTCTTTTCTAGTGTCCTCGATAAACGAACAGTGACTTTTAAAGTCCATTGGAGCACCTCACCATCAACATGTGCATTGGCATCGTCATAAATCAAGGGTTGAGGAAATAACCTGCATTTGTGTATAATGTTTTAAATGTTACATATAAAATAACCTAAACAATAATGTATCAATACAAATAATCACTCACCAGTTGCATGCAAGTTGTGGTGTAATGTGGTGTCCCATCTATGATCAATAATTTTCCACCACTTTGCATATTATTTGTTAAGGGATTCCTGCAACTCCATTTTGGCACGGTCCATGGCCTCATACAGATATCCCATATCATTCTTCTCATCGCCATCCACCATTCTTAAGACCTTCACGAGGGGGGTGACTACTTTCATGTATCGTGAGACTCTGCCCCAGAATTTGTTGTCGTCCACGATGTGGGAGACATCCAAATATTCCATCTGAGCATCAACATTAGACTTATCGATGTATTCCCGCAGGGCATTGTGGTACATGAAAGCTTTCAGCTCATTCTTATACTTGTGCAAAGAAATGAAATTTGAATCAAATACGGATCATAACTATAAGGATAAAGAAGTAAGAATTGAGTTCAATCTTATACCTGTGCAAAGACTCCAAAAAAATGAAATTTGAAGCAAATCTGGTTGGCCATGCACGGATGATATCTCGCCCCCCACTTGCATGCTCCCTGAACATGTTCAATATCCCAGGATGGCCATAAATATATTGGGTAATCCTTTGTGCCCTTCCAACTGTCTTCTTCACATAATTGTCTTTCCCAATGTCTTCCAGAATCAAATCTAGACAATGTGCAGCACATGGGAGCCAATATAAGTGACTGCGCTTCTGCATCAATTTCTTCCATGCAGCCTTATAACTAGCTTCATTATCAGTCACTACTTGGACAACATTGTCCTCTTCAATTTGGTCTACCATATTATCCATCAAATGAAACAAATAATTGGCATTTTTTTCATAGTTTGATGCATCTACAGATTTTACAAATAATGTACCTTCGATGTAATAGACCAAAAAATTAATCATGGACTTCTTCGTGGTACCAGTCCAGCCATCACACATAATAGTGCATCCTCTCTCCATCCATATGTGCTTGAAACTTTCAACCCAATCATGGAGCTCCTCAACCTCTCCCTCAAGGCCACGCCCGTATATGTCTCGACGTGATGGGACCTTCAAGCAAGGGCCAACATCTACTATGGCATCTAGCATAGGTTGGAAATATTCACTTGAAGCTGCATGTACAGGGACACCTGCATGAAAAAACCATTTGCAAATACTTTTAAATACATGTCCTGCAACTTCTGCTGATTTTTTGACCCCTCTCAATGCTTGCTTGATTTTAGGTTGCGTAGCATGGGGCCTTCTGTGCAGATACCTGTCCATGGGGCCTGTTGTCTGCGGGATAGCTCTAGTGTCAGGACGTCGTGCAGCTGTACTTTCGTAGGTCCCTGAACCTATGGGTGCCTTCCCTTTCCTTCGAGCGGCTTGTTCACGCTCCCTTGCTTCAGTCAGCTCTGGATCTGAATCCTCAGTGCCTTCCTCATCATCATCCCTCCTAACCCTTCTGTCAGAAATCTCCTCAGCAATTTCAGCCTCATCCTCAGCCCTTTGTTGCATCCTCTCCTTTTTGCCCAGAAGGCAGTGGCGCATCTCTTCTCGCACCTCTCGGGGACAGTGGTCAAATTGTCTCACCTCTCCTCTTACCCCTGCCAAATGTTGCTTTCCTCTAGTAATTCCGCCATGTATCTCCTTACCACAATAATTGTATTTCACATTTATTCTCTTAACATCAACTAAGGACAGGTGGGCCCACCCCGGATCTTCCTGCCCTTGCTGTTCTTGTGTTTCTTGACGTCTAGGCATAATGCTGCATTAAGACAGTCAAAGACATTCTCTTGTAAGTACAATGAAAAAAAGACAATTCAACATGATAGAGCTCCAAATTATTGAATGAAGCTTAATTGAGCTTCAATTGAACCTTACTAAACCAAATTAGAGGAAAGCCCCAAATTTAAGGGTGTAATTAAGGTTAAATTAACAATTTTAACCAAATCACCCTTCATAAGAATTAATTACCAGCATGCTCCCGCTTAAAATTATTGAACGAAGCTTAATTGAGCTTCAATTGACTCTTATTAATGCTAATTAGAGGAAAGTCCCAAATTTAAGGGTGTAATTAGGGCTTAATTAACAATTTTAACCTAATCACCCTTCATAAGAATTAATTACCAGCATGCTCCCGCTTAAAATTATTGAATGAAGCTTAATTGAGCTTCAAGTGACCCTTACTAATGCTAATTAGAAGAAAGCCCCAAATTGAATGGTGTAATTAGGGCTTAATTAACAATTTTAACCTAATCACCCTTCATAAGAATTAATTACCAACATGCTCTCGCTTAAAATTATTGAATGAAGCTTAATTGAGCTTCAATTGACCCTTACTAATGCTAATTAGAGGAAAGCCCCAAATTTAAGGGTGTAATTAGGGCTTAATTAACAATTTTAACCTAATCACACTTCATAAGAATTAATTACCAGCATGCTCCCGCTCCAAATTAGTCAATGAAACTTAATTGAGCTTCAATTGACCCTTACTAAACCTAATTAGATGAAAGCCCCAAATTTAAGGGTGTAATTAGGGCTTGATTAACAATTTTAACCTAATCACCCTTCATAAGAATTAATTACCAACATGCTCCCGCTTCAAATTAGTCAATGAAGCTTAATTGAGCCCTAATTGACCCTTACTAAACCTAATTTAAAAAAAGCCCCAAATTTAAGATTGTAATTAGGGTTTAATTTGAAGTGTTAAAAAATTAATCATAGATTAAAATTAACCTACAACACAACATTTAACCTACAAAAAAAAAACTTTCAACAACCCAACCAAAAAAACACAAAACAAAAAAACCCCAAATTTACCTCGATAAAACTACTCACACTTCAATCTCCGCAGTGGCGCAGTCAGCCAGGCAGAATGCAGCCCGCCAGCCCGCGGCCCAGGCCACCACAGGTCCACAGCAGCAGGGCCCGACGACCCTGGCCAGCACAGCAGCAGCAACCCCCAACGACTGCCTCCAGGCTCCAGCTGCCGGTAGCAGCAGCAGGCCAACAGCAGCCTGCGGCAGCAGTAGCCTGCAGCACAGCACCAGCAACAGCAGCACAGTCGCAGCAACAGCACAGCAAGGCGGGGAGGGGGTTTCGACCGAAACTCCCCGAAAAGAACACCAAGTGAACTCCCTAAAGGGGAGTTCACGTGAGTTTCGGCCGAAACCGGTTCGCCCGAAACTGATAAACCTAGTAAGTGTCGGGTTGCTACAGTGAAAAGCCTCGTTTTCGTATCGGTTATGGCCGAAATGTATCGATTTCGGCCAAACTGACAACCCTGGCAAGTACCCCCTGATAACTAAGGATCAAAATCTTGGGAAACTGATGCCGCTTGTGCAAAAGCGATCGCAAAAAGCTATGGAAAGGTGTCCGCTAGTGTATAGTCACCAAACCATCTATCTTTCCAAAACAGACACTTATGCCCACTCCCCAGTCAGACCCGTGCACTAGCCAAAATGATATCCCTGCACTGCAAGATACCCCTCTAAATGAGAAAGAGATTGTGCTCAGAGGCTAGGGTCACCTCCCAACCCCTTACTCTCCCATAGTATCTCTGACGGATGACTTGGAACTTATAGGAACATGAAATATATATAAAAGATATATATGCAAATATTTGGGACTATAGAATAAATCCCTAGAATATTATGGAATATGTTCATCAGGTTTTATGGGTTCATGTGCGGAACATTTCCCTACCGACCTCGATCGGTGCTAAGTACATCAGTAGGATGGTCGAATACCCTTGATTAACTGTTCATAGGATGCCAATTAAACCATAATATTTTTTTTGGAAAGTGGACGGTACCACTATTGTCTAAAATGTCAAAAAAAATGTACAAGTAATGCAGCCACAAACCCAAAAAAGGGCAACCCCAAAAATAGCTTATACAAGATAAGTCCACACGAAGGCCGAATGGAACAACCTAGCCCCCCAGATAGTCAAAAAGAGAAGGGAATTCGCATTACAAAGAATAGCAGCCCACTCCCTTACTGTCACAAACAAAAGATACAATAATGTCTTCGACACGAGACTCCCTCCTAAAGATCCGATTGTTCTGCTCCTTCCACAACATCCACAGAGTAGCATGAAGGGTAAGTCACCACACCATCCTGTCACTCCTCACAGGCCAAGACCTCTCCCAATGCATAAACAGGTGGTGGACATCGTTGAAGTGGCCGATGACGCAACGGGTCCTCCTAGCAATCTCCCTCCACACCCCCATGAGTAGGAGCAACTTACAAACAAGTGGTCAAGGGTCTCGTCGTCATCTCCACAAAGACATCACGTCGACTGAATGCCTGGAAGGGACCGGCACAATCTATCGCGAGTCAGTAGTCCGCCATGCAATATCCTCAAGGCTAGGATCTTCACCTTCAATGGGCTCTTCGGTCTCCACACTTGATCATGAAGGCTATGCCAAACCCCTTCATCCGAGATGACACCATAGGTTGATCTGAGCATGAAGGAGCCCTCCTTTTCTCACCACCAAACCCACTCATCTTCACTATCAAGCTGAGGATGAAAAAGGAGGAAGAAATAAAGGAGGTCTTGAAGGTGCACCATCTCCTCCTGCCTGAGAGCCCTCCTAAAAACCAATGCCGAGGCCCCTCCAGGCAGGAGGGAGTTAAAGGTCGGAGATATTGATCCCAAGAGACCTGCTACTATTGCATAGAGACTAAGGAACAAAATCTCCACAAAGAAATCTCCACACTATATGTCCTTCCAGAAAAGGCTACTATTGCCTTTTCCTAAGTCGGACCTGGACATCGGAGTTGATAACATCTTGCAAGATAGTATATCTCGCCAAGAAGGAGAAGTCATGTGAAGAGGAGTAGGAGTTAAATATCAAATTCTTCTCCTGTCAAAGTACCTTTGCTTGATCAACTAAACTCACAACCCCTCCTCTCCATACCCTAACTTCCACAACCACTTACACAAGAGAGTCAACTTGAAGTCCCTGATATTCTTGATCCCTAATCCTCTCTCTTCCGTACTAGTGACCAGCATTCCCCATGCTATATCATGCCAACCATTTCATCTCCCCTATTACCATGCCAAAAAAATCTACAATAGATAGAATCAATCTTCTTCACCACTATCTTCGAGATCCGGAACATGGAAAGAAAATAAGTAGGGAGACTATCCAACACAAATCTACACAGAACCAGTCTACCCCCATGAGATAATGCTCTAGCTTTTTACCCAGTGAGCCTGAACTCGTACCTCGAGATGATGAGATGCCAATCTACACATCGAAGGGAACCCAGGGTAAGAGGGAGACCCAAGTAGGAGAATGGGAACTCACCAATCTTACAACCCAACAAGCCTGCCGCCCTCAAAAGAGGCCTATCCTCATGTTCACCCCTATCAGAAGGCTCTTATTAAAGTTAACTTTAAGACCAATAACCTCCTCCAACAGCTCCAACAAGAGCCTAACTATGAAAGACAGCCACTCGCCCTCAACAAGGAACAAAATGGTATCATCTACATACTGCAAGTGGATAAGAGTGGGACCACCTCTATCCACCTGAAAGTCTCTAATCAAACCAGCAACCTCGGCCCTCTGCCACACGCTGCTCAAAACACTAGCCACGAACACAAAAAGAAGAGGAGACATAAGGTCTCCTTGGCGAAACGTCCGACCATTGTGGAACCAAGAGGACGGCTTCCCATTGATAAAGACCGCGAATAATTACACAAGTACAACACTCACACAAGCTCTTCAAACACATTTACCAGTTCATAATAAGTTCAAAGACCTTTTAGGTGGTTTTGGGTTGATTTTAAGTCATTTGAATCATAAGGGCATTTTAGTCATTTTAAGGGACTATTTTTGGGTTTGAAGTGTGTTTTATTGACTTTGGTGGATTTTAGAACCCGAGGATATGTTTTTTTGGGGGATGTTTGGGTACTTTGAGCCTCAAGGGTATTCTGGTCATTTGGGGTTTTTTAGGCTTTTGAAGGGTATTTTCAGAAGTTAACATTTTTAAGGATTTTCCATGATTATTGAAAAATCTTGAAGCATTAAAAGAACTTTGGTCATTTTAGGGCATCTTTCAGGGTTTCAACGGTACTTTAGGCATTCTAGGTGATTTTTAAATTTGTTGGGAGTCTTTAAGTTTTATGAATTTTATGGACTATTGAAGTATGGAAAGTCCTAGGCGACATTGGTATTTAGTGGCTAACTAAACTTTTCAATAAAATTTTAAACGAACGGAGAATGCTAGAAGATTGGAGAAAAAGTGTTGTAGTTCATTTCTATAAACACAAAGGAGATATTCAAAGCTGCAATAATTATCGTGGAATTAAACTTATGAGTCATACTATGAAATTTCGGGAAAGAGTAATCAAAAAATGCCTCCGATGTATGACTATTGTATCGAAAAATCAGTTGAATTTTATGCCGAATAGATCTACTACATAAGTCATTTTCTTACTACCACAGCTAATGAAGAAGTATAGAGAGATAAGAAAAGATTTATATATAGTTTTTCTTGATTTGGAGAAAGCGTATGATTGAGTATCGAGAGAATCGATTTGGTGGATATTAAGAAAGAAAGGAGTCTCTCAAGGATATGTTGATTTGGTCAAGGATACGTACGATTGTGCTATTACTAGTGTTCAAACTATTGTTGGAGAGACTTGTGAATTTTCATATTATATAGGTTTGCGTCAAACTTTTGCACTAAATTTGTATCTCTTTGCCTTAGTTATGGATGAAGTAACAAAACAATTGCATGATGATATCCCTTGGTGTATGTTATTTGCAGATGATATTGTCTTAATTGATGAGAGTATTGATACTTTAAATCTTAAGTTAGAGCGTTGGAGGCATGTCTTGGAGTCTAAAGATTTTAAAATTAGTAGGAGTAAGTCAGAGTTTATACATTGTAATTTTAGTAATGGGAGAGTGGTACAGGAAGATATAGTTCTAATTGATAGACAAAACATTATGAAGAATAGTAACTTTTGGTACTTAGGGTCTATCATACAAGAGAATAGGAAGATTTATGACGATGTTATACATAAGATTAAGGCATGCTTATTAAAATGGAGAAGCGCATGAGGAGTCCTCTGTGATCGTCGTATGCCTGTGAAACTCAAAGGGAGGTTTTATAGAACGGCTGTGAGACCTGCTTTGTTATATGGTACCGAGTGTTGGGCAGTACAAAAGGAACACATTCACAAAATGTGTGCAGTAGAGATGAGAATGCTGAGATAGATGTGCGGCAAGACTTAAAAAGACAAGATTAGGAATGAGCGCATCCGTAAGGACTTGGGGATGACCCCAATTGATAATAAAATGAGAGAAAATAGACTCAGGTGGTTTGAACATGTGCTTCGTCGCCCTAACGAAGCGCCGGTTAAAAGATGTGACCGAATCTTAGTGAATGCTAGTAAAAGAGCTCGGAGAAGGTCTAAAATTGGATGGTACCATGTTATTATGAAAGACATTAGTTTCTTAGGTTTAAATACGAATATAGTACTTGATAGAAATCTTTGACGGAACAGGATTCATGTAGCCGACCCCAAATAATTGGGATAAGATTCTGATGATGATGATGAGGGATATTTTCATAATTCTGCACCTTTCTAGGGTTTCAGGGGTATTTTGGATATTCTGGGCATTTTCACATTTTTATGGGATTTATCGTATTTTTTGGGAAGTTTATAATATTAAGGGCATTTTGGTCATTTTAGGTTAGGTACAGCTTCGGTGAGATTCAGGTGAAGGTCATGAGGCTATTTTGGGTATTTTGCCCACATAACCGGCATTATTCATCCATGCACACACACTACAAGGGAGATGAATAAAAATTCAACTTTCCTTCGTCATTCATAGAAAAATTACATAAAAATTGGGTCAGATCGACCAAATACATAAAAAGATTAGCCGCCTCGACTAATTGGGCCTAATTGGGCCAACTAGACTTGACAATCTTGGCCAATTAGGCTTGATGGACTTAGTGGTATGTGAGACACGGAAAAAATCTAGATCGACTTTAATCATGGATAAAAGGTAGATTTTCGTTCTTTTTTGAAAAGGAACATCCCCCCATCTGAGTAGAGGGTGATTCCGTGTGTGCGCGTCGTATCAGACGATTTGGGTTCGAGTGCTGGACCTTTCCCCACTGACCGGAGTCAGTGTTGATTTACATCGGCCTAACGTCCGAACACCTTTGTTTGACTGTCAAAGAAGTTCCAAAAGGCTTCTACAGGGGTTCTGATGTGGAGGGCAGACTCACTCGAGAGACTCTCCATGACCACTCATTTACCACCAACAAGTTAATAAAATTAGGGCTAAGTCTGAGCAAAACCCGAAAATTTAGGAATAGAAACGCAAATATGCGGAAGCCATAGACATTTCTGAAATAAAAGGGAGTTTTCTGAACCCCGAGGGTGTTCCGGTAATTTTACCGACCCAGGGATATTTTGGTAATTTTCCCAGGCCGGGGGCATTGCTGAGATTTCTGGGCTGGAATGGAGGTAGGACTGGATTCCTGACTCCCCAAGGCATGGAAGCCGTTTCTGGAGGGTTTCGAGGGCTCTGAGGCCATTTGTTAGGTCATAGGGGTATTTTGGTAATTTTACCAGACCCTAAACCTAGGTTTGAGATGATACCCGAGTGCTGGACTGAGCTGACAACACTTCCGGACCGAAGGAATGACAAGGGGCTTCATAGAAGGCACACATCTGTCAATTTGGCCGAAGGAGGGGTATATGTGCAATTTTGACAAGTCGGGGATTTTCTTGTAATTTTCCCCAGTCAATGCATAAAGAAGACATATGAAGTCATAGATTGCATTTATGGCCCAAATGGATACAAGGATTGTCGGCGAATTGTCGACTGTACAAAGATCCGCACCAACGCGGGAAGTAGGGGCGTAGCCCGAATTACAAAAGATTGCAGGGTATAACTACAAATTACAGGACTTTTGTCTCTTACGGTCCCGGGGAGGACATTTTTATAATTCCGTCATTATAGGGATAGAACCACCTGACTTAGTCGTCCCGGGACGTAAAGACTTACAAAACATGGCCCGCTGAGGGGCATAATTACAAACATGGCCCGCTGAGGGGCATAATTACAAACATGCACCGTAGGGGCATAAATACAAGACCCGGGGACTTACCCCACACGGGTCGAAACAAACAAACAAACTCCAAATGCTCCGAGTGCGAGAAGTGCTTCGTACGTTGTAGATTCTCCCTTTTTTTTTTCACTTGGACCCTTAGGGTCTATTTATAGAAGGCGGGAGAGCCCGGAGGGGTCAAACGAATGAATTTGCCCCAATTATGTCAAGGTGGGATAGCAAAAGATCACTTTGACCCCTCTGAATGTCCAAAGGGGCCAAATGACCCCACTGACCAGGGTTATCAACCGCAGGAGTCAAGCTCCATTACTTGAAGAGGTGCAAGGAGGTGACAATTCCCTTAAGCTCACCCTTGGCCCGGGAGGTGACCGGAACCCCCGAGGGGGGAGAAGAGTGAGGTGACCATACCCCACAACCTTCTCCACCCCGGAGGTGACAATTTACTTCCCTGCTAGTTGGTTATTTGGCCTTTGGCCTCACCCCGGACGTGGCTCCGCTCTGACCCCGCCGGCAATACAGTTCCACCCGGACGTGACCAGTTGGCCTCCTGACCCCGCTGGCAGTGCAGTTCCGTTCGGACGTGGCTCCGCTCTGACCCCGCTGGCAATGCAGTTCCGTCCGGACGTGGCTCCGACCCCGCTGGCAGTGCAATTCCACCCGGACGTGACCAGTTGTTCCCGCTGCCTCCTGACCCCGCTGGTGCTGCAGTTCGCAGTACGCCTGACCCCGCTGGTGCTCTTGCGGGAGGCTGACCTGGCAAGCTTCATCACAGACAGATACGGGTACTTTCTTTTTTCTTTTTTTTTTGACCCCTCTGGGCACGTTTTGACCCCTCTCAACGCCGTTCCGCTCTGTTTTCGTCGTCCTGGGTTAGAGGAGAGCCGTGGTGGAGCTATATATCCCGGAGAGATCGCTCCTTTGCCGCGTAGCAACATCAGATCGGTGGAAGGAATATTGTTTGTTTGTCTAGCCGTTCGTCACCACATAGGGAGTAAGCTTTACGCCCGTCTGTACCGTGTGATACATTTGCTCAGCTACTCTGACCGGTATACGCATGTTTCTTCCTTGTTAACTTTCTCGTTGCGATGCCGACCATGATAATATTGTCGGATCGATAGACCCTAAATCACGGGTGTTGGCGATACGCCGTTCTTCTCGTCGAACATCGCATAGCAACAATTTCTCAAAATAACTTGAGATAATTTCGGGTGCAACATGGTCCAATCAATTGGGTCTATGACGGTCCAATTGGGCATGATGGACTCAATGGTCCAAACCAATTGAGATAATTAGGCCTTTAGACTTAATAGTCCGGGCCAATTAGGTCTATGCTGAGCCAATTGGACATAATGGACTCAGTGGATCGAGCCAATCTCAATTGGGCCTAATTGGACCTTTGAACTTAATGGTCCGGGTCAATTGAGCATAATTAAGTATTTGGACCTAATGGTCCGAGCCAATTAAGCATTTGAACTCAATGGACCGAGCCAATTGGGAGACCATTGGCTCGAGCTAAAAGAGGCCTCCGAGCCAGCGACAGCCAAAAAGGGTGTCTGTGCAAGCATCTCCACTATCCAAGCAGTCGGGGTTTCTTCGCCTCAGGTAGCACCTGCTTCTCCACCACCGACTGCTAGGATTTGAGAGAGCCCACAGTCATCCCTCACAGAAGGAGTTACAAGTGCACCGGAGCCACCAGTGTGCAGCCTTCCAAGTTCCATGTCGACACCAGCCCCAGGTCCCCCCCCCCCCCCCGAGTCGCAACGTACCTCCCAATCCATCAGAATGCACTGCACGATGGCTTCAACACCACCAGGACCATTGGAGAGGGTGTCACCCGCCGCAACAGAAGGGCGGTATGGATGAGGAGGAAGAACAATGGCGAGTTTGGACACAAACAGCAAGGACCCGATAAACCGGTGACACCCCAAAACGAGTAAGTCATGGACCCAGGTAATCGAGTCAGGCTCAGTACCCACCTCTATCCGAAGTCCGGACTCCCAATAGCAAGTAAGTCACGGGTCCATTGGGTGTTGACCCATCGATGCTCCTGGATCTCAGATGCCATGAACCCTTTTTTTTTTCACTTGGACCCTTAGGGTCTATTTATAGAAGGCGGGAGAGCCCGGAGGGGTCAAACGAATGAATTTGCCCCAATTATGTCAAGGTGGGATAGCAAAAGATCACTTTGACCCCTCTGAATGTCCAAAGGGGCCAAATGACCCCACTGACCAGGGTTATCAACCGCAGGAGCCAAGCTCCATTACTTGAAGAGGTGCAAGGAGGTGACAATTCCCTTAAGCTCACCCTTGGCCCGGGAGGTGACCGGAACCCCTGGGGGGGAGAAGAGTGAGGTGACCATACCCCACAACCTTCTCCACCCCGGAGGTGACAATTTACTTCCCTGCTAGTTGGTTATTTGGCCTTTGGCCTCACCCCGAACGTGGCTCCGCTCTGACCCCGCTGGCAGGGCAGTTCCGTTCCCCGCTGGCAGTGCAATTCCACCCGGACGTGACCAGTTGTTCCCGCTGCCTCCTGACCCCGCTGGTGCTGCAGTTCGCAGTACGCCTGACCCCGCTGGAGGCAGCCTGTGCGCCTGACCCCGCTGGTGCTCTTGCGGGAGGCTGACCTGGCAAGCTTCATCAAAGACAGATACGGGTACTTTCTTTTCTTTCTTTTTTTTGACCCCTCTCAACGCCGTTCCGCTCTGTTTTCGTCGTCCTGGGTTAGAGGAGAGCCGTGGTGGAGCTATATATCCCGGAGAGATCGCTCCTTTGCCGCATAGCAACATCACATCGGTGGAAGGAATATTGTTTGTTTGTCTAGCCGTTCGTCACCACATAGGGAGTAAGCTTTACGCCCGTCTGTGCCGTGTGATATATTTGCTCAGCTACTCTGACCGGTATACGCATGTTTCTTCCTTGTTAACTTTCTCGCTGCGATGCCGACCATGATAATATTGTCGGATCGATGGACCCTAAATCACGGATGTTGGCGATACGCCGTTCTTCTCGTCGAACATCGCATAGCAACAATTTCTCAAAATAACTTGAGATAATTTCGGGTGCAACAAATGCCCCCCACAGGACGTCCATCAC
Organism: Amorphophallus konjac; assembly: GCA_022559845.1. Lineage (NCBI taxonomy): Eukaryota > Viridiplantae > Streptophyta > Magnoliopsida > Alismatales > Araceae > Amorphophallus > Amorphophallus konjac. The sequence goes on from CM040121.1 coordinate 109,435,923, forward strand.
GGCCGGAGGCGAGGGTGGATGACCCGTGCCCTTTGAAGGGATTAAACAATGTCGGCGTAGCCGTTGCAACTCGTTAGACTGCATTGAATGACTATGTTTAATGTCGGCGCAGCCGTTGCAACTCGTTAGACTGCATTGAATGACTATCTTGCTGTCTAAAAAAATATTTTAGCCTGACGCTTCTCCATTTTTGTTTCTCCTCTTTGTGCTTTCAGCCATGGCTCGTAGCAGCGGGAGTGGGAGTCGGTCGAGGAGGTCCCGTGCTAGGGGCGCTGACAACTGCGGGGTTGAGCGCACGGACCGGCGGATGCCGCCTTTCCCTCCTCGTACCATCGATGATGACAATGTCAACCAGCTAGACCTCGGCTATTCATGGGTCGCTGAGAGCCCAACAGAGAGTGCTGGAGCAGCTGAAGGTCTCGTGGACGTGTCTCGGATCGCGAGGCAAAGCGGTCTTTACACCTATGACCGCACTGGAGGGTACCCATGTCACTATCCCCTGGATCGCCACCTTTACAGCTTTCTCCAGGGTTTTGCTCCTGTCGGCATGGAGGCCGACGATCCGTCACTTCCAGAGGAGAGACATCGCCTTAAGCGGGCGATACTAGCGGGCAGAGATGGCATGCAGGGATTGTGTTCCCTGACTTATCCGAGTTATCCGGAGGGCTTTTCTCGGCAGCGACAGTATCCGGACAGGCAGAGTCTGGGCTCTTTTCAGCGACATGAGAGTCTTACCATCCAGACTATGCCGATGTCCCCAGCGACCTGGCATCTGCATGGGCAGCAAAAGGCCGTTGACCAGGTTGTAGATGGCCTCTTTCTGGCACCCACCGGAGCTAGCTTTGCACAGGAAGAGTACATCCATGATTGCATGTTGGAGAGGGTTCTGACTTTGAAGACTCCCAGCTGGTATGGGAAGTGGTCTGTCATTCCCTCTCATAGTTATCACCGGGGCGCGACAGAGTGGCTCTGGGGCATTCTGCTAGTTTACCGGTCTTTGCTGGATAGGGTAGGGATTCGTCATGCAGTGACTGCTGCCCTGTACTCCTATCCTTGTCACACTGGCCTACTACAGGCTCTGGTGGAGAGATTCAGCCGCCGGTGGAACACTTTTGTCACAGTTGGCGGGGAGACTTCTTTGGATCTCTAGGCCTTCCAGAGGATTTCTGGTCTTCCGATCTGCGGGAGACCCTACGAGGAGCTATCGCCAGATGACCTGCACCTCAGCTCTACAGATGGGGCAGGACACTACACCCTGCCATACTGCTTCAGGTTTCTGATGAAGACTTGGAGGGACTTAGCCCGAGTAGGCACAGATCGGCCTCTACGCACACCGCGGGTGACACTGAATGCCTGGGTGAGCCACTTCTATAGCGGTCCTTACTGCTTCCATGAGGAGTTTGCACAGTCCGGCACCACCTGGGATGAGTACCGAGAGGTCCGGATAGACGTTCCTCCTCATCCCCGCCACCTGCCTGCGCCGACACAAGGGTGGAATTCACGGGGGCTGCATCCCGTTACTTATCTGGCAGCTTATCTGGCGTACTGGCTCTCCAGCTTTGTAGTCCCTCATGGAGAGGAGGGGGTCATGCGGGTGGAGGTGATCTATCCAGCCTGCATGCTAGCTTGTGGACAGAGACTCGCCATCACACCAGCAGCCTTGGCGAATATTTTTCATTCGCTTGGGGCTTTGTCTTCCCACTCCTCACCACGGGAGAAAGGTATATTGCTGCCCACTCATTATTTGAGTGCTTGAGCAGGGCTACTGTTTCCAGAGTTGTCCAGGAGGACTCCGGTCGAGAACCCAGCAGCACCATTGATTTTCTGGTTTACGGGGCAACCATCCCAGGACCCAGTTGCTCAGCTAGTCGGGGCCAGGCGGGCCTTGTCTTTTGTTCCGGTGAAGAGGGGAGAGGGCATAGCCCTTGACTACTTCTCCTACCTTCACCGCCCTTTTGCTGGACCGGAGGGAGACGTCGTCGTCAGCCGGGTTTCCACCCATGCTTTACCTTCCCCCCAGGGTTTAGCAGAGTGGGTCGTCAGCATCCGACCCAGTGTTCTTGTATATCGACGCTCCAGTACAGCGATACTTGAGCCTTACTACCCACACCAGTTCGCCAGGAACTTCGGGTATGATCAGGCTATCCCCTCCAGTGGAGAGTTTTCTTTGCCCCTCCGGCTATACAGGCACAGGGACATACACTTGGTCGCGGCAGCTTGACAGGACTTCCTTTGCCGCGAGGCAGGGCCGGGGTACCCGATCCCAGAGCAGGAGCGCAGAGGCTACTTCGACATCTATTATGCTCGCTAGTGGTTCAAAGCCAGCAACCTCTTCCGGGAGCGCCGAGATGCTATTCGTACCGCTGAGGAGCAGCGTTTGGAGCGGGAGGATCTGCCTCCTCTATGTGTCGATCCAGCCTTCCTCAGGTCTCATTTTTCGGGGATTGCCCGAATTGTGAGTGACATTGAAGAGCGCTGGCGAGCAAAAGGCTGGACACCCATTGTTGACAGGAGCCAGTATAGTGGGGCTTTGAAGCCCTTGAAGAGCAAGACGGCGTCGGCTCTCGGAGTCCCTTCTTCCTCCACCACAGACATAGCCCCGGGTCCCTCAAAGGCCTATTCTTGGTGGGAGGATTTACAGACATCTTGTGGGGTGAGGAAAAAGTTCCAGTTGTCCCGGCCGATACCTGATGGAGCACTTGGGGGTAGCACCTTTGCTGAGTGGAGGGCCCATGTAATTAATGCAGTGGGCTGTGCAGGTCCCTTAGAGTACCTTTCTGACCTTGAGTTGGCGACGACTCCACTCGCCATTTACAATGCTGTAAAGGCAGTCGCACGCATCCTCCGAGTGAAGCCGGAACATATAGTATTAAAGCCGATGGAGCCTATTGCAGCTACAGGTAATCCTTGTCCTGCCTGACTTTAATATAAACATGTGTCTTTATATTCTGGGACATGTATTTATACATTCCCTGACACTTGCAGGTGGGGCTGTTATGGTATCGGGTGTCGTGCCACTGAGGGATCCTCCTAATGCTGAGATTGGGAGGGATTCTGCTGTCGCTAAGAGACCTCGGACCGAGGTTCCTGAGGAGGGGGATGTGAGGTCAGCATCCCGTCCTCGGCTTGAGGCTGAATCCCCTGCAATTGAGGCTGTGTCCAGTAAGTAGCTCTCCCCAAATACTGGTCATTTCTGAGCATATATATATATAGTGTTATAAACACATGCTTGCTTCGTTCAACGCATCTCCCCCGGAAGTTAGGGCTGACATGAGCTTCTCTCCTCCTCCAGCGGGAGATGACATGTCACTGGATGAGTCCGCGCCGGACATTACTTTCAGCTTCAAAGAGCTGATGTCAGACGATTATATGCCGGTGACGGCCAACTCTCCCTCGCCTCTTACAGCAGGGATCACAGAAGGTCAGGCTTCAGGTAGCATGCTTAGCCTTGTTTTCTCCATTGATACATGAAGATTTGAACAGCAATAACCCCTTAGTGTTTTGCTGGCTGCGCAGGGGTTCATGAGGTTATTCCACCTGGCCCGTCAGCGAGAGGTGATGTCGGCTCTTCCTCCGGGGCCGGATCTGCTTCTGGGAGTGGATCCACTACTAAGAGTAGGAGTTCTGCGGCCACAGGCTCTCTCCCTGATGGTAGCTCGAGCCCTACTTCCAGCGCTACGACCTCCAGTTCTTCATCCAGTGAGAGTGACTCTCAAGAGGAAGGAGAAATAACAGATACCGGAGGTGAATGCAGCGACATACATTCTGTTTAATTGAGTCCCTCTTATAAAGATTTGCTTGACTCATATAATTGCTTGTCCCACAGGAGTGGACTTGGCCCGATCCATGGAGGAGTTCTCACAACTTTTGGGATCTGGCTCACTTGTGAACCTTTTGACGGGCGGCAATGCCTCGACAGGCACAAAGGCCATGGAGGTAGCAGGTGTTGACACCGCAGCACCGGGAGATCCTACGCCAGTGGGCTCCTCCGATGTTGATATTGGTGAGGACATCATAGCTGAAGACGACATAGCTGATCTTTCAGGTAAGAGATGTTAGAGGCTAATGATAGACCTCTTTACCATTCTGCATCTGCTTTTGCCAAGCTGATTAATGCATCTGCTATGTGGACAGCTTCAGGTCAGGCCATTGAAGAAAGCCCGTCCCACCCTGGTGAGATAGCTCCAGCAGGGGAAGCTTCTCAGGGCGCCGCACCAGAGGGCCTGCAGACTCCAGGGGAGAATGCCTCACCAGTAGACACCCATGCTACAGGTACTGCTCGTTTCTGACAACGAACATAGCAAATGATATATGGATTCTGTTGTGGCACTGACCCCTCTCCTATTTTTGCCATGTAGCTTCTTTTTCTGTAGAGCCGATGGTTGAGGCCTCCCCGCGAGAGGAGATTCAGGAGGCAGGGCCGACTTCTGAGACCGAGCAATCTTGCTCCCAAAGGGTTCCTGGTACAGAGTCTACCTTTCCCAGCATAGCTGAAGAAGGGGCTGCTACTGAGACAGGTACATAGCTGTCCTCTGGACTTTGACATCTTGTGCGTGCCACTTCATAGATAAGCATTTACATGTTATTGCTTAACTGTAGAGGGTGGGGACGCAAACGTCCTGCCTGGCGGACCAGGCTTAGCTTCTGTCGCTGATTCTTCCCCAGCTGTTGAGGATGGACAGGAGTCTGCGGCAGCATTAGGTATATGACCATGTTGTGCCTTTTTATAGTGATTCGTGCATGTCCATTTTAGCTGTGAACAAGCACTCATTTTACCCCTTTTTTCCTTTGCAGCTTCTGAGGAGGGAGCTTCAGGAGTACCAGTAGGCTTCCCGGCTCTTGGAGTTGAGTGGCCTGACGCCCCTGCACTCGGGACGGCGCTGCACGCTGCTATGGCTGACCAGCTCCTGCAGGGTCTTGATCAGCTGCTCCAAACTGATCCACTGCCCTCCGTGGGGACTTTGAGGGCCGACCTGGCAGTATTTACCAGGAGCTACCATGGGTTGAGTCTTCCCCGGGATGCATGGGCCACTAAGCTAGAAGGCTTATGGAGCGAGTTCGCTCGCCTCCATCTTGCACAGGAGCAGAGACAGAGAGCCCAGTTACAGATCCAGGAGCAGGAGGAGCGGCTACGTGAGCTTCAAGCGGCCCAGGCAGAGGCCGGTCTTCACCTTGCGGGCTCCGAGGGGGATAGCCGGAGGACCTCTCTCCGAGTGGAGAAGCTGCAGAGAGAGCTCCAGGAGGCTACCGAGGAGCATCGTGTTGTCCAGGCGAGGGTGGAGACCTGCCGTCGCCGATTTGATGAGCTTCGGGAGGAGATCTTCCAACAGGAGACTCGCCTTGCAGAGTTGCGGAGGGACTATCACAGTGGTTGACGAGCTCTAGCACTTTCTTGTACATAGGGCTCTCACGCCCCATTTTTTTTGTTGGAGTTACTCCCGAGGGCTTGTCTCGGGCTCCCTTGATGACATTAGTGAATAAAGGACAGAGCTTAGGATAGCTACTTTTGCTTCCATCCTCTTACATGTCTGTTTGTTTTTTTTTTATCACTTTACCAGCCCTACCGTCCTTTCGGGTTTTCGCCAGGACTGGCTCCCTTTAGCTTTTTCCAGTGCGCCCTTTCGGGTTTTCACACTGAGGGGTACCCATTTTTGCCTAAGGCGCCCTTTTGGGTTTTCACCTTAGCCGGATTAAAGCATTTTTGCCCTTGATTGCTCTTCTAACAGAAACAACCAAGTCCGCTGGGGTCTCAATATTTTTAACCCCGTTTTTTTTTTTTTTGGGTCCTATAATGCCAGAAGGCAAAGAGAAAGTGGCACTCCCGTAGGGACGTGTGTGCCTCAGAGGTGGGACAAATGGGTAGATTTGATTGTCCGGGTGGGACGAATGAATCAAATCTGTGAGCCGAAAGGCGAAACGGTTTGGTAGCCTGAGAGGGCGTACTGAGACCGAACCCAAGAGGATAGAAACGAGCCGAAAGGCGTAATGGGTTGGCAGCCCGAGAGAGCATACTGAGACCGAACCCGGTGGGATAGAAAGGAGCCGAAAGGCATAGTGGGTTGGCAGCCCGAGAGAGCATACTGAGACCAAGCCCGGTGTGACAAGATGGGTGGATACGACTGTCCTAGTGGGACGCATTTAGCCAAATCCAAAAGCCGATAGGCGAGTAGGTGGGTTGGCAGCCCGAGAGGACATGCTAAGGCCAGACCCGGTGGGACATGTGCCAGAAGGCATGATGGATTGGCAGCCCGGGAGGGCATACTGAGACCAATCCCATACTGAGGCCAATCCCAGCAAGGAAAGTGAGCCAAAAGGCATGATGGGTTGGCAGCCCGAGAGAGCATACTGAGGCCAATCCCAGAAAGGAAAGTGAGCCAAAAGGCATGATGGGTTGGCAGCCCGAGAGAGCATACTGAGGCCAATCCCAGAAAGGAAAATGAGCCAAAAGACATGATGGGTTGGCAGCCCGAGAGAGCGTACTGAGACCAATCCCAAGGAGGTTAAATGAGCCGAAAGGTCTGAAGGGTTGGCAGCCCGAGAGAGCATACTGAGGCCATTCCCTAGAATGAAAAAGGAGTCGAAAGGCATGAAAAGTTGGCAGCCCGAGAGAGCATACTGAGGCCAGTCCCAGTGGGATAAGAGAGTAAGCGGGTTTAACTGCTCAAAAGAGACACATGAGCTAAACTCGGAAGCCGATAGGCGGAATGGGTCGGCAGCCCGGAAGAGGTATGCATAGGCCGAGCCCGATGGGACAAAGTATGACACCGTCAGAATGCCAGTAGGACTAGGTGTCATAAGACGACATGTAAGGTGTAGCCCTGACATCAATATGATGCTTTGGTCGAGATGGGGTGGAGTCATTGACTTAGAGCCACCCTTAAAATAGATAGGGAGAGGATTTTTTTTTTCACATTACCAACCTCACCGCCCTTTCGGGTTTTCGCCGAGGCTGGCCCCCTTTAGCTTTTTCCGATGCGCCCTTTCGGGTTTTCACACCGAGGGGTTGCCCACTTTTACCCGAGGCGCCCTTTCGGGTTTTCACCTCGACCGGGTCTATGGCCTTTTTACCCTCAGCCAACCGTTGGAGGCTGACTGAGTCCGCCAGGGTATCAGTATTTTTAACCCCCCTTTTTTTTTTGAGCCTGAACCTTCACTGAGGAGAGGTAATGTCCTGTAAGGATTGCTGTAGAAACTCGTGCAGTGGCGCATGGTAGAGTTTCATATGCTTGCCGTTGAGAGGAGGGAAGGGATTATCTCCCTTGTTGTCAAGGACCGTATAGGCCCCTCCTTCGTAGACCTTCTGGATGACGTAAGGCCCACGCCAATTAGGCTGGAGTTTGCCGCTGGATCTTCCCGCGAGAACCTCCTTTTCTTTGACCATGACAAGGTCGCCTTTCTTGAACACCCGTTGCTTGACCAGCTTATCATAAGCACGTGTCATGCGGGCTTGATACACTTGTAAGTGTTTGTAGGCATTGAGTCTTTGACCTTCAAGGTTGGACAATTCCTCGAGCCTTCTTTCAATTTCAGATTGGTCTTCGCCTGGCAATTCGGTGTGCACAGCAACGCGGTAAGATGCTAGCTCGATCTCCACAGGGACCACCGCTTCAGCTCCATAGACCAGGGAGAATGGGGAGCAACCCGTGAGGGTTTTGTAGATGGTACGATAGGCCCATAGGGCTTCGTGGACCTTCTCACCCCAATCCCGCTTACGGCCACCTACTATCTTGGACAGCATCTTGCAGAGGGTCTTGTTGAAAGCTTCGACCAATCCGTTGGCTTAGGGATTGTAGACTGATGACGCTCTCCAGTCAATATGGAACTTAGCCGCCAACGCATAAACAGTCTTGTTCTTGAACGGCGTACCATTATCGGATATAATCCGACTGGGGGTGCCGAATCTGTATATGATATAGTGCCGCACAAAACGAGCGACTATCTCTCCTGTAACTTCCCGTAGTGGAACGGCTTCCGCCCATCTGGAGAAGTAATCGGTAGCAGCAAGTATGAACGTGTGCCCCTGAGACGATTGTGGGAATGGTCCCACAATATCCATACCCCACTCTGCAAATGGCCAAGTAGGCGCTGTTGGATGGAGCGGGTTAGGTGGCCGCCGAGGGACTGGGCCAAATACTTGGCATTGGTGACACGTACGAGCATATTGGTTACAATCTTCGTACATGGTGGGCCAATAGAATCCCTTTAGCTTGATGTTGTTCTTCATTTTGGCTCCAGCTTGATGCGCGCTGCACAACCCGGAGTGGACTTCGTGCATCACGGTCTTTGCTTCCTTGAGTGAAAGGCACCGTAGGAGGACCGATCGGTCCTTTTCATGGACGAGTCTGAAAAGCAGGCCGTCAATCAACTGGTAGGATGTCGCCCTGCGTAGCAGTTGCACCCTCTGAGCCCGATCAGGAGGGAGCCAGCCGTTCTTTATCTTTATAATTGGCTCGCGCCAATCTTCTTCTTCGGGAGTATTCTCCTCTTGAATATTGTCGACCTCGTAGACAGTGAGGCCGAATTCTTCATCGAGCACACTTGACATGAGTGATCGGTGTCTGACTGTAATATTTAATTCTCCCTGAGGCGAGAGTTTTAAGGCTGCTGCTAACTTTGCAAGAGCGTCAGCCTGGGAGTTGCTGCCTCTAGGGACATGGCCTATTTCAAATAGGTAGAATTTTTTCTTGAGCCTCATGACGGCTGCATGGTAGGGGACGAGCTCTTTCTTCCAGACGTCGTAGACACCCAGGACATGTCGAATAACGAGCTGAGAATCCACGTAGACTTTGATGCACTTGATGTCCATCTCCAGTGCCAGTTGAAGCCCAATAATCTATGCCTCGTACTCTGCCTCATTATTAGTCAGTGACTTCATGAGGTGCCAAGTACAGAGACTTGAAAGTCTTCAAAGGCATGATGTTGACGGCTGCTCCGGCGTCAACCAAAATGCGATTCACGTCATGCCCATTAATCGTCCCTTCATATATAAGGGGCGATTATGACACGGAGAGGACAGCAACATGTCTTTGTCCGTGAAGGAGATGTTGGCTGTGAGTGCTTCATATGCCTGAGCCTGTAATTCAGCAACATGGGCTTCATAGGCCTCCGGGTCTTGAAGAATCTTGACAAGAGCCTCCCTGAGGTCTTTGCTCCAGGCAATGGCTTCCCAAATAGTGACATTGGTTGGGAACCGCTTCATGTGATGAATGATTTTGCGGTCTGCCCTGGCACGGGTCTTGTCGAATGGCGGGATGATCTCTGCCAGAGTCTTCGGTGCCTGGCGAGGCTTCTCTCGCTTAGAAAGGCGCTCCTCCGTATTCTGGCCTTCCGCATCTTCTTGGAATAGTGGAGCCAAAGACTCCTCCGAAGGTGGCAAGGGTTCCTCAGGCTGGTCTTCATTAGAAGGACCTGCTGGACTTGAGGGCCCGACCCTGTCGGAGGGGCCAACTTGCTCTGACGCCTCCTCGCACACTGGCGACTTGGCCGACTCCTCTCCTTCATCGGAGGATGTGATTGTAAAAGGAACGCCACCCGGCTTAGCAGCTGAGGCGGGGTTTGAACTCTCTGAGGAGTTGAGAATAAAAGGGATTCCCCGGACTTGGGTTTCTGGGACAGGACCCGGCTTCTCCCCTCTGAATATTATGACCCGATCAAGACTCGGGGGACCTTCCCGTCCACGTCCTCGGCCACGTCCTCGGCCGCGTCCCCGGCCATTTCTTGCCGAGCGACGCTGATATGTTGCCATAGGAGCCTGACCCCCAGTGCTATCAGCTGTAGGACAGTAAATATTGTCGGGTGGCGGGATCGCCACCATGTTGCAGGAGAGCTCTTGCAGCATTTCCTCGAGCATCTCGACAGTGAGCTCCTCATCTTTATAGAATAAGGAGAGCTCATCTGGGATTGGGAAGTCTTCACCCTCTTCAAGGCGGTGGGCCATTTCCCGGAGCCATTGCAGAAGACGGGCTTTGCGCCCAAGTTTGTCCCAGGGGATATATTCGTCTAGAGTGACGACCCTGGTGGGGCAAGGGGGAGTGTACTCCTCCAGCTCATCTATGAGCTTTTGAAGTCTTTGTAGAGGAGTTGGCTCCTTAGGAGCCTCCATAGCAGCGGCTTGCTCAGCTTGTTTCTTCAATCTCCTCTTTAAATTCTTCCTACGGTTCTTCTCTTGCTTCTTTTGGCGTGCTGCCTCTTGAGAAGAGAGAGGAGTTTGCTTCGACAGTGGGACTCGCTTGCCCCCAGAATTTTGCTTCTTGCTCCGGGCTGACTCCTTAGGAGTTTTAGCGCCACGGCTCTTTCTGGGGGCAACCTTGGTCCAATTGGCCTCCTCCGACTGAGCTTGGAAGGTGGCATTGATTGCCTGAGCAATTATTTCAGGAGACAACTCCTGGAACTCTGCCAGTCCGCAGTGGGGCCTCTGGGAGCTTTGTGGTTCCACCGACTTTGCTTGGACCGGTGGGTTTGCTTGCTTGAGCTGCTGAGGCCTTTCTACAATTGGCGGTTGCACCAGCTAGACAGAAGCTTTCACTGGGGTCTTCGCGGGCTCAAGAGGTCGAGTCCTCTCCACGACTAACAGCTTTGCTGACTTGGCAGGAGCTTTGGCTGAAGGCTCTAACGCCTTGGCTTTGCCTTTGTTGTCCAGCCGAGAGTTCTCTCTTATGACGATGCCAGGCTGACGGGACCTGGGACGGACCTTGGAACTCTCTCCCGCGGCTTGGCTTCCTGGGTTCTGGACTTTAGGCCCTTTATAAGTGACCTTGCCTTTAGTGAGTAATGGGAATTCATCATTTTCCGCGGGCTCACTTGGCCGGGCTAATCGCAAGAAAGCCTCAGTTTCTCGCCGAACCTGCTGGAGAGTCTCCCTGGCGGCCTCTGCAAGACGCAACCTCGTCATGGAGTTCCCCTGAGTATCGACAACCCCTCTCTGGATGAGGGCTTCAATGAAGTCCTGGACCTCTGAGCATTGCCGAGTGGGGTGAGACACCCTTGCATGATACTTGCAATAGCGGGGGTGTCTCTTGGCCGTCTCATTGTAATAAGACGGTGGGTCATGTGTCAGAACCCAGCCATCCTCCAGAAGCTTGTCAAAAATCTTCTCAATGTTCTCCTTGGGGAAAGAACACTGGTGAGAGGGTCGCCACCCTGGATACCAGAGTGTGGACTTGGGCAATTGGGAACTGGCTCCCTGGGAACTAACTCCCTCCTCCTGCGGCTCGGGGAACTGGAAGGCTGCTGCAGCGTGAATGACGTTGACAGAGAAGTGAAGACTCCTTTGTGCATGCGGCTGCGGTGGGTCGACCAGGAATTCACCCATGTTGACCTTCCCTCGCCTGATTAAGTCTTCGGCGAGGTCCTTAAACGGCTCACAGTTGTGGATAACATGGCCAACAATTTCATGATATGGGCAATAGCCTTGATGAAAAGCAGCACCTGGTGTCTGCTCCAGAGGTGACGGGCTAATCAACCCCGCCCGCTGGCATGCGAAGAAGATATCAGGAGTTTTCTCCAAAGGGAAGGAGTATAACTTCTCTGGGAGCTCGACTTGAAGTGGAGCCTCCACGTCTTCCGGTGAGTCCTCCTCGTCTTCAGTTGAATCCGAGGACTCCTCAGAGAGCCAACCCCTGAGTGGGGCCCGACCAACAGGTGATACACCTGCCTCCCGTATGTGGGCTGGAGCTAACCCCCTGGCAAATGGGCCAAAAGGGAAAGTGGACAACTGCTGATCAATGCTTTCCAGGAACTGCAGCAGGCGCCTCTGTTCTCGTCGCAGCTGCCGGACTTCCCCTCGGATCTTCCGGATGGTCCTCCGCAGCGCTAAACATTCTGGGAATGGAGGAGGAGTGGCTCTGGGACCACCATTGGGCTGTCGAGTTGAGGGCCCGGCTTCGGAGGCATTGGAGCTTGAAGCCATCGCCACCAAATGGACCACGTTAGCTGACCGGTTCGATCGGCTCCAAGGATGAGGCTAGGGTGGATCGACTGCATGGCCCAGCATATTTACCAAGCCCTTTTGAATGAGCTCTTCCGCTATGTTCTTGAAAATATAGCAATCGCCGATGGTGTGACCCAACCTTCGATGATACACACAATAGATAGGATCCTCTGTCTTGTCCACCTCTGAGGGCTTCCGCGAATCTGGCAGGGTGATGAGCTGCTCTTTCATGCATAGATCAAAGAGCATTTTAGTATACTCTTTCCTGAAGGAATACGGCGTCTTCATGTTCTCCGCTAACCGAGACGCGCTTGCCTTGGCATCAGGCTTCTTGCCATTGCCTTTAGACTTTCCTTCCCATTTATCTCCATTCGTCGGGGAGAAGTCAACGGCATTTACCTCCTTGCCGTTAGCTAGACGGTCTTTGGAGGATTTGCCTTTGGCAGAAGCTTGTGTAAGGTGGTCAGCAAAGAACATTTCAATCTCCGCCACCACCGTATTCAACTGGTCAAAGCTTCTGATGTTGGAGCCCAGAAGCTTTTCACTGACTTCTGCCGAGAGACCCCTGCGGCAGATGGTGATTGCATCTTCAGGCGTCGGAGGGTTATCGCAGCGCATGCTGACGTCCCTCCATCGCTTGATGAAGTCTAATGCTGTTTCACCCTTCTTCTGTCGAAGGGAACAAAGCTCTGCTAGGGAGACTTTGCGTTCGACCATTTGGAAGCGGTCGACAAATATCTTTTGCATATCAGCCCAATCAGATACTGAATTGGGCTTTAACCTTGAATACCACTGGAAGGCGGTGCCAGTCAAAGACGTGGCGAAATACCGCAGCAAGTATGCCTCTTCCAAGGCTAATTCACCCATGGCCGTCATGTAATAGGCTAGGTGTTCATGCGGAGAGCCCTGCCCGTTGAACTTCTGAAGTTTCGGGGCCTTCGGGCAGTCTGGTGGAAGCTTCTTGAATTGATGATGGAGGGGATAAGGCACGATGTACAAATCAACGGTAGCCACCCCCTCGCCATGTTGAGCGAACTTCACTTCCACGATGCGCTCGATCATCTGCTTCTGCGCCATGAGGATTTCTGCAACAGGAGTAGCAGATGACCGCGCATTGGCTTCATGCGGCGGGACTTCAAAGTCCACCGCCAGTGGGAATCTTACAGCGGTGGCGGAAGTGTTGGCTGCTGCTGGAATGGGAGAAGGCTGTTGATCTGCTCCAACCGGTGTTGCCTGAGGCGGGGAAGGAACCTCCTTTTCGCGAAAAAGCGACTGTAGCAGGTTCTTGAGCTCTTGGTTCTCCTGTCGAAGCTCTTCCACTGTGGGGGCCCGAGGCTCTTCCCCCAACTCTTCTTCGTGCCGGGAATGACTGTCCTCATCAACACTGTGGACGTCTTCCTGGCACTCTTCTTGCCGTGCCGGCTCAGGCTGAGATGTACCGGCGGCCGGCGCTTGTTGCGTCTGCGCTAAAATCCGGGAGACCAGCCTTGACCTCCTCAAATATTGGATAGGTTGGTCAAGCTCTCCCGAGGTATTCTCGGGCTGTTTATCGCCAGAGGTGGCGTAACAGGTGAACACCTTGACGGTGTTATCGGTCACCTGGACCACCCGCTTTTTCTTGGGCGGTTGTCGCTCCGGCTTGGGTGGCCTCCCAAGTCTGTCAAAGACAGACACTCGGGATGTAGATGCTCGAGGGGAGCGATCCTCCTCCGTGTGCGTAGAACTAGCCCACGGAGAGGTCGGTCGCACTTTCTTGCCGATTCCTCGGCGCTTTTGCCCCAGTAGGGGTTGAGATGTAAATCTCTCGGATGTCGAGGCCTCAGTGCTTGGCGGACTCCGCATCCGCTGGAGCTCTGACATACGGAAGGGTTCCTCCGCCCTCGTGCGCCTTATAATTCGAGCCTCCTCCTTGGTGACCCAAATTTTCTTCAATTGGAGGTGGCGCTCCTCCACTGGGTTGCCCCCTGTCCTTGGACGGGGAGCTCGTGGCTTGGGCCGTTGCAGAAGGCCCTGAGTTGCCAACGGTACGGTAGACTTCTCCTTCTTCGCTCCTTTCTCACGAACTTGCCGGAGGGGCTCGAAGCGATTGGAGGTAGAAATAGTCGGGACATGACGATCCCGTAGCAGGATCGGCTCGCCTCCATCGAGCCGAATGCGAATATCTCCGACAATTACAGTCTTGCCGAAGCGCGAGACAGCCGCTTCGGGCCTTGCACCCTTGCGGCTACGACGTTGCCCCCATTGGGCAGGGGCGGCGGTGGTGGCACCCGCCAAAGGCATGGCGTCATCCTGATGGCGGCGGCGTTGCCCCCGTTGAGCAGGGGCAGCACCTCTGAGGGTCGCCGCAGCAGGTTTGGCGCCGTTGCGGCGGCGGCGTTGCCCACGTTGAGCATGAGCGACGCCAGCAGTGATTTGATTGACCGAGAAGACTCGGCCAACAGCTGGGGCAGAAGGCCTGACACCTTCGACCGTTGACGGAGCAGCCAATGGCGCTTGGCTGGTCGTTGGGATGAAGGGCTTGACACCCTTAAGGACGGTCCCCTTGACCGGGCGAGCCCGGCCGGTTGATGAAGTAGAGGGTCTGACACCCTCAGTGATTGATTCCTTGGCCGGGTGAACCCGACCAATCGACGAAGCTGAAGGCCTGACGCCCTCAGAGACAACCTTGTCGACCGGACTAACCCGGCCAGTGGCTGGGGCCGAGGGACTAACACCCCCGACAGTTGTCTTCTTAGTCGAGCGGACTCGACCAGCAATTGAGGTTGAGGGCCTGACACCCCCAGTGATGGTCTTGTTGACCGGACTGACCCGGCCAGTTGCTGGAGCCGAAGGCCTGACGCCTCCGACAGTTGTCTTGTTGACCGGGTGGACCCGATCAGCTGAAGCAGAAGGCCTGACGCCCTCAGAAGTCTTCTTGGCCGAATGAAACCGGCCAGTTGATGAAGCAGGGTGTGACACCCTCAGCGACTGTCTTCTTGACCGGGCGGACCCGGCCAATTGATGGGGCCGAGGGCCTGGCGCCCCCGACAGTTGTTGCAGGCATGGCTGAACTGGCTTCAGCCACCGATACCACGCCCAAGAAGAAGGGCGAGCCGACGACCGCTGGGAAGTCGCCAAAAACAAGTGGCGTTGCCAGGTAGCCGATCCTGGCATGGTTGGCAACGATCTCGGGGCCGTAGGTGACGGCTGCCATCGCTGTTGCTGGTGTTGGTGGTGGTGCGTAGCACGAAAGGAGTGGCGTGCAAATGCACAAAGAGCTCTCAATTGAACAGAGAGATGTGCCCTCCTCTTCCCGTCCTGTAAGAGGAAGAGGGGCAATCAGAACCTTGAAGAAGGTTTAGAGACTTTCTTTGACAGAAAGAAGAAAGGCGGGAAACGTCCCACCGGGCGTGCCAGTCTGTGAGACACGGAAAAAATCTAGATCGACTTTCATCATAGATAAAAGGTAGATTTTCGTTCTTTTTTGAAAAGGAACATCCCCCCATCTGAGTAGAAGGTGATTCCGTGTGTGCGCGTCGTATCAGATGATTTGGGTTCGAGTGCTGGACCTTTCCCCACTGACCGGAGTCAGTGTTGATTTACATCGGCCTAACGTCCGAACACCTTTGTTTGACTGTCAAAGAAGTTCCAAAAGGCTTCTACAGGGGTTCTGATGTGGAGGGCAGACTCACTCGAGAGACTCTCCATGACCACTCATTTACCACCAACAAGTTAATAAAATTAGGGCTAAGTCTGAGCAAAACCCGAAAATTTAGGAATAGAAACGCAAATATGCGGAAGCCATAGACATTTCTGAAATAAAAGGGAGTTTTCTGAACCCCGAGGGTGTTCCGGTAATTTTACCGACCCAGGGGCATTTTGGTAATTTTCCCAGGCCAGGGGCATTGCTGAGATTTCTGGGCTGGAATGGAGGTAGGACTGGATTCCTGACTCCCCAAGGCATGGAAGCCGTTTCTGGAGGGTTTCGAGGGCTCTGAGGCCATTTGTTAGGTCATAGGGGTATTTTGGTAATTTTACCAGACCCTAAACCTAGGTTTGAGATGATACCCGAGTGCTGGACTGAGCTGACAACACTTCCGGACCGAAGGAATGACAAGGGGTTTCATAGAAGGCACACATCTGTCAATTTGGCCGAAGGAGGGGTATATGTGCAATTTTGACAAGTCGAGGGTTTTCTTGTAATTTTCCCCAGTCAATGCATAAAGAAGACATATGAAGTCATAGATTGCATTTATGGCCCAAATGGGTACAAGGATTGTCGGCGAATTGTCGACTGTACAAAGATCCGCACCAACGCGGGAAGTAGGGGCGTAGCCCGAATTACAAAAGATTGCAGGGTATAACTACAAATTACAGGACTTTTGTCTCTTACGGTCCCGGGGAGGACATTTTTATAATTCCGTCATTATAGGGATAGAACCACCTGACTTAGTCGTCCCGGGACGTAAAGACTTACAAAACATGGCCCGCTGAGGGGCATAATTACAAACATGGCCCGCTGAGGGGCATAATTACAAACATGCACCGTAGGGGCATAAATACAAGACCCGGGGACTTACCCCACACGGGTCGAAACAAACAAACAAACTCCAAATGCTCCGAGTGCGAGAAGTGCTTCGTACGTTGTAGATTCTCCCTTTTTTTTTTCACTTGGACCCTTAGGGTCTATTTATAGAAGGCGGGAGAGCCCGGAGGGGTCAAACGAATGAATTTGCCCCAATTATGTCAAGGTGGGATAGCAAAAGATCACTTTGACCCCTCTGAATGTCCAAAGGGGCCAAATGACCCCACTGACCAGGGTTATCAACCGCAGGAGTCAAGCTCCATTACTTGAAGAGGTGCAAGGAGGTGACAATTCCCTTAAGCTCACCCTTGGCCCGGGAGGTGACCGGAACCCCCGAGGGGGGAGAAGAGTGAGGTGACCATACCCCACAACCTTCTCCACCCCGGAGGTGACAATTTACTTCCCTGCTAGTTGGTTATTTGGCCTTTGGCCTCACCCCGGACGTGGCTCCGCTCTGACCCCGCCGGCAATACAGTTCCACCCGGACGTGACCAGTTGGCCTCCTGACCCCGCTGGCAGTGCAGTTCCGTTCGGACGTGGCTCCGCTCTGACCCCGCTGGCAATGCAGTTCCGTCCGGACGTGGCTCCGACCCCGCTGGCAGTGCAATTCCACCCGGACGTGACCAGTTGTTCCCGCTGCCTCCTGACCCCGCTGGTGCTGCAGTTCGCAGTACGCCTGACCCCGCTGGTGCTCTTGCGGGAGGCTGACCTGGCAAGCTTCATCACAGACAGATACGGGTACTTTCTTTTTTCTTTTTTTTTTGACCCCTCTGGGCACGTTTTGACCCCTCTCAACGCCGTTCCGCTCTGTTTTCGTCGTCCTGGGTTAGAGGAGAGCCGTGGTGGAGCTATATATCCCGGAGAGATCGCTCCTTTGCCGCGTAGCAACATCAGATCGGTGGAAGGAATATTGTTTGTTTGTCTAGCCGTTCGTCACCACATAGGGAGTAAGCTTTACGCCCGTCTGTACCGTGTGATACATTTGCTCAGCTACTCTGACCGGTATACGCATGTTTCTTCCTTGTTAACTTTCTCGTTGCGATGCCGACCATGATAATATTGTCGGATCGATAGACCCTAAATCACGGGTGTTGGCGATACGCCGTTCTTCTCGTCGAACATCGCATAGCAACAATTTCTCAAAATAACTTGAGATAATTTCGGGTGCAACATGGTCCAATCAATTGGGTCTATGACGGTCCAATTGGGCATGATGGACTCAATGGTCCAAACCAATTGAGATAATTAGGCCTTTAGACTTAATAGTCCGGGCCAATTAGGTCTATGCTGAGCCAATTGGACATAATGGACTCAGTGGATCGAGCCAATCTCAATTGGGCCTAATTGGACCTTTGAACTTAATGGTCCGGGTCAATTGAGCATAATTAAGTATTTGGACCTAATGGTCCGAGCCAATTAAGCATTTGAACTCAATGGACCGAGCCAATTGGGAGACCATTGGCTCGAGCTAAAAGAGGCCTCCGAGCCAGCGACAGCCAAAAAGGGTGTCTGTGCAAGCATCTCCACTATCCAAGCAGTCGGGGTTTCTTCGCCTCAGGTAGCACCTGCTTCTCCACCACCGACTGCTAGGATTTGAGAGAGCCCACAGTCATCCCTCACAGAAGGAGTTACAAGTGCACCGGAGCCACCAGTGTGCAGCCTTCCAAGTTCCATGTCGACACCAGCCCCAGGTCCCCCCCCCCCGAGTCGCAACGTACCTCCAATCCATCAGAATGCACTGCACGATGGCTTCAACACCACCAGGACCATTGGAGAGGGTGTCACCCGCCGCAACAGAAGGGCGGTATGGATGAGGAGGAAGAACAATGGCGAGTTTGGACACAAACAGCAAGGACCCGATAAACCGGTGACACCCCAAAACGAGTAAGTCATGGACCCAGGTAATCGAGTCAGGCTCAGTACCCACCTCTATCCGAAGTCCGGACTCCCAATAGCAAGTAAGTCACGGGTCCATTGGGTGTTGACCCATCGATGCTCCTGGATCTCAGATGCCATGAACCCTAGGTCCGTGTTGCCCATGCCCGGTCCGGAACCATGCCACCTGCCAGCCAAGTTCAACTTTTGAAAACCCCGCCATCCATCCCCCTTCCCCTCCTTCGTCTCCGGCGACAGCCATCCTATGACCATCGTCCGTCCAAGCTTGGACCTTCACCCAAAAGACTTCGTTAGTCGCTTCCACCAAGAGGACCCTTGGAATGTCCTGTAGGCCAGCAACCCGAACTAAGGCCTCAATCATTGTGAGGTCCCCGCCAGTGGCGAGCCACACAGATCCTGCCTCCACTACCCCAAAGCATCGGACCAAAAGAGATACACCCACCTCATTGCACAAGATGAGGGGACCAGTGACAAGGGAGATACAAGCCCGGCATTCACTGAGGTTGAGGAAGGAACCTCGTCTCACGGTCCATCTAGCCCCCCATAGCAGTGTGCCTTCCGCCACCACAAAGCCGGTCCTCGCCGCCACTTCCACCTCCTCTGCAATGCAACCTACAACAAGAAAGTTTCACCTCCCTACCTGGTAGACTTCCCAATCCTCTCACCTAAAGCCCCCTTGGTCCAAAGCAACCTTCAACAACGCCATGTCCACCTCTCCTTCCACCGGAGCCACCCACAAACAGCGTTGGAGCCACTAAAGCCTTCCCTGCAAGAGCTCCGCCGGTAGTAAGCCCACTTCCAGACAACCCCCTCCCCGCACCCCTTCTAAGTGCCAACCGCGCCTTCCCGATGACTGTTGCATAGGAACATCTGGCCCCTTCCTCTAGCAACCCTTAGAAGCGACGGAGACCCCTAGCCCCACAGTGGTAGCAACATTTCTTGCCGACACGGAATCCTGGGTTGCGTCGGCAAGCTCCAAGTCCCCAAATACCCCCTTGCAAGCTCCGACAAGTAGTACCCACTAGGAGTACGCAGTTCGCCAAAAGGCAAGCTTCGCCCTCTCTGCATCGTGACTCCGTCCCACTCCCACCCAAATACCCTTTTGCTAGCTAAACGCTCCAAGTTGGTTCATAGAAATTAAAAGCCTCTACAAATAGGCAATGCTAGAAACTTATCTAGCGAGCAATGAAAAAGAACTAGAAAGGACAACAATTTCATCTATAAAGCATAGTACATATCTAGTAACCTCACATATACATAGAGACACACCAAGAAGATCCTCAATACATGAGATTTACTTTAGACAAGGATTTACAGCTAAACAGAACCAAATAGTTAAAGAAAACTGGAAATTCTAAAACAGTAGATGACTTGACCTTAATTCCCTAGAATATTTTTTTCAAGAACAGAAAAAATATCATGGGGTTAACATCAAACAGCATTTTTAAGTAAATACTTACCCAGAACTGCTGAATACTTGTTGGGATAATATCATCATCAGCCTTGTGTTCATCTGACAAAGTTATAGACACTGGATTATGCAATATAAGTTTTTTCCACTGCTCGACATCATCACTGTCAACATTATAATAAAAACAAAGAAGAGAAAATATAAGGCTAGACAAGCTCAAAAAAGTCAAAAAGAATTATAAATGAAATAGTAACTTTTAGTTAGAGATATAATTCATAAAGATGGGGGAACAGCATACCCCCTCTCAATATACATGACTAAGAGTTCACTTTCTAGTTTGTAGACAAAAAAATGCTACAATATTTGTGACTCAGATGTTTCCTTCCATGGGCTTCCTTCTCAGAATAATGCCCTTATTTGAACAGCATGGAACACAGTGGAAAAAACAAAAACCATTGCAGTCTGCAGAGTCATGCAAAACTCAGGTCACAAAATCTACAATTCTCTCTTTTCTTTTCTTTTCTTTTCTTTTTTTTTTTTTTTTTTTTTGGGGGGGAGGGGCGTGGATACTGGATGGTAATCAAGCTTTGTCGTGCCACTGTGTAACGCTGCGGATCAGCCGTACCGGATCATACCTGGCTGGCAGCGGTACACTCGGCACGCGGCACGCGGCACGCGGCCATCGTCGCCGCCGTCTGCTGCCGCCGTCGTCGTCATCAGTTTCCGTCCATGGTTACGGTACGGTTGTGGCACGGGAGCATACTGGCCATACCGGACCGTATCTGGCCGGAACCGGCACGGCCGGTATGACCGATCCGGCAAACCTTGATGGTAATAAGAATACAATAGTATTAATAAGACAAAAAGGGGGATGTACTAGTATAAGAGTGAGAGCTCCCAAAACCCATGTACAAAAGGTTAGGAACACACCAAGGTGGTGTGTCCTAAAATGGAATCCCCTGCAAAACAAAGTCAAAAAGGAGTTGTCCACATGCTCCAAATTACAAAAGGACATGGCCGATCCCCAGATCCTATCTCAGACAAAGGACAGTACTCTATCAGGAATCTTAGCCTCTCTCTTGAAGACTCTTCCCTGTCCAAATGACCCACAAAGTTGCATGCAAGGTCAGCCACCATACCACTTGGTCCCCTTTGGGCTTCCGTCACTGCCATGAAATCTACGACAGGTGAAAATTCACGGCTGCCATTACCTTCAACTAGAATTCCGGATCATCCATTTATAAGCAATTTATGACCCACAAGTATGAGAGACTGTTTGAGATGGAGACAAGAAAGTACATCCACAGACTATATAAAATGATGTAATGATTTATTTGAAGCATGATGTGTTAGCCAAATGAGATTCATGATGAGACAAAACATCTTCTTTGATAGAATTCACATTACCCCCTAAAAAATGAAATCTTAATCCACCTATTTTCAATTTTAATTACCAAATTCAACATTGAATTAAAAATCAGCCAATCTTAATTTGCATCACCTGACTTAAATCTACATCAAGCCTAGAGGATGCCAATATAAAGAGGTGCAATCCCCTTCGGCTAACAGAAGGAACCAAATAAGCCCTAGACTAGGAAAATCAGAGCTAGATCAACCAACTTTGGGGCTGGCCAAAATAAGAGAAAAAGTAGAAGACGACAAAAACTATGAAGAGGATGATGAAGACAAAAGAAGTTATCAAAGGCACCTGAGGTGCTTGCCTAGGCAATGAGGCAAGGCGAGGCATCCATAACTCGCCTCGCTTCAGCCCAGCTCGCTTGGGCAAGCTTGTTGTGGCCGCAGACACCTTTGGGCCAAGCCCACATGGGCTGCCCAGCCGATTCCTATAAGAAATTTCGGCCAGAGGGCTGCTCCCCCACCCACCCCCAACTTTGACCCTCTCACGACCTGACCGTGCAAGTCGATCTGTGATGCGAGACTGGGTCTATGTGAGTTTGATAGGTTCTTAATGTATTTCTCACATCTAAATGGATGAATTTACTAATCTTATTGATTTTATGTATGTATTGTTGACATTTAATGATATATTTACATATCTGATTTATTTAATATATTTAAAAAAATGTGGCTCCAAACGCCTAGGCGTTGAGGCTAGCGACCCCTTGATAGCCTCGGGCACTTCTTGCCTTCGACTACATACAGTCCAAGTCAGTCTTTTTTTCAAAATTTCTGTTTTTTTATTATCTTCTTGCTTCATTTTTTCTTATTTTTCATCTGACTGATCTAGGATTGGTTGGCATTCACCTAGTTCAGCTTGTTTCGCTGATCCAATCTGCATTGGGATCAACCCACATCAATCTGGCAGCTTATCCAGTCCTGCATCATTTGGTACCAGTTTTGAAACTAAAACCAGATCTGCAAGTAACCATAGCAAAGCCAAGTCCAAACAAATTGACCAAAAAAAGCCTAAACACGGGTACAACTTGGGTAAATACTAAATCTATGCATAATTGCATACTCTTGGGATTGTTGTGATCCCATCAGTCCGGCAATGGATTTCTAAGCACGGAAAAATTGAGAACAAACAACGTGCATTGAAAGACCGATTGCATGGTTTCAGAGTCTTATCTTCATCTAACCAAGTCAATCCTATCTCACACATATCCCAGACCTAAAGCTTTTGGCTCTTGGCTGCAAATTTGATTCTTTGATAAATATGTCAGATGAGCACATCTCCAAGAACCCAGCCCTCGCACTCTGCAAAAATGAATCATAGACATTATATTGAATAAGTAGCCTGCTAATTCTCTCCACCCCCTTCCACTTGCTAAGAACTTGAGTAGAAAGTCACCCACCCTGCCCCGAAACAAGAGCCAAGGACCCACCACATAATTGCTAGTCCTGAACCACCGGCAACCATCATGCATGTCTCCTCGTCATATTGCCACTGCAGTTGGCAGTTTTGGGCCCTTGAACTGCTTTCACCTGGAGAAAGAGAGCTTAGCGTTGAGGCCTTCAACCCACAGCTCATGCATATCACATAAGCAAACATGTTTGACCAGCATGCACCTAGTATTCGGCATAAGAAAAATAATCGTCTCTATCTCAATAACAAAGTCTAGAAGGTAATACTGTTCCTATTCTATGTCATTCAATCCTCACTCATGAAGCAAAATGAAATGGTGTATCGACTTCACTAGACAGAAAGCAACACAAAGCTTTCTGAGCAGGATATTTCCAGTCCTTTAACCCCCTAACCCCCCCCCCCAACCCCAGGTAAAAGCATGGATTCTCCCATGAGAAAGCTCAGTTCATACACAAATTTTCACGTGAGCGACCCTCTTAACTGCTGTAGATCATGAAACCGGAGCAGAGGTATTGAGGGCGGGATCCAGCAAACACCGGTTGGCGGCTGCACTTGGAAACACTAGGAACATCCTGGAAATCCACAGCAGGCAGCAGCTGCTCCTAAAGCACTTGTGAAGCCCTACAGAAGATGTCCTGTGAGTACTGTTTGAACTATGGGCTCTCATTCCCCAGAAAAGAGACCAGAGTCTTCTAGCTCTTTATGTCCATGTTAATTGGATAAAAGTCCACCCCCTGGAACTCCAAAGCCAACAGATAAGCCTCAGTGAAGCAATCTGCCTCGACTTCACCAGTCCTGCTCATCAGTTCCACCATGGCAGTATGGCACCACCATAGGAGCCCCAACCTACGGCGACTCATCCCACTTCACCTCCATTTGGAGCTCATTGCATGACCAAACCCTAGGACAGGTTTGACCTTTCAGGCTCAAGACAGGTCGTGTAACTCTGTCCAGGTCTGCCAAATGCTTTTTCCCTGAACCAAGTCTGCCCACCCACCCAACAAACTTACCCAGCTAGGTTATAGTGTCATTCAAATTCTAATGCATATTTCAATTCAAAGCTGAAGAGTTCTCTAGAAATTGGACACCCATTCTTAGGCTGCCACGTGTAGGATATGTGAAATACCCCTCCCTCTCCCTCCAAATTACCAAATCCGCCTTCTTCATGAGAAAAGACTATAGGTTTCCAGTGTCAACACTCCTACCATTCCTCCCTGGCACTGCTGTGTTATGATCACATGTTTCCTTCAACCTTGCCCCTACTTCACCTTTCCTTTCCCATCTATGACAAACTTACAAGACCTCAAAACAGTATCCTCAGTGCTGCATCTACACTCTCACAGGTAAGTGTACTTCATCCATGGCCACCAGGGCCCTCACATCTAACTGACACATATCCTTCATGTACTTGAACGCCACATATTTTGACAGGCCACATATTTTGACCAAAAAAAAGTTTGTCTCAGAACATTTAATCTGACTCCAGGCCCCGACAGTTTGACCTCAAACTCCATCCACCTGGACCACAGACTCTCCTCTGTCATTTCCCAACTTGGGGATCTCACAAGGATGCATCTCTCCTATGGGCGCCATTCCATCCACAGTCCATCCCCCAGCTTGATGCCACGTCCCTGGTGAGCCATTGCACTTGTCGTAGGCCCTTCACCCTGTTGTTGAGAAGCAGATGGGATCATAAGACCTCCCACCTCTCAATATCGACTTCATATGCAGAGGGTAACAAGCTATGCTTCCTGGCAGAGGCTACCTGCTGCCAAGCTCCTCCACCATCATCTTTTCCCACAATAGGTTGCTGCCCCTCACTAGACCCTTCCACCCCAAAAGCATACTTGTGAAGTAGGCGGCTAACTCTCTTGCATACTTGCACACCGAAGCTCCAGTGTATATAGCTGAGCAGTGTCCGTGCCAGTAACAACAGGAGGCACAGGATCTCTCTCATCCATCTGGCCTGCCAGTCATCTGAACTCCTTTCAGCTCTCACCCTCCCTTCATGCTCATTTACATCTCTGGCTTTCCCCTCCTCCCACTGCTGCACATGGCAGAAGCAATGTTTTCCCCAACGATCAATCATGGGCTATGCCTGCCATCCACAAAAAAAGGTTGGTTTTTTTGTGGCCCAATTTGTTGCCTAAAGTTTTTTAAATAATTTTTTCTCCCACATTATTTGTAAATGCACATTATGCTCTAAGACTAACAGGTTTATGACACATATATACATTGAAAGTTTATCAGCATTGAAATAGTATTTAGAAGACAAGAAACTGATCAGAACACAAAAGTGACGAAGTGTAAACAAAGGTAGCAAACCTTGACGTCGCAGACATAAGAAGACATTGACAACGTCGTGGAATATGAGGGGCAAGAGCTTGCAAATCATTTCCTTGTTGATAGTCAAAAAGAAAGTCGGCCTACAGAGGAATACATACAGATAGACACAAAGTTTGGTATTACATATTTAATTGATGCACATCAGACAGGGTGCGAATTTTAAGAAAGAGCAATGTTCTATGATGGATGATTATCGGTATAACTTTTGCACTTTCAATCTTGACTTCATTTGAGAACCGAAGCCACCAACTACACCACAAAAAAGGTATTTCTGATAAATGCATTACAGCAACTCACTACTTACATCTTATTATTTAAATGTTCATGAGTGCAAAGGCATTAACGTGAATTCTTCAGAAAAAGAAAGTGCAGAACAGTTAGATATTTAATGCACATGTAGCATCCAAGAATAATTAATAAACACAAAGTAAACATTCCTTCAATAATGAAAAAAATGTCCTTTTGGTCAAGACTCAAAAATGCTCTTTCAGTCATTCAATCGGAAGTCCTATGCCAGTAGGAGCATTAAGGCCATTCTACAAAAAGGGAACTGCTTTCCTATGGGGGACAATTGCTGCTTTGTAAATCCGTCTTGGATAGTCTCTCTATTTACTTTCTATCCACCTGCCAATCCCTCTGTCCATGGCAAAGAAGCTTGAGTCTATCCAAGCAAGAATTTTCTGGCATGGCAGTGGAGAGAGAGGCAAGGGCTGGCATGGCATTGCATGGGGAAGAATCTATAAGAGCAAGGAAGTGGAAGTTCTAGACATCAAGAATATCAGGGATTTCAATCTGGCTCTTTTGAGCAAATGGCTTTGGAGACTTGGCAAAGAGGGTAAGGGGCTATGGGTCATGGTCATCCAACAGAGGTATTACAACAGAACAAGGGTTTGAGATCTGTCCTGCCCCTCCCAGCATCACATATCTCATCTCTGGAGGGGTATCCCGAAGAGTAAAGGCTTTGTCAGGTCCGGGGTTAAAGTGAACCTGAGAAATGGACAGAAATACTTGTTCTGGAAAAACAGGTGGTGCATTGATTATCCTCTTGAAGAGAGGTTTCCTCATCTTTTTGCAGTCTCATTGGACCCCTTGGCAATGGTGGCCCAACCATTCGACATTAGCTGGACCCCTTTTTTAGAAGACATTTGCAGAAGGAGGAGATCAATCAGTTCAGGGGTTTGCTCTCACTGTTACAAGAGTACACGCTCGATGAAAGCAAGGCAGATGAGTGGTAGTGTGATGGAATAAGGATGGGTGTTTCTTAGTCAAGTCGGCTTACGATGTAATTTCAAATGGCGATGTGAGACATCCTTTGGTGAGGTATGGAAACCAAGAGCCCCCTTAAAATAAAGGAGGTGTTGCGGAGGATTTCTCATAGGAGGCTCCTAACTTGTGACAGACTTGCTGTCTTTTTGGAGGGTATTCAAACCTTTTGTTGTCTGTGTGGGGATGAGGAGGTTGATCACTTATTCATTGGCCGCCATTTTTCTCATGTTTGGCTCCATATTTTGAACAAAATTCAGTGTGGTTTGCAGTCCAAAGAGGCTGCAACAGTTTTTGAGGGAGTGGCACAGGACGTGGCCTCTCAAGGAAGATAGACGGATTTGGTGGCTCATCCTTCATGCCTTCCTCTGAGCCATCTGGGGGGAGAGAAAACAGTAGAATTTTCAGAAAAGAGGCCACGGTCCCAAAGAGGTTTGGGGATTTTTCCAGGGATAGAGTGAGAGAATGGGCTCTAAAGTTCATTGTAATGTAGACACACACAACTCTTCTTCTTTGGCTTTGCAGGGGGGCTAGTGTGTCACATCATCTTGATGTGACCTTTTGTATAGGGATGTTTTGATAGCATACAATATACACATGTAAATCCCCCTCTTTTCATTTTAATATAATCAGTGGTAGCATCCACTTTCCCAAAAAAAAAAAAGCTAGCCTCGGTCTCCAACAAGTAGTTTGACCAGTTGTTAAGGCTCACTGGGCAGTGGGACTGTCCAATCCAAGCTAATCCCATCAAGCCAGGGCCAATCTGGTCAATCTCCAATAAGAATCAGGAATTAGTGGTTCAGTCTCTGATCAAATCATTCCAGATCTGATTCCGCATCCATGGACTGGAGAAGGAATATGCAAGCAAATGCAAGTTGAAGGTCGGGTTTGCATCAAATTTGAAATTAGCCTGAAATCTGAATTTGAAAAGAAATGACAATTTGAAGTTACAAGGTGGGGTTGACATAAGGTTCCAAGAACAATTGCTGTTGATGAGTGTGTAATTAACTGATTTTGGGGTTGAGCAACATGATTTTTTTTTTGAAAGTGGGTGGTACCACTGATAATATAAAAGAAAAGGAAAGAAGTTACAAGTATAGAGGGAGAGCTCCGACCAAAAAACTCCGACATACAAAAGGCGGCAGACAACTCTCTGCCCTGAGAGCAAAACAAAAGAGAAACAAAACCCCTTACACCCAAGCAACCCACCCATCGCGTAGACATATAAACAAACCACCACCACCCAAAACCTGATAACAGCCCAACTCTACCCTCTCCAAACCCACACGACCCTCTTGACAGGCTTCAACTACCCCTATGCACTCAACCTGCCCCTCTCCTACACTGGGCACCTCCTCTCAAGAAGCAATTTCACCATCTTGGCTTCCCTAGCCAACTTCGCATGCCATCTTCTCTGGATAGTGCTGAGTGCGGCTTTAACATCTTTATCGACTCCTTCAATGCAGGGTTTTACGTATCGATCGAGTACACTGCAAACCATATCTATTAGATTGTACCAAAGAGAATCCAGTACGTGAAGGGCATAGGACACAATCGGGACATTGGGTATCACACATAATCGTTCATCATGTTGCGTACCATACGCTTCAGGGCGGGACCCTCGCTGGTACGTGCGGGCCAAGCAACTTGTGCCAATTCGACGTCAAAAGCCGAGGTTGGGGTGGGGTGTTCGACCATCAGTCGAGGGGCGGTGGCTTCGATCTTCCAGTGTTCAGGCGGCGAGCGGGGGGGCTGACAGTTTTCGGCGAGGTCCGATGATCTCTGGTGAGAAGTATTTTTTCCCCTGCTTTAACTCTTAAAGTTTGAAGATATAGGGAGCGACTCTGACGCCAGATTTGACGACAGATCCGGTTGCTCTTCGGTCAGCTTCGTGTTGTCAAGTTTGTGCTGGAGGTGGCACAAAAGGTCACCAAATATATTTACGATCACACACTTGTACTAGCGTGGATGAGAGAGCATTGTGGTGGTGAACTGCTGAAGCTTGACATCACACGATTTGTTACTAACTACATCGCATTATAGAGCCTTCTCAAACACAAGGATGGGTTGAAACGAATGTTTAAGGGTGAGACTTAGTTGAATTCCTCTTTTGCCGCCTCACGTGAAGGAGCAGAAGTCGAAGGAATTGTCAACACCTCAAAGATTATTAGTTTCATTGACCTGATTATTCGAGAGCAAAAAAATGACAAGCAACCACCACGCTAGATCCCAATGCAAATGATGACACTTCCGAGCCATCCGTAGAGCCCCGCATCAGTGGGAGTCATGACTCCGATGACAACAATACACCGGCACATTTTTCTCCCAAGTGGTGGCGATTCTCGTGGTGGTCAACGGTCATGGGGATACTAGTGCTGGTGGTCAAGAGCATAGCAGTGGTCAGGGCGGAGGTCCTGGGGGCCACGACATTGGTGGTCACAGTGGTGGAGACATGGTATGGACAGAAGAGTAGTACTACACACATGCCACACAGGATACTGACAACGGTGCTCCACCGCTAGGGACGAGGCAGGCAACTAACTATTGAGATAATTCCTATGGAAGTTTTGTCGCATACAGTAGCATTTACCAAGACATGCTATCTAATTTTGAGAGGATGAGCACACATGACTCTCGAAATTTTGACTATGAGTATGGACGATCATATAACATCAGCACTGATATCATGACGATTCACATAGCACCAATGCATTGTTCCCATCGTACCCCTACCCTCAGAATTATTCTTTGATACCGCCATATGGCTATGGATACGGTCAGCTCTCAACTGCGTGGCCACAACCGATCGTGTACAATCAGGGATTCAGGGTTCCCGAGAGTATGAATCTACGTACGCATGTACTGGGGAAACTATACAAGTTCCATGGACTATGCAGACTTATTATCCTATCTGTAGACCACCTATAACGTCTGGTTGTTTGGAGATGGGAGTTGGTCAATTTTGATCCCATCTGATTAAGAGTAGGTATCTTTTGCATATATTTGTATGTAACTTTCAGGTCATTATTTATTTGTTCATGTCATGACTTTTGCACTTACTCTTCAAGTAACTAATGTGAAATTATTCAACACTTGTAGATCATCATGACCGACGACGTCATCTTGCACGGGACCGCGGGTACAGTTTAGAGGGTGATCGACATGTTTATTGTAGATATTGCCCACATCGCGTCACCGCCATACACAGATTTGCAGAGCACCTCACGGGAGTGAGACGAGATTGTCCTCCATGCTCCTCAGTTCCACAAGATGTCTGAGATTACTTCCGGACAACGTTACGGGATGGCTATCTTTGTGGCAGAAGACGAGGGGGTGCATCATCCTCCACGTCCAAGGTTCCACCACCACCGGCACCGATCCCACCGACATCCTCCTCCACGTCAAGGGTTCCACCAACATTGGCACCAGTCCCACCGGCAACAAATGATAGAGAGACATGCATAGATGTAGTTAGAACTTTCTTTATACGGCTTCATGTTGCACATGGCCTATTATTTGTGCAAATGGTTATATTTTTTTAGAGTCACCCACATGTAACTCCACCCACTAGGATAGAGTTAAATTTTACAGATAATGAGCCATATATATCTAATTATGACTGGGACACAGTATTCACAAATAAGTCAGATGATTGACCTTGTATATTTTGTACTTTATGAGTGAAATTGAATGATGTATCTATTCTCTTTAACCTAGCTTTTTTGTTTCTTTAAATAATATATTTAAGTATGTGGTGTAATAGATTATTGTAAAAAAACAATTGCTTTCGTGTGGTGTAATAATATATTTAATTATATTTAGTTATGTGTAACTAATTACGTACTCTTATTTCCTTACATAATATATTTACTAATGTGTAACTAATTATGTTTGGGCCACTATTTTTACGAGCGTACAGTTAATTACGTGTAACTAAGTATAACCATATAAAAAAGGAACAATAAATTCTATTATTCTTCAGATAAATCAACTATTTTACAAGTTAAATCAACTAGTATTAGAAGTGTATAGTAAATCTTACAAAGAAAAATTTAAGTTTCCATAAAAAATTACAAATTTCCTGGCCAAAAAAAAGCCTTCTTCTAGGCACAGTGCGGTACGGTGGCGTACCAGACCATATCGGACCGTACCAAGCCGTGACTGGTATGGCCGGTCCGACCGGTACGTCAAACCTTGCTTCAACAGATACCCCAATTAAGTTGGCCACATCTCTCGCGTGATCCACCATAATCCTCTTGACCTCAGAAAAGATATCCTTGACGTCTTCTTTTTTCCAGTTGGTTTCCTCCTTAAGTGCGAGGCCCAAAAGCACACAAGCCTCCCCAGGCACCCCCACTGCCTGCGGCACCTGACTAACCGAGAGCGTAGGGACTACTGCACAAACCCCCTCTGGAGACACTGAGACCATAGATAGGCATGCTAAAGAGCTGCCCACAGAAACATCCACATCACCCACCTCCTTGAAAAGGAGGGGAAGGCCTCCCTCGCTCCCCTCCCCGTCACTCTGACAATTGGAGGCTCTGCCCGCATCAACCTGTACCGGACTGTTGCCACTGAAAACGCTCTTCGGAATCGAAGAAGTTGTCGCCGCTACCACGACCACCTCCTCTCCCCCGCCGTCCTTTGCCAAGTCCGACGGCCACTCCTCCCTACCTTCCTTAAGGTAGCGGGATTCCGCTACCCCGGTGCTGGAACTAAACCCCGACAGCCTCCCTTTCCCCTTGATCAAGGCTGCCAACGGCGACAGAACAGGGACAAGGGCCAATGCATCCCCCCTGCTCTCCTTGTTGCCCAACACCATAGGGTCACCGACAGTGGAGACAACCCCCGATCCCTGTTGCAGGCCTCCCCGAGGAGCCCCAAGCCCAACGAACACTCTCGGCTCCGTCTGTGATTGCCGACCAACACCGACCGCAGGAAGAGACTCCGCCGCACATGACACAACCGGAGCTGAAGGCGGAACATGATACTACATACAGGAGTGAGGCTATCATGGCTCAAGTGGGAGAGCTGACAATGGAGGGTTCGATTATATTATTGGTGGCATCAACACAAGTGAATCCCCACTTCCAGTCACACACAAACACGCACACATAATGCATTAGCATTGTTCTTGTGCTCATTGATAGAATGGGAAAAGGGATAGGTGGCAACTCCTTGGTTTGGAGGTGGCCAACCCTAAGCTGGGGAGTATTTTGGAGAGATGCACGGGGACTCCTTGATGTTGCTTAGATAGGTAAAGGGTTCCCAAGCATTAGTGGGCAATGGCAGTTGAAGCTCCCCAACTTTATATGAAAAGTGTCCAACCTGTTCTAATATGGCCTTTCCTTTGTCCATCTGCATAAGAAAACATTATTTGCTAGCAATAATGGAGACATTATACTACATTTTTTTCCCGAAAAAAGGTAGATTGCACTACCAATTCTTGTTAATAAAACAGAGGTAGAACAATCAGAAGAGCCGAGGAGAGGCTTCTCATCATCTGAAGATAATAATAAAAAAAATCCCTTCAAAACAAGTCAATTCCAACTTCAGACAATCCACAGGTGCCCTTATTATAAATCTACTCCAGCTACATATGATACAGTGATTCTAGAACAGATGTTTTCCACATAGACTTCTGCTATCATTCCCCTCTTTCCATATACTCCAAAACACTGCTTAAGGAATTATCTTGTAAATATAAGATTGGAATTTAGATGTGTGGGCCCTGTCTTTTGTTTGAAGTAGTTCCACATTTGAGATACAGAGGTAAAAGTGGCTTAAAATCCCACTAGCTGACCAATTGTACACCAAAATTCTAAGCTTAAAGGACAGGAAATTTAAAAAAGAGAGAGACCTCAAAAGGAGTCTGTGGCACCACCCACATTCAAAAAAAAAAAAAAAGAACAGATGGTCTCACAGTCCTGTTTCCTCTTCTTTTTGTATAATTTTGAGACAATGCGGTTTGAAGATAATAACCACAGGAAAGCACCGACTTTCAATAGTGACTTCACCTTCCAATCTGCACTTGGCCAAGGATTGGTGGAAGCTTATGTTTGCCAAAGGGGTGCAAAATGGCAGTGAACGACCCTCTAACTCATTGAAGGAACCTATACTATGTAGGGGCAAGTCCACCAGCGGTTCAAAAGAACAGCAACCTTAGCACCAATGAAGTAAATTGTTGCAAGCATGGAAGACTTTAGCAGTGATTAGAGAAAACACCTAAGCTAGGTGCAAACGAAGGTCACTATGAGGTAATGGATTCTGCTATTGTGGTAGCAAGTCACTAACAAGGAGTTGTTGGCTGCATTTGATAGGACAAAAAGAAGCAGACAAATGGGTAGGAAGACATGGGTGATCATCCCATTGGCAACATGATTCCCCCCCCCAAATGAAACTCATTGGTAACAAGACCTTGGAAGAGTTTCAAACATATACAAAAAGCAACTTCAACTGATGTTGACATAGTAGCTGCATTAAGTAGGGGTAGATTCACAATGTAATGGTTGGGAAAGGATATACATATTATTCTCTATGACAGGTACTTGTTCTGGAAAGGGAGTACTTGCAACTTTGTAGCATTGTTTTCACCTAGGCTAGCAGCCCATTAAGGCACTCGCCAAGCTGCCTTGGTGCACATAGGCCACCTCGAGCCTGTCTAACCTACCTTGGCAAGGGCATCCACCTCCTTGTTTTGGGGCTGTTGTAATATTTGGACAAAAGTTCAGAGGCAATTTTGAAAAATTGACAAATGATATGTCAAGATTGGAAAGAAAAGATGGGACTTCCATTTCCCTTTCTCCTTTCTCCCAGATTCTTCTCCCTGCCAATTCCTATTCCCTCATCTTGCGGATATTAATTCATAGATGCATGGTGCACTTTTTGAAGCTAGTGTCATTTTTCTGGCTTTTTTTTTACAATCAACAAGTGGAAAATTATGAAATTATTATGTTGATATGCTTGTAATTTACCTACAATATATGTTTTGTTTTAATATATACTGTAACTATTTGAATACCAAAATTTAGATTAAAATTTTCGTATTAATTGACAGGTATTCACAAATTCTCATAGGTTTTCTCCTTATTAATTTGTTATTGTTTGTCATTTATTCTTTTTTTGCTTTTTACATATGTTGAAGATTTGTGGATATCAAATTTCTATTAACTAAAGATAGAACTTATATGTAAAAAAATGTATAGTAGTAGTTTTCTTGAAATGTACTTATGAGGTGTTTGGTTACGATTTTTTAAACATGCTCTCTTTTAAAATATACTTTGAGAGAGAAAATAGGACTCTAACCCCGTTTGGAACTACCTTCCCTATTTTTTAGGGAGAAGTCATTGCCAAGTCTTTCCTTATTTTTTACCCTAAAAACGCTCCACATGTGCAACCTCCTCTGGATGGAATGCCCATCCTCTTCCTCTTTCTTTCTTTTCCTATCCACTCTCTTTCCTATTTACGTATCTTCTATTTTTAAGAAAAAAATGAAGCTTTTACCAAACACGTCCATAAGCACAACCCGGCTCTATTTAAAATTAAAGAAAAAATTCTAATGGCACAACTTTTAAGAGCAAAATCGTTTCTTTTGGGGAACATATTGGCAATACTTGTACATCCCTCTTTTACTTTAAATGCAATTGCGATACCACCCACTTTCCCAAAAAAAAAGAGCAAAATCGTTTCAAAAATAATTTTGTTCCCAAGCACCCTATTAGTTATGTTTACTAGGCTTCGCCTAGGCACCTCACCTTGTTGCCTAAACAGTGAGGCAGTGGACCATTGCCTTGGTCGCCTTGGACGCCTTGACAACCATGCTTTGTAGATAAGATGGAAAGGTATCATATGGCACTAGATAAAGTGGGTCTTTGAAGTCTAATAAGCATGATAACATATGGGTACTACAGGTTACTTAAATGTTGTAAACTCTTTCATTCTACTGATTCATAAATTAGCATCAAACAATTTTGAAGAATAAATGTTATTCTATTTCTTGGTGCAAAGCATTAGATAATTATTCTATTTCTTGGTGTAAAACATTAGATAATCTTGATTTCTAACCAGTATCCTTATTCCTTAAGAAGGATATTTTTCATAAGTTAGAGCAAACATCACAAGCAACACTACAATGAATGTTGGGTACCTTTCACCATTTGTTTGCCCTTTGTAAAAAAAGATATTTATGCACTTTCTCTGACTATAATTAGTTTGTCCAAGGGTTTAAATAACACATGAGAGAAACTTAATTTTACAAAGAAGAAAGTGGGAAAATAGATACAGCTTATGTAAATTTACTTTAGCCAAAGGTTCCAGTGACATGCAACGACATTTAATTTACCAGTAGAAGGCATAAAAAGATTCTGCACACGCAAACGATGACACTGCCATTCATTTCTTGGCATTTTGTCTCTATAACCTCCACATTACTGAGAAACTAAATCAAGATTAACCTCATACCTCATCAAGAACTAACATGGAAAGTGAGTCTTGCATGGCTTTCACTTGAAGAGTGCCTCTTGTGACGCAACTTAAAATGCAAGCCGGTGTTGAGACCACAACCTCTGGATGGCCAGCCAGTGCTGAAGCCTATGGACAGAACAATGCATCCGAAAATTATTTTTTAAAAACAAAGATAAAGAAGATCACACCGGCTCTCCCCTGGATACAAATTTATTTACGCACGCATGAAAAATGAGTGGAAGACCTACCAGGTCTGCGACTGACATCTCCTTTGTCAATTTCACAACTCTCAACTGAACTCTACAGTGCTCCAAAAGAGACAGCACCTCAGAATAAACCTTCATCAGCCACCGGGAAGCAATAACAACGAGAAGATCATGTGATTGACTGGCTGAGTTTGAGTGGTAATCAACCATAAACAACGAATACGCAATTGAGAGCACATACTCGTTGAAATTCTCACAATAAAGCACAATAATTGGCCAACCTGCTGGCAGAGTTCACGCGACGGCGCAAGAATGAGGACAGTCGGACCTGACTTCTTCAGACCACCTTCGGCAAACAGCTTGTGCAACATAGGAAGTAGGTAAACCAAGGTCTTCCCCGAGCCTGTGTGCGCCCGTGCAACTACATCCTTCCCTTGCTTAAGATTGGAAAACCCATTAATAGAAAAAATACAAGAAAAAAAACGATGAAGTAAACCACCATCGGACAAGAAGCAAACCCAATAAAAAAAAGTCTTTTCATAGCATAAGTGAAGTCCTACTTTAAAACAAAGCCTATCTCTGTCGGAAACACAAAGACCACTCGATATTTCGTTGATTCCGTTCTTATTTCACATAAATTTTTTGAAAGGCTCAGTACGCACCAGGATATAGGGGATGGCAGCTTGCTGGATAAGCGTGGGTTTCTCGATCTTCTTCTTCGACAGGGCACGGATGAGGCGGGGGTCGAGGCCCAGCTCCTCGAAGCTCAGCTGCTGCTCTTCTCTTCCTCCCTCCCCTTGTTCGTCCACTACCATGGGCAACGCCCCCATATCTGGAATAACAGATGAGGCGGCCGTGAACAGTGGGGGGAGGGTGACGATGGGGGAAAAGTGGAAGAAGGAAGAGAGGGGGTGGCGGGACGGAGCCGGAGCGTCGAGGGCGGCGACCGGAGGAAGGCGGTAGCCGCCCAGGGGTCTCTGGTGGTGGGCCGACGCCCTGTTCTGGATCAGGCAGTGGCGACGGCACGGGGTTCGGTGGAGCCGGCCGCCGCTCCTGTTCGCATACGGAAGAAGAATAAGAAGAAAGAGGAAAAAGGAGAAGGGGAAGCAGGAGGAGGGCAATGGGGGGAGGGGTTACGGTGGCGGTGGGTTGCAGTGAAGTCGGCGC
This sequence comes from Amorphophallus konjac, assembly GCA_022559845.1. NCBI lineage: Eukaryota > Viridiplantae > Streptophyta > Magnoliopsida > Alismatales > Araceae > Amorphophallus > Amorphophallus konjac. The sequence goes on from CM040121.1 coordinate 109,471,995, forward strand.
GCGGTGTGGAGGAGAAGAAGACGATGAAGGCAGACGAAGAAGACGACGAAGGAGGCGGGCGGAGCAGCGGCCGGTCGCTGGGCGTCGTCGCAGCCGCAGGTAACGGTGGTGGGTGGCGCGGCCGAAACCGGGAGTGTGGGGGCGTTGGGGGTTTTGGGGACATGGCCCTCGCGGCATCCCTCTCTAGTCTCTGCGCTCAACAAATTAGTCTGGGAATAGTACTAAAATTATATAAAAAATAAAAATATATTAACAAATTCTAAATGAATAATATAAAATTAAAATTTAAGTATAAAAAACTTAATTTATTCTATGAAATTATACTGAAATATAAACAAATATATAATAATATATTATTATTGTGACTTCTATGCGGGTAAATAACGTCATCTTATAATATCTAAGTATGATTCATTATTCGACACGTCATAAATCAGGTTATGTATCAACATAGAAATCCAACAAAGTTGAAAGAAGAGAGAGATACCAAATTCCGGTGAGTAATATGTTTGAGTAGATCATTCGTTTTTAGAAGTCCCATGTTTGAGTGTCCCTTGACATTGTACACATGTCGTCTTCTTAGGCCTCGTTTGAAAATTCAATAAGATTATGACTTTTTCATAATCTTTTAGAGTGAGAATAATCTAATGAAAAGTAACTTTTGGAAGATTATAAAAAGCGGACCATTTTCATCTTATCTCTCTCTAAAAAGTTAGATTATGATTTTTGAATAATCTAATGTGACATTTAGATATTTGATAGAACTTTGAATAGGTAAAGATTCCTAGACCATAATCTATGGCCCATTTAATTACCAAACAAGTCCTAAAACTCATTTAACATTTGTGCTGTGTCTATATTTAAGTATAAATTCTAATAAGAGAGGAAGAAAATTTTTAAATTTAGAATTCATATATTTCATTAAATATAATATAATTTATAATATTTTAAATATTATTATCTTAATATTATTAAATATCTTTTGTAATCATTTCTAATCTAAAATATATAATAGTGTTAGCATAATTATTTTATTTTTAAAATATTATCTCAATTTTGACCTAAGTAAGAATACATCTTGATCTAATGAATAATAATAATTAAAAATAAAATTTTTTTAGTCTTTTCATTCAGGTGCAACTCGTACGAACACATATACAGCTTAGATGGATCCAAATACCATAATAATTTTTAAAAAATACTAAGCATCAAGTGTTATAGAGAGAGAGACTATAAAACGTGACTAACTAATGTGATTATATTACACCTTAATATTTGACCTTACAATTCACACGGAGAGAATGAAATTTAAATCAAATAATAAAAAGATGAGGAGAGAAACGTTTTTGCACACCAAAAGTGCTCGTATGTGCATCCACATCGTTTGCGATAAATGTAGATTCTATGTTGTCCGATCAAGTTGATCTAACGGTTGCTATTTACTTCTCATTTTCCTCTTATTCTCACATATTTACTCCTAAAATTTTGACATGTCGAAAATACACATCATCTTAATTTTAGATATAGATATTGTCAAGTCACATCAACCGTCGTGAATATAATCTACCGTCCAAAATCATAGCATATATATTACATATACTCGTGAAAAAATTAGACAATGGATAGGATTAAAGAAGTAGTGGAAATATGTGTGGAAAATATTATTTTGACGATAAAATTACTAGTTGAAAGTGTACGTACAAAAAGATAGTCGACATAAAACATATGGGATAGAATGAGCTTCAAATTATGTGAGAAAAATATCTATCATATGATACGAGTTAATTTATATTTAAAAAACATATAAATACTATTTTTTACTAAGATAACTATATAATCACACGAGTCCAAAAAAAACCATTTTGAGAGTCTCTCAAGAGGACTTGCACCTTAAACAGGGTCTGAGGTTCTTGGTTCTTGGGGACTTGCACCTTAAACGGGGTCTAAGATTTTTTGGAGACTCACAAGGAGAACTCTCGCAATAATATTTGTAAAATCAAGTTAACGATCGACTCTCGAATGCTCAACCAGACAAATAGTAACTTCTATTTATAGTTTCTCAAACATATATTGTACATTTGTGAAGGGCATCTTACAGCTATAAATAAATATCATTTTAATAACTTTAAAGGGAATCTATTTTTTGCAAGTGGACCACACAACTTTATAATACACACATTAGGTAGCAATCATCTTTTGTACCTGAGAATATGGGAGGGGCACATAAGGGTAAGATAGTTCATGGTGACCAGTAGCATCTGGTGGAATATAGTGAAGAGAGTGGTAGAAACAATAAGAATAAATAGATCTGTGCACCTAAATGCATATATTACTTAGTAATCAGAGTGATTACTTTTCTCAGGCTATGATACCATTAAGGTAATCAGAGGGTTTGCAACTTTGATTGGAGGACTAAAGTTGATTAGATATAGTTAACAGTAAGTGTATGCAATTAAAAAATTAGTAATTTTTACATCTCAAACTTCTAATTCAAGTATTAATGATTTTCAAGAAAAAATTTAGATTAATTTCAATGAGGTCAAATAATTCAAGTTCATAAACAAAGAGAAAGATAGTGACACGTGATCACAGAAAGAAAATGATATTAAAAAGAGAGATAATAATCAATGAGAATAAGAAACAATGCACGAAATCTAATGACAACAAGACAATATGATAATATATGCAATGACAAACTTTTCAATATTTATACTAAATGTAACATAGCATTGTAAGTTCTTAATTTTTGTCCATATTATTTTTTTCTTGTTTTATTTTTTCCGTGGACTCCTATTACTTTTATAATTTGTTCGGTCCTTATATATTTCTTGTGTACACTATCTTATATGAAAATTATTTATGTTCAGGTATGAGATGCCTAATTGAGTTTTCAATTAGTTATTTATAGGATGTCACGGGGTGACGAACTTTTGTTGATTGAAGACGATATAATAATTTACCATTGAAAATTTATAAATATATATACAAATAGATGTGTGAGATGAAGCATGTGATTAATATATAATTCTTGTAGTTTCCAATTTTCACTATTCATACTCATATTCTCAATCATGAAACCCAAATTGATTCTTGTAGGTTCCACATTCTCCTATATCTAGTCAGCATACATGTCGGATACAGTAGCTCCACTCGTAACGTCTCCTCTTCCCCATGAGGTATCACAAAAATAGCCAGCCAGTATGCCAAATATGCGGCCAAATATGTTATATCTGACAATCCCCTGGGGTTCCACCCCTCTTGCGGGGCATACAAATATCGAGGATGACGGCCGACATTGATCTCCAGTTGTTCATATTGGTCGAGCGGGTCTATGTCTTGAGCGAAACTTTCATAAAAGCGAAAAGGCCATTATAAAAATGACGAATCCATGCATGCATTTAGTGTTACTCACTCTGAATGAGCTGATCTATCCTTACCGAGCTGTGCTAAATCTCTCAAGGTCTTCACCAGGAACCGGTAACTGAATTGAATTTCATATCGGCCCGCTCCGTCAGTCCTACTCCGATAGAGATCATCCAACACCACCTCCTCATACATGCATCCATCAATGGGGAGTCCAGAGATCCGGTGAAAATACCATAAATCCAAAGTTGTCTCGCCATTTGTAGTAACAAAGGTGCTCCACCACCTATTGAACGGTTCGACCAGTGCCTACAATAGTCTCGTACTACAAGGATACCCATACAATGCCGTTGTTACTACATGTCATATTCCAACCACATCCAGTGGCACTCGATAATAGTTCTGAACGCCCATTAGCCATTCAGTTGCCCCTTGGTGATAGCGATGAGAGGGGGGCACTACCCATCGATCATACCTATTGCCCAGGTATGACTATAAGCGCAGAGGAGGGTGAATGGCTTTTAAAAATAAATCGCAACAAGATAGGCTTGAAACTTCAGTGATAACAATAGGCTAAGTAGAGTTATGAATATTAGCAGGGATTATGTGTACCGCATATGATAGTAATACAAAAAGTAAAATGCAAGAGCAATTCAATCACACAATGGGACGCAAGAATTTTATACTTATTATACATTGATCTCTTATCAGCCCTACATCCAGTACCCAGCAACATCTATGATTTCCACTAACTCCCCCAACCGGGAATTAGTACAACTGCTATTTTTGCTCAGGTGTTCATCTCATCATGAGCATCCCTTCACTATGATCTCAACTAATTTCTGAGTTTAGCCAAACTCAACTAATTTTCATGTATCAGCCACACATGTAGGATATCGACCTCCTACGGGTACTTTTGCTCTCAAGCAAGGATTTTTCTCCTCGAGAAGAATAACACCTCTTAAAATGAGGTTACACATATAAAGCCTCTATAATATGCAGAGTGTGTATAATTAAATGTAGAGCATTCAAGATGAAGAAAATAAAGAATGACAATGCAACAAAGTTGAAGAAAAACACTAAAAGCCTAAAAAAGAAGACGAGAGTGTTGTAAAGACCTTCGAGGTTGCAGCAGAATGATTGCATGAGGCTTTCTCTTCTTGAGCTAGTTTGTGACATGTTGGACGCACTTATGATTCGATCATCTTTTTTTTATCTCTTGTAGCATTCTTTTCGTTCTTAGGTTTATTCGATTTTATTAATTGCGTGGGCGTGCCAGTCACCGAAGTGACGGTTTATTCGGGCCTCAAGACTAGGAGGGCCTGAGACCACGGGTGAGCTCCGTCTGACTAACCAGATGATTATGGGTATCCGGTCAGGACTAAAATCTGCCGTGCCATAAAGGTCACGGCGTTAATTACATCCCCTCGGAGAGGATAAAACATTTGATTAAATGCCAGGAAAAGGGACCCTCGGGCCTTAAATTGATATTAATTAAATAAATGAATGAGAATTCTGAACTTCAATTAAAAAAACATCCCCCATTAAGGGGCAAATATTTGAGTAAAGTCGGTCATTAATTGACCAATTTATATTTAGACGAATATCCCAATTCATAGACATATGTCTCGCAGAGATATGGCAAGTTTGATATCCGGGATTAGATCCCAATAGAAATATGTAGCGGGCTATTGGCCGTAAAGCAGGATCAGGCATGACCATAATGGGATGACCCCAAGGCTCAAGCATGACCTGTAAAGGCTTAATTAATATCCCCATGCATAGGGTGTAAAGGAGGCGAGAGCTGTATCATTATATTTTGTTTGTTTTGTTGTATGTTTATTAGTTTGGTTTTGTTATCTATGCATTACTATAAATTTTATCAAGTTTTATGCTATTATTATTTTATTATATTGTTTATCGTTTATTATTTATGTATATATATATATTTATTATCATTGTCATTTCTTTCTTTTTCTTTATTTCTTTTAATATGCAGAAAGGGCCAAGGGCCACTGCGTCGACGCATAGCTCAAGCTGCGTCGACGAACAAGCTCTCGCAGGGGCTCGCAAAGCTGCAGCGACTGTTGCGTCGACGTAGGATGAGGTTGCATCGACGCAATGCTCAGCCCAGTGCAAAGGCGACGTCGGCCCAGGGCGATGTGGCGTCGATGTAGGGCACTGGCGATGAAGGACGCTGCATTGACAGAGTTCAGCTGCGTCGACACAAGGTCGAACTGCATCGACGCAGTCCACGGCAGCGAGCAGAACATTTCAACTTCTTCATTTGTTTGTTCGCTTGTTCATGCAATAGATTGATCTTGGAAGCTTAAGCAGTATTAAACTCCAATTTTCTTGTTTCATTCTTTTAGCCTTCTTTCTTTCGTTCCTTTAAATTTTATTTTCTTCTCTTATTTCTTCTTTGTGTATAGCATGTGTCAAGACATGATTTGCTTGTGCAAGAAATGCAAGGAATGCTTTTGCAAACATCTACATGGTAGCATGCAGGGTTTAAATGATGCATTTATGCAGTAAGACTTTGGCGGAGTTATATATGTACTCGCGGATAGTGGGAGTATCCAATTGGGCATAACGCAATCATCCTCAACCCACTATTTAATATACCATATGTCATGACATGCAATCATGCATGGGTGGCAAGTGCATAGAGTTCAGTTCATACACATGATGCATGTATAGTTTGATGTGAATATTAATGAATGCTCGATGCTAAAGGATGCATGAGGCAAGAGTGTGGGTTATGCGCATGAAATTTCAGCAAGGGCTAATATGAGTTACACGAGGGATGCAAAGGTGTTTGATTTATTCTACAGTATAGTACAACCACTAGGCAGTAGCCAGACTAGGGGGAGTCGACCTTGGGAGTCGACTCCTGGGTCAGATCCGTTCATCAGATAACGGGCAGAACCCGGGCAAAAGGGAGTCGACTCTTCCCACAGCAGGGTCCAAAGTGTCATGTGTAATGCCCCGGATTTTTCGGATATTTTTCGGATCATTTTAGTGGGTCTCGTAGTGTATCTTGTGCTTTACACGTGTTTTTCCCTGATGTGCCTTCAGAACTGTTTGCAGGGCAAACCGTGGCGTTCTCCGACTCCGGGACGTTACCACTGCGCTGTGCACTTCCCGAGGATCGCGAAGGTAATTTTTCATAATTTTCCGAATTTCTGTAATTTTTAGGTTTTCCTATATATACTAACCCTTTTCTCTCTCTCCATCTCATTTCTCTCTTCCCTCCCTCTCTCTTCTCTCACGCCCTCTTTCTCCCCTCTCTTCTCCGGCGGCCGACGGAGCGAGGCGGGGGCGAGGTGGAGGTGGCGCGGGCGAGGATGCGGGCGAGGACGGGTGAGGATCGAGGCGGAGGAGGCGCGTGGAAGCTCGGTGGCGCGATCGCGAGTCGGCGAGGGTTTCGCGACGATTTCTTCATGCATCGGCGTCCACAGCGCGTCGTTTCTTCGGTGGAGGTAGGGAGATGGACCCTCGACTCGCGTACTTCTTTTCCCGCGAGTTTTGTAGGCCGTGGTGAGCCGAGCGGGCTAAACGGGGCGATTTGGGGAAAGTGCTTATTTTTGGGGTGTGAGCCGGATCCCTCGATTTACGGTGTTTTTGGGCAATCCAGGGGTTTAGATGCATGCCTAGGGGCTTGGGGAAGGTTTCCCCTTTTGTTTCCCCTTCACCTGGGGGTGAACGGGACGTGGAATGGGTTTTTCTGCGGTGTCCACCGTTTTCGGGCACGGACTGAGAACGCGCTAGCCTTGGGTAGCGCGTTCTTGAAGGTCGCGTTCATCGGGAAAGATGAACAGTTTGGCGGTTCCTATCGCGCTATGGACCTGTAGTGTCACGCCCCGAACAAGGCGGAAATATCGGGACGTACAGTTAGGGACACGCTGGCAAGAGAGAGAACTAATCTAAAATAATACACAAGTGCTATAAGATGGAAATACTAAATGATCATTAACAAACCACAACTGATACAATAACCTCAAGTTCAACTTAATACAACTGGAATAGTCAACCACTAAAACTCAATAACATGACTGAGACTAAAAGCTATCCAAAACACAACTAAAGAAAGATAACACACTACTAACACACTAGAACTGATACACTCAAGACATCACTCCTGCCCTTCCTCATCGGTAAGCGCGTCACCTGAAAAGCCTGGAAAGGGGGAAAAACACAACTATGAGCTGACGCTCAGTAGGAAATAACAGACATGTATAAGTGATTAACAATTTAATTACATTTTAAAATGTCATGCTACAAATGATAAAAATAATAAAAAGATAACGGTGATATCACGAAACAGAATTCAAAGATCTTGCAAGGTCAAGAAATATAATGAATAGAATAGTAAGACAATAATTTACTACAGGAGATAACGATAAAAAGTTGGCCATATCAAGACAATTCAAGTCATGTCAAGCACGTATGTAATTTCATTTCCACGTCCAAGTAATAAGCAAGTAAAGTAACCACAAGTGGAGTATAGAACAGTGAAGAGTGGAAAGTGAAAAGTAGTAGAAAGTAATGTAGAGAGTAGTGGAGAGAGTAGTGGACAGTCCTAGATTTAACACATGTCAAGTACTGGTGCCAAATGCCACACCTAGTCATTCACCTCCCCGGGGGTACACGTAGTGTTCGGGCGCTCTTCCCAGGACCAGACCGAGCCCTTAATTGTTTGCCAGGTATTGATTTCTTTGGATCAAAGATCCCACGAATCTAGACTTCCACAGTTTATGGCCAGAATTCCAAGGTTTAAACTAAGTAGCAATAACAACTTCACGTAGGAAAGAGATTCATTTCCAGAATTTCAAGGTAAGTATAATCATCAAGGAGATCGAAACCAAGTCACAACAAGAGTTAATCGTGCTGCGCTACTGTAAAACAGCAGCAATCAAACAAGCTAATCAACATATTAATCATAATCACCAAGTTAAGATATCATGATTAACCATTATCATTTGCATTAAGACAATTGCCAAGAAGCTGATTCAAGATGATAAGGCAAAGAACAACTCCCACAGGAGTGAAATAGAATGCATTAACAGAGATTTAGTTACACCATTAACCACTAATTATGTGGGTTTCTATTTAATCTTGTATGCATTGAAATGAAGATGATAAACGGTGTGTTTTTACACTAAGTTTGCATGTATGGACCAATGTTAATTGAAACTAAAAAGGGTACATGAATAGGTCATTAGTTCCTCAAAAATGTAGTTTTCAATGTGATTAGGTTGAATGGATTGATTCCCCAATGATCCGGATTGATCCCCGGGTCAAAAACATCATTAATGGGGTCATACAGGGCATGGGTCGACCCATTGGGTCGACCCCTGGCATTCCAGGAGCCTTCCTGGGTGTGGGTCGACCCCTCAAAAAAAAAGCTTCATGGGTCGACCCAGTGGGTCGAACCCCTTCACTGGGTGCATGGGTCGACCCCATGGGTCGACCCCTACACTTCCAGAAGCGACGGGTGATTCCGTAAACCATGAAAACTCAATGATTTGGGGTCTAAATGAGTTGGGATTTTAACCAAATGCTCTAGGGTTCTTAATATACATACTAAGGTCATAAAACAAGAGATTGAAACAAGAAATTTGCTGAAAACTCAACCGAATCACAACCTATTTATGATGAATACATGAAGAACCTAGTTCTTGACATGCGTCTACTAAAACGTAGATTTCTCTCAATATACACAACGGAATTTGGGACTTTTTATATCAAAATAAAGCTAACTTAATGATGAATCCAACCATATACTATAAGCCATACGTGGATCAAGTTATCTAATCCAAAAACAGCCCGAAAATCAAGCTTCTACTTGAAGAACATAATATACATCAAATTCTAGATATGCTCTTACTAAAAATCAAAATTCTCCAAGTATGCTCAATGAAATTTGGGGCTTCCTACGTTAAATGAAAGCTAACAACATGATGATTACATCATGTAAGTTAATTAGAGTTTGGTTGTTAGATCCTACCTCAAATCGGAGAGAGGAAACTCAAACCCTAGGATGAAGAACACTTGGACAGCACCTCACAAAAAGCTCGATTTCTCCACGGACACCTAATGAAAATTGGGACTTTTGCCACCAATGGATAGAGCTCGATGAGAGGAATAATTTGCTATACTCATGATCAAGATTTGGTTGAGAATTCCTACCTCAATCGATGGATCGAAGAAGGATGAAGGAAAACCAACGGCCTACTGACCCACCTCCACAAATCGAGCTAGATCTCTCCAGATCTGAAACTTCAGCAAACCCCACAGCAGCCAAATGAAAGAAGACTCGTAGGGCTTCATTTTGATAGCTCATAGAGCTTCTGGAGCCTTCGGAATTGGGAGTATTCGCTGCTGCAAGCTACGTGTTTAGAAACGGCGCCGAAATCCTTGACTTGACCAAACTATGTCGGCAGCACGTTTTGGGGCTAGGTTTACCTCAAATTGATTGAGGGTAAATGTTCCTTACATTGTGGCCTTCCATTTGCCCTTGATTTCAGATCATTTGGTCGAGTATTGAGGTCGAATTTCGTGTTTTAAACTAAGGGTTAGGTATGGGTCAAAAGTGTGCACTTTTGGGTTTAAACTCTAAATAGATCTTACCACGGATTTACAATGGCCTAATGCCAGAAGGAAAAGTTGTTATCTACATCGACCTAAATCTATTTACTATTTTTACAGATTTTTCTAAGGTAGTCGGATTATTACTTATACTATTCCATAAATAGTTAAATGTTAAGTTCGGAAAACTAAGTTCACTAATTCGGCATAATAAATGATTTTCTTAGGCTTAAATGTAGAAGACAAAGTTTCTAAACAAAATTAATTCTACAAGATGTGATTTTTGGGGATTTTTAGAAAATAGTTGAAAAATGACTTATTCTATTAATTAATTAATTAATCTAATTAATTTGGATAATTCTCATTAATTCGAATAACTTCAAATAAATTTCAAATAATTACAAATAACTTTCTAAATAAATTTCTAAAGAATTTGGGGTCTTACATGTAGCGCGTTCTTGTTGAACGCGCTAGGTATGTATAGCGCGTTCTGACTGAACGCACTATGCACGTGTAGCGCGTTCTTGGAGGTGACCAGCCGGGCTGCCCGGGGCTGGCGGTCTACGGCTGATCGTGCTCCCCTTGGGCCGTGTGTGTCTCGGACACCCCGTGGAGTTCCGTGACTGTGTCTTTGGGTGTCTGGAGGTACCGTGTTACCTCGATAAGTGTGCCCGTGGGCTTGGTGGGTCCGGGTGACTCCAGGTGTTCCGGGCTTCCGTGTTCTTGTTAGATCGAGTCACCGTGTATCGGTGTGTGTGCGGTGGGATCTCCCCCGCATATTGTGAGTTTCTTTGGAAGGTGATTTCCGTGTGGGCCACGTGTTTGGCCTTGGACTGCGAGTCCAGTTGTCCGGCCTGGGGCTGGAGGTTTCCCGCTTGCTTCGAGATGGGAAATCGACATGGCGGCTTGTGTGCTGCCCTGGGAATCGTGCCTCTGTGTTTTTCCGTGTGGCCGTGGTCCCTTGCGTTCCCTTCCTGAGGGAACAGTCTTGGTGGCTTGTGAGCTGTCTCGGTATTCGTGATATCGTGGTTTTGGACCTAGAGATTGGGCTAGATCGACGGCCTTGTGCGGTTGCGTGCAACGGTCTTGACCCTGAGTCTTGTGACTCAAGGACCGCTGACTGTAGTGTGTCTAGAGGACTGTCCAGAGTCCAGTGGCTTAAGTGCCACTTGAGTTTTCTCGACTCTCGCGCACGGTGCGTGCGTGGCCGTGGACTGCGAGTCCTGTTTCTTCTCCGACTGTGGTCACCGTGCGACGGGGCCGGTACGCGGGGTTGTCCCCGTACGTCGTCGGATTCGGACGTTGTTTTCCGTTGAGTTGAGAGTCTACTCCTTCAGTGACCCTCAACTAGTCGTAGCCCACCAGTACGAGGTGCTGGTCTCACCTGGGAGTGGTGTACGGGCACTCACCTTTGAGGCGGTTTGTGGACCGGTTACCGTAGGCCCCTCGTCGGTAGCCAGAGTCCGGCTACGGGGGAAAACCGGTCAGAGGGCCAGACCTAGTGACGCGTGGTCTGTGTGTGCACACGTGGTTGGGGGCTGTTGGACCCACGTCGACGGGCGTGACCCCAGCTAGTCACTTGTTTGTGGTTACTTGTACGGTGTTTGCGCCTTTGGTAGGAGCTACCACGTCAGGCGGTTCACCTGCGGCGCGGTGTAAGACGTCAGGGGACGCTACCGGCTATGCTTCTAGTGGGTGGTACTCCTGTCGAGTTGGGAGTGACAGACTGTCAGTTTCCGTAACCTTGACCTTCGGGTTTTCGGTCGTGTCGACCATTGAGTTTTCGGTTGTTTCGCCGTGGCGCGTGTGTTGGTTTTCGCGCCGTGAGACTAGTGCTAGTGGCTTTACTGAGGTTGCGTCTTGTTGTGCGGTACCTGCGATCGGATGGTCGGGGTTGCACCTTGGATAGTGTGTCCAGGTCGGCTGTGTCTGGGGGACAGGCCTCTACGGCGTGGTTGCTGTGGGTTTTTACTTCGGTAGGTGGTGCTAGCGTGGTTCGGTAGCTTCGACTGCGTGATCGAGGTGTGCCTTCTGGTACAGTAGGAGTAGCTGTAGTGCTGAGTTTTGACCGGCCACCGGTTTGCTGTTCCTGCTGTAGTTGTAGCTTCCTTTCCGCTACCGCCGTTGTTTCCGGTTGGGGTTCCGCGGGATCCCTGCTGAGTCTCGGTTTTGGAGACTCATTCCCTGCTTTTCAGGTGTGGCGGTTCTTCCTCGAGGTTCGAGGGTGCGGAGCGGAGGTTCTCAGTTGCCAGCTTGCCGGGCCGAGTGTTCACTTGGCATGTGGTACGCTTTACTGCTTTAGACTGTACTTTCTGTTGGACTGGACTCTGTTGTAGTTGTTTATTTATTTCTGTTAATTGTTGAGTTATCCTGCTTTATTTCCTATTTCTTTGTGCCTCCACACTCCTTTTAGCCCTTCCGAGCCCTCCCGGCTCGTGGGCGGCGGTGCGAGTCTCGGGTTATCGGGCCATCCCGGTAATCAGATTCTCGGGTCGTTACAGCTGGTATCAGAGCGGTGGTTGTGGGCGTACATAGGAATTCGAGATATTGCAGTAATTAGAGTCCATAAGGTCCAATACAGTCGGCAGCTGGCTTAGGGTTTTGTGTTCACTTTCCGCCTAGTTTCTCGCTTGAGAGCTTGAGTGCGTTGTGCGGTGCTGTGAAGGTGGTTGCTGTCCGCGGCTTTCGTGCCAGCATGGGGTCTAAGGATCGAGGTTGAGAGCTTCCTCCCTCATCGGTGGTGACCCTAGTCGTGCTGCATTGGGCAGAGGTTGCTGGCAGGCGTGAGCTCGCGGTGCTGCGTTCGAGGAATCTGCGACGTGGTCAGGTGGCTGGAAAGGATTTTTCGTGGTTAAGTGGCCGTGAGCGTGCTCTGAGGGAGCTGCTGTCGGTTTTGGCCACTCCAGCTTGAGATTTATCCAGCCCCTGAGGTGTCCAGGTCGTGGTTTAAGGTGGCAGAGCGGGTGCTCTGATCGAGAAGTGTTCTCGGGTGAGTTGAGGATCTTCTCGGTGAGCTGCCGTTTCGTCGAGCCTGATGTCCTTGTCGTGCTCTGTGGCGTCAGAAATGACGTGTCGGTCCCGATGGTTTTATGGATTTCGAGGCAAGATTGGGCTGTGGTGTCCCAGTAAGTCTTGCTCCCGCGCTTTTGTGTGCGATTGAGTTGTGTTCGCCTTGGTTTTTGGTTTGGGTTGTGAAGGCTCCGCGGTGAGTTTCGGGACTCGAGGGTGAGCGTCGGCGGTTGTTGTTATGGCTCGTGTTGCGGCTCTTGGCATGCCGTGTTGCAGTTCGAGGAATTGCGGCGGTGGTACATCGGTAGATGCTGTGACTATGGTCCGACGTGACACTCGTCGAGTGTGTCGAAGGTGCTGACCTGACGGAAGCGATGGTTTTTCTTGGTGCTGAATGGTGCTATTTCCAGCGTGCGCGAGGTTTGAGGTCAGGTTGAGCATGGAGTTCTTCCGTTGGTCGGAAGTGCGCTGGTTTCTCCTTTGGTTGGAGAGATTGTGTTGGGCTAAGCTTCGTCGTCTTGCACTGTGTGTCCGGGTTGGTTGGCCTTGTGTGCCATGAAGTCCGTGCGAGACGTGCTCCTTGTCTTGGCAAGGTGGTTGCCTGTGAGAAGCTGTGCCCATTCCCTTGTCGTGTGAGGGTGTGCTGGCGCTGTTCCGAAAGGACGAGTGCCGGTTGGGCGGTGTTTGCTTTCTTGGCTGTGCGTGCGTGGATCAGAGTGCGCAACGGAAGCGTGGTGGGCTTGTGACCCACTGGTTCAGGATCGTAGCGTTGGTTGCTACGGGCGGATTCCCGAGTTTGCGTTGAGCACGGGAGGATTGGTTCCACTTTGTGAAACGTGTTGTTGCCGTGCCGTTGCTCGAGGTTTTGTGGTTCTTGGCATTGGCAGGATGGAGTGTTGGGGAATGTGCTTGCTAGTGCGCCGCATGAGTACCATGTTCCTGTGAAGGAAGCCGTGTCAGGCGTCGGTATTGGACCTGGATGAGGTTGTTGAGGATGTCGCCTGACGGAGGTCGAGGACGTGTTGGTTAGAGTCGGTGGCTTGGTGTCTGACTTGTGTTCCCAATCGTGTCCTCGGTTGAGATCGTGCTTTGAGGATGTGGTCTCTGGCAGACTATGGGTCCCGGTTGGCGGCCGTGAGTGGCTGGTGAGCCTAACCGTGTGACCGACCACAGCAGCGTCTATTGGCTTTACGGTCTTGTCGGATTGTGGCGGTGAGATGTATAATCGATCGGGGACCCAAAGTGCTTTGGTCGTGGTATCGACAACCAGGTCACCGTGAGCATTGTTCAGGTGGTGTCCCGTGGCCCTGTGGTAAGGGCGGAATCGGGATTGGCGGGTGTCCACTTGGATTGATCGAAGGATTTGATGAGACCAGATAGAAGAGTGACGCCTGTGGGCGGAGGCCTTCTTGTGAGATTGGCGTCGGATTGGTGGTCCTTGATAGGACGTTGGTGTCGCAATGGTTATCCCTGGTTTGGTGACCAGCGTGGGATGGTTCCCCTGTAAGTCTGAGTCCAGTGAGGTGATGACTGAAGACACTAGGATCCATCATTTGGTTTCGTTGTGCTCCCCGAGAGGGTCGAGTTGGCGTGATGTTCGAACTTGGATGCGGAGTCCGAGAGGAGTGCAGCTCGAGATGTGGCATCAGTCTGTGTGGGAGTCGACGGACGGCTTGCTGAGGTTTGGAATGTTTCCTTTGGACCCGATGGAGGACCAGGAAAGAAGGAAGAACCTGAGCGAGCGGTTGGTGACTGTCGGCGTGTGGTCTTTTCACAGACAAGATGCTGGTTGTCGGGGCTCGAGCGTGGCGAGAGCCGTGTGCCAGTGAGACCTTTGGTGGTCGTCTCGGTAATGTGCCTTTCCGGATGGGATCTGGGCTTTGTCGAAATTTGTCTTCTGACAAGAGTTGGCACAGTGTTATATCCGGCTTTCGGCTTGCCATGTGTGGGGTGTTCCTTGGTGCTGAGCCGATGTTCTGGTTGCGGTCTGCTGAGAGGACTGCTTGAGCTGGTGGAGGCTCTGTATTGGTTGTCCCCTTGAGAAGGGTGTGCGACCTGTCAGCTGGTTGTAAAGCTGATGTGCGATTTATCTGCTGACCATTGGATGGATCAGTAGCTGTTTCTCGTGACGAGGGTTGTGGTTCCTCGGTGAGCGAGATGGTGGCAGCTGCGCCTTGATTGGTTTCCGTGGTGTCTGAGGTGATGCCGGACTGTGCCCTTTGGTATATGCCTACTCTGTTGGCCAGGGTGCTCGGCGCGAGGAGCGAGGTGTTGTGTGTGATTGTGAGTCTGGCTGTGTTCCTCAGGATCCGTGTTTTCATGAGAATCGAGGTTTTCTGTGCTGGGGCTCTGACAGCGTGTCAGTTGATTCAGTGTTCTTCCTCTGGGACTTCCTGATTGGTCGTGAATTTCGAGGACGAAATTTCTTTTAAGGGGGGAGGGCTGTAATGCCCCGGATTTTTCGGATATTTTTCGGATCATTTTAGTGGGTCTCGGAGTGTATCTTGTGCTTTACACGTGTTTTTCCCTGATGTACCTTCGGAACTCTTTGCAGGGCAAACCGTGACGTTCTCCGACTCCGGGACGTTACCACTGCGTTGTGCTCTTCCCGAGGATCGCGAAGGTAATTTTTCGTAATTTTCTGAATTTCTGTAATTTTTAGGTTTTCCTATATATACTAACCCTTTTCTCTCTCTCCCTCTCATTTCTCTCTTCCCTCCCTCTCTCTTCTCTCACGCCCTCTTTCTCCCCTCTCTTCTCCGGCGGCCGACGGAGCGAGGCGGGGGCGAGGTGGAGGTGGCGCGGGCGAGGATGCGGGCGAGGATAGGTGAGGATCGAGGCGGAGGAGGCGCGTGGAAGCTTGGTGGAGCGATCGCGAGCCGGCGAGGGTTTCGCGACGATTTCTTCATGGATCGGCGTCCACAGCACGTCGTTTCTTCGGTGGAGGTAGGGAGATGGACCCTCGACTAGCGTACTTCTTTTCCCGCGAGTTTTTTAGGCCGTGGTGAGCCGAGCGGGCTAAACAGGGCGATTTGGGGAAAGTGCTTATTTTTGGGGTGTGAGCCGGATCCCTCGTTTTACGGTGTTTTTGGGTAATCCAGGGGTTTAGATGCATGCCTAGGGGCTTGGGGAAGGTTTCCCCTTTTGTTTCCCCTTCACCTGGGGGTGAACGGGGCGTGGAATGGGTTTTTCTGCGGTGTCCACCGTTTTCGGGCACGGACTGAGAACGCGCTAGCCTTGGGTAGCGCCATAGTAGTCAAGGCGGGCGCCTAGGCGCCTAGGCGCTGTTGAGCAGGACAGGCGGACGGGCGCCTTTTCAAATACACAAAAGGCGAACCGGGCGGTCGCCAAGGCGGGCTGGGCGCCAAGGCGGCCGCCCGGTCGCCTTGAACTCGCGAACTCGCCCGGTCGCCCCCGGTCGACGAGTCCGAGTGTCCGACCCACCCCCGGTCCCGCGGTCCCCCACCCGTGTTAAAACCCCCTCCCTCGGGTCAATCGCATTTGACCACTCCCCCGACCTCCCACCCCCCCTCGATCCTCTTCTCCCATGCGGTCTCCGTGCGGTGCCCTAGTCGATCGGCCGCCGGCGTGTGCGTACCGCCGTCGTCGTCGTCGACCACGGCGACGTCATCTGCGGGCCTTGGCGACGTCCCCTCCTCGGCTCCTCCCCGGCTGCGACTTCGGCTGCGGCGTCCTCCTCCTCGCTGCAACTCCTCCGCGCCGCGCCTGCAACTCCTCCGCCGCCGCGGCGACATCCTCCTCTTCCCTGGCTGCGCCTTCCCCCGCGGGCTCCGGCGACTGCAACTCCTCCCGTCCTCCGCCGCCGGTTAGTCCCCCCGATTCCCTCTCTCTCTCTCGGCTGTCCCCCCCGGCGCCCCTCTCTCTGTTTCCCTCCTCTCTCTCTCTCTCACCGGAGCAACCCTCCCGGCCCCTCTCTGTCTCCCTCCTCTCTCTCTCTCTCACCGGAGTAACCCCCCTGCGGGCCGGCCCCTCTCTGTCTCCCTCCTCCTTGTTAGTGTTGGTGTGCTACATGCCAATTTAGGGTCGGGTAGACCCGATATATGTACGATCTTGTTCATTATTGATAAAGTGGTGTTTGAGCGTAAATATGCGATTGTGTTACTTTACGTTGTCCCTAGGATATGTGGTTGTAAAGTCAACTCGAGATGGGATCTCGATTATGAGACTGACTTTACATGAACACATACCTTAAACTGTTCCTGGTTGGAGGGTAATCACTCGGGGACTTTGATTACCTATTAAACCAGTACACATGATGTGTCAGTGACCAGTCTCATGGTCATTGGTGCGGGGAACCAACACATATGTGTAGGTGTATGTCCTTGGAGGATGTGCACTGAACTGATCCGCTATTGGATCTTCAGATAGTTGATTATACCTAATGTCAACTGAAGATCCAACGGTCACAGTAGCATCGTTGGTCCTTTGACCTGAGACATTGATCGGATCTTACACGAGGACTGTAATGGTTTAATTATTTAGCTAAGTGACTTTAACCATAAGTCATGAGTTGTCGAGTCATTAACCACTCCAGGAGACGTGTGAAGATCATCAATGGTCAAGAGGGGATCGCTCACTGTCGGGTATATATCAGACAGTTAATGGGTCATGACATTGACGCTCCGTTAAATCCCTGGCCAGGGTCGCGTGAGTTCGTTTAGAACGGACGTCATACACTTTAAGGGGGTCATAGTCAAATGGCACGATCATGGGGTTTGACAGAAACCATACCCTCGATCGTACCAGACTCATAGAATGAGCTAGGGATTATATCGATGCGGTAACTGTGGACTTACAGGTACCAGACAGACTGGTTTAAACCCGACGTCCTCTAGGATCATGCGGATTTACTTGACCCAACGTGATCGAAAGGTTCGAAATAAATTAAACTATTATTCGGCTCTTGTAGAAGCGAAGAATATGTTTAATTTACTTCTAATTAGGAATTAGAAGTTAATGGGCCTTAAACTAGAGTGACTATGGGCCTAGAGGATCACACACAATGGATTCTTGGGTGACGGATTATTGTTATACAAGTGTATGTATTAATTCCTTTTAATTCCTTTTGGAAAGGAGTGTAAATGGAGCTTAATACATATGTATAATAATAGATAGGACATATATACAATTTCGGTCTTTTGGAATCCTTTTCTAAAAAGCCTAAACTCTATATATAGATCCTACGTGAAGCTCATTCGAGCTTATTCTTTTCTTCCCTTAAGCTAACCAAGCATTAAGCTTAAGGGAGAGGATTAGTCTCCCCCCTTTCTCCCTCTTGCTCTCTCTCTCTCTAGAAGGTGATAGAGTCGGGGATAGTCGTGCCGGGGAGGTACCGTCGCTGCGCAAGGGTCCATGTGGATCTGCTCTAGAGGTCGTACAATTGTGCGGCTCGGTTTCTCTGCATCGGGCTTAACGGACAGCGTCGTTCCGCGCAAGGTGAAACACGCAACCCGTAATTAGGGTCTTAGAAACACCGATTAGAGAATAGATTAAGCTTTCCATAACACCGGGATCGGGCAAATGAAATTTTTGTTATCCGCTGCGTCGTCCGTAGGTGCTGTGCGAAACCTTACACTCCTCCTCCTCTCTCTCTCTCTCTAGTCTCTCCTCCTGCCCCTCTCTCTACCTCCCTCCTCTCTGTCTCTCTCCCTCTGTCTAACAGAGAGCAACTGAGAGAGAGGAGGGAGACAGAGAGAGGGCCCGGCCCATGTCTCTGTCTCCCTCCTCTCTCTCAGTCTCTCTCCCTCTGTCTCCCTCCTCTCTCTCAGTCTCTCTCTCCCGACTCTCAGTCTCTCTCCCTCTCTGTCTCCCGACTCTCTCCCTCTCTTAGACTCTCACCGGAGAGGGGGAGACCGCTCTCTTTGTCTCCCTCCTCTCTCTCTCTCCCTCTCTGTCTCCCTCCTCCTGCCCCTCCTCCTCCTCCTGCCCCTCTCTCTGTCTCCCTCCTCTCTATCTCTCTCCCTCTGTCTAACAGAGAGCAACTGAAAGAGAGGAGGGAGACAGAGAGAGTGCCCGGCCCATGTCTCTCTCTCCCTCCTCTCTCTCAGTGTAATGTCCCGGGTCTTTCGGATCCTTCGTTATGGGTCCCGGATCTGGTTTGTCAGGGTGTTCGACCCTGTTGTGTCCGAAATTTCGTTTCGAACATCTTTCGTGTTCGGATCGGCGCGATCCGGAGTCGTTTCGGAGGCCCGGAGTGTGTCCGTGGCTTTTTCGTGCGCGTTTTCCGATTTCCGCGTACGGGTTTCGGCGAATCCTTCGGAACCCTGTAGCGGGTGAGCCGGGTCGTTCACCAGCCCGCGAGTGATACCGTTGCGATCAGCGCGCCGAGACGGTCGAGGAGGTGCACTTTTCTATTTTTCGGTATTTATGGCATTTTTCGGATTTTCTATATATATCAATTCTTTTCTTTTTCTTTTACCTTTTTATTTTCTTCTTCTCCCTCCTTCCTTCAACCGTGAGAGCTCCCCCTTCCTTCGCGGCCGATCTTCTTCTCCCCGGGCGACCGAGACGCGGCCCCTCTCACTCCGGCAATGGCGTGGCAGCGGCGGCGGCGGCAAGGCGGTCCCGGTGGCGTGCTTTTCGCGGCGAGAGGCGGGGCGTTCGTGGGAGTAAAAGCTTCATCTTTGATTTTGGCGGTGGTTCGGTGGATTTCGGGCTTCCTTGAGGTAGGGGGACGAATCCTTACCCTCTTTCTAGCATTCCCCGTGATTTCTAGGCCGTGGAGAGGCCGAGAGGGGCTAGATTCATGCTGGGAGGGTTATTTCTATGTTTGGGGTTTGAGCGCCGGATCCGTCGATTCGTGAGGTTTTTGATCGATTTGGGGGTCCTAGATGCATGCTAGGTCGTTGTGGGGTGATTCCCCATTGTTTTCCCTTCACCAAAGGGGGTGAATGGGCGTGGTTTTGTGATTTCCGGCCGTAGTTCGCGAATCGGGCTCGGCCCGATGTCGCGCTATAGTCCAGTGGCGCGTTCATCATGAACGCGCCGTGTCGTCCGAGCGTGTCCGTCGAAGAAGACGAACAGTAAGGCGGTGGGGAACGCGCCTGGTTCGGGTAGCGCGATCTCCAGATCGTGCTAGCCAAGACTAGCGCGTTCATGTTGAACGCGCTAACCTTGGGTAGCGCGACATGGAAGATCGCGCTAGCCAAAGCTAGCGCGTTCTTCGGTGTCGCGCTAGGGATACCTAGCGCGACCATCCCCTTCCCCGAACCATGTTTTTGCGGGTAGCGTGACCTCCGATTGGGTGAGCTGCGGACCCGGTTGTGGCGTGTGGCCCTAGGGATGCCTGGGCACCCAGTGAGAGCCACAGGGGCGCCCGGGGTTCCCCGGAGAGTCAGTTACCTCGGTAGGGGTGCCGCGTGACTTGAGGGACGGTTGGACCTCATGCGTGTCCCCGGCATCTATGCCTATCGTATGATCATCGTGAGTCTGTGTTAGTGTTGGTCGGTGGTTTCCGTGGGTTAGTCCTTACTTCCAGTGACCTGTCCACTAGTCGTAGCTTTCTGCGCACGCGTGTGCGGACCCACCTGGGAGTGGTGGAGAGCGAGACCCAGTGTGACGCGGTTTTTAGGCTGGTTACCATAGGGCCCCTTGCCTTTGCCACCAGAGTCCGGTGGGGGGGGGGGGGGAAACCAGCTAGAGGACCCGATCTAGAGCAGATGGTCTGTGTGTGCACACGTAGTTGGGGGCTTAGGGCACGCACTGACGAGTGCGACCCCAGCTAGTCCTTGTTGTGGTACTTGTTGCGTGTCTGAGTCTCGCGCCCGGGGCGTTGTAGCTAGACACTTGTGACGCGGTGTAAGACGTCAGGGGATGCATCCGGTCGTTCTTCTTGTGGATGGTGCTCCTGTTCACTGGCAGGCGTGGACTCGTGTTTTGTTGGACCGAGGTTCCGTACTATGGTACCGTTAGAGTAGACGACTTTTCCGTTTATTTACTTTAGCTTGTCGGTTCTACCGTACTCTCGGTTGGTAGGGTTGTCTTCTTCTTCCTCGTTTTTCGTGCGAGGTGGGGATTCGCGGGATCCCTACTGGGCCAATGAGATGAGGCTCACCCCTGCTCTGCAGGTGAGGCGGGGTCGACGGGAGGCGCGGCCGAGTTTCAGCGTGGTTCTT
Source organism: Amorphophallus konjac (assembly GCA_022559845.1). NCBI lineage: Eukaryota > Viridiplantae > Streptophyta > Magnoliopsida > Alismatales > Araceae > Amorphophallus > Amorphophallus konjac. The sequence goes on from CM040121.1 coordinate 109,493,093, forward strand.
CTAGCCAGGGTTAGTTGCCAGTCTGCCAGAGCCGGGGGATGCCCCGCGTAGTTGTACTCCGGGGGATGCCCCGTGTTGTTGTACGCCGGGGGATGCCCCGTGTAGTTGTACTTTCTTTCCTGTTGACTGTACTTTCTTTGGACATGAGACACTGTGGACCTTGTAGCAGTTTGAATTATTATTATTATTATGTGCATTTCTTTTTGATTATTGTGCTATCTCTGTGGACGTTGCAGCTTCTCGTATACCCCACACCACTCCTTTCTACCCTTCCGAGTCTTCGGGCTCGTGGGTTGACGGGCCGAGATTCGAGACGCGCCGGTTCCTTTCCGGTACTCGGATCCTCGGGTCGTCACACTCAGTCTCTCTCCCTCTCTATCTCCCTCCTCTCCCCGACCCCCATGGCAGATAATTGTTCTTTAGATTAATTTTTTAGATTAATTTTTTAAATTGAAATTAAAATAATTTTCATCATTAGTTATTGTTTTACGTGTAGATCATGACAGATAATAGTTCCACGGCTGAGACCGAGATAAAATTAAAAGTAAAGTCAAAAGACCCGGGATGGAAGTATGCATATTGGCCTGACGTAAATGATAAGAACAAGGTCAAGTGCGATCTTTGTGGCTTGATTACTAATGGGGGCATCAAAAGATAAAAAGAACATTTGATTGGTGGTTTTGGGGATGTGAAAAAATGCTCAAATACTAATAGGCAAATTGCTGAAGAGATGCTCAATTGGATGAACAAAAATAAAAAAAGAAAGCTAAATGAGAGTATTCCGATTGAAGGCGATTCTGATGAGGAACGTGAAGTGGAGAGACATGTGGAAAAGTCCCGGCAAGGTTCTTCAACATTGGACTCTTCTGCAAAGAGTTCGGGGACGAGTAAACCACCTACAGCTAAATCCAAAGGGCCGATTGATGCCTTTGCAAGAATGAGTATAGAAGACTTTGTTGATGCTAGAAGAAGTGTGAAGAAAATTCAATTCACGTTAGAAAATAGATGGAACAAAGATAACAAAAGGATGGTTGATGAGTATGTTACTACTTTGTTCTATGAAGGTGACATACCATTCAATGTAGCCTGTCTAAAATGTTTTGAACATGCAGTGGAGGCTATAGGACGGTTTGGACCGGGGTATAAGCCCCCAAGCTATCACATGTTGAGAGTGTCCCTTCTGAAGGACATGGTGGAGAAGACAAACTTGATGTATGAGGAATATCAAAAGCATTGGAAGACATATGGTTGTACAATAATGTGTGATGGTTGGACCGATAAAAGATAAAGAAAGTTAATCAACTTTCTAGTCAATTGTTCGCAAGGGACTTTTTTTGTTGAGTCAGTTAATGCTTCTGATAAGAAGGAAGACGCAGGGTTGTTATATGAGTTGCTAGATAAAATGGTTGAAAGAATTGGAGAAGAAAATGTGGTGCAAATTGTAACTGATAATGCATCATATAATGTAGCAGCTGGTCGTTTGTTGATGGATAAAAGAAAAATATTATTCTGGACACCTTGTGCTGCACATTGTTTGGATCTCATGTTAGAAGATATTGGTAAGTTAAAGGGTTACAAAAGTATAATTACAAAAGCTAAGAAGTTGACAGCTTATATTTACACTCGCACTCGCCTTCTTGAACATATGAGAAAGGAAACCAAGGGTAGAGAATTGGTGAGATGTGGTGTGACTAGATTTGCCACATTATTTCTTACATTGGAGAGGTTGAATGATGATGCAATAAAAAGGGCTCTTCGGAGACTATTTAGTTCTGAAGCTTGGTATAAGAGTATTTGGTCATCAACAAATGCAGGGAAGAATGCCTCAAGTATTATCTTTCAGGTGAGATTTTGGCATGGTGTTGAAGATGTTTTGAGAGCCTCTCAACCAATTTTACAAGTGTTAAGATTGGTTGATGGAGATGAAAAACCTGCAATGCCTTATATATACGTTGCCATGGAGTATGCAAAAGAGTAAATTGTTCAAAATTTTAGCTCCAAGGTAAATTTACTGTGCTGTAATTTGCTTATTTTAACATTTTACCTTGCTTTAAAGTTTAAAGTCCATCATCCATATGCAGGAAATAAAATTTCAGCCAATTCTGAAGATAGTTGATAAAAGATGGCAAGACCAAATGCATCGTCCTTTACATTTGGCGGGATTTTTCTTAAATCCCAGCTTATATTTCAAGGCTAGAGAGAAAGATGTTAGTTCATGTGGGAAGTTTGAGAGTGGTTTTTTTACATGTCTTGAAAGAATGGTGTCAGATTTGGACCTTCAGGATAAGATAGGTGATCAAGTTACAATGTATTTGCATGAAAGAGGGATGTTCGGAATAGAACTAGCCATAAGAGCTCGCGATAGGAGAATGCCAAGTAAGTGTATCTTTTTTATAATTTTTAATTTTTACTTGGTAATTTTCCAAATAACAATATTTTGACGTGTTATTTTTTTTATAGTTGAATGGTGGGTAACATATGGTGGGGAAACTTCCGAATTGAAGAATATTGCAATAAGAATTTTGGGACTTTGTTGTAGTGCTTCTGGGTGTGAACGGAATTGGAGTACATTTGAATTTGTAAGTTTCACAAACTCATCTAATTTTAAAATTTTCTTTTTCATTAATTAATATTATCCTTATTTAACATTATTCACTTGTATTCTTTGCATGTAGATTCACACCAAGAAGAGGAACCGCTTGGAACATAAAAGATTGAATGATCTTGTATATGTTAAATATAATCGTCGTCTTCAAGAGAGATTCAAAGAGAGAAAAAATCATCCAGAAAAATATGATCCCATTTCTCTACCAGATTTAGATTGGGGGAGTGAGTGGATGACTCAAAAGTCAAAGACTTTAGTTCATGATGATGAAGATCTTACTTGGGCAGATGTTGAGCTTACTATGGAAGCATCATATGAAAGACCAACAAGAAGTAGAGCACAACCAAGAGATTATGATGATCCGTCGGATGATGGAGAATTGCTAGAAGAAGAATCTGAAGAGGATGATGATGATGCTCCATGGGAGTCTAGTGAAGAAGGTCAAGCTCACCAAGAAGATGATGAGAATGACAATCATGATGAGGCCATTCCAGCAGAAGTGCCATTTGGTTTTAGGATTTAGTCTTTCATGTAATGTTAAGACGCTTAGACATGAACATTTCTTAATAGTTAACTAGTTATCTTATATCATACTTGCTAAGTGCCACTATTTGATTCTTTTTTAATGGTGTGATTTGTTATTTGTTAATAACATATTATGTTTGGTAGGATTTGTTTTCCATATTATGTCTAATATCTTTCAGGTTGGAGCTAATAAAAAGATGAAGTTAAAAAAATGTAGCCCACAGGTTAGTGTGTTTAACCATTTGGCCTTTATTTTTTGTAATTTTCTTGATGTTATTATGTTCTTTTGTAATTTTATGAATTGTTTTCAGATTTTTCAATATTTTATTGATGCAATTTAATTTTCTATAATTGTCATGCAATTTAATTACTATAATTTCTTCTTGCTTCTAAATTTTCTAAAATATTTTAATATAGTTTATTCTTATTTTATATATTAGGAGATATATATTTTAGATTTTTTAATCAGTGGCCAAAGTGTCGCCTAGGCGACGCCTAAGCGGACGCCTTGTCGCCTAAGCGCTTAGAGACCCCGTGAGCGCCTTGGTTCGCCTTGTCGCCTTGACAACTATGGGTAGCGCGTTCTTGAAGGTCGCGCAGCCCCGATAGAGTGCGTTCATCGGGGAAGATGAACAGTTTGGCGGTTCCTGTCGCACTATGGACCTGTAGCGCGTTCTTGTTGAACGCGCTAGGTATGTATAGCGCGTTCTGACTGAACGCGCTATGCACGTGTAGCGCGTTCTTGGAGGTGACCAGCCGGGCTGCCCGGGGTGGGCGGTCTACGGCTGATCGTGCTCCCCTTGGGCCGTGTGTGTCTCGGACACCCCGTGGAGTTCCGTGACCGTGTCTTTGGGTGTCTGGAGGTACCGTGTTACCTCGATAAGTGTGCCCGTGGGCTTGGTGGGTCCGGGTGACTCCAGGTGTTCCGGGCTTCCGTGTTCTTGTTAGATCGAGTCACCGTGTATCGGTGTGTGTGCGGTGGGATCTCCCCCACATATTGTGAGTTTCTTTGGAAGGTGATTTCCATGTGGGCCACGTGTTTGGCCTTGGACTGCGAGTCTAGTTGTCCGGCCTGGGGCTGGAGGTTTCCCGCTTGCTTCAAGATGGAAAATCGACATGGCGGCTTGTGTGCTGCCCTGGGAATCGTGCCTCTATGTTTTTCCGTGTGGCCTTGGTCCCTTGCGTTCCCTTCCTGAGGGAACAGTCGTGGTGGCTTGTGAGCTATCTCGGTATTCGTGATATCATGGTTTTGGACCTAGAGATTGGGCTAGATCGACGGCCTTGTGCGGTTGCGTGCAACGGTCTTGACCCTGAGTCTTGTGACTCAAGGACCGTTGACTGTAGTGTGTCTAGAGGACTGTCAAGAGTCCAGTGGCTTAAGTGCCACTCGAGTTTTCTCGACTCTCGCGCACGGTGCGTGCGTGGCCGTGGACTGCGAGTCCTGTTTCTTCTCCGACTGTGGTCACCGTGCGACAGGGCCGGTACGCGGGATTGTCCCCGTACGTCGTCGGATTCGAACGTTGTTTTCCGTTGAGTTGAGAGTCTACTCCTTCAGTGACCCTCCACTAGTCGTAGCCCACCAGTACGAGGTGCTGGTCTCACCTGGGAGTGGTGTACGGGCACTCACCTTTGAGGCGGTTTGTGGACCGGTTACCGTAGGCCCCTCGTCGATAGCCAGAGTCCGACTACGGGGGAAAACCGGTCAGAGGGCCAGACCTAGTGACGCGTGGTCTGTGTGTGCACACGTGGTTGGGGGCGGTTGAACCCACGTCGACGGGCGTGACCCCAGCTAGTCACTTGTTTGTGGTTACTTGTACGGTGTTTGCGCCTTTGGTAGGAGCTACCACGTCAGGCGGTTCACCTGCGACGCGGTGTAAGACGTCAGGGGACGCTACCGGCTGTGCTTCTAGTGGGTGGTACTCCTGTCGAGTTGGGAGTGACAGACTGTCAGTTTCCGTAACCTTGACCTTCGGGTTTTCGGTCGTGTCGACCATTGAGTTTTCGGTTGTTTCGCCGTGGCGCGTGTGTTGGTTTTTGCGCCGTGAGACTAGTGCTAGTGGCTTTACCGAGGTTGCGTCTTGTTGTGCGGTACCTGCGATCGGATGGTCGGGGTTGCACCTTGGATAGTGTGTCCAGGTCGGCTGTGTCCGGGGGACAGGCCTCTACGGCGTGGTTGCTGTGGGTTTTTACTTCGGTAGGTGGTACTAGCGTAGTTCGGTAGCTTCGACTGCGTGATCGAGGTGTGCCTTCTGGTACAGTAGGAGTAGCTGCAGTGCTGAGTTTTGACCGGCCACCGGTTTGCTGTTCCTGCTGTAGTTGTAGCTTCCTTTCCGCTACCACCGTTATTTCCGGTTGGGGTTCCGCGGGATCCCTGCTGAGTCTCGGTTTTGGAGACTCATTCCCTACTTTTCAGGTGTGGCGGTTCTTCCTCGAGGTTCGAGGGTGCGGAGCGGAGGTTCTCAGTTGCCAGCTTGCCGGGCCGAGTGTTCACTTGGCATGTGGTACGCTTTACTGCTTTAGACTGTACTTTCTGTTGGACTGAACTCTGTTGTAGTTGTTTATTTATTTCTGTTAATTGTTGAGTTGTCCTGCTTTATTTCCTATTTCTTTGTGCCTCCACACTCCTTTTAGCTCTTCCGAGCCCTCCCGGCTCGTGGGCGGTGGTGCGAGTCTCGGGTTATCGGGCCTTCCCGGTAGTCGGATTCTTGGGTCGTTACATCCTGCGTTCAGAAAATCATACAAGGATGTATGCAAAATGCTTGCTTGCCATGTGATCATGCAGTTTTATATCTGTTTGACTAGTTCATTGATTGCCATCAATTTATTTTACTCTTCATTCTTCTTTTTATTTCTTTGAAGCAGATTATCTTTTCTTTGTTTCGGTTGCCATAATAATATTTTCGTTTGGTCATATTTTGTTCAGATATGTTCTTCCCAACATTTGTTCTTTGCGTCTGATGTGCCCATCTTAGCATTATATGAATTGTGCAGTTCACATTTCTATCATTTAGTCATTTTTATTAAGTCCATAGCGTTGACAAAAATTAGGCAGCACCTCCCCTAGACCAGAGCATTTGGGGGGGGGGGGGGGAAATAGGAAGCACATCCACGAATATTCCGAGATGGCTCCTGAAATCAGAGTAAGCCAAGAGTGGCTACTCTATATCCCAAAATTGGGTAGGGAGAACCTCGCGGACTTGCCTACAAGGGGAGCTCCACTGACCCTGGGATGATTCCGTTTCCAGCTTCGAACTGTGCATGTGCTACTGTTGGCTCCCTGGCCATTAATATCTGTCCCTATAAAAGAAGTTCCTCCAGGGACCATGCCATGAAGAGACAAGCCCCTGGGAAAATGTGGGAGGTCACAACAAGCTAATCGATATGAGACTGTAATATATCCCCTCCCAAAAAATAGGCCCACTATAAAAATTAGTAGCAAACTAGAGGAAACACCTTATTGCTCCGGTGCATGAGATCATAGGCCATGCTGTAAAACTAGCAAGCATGCATCCCAAATGAGGACTGGAGACTATAATAGACAGTGCTCAGCAAGAGATGAAAACAAAAAGTTTGGAGGAACAAACTCCAGTGAGCATTACGCAGACGGTGGAGTGCTTGTGCGTGATTGGCATGAAAGCCATAGTGAATCTTATGCGATGAACAACAGCTCCCTGGAGGGCTGGAATTTCATGACAGGGGAAGCAGGGAAGTGCAGATTCTTGCGATTCTGGGACTGAGCCAGGGCCACAACAACCCATAAACGTGGGTGAGAAGACAAGTGGCCATTGCCACAGAGAACATCTCATATACTGAGTGTGAACGTGTCACGTGGTGGAAGAGAGAGATGGGGTTTCCCTCTCTTTTAAAAAGAAACGAAACGCACGCGTAAAGGGGTGATGTGGGAAAGACAGTGAAGAGTACGACCTAAAGGCGATACTCTAATGGGGAACGCGGAGAGCCTAGACTTACCGAACTTCCGGTATAGGGCGGAGACTGGGATCCGAAGATCCTCTCACGCAAACTGACTTCCTTCCAAGTAGGTGTGGCCTACCGTTCCGGGAGTAGCTTTCTATATACCGGGTACGGGTCCTGGGATTTTATGTAGTAGAAGTTGGCACGAACGGTGAATGAGAGACACAACGTGGACACAGAATTTGAACGGTATATCACTTCTTACACAATTACAGCAATATAAAAAGTAAGGAAATCACCGCAAGACATTGGTCTTTGCGGGATTTTAATAACAGTATAGCAAGATATAAAAGGGATGGGGGAGTGCTGAAAGTAAACGGTCACGGTGAAGTGACTCACCGCGGCCAATTATAGTACAAGCCAACCCATGCGGGATTTAACTCTCCGCGAGTATTATTAACATAAAATAAAAATTACTACAAGCGCGCGATTATGCTATTGTGATCGCCAGGGGCTAGCGGGCCCCGAATTGATTGATCGCTTCGCCTCAGATAGAGGATAACGTGGACTCCTTCTTCCTCTTTGTTCGACAGGCCGAAGAAGAGGGCTTTTCAACTGGTTACCCTTGCAAAAGAACAAACACAGGAATAACAACTATGTCAGAATATGAGATAAAATGCTAATAAGATGAATAAGCGACTAAAAACACCATAGGATAACAAAGGTGAGAGGGAGCTTCTTAAGAAGCCGGGGGCTTCGAGTAGCACGAGAAGGGCGCGGGCGCACGGTGGGATGAAACGACTTTTCCCGTGTACGGGAACACGTGGGGACACTAACTGAGCCGAAGGGTGACTTTTCTTTCTGAATTTTGAGAAGAATGACAAACTAACATGAATAAACAAAACGTTTACACATACATAAATACACGCAGATACATGTGTTTAATTATATGCATATACATAAACATATATATATAAACATATATGTATACATACATATATATATATATATATATATAGAGGATAAACACACGCACACATATATATATATATATATATATGAATATATATATGTATATGAGTATTATATATATATATATATATGAATATACAATATAGATATATATAGATATATATATTATATATATAGGCTCTTCTCACTCATACATGTGTATAATATGATACGTATATATTATATACATGCTCTACGTGCACGGTGTGTGCATGAAAGTGAAACTATGTGTTGTGTGCGTGTGCATGAACGTGGTTGTGCGCATGTGTGTGTCGTGTGAAAAGGGGATGTGTGTGCAGTGTGAACATGGGAGGGGGGAGAGAGGCAGCGTGAGGGAGGGAGACACAGGGAGAGAGAAGGAGAGAGAGGAGAAAGCTCTCCTCTCTATTTTTTTAGATTTTAATTATTTCAGCTTTTTTTAAAGGAAAGAAGAGAAAAAAGATAAAATAAAAAGTAGTGAAATATGAGATATATACATAGGATATATATATATATATATATATATGAGAGAGAGCACGTGAGGGAGAGAGACGCAGGGAGAGAGAGAGAGACACTGGGTGAGGGGAGAGAGGAGAAAGAGAGAGATCGAGAGATAAAGAGAGACAGAAGAGACTGAGAGAGATGAAGAGAGGGTGAGAAAGAACAGAGAGAAAGAGAGAGAGAGATGAGAGGGTGAGAGTGTAAAATAATAAAAAAAGAAAAAGTGAGAGATCGAGAGGGAGAGATGAGAACGCAGGAGGGAGAGAAATGGGGGAGAGAGAGAGAGAGACACTGGGTGAGGGGAGAGAGGAAAAAGAGAGAAATCGAGAGAGAAAGAGAGACAGAAGAGACTGAGAGAGATGAAGAGAGGGTGAGAAAGAACAGAGAGAAAGAGAGAGAGATGAGAGGTGAGGAGCTCGGGTAGGGGAGAGAGAGGAATAAAATAAAATAAAAAAATAGATGAGAAAGAGATCGAGAGAGAGCATAGAGAGGAGAGAAAGGATAGGAGAGAGATAGAGAGAGAAGAGAGAATACGAGAGATATCAGGTAGGCAAAACCGCAAGTGAGAGAGAGGGAAAGATAGATTAAGAGAAATAATAAAAAAGGGAGAAGAAGAGAGAGAAGGGGGGTGCGCACGAGAGAGAAATCGTAAGAGGGGGAGAGAGAAGGTGTGAGTGAGAGAATAAAAAAAAATTTAAAAGGGGGAGAGGGATTGAGTGCAAGACAGGGAGAGAGGGGGAAAGAGAGAAAGGAACTGGAGAGAGAGAGAGAGAGAGATCGGGAGCCGCGGCAAGGAGGGCGGCGGTAGGAGGCCCGGACGGAGGTCGGAGACGGTGTTGCGGGTGATCGACGACGATGGAGGAGTTGGCCGGCGGCGGTCCGACGGGCTCGGAGTTGCCGTGGTCGACGTGAAGAGGAAGCGATGAACGGTGTGGCGCTGTGGTTAGCCGGAGGTGGCGTCCGCGGGCGACCGGCAACGGTGGATGACGCGGTGGAGTTGGCGGCGTGATTGGCCTCGGTGGACGTGGCTGGCGACGTGGGTGGTGGGTGGTCGACGGCGGCGTCCGCGGCAGGAAGTGGAGGCGTTGCGGTGGTTCACGGCAGGGTGGTCGCGGCACGGAGGTCGGCGGACGGTGCCCATGGGGTGCTCCGATGGGAGCGGCGAGGAAGGCTCGTGGAGCTCGCGGTGGCCAGAGGGGCTCGCGACCATGAGAGAGTGTTCTGCATAGAGTGGCGGCAGTGGGGAGCGACAGCAAGGAGGGTGGCCGGTGACGATGATGACAGCGGCAACAGTGGCTTCACATCGGCGGCATGGCACATCAGAGGTAGTAGTCGGCGATGGCGGTGGTCGCGATGGTGTTGACGTGGATGACGGGGAGGGTGGCCGTGGTTGGCCAGTGACAACGAGGACAGTAGCTACGATGGCGCGGTGGCTTCACGACGGTGGAGAGGGTATGATGCAGGCAGGGAGTGTCTTCGGCGGGATGGAGGTCGATTGCGGAGGGGGGTTGTCGCCGGGCTGCCTTCGGTTGGCCAGGTGGTGTCGCAGCGGCTATGGTGGTATATGGAGAAATGGGAGATCAAGGGGAGTTTTGGGAGAAAGAGGGAGAGACAAGGAGATGAGGGTGGAGATGGAGGCTCGACAGGATGGAGTTGGCCAGCGGCGGCGTGGGGGCTCGGACGGTGCATGTAGGGAGGGTGCTGCGGCAAAGGGGTTGACGAGGGAGACGGGGGTGGTCTCACGGGGGAGGAAAAGAGAGAGCCAGAGCGACGTGGGGTTGTGTTCGGGTATGGGGTGGAGGTGGCGGCTACGTGCTATGGAGAGAGAGAGAGTGGGAGAAGAGATAAGGAGAAAAGATTCCCTATAGTTGGTGATTGGAGGAGGTGGACACGAAGAGATAGAGAGGGAGACAAGGAAGAAGACGTGAGAGAGGGATAGGTCTTACGGCTGAGTGTGTGTTAGGAGGTGGGTTGGTTTCATGGGTCACGTGGTTTGATGGGGAGAGGGATATGAAGTGAGAGAGAGAGGGAGACAAGGAAGGAGTGTAGTGAGAAAAAGATGGGACGAGAGAATATATGTGAGATGTCGATTGTAGGGTGATACGAGAGAAAGAGATAAGATTCCTTTTGTATAATTAGGGGAAGGAAGTGACATGAGAGAGTAATTAGGACATGGATTAACAAAAGTAAGTATATAAATATATATATATATATATATATATATATATATATTTACAACCATGTATATATATTTATATTTAAATTATATATTACACATATATATATTTACAACACGTAATATATATATTTACAACCTTACATATATATATATTCAGGTTTTGTATGTATATTTATATTTTTATTATTTTTAACCTTTTCTCAATTTTTTTGTATTATTTTATAACTTTCCCTCAACGTTTTTTTATATTTTTTATAAACTTTTCTAAACTTTTTGTATTTTATTTTATTTATTTATTTATAACCTTTTCTGAAATTTTTTGTAAAATATCACCCACATAAATTAAATGCGTAAGTCACTTTGGGATATCGTAACATAATATGAAATTTACTCACATAAATATTAAAAATGACGTGTCTACATCTGCCCTGCCTTGTCGTCCGCTTTGTAGGGGAAAGACATGTAGTGGAATGGAATGAAGTGTATTGGAATGAAATGTAGTGGACTGAAAAGCGGATGCCAAGGTATGATGAGACACGCCCTCTAACACTTCATGATGTGAATCTTTCTCGAGTTTCACTGAAACAATCTTGAAGAAGGTCTTCCGAAATCCATAATTGTTTGGATGATAACAAACAAGGATACACATAGTGTGCGATGGGGCACAAACAACTAAAAAGGACAAACTTCACGGTGCGGAAGTACCTGGGTCGTAAACCTGCAGATTTCACCATTGGAGAGCGGTTACCAGCCATTGTGGAAGTGCTGCAATCAAGGTGGGTCCGAGGTAAAAGATAATTTGGAGACAAATCTAAACAATGGTTTCTTCTAGAGAAACAGCCTAAGGCAACCTCGGGAAAACTCAGTACTCAACTCGGAATGGAATATCTCATATTTCAGAGTGTTTGAACATAGCGACTTGCACAATTGACTTAAGTGAATGATTTTCCATAATGATATCAACTAGCCAAGGATGATATTGTTAAGCTATAGAGCGTGGGTCAGGATACCGATCCGGTGAGCTGATACCGAGCTGGGGGCCGTTTATGCACACACCAACACACCGAAAGGAACCGTCATCCCCAGGCTACCGCGACTTAATGGCCTATCCGTACGACTCGGACTCTTCTGGAGCTATCACGGTTTGAACTCAAACTCCAAATTCATTCAAGGCATACGGTCCTTGACATGCTCAAATAGTGTAGATATATAGTACAATACAGGACACGATGCGGAGATGATATATGTGGGAGGGAGATGATCCACTTTTCCTTTTTCCTTTTCTTTTTCTCTTTTTTTCTTCTTTTCTTTTGAAACATGCATTCATAAGTAAGCACAGTAAAACAAAAATATTTCACAAAAAGTAAGATTATAATCAACTGTACATAATGTCAATCAACCACAACAATTCACAAAAGCAAGAGAAAATATAGAAAGCAGATTTCATGTGCCAAAGCATGTAGTGGCAACTCGTTTTTTGTCTGCATTTTTTATTATTTTTATTTTTTGTGTTTTAGATTCCTAATGTATAGTCACCACTCAGCATTTGTCCCCTTGTTTTCAGGGTGCCCAGCAGGTGGCAAGAGATGGCCGACAGAGCCTCTTCCAATTCCTAAGCTCCTCTTTTGGAGGTCATGTCCTTCCAAGAGCAACTTCCCGGCACAGTAGCTTGTGCCAAAGGGGCCGAGCATAAGCTCGCAGCTCAGGTGGGCGTGATTTGGTTTGGATTTCGACTACACACTTCACCCACTTTTTTGACATTGTGGGATGATTGGATCTGGAAGGCAGTGGAGATTCAGGGCTTGCTAGCTCCTGAGCGGAGAAGGAACGTGTCGCTCGATCAGAGCGTGATGCCCATATAATGGAACTGGAGGAAGAGTGGCGACGACACATCGCCGAGGAGCTGCCCCGAGACGTCCGGGAGCTGAGAGTTTCTCTCCTGGTGGCGAGAAAGAGCGACGTCATGATTGGGACGGTAGGAGGGCACTAGAGGCCCAGGTGATGAAGCTCCAGGAGAAATAACGATTGGACACGTCACTCCCTCAGAGTCACTGCAGATCAGAAGAGAGTTGGGGTTCGCAGTGGAGGAGCTCCTGGAGCTAGTGCAGTCTCCTTCAGCAGAGCAGAGGGGAGCTCAGCCAACAGCCTCGGATTCAAGAGCTTCGCGGCCATCGGGGTGACGAGAGAGGCTGGAGGACGGCGAGGAGGACCGCTGGAGAGAGTGGGGACGCGTGGCACGACAAGGCAATTGATGCGTCACGAAGCTCTTGGAAGCCTCTCAGGGACTTCCATCTTATGAGGGAGGAGAAATGACCAGGAGAACTATCAGGGGTGCGGCAACGGGAGTTAGGAAGATGCTTGTACACCCGCCCTCCTCTCTCATGGCGGGCACAAACCCTTATATAAATGTGTAAGTGGAATGACTTGGCTTCAATGCAGCTTGTTTGCCCTTGATGCGTTCCTTCTGCTCTACGGCTCTTCTCTACCACATGGGTTCCCACGTGACATGCTCGACGAGATTTCACCTTAAAACATGGAGCCGTGCCTCACCGTGGCCATGATTTTCAAAGGAATCGACCACGGATTTCAACAACGTCAGCCTCCGATCCTCTTTTCCGCGTAAATGTCCCCCATTTTCTTCTTTGCGCTAAAAATAGTCGCAACGGGACAATGGACACGGGAAATCTTTGGACCGTCTAGGGAGGGCGTGTAATATCCCGGATCTTTCGGATTCTTCTTCATGGGTCCCGGATCTGGTTTCTCGGAGTGTCCGGCTCCGTCGTGTTCAAAATTTTGTTTCGGACATCTTTCGTGTTCGGATCGGCGCGATCCGAAGTTATTTCGGAGGCCCAGAAGCGTTCCGCGGCTTTTCCGCGCATGTTTTCTGATTACAGGTGTGTGTTTCGGTAATTCCTTCGGAACCTCGCTGCGGGTGAACCGGGTCGTTCACCTGGGCACGAGTGGTACCGTTGCGATCGGTGCGCTCCGAGGATCCTGGAAATGTAATTTTTTATTTTTTGATATTTTTCAGAATTTCTAGATTTTCCTATAAATACCCCCCCTATTTTCTCTCTCTCCCCACCCTCTTCTTCTTCTTCTTCTTCCTTCCTTCCCCCACCGTGAGCACCGCCCCCTCCTCCTCTCTCTCTCCCATTCGACAGTGGCGGCGTCCCCTCCGGCTGCAGACGGCGTGGGGGCGACGACGTGACGACGTGGGCGACGGCGAGGTGATCGTGGCGGCGTAAAGCTTGTGGGGAACCGTGAAGAGACGAGTGTTTTCAAAGCGTTCTTTGCGATCTCGGCATCGATTCGGCGGAGCATTTGCTCCATTGAGGTAGGGTGACGTTCCCTAGCTCCTTGCCGTTCTTTTCCGTGGTTTATAGGCCGTGGGGAGGCCGAGAGGGGCTTGATTGAGCGGGTTTGGGGTTTTCCATGATTTGGGGAGAGCTCGCCCGATCTATGATTTTAGCCCGCTATGTCGCGTTTTGATGGCCTAGTATCATGCTAGGGGTCCCCAGGGGTCTTCCCCTTTGATTTCCCCCTCTCCGGTGGAGGCATGGGGGCGTGGTTGGTTTTTTTGGGCTTTCCCGCCGTTTCGCCGTCGGGCGGGTGTGACAGTCCTTTCGAGGGACTGTCACACCGCGTGACGCGCCTGGGAGGGTGCGTCACGACCCTTGTTAGTCAGCTGGGGGTCAGGGGCTGTGACGGTCCCGCGATAGACCGCCACAGGCGTGTGACACGCCTGGGTTGGGCTGTCATAGGCATCCGATCGTTGGCATGTGACCGTTGTTTTGACCGTTGGGGGTCAAGGCATGTGATGCACCAGGCCTGGCGCGTCACATCCTTGTGACGGCCCAGGGTGGGCGCGTCAGGGCGCTTTTGAGCGTTTGAACCCCCAGGCGGTGTGACGCTCCTGATGTGGACCGTCACACCCTGTGACGCGCCTGCGTGGGGGCGTCACAGCCTGTAACGTGCCAGGGCAGGCGCGTTACACTTTGCTTTGCGCTGGGAGCGTGACGGCCGGCGTCGGACCGTCAGGCCACTGTGACGGTCCCGCCTAGACCGTCAGAGGCCTGTGACGCGTCTAGGGTAGACTGTCAGGCTTGGACTGCCCCGAGCGGTTCGCAGTCATGTTTTCTTGTCCGATCGTGGTCGCCGTGCGACGGTGCCAGTACTTGGGGTGGTCCCCGTACGTTGTCGGATACGGACGTGGTTTTCCGTTGACTCGAGAGTCCACTCCTTCAGTGACCCTCCACTAGTCGTAGCCTGCTTACACGCGTGTGGTCCCACCAGAGAGTGGTGGAGAGGCTACCCTTAGAGACGGTTTGTGGACCGGTCTCCGTCGGGCCCTACGTCTTGCAGCCAGAGTCCGGCTGAGGGGAAAACCGGTCAGAGGGCCAGACCTAGGACGCATGGTCTGTGTGTGCACACGTGGTTGGGGGCGGTTGGACCTAAGCTGACGGGCGTGACCCCAACTAGTCACTCGTTGTGGTTCTTGTTCGGTGTCCGTGCCTTTGGTAGGCGCTACCACGTCAGGCAGTTCACCTGCGGTGCGGTGTAAGACGTCAGGGGACACTACCGGCTGTGCTTCTAGCGGGAGGTACTCCTGTCGAGTCGGGGAGTGGCAGACTGTCAGTCGGCGTGACTTTGACCTTCGAGTTTTGTCGTGTTAGCCGGGTGTTCCGGTTCTCTCGCCGTGACTCGTGTCTCGGTTTTCGTGTCGTGAGACAGGTGATTTGTAGATGGCAGGGCTTCCTTTCTCGAGATACTCGCGTACTGCTAGCGTAGCGGTTTCCCCGTTTGTGAGGTAGGGTTCGAGTGATCCCTACTGAGTCTTGTTCCGAGACTCATTCCCTGCGTGTTTTCACCGTGTTTCACGCGAGGCGCGGCTTCGGGGGAGCACGTCCGAGGCTCAGCGTGGTTCGGGTGCCCAGCGTTAGTGCCAGAGGTCAGAGCCGGGGTATGCCCCGTGTAGCTGTACTTTCTTTTCTCGTCTCTGTACTAGTTGTTGACTACTGTTGTTATCTTGTGGACCATGTATTAATTAAATTGTTGTTTATTCTTCCTGCTTAATTATATAAACTGTTTAATTTTTGCAATTATTTGTGATACTTGTGTAGTCTCCGCACCATCCTTCTAACCCTTCCGAGTCTTCGGACTCGTGGGTGGCGGTACGAGTCTCGGGTTATCGGGCCTTCCCGGTAATCAGATTCTCGGGTCGTTACAGGGCGAGTCAACAAATCACGCCTCCGAATCAATCGCTCCGGATGGCTAAGTGATGCACGAAGGTGAAGGGAAGGTGCCCTAGATCCAGATCATCTCCCTTCTAATCCTATAAATACCTCCCCTTTCACTCGACTTGGAAACACCAAAAGTCGTGAGAGTTGATTTGAAGAGTGAATGTTTGTAAGAAGGGGAGGTAGTGAGAGTTTCTCAATTTTCAGGATGGAGGGTGAATCTAGCTTCAGGGTAGAAGGTGAGTCTTCCCGCTCCTCGAAAAGGAGCAGGTCCGGCAGCAGTTCCAAAAGACTTTCAGAAGTCGAAGGGCAGCTCAGTGAGAGGACCCAATCACAACTCGTAAGATGAACCTTCTCGTCCCTTCTTTCGTTCTTTCTTTTTCTTCCTTGGGAAAGCTCCCCTTCCTCACTTCTTGTGTATGTGCAAAACATGATGAGATCACACATTTCCTGGGAGCTAGTGGTTGCCGCATATCGTGGTCTTCCGGACTTCTAGAAGGCTAGGCTAGACGTGATGGGGTTTGGGGCCTTTCTGCGGATCGAGCCGATCAAGCTTGACCTCGTCCTCATCCAAGTCTTGCGCGAAAGATGGGACCCAGTGAGTCGGGCATTCTTGATGCCCTGGGGGCACATGGTGCCCAGTTTGGAAGATGTGGTACGAATTACGAGCCTCAGAGTGGATGGGGAGGCAGTGACCGGAGTCACCTATGCGGATTACCGAGAAGGTGCCCAGAAGCTACTGGGGTTGGACCTGGATGGTCGGAAGAATCGATCAGTAGCCAAGGCGTCCATCATGGAGGTATTGGGGCTTACTGATACTCGTCCATGGGATGACGAGTCCCTGGAGGAATTCACGGAGAGGGCCGAAAGAAGTGCTCGTACTGTATATTGCGTGGATGCCAGCAACTGGGAGAGGACCAACAATGATTTGAGGAGATTTCTCCTCTTTTGCTGGGAAGATTGCTACTGAGCTCGAAGGGAGGCAGCATCGACTGTCGATTCCTGGAGCTACTAGTAGACCTAGAGAGAGTAGGGCAGTATGCTTGGGGAGCTGCCATGCTGGCGCATCTATTTATAGGCCTGTCCCAAGAGGCAGATCGAGAGATGACTGTAAGTGGCTTCACACCATTCATCTAGGTATTCTTGTTTTTGTTTTTGTTTCATTTTCCTGTTTATTTTTGCAATAGTTCACTTAAGGCACTGATGGCATATAATGATGCAGCTATGGAGCTATTATTATCTCCCGATGGGGAGAGCTCGGCATTGGCGACCAGTGACGGTGCCGTTATCCAGACGGTGACAACCCCTCATGAGTACAGCACTACTATCCTACCAACTGATGGTGTTGAGACGTGAGCTGCAGGAATTCCCTGCAGCGATGGTAGGATTCTTTTCTCTTCTTTTTATTTTTTAGTTATTTTTTGCTTCTACATTTGACCAGCTAAAATGGTATGTACAACCTAACCCAAGTGAACTGGAGACCCTACTCAGGTATGCTCGATGTCGACCAACCGTGGGTTTTAACAAGTCGTGCCCTGTTTGGACGGGACCTTTGGATCCACTGCCTGAATGAAATCTAGCCGCTTCGGCTATGATTGGTTATGAGGACCCTAGGGCTAGCCCATGAATGGGTAGACACGACTGCACCACCTCGTGTCGGGAGAAAGACAAGGGGACCGGCAACCTGCATTGATTGGCGTGTGCGATTCCCCGAACAGTATGAAGACTGGCAACGGGGTGACATAATCGTGGAGTCGCATGCGCAGGATAGTGAAGACTATCTGTGTATGTATAGGGCAATGTATGAAGAGCGACTCCGACCTGGGGGACTTGTGGAGGTAGGTCTCCTAATCGTCTCTTTTCGTCTTCTTCTTCTTTTTTGTTGTTTTTGTTCTTATTTATTTATTTATTTTTTTGTGGAAATGCTGACTCCTATAGCATGGCTGCAGGATGCCCGTGATACCATGATAGCGAACTTGCGAGCTCGCTTGATTGACACGGAGCAACAGTTGGGTGACACCCGTGGAGCCTTGAGTGCCTCGGTAAGTGTATGTACAATGCACACTCCTAATTATGACCCTAGATTTATGGTGCTTAGCCACTAATTATCACTTCATGTTGTTATAGCGCGCCCAGATCGACGTAGCCTCATCAGCGATGGGAGCAGATGGCGTCTCTTCAAGCTTGTGGATCCCTACTTCAGAGCTGGATTTGCTCCACGAGCAACTTGCTCGTGCAACGCAGCGTGCCGCGGAGGCAGAAGGAATGCTCTCTATACAGGTAAGGGTTTCATTGTTGAATCTTTCTTATTCCTGCCTCGCCACATATCTGAGACAGTATATCTGGCAGGAAAAAGAGATGCAAGAGGCACTTGCCCATGCCGCGCAGAGGGAGGCTAGAATAGCAGAGCTGGAGGAGGAACTGCAGCGTCGTCCCGATGATGACTCTTCTAGGGACGCCGTGGAGCTGAGGATCACCCTTCAGTTGGAGAGGGAAGATAGAGAGAGAACGGGCAGAGAAAGAAAGGGACAAAGAAAGAGAAAGAGCCGACAGATTGGCTGAGAGGGAGGAACGAAGGGCCATGGAGGCCCAATTGTTTGAACTCCGAACCAGCCTTGGCCTTGCTGAATAATGGCTGAAAGATGGTGAGGAGCGCTACCGAAGAGTACGAGAGCATGGCTTTCGTGTTAGTAGTCTTTTTGCTACCCCCGCAGATCAACGTCGGAGTGTAGAGATGGGAAGAGGAGCACAGAGCGGTAGAAGTAGCGCTTTTCGTAGTTGGGTAGCACCCTCAAGAGCATCTTGCCCGGAGAGCGGCGGGACGAGTAATGTGGAAAGAGAAGGTGGGACTTAATGTACAATTTGTTTCGGAGTGGAATAAAATGTTTGTTGTTTGATTTTCACCTCTTTCTTGCTATCTCGAATCCCTGCACACATCACTAAAACAAACAAGTCAGAATTTCTACTCTGACTTGGCCCCTTGCTCAATAAGCAGATTTCTGTTTTGACTGTCCTTGATAATGGGTCAAGGGGCCAAGCCTTTATTAATAAAGACAAGGTAAAGATATGATGATGAATGTGACAGACAAGCACGCGAATGCAAGCATAATTTAAAAGTGGAATGCTGCATACAAATGCGATCAAGCGAGATAGTTTTTTTTGTTTTTATTTTTCTTGCATTTTTTTGTTGTTTTATTTTTCATCATTTTTTTTGTTTTGCATATATCTACATTTTCCTTTTTCTCCTTTTTTGTTTTTTTATTATTGTCATTTTTTGTTGCTAACGCCTGGTAAGCACCCATATGGCACCTAACCTACATGAGAACAGGGGTTTCTTACTAACCTCCCAGGTATCCTAAGCTCAAATCTAGATTGATTTGGGCCTCTAGACTCCTCGAATGATAATCTCGCCGACTAAAACTTATCCTGATGACAATACCGTCATGCCATGCTTAGGCTCCCAGTCGCTTCCGACTACAGAGATTCACCCAAAAAGTGTTCGAGGTAAATGATTTGCCTGACCCGGGTCTATTTCCTCACAGCTCAAGATGATATATAATGGAACACCTTGGAACCCTAACGGCCAACCGTACGACGCTGACCCGGAATCAGACGTCGTCGCACCGATAGGTGACGCGCTTGCATTGGCCTAAGCCCAAGGTTAAATAAGAAGATATCAAGATGGTAAACCTGGGTCCTGACCGGCCAGAAACAGAGAGACTCGTTCGCAGCAATGGCTTTTGCTTTTCAAAGTAGACAACCATATGTATGTGTTAAAACAAGGTTGCAAGCCTTGGCGGGTTTCACTCTTCGGAAACTCCATTTAGCTTTTATCTTCAGGGGAAGAAGGAAGAGTGTATGGGGGTAAACCTCCTGAGAGGACCGGCAAAATCGTTAACCCGGCGAGCCAATAGGAGTCCACTTAACTCTTCCCTTTCGGGTAACTTCGGACCAAATATCGAGCATTTACATCTCATGGCCCCTTTTATGAATTTAGACTTTTGCTTTGAGGGGTTTCATTTATTGAATCAGGCACGGTTACGACCAGGCTTTTCTTTTGATTTTGATTTATCCTTCTTTTTCCGATGGAGATATAGTCATTTGACGTTGTGGGATCCCTCTTGCTTGCCTGCGGGGACACTGCCCTCTTCTCGTACTCTGACCGATGCTCGAGAAAATGGGTCCTACTCTTACCTTAGAGGGATTGAGTTTCTGTTTCTTATGCTCAGCGTTTTAAGGGCGCCGACTGTCTCATTTGCTCGAAGAGGAAGAGAATAAAGATTTCAGCTTGCTGGAGACCTTCTAGGTGAGGCCCCACCATAGGTGATGCGACCAACTTTTGGATAAAACACGTATGGGTGTACATGTTGGCTTCCTTTGAGTGGGCATAGGCCGATGTGGCCGGACATGGATCTCCACGGCTTTGGCAGACCAAGACCCGGAACCTACCAAGTCTTAATGGGCCATATCCTAACATGGAGGATAGATGCAGTGACTTAACTCCATGGTAACCTCTAAGCATTGGCATTTTGAATTTTGAATTTTTTTCTTTTTTTCTTTCTTCTATTTTTTTTACTTTTTTATTTTTATATACATATTTTTTGTCGTTTTCATTATTTTCTATTTTTTTGTTATTTTCCTTTTCATCATTTTTTTATTTTTGACACTATGTACACCTATCTAAGGGTAGTACTTCTTAAGATAAAGCTCATTCCAAGGGTGGGATAACTCGATCCCCTCAGCATTGACTAGCCTGTAGGCGTTGCCAAGATGCACAACCTGAACCACATACGGTCCTTCCCAATTGGGTTGGAGTTTAGAACGTGGGCCGACAGGTTTTACAAAGATTCTTTTAACTACCATTTCTCCGACTTTGAATTTTCTCTCGATGACATTCTTTTGGTAGAAACGTGCGAGTCTATTTTGGTATACACGAGCATGCTCGGCTGCGGCCAGACGCTTCTCGTCTAAGAGTTCCAACTAGGCAAGGAGTGAGTCACGACGTTCGTCGAGGGGAAGTTCCTTATCCAATTGTACCCTGAGACAAGGGACGAGAATCTCATATGGGACTACCGCCTCCATCCCATAAGTAAGGGCGAACGGTGTTTGCCCAGTGGGAGTACAGATTGAAGTGCGATGGGCCCATAGAGCCTTAATGAGCTTCTCTGGCCAATCCGAGAATCTACTAGACCCACATGTTTTCTTTATGATTTTAATCAATATTTTGTTAGTGGCCTCTGCTTGGCCATTGCCTTGTGGGTAATATGGTGATGAATGATGCAATGCAATTTTATACCTTTTGCAGAGGTCTTGAAGGTCTTGAGAAATGAGTTGTGGGCCATTGTCAGTGATGATAGTTCTTGGTATGCCAAACTTGGCGATGATGTTCTTCATAACGAACTTACAAACTGTTGATGCCTTGATTTCCGCATAAGCTTCAGCTTCGGCCTATTTGGTAAAGTACTCTGTTGCAGTGAGTATGAATGACTTTTGCTTGGTGAGGGAGTTGGGATCACCGAGAGGACCAATTATGTCGAATGTCCACATGGAGAAAGGCCATGGGGAGGATACTGGATGGAGAGAGGAAGATGGGGAGTGAATCTTATCGGCGTGAAGTTGACACTTGACACACCTACGGAAATAGACAGCACAATGTTCTTCCATGATGGGCCAGTAAAAGCCTTGCCGAATGATCTTCTTAGCAAGTATTTGACTGTTCACATGGCCACCACACACACCTGAGTGTGCTTCCTCTACACACTTCCAGGCCTCATCGTCATCAAGACATCTTAGAAGAACACCAGTGAGACTTCTTTTGTATAACAACCCTCCAGCTAGGGTGGTTTATTATAAGGGAATGGTGACAAAACCAGAATTAGGTGGGAGAGGCCTAGAAGGATTTACATGATGAGAAAGAAATCAAAGAAAAGGGTGAGGACTAAAGCCTCGAAAATAGTGTGCGAACGGGCGGATGCCCGAGGCAGTTGATGTAGCAAGAATCGAGTCAGACTCGAGATCAGGATTGGGAGGAATTAGAAATTGATGAATCAAGAGGGGCGAATCAGGAGGGTCCGAAAGCAAAGAAGGAAAATCATGGGGGAATGGATCCGGAGGTTCCGGAGGAAGAACATGATGAGGGACGCGATGCCCTGGGAAAAGGTATGAAAAAAGGTAATTCAAAGGGAGGAAAAGAATGAAGGACGCGATACCCTGGAAGAACAAAAGGACAAATCGGAAGAACAGAAGGTCCGGAGGTTCCGGACGGATATGAAGAGGGAGGGAGCGATGCCCTAAAGGGAGAGATGGAGAATGAGATGAGAAATCCGGGGGTTCCGGAGGGGGGTGGGGATGAGAGATGGATTTAAATAGAGAGGGGTCCGGAGGTTTCGGACGGGGTGAATAGGGGATATATGAAGACAAAGAACTAAACAGAGAGACGTCCGGAGGTTCCGGGCGGAGATGAGAGATGGATAAAGACAGGGAATTAAACATGGAGGGGTCTGGAGGTTCCGGACGGGGAGGAATGTGAGGGTCCTGGGACCCTGGAGAAGAGGAGGAGCTTGACTGCGTAGATTTAGATGATGGAAAGCGTCCCCTCAGCCAATGGATTGCCCATAAAAGGAAGCTGAATAACAGCACGAGCAGTGATGGAATATAATATGAAGTGGATGGGCTACAAGATGGCCCCTCAACATGGGATTTCTTGTCCTTAAGCTTCACTTTATGCCTTCCCTTCTTCCTGGTGGATACTCTCTTACAGCGTGACCTCTCAACCTTCAACATAACTTCTTGACCTCTTGGCTTCGCAGGCCGCTCCCAATGACGTGTCCAAACAGACGACCTCATCTTTCTCTGACCAATCGGCTCAATCGGTGCAGTCAGGGCCCCACAGGCTCTCATTTGATGGACTTTTAATAAGATCCTTTGAATATTCAAAAATGGACGGTAACTCTCTTGGCAAATGATCATAGCAAAAATTTGAGAGTTCTGCTTGTGAAGCAGGGATCTTGACATGTAATGACTCCTTTGAAAATACCTCCCTTGATAGATGAATGATATCTATCATTGGGAGTTCGGTCCTTGGCATAAGGAGCTTCATGTTTGGGGGACTGCTCAAGGCCGTTGGAATATCACGCGTGAATATGCTGGGTAGCATAGACGTTCGCCCCTTCCAGGGAAGTTGGTAGGGAGTGGATGAGATGCCAAAAGCTTCCAACAAGGACTGCCCTGACCCGCCCTTGAGTATAAAGTTCATCATCTCCTCTGCAGTGGAATGTGTCATCACTATGTTTGAGGAGAACTCCTTCTTTTGATTAGCCATTTGAACTATGACCGAACAAGGGGTAATGAGAGCCTTGAAAGCATGTTGGCCAATGAGTAATGTGACCGTTATTGTTTTGGCCCCTGATTTGCTCAACACCAATTCCTGAGAGTCATTCTTGATGGGCATTGGCGTAGATAGAAATTTGGCCTTCTCAAAGGTGACCGGCACAAGAACCCGAATCGGCATTCAGCAAATGAAATCTTGGATTTTGAATGGCATAGCCGTGGCTGAATTGTTCTTGTCTGATTCTTGAGCATCATCTTTGGCACATGTATTTGTGGAGAGACACCCACTCCGAGAGGTGGTGGAAGGAGGTGAGTCAGAGACAACAGGCTCAGCGGGTAATGGAGGTTCAATGGAAGGGGTTGTAGGAAGGGTAGGTGGAGGTTGAAACACGACGAGCTTCTCCCCTTGCTCGGAAGCAGACGTAGATGGCTCGGGTGAAAAAATAGATGGGCCCGGCTCAGGGTTAATCACATGTTTAGGTAAGGGATCAAGTGGAGGAATAGGAGTGCTTGGGTTCGGGGTTATAGGAATGGTGGAGGCCTTAGGCGGGGGCGATGAAGGGTTACTGAGTTGGGGACAAGGGGTTATAGGGATGGTAGAGGCCTTAAGTGGAGGCGATGAAGGGTTACTGGGTTGAGGACAAAAGCTAATGGGAGGCTCAATGGAGGCTAATGGTGCAGGGGTTACTTGCGTAGTTAGAGGAGCGACAGTAGGAGACTTGGTACGTAGGAAACGTCGGATTTTGGTGGTACATGAGGGGTTCAGGGTAGGGGATGGTTCATGGTGCATTGACGCGGGTTGGAGTACAGACCCACTATCGTAACACCATATGATTTCATTGGTATGGGTAAGGATAGTGACTGCTTCATGGTGCATTGATGTGGGTTGTTGGAGTATTGACCCATCATCGTAACACATGATGTCTCATAAATAGGGGTAGGAACAGTGGTTGAATCATGGTGCATTGACGTGGGTTGCTGGAGCATGGACCCATCATCATAACACCATGATGTCTCATAGACAGGGGTAGAGACAGTGGTTAAATCATGGTGCATTGACGTGGATTGCTGGGGGCATGGATCCATCATCGTAACACCACGATGTCTCATCATGGTGTATTGACGTGGGTTGCTGGGACATAGACCCATCATCGTAACACCATGATGTCTCATCATGGTGTATTGACGTGGGTTGCTGGAGCATGGACCCATCATAATAACACCATGATGTCTCATAAGTGGGGATAGGGGCAGTGGTTTCATCCTGAGCAGGGGGATCTTCTGGTGGTGGTGGAAGAGGGTGACGAAGAAAACTCGGAATGGGTGGTTCTTCAAAATCTTCATCATATGCCATTTCCAATTCTTCATATAGATTAAATTCAAATGGACGCCATGGTGGAGGCGTATGGACGAGGGGAGGTTGTGTATATTGACATGGATGATTTTGCGTATATGGATGTGGATGTGGAGGCGGAGGGTCGTATGAATTAGTGTGATGAATGGATGGTGGGTGGACGGCATCTATTTGATCGTAAAGACTTAGACCATCTTGCTCATACTCATCTCTTATATTCTTCCACTCCTTATCTATTTCAATGATTTTAGCGTGAAGGGGGTTGGCTTGAGGAGGAGGAGGCGATAGCAGAATTGTGAGCTCCTTTAACTCTTCCTCCATTTGATCAATTTTGTCAATGAGAGCTTGTTGGAGAGGTGTGACTTGTGAAGTAGAGAGTTGACCTTGAGGCATTGGAGGGGTGGCTTGACATGGAGGGCTTGAAAGAGAAGTAGAGTAAGGCTTTCCCGTAGAGTGACTCGGTCGAGCCTGGGTAGGAGGGACAACCAGATTTTGAGGCCATGAGGGGTGATGAAATGAGGGTGAAGGTTGGCCCACGTGATCCTTAAAAGGAAAAGCATGATGGCCAGCCATAGCGGATGGATGACCCTGGGGAAGAGGAGTAGATCTCCTCTGAATGGCAGCCTGGATATCCTCAATTTGTTGAGAACTGAGAGAGTCAATGTGAGAAGCCAGGAAATCCAAGACATAGGAAACACTAGTGGAGGGGGAAGCTCCGCTAGCAGTAGCCTGCGCTTCATATGAGGATTCATAAGATGGACCAACGTCCATGGGATGGACCTGTGGCTCGCGCTGGTAGCCCCAGTCCGGGTGATACGCTCCATAAGAGTCGTGAACTGGGTCACGCATTTGGGACTCATAGTTGAAGGCGTCGGCCTTGAAAGCATTGTAATTGTATTCAGCCATCCATCACGTTTTTCAAGAACATAATAACATACACCAATAAACAATTAGTAGAGATTAACACACAAGTGAATGCTTTACGTCTAATTTTTTTATTTTTGTTTTAACTCCTTTTTTTTTTAACAGATGTAAAAATTCACACAAAATTTGAAAAGACCTAGTTACACCTTTGTTTTACCGCCGTGTCAACTAAGGACTCTCGTCTCACCACGAATAGGTAACTAACTTCGGGGAACTTCAATGGTACAACCAGCCCAGTGAACGAAGAGGGAATCCTTCGATGTCGGAGACTTACGAAGGTCCCGATGGAGGAGATCCTAGTCCGTCGAGAGGAATTCCCGACGGAGAGTCCTTCCTTCACCGAGAGAGGTTAATCCTTAGAAAAGTAAAATAAAGGGGTACATGCATGAAATGCAGTACTAAATAAAAGATATGTAACACACAGAGATAAACACACAGATAGAACAGAAATATAACAAAGATATAATAGTGATATAACAGCAGTAAACAGACAGAGTAAGATATAACCGTTCTTCTTTCCGAGACAACGCAGACTTCTTGAAGGATTACAAGGGACTATGGGGGAGTGCACGTGGTGCACGAGGGAAGTGAAGTAGCGCACGTGAGCGCAATAAGGAGGGGCACACGTGGGTGCCAAGTGGAGGGGTACACGTGGGTGCCGAGTGAAGGGGCACACGTGGGTGCCAAAAGGAGGGGGCACACGTGGGCGCCGAGACAACGTAGACCTCTCAAGGAATCACAAGGGACTGGGGGGAGTGCATGTGGTGCACGAGGGGAGTGGTATAGCGCACGTGGGCGCAATAAGGAGGGGCACACGTGGGTGCCAAAACGAGGGGCACACGTGGGTGCCGAGGGTTAAGGGATACCAAAAAAAGTAAAAAGCAGGTCCCACCGTGATCGCCAGAGATGTGAACGTATCATGTGGTGGAAGAGAGAGATGGGGTTTCCCTCTCTTTTAAAAAGAAATGAAACGCGCGCGTAAATGGGTGATGTGGGAAAGACGGTGGAGAGTACGACCTAAAGGCGATACTCTAATGGGGAACGCGGAGAGTCTAGACTTACCGAACTTCCGGTACAGGGCGGAGACTGGGATCCAAAGATCCTCTCACGCAAACTGACTTCCTTCCAAGTAGGCGTGGCCTACCGTTCCGGGAGTAGCTTTCTATATACCGGGTACGGGTCCTGGGACTCTATGTAGTAGAAGTTGGCACGAACGGTGAATGAGAGACACAACGTGGACACAGAATTTGAACGGTATATCACTCCTTACACAATTACAGCAATATAAAAAGTAAGGAAATCACCGCAAGACATTGGTCTTTGCGGGATTTTAATAACAGTATAGCAAGATATAAAAGGGATGGGGGAGTGCTGAAAGTAAACGGTCACGGTGAAGTGACTCACCGCGGCCAATTATAGTACAAGCCAACCCATGCGGGATTTAACTCTCCGCGAGTATTATTAACATAAAATAAAAATTACTACAAGCGCGCGATTATGCTATTGTGATCGCCAGGGGCTAGCGGGCCCCGAATTGATTGATCGCTTCGCCTCAGATAGAGGATAACGTGGACTCCTTCTTCCTCTTTGTTCGACAGGCCGAAGAAGAGGGCTTTTCAACTGGTTACCCTTGCAAAAGAACAAACACAGGAATAACAACTATGTCAGAATATGAGATAAAATGCTAATAAGATGAATAAGCGACTAAAAACACCATAGGATAACAAAGGTGAGAGGGAGTTTCTTAAGAAGCCGGGGGCTTCGAGCAGCACGAGAAGGGCGCGGGCGCACGGTGGGGTGAAACGACTTTCTCCGTGTATGGGAACACGTGGGGACACTAACTGAGCCGAAGGTTGGCTTTTCTTTCTGAATTTTGAGAAGAATGACAAACTAACATGAATAAACAAAACATTTACACATACATAAATACACGCAGATACATGTGTTTAATTATATGCATATACATAAACATATATATATATATATATAAACATATACGTATACATATACATATATATATATATCTAGAGGATAAACATATATATATATATATATGTATATGAGTATATAATATATATATATATATGTTATATGAGTATATAATATATATATATGAATATATAATATATATATATATATATGTTATATATATAGGCTCTTCTCACTCATACATGTGTATAATATGATACGTATATATTATATACAGGCTCTACGTGCATGGTGTGTGCATGAGAGTGAAACTATGTGCTGTGTGCGTGTGCATGAACGTGGCTGTGCGCATGTGTGTGTCGTGTGAAAAGGGGATGTGTGTGCAGTGTGAACATGGGAGGGGGGAGAGAGGCAGCGTGGGGGAGAGAGACGTAGGGAGAGAGAGAGAGAAGAAGAGAGAAGGAGAGAGAGGAGAAAGCTCTCCTCTCTATTTTTTTAGATTTTTATTATTTCAACTTTTTTTAAAGGAAAGAAGAGAAAAAAGACAAAATAAAAATGAGTGAAATATGAGATATATATATATAGAATGTATATATATATATATATATATATGAGAGAGAGCACATGAGGGAGAGAGACGCAGAGAGAGAGAGAGACACTGGGTGAGGGGAGAGAGGAGAAAGAGAGAGATCGAGAGAGAAAGAGAGACATAAGAGACTGAGAGAGATGAAGAGAGGGTGAGAAAGAACAGAGAGAAAGAGAGAGAGATGAAGAGAGGGTGAGAAAGAACAGAGAGAAAGAGAGAGAGATGAGAGGGTGAGAGTGTAAAATAATAAAAAAAGGAAAAGTGAGAGATCGAGAGGGAGAGATGAGAAGGCAAGAGGGAGAGAGATGGGGGAGAGAGAGAGAGACATTGGGTGAGGGGAGAGAGGAAAAAGAGAGAGATCGAGAGAGAAAGAGAGACAGAAGAGACTGAGAGAGATGAAGAGAGGGTGAGAAAGAACAGAGAGAAAGAGAGAGATAGATGAGAGGTGAGGAGCTCGGGTAGGGGAGAGAGAGGAATAAAATAAAATAAAAAAAATAGATGAGAAAGAGATCGAGAGAGAGCAGAGAGAGGAGAGAAAGGATAGGAGAGAGATAGAGATAGAGAGAGAAGAGAGAATAAGAGAGATATAGGGTAGGGAAAACCGCAAGTGAGAGAGAGGGAAAGAGAGATTAAGAGAAGTAATTAAAAAAGGGAGAAGAAGAGAGAGAAGGGGGCGCGCGAGAGAGAGAAACCGTAAGAGGGGGAGAGAAAAGGTGTGAGTGAGAGAATAAATAAAAAAAATTTAAAAGGGGGAGAGGGATTGAGTGCGAGACAAGGAGAGAGGGGGAAAGAGAGAAAGGAACTGGAGAGAGAGAGAGAGAGAGATCGGGAGCCGTGACAAGGAGGGCGGCGGTAGGAGGCCCGGACGGAGGTCAGAGACGGTGTTGCGGGTGACCGACGACGACGGAGGAGTTGGCCGGCGGTGGTCTGATGGGCTCGGTGTTGCCGTGGGCGACGTGAAGAGGGAGCGATGAATGGCATGGCGCTGTGGTTAGCCGGAGGTGGCGTCCGTGGGGGACCGGCAACGGTGGAGGACGCGGTGGAGTTGGCGGCATGATTGGCCTCGGTGGACGTGGCTGGCGACGTGGGTGGTGGGTGGTCGACGGCGGCGTCCGCGGCAGGAGGTGGAGCCGTTGCGGTGGTTCACGGCGGGGTGGTCGCGGCAAGGAGGTCGGCGGACGGTGCCCACGGGGTGCTCCGATGGGAGCGGCGAGGAAGGCTCGTGGAGCTCGCGATGGCCGGAGGGGCTCGCGACGGTGAGAGAGTGTTCTGCATAGAGTGGCGGCAGTGGGGAGCGACAGCAAGGAGGGTGGCCGATGACGATGATGACGGCGGCAACATCGGCTTCACGACGGCGGCATGGCGTAGCAGAGGCAGTAGTCGGCGATGGCAGTGGTCGCGATGGTGTTGACGTGGATGACGGGGAGGGTGGCCGTGGTTGGCCCGTGATGACGAGGATAGTAGCTACGATGGCGCGGTGGCTTCACGATGGTGGAGAGGGTATGATGTAGGCAGGGAGTGTCGTCGGCGGGATGGAGGTCGGTTGCGGAGGGGGGTTGTCGCCGGGCTGCCTTCGGTTGGCGAGGAGGTGTCGCAGTGGCTATGGTGGTATATGGAGAAAAGGGAGAGCAAGGGGAGTCGTGGGAGAAAGAGGGAGAGACAAGGAGATGAGGGTGGAGATGGAGGCTCGACATTATGGAGTTGGCCAGCGGCGGTCCGATGTCGACGACAGCGGCAGCGTGGGGGCTCAGACGGTGCATGTAGGGAGGGTGCTGCGGCAAAGGGGTTGACGAGGGAGACGGGGGTGGTCTCACGGGGGAGGAAAAGAGAGAGCCCGAGCGGCGTGGGGTTTTGTTCGGGTATGGGGTGGAGGTGGCGGCTACGTGCTATGGAGAGAGAGAGAGAGAGTGGGAGAAGAGATAAGGAGAAAAGATTCCCTATAATTGGTGATTGGAGGAGGTGGACACGAAGAGATAGAGTGGGAGACAAGGAAGAAGACGTGAGAGAGGGATAGGTCTTACGGCTGAGTGTGTGTTAGGAGGTGGGTTGGTTTCATGAGTCAAGTGGTTTGATGAGGAGAGGGATATGACGTGAGAGAGAGAGGGAGACAAGGAAGGAGTGTAGTGAGAAAAAGATGGGACGAGAGAATATAGGTGAGATGTCGATTGTAGGGTGATACGAGAGAAAGAGATAAGATTCCTTTTGTATAATTAGGGGAAGGAAGTGACATGAGAGAGTAATTAGGACATGGATTAACAAAAGTAAGTATATAATATATATATATATATATATACAACCATGTATATATATTTATATTTATATTATATATTACACATATATATATTTACAACACGTAATATATATAGTTACAACCTTACATATATATATATATATATTCAGGTTTTGTATTTATATTTATATTTTTATTATGTTTTAACATTTTCTCAAATTTTTTGTATTTTTTATAACTTTTCCTCAATTTTTTTATATTTTTTATAACCTTTTTTGATTTTTTTGTATTTTTTTATAACCTTTTCTGAACCTTTTCTGGATTTTTTTGTAAAATATCACCCACATAAATTAAATGCGTAAGTCACTTTGGGACATCGTAACATAATATGAAATTTACTCACAGAAATGTTAAAAATGGCGTGTCTACACTCAGCAACTGAAGAAAATGAGTATCAAGCAGTTTCAGGACTGAGCCAAAGCCTCAACAACCCATGGCGTGGGTGAGAAGGCAAATGGCTATCCCTCCACGAGCATTACAACAAACAGAAAAATAGCACACCCCCAACGGTTAAGACATATGTACATCAGACACATGAGGGATAGTCTAGACCCGCCTGGGATATTGGGGAAGGGACTTATACACATTACTGTCGCCCCGAAGGGCATTAACCCCCGTAAGAACTGGGATGGTATACTATAACCCAGGAGAGCAGAATGAGGCCTGAGAGGGGACCCTCATCTAGCAAATCGAGAAGGGCAAAACCCAGACCCAATCCATTGCGATTGGATAGGCCGGGCTTGGACTCTTCTCACGATACAGAGCTTACCTCCAAACGATAAATAAAAGAAGAAAAGAAGAACATAACAGCAGAATCACAGCAAACTGGGGGAACGGATATTGGAAAGGAATCTGTAAGGCAGAAGACATTTCCATTCATTTCTTCAAGCAGAAGATATACACCATTCCAAAGATATTACATATGGGAATCAATCGAACAGAAAAGAAAATGAAAAGAATAGCATACATAGCAGAAAGAAGAAAAAGAAAGAAAAATGGGGGGTGTGACGATCTAAGATCCAGATACCGGGAATAACCCGATACCATTCGAATCATGGCCCGCCGCCCACGAGTCGGAGGGCTCGGAAGGGCTAAAATGTGACGACCCAGGCTCCGGATACCGGGTAAACCGGATAACACTTGGATCCTACGAGGCCTCCTAAGAGCGGTAAAGCTCAGAAGGGATAAAAGGAGTGTGTGTAGTACATTGAAGTCACAGATAAAGTAGTAAGCAATTAAATTTTCATGGATCAAGTTTGTTAAAGTAGCATAAATAAAATTCTTTTTCAATTAACCGTTTAAATTAACAGAGTCCAGTCCAATTAAAGACAAGTACAGTCCAACAGAAAGGAAAACGTACACTGAAGTTGGGGGAAGCCCGACGCAGAGAATGCTGGCAACGTTGGCAATAACGAGCTGATGCACCGCGTCACGAACCACTAGGAAGAAGAACGGTCACACCTGAAAAGCAGGGGGGAGTCTCGTGTCACTGGCTCAGTGGGGGTCACGCAGATCCCCACTGGAAACAACACAGTAACACAAAACAACAGTGCTAAACAAGAAAGCATGGAGAGCAGAAGTAACAGCAGTAACTACAACAGTAAAGCTGTAAAAAGCAGGAGTAAGCAAAAGGAAGAACAACTAAAGAAATAGTAAAGCTGTACTAACCAGAAACACGGCCGCCGACCAAACCACGGCTCTCTAAGCCACTCCAAACGGCAACAGAAAGGCGAACCCTGATCTCACAAAGTCAGGCGTTACCGATCCGTCGACAAAGCACAAGTTCCATAGCTGAAGCCTACCAAAATAGGTAAAAGCCCTAATAAAAGACCTACACAGTCAAAGGCACAAACATACACAACTAGATCATCGTGTATGCCACACGAGACTGGACCGCGGGTAAAGCCAACATAGACTACCCGACAAGTCACGTCAATCATGAAGGGAACCAGTCATGAAATACAAGTCACGCGATGACAAGCACTAGAGTCATGCGTCAAGTGACAAGAGCACCTCCTCACTAGAAGAATAGTCAGATGCGTCCACTGACATCTTACACTGCGCCACAAGTACCTCCCACACACCTGGAACGGCGGTAACTGAGACACTCACAGAACCGAGTACAAGGAACAACAGTAACGAGCGACTAGTCAGGGTCACGCCTGTCGGCGCTCGTCCAAACGCCCCTGACCACGTGTGCACACACAAGCCCAATGCCTTGAGCTAGGCCTCTAACTAGCTTTCTCCCACAGTAGGACGCTACTGTAAGGCAAGGGAGCCCACGGAAACTAGCCTAAAAACCGTCTGTCGGGAACTGCCCCGCCACATCTCCTAGGTGGGCCAACACACTGGAACGCGCGTGTCGTCAAGCTACGACTAGTGGAGGCTCACTAGACACAGAAACTCCAAAACATTAGTGTAGAAGTACGGACAGGCTAAGCACGCACTGTCGCACGTACTACAAAGCACAAGACACAAGATAGCATACCAGACTGCCACAAGACTCAAGACAGACAACTAGACCTGCAAACATAACGATCCTTGAGTCAGGAGACTCGGGGTCAAGATCGTCGCACAAAGCGGTAATAAGCCGCCAATCGGTCTAATCCTAAGCCAAATCACGAGAAAACACCGACAAAGGAAACGTCATCGGATCACCTGATCCACGCCTCCGCATAACACAAACCACGGAGACCTGAGGAATCACTAAGACCCTCAAAGCACGTGGACATGCAAATCGAGATAAGACAGTACCTCAAGGCGTCCAACATCAGCTCTCGATCCCTACAGGACCATCGAGACAACTACAAAGTCATATGTCAACCACTGGATCACACCGGGTTGACCAGACACCAATAATGACTCTGAAACGGTATGGAACACCACTCGATACAATGGTACTCCCCGGCCACCCCACAACATGGTCATCGCCCTCATAGGACATCCAAGATATCCACAGGACTACGGGCAAACCACAAGATAAGGCCAAGACAAATGGAGGCCAAACAATAGGAAAACAAAGCTCAGGGAAGTAAACGGTCGTATGCCAGGCCGCTAGGTAAACCAAGCAACCAGCTAATGAGCCGCTACCCTCACACAGAGAATAAAGACACTGGGCGGTCAAGAAAGAGCCGCACCCAGACAACTAGCTTATTAACAAGCCGTCTCACTGAGCTAAGCGGTCCAGGGCATGGCCGCTTCACTCAGAGACTCAAAGGGGTAAATCTCAAATCCAATAGGGGTAGGCAGTCTATCACAGGACCGCGAGGGAGACAATAGCGGTCGTCCATATGACAGCTAAACTCGGTCAACCCCCAACCGACTTCAACCAGTCAAACCTGATAGCCGTCTCACATGGGGCCGCTAACAACAAATAGCGGTCAAGGCTAGGACCGCTAGCCCAACCGACTTAAACCTACTGAATCGACATAAACAACCGTTAGCGGTCGTCTCTCAGACCTCCAACCCAGCCTTAGCGGTCTATCGCACGACCACGTTGGCCAAACCGACATACTCAATCCCATTAACGGTCTATCGTACGACCGCTGTCAGAGATTAGCGGTCAATCATACGACCGCGAACCGGAGAAAATGGTCTATCGCACGACCGTGAAGACCCGAACCGACCTACTATTCAAAAAGTATAAACGGTCACCTGAGGACCACTACAGAGGTGAAAACGGTCTCTGAAAGGACCGCTACTACGCTACGGCGGGAAAAATAGGGGATCGACCGAATCCGGCCATTCCACGCCCCATTCACTCCTAAACGAAGGGGAAACAACCCTAAATGCCATAAAAACCTTCCACATGCCGGAACGGGCGATTCTACCGAATCGACCCAAAATGAGTCACGCGGATAGTCGGGCTCATACCGACTCCGATTCCGGGCCAAATGTAATAAATTTGGCTGGAATAGATTCCCAACATGCCAGGGGTTCGAATGAAACTAACTAGGTTGAACACCGTCGCCTGAAACGGCGAACTCGTCTCACACCCCCCGAACATGCTTTCACCCAAAACGAGGTAAAACACGCTCGTTCTTACACCGTTCAGCTCCAAATAGCGAGGAAACGCCGTACAGGAGTAGGGCGTCCATCTCCCTACCTCCACTGGAGTTCTCGCGCACCGAAGTGACTAAACCAAGCCGAAAATCATCTCACGAGCTCAACACGCCGGCTTCGAATCCACCGAGGGTTCGCGCCAACGCCACGCTCAATCCTTCGCCCCATCATGCGCCAGGTCAACTCCACGACGTCCCTGCCTCGCCCACCTCGCCACGATCGCGCGCCCCGCGGAGAGAGGAGAAGAGAGGAGAGAGAACGTGAGGGAGAGAAGTGACAACGGTGAGGAGAGAGGAAGGAGAAAGAAGAAATAGAAAATTAGAAAATTTAGTAATTTCCGTAAAATCTGATTTTTGGTTCGAAAATGCACTAATTCAGAAAAATATGAAAAAATAGTCTAAACGATCCTCGAAAAGAATGCAATGCAACTGTAGCGTCCTCGAGTCGATGAACTCAATAATAAACTCACCACGGGGTTCCGTAACTTGTACGAGAGAAAAATCCACGTGGATCGTAAAACATAACTTAGGACCCATAAAAGCGATCTGAAACTCTCCGATAAGGATCTGAAAGACTCAGGGTCTTACAGCCTCCTCTCCTTACAGGAATTTCATCCTCGAAATTAAAGGATCTAACAAGAAAGAAGCAGGGAAGAACAAACCCAACTGTTGGCAATGATCACCAACCTCTAGCCAACACCAACACCTAGAACACGGCAACACAAATCTCGAAAAACATAATTCAGAGGAACACTGTCATACCACAATCACAAGCACACGCTCTGGATCTCAAGACAAATCGATCCAAAGAACAAGCACAGCACCCAAGTGAACACAAGTCCGACACCTCTGAAACAAGGCAACATCGCTTCCGTCTCACGGGGAAAAGAGACACGACTGATGCCATGAGAACAGTTATCAAGAAAACACTCGATAAACACAACAAGCACCAGCTTAAACACGGAAACACCATCCTCAGCTGACAACTCGAT
Organism: Amorphophallus konjac; assembly: GCA_022559845.1. Taxonomy (NCBI): domain Eukaryota; kingdom Viridiplantae; phylum Streptophyta; class Magnoliopsida; order Alismatales; family Araceae; genus Amorphophallus; species Amorphophallus konjac. The sequence goes on from CM040121.1 coordinate 109,528,507, forward strand.
AACATCGGCTTCCGCACCAAGAACAACAAATCTGGCATGTAGAACACCAACGACAGCACTGGACCACAAGCACAATTAAGTCAGTCCTCACTCAGACATTACATTTGATTCGAGTTACATGCCAACTCTACCATGACAGAAGAGTACAGCAAAACCAACTAACAAGACCTCGGTCCACACCATTCCAAATCAGACTCACAGGGAACTCCTCCCAAGCTGAGCACAACCACCGACAAATAACAACAACAACAGCACTTGTAGAATCCCGGCTCCATTCTCAACACAGAACCACGAGACATAACTACAAGCTGGGTCACATCAAGGCACAATTACAGCTGAACACACGGCTTATGTAACGACCCGAGAATCCGATTACCGGGAAGGCCCGATAACCCGAGACTCGCACCGCCACCCACGAGCCCGAAGACTCGGAAGGGTTAAAAGGATGGTGTGGAAACTACACAAGCATCACAAATAATTGCAGAAATTAAACAGTTATGATATTAAGCAGGAAATGAATTAACATTTTACATGGTCCACAATAAAATAACAACAACAGCAACAGTAGTCCACGACTAGTACAGTGACAAGAAAGAAAAGTACAGCTACACGGGGCATCCCCCGGCTCTGACCTCTGGCACTACCTCTGGGCACCCGCACCACGCTTCCGCTGCGCTCCTGACACGCTCCCCGAAGGTGGCGCCTCACCTGAAACACGGTGAAAACACGCAGGGAATGAGTCTCGGAACAAGACTCAGTAGGGATCACTCGAACCCTACCTCGAAAAACGAGAAACCACTACTCTAGCGGTAGAAAGGTACCTCGGAAAGGAAAGCCCTGTACTCTACAGAACTAGACCCTAACGGCACGCAAACCGACACACGTGCCACGGTACGAGAAGACCGAAACTCAACGGTCGAACCGTCAAAACCCGAAGGTCGGAAACACACGACTGACAGTCTGACACTCCGTACTCAACAGGAGTACCACCCACTAGAAGCACAGCCGGTAGCGTCCCCTGACGTCTTACACCGCACCGCAGGTGAACCGCCTGACATGGTAGGTCCTACCCGAGGCGCAAACACCGTACAAGTAACTACAACAAGTGACTAGCTGGGGTCACGCCCGTCGACGTGGGTCCAACCGCCCCCAACCACGTGTGCACACACAGACCGCGCGTCCCTGGTCTGGCCCTCTGACCGGTTTTCCCCTCAGCCGGACTCTGGCTGCAAGACGTGGGGCCCAACGGTAACCGGTCCACAAACCGTCTCTAAAGGTCAGCCCGTACACCACTCCCTGGTGCGACTAGCACACGCGTACTAGTAGGCTACGACTAGTGGAGGGTCACAGAAGGAGTAGACTCTCAAGTCTCGGAAAACAACGGTGCAACTGCAGGTACGAGGAACGCTCCTTGTACCAACACCGACGCACGGTGACCAGCTGACAACAACATCTCCCGGTACACTCTGTACGACGAGAGACACACCGACGCAACCCGTACCCTTGAACGGTCCACACTGGGCCGCTCAGGGATGTACGGTCACACAGGGACCGCACAAGGATTAGAACGGTCATATCAGGACCGTTCCACCCAGGGTCCAAACGACAGATAAACGGCCAACACAGGACCGTTCAAACAGATGTGCGGCCAACTCTTGACCGCACGTGGGTGAGGAACGGTCACCTCCTGGCCGCTCGTCTCCCAACGGTAAAAAGCCTGGACGGTTAGTCCTTAGCCGCACTTGGGGAAGGGCGGCTACGGCTTAGCCGTTCAGGTGTTGTGCGGTCAGGGCCAGACCGCACATCCAACCATAGCGCTAGGGGATGTACGGCCAGCACCTGGCCGTGCAAGGGGTTATGCGGTCAGCTCCTGGCCGCACATCCCAGAGCACTGCACAACGGTCACAACCAACGGTCAAAACCCTTGGGGTTGGGCGGTAGCTGTGGGGCCGCACATTAGGATATGCGGTCCCACGATAGACCGCTCAAGCCCACTGCGCGCCAAGCCTCACTCAAAGCGCGCCGAGCCGATGAACGGTCCGAACGGAACCGCATAGGGGTTGTGCGGCCACTGGTTCGACCGCACATCGCTCACCGGCGAGAAAATGGCGAACCTCACCGGAATCGCCCAATCGGCCTCAAAACAAACCCCACGGAGGGGGAAATGGCGAGAGAAGAACCCCCAAGCCCCCTAGCATGCCCCTACGCCCTTAAACCGTGAAATCGGGGCTCAAAACGATGGATCGGACGAACTCACCCCGCGGCATGATCGACCCTTCCCGGCTCAAAATAAACCCCTCTCGACCTCGTCTCGAGCTGAAACTCACGGGGAAGGAAGGCATGAGGCTAAGGAACGTCACCCTACCTCCGGTCCGCGACGAAACGCTCCGATCCGAGCTCGAAGTCGCGAAGAACGCCGCTAGAATCTCGCCTCTCCACGCCTCCCACGCTCGCCGTATGCCCGCACGATCGCCTCGCCGCCGCCCACGTCACCGCGCCGTCGCCCCGCCGCCGTCTGCAGCCGGAGGGGAGCTCGCCGTGGCCAACCGGGAGGAAGAGAGGGAGAGGGAGGGAGACACGGTGGAGGAGGAAGGAGGAAGAAGAAGAGAGGAAAGAAGAAAAAAGAAAAGAAAAGAAAATGGGAATATATAGAAAATCCGATTTTTCGGAAAAATACCGAAAATTAGAAAAATACATTTCCGGAATCCTCGGAACGCACCGATCGCAACGGTACCACTCGTGTCCGTGTGAACAGCCCGGTTCACCCGCAACGAGCGTCCGAAGAGAAAAGCCGAAACACACACCGGGAATCGGAAAACACACGCGGAAAAAGCCGCGGAACGCCTCCGGGCCTCCGAAACGACTCCGGATCGCGCCGATCCGAACACGAAAGATGTCCGAAACGAAATTTCGGACACAACGGAGCCGGACACTCCGAAAACTAGATCCGGGACCCATGAAGAAGGATCCGAAAGGTCCGGGATATTACAGCTTACATATACAAGCCATGCCATGAACAGCTCACCAATCAAGGACCCACAACAACAACAATGACAATCTTGGGGAACGCATCTCGAGGACCACGATCACGTCCCGAGGACACGACATCCAAGAAAAGATATAAAGGAAGGAAAGGGTACTCAACCAGCAAACATGCCGACAGATTCCCCTAATCCTCACACATGCCAGTGCCAACAGCCATAATGCCTCCAGCAACAGCACGACAACCAACAACATCAAGGCACAAATAGCCAAGACGACAAACATGCCGAGGAAACAAACCTCTCAGCCGGTTAGAATCTTCCAACCAAACGATCCTCGACCAGTGGGTTATCAGCCCACACGCTTCCGCTGCACGCTCAACACATGCACACAGGCATCAAGGACAATTCGACATCCGCATCTCAGTACACCCTTGGCGCCATCGCAACATACGAAATGCAATATACCACGCCTCAAGTACTGAGCCTGCTAACAACCGATCACAAGTCGCCAAAGTGCAAACCAAGAAGAGCATCAGCTTCAGCACAAGCACAAAGGAACGCTAATATCAGCTTATCCTCACGTCCTCAAACAATTACTGAACCTTCATAGCACAACAGCCACCAAACACGGCACATCGAACATGGTGCACAACGGCTCCCAAACATAAAATCTGGGTCAAAAGCCAAGCAACCGTCGAACAAAGGCAAATCAGGCTCAGAATTAACACTGTCCACACTTAAGCAGACACAGGACAAAGGCTTCACCAAGACAGCACTTCCAAGGCTTACCTCAAAAAGACGCCACCAAACAAGAGGAGAAGAATCAAGCTCGATCAACAGTAGCTCACCAGGAAGAAAAATCCTAGGTTCACACGAGCATTCTTCCAAACAAGGCATCTAATCGAGCACCATGACACAAGCTTAACACCTCAAGGGCAGAACAAATCTCAGATTGGGACAACCAAAGCAACATAGGGATGTGCACGGCCATCACACCAACAAGAAAATCACCAGCCACCTGAACAGATTACAGGAAAATCTCGAACACGGCACCACAGATTCACGCCTGCCGGTAAAATCTGCCAAGTACAGCATAACCAAGACAAACACCACGACTGAAGAAAAGCACTCCATCACATCCTAACGAGAGTGAAACCATCTCGCACAGTGCCAACACAGCACGCACAAGACCACACGCAAAAACAAAGCGACAAAGAATCGTAAAAACCAAAGCCAGCGCTAATGCCGACAGCTGGCTGTACTGGACCTTAAGGACTCTGAATACTGCAATATCTCGAATTCCCATGTACCTTACACACAACAGAGCTCTGATACCATTTGTGACGACCCAGGCTCTGGATACCGGGTAAACCCGATAACACTTGGATCCTGCGAGGCCTCCCAAGAGCGGTAAAGCTCCGAAGGGATAAAATGAGTGTGTGTAGTACATTGAAGTCCCAGATAAAGCAGTAAGCAATTAAAATTTCATTAATCAGGTTTGCTAAAGTAGCATAAATAAAATTCTTTTTTCAATTAACCGTTTAAATTAACAGAGTCCAGTCCAATTAAAGATAAGTACAGTCCAACAGAAAGGAAAACGTATACTGAAGTCGGGGGAAGCCCGAAGAAGAGAACGCTGGCAACGCTGGCAACAACGAGCTGACGCACCGCGTCACGAACCACCAAGAAGAAGAACGACCACACCTGAAAAGCAGGGGTGAGCCTCGTGTCACTGGCTCAGTGGGGGTCACGCAGATCCCCATTGGAAACAACATAGTAACACAAAACAACAGTGCCAAACAAGAAAGCAGGAAGAGCAGAAGTAAAAGTAATAACTACAACAACAAAGTTGTAAAAAGCATGAGTAAGTAAAAGGAAGAACAACTGAAGAAAGAGTAAAGCCGTACTAACCAAAAACACGACCGTCGACCAAACCACGGCTCTCTAAGCTACCCCAAACGGCAACAGAAAGGCGAACCGTGATCTCAAAAAGTCAGGCGTTATCGATCCGTCGACAAAGCACAAGCTCCATAGCTGAAGCCTACCAAAACAGGTAAAAGCCCTACTAAAAGACCTACACAGTCAAAGGCACAAACATACACAACTAGATCGTCGTGTACGCCACACGAGACTGGACCGCGGGTAAAGCCAACATAGGCTACCCGATAAGTCACGTCAATCATGACAGGAACCAGTCACGAAACGCAAGTCACGCATTGACAAGCACGAGGGTCATGCGTCAAGTGACAAGAGCACCTCCTCAGTAGAAGAACAGTCAGATGCGTCCGTTGACATCTTACAGTGCGCCACAAGTATCTCCCACACACCTGGAACGGTGATAACTAAGACACTCACAGAACCGAGTACAAGGAACAACAGTAGCGAGCGACTAGTCAAGGTCACGCCCGTCGGCGCTCGTCCAAACGCCGCTGACCACGTGTGCACACACAAGCCCAATGCCTTGAGCCAGTGTAATATCCCGGACCTTTCGGATCCTTCTTCATGGGTCCCGGATTTGGTTTCTCAGAGTGTTTGGCTCTGTTGTGTCTGAAATTTCGTTTCGGACATTTTTCGTGTTCGGATCGGCGCGATCCGGAGTTGTTTCGGAGGCCCGGAAGCGTTCCGCGACTTTTTCCGCGCGTGTTTTCCGATTCCCGGTGTGTGTTTCTGTAATACCTTCGGAACCTCGCTGCGGGTGAACCGGGTCGTTCACCTGGGCACGAGTGGTACCGTTACGATCGGTGCGTCCCGAGGATCACGGGAATGTAATTTTCTATTTTTTGATATTTTCCAGAATTTCTGGATTTTCTATAAATACCTCTCTTTTTCTCTCTCTCTTCCCCACCCTCTTCTCCTTCTGCTTCTTCCTTTTCTCCCCACCGTGAGCACCGCCCCCTTTCTCTCTCTCTCTCCCGTTCGATCGTGGCGGCGTCCCCTCCGGCTGCAGACGGTGCGGGGCGACGGCGTGACGACGTGACGACGTGAGCGACGATGAGACGATCGTGGCGGCGTAAAGCTTGTGGGAACCGTGAAAGGACGAGAATTTTTCAAAGCGTTCTTTGCGATTTCGGCAACGATTCGGCGGAGCTTTTGCTCCATTGAGGTAGGGTGACGTTCCCTTGTTCCCCGCCTTTCGTTCCCGTGATTTGTAGGCCGAGGGGAGGTCCAGAGGGGTGCTTTTGAGTGGGTTTAGGATTTTTCCATGTTTTGGGGAGAGCTCGCCCGATCTATGGATTTAGCCCACGATTTTGTGTTTTGGTGGCCTAGTATCATGCTAGGGGTCCCCAGGGGTCTTCCCCTTTGATTTCCCCTCTCCGGTGGAGGCATGGGGGCGTGGTTGAAATTTTGGGCGTTTTTGCGTCGTTTCGCCCTCGGGCGGGTGTGATGGTCCTTCCAGTGACCGTCACATCATGTAACGCGCCTAGGTGGGTGCGTTACAGCCCTGTGTTGCCAATTGGGGGTCTGTGGGCTGTGACAGCCCCTCGATAGACCGCCACAGGCGTGTGACACGCCTGGGTTGGGCCGTCAGGGACGTTCCGACTGTTGGCATGACCGTTGATTTCTGACCGTTGGAGCACATGCGTGTGACGCACCAGGCTTGGTGCGTTACATCCTTGTGACGCCCCTGTGTGGGTGCGTCAGAGTTGACGAACCCCACGCCTTGTAACGCACCAGTGTTGGTCCGTTACATGCTGTGACGCACCGAGTGGCACGCGTCACAGCTGGCTTTCACTGTCTTGTGACGCACCAGGGTAGGCGCGTCACAGACTGTAACGCACCAGGGCAGGTGCGTTACACGTTGTTTCCCACCCAGAGTGTGACGCGCCTGCGTTGGGCCTTCAGGTTGCTGTGATGGTCCAGCCTAGACCGTCAGAGCCTGTGACGCGTCTAGGGTAGACCGTCAGGCTCTGGGCTGCATTGGGAGGTCTGCAGTCCCGTTTCTTGTCTGACTGTGGTCACCGTGCGATGGTACCGGTACGTGGGACGGTTCCCGTACGTCGTCGGATGCGGACGTCATTTTCCGTTGACTTGAGAGTCTACTCTGTCAGTGACCCTCCACTAGTCGTAGCCTATTTATACGCTTGTGGTCCCACCAGGGAGTGGTGGAGAGGCTACCTTGAGGACGGTTTTGGACTGGTTTCCATCGGGCCCCTCGTCGTTAGCCAGAGTCCGGCTACGGGGGAAAACCGGTCAGAGGGCCAGACCTAGGACGCATGGTCTGTGTGTGTGCACGTAGTTGGGGGCGGTTGGACCCACGCTGACGGGCGTGACCCCAGCTAGTCGCTCGTTGTGGTTCTTGTTCGGTGTGCGTGCCTCTGGTAGGCGCTACCACGCTAGGCAGTTCACCTGCGGTGCGGTGTAAGTCGTCAGGGGACGCTACCGACTGTGCTTCTAGTGGGAGGTACTCCTATTGAGTCGGGAGTGGCAGACTGTCAGTCTTGTGATTTCGACCTTCGGGTTTTGTCATGCCGGACGTGGCGTTTCGGTCGCTTCACCATGGCACGTGTGTCGGTTTTCGTGCCGTGGGAGCGGTGTTTTGTAGAGTGCAGGGCTTTCTCTTTCCGAGGTACTCGCTTACTGCTAGCGTAGCGGTCTCTCCGTGTGCGGGGTAGTGTTCGAGTGATCCCTATTGAGTCTTGTTCTGAGACTCATTCCCTGCGTGTTTTCACCGTGTTTCAGGCGAGGCGCGGCTTCAGGGGAGCGCGTCTGAGGCTCTGCGTGGTTCAGGTGCCCAGCGTTAGTGCTAGAGGTCAGAGTCGAGGTATGCCCGTGTAGCTGTACTTTTCTTTCTTATCTCTGTACTAGTTATGGACTATTGTTGCTATTTTATTGTTATCTTGTGGACCATGTATAAATTTAAATGTTGTTTATTTTCCCGCTTAATTATATGAACTGTTTAATTTCTGCAATTACCTGTGATACTTGTGTAGTCTCCGCACCATCCTTCTAACCCTTCCGAGTCTTCGGACTCGTGGGTGGCGGTACGAGTCTCGGGTTATCAGGCCTTCTCGGTAATCGGATTCTCGGGTCGTTACAGCTGGTATCAGAGCGCGGTTGTGGAGCTATACGAGAATCATAGGTAATTGTAGTGGTCCACTTGTCCACAGCAATGATGTACAATTGACACTGGCATCGGGGATCATGCGTTTTTCTTGACCTTGCTGTTTCAATGTTTTCTGTCTTTTGCTTCAGGAGCGAGCATGGCGCCGAGGCGGAGCACTCGCTCTCAGCAGGGGCAGTCGGCTGGAGGTCAGGAGATCCAGCAGGAGGTTCAGCAGGAGCAGGAGGAGCAGAGTAGAGTGCCACTTGCGGCCATCGAGACAGTGGATACTACGAGGCTTCCGGGAGTCGAGGATTTCTTTCGTGGCATGTACCAGCTTATGTCGCAGCAGTTCGACAGAGAAGCTGGTGAGGGCTCGTCGACCAGGGGTGGGCTAGGCCGAGCAGTGAGGGATTTCTTGCAGTTTCATCCACCTTACTATGGCGGTCAGCCAGACCCTGATGCGGCTCGAGATTGGCTCGACGAGATGGAGCGGGTGTTCAGTTCCGCGCGATGTACTGCAGAGGACAGGGTGATGTTGGCCTATAGCCAGTTGCAGGGTACGGCTCGAGCGTGGTGGTCTTCCGAGTGGAAGACGTCTTTTCAGTCACGTCCCCTTGAGCAGATTCCGTGGAGCGACTTTGTCAGTGCTTTCGAGCGTACCTACTGTCCAGAGTTTATTGCTACGCAGCGGATGCGTGAGTTTCTGGAGCTGGTCCAGGGCGACATGTCAGTGTTACAGTACAGGGCCCGATTTGTTGAGCTGGGCCGGTATGCACCCCATATCATGGAGCATGAGAGGGTGAACACCGCACAGTTCGTTCAGGGCTTGAGGCAGGAGTTGAGACACCATCTGATCACGAACGCTGCCACTGATCTGGAGACATCGTCTCGTGTCGTGGCTTCCTTGGAGATGGATATGCAGAGGACTCGAGGACCGATTAGCCAGGGGCAGTCTTTGTCAGGTCGCAGCCAGCCGTCAGCTACCCAGCAGCAGAGTTCCTTCCAGCATGCGTCGGGTGGTTCAGGAGCGCCGGCGCCGGCAGCGTTAGTGACATGATCGGTGTCTTTTGGCACGAAGGTCAAGAAGTTCTTCGGGAAGAGTTTTCGAAAGAAGAAGAAGGGAGGCCGTGAGCAGCAGGCTTCATCGGGCAGTGTACAGCAGCCGGTTCCTTTTCAGCGTCAGGGATCAGTGAGTGGATCGCGAGGACCGTGCCCACGGTGTAGCGAGTTCCATCCATGCAGGCAATGTACGGCCCCGATAGTTTGTTTCCGGTGCGACCAGCCAGGGCATATGGCGCGTGACTATCCTCAGAGGTAGCCGAAGCAGTTTCTTTAGCAGCAGCAGGTTCCCCAGCAGCAGAGGCCACAGTAGCAGCAGCAGGGATAATATCCTCCGCTACCCAGGTCAGCGAGTGTGGAAGGCAGGTAGAGAGCTCGAGGCCAGATTACACATTTGACCAGGGCAGAGGCAGTGGCGTCGCAGCTCGTGGAAGGCACCGTTCAGATTTTGGGTTGTGCGGCTCGGGTTTTGTTTGATTCTGGCGCGTCTCATTCGTTTATTTCGGAGGATTTCGTGCTGAGTATCGAGGAGCCGATGACCCAGTTGTCCTGTGATTTGGCAGTGGAGTTACCCTCGGGTGATTTTATGATCATTCCGTATTGTTTCGATGAGGTTCCGGTGTGGGTGGAAGGGCGGAGTTTGCCGGCTAGGCTCTATGCGTTGCCGCTTCAGGACTTTGATGTGATTTTGGGCATGGATTGGCTCGAGGCACATCATGCGTTGGTGGATTACGGCTCGAAGAGGGTTTATTTTCGGCGACTTCGTGGACCCACCTTCTATTTCCAAGGTATCAGGTCTTCCTCTTCCCGTTTCCTTATTTCGGCGATTCGAGCTCGTCGTTTGCTTGATGCGGGTTGTCAGGGTTTTCTCGCTTCTGTGGTCTTGGTAGACCAGCCGTGTCCGGATGTCGAGGACATTCCGGTGGTGTGCGAGTTTCCCGATGTTTTTCTGGAGCACTTACCTGGGTTGCCTCCCCAGCAGGAGATCGATTTCGTTATCGAGGTGGTGCCGGGTACGGGACCTTTGGCGAAGGCTCCCTACCGTATGGCCCCTGCTGAGTTGAGAGAATTGCGGGCACAGTTGCAGGAGTTGCTGGCCAAGGGGTACATTTGTCCTAGCTTTTCCCCTTGGGGTGCACCAGTGTTGTTCGTGAAGAAGAAGGACGGTAGCTTGCGGTTGTGCATTGACTACCGACAGCTGAATGAGGTGACCATTAAGAACAAGTATCCGTTGCCGCGGATTGATGATTTGTTCGACCAGCTTCAGTCTGCCCGAGTGTTCTCGCGGATTGATTTGCGGTCCGGTTACTATCAGCTGAGGATTCACGAGTCCGATGTGGAGAAGACTGTGTTCAGTTCGAGGTATGGGCATTATGAGTTCTTGGTGATGACGTTTGGGCTCACCAATGCCCCCGCATCCTTCATGGACTTGATGCAGATAGTGTTTCGTCCGTACTTGGACCAGTTCGTGGTTGTATTTGTAGACGACATCCTTGTTTATTCGCGGTCTGCCGAGGAGCACGCGTACCATTTGGGTGTGGTGCTGCAGACGTTGCGAGATCACCAGTTGTATGCGAAGCTCAGTAAGTGCGAGTTCTGGCTTCGCGAGGTGCACTTTTCAGGGCACGTGATTTCTAGTGATGGCATTTCCGTGGACCCCGCCAAGGTCGAGGCAGTAATGCAGTGGCCGAGGCCGAGGTCGATGACGGAGATCCGGAGTTTCTTGGGGCTTGGGGGGTATTATCGCCGGTTTATCCAGAATTTTTCTCGCATTGCTGCCCCGATGACCAGACTTACGCGGAAGGATGTGCCTTTCGTCTGGACTGATGAGTGTGAGCAGAGTTTCAGAGAACTGAAGAGATCGCTCACCTCGACTCCGGTGTTGGTTCTGCCTTCAGGACCGGGAGGTTTTGTGGTGTGTACAGATGCTTCTAGGGTCGGATTGGGTGCTGTGTTGATGCAGCATGGTAGAGTGGTGGCCTATGCATCTCGGCAGCTGAAGCGCCACGAGGAGAACTACCCTACCCATGACCTGGAGTTGGCGGCTGTGATCTTCGCGCTGAAGATCTGGAGGCATTATCTGTACGGCGAGAGGTTTGAGGTGTTCACTGACCATCAGAGTTTGAGGTATGTGTTCACGCAGAGGGACCTTAACCTCAGGCAGAGGCGTTTGATGGAGTTTATGAAGGATTAAGACTTCACCCTGTCTTATCAGCCGGGCAGGATGAATGTCGTTGCCGATGCTTTGAGTCAGAAGGTCGCGGTCAGTGCCTTGATGTTGAGGAAGTGGAGGCTCTGGGAACAAGTGCCCGAAGTTTCATTCAGGCTCAAGATTCCCCAGGAGCCAGGGTTAGCAGTTCTCGCGAGTCTGACTGTCACGCTTGCTATCCGTCGTCAGGTGACAGAGGCCCAGCGTGCAGACCCTAAGTTGCCCCGGATTTTGGCCTTAGCTGATGTGGAGCTCAGCGAGGACGGTGCTGCGAGATTTCGTGGTAGGCTGTACGTTCCAACCGATGAGCAGGTTCGTCATGCGGTGTTACGCGAGGCTCATGGGAGCAGGTACACTGTACACCCGGGTGCGACGTAGATGTATCGGAACTTGCGAAGACAGTTCTGGTGTCCTGGCATGAAGAGAGATGTTACCGAATTTGTGGCCAGGTGCCTGACCTGTCAGCAGGTGAAGGCGGAGCATCCACGACCGGGAGGTACTCTTCAGCCCTTGGATGTTCCCGCGTGGAAATGGGACCACGTGACCACGGATTTCGTGGTGGGATTGCCGAGGACTCTGAGCGGTCAGGACAGTATTTGGTTGCTGGTGGATAGGATGACGAAGGTGACTCGGTTGTTACCAGTCAAAGTCAGCTGGAGTGTGCCCAAGTTAGCTCGTCTTTATGTGGAGCGGATCGTTCCGTTGCATAGGATTCCCATCTCTATTGTGTCGGATCGAGATCCACGCTTCACTTCTGGATTCTGGAGGAGTTTCCAGCGAGCTCTTGGCACTGAGTTGGCTTTTAGCTCGGCGTATCATCCTCAGTCAGATGGTCAGTCAGAGAGGACCATTCATACTTTGGAGGATATGTTGAGATCTTGCTGCCTGGAGTGGCAGGGGAGTTGGATTCACCACCTGCCGTTGGTGGAGTTTACCTACAACAACAGCTATCATTCAAGCATCGGCATGGCTCCTTATGAGGCGTTGTATGGGTGTCCGTGTCGGACTCCACTTGATTGGTTCGAGGTTGGTGAGCGTGTTTTGGCGGGACCGGAGTTGGTGCAGCAGTGTGTGAACGTTGTGCACTTGGTTCGTCAGAACATGTTGGCGGCCCAGAGTCGGCAGAAGAGCTATGCTGACCGTAAGTGGCAGCATCTCACGTTTGCCGTTGGCGATCGTGTGTTTTTGAGAGTTTCTCCGATGAAGGGGGTGATGCATTTTGGACGACGTGGGAAGCTGAGTCCCCGCTATGTTAGTCCTTTCCTTATTGTGGAGCGCATCGGTGAGATAGCCTATCGGCTGCAGTTGCCTCCTGAGTTGGCGTCGGTGCATGACGTGTTTCACGTCTTGATGTTGCGAAAGTATATGCCCGATGACTCTCATGTGCTTGAGGATTCTGTTTGGCCCGAGGTGACTCCAGATCTTTCTCTCCCAGAGTTTCCCGTCCGCGTTGTGGATAGGCGAGAGCAGCGCCTGCGGAGCAAGGTCATCCCCTTGGTCAAGGTGGTGTGGCAGTGGCACTCTGGTGGTGAGGCTTCTTGGGAGCGTGAGGATGAGATGCGTCAGCAGTTCCCTTACCTGTTTGAGTGAGTCTTTCTCTTCTTTCCCCTTGGGTTGTTCTCAATTTCGAGGATAAAATTCCTTAAGGGGGGAGGGCTGTAATATCCCGGACCTTTCGGATCCTTCTTCGTGGGTCCCAGATCTGGTTTCTCGGAATGTCTGGCTCCGTTGTGTCTGAAATTTTGGTTCAGACATTTTTTGTGTTCGGATCGGCGCGATCTGGAGTTGTTTCAGAGGCCCGGAAGCGTTCCGCGACTTTTTCCGTCCGTGTTTTCCGATTCCCGTGTGTGTTTCGGTAATGCCTTCGGAACCTCGATGCGGGTGAACCGGGTCGTTCACCTGGGCACGAGTGGTACCGTTATGATCGGTGTGTCCCGAGGATCGCGGGAATGTAATTTTCTATTTTTCGATATTTTCTAGAATTTTCAGATTTTCTATAAATACCTCTCTTTTTCTCTCTCTCTTCCCCACCCTCTTCTCCTTCTCCTTCTTCCTTTTCTCCCCACCGTGAGCACCGCCCCCTTCCTCTCTCTCTCTCTCCCGTTCGACCGCGGCGGCATCCCCTCCGGCTGCAGACGGCGTGGTGCGACGGCGTGACGACGTGAGCGACGGCGAGGCGATCGTGGCGGCGTAAAGCTTGTGGGAACCGTGAAAGGACGAGGGTTTTTCAAAGCGTTCTTTGCGATTTCGGCAACGATTCGACGGAGCTTTTGCTCCATTGAGGTAGGGTGACGTTCCCTAGTTCCCCGCCTTTCGTTCCCATGATTTGTAGGCCGAGGGGAGGCCGAGAGGGGTGCTTTTGAGTGGGTTTGGGGTTTTTCCATGTTTTGGGGAGAGCTCGCCCGATCTATGGATTTAGCCCACGATTTTGTGTTTTGGTGGCCTAGTATCATGCTAGGGGTCCCCAGGGGTCTTCCCCTTTGATTTCCCCCTCTCCGGTGGAGGCATGGGGGCGTGGTTGGATTTTTGGGCGTTTTCCCTTCGTTTCACCCTCGGGCGGGTGTGACGGTCCTTCCAGTGACCGTCACATCATGTAACGCGCCTAGGTTTGTGCGTTACAGCCATATGTTGCCAATTGAGGGTCTGTGGGCTGTGACGGCCCCTCGATAGACCGCCACAGGCGTGTGACGCGCCTGGGTTGGGCCGTCACGGACGTTCCGACCGTTGGCATGACCGTTGATTTCTGACCGTTGGAGCACAGGCGTGTGACGCACCAAGCTTGATGCAGTACATCCTTGCGACGCCCCTGTGTGGGTGCGTCAGAGTTGACGAACCTCACGCCTTGTAACGCACCGGTGTTGGTCCGTTACATGCTGTGACACACCGAGTGGCACGCGTCACAGCTGGCTTTCATTGTCTTGTGACGCACCAGGGTAGGCGCGTCACAGACTCTAACGCACCAGGGCAGGTGCGTTACACGTTATTTTCCACCCAGAGTGTGACGCACCTGCGTTGGGCCGTCAGGTTGCTGTGACGGTCCAGCCTAGACCGTCAGAGCCTGTGACGCGTCTAGGGTAGACCGTCAGGCTCTGGGCTGCACCGGGAGGTCTGCAGTCCCGTTTCTTGTCCGACTGTGGTCACAGTGCGACGGTACCTGTACGTGGGACGGTTCCCGTACGTCGTCGGATGCGGACGTCGTTTTCTGTTGACTTGAGAGTCTACTCCGTTAGTGACCCTCCACTAGTCATAGCCTGCTTACACGCGTCTGGTCTCACCAGGGAGTGGTGGAGAGGCTACCATGAGGACAGTTTTGGACTGGTTTCCGTCGGGCCCCTCGTCGTTAGCCAGAGTCCGGCTATGGGGGAAAACCGATCAGAGGGCCAGACCTAGGACGCATGGTCTGTGTGTGCACACGTAGTTGGGGGTGGTTGGACCCAAGCCGACAGGCGTGACCCCAGCTAGTCGCTCGTTGTGGTTCTTGTTCGGTGTCCGTGCCTCTGGTAGGCGCTACCACGCTAGGTAGTTCACATGTGGTGCGGTGTAAGTCGTCAGGGGACGCTACTGACTGTGCTTCTAGTAGGAGGTACTCCTGTCGAGTCGGGAGTGTCAGACTGCCAGTCATGTGACTTCGACCTTCGGGTTTTGTCTTGCCGGCCGTGGCATTTCGGTCGCTTCGCCGTGGCACGTGTGTCAGTTTTCATGCCATGGGAGCGGTGTTTTGTAGATTGCAGGGCTTTCTCTTTCTGAGGTACTCGCTTACTGCTAGCGTAGCGGTCTCTTCGTGTGCGGGGTAAAGGTTCGAGTGATCCCTATTGAGTCTTGTTCTGAGACTTATTCCCTACGTGTTTTCACCGTGTTTCAGGCGAGGCGCGGCTTCAGGGGAGCGCGTCTGAGGCTCAGCGTGGTTCGGGTGCCCAGCGTTAGTGCCAGAGGTCAGAGCCGGGGTATGCCCCGTGTAGCTGTACTTTTCTTTCTTGTCTCTGTACTAGTTGTGGACTATTGTTGCTATTTTATTGTTATCTTGTGGACCATATATAAATTTAAATGTTGTTTATTTTCCCGCTTAATTATATAAAATGTTTAATTTCTGTAATTACTTGTGATACTTGTGTAGTCTCCGCACCATCCTTCTAACCCTTCCGAGTCTTCGGACTCGTGGGTGGCGGTACGAGTCTCGGGTTATCGGACCTTCCCGGTAATCGGATTCTCGGGTCGTTACAGCCAGGCCTCTAGCTAGCTTTCTCCCCCAATAGGACGCTACTGTAAGGCAAAGGAGCCCATGGAAACTAGCCTAAAAATCGTCTGTCGGGAACTAGATGCAGAAACTCCAAAATATTAGTGCAGAAGTACGAAAAGGCTAAGAATGCACTATCGCACGTACTATAAAACACAAGACACAAGGTAGCATACCAGACTGCCACCAGACTCTGGACAGACAACTAGACCTGCAAACACAACGATCCTTGAGTCAGGAGACTCGGGGTCAAGATCGTCGTACAAAGACGTAATAAGCCGCCAATCGGTCTAATCCTAAGCCAAATCACAAGAAAACACCGACAAAGGAAACGGCATCGGATCACCTGATCCACGCCTCCGCATAACACAAACCACGGAGACCTGAATAATCACTAAGACCCTCAAAGCACGTGGACACGCAAATCGAGGAAAGATAGTACCTCAAGGCGTCCAACATCATCTCTCGATCCCTACAGGACCATTGAGACAACTACAAAGTCATATGTCAACCACTGGATCACACCGGGTTGACCAGACACCAATAATGACTATGAAACGGTACGGAACACCACTCGATACAATGGCACTCCCCGGCCACCCCACAACATGGTCATCGCCCTCATAGGACATCCAAGATATCCACGGGACTACAGGCAAACCACAAGGTAAGGCCAAGACAAATGGAGGCCAAACAATAGGAAAACAAAGCTCTAGGAAGTAAACGGTCATATGCCAAGCCACTAGGTAAACCAAGCAATCAGCTAATGAGCCGCTACCCTCACACAGAGAATAAAGACACTGGGCGGTCAAGAAAGAGCCGCACCAAGACAACTAGCCTATTAACAAGTCGTCTCACTGAGCTAAGTGGTCCAGGGCATGGCCCCTTCACTCAGAGACTCAAAGGGGTAAATCTCAAATCCAATAGGGGTAGGCTATCTATCGCATGACTGCGAGGGAGACAATAGCGGTCGTCCATGTGACCGCTAAACCCGGTCAACTCCCAACCAACTTAAACCAGTCAAACCTGATAGCGGTCTCACATGGGGCCACTAACAACAAATATCGGTCAAGGCTAGGACCGTTAGCCTAACCGACTTAAACCTACAGAACCGACATAAACAACCATTAGCGGTTGTCTCTCAGACCGCCAACCCAGCCTTAGCGGTCCATCGCACGACCGCGCTGGCCAAATCGACATACTCGATCCCGTTAGCGGTCTATCGTACGACCGCTGTCAGAGATTAACGGTCAATCATATGACTGCGAACCGGAGAAAATGGTCTATCGCACGACCGTGAAGACCCGAACCGACCTACTGTTCAAAAAGCATAAACGGTCACCTGAGGCCCGCTACAGAGGTGAAACCGATATTTGAAAGGACCGCTACTACGCTACGGCGGAAAAATAGGGGATCGGCCGAATCCGGCCATTCCACGCCCTGTTCGCTCCTAAACGAAGGGGAAACAACCCTAATTGCCATAAAAACCGTCCATAGACCGGAAGGGGTTCAAACGACACCAAAAACACCAAGAACGGGCGATTCTACCGAATCGACCCAAAACGAGTCACGGGGATAGTCGGGCTCATACCGACTCTGATTCTCTGCCAAATGCAATAAATTTGGCTGGAATAGATTCCCAACATGCCAGGGGTTCGAATGAAACTAACTAGGTTGAAAATCGTCGCCTGAAACGGCGAACTCGTCTCACACCCCCCGAACATGCTTTCGCCCAAAACGAGGTAAAACTCGCTCGTTCTTACACCGTTCGGCTCCAAATCGCGAGGAAACGCTGTACATGAGTAGGGCATCCATCTCCCTACCTCCACCAGAGTTCTCGTGCACCGAAGTGACTAAACCACGCCGAAAATCATCTCACAATTTCGACACGTCGGCTTCGAATCCACCGAGGGATTGCGCCAACGCCACGCTCAATCCCTCGCCCCATCACGCGCCAGGTCAACTCCACGATGTCCCTACCTCGCCCACCTCGCTACGGTCGTGCTCCCCGCAGAGAGAGGAAAAGAGAGGAGAGAGAACGTGAGGGAGAGAAGTGACGGCGGTGAGGAGAGAGGAAGGAGAAAGAAGAAATAGAAAATTAGGAAATTTAGCAATTTTCGTAAAATCTGATTTTTGGTCCGAAAATGCACTAATTCAGAAAAATACAGAAAAATAGTCTAAACGATCCTCGAAAAGAATGCAATGCAACTGTAGCGTCCTCGAGTTGATGAACTCAATAATAAACTCACCATGGGATTCTGTAACTTGTACGAGAGAAAAATCTACGCGGATCGTAAAACACAACTCAGGGCCCACAAAAGCGATCTGAAACTCTCTGATAAGGATCCGAAAGACTCAGGGTCTTACATAAAATATGTGTGTGGAGTACATAGAAATAGAAAATAAAGCAGGACAATTCAATAATTAACAAAAATAAATAAACAACTACAACAGAGTCCAGTCTAACATAAGTACAGTCAAAGGTAGAGAAGTGTACCTAACACTGAGTGAACACTCGGCCCGACGAGCTGGCAACTAAGAACCTCCGCGCAGCACCCTCGAACCTCGTGGAAGAACATCAACACCTGAAAAACAGGGGTGAGCCTCATCTCACTTGCTCAGTAGGGGTCCCGCGGAACCCCAACCGAAAACAACGGCGGCAACAAGCAGCGCTAACAAGAATAACAGCAACAACGGGAGTAGCTACAACAACAACGGTGGAAAACATGGTTGTACATGAATTCCCCAAACACGGCAGTCGACGAAACCACGGCTCTACAACTACTCCTACCAGAACAGGAAACCAACACCCCGATCCCACGGTCGGGGGACTACCAGACCACGAACCACCCTGGCTACGACCTAGGGAAAACATTACGACACCTCTGTTGTGGAGGCTTGTCCTCACAGAAGAAGGCCCACTCCGAGACCACGAGGTGCGGAACCACGGTCACGACCTCGCTGTCGTGAACTCTACATCGCCTATGGGAAACCCTCGGTAATGTCCACCAAAAACCCTAGACCTCTACCTCGGGAAAACACCCAGAAACTACATATAAAATCACGTCTCGCATACGGGAAATAGAACCTCGAGTCACGAGAAGCACATGTCACGTGACGAGAGTACCTGCCCACTAGAAGCAAGGTCGGATGCGTCCACTGGCGACTTAGTCCGCAGCCTCAGGTGTCTCCCTACTCACCCCAGGCGGAAACAGAGACACCGCAACAGTAACCAGGAACACAAAACAAGGACTAGATGGGGTCGCGCTCGTCAGCGCGGGTCCGATGCCCCCAACCACGTGTGCACACACAGACCATGCGCCCTAGGTCAGATCCTCTAGCTGGTTCTTCCTCAAAGTCCAGACTCAGTCTGCGTGAAGGGGCCCTATGGTAACGAGCCAAAAAACCGTCTCTCTCGGGTAAGCCGCTCCACCACTCACTGGTGGGTCAGCACACGCGTACTGTAAGAAGGCTACGACTAGTGGGGAGTCACTGACGTGAACACGGGAAAGTCACGCACACACCCATTACGAGTAACATGGAGTACCAGGTGGCCCAGGTCTTCCACTAGACTCGGGACATCCTTCTACATCTACTAACCCAACGGTCCTTGAGTCACACGACTCGGGTCAAGACCGCTGCACATGACGGCACAACGCCGTTAATCTAGCCTAATCCCTAGGTCTGAAACCACGGTAGCATGATTCCCAAGGCAACTCACAAGTCGCCGAGTCGATCCCCTATCCAAGGGAAAAGCAGGAAACCTCCAGCCCCAGGCTGGGTGACTGGGCTTACAGTCCAAGGGCCAAACTCACGGCCCACTCGGAAAACGCTTACCGGAAAGCTAATGACGTTCGGGAATAGCCCTCCGCACTCACGCCAACTCATGGAGACTCAATCTAGCGAAAGCACGAAAGCCGGAGCACATGGGGTCACCTGGACCCCCAAAATCTATGGGCATGCTAATCGAGGTAAAATAGTACCTCCGGACATCCAAAAACATGGTCACAGAATCCACGGGGTGTTCGGGACAACCACGGGGCCATAGGTCGGTCATAGGGTCTCAATTGGACCGACCGGGGCCCAAACAATGCGAACGGAACACACTAACATGGAAAACTAGGTGGCGGTCTTCCAGACTGTCACCACCAAATGGCGGTCTACCCTTGACCGCAAGCCCCAGATAGCAGTGCACTCTGGACCGCAACCTGTCCGAAACACACAGTCAAGAGGCGGTCTTCCCCAAGACCGCAACCGCTATTGGTGGTCCTGGCCTGACCGCCACCATGTGGTGGCAGTCAACCTTAAGACCGCTACCACACGGGACCCAGACGACCTGGTAGCGGCCAGCACCTAGACCGCTACCGCCAGCAAACGGTCATGCCCTGACCGCTACCTCCAGGTGGCGGCCCATCGCGAGACCGCATCCTAGGACCGACTTACTGGGCTAGGAAACGGTCCTCATTGGACCGCCTTCACAGGTAGCGTTCTCTGGTATGACCGCTACCTATTTCTGTGCTCAGAAATAGTGAATCACGTGAAAAACCATATTCCACGCTCCGTTCACACCCATGTGAAGGGGAAAATAAGGGAAAATCATTCCCCAGCCTCTTTAGCACCTAGAGGACCCATTCAAACCCCAAAAATACGATCAAAACGTGAAATCCGGCTCACACCCCAAAATCACACATTTTAACCCTGGCGAGAATATAAACCCTCTCGGCTCGTTTCGGGCTACCAAACTCGCGAAAATGAAGTACAGGGGTTAATGAACCATCCTCCTACCTCTACCGAAGATTCCACGCACCGAGGATGCCGTTCCGCCAAGAAAACGCCGCACAAATCACTGCGGCGCCCCGAACTCGCGACCGAGCTTCGTCGCTCCTCCACCGCCACGATCCTCGCCCATCCTTGCCCGCTCCTCGCCCGCGTCGCCACCGCCTCTCTCCGTCGACAGCCGGAGAAGAGAGGGGAGAAGGAGAGAGCATGAGAGAAGAGAGAGGGAGAGAGTGAGGGTTGTGAGGAGAGAGAGGGGGGTTTATATATAAAATGCAGAAAATACAAAAAGTAGGGAAAAATCATCTCCCTAATCCTCAGAAAACGCACAATGTGCTGGCAACATCTCGGAGTCGGAGAACACAACGGTTCACCATGTACAGGGTTCTGAAGGTTCGACAGACAAAAACACGAAACTTAATCCGGGGCCAGCAAAAGCGATCCGAAACCCACGGATCCAGATCTGAAAAATTCAGGGCGTTACAGGGGGAGGCGGAGCATTGACTCCTCTCCCTCCCCAAACATCACCTATTCTCTCTCACTCTTCCTCTCTTCTCTTTACGCACTGGAGCGGTAGCAGAAAGCTCTGGAAATCGCCCACAGGAAGCTTCGAACAGCACTGTAGCCATGCCATTTTGGCATTTACGCGGGTAAATCTCATATTACACCATCATGCCCCAGAGTGGCTTACACTTTCCACTTATTTGAGTGATTTCCACAATCCCGGTTGCATACAAAAAAAATATAATAAAAAATCAGGAAAAAAATCAGAAAATGTTACAAAAAAGAAATAAATACAAATCTCATATATATATATAATTGTCTCTACATAAAGATACTATAATGTTCTTTTTTATATAAAAAATTAAATACAAATACATAGGTAAGAGGTTAATGTATATGTAAAATAAATAAATAAATATATATATACCAAAAAAGAAATATATATATATATATAAATAACAAAAGATAAACTAACACACAAAAAGATAATAATATACAAATATATCATTATTTCTCTCCCACATCCCCACTCTCTCTCTCTTTCTCTTTCAACCCTCACTCTCATGTCCCCTAACCTCCCCACATTATTCTTTCCCATCTTATCTTCCTCCGCACGCACTCACCTCCCTCTCTCCCCAATAATTCTCTCCCTAATCATCTCGTCTCTCACTCACTCTTTCTCCCTAATTCTCTCCTCACTCCATCGAAACCCACTCTCCCACCTGACTCTCTCATTCTCTTCCCACGGCAGCCACTCACTCTTACATTCCACCTCCCCATCCCACTCTCTCAACTCTTACACACGTCAAGTGAACCCACGGCAGGTCCCACATCCCACTGCTAACCACCGAGACCTCTTCCCTCTGCTACTGACCCTCTCATACTACGCACTACACACCTCGTCGTCGGTTACTCGCGCTTTCCCCGTTGCCACTGCCTCAAGCCGCCGGAGCCACAACCGAACCTCTCCCCCACGCAGAGACCCTATCTCCTCTCTCTCTCCCTCTAACACACATATCCTCTGAAACCGCCCAGAACCCCTCGCCAACCTCCCCTCCCTATGCAAGCCACCACCTCCCACGCCGCCGTTCCCCCTCCGCGCCAACCTCTCCATCGCAACCCAAACCTGCACCACCCTCCACCTGCACCACCTCGCCACCGGCCGCCGTGAAGCCACCCTCCCGTCGCCTCTTCTCTACCTCACCCCTCACCACCGCAGAACCACCGTGACCACCCTCTCCCCCCGGCCGTCCTCCACCTTCCTACCGTCTGCCACCGCCGGTGCATCCCCCACGACGCCGTCGGCCACTTGCCACCTCTGCCATAACCCACGTCCGCGAGCCCACCTCGCCACTACGCGCTGGCACCGTCATCCCCCATCGTCCATCCGCGAGCCTCCACAGCCGCTACCGGTGCACTTCCCTCCGTCGCCACTCACGCCCGACCACCTCCCCCGTTGCTCACCCCTCTCGTTACCTCTCTCTCTCCCATCTCTCTCTCTCTCTCGCCAGAACTCTCTTCTCTCTCCCGTCTCTCTCTTTCTCCCTCTCTCTCGCCAGAACTCTCTTCCCTCTCTCTCTCTCTCTCTCTCTCTCTCTCTCTCTCTCTCTCTAGATCTCTCTTCAATCTCTCTCGATTCCTCTCTTATCTCTCTCTTTTTCTTTCTCTCTATGATCTTTTCTATATTTTTATTCTGTTTTCTCTTTGTTTTTTTATCATGTACATATATCTTTAGATATCTTTATATATATATATATATATATATATATATATATATATATATATATATATACACACCTAACTATATATATATAAATATGTACATATCCATATACATATATCAATACATATATATATATATTTATATATATAGAGTTAGGTGTATATATATATCTCTATATATAAACATACCATATATCTTTGCTTATGTATATACATAGTTGTCCAGTTCTTAAATCCATGTAATAAAGGAAGATCCTTTCGAGTGCCCCCGAGTGTCCGCGTACACGGGGAAGGTCATTCCCTCATGCCGTTCTCACGCTGCTGAAGTTCCCTCGAAGCCGCCATCGGCACCTCAATAAGATTTTTCTCCCCCTTTATTCTACTTTATTTGCATTCTGAATAATTGCATGCATCATCCATCATCGGTGTTACGCCTCTCTCCTTGAGAAGGCCCCGTTTGTGAAATTTCTTCACGTTTATACATTTCATCATCTCATTTCACACCCTTTGCATCTAAAAGGAGTTTAATAGCACCAACCAAGTGCGTGTGGTTTATGCTTTCAACATCTTTTTCATTGGATTGATACTACACCATCGTTCTTATTTAGTTACTTGTTTCTGTGTTTATTTTTTTTTGCAAGGGTAACCAACCAGAAGGCCCTCTTCTTCGGCCTGTCGAAAGAAGATGAAGAAGGAGTCCACAACGTCCCCCGTGATCAAGGCGAAGGCGATCCTTTATTTGGGGCCTCTAGCCCCTGGCGATCACACCACCCCTGTATTCATACCTTCTGGCTTGTTGTAATCTTGTTCTCACCCGCACGGAGAATTGTTCCCCGCGGTGTTTTTTTTAATTCCAACATTGTACTCTTATTCTCACCCACGCAGAGGATCGTTCCCCGTGGCGGTTTATTTCCAATATTGTAATCTTATTCTCACCCGCGCGGAGGATCATTCCCCGCGGCGGTTCCCTTCCCCTAATTTAATTTCAACACTTTCCCCTCCCTCCGAGGCCGCGGTGAGTTACTTCCCGCTATGGCCATTTAATTTCTACAATTTAAGTTTTGTACATTAACACTAACATTAACCCTAACTCGATGTATATTATGTCATTTCATTTCTATTAATCCCGCAGAGAATAATATCTCGCGGTGGTCTATTGTATATACTTATATTTACTAATTATCTATATTTCTATAACACCCCGCGGATAATAATATCTCGCGGTGGTCTATTGTATATACTTATATTTACTAATTATCTATATTTCTATAACACCATGCGAAGAATAATATATCGCGGTGGTTTATTGTATATACTTATTTACTAGTTATCTATATTTCTATAACACCTCGCGGAAAATAATATCTCGCGGTGGTTTATTATATATACTTATATTTACTAATTATCTATATTTTTATAACACCCCGCAGAGAATATTATCTTGCGGTGGTTTATTGTATATACTTATATTTACTAATTATTTATATTTCTATAACACCCCGCGGAGAATAATATCTCGTGGTGGTTTATTGTACATACTTATATTTGCTAATTGTTTATATTTATGTCAAAATCCCATGCAGACCAACGTCTCGCGGTGGTTCATTTTTGTTCATATTTCTGTTAATATCCCGCGGTGAGTAACATCCCGCTACGATTGTCTGTGTATGTCCTAGTTCCGAATCAGTTGGTCTCGAGTCTCAACTCGTCCCGAATCAGTTCGGTATCAACGATCTAGTCAGCTGTAGTATTGTCTTAGGTGCACGATGTTGGATAAGTCCAGCTTTCCAGTTCTGTCACCTTTCTCGCATCCTACCCCGTAACACGTGTCAGTCACCGCCAACTTCCACCACGTGATGTCGCTCACAAGCACACCAGCCGAGGGGCTTCTCTTCAGGGCGAAGCCCTTCTTTTATAGCAGGAGCATGGTTTTTCTTTTTCCCCAAGGTAGGGGGGTCAAGAACATTCTCCAATCATTGGAGACCTTTGATCCACGTGCCCCGTACGGCCTCCACGCGCCTTCTGGAAGCCTATGCCGCCGTACGGAAGCCAGCCCATGTGCCGCGATCGAGTTCGCGCCTGTATGGTAGTTTCTGCGTCTTGAGGGTGCGTCGACGTAGCCTGTTGCCAGGGGCTTTATTCTTGCTTCGCCTGCAGACGCATCGACGCCTTTGGGGTGCTGGGTCGACGCAGCCCGTTGCTAGGGGCACCTCTTTCCATTTTATCTTCAGGTGCGTCGACGCAGCCAGTGAGCTGCGTCGACGCAGCCTTCTGTCCCGGGCTTCTTTTCAACATGAATAGCACTGCGGGGTCGACACAGCCCTGTGGGTCCGTCGACCCATCCTCTCCTTCTTCTGCAGCTAACTCCGATTGGCTTTCGACGCCAAATTTTAAGCGTCCACATGACCTTTCCCTAGTACAAGAGGATCGAGAAGGGTGCACCTCTGGTGTACCAGTTATCGTGCCCACGATAAACACTAGGTAGCCAAGTGCAGAGCAAATAACTGCTGAAAGCATGCAGAGGATTGGTTGAGGAAGATTGTATCTCTAGAAACTCTCAACACTTTGTAATGGAAGCTTGTTTGCAGGTAGTATAGATCTCACAGGAATGCTCGATTTGTGTTGTGCTCTTTGCTTATCTTTGTTTATGGTATATCTTACAAATTTAAAGCTCTTTTCAAGCTTTGGTTCTGTTAGATACAAAGCAATGCACATTAGACATAATGACGCGACGGCGACGTGGAAATGGATCGACGGCAAGTCCTGACAGTACGGACGGGAACAGATAAATTGCTACCTCACGCAGCTCGGCCTCACGCCGGACGGTCTCACACCGGGCGACACACTCAGACTCACAAGGAGAAAGAGGGAAGGGAAGGAAACACAAGGGGAATGGCCCTTACGTGACTTCAAATTCTTAAGCTTTCATTCATATCAAAATAACACACCCTATCCTCCTATTTATAGAGAATGCCATCACAACAATACCCACAATGTTTCACTAATTGTGTTTATACCCTGACCTAACAAGACAAAACCCACCCACCTAACTTTGGCTTGTGGGTTTTAATCAAATAAAATACACAAAATACACACATGTTATTTGACTAGCCTAATACAACAAAAGTAAATAATACATGTATTACTACATGTATTTTACACACAATACACATGCAATACATAAATACGTGACGTCGAGTCTTCAGGCAGCCGAATCTCCGAGTCACAAGCTCGATGCGGCGGTGCGGCGTCGGCTCTAAGAAGTGGGTCCAGTAGTGGGCCTGGTGTCTCCACCAACCCTCCCGGGGCGGCTGGAACTCGACTCCGTCGAGTAAGGGGGGACACTGCTCTGGTAGTGCTCCAACAGATCTGGATCGAGGCGCTGGAGATCTTCCCGGCTGATCCAGGAATCATCAGAAGGTGGACGGTCCCGCCAGCGTACAAAGTAGCGCTGGTACACCCAGCTCCGTGTAGTTGTCACCTGCTCATCAGTATCATCTCAATGTGCTCGCGCGGTGCTCTCGAGGCGGTGGGACGCATAGGGGTGGGCTCACTCTCAATGGGAGGAGAAGGCTCGAAAGGGTCACTAGGAATCGCTGTGGGTTCCTTATAGGCCACTAGGTCTGCCACATTAAAAGTCGAGCTAATCCGATATTCGGGAGGTAAGTCCACAACATAAGCATTGGAGCCAATCCTCTGCAGTATCGGGAAGGGACCATAACTACGGGCTTGCAACTTTTTAACGGCTCCCGAGGGGAGTCGTTCGGGCCAGACCCGTACCATAACCAAGTCACCTTCTTGAAATTCATGGTGACGCCTATGCGAATCAGCTGACTCATGCAGACTCCTGACGTGCTGTGCAAACTCTTCGGCTGACTTGGACATTCTAGACTCGAGGGGAAGGTTGGGTAGAGTGGACCCAGGGGTAAGCTCAATAGTGTGTTGTACATCACTCATGGGAGGGAGTTGAGAAGGCAAGTCCTCGGGGACGATGCCTTGGGAGTCCTGCAGTATGGCCGGGTCTTCAGTTGGGACTGAGACTCGAGACTCCTCGGGTGTGTTGGTGACGTCAACAGACAAAATAGAGGCACCCTCCGCAACCTCTATGTCTAGCTCACCGACATTTATGGAGTCAAGGCTCCTAACTAGGTCATGACTATCCTGAGGGGCCTCAGAAACGGGTGTGATAGATGCAGGAGAAGAGGGAAGGGGAGGTTTCCCTTCAGTGGGAGTTTGGGGATTCTCCTGAATTTCGGGAGTTCCAGTGAGAGTGGAGGTGAAACTCTTACCCGAGGTCACCTTTGGGGGTGTCGGGTATAACTGAATCGTCCTCCCATTGTAGGAGAAAGAACACTGATGGGACCGACCAAATGTAGCAAGGTCTACATCATAGATCCATGGTCATCCTAAGATGACGCTCCCGGTCTTCATAGGCATTACGTCACATAAGATTTGTCCTTGGTAGGACTGGAATTGGATGGGAATGACACATGTGGTGGTGACTGGGATAGAAGTGTCATCGACCCAAACCACGTTGTATGGCCTTGGATGGGGGTGCGTTGGTAGACCTAAACGGGAGACAAAGTCTAAAGAGACTGCATTGATACAGCTCTCGTTGTCAAGGATTACCTTACAGGGGTGAGAGTTCACCATGATGTAGGTTTGAAAGATGGAGGTTCGATGCCAATCGTCCTCCTGGGGTGTTGAGATACATCGAACTACACCCAATCTTTTCTGGCTAGAACTCTCGGAAATATCTCCAACCTGCATGTACTCGACATACGTGCCATCAAATATTGCATCTATTTCCTCAAACTGGATGATGAGGTCAGGATTGGCCATATATCTCTTCTGATCCATGGGTGTTTGTAGAGTTGAAATGCGCTCTAGACGGCCTGAGAAATTCCTAGACCAACATGGCATGCACTATCTCGGACCTAGATGATGCAATCCTGGGACCGATAATTAGCAAGGTGTGGACCTAGCTGATATGCAAAGGGTCAATTTGAAGGACTCGATCAGGGATAGTTGCTCACCCGTAGGCGAAGTAGTTGTGGTACTACCTCCTGACAATTGGGGTACCCTAATGTGACAGTTCTAGGGCCCTAAGGATGGGTTCATGCAAGCTCTCTTCTCTCCGTTCATAGCGATGCACTCAGGAGACGAGCTGCATTGATCGGGCTCTCTCTTACTTCCTCGCGCGGCAATCGAAAAGATACTAAATGAGCAAGTGATTGGAGCACGTACCTAGTTAGACTAAAAAGTCTAACTCCGACCGAAGACGAAGGCGAGTGGGGACGTGCGTGCCCGCACGGCGTCGACGAAGCTTCACGGTTACAATGAATTCACTCCGCGTAGAGAGGATTTAATTATTACAAAACCGCTTTAAAATTTTCCACGCAGGAGAATAAATTAGATCAGACTTTCTCCTCGAAGGGAGACTTAGGGTTAATTACAATCCGTAAATCACGGACCGTCTTGATGACGAGGTGATCCGGGTGTTGCTTAGTTCGCCGAAGTGGGCGCGGATGCCACAATTAAGAAGTTAAAAAGATATATATATATATATATATATATATATATATATATATATATATATATATATATATATATATAGACATATATAAGATTATATATATCCCAAATATATATATTATATATATTTAACTTTTTTTTCAAATCCTTTTTTTCAAACTCCACCTACTCTTTGTTTCTTGACTTTTTCACACTTTTTTTTATCAACTTTCAAATCTCTTCTCCTTTTTTTTCAACCCACTCTTTATGACTTTTTCAAACCGCCCTTTTTTTCAACACTTCAACCTCCTTTTTTTACTTTTCTTTTAACTTTTTTTTTCAAACCACTCTTTCTGACTTTTTTATTCAAAATCTCATTTTCTCACGCAGGCATCTTCAACGGCCTCACAAGGTGGGCCAAGGCATCCTTCAGCGGGTTCTCAAGGCCACGAGGCCAAGGTGGCTCGGGCGCCAACGTGGCGCTGGTGGCTTCAACGGTCAACTGCGGCTGGCTAAAGCTACCAAGGCAGTTGGCAGCACAGGCTGTTCACGCCAGGCAACTTCCATGCGGGTGAATGGGCTTCTGCGATCGACGTGGCTCACGCGGCTTCCGGGGCGTATGCAGATGGTCAAGGATGGCGGTGCACAGCGGGCCCTTCATGCAAAGCTGCCAAGGCGGCTAGTCGGTTGCGAGCGTGGCGAGGGCTTCGGCGGGTTCAAAAGGAGGAGCTTCAATGCGCATGGCCATGTCTTCACGTGGGTGGCTTCAGTAGAGGTTTCGGGCAGAGAAGCCTAGTCAAAGTGGCATGCACAGGGGGGAAGTGGAGGTAGCACGGAGAGGGGATGTGCGCAGGGGGTGGAGATCGCCGGAGGGGGGTCTCGCGGGGCAGCGGCCGCGGGCGGTGTCCAGTGGAGGGGTGGTCGTCACCGGCGGCTGGTGACGTGGAGGTGGCTGCCGGAGGGGTTTGCAGGAGGGCGACGGAGGGGGGCTGTTGGCGTCCGGTGGAGGCGTGGCGGGTTAGGGGGTGGAGGAGGCGTCGCCGTGGCCGGAGGTGGCGACCGGTTCTGCAGGGAGAGCGGCCAGAGGTGGCTCGTGGTGACGGTGCAGGGTGTCCGGTGGTGCGGAGCAGGGGCTCAACGGCGGCCGCGGTTGAAAAAGGAGGTGGCTGCATGCGTCGCCACGGCCGGAGGTGGCGAGGGCGGGCTGCGGTTGCTGCTGCCAAGGACATCGACGAAGGGCGACGGTCCACGGTGGTGCTGGCCTGCGGACGGTGCTGCGCGAGGGAGGGCAGGCAGAGGTGCAGGGGTGGCCGGCCGGAGGACCTGTTGGCATCGCGGTGATGATGGCCGCCGGTTAACAGAGAGATAGAGGTCGTGAGAGAGAGAAACAGGGAGAGAGAGAGAAAGTAACAGAGAAAGAGAGAGAGACAGAGAGAGAACCGAGAGAGAGAGAGAGAGAGAGAGAGAGAGAGAGAGAGAGAGAGAGAGAGAGAGAGAGAGAGAGAGAGAGAGAGAGATATTAACACGGGAGGGGGGTTTGATGAAAAGAAATTCCCACTTTTTTTTATGCTTCTCTCACCTAATATCCTTTTATGCTACTCTTCTCTTTTTTTGTTTCATTTTGTTTTACTTTTTTTTCACTTCTAACCACAGAGAGAAAGAGGGAGAGACGTCGGGGACGTCGGGGTTGTCGGAGACGCCGTTGATGGGCTCTGATACCAAATCTGACGTGGCGGTGACGTGGAAATGGATCGACGGCAACTCGTGACGGTACGGATGGGAACGGATAAATTGCTACCTCACGCAGCTCGGCCACACGCCGGACGGTCTCACACCGGGCGACACACTCAGACTCACAAGGAGAAAGAGAGAAGGGAAGGAAACACAAGGGGAATGGCCCTTACGTGACTTCAAATTCTTAAGCTTTCATTCATATCAAAATAACACACCCTAGCCTCTTATTTATAGGGAAGACCATAACAACAATACCCACAATGTTTCACTAATTGTGTTTATATCCTGACCTAACAAGACAAAACCCACCCACCAAACTTTGACTTGTGGGTTTTAATCAAATAAAATACACAAAATACACACATGTTATTTGACTAGCCTAATACAACAAAAGTAAATAATACATGTATTACTACATGTATTTTACACACAATACACACGCAATACATAAATACGTGACGTCGAGTCTTCAGACAGCCGAATCTCCGAGCCACAAGCTCGGTGCGGCGGTGCGGCGTCGGCTCTAAGAAGTGGGTCCAGTAGTGGGCATGGTGTCCCCACCACATAACCAAATAATCATTAGTCACAATAAGCTATTCGTTAGACTTAAAAAATAATACGTTAGACACATAATATAGATCGTTAGACTAAGTCTAAATCTATTATTGTCTTGTAGTATCAAATCAACTAAAGAAGATCTACAGCTTTTTCAAGTTTCAAAAAATATCTCCAAAACATATTTTTATATTTTTTATACGTGATCAGGTATCTCTGTCGCTCTATAGTTGTCATGCATAGAGACAATTATTTTTCCTTTATATAAGCAGTCAAAGTATTGCATTTCTCTATGTTCCTCTTCTAGGCTGGTGCTCGTCACTCCTTCTGCCATCTTGTCCCTTCTTGAAATACACCGAAGAAAATATGTCTTTCCTTTTATGTTAGTCAAATGTACCTGTAAGGTTTACGTGCATGCATCTCTTCGATATAGACTACATTTAATACTTTATTCATCTGCATTTAATGTATTTTGAATTTTGGAGGTTTCTCTCAAAGTGATTTCTATTCGGATAGAATTATTTTATGGGATAAGCAACTTTTGCAGTGACAACAACTAGTAATTCAGAAGACATAAAGTTGCATTTTTAGGAGAGATATTTTTACTGTTTGAGATTATCTGAAGATGAGTCGGTAAGCACGAGACAACTCATTCAATTAATGCTTTATTTGGAGCTATTAGAAAATAATGGAGATAATACAAACAGATAGCTTCGCAGCATGAGAGTTTATCATAAAAAGTTGGATTAAGATGAGTGAAATGTATTTGTTAGGATAGGTAAAGTTTCTATATATATATCGTCTAAGTTGAGTGGTAGCGCCTATGTTAACAGGATAGGCGAAATGCAAGCGTTTTAAAAATTTTATCTTTATTAGATAGGCGAAGCATATAGGTTGAAGTTCCTTTAAGATAGGCGAAGTTTTTAAGATAGACGAAGTGGAAAGATAGGTGAAGTGAGTTTAGTCGCCTGGTGAATAGGATAGGTAATTATCTTTCGCCTAAGTCAGTGGGATAGGCGAAGTAACACCTAAGTAACTTTGCGTCTATGTGAGTTAGTTGAGATAGGCGGAATGATAGGCGAAGCAACGCCTATGCCGATAGACGGAGTGATGTCTAAGTGACTTATAGCACCTATTGTAGATGTTTATATCTACCCGCCCCAAACTAAGCAAATATAGTGCATAAGGATGAACATGGAATATGATGAAAGGAAAGGGGCGATGAGAATAGAAAACGTACCGTCATCGCCACCAAGGATTAACAACGCCAAAAGGTGTGGAAAATGATGCAACGGTGCCGCGTACCTTGGAAAAGGATGAAGACTTGATCGCGATTGAGAAGAAGGGTGCGGGAACCAATGTGGATTACTCCTCCTCACCTTCCAGCTGGCTAGAAGTAGAGAGCCTCATGTCCAATCATGCTTTTCCTGCGAAATAAAGACAAACACAAAGGTAAAAACCCATTAGATCTTGCATGTAGTATCTATCCTGAAGTGATAAAGTAGCATGAAATAAAGGGGGAGAATGCACCGGGAGAGAGTTTTTAACCCGTGTAAAAAGGTGGAAAACATAGGTGTGTGTGTTGTGAATCCATGGATAGTAAAAGCATGAATTAACACGTAGTATAACTGTGGAAAACAGAGATGCAATATGGAGAAAAATGCTAATGTAGCAGAAAACTACAAACTGTGATGCTTTGCGAAAAGTAGAGGGGAATAACTAAGAAAAGAAACAACGAAAAAGAGTCGTGAGGGATAGAAAACGTAGCCAATACTTCCCTCTTTAGGTTGGGATCGAAGAAAGGAGGTAGCGATGTGGCATGGCTTCGCCCCGAACCGAAGAAGAGTCCCCCGTCGCGCACTGCGAACCGGGCATCTATTTATAGGAGTACAAAAATCAGAGCCCGAAATTATGAGATAAATCCTCAAAATAGGAGTTTAGATTGATAAAACCTCGAGATAATAGCAAGGATAAAAGTCCTAAATAGATGAAAATCGAGGTGGAGGCCTATCTCACTCGAAAATGGTGTCAACAAGGACTCCAAAGAGCCCTCGGGCGAAGAAATCGGAGTTCGGAAAGTTCTGGACTCTATACCGAAGAAACGGTCATGCAAGGACCGCCATTTGAAGGGAGCACGTCCGGGAGGCTTCCGGGCAAATTTATGAAGAAACGGTCTTCATGAGACCGCTACTTGAAAGTGGCGGTCTCTAGAAGACCGCCATTTGATAAAATAAAAATAAACATAAAAAATAAAAATGTCACTGTTCATTGAGAAGGCGGTCACCTAGGTGACCGCGTTCAGGAGCCTGCATAGTTTTGTTCCGGGCGCCCGTTCGGCCCCCCAGACTGCCCAAATTGATCCCGAAAGGTGGGGAATTAAAGATAAAGGCCTCCAAAGCTCAATGGGCTCGAAAAATCGTCAAGAAATGGGCTCGAAATACGGTCAAAGGAGACTCCAAAATAAGGGATAATTCGGATCATTATAAAGGAGAATAAGAGAAATAACTCAACTTGCGAGCTGAAAACGGGTGTCAATAGATGTCCCTCCTTGATGTTCGCTTTGCAAGGGAGCGAGCGAAAATAGCGCGGAGGCGAAATAGAATGGACATAGAGCGAAAGCGATAGCGACGAGAAGGGGATGAAGCAGAGATGAAGCGGAGAGAACTGATAAGCGGGTATCAAGGCAAAAGACACATGTCACAACCAACAAGTAATATGAATTCTCCCAAAAATGCCGAACTAACCACAAGGAACATATGACACAGATGAGACATGTATGAAGAACTAAACTAAGGAAGGAAAAGAAACACGACCAACCTCATAGGGGACACGATCCACGGACAATGAGGGGATCAGAAATAACACAGCTGAAAAGTTGGAAAAGGAGAATTGAAACTGAGATAAAATTTAGACAAGAATCACGCTGGCCAACCAGACCAAGTGAAAAAATCAGAGAAAATGTCCAAACTCAGAGTGGAATGAGAATATCTTATCTAAGAGAATTGAAGTGCAATTAACCATTGCTAAGGAGAAAACCTTGAAAGAATTACGAGGCGTGAATGCTCAAAATGACATGATGCATACTGGGCTAAAATAAAAAAATCATCAAAAAGAATGAAAAGAAAGATAAAATAGAAAATACTCAAAAATAATATTGCTGACTGAGCAAGATGGGGTCAAGAGTCTTCTTGTAACCACGGCGTGCGAGACAGAGTCCATCGTCCCCCACCCGACTCAAACTAATGGCTTATCCAACGATTAACCGTATGCTCCTAGATCATCATCGTTTTTGTTAAAGGGGAATATCAGATCCTAGAACACACGGGCAACTAGCCGATCCTTGAGAGGTCATAACGATGTAGATAACATATAGTAATGCAACAATGAGCAGGGATAGAGACCACTCTCTGTAACACCCCACCTTATAATCCGGTTCAGTTCCCAACTCTCATCGGATTTAGGAGAGATGTCACAGTGGGAAAGACCCAACAGAACAGAAAATGGTTGAAGAATTACATAAATAAAGAGAACAATAACCAGCGGAAAAAGAATATCAAGCCTATCAGTTAATTCCACTTCTCAAAATCACAATAGTCCAACCGAAAACAAGACGAATTCCATACAACTGTCCATTATTACAATGTGATAAAGCTTCTAACATAATCACCTCAACTGGAAAGGGAAAGAGATCCTAACAATTACACCAAATCTTCATGTTCGGAGTCACTGTGCACTAATGCCTTGTCCTCACCAGCGGAGTCACCTGAAAATGTTTGCAAGCATGAGTTTACGAATAGACTCAACAAGTCACCAAATTCAAATCTGATCCCATTGTCCATGCCCAACTTACTGCGAGGGTACTTAAACTTACAAAATACTATAATGCTTAGAACATGAAACAAGGTACTGAGAATTTAAAACTATAACCACAAAAAAAATATCTTCATAACTATCTCTTGTAAAGAAACACCTTCCTGTTCGGATTTTCAAGTAACGGAAATAACTTTCGCATAAGGTATATGATTGAAGCAGATTTCAGAATTTACACAGTTTTAGAAATCATATGCCTTTATATGTTTCAGATATAGAGACAGAATTTCATATAACGTATGGCCAAACACAGTTCCCAAACCACCATTAGAAGGTCAGAATAGACAGATACTCGGTCACCTAAGCAACGGAGAAGAGTCTTGGTTACCTGCGCAGAATCGGGAAAAGTCATTCCCACCTTAACCAGTGGAATTTATCCACTTCCAGGATTTCACCTCATGCCCTCGAGGCCAGAACAGATTGAGCCTCCCCATAGGGACATTTCTATAGTTTGGCTCCATACCCTTCTATGGCAACAGTGTCTATATAGCCAATATAATAGCTTAATTTTTTCACAGATTTCAAGAATACAATAGGTTTCAGATTTTTTTGAAAACAGATACAAGCTTATTTCCAAGCTACACATGCGTATAAAACAGTTCATAATTACAAGCACATAATTTTAATGAACACGAATTTTTAACGGCAAATTACCAATTTACTCATTTACCATTTCCTACTTTTTCTTATTTTTCGAAAGCAAAATGACCTTTCAAAACACTTTATTTGCAAGTTTCTGTAATTTAGAAAATAGATTTATATTTAGGCCAAACATGCATAGAAAATAACTCATAACTATGAGTGCAGATTTTCTGTGAGCATAAAAATTTTACAGTGAGTAATTAACATGGTTTTCTAACATTTTTCTATTTTTTAGTTTTTTCTGAATTAATTTAGCCTCTCAAAATACATCTTTTCTGAGTTGCTGGAAACCGAGACAGAACACAGGATGCATCGACCTTAGTCTGAACATGCTTGGACCTGGGTCTGAGCACATACAAGACATGCATCGACCTTAGTCTGAACATGCTTGGACTTGGGTCTGAGCACATACAATATATCAAGGGGGCTGCGTCGACGTTAGTCTTAACATACTTGGACCTGGGTCTGAGCACATACAAGACATGCCTCGACCTTAGTCTGAACATGCTTGGACCTGGGTCTGAGCACATACAATAGATCAATGGGGCTGCATCGACCTTAGTCTAAACATGCTTGGACCTGGGTCTGAGCACATAAATAAATCAAGGGGGCTGCATCGACCTTAGTCTAAACATGCTTGGACTTGGGTCGGAGCACATACAAGACATGCCTCGACCTTAGTCTAAACATGCCTGGACCTGGGTCTGAGCACATAAATAAATCAAGGGGGCTGCATCGACCTTAGTCTAAACATGTTTGGACCTAGGTCTGAGCACATGCAAGACATGCCTCAACCTTAGTCTAAACAATACAAAATGTGCATCGACCTTAGGTCAGAGCATAAAAACCATCTTCATTAAAACTCGATCAATCCTCGTGCAAAACATATAAATAGATGAGAAAAAACCTAGAAATTATCAAAAACTCTATTTCTCATGTTTATCTATTTTATTTCATTATTATATATGTTTTTTTCTTTTTTTCAAAACACCCAAGAAATCAAACAACATATAAAGGTATACAAACCATTCAGTTTGAGACTTGCATGATTTCATTAACATATTGAGGTTTTCAGCCGAGCAAAAATATAATCTTAACAAACCAAAACATACATTTGGGCTCGTATAATACAACCTCCTGAGTAAATTAGAACATGCCAAAGGGACAACTTTTAAGTTTAGAAACTTACCTCGATGAAGAAAACCATAAAATCTAGAGGAAAGCACTCCTCGAAGCAAACACCCCGCTGACCACGCCAGCAACCGACGTTAGCCCAGCCAGCAATCCTCCTCGAAAGCACTCTGGTCTGCCTCGCCTCCTAACCCACTCACTCACAGCAGGAACAAGGGGGGGTTCACACTTCTCTTACTTCCTACAAACAGAGAACAAGTTTCTACGGTGTGTAGGGAAAAAAGAGAGAAAAAGGGGTTTAGCCTCCTCCGATCATGGTTTTATAGGATTACTAATAGGGGTTTTAGATCTAAACCCTTAATATAATGACGCTAGATCCAATGGCAAAGAGATGCCCTGAATCAGTCAACTCCGGAGGGAATCTCGCACACAAGAGTTATCTTGGAAGAAACCGTTACGCACAGAACGTGGAAACAATAATCACTATTCATGTCCAACTTTAAAAATTTATATCTCACAATATAAAATGAATTTGAAAAATCTAATTATTATCTGTTGGGTCCCGTAGTGCAGGAACACGGTTCTAGAGGGGGGGTGAATAGAACCCTCTACTAAAAACTATATCCAATTAAAAACTTAAACCTACTCGCACAGCGGAATTAGCAAGATTAAGGAATTTAAGCTAAACAAGCAGGATAAACTAAATTCACTTAATCTCACCGTGCTCACACGATTGCATAAATAGATTAAACGGAGATGCACACAATCACACAAATCAAACCATGAGACACGGGGATTTTTAAGGTGGTTCGGGACCACGACGGGCTCCCTACGTCGACCCCTAATCAAACCGGTGAGGCTTTTTCCACACGCTGCGAATGCAGCAAACACGGAGATTTCTCCCCACACACACAGGGTAAAAACCCCAAACCACATGCTGCGAATGCAGCAACACACGGGGATTTCTCCCCACACACACTGGGAAAAGAATCCCAACACACACGCGGATATGCTCCGCACCACACGACGCACAAGCGTCAACACAAACCACTCGGAGAACCCATTCTCCGAACCCACACACAGAATAATCGTTAAGAGAAAGATGAAGTGTCCACGAATGTATACAATAGACTCCAAACAAACTCTATGGACTAAATCAGAGAAGATTAGCATGTATGAAACTCCCCCTTCAAGGAATACTCCGGCTCTTCTTGGCTCGTTGTCGGATGGCCGCGATTTTGGCGTCCTCACGTTCCTCTCTTCGAGATGCTTCTTTTCTTCTTCTACCACGAGCTCTAAATCCTCAGAGATGGAGATGAGAACCACCTTGCAATAGCTCCTCTTCCTTTCCCCCTTTTTTTCTTCTCCTACAAGACAACACAAACAAGCATTAGAGTTCATTTCTGATCAAATTTGGAGGTCACATGTAAGTATATATAGAAGGCACCAAAAGACCCATTTACCCATGAAAAACCCTTGCAAAACCACCCTAATATGTTCATTAGTAACCTAGGGGCATTGGTGTAAAATTTCACTCCAATCGGAGGTCATTTGGATGGGCTACGGTGGCCCACGGAAAAGTCGCGCAGAGCTACGAAACCAGATGGGACGTCCCATCTAGCAAGTGGGGCGTCCCATCTACAAGCAGAGTTCTGGTTTTTACCTAGAACAGGGAATGGGTCGACCCATCTCTGCAAGTGGGTCGACCCACTTGCAGACAGAACACTATTTGGCCATTTTTTTGGCCGAGGGGTCGACCCATTGAGTGGGGGGGTCGACCCATTCACTTAGAAACATTAAAAAAAGATTTCTAAACCATTCCCAATGATCTAAACATGCAACCCAATCAATTCTAACATCCATTCATGAATTTTAATGATGAAAAATAAATTGTTTCAAATGGTGTGCATGTAATTCAACATCATGAAGGTTTTCGCATGAAAGCACATCCTAAACCCAGATTTCATCAATTCAAGCTCAATGAAAAATTATTCTTCCTCATTCAACATATAAATCAAATAACCATGCATTGAGACAAGATGTTGGCATATTTTTAGACCTCATTCAACAAATGGTCATTTCAATGGCTCAAGTATTTTGCAACCTCAAAGGAAAAGTCATTTAGACAATGCATGAAACAATTTGAAAACTACAACACCATATGAAGTGAACGCATGAAGGAGTTTCCAAACCACCAAAACCTCAAGTGTAAATAAAGTCATTCAAACCACTTAAACTCATTATATGGGCACCATGAAACCAATTTCACTTTGATGAGTGTGAACGTATTAAGCACATAACAACCCTCAAGAACCATAAGGTATATTCATGAACCATGCTAAGGGCTTTTCTAGCCTACTAAATGGCCATTTTTCACAGGTAAAAAATAGAGGGATATTACCATGCATCCAAGTGATATCAAACTGATTTCCATCAATGTCCATCCTACAAAAACAAGATAAATCATTAGATCTACATGAAAATCAAGATCAAGGAGTTCCACTCTTAAGACATGCATTCAACCATGAGTGCTATAAAAGAGTCAAACATATTATGAGCCTCAAGGATCATGAAGAAACCATGAACCACAAACAAGGGTATTGCAACCTATACACACTATGCATGAAAACTCATGACTACACAAGATTGTTTCTATCACATGAGCACACTAGCATTCAAATGAGCATTATGTCATTTCACCAATATAAGATTTTGTTATGATGAACTTGAATCTATCACTCATCCAAATATAAAGACATGAAAGTGTTAGGGTACTAGGCCTGGATACAGAGGGGGGTGAATGTATCCTTCAATGAATAATGGCCAATTAAAAACTCAGATGCTAGATGCAAACACAGAATGAAACGAATTCAATTAAACTTATGAGCAAACACAAGGAGCGCGCCTATCCAAGCATCTAGCGGAAGCAAGCACACAAAGCAAACCACTGCTCAATAGACTTTTTAGGTGGTTCGGTCCTCCAGACCTACATCCACCCCTCACTCCCAACCGGAGTGAGGCTTCACTAGCCAATGCTAGACAAGCAGACTCAGTCTGCAAACAGTTGCTGCCACACAGCTTGACCAGTGGAACAGCCTCCCCTCTTCCTCCCAACCGGAGGGACCCCTGGACTTGCAACCCGCAAGCCCAGAACCGGAGACAAGTCTCCCTTCCTCTGACCAGAGGGAACCCACAAGTAGCTCCCAGCTACTTGCAACCGAAGATCAGATCTCCCTTCTCCTGATCCACTGGAGGAACCCGACCTCACTACTGAGAATCGAAAGAACAAGGAAAGCCAAATAAGAAAAAAAACAGAAACACGAAATGAAAATAACTTCAGCAAACAGAACGCTGAAAAGTGAAATGCACAATGTGGCTCTCAACGGAGCTGACTGGCCTGGATCTGATCCACGGTCCAGTAGACAGATCTTCAGGTAAGCTTCTCTTCCTCTTCTCTTCTCTCTCACTTTCTTTTTCTCTTCACCCTTACGAGCTCTCTAACTCTCTCTTTCTCTTCTTTTCCTTCTGCTCTTCTTCTCTTTCTTTTCTTCTGGATCGAACTCTCTTCACTTCTCCTTTTTTGCTTTTTTCTTTCGATCAACCTTCATCTGTGGACGAAGGCTTCCTTATATAGCCGCAGCAGCAGGTGGGTAAGGTGCAGAATGCGTGTGCCTCCCACGCTTCATCCAGAACCTTCTTGCCACGTGCCCTTATAGCATTGGTTCCTTTAGTATCGGATCACGTGCAGCCCAGACACAGGTGAATGTTCTTCCTCGGACCTGCAAGGAGATAAAAACCATTAACACTGAGGGCCACAAGAACTAAAACTGCATGAGGTATGTGATAGCAATACGAGATGCACTTTACTGAGAACGACACGAGATACACAAGATTATTACAGTACGAGACAAGGAGAGAATGACACGAGGTCAGATGCAAACAACACGAGGTAAAAAGAGAACGACACGAAGTGTCACTGTAACAAAACAAACACTACGAAGAGAACGACACGAGATACATAATAATAAAGCTAACACCACAAATAAAACGACACGAAGTCAGAAGAGAACAGCACGAGGTGAGAAGGAAGTCTTACGGAGTGAAAAAGATAGACGGACACGCGATCAGAAGGAACCAGGACGAAGATAGAAATAAACAATCACGAGGATAAAAACACAAGAATAACACGAAGACACGAATAAAAAAGCAACACGAAGACATGAATACAAAAATAACACGACATAACAAACAGCAAAGAGAACGGCACGAGGTGAAACGACACTTTACTAAAAAGACTTGAATACACATGAAAAACAACTCGAGTACTAAGTTGTTCGAACGTACGAACGACTCGAAGACGAAAACGACACGAAAACAACATGGAACAATTCAAAGACACGAGGTCTAGGAGAAGCAACACGAAGACAGACATAACAAAGAAATGACTGGAACTAAGAACGACATGGAGACAACACAGTTAGACTCGACTTGAGATGAGGTGAAGTCTATACAGACATGAATGTTCACATTGTATAGAGTTTGAAGCAAGTGACCGAGGCGATGTGTAGACTTTACCCAATGTACAGACTTGGTGGTCTTGAACGTAGGTAAGGCAACACAATGTATAGACTTGCTCAAACGAGTGAACAGGTCGATGTACAGACTTGTCCAATGCATGAAGCACAGTCCACTGTATAGACTTGATGCCTTGAAGGCAATGTACAGACTTGATAGTGCAACAAATGGACTTTGAAACGCAGAGGCTGTACAGACTTGATAGTGCAACAAATGGACTTTGAAACGCAGAGGCTGTACAGACTTGCATGAGACGCTGGGTAAGACGGT
This sequence comes from Amorphophallus konjac, assembly GCA_022559845.1. NCBI lineage: Eukaryota > Viridiplantae > Streptophyta > Magnoliopsida > Alismatales > Araceae > Amorphophallus > Amorphophallus konjac. The sequence goes on from CM040121.1 coordinate 109,569,330, forward strand.
GGATGTATAGACTTTGAATGAGACACACAGAAGGACGATCCAGCGTATAGACTTTGAAGAATTAGGGGTGACAAGGATGGAGCGACACGAGGTGGTACAGAAAACAGCACGAGGTGCTGCTGTGTTCAGCACGCGCTGGAACAAAACACGACACGAAGACAACCAACAAGCATTGTTGGAACAACACGATGTTGAAAAAGACATCACGAAGTGAAGTGAACACAACCAACACGAAGAATGAAAGGAACAGTACGGACATGCATGGTATTTAACTCATAGCAGTTTTTCTTATTAATCATGGAAAGTTCGAATGCATAACATTACTCGTGATATCTGATTAAAAATAACAATATTTAACATAGTGATGCACATCATCAAAACACTAGGGAGGTCACAAAAGTCCAACAATCTCCCCCTTTTTGATGATGGCAACACTATATTAAATAACAGAGATGAAGTGCATGAAGATAAGCTGTGAAAATAAGCAATGCAGACACACAACACACTCGCCTCCTCTGACGACTCCCAAGAGCTCCCCCTGAACACAACATCCACTTTCCTCTAACTAGAAAACTCGGGACACTTATCTTTCGCCCCCCCTCAGCAAAGCACAAAAGCACAAGCAAGACACTCTCCCCCTTTGACATCATCAAAAACTAGGGGCAGGTCTGAAGATATCACGAAAAGACAATTGCTGACAGTGGAGAGAAAACAATAGAGAGTATGGCTGATAAAGGAGAGTTATTGAGATGTTTAAGCAATTAAGAACGCCATTAATTTTATGTGAGGATTTTGAGGATCAGTTAGTCAGACTGTGCAAAATGGTGAATGAAGATTTGCTCCATACACAGAACCAGATTCTAAGCAAGTAAGGTACAAGATACCAGTATGGTCAGAGTAAGTCTTTACTCAGAGAGTATAAAGCAAGGAAGTCTTGAAAAATAAAGACATGTGGTATTGAAAACAAACAAACCAAGACCTAAATGCCAAGTGAACAGAATCTGGATACCAAGAGAAAGAAAATTTTTCAAAGATGGTCAAGATCAAAGATAAATCTGTCAAGTACACCTTTGACATTAGGGAGACACCTTGTTTAGAGGCAGGAATCCCCAGTTACTTGGTGGCAAGACCACATTACCCCTTCTGACAAGAGGACAGAGATAGTATTCTAACTGGTGTTGACATTAAGGTGACACCTTTACCAGAGGCCAGACACCCCAGTTACTAACCAGATATATACCATAGCTCTGTATGATCAAGACAGCTAATTAAGCCTGATTTACTGCCATCTCATGACATGGAATTCTTTCACTTCATTGATGAAAGTCCCAGTTACTCAATGAATAGATAACAAGATTTGTAAAACTTCTTTCATGAAATTTTTTTTTTCATTAAACTGCACTTTAAGCCTTATAAATTAGTCTTGACTCAGTTTGAGAACAATACACCAGTTCCAAAGTTTTTCAGACAAAAACACTATATACCTCATTTCGGACTCAACTTAGACTAAGTAGGTATGCTGTACTGGCTAGATCAGAAGTCAGTTACAGTGTAGGAAGATAGTCTTGAATTCAGATTTTGATCTCAGTGGGACTAACAGCCGAAATTCCAACAAGAAATTAGATGAACAGTCTTAACGGATAAAACATTCAAAAAACTCTTTTATCCACCTACTCAAACTGATTCTCGTATAAGGTCAGCAAAAGTCCGTTCAAAGTATGTTCAGATTTGGCCAAAAGAGCATGACACCAATTATTAATCTAGCTCCCCCTGAGACCTTGACACCAACTCAGACTTAACCAAGACAACCCTCAAAACACCTCAAGGAAAACAAAGTGGTATCAATCAGTACGAGTGAATCATCAAATACCCATAATGAGGTTATTTTCAGCAACTAATAATGAGAAAAGATAAACATAAGAGCACATGACAGATTATTTAGAGATCAATTATTCAATCATGAAATTCTATAAATACATAATTCTCTGCGCAATGTGCTAAATTTTTCAGTATCCAGTGGCTTAGTGAAAATATCTGTAATTTGTTAGTTAGTGCCAACATGGATCAATTCAAAGGTCTTCCTAGCTACTTCATCATGAATAAAATGATGCCTGATTTCGATGTGTTTAGTTCGAGAATGAAGTACATGATTCTTTGCAATGTTTATTGCACTAGTATTGTCACAAAAAATGGAAGTGCAACCTAGCTCAACTGAGTAATCCAGAAGCTGGTGTTTTATCCATATAACCTGTGTGCCACAGCTCCCTGCTGCCACATACTCAGCTTCAGCAGTAGAAAGAGCCACAGAGTGTTGCTTCTTGGATCCCCAAGAGACTAGGCATCCTCCTAAAAATTCGCAGTGACCACTAGTACTTTTCATGTCTAATTTACATCCTGCATAATCTGCATCTGTATATGCAATGAGATCTAAACTACATGATGCAGGATACCAAAGACCTAGATCATGGGTAGCAGATAAGTATCTAAAGATTCTTTTTACAGCTGCCAAATGTAATTCAGTAGGCCTAGACTGGTATCTGGCACACATCCCTACACTAAATTGAATGTCAGGCCTGGATGTTGTTAAGTAGAGGAGTGAACCGATCATACCTCTATATAATTTAGCATCCACTTCTTTACCTTTTTTGTCTGAATCCAGTGAGGAGTTGGTGCCCATGGGTGTTGAGATAGTCTTGGGGTTGGTCATTCCAAACCTTTTCAGCATCTCCAGAGTGTACTTGGTTTGATTTATGAAACAACCATCCTCTATCTGTTTGACCTGCAGCCCAAGAAAATACTTTAGTTCGCCAACTAAACTCATTTCAAATTCATGAGACATAGATTCAGAAAATTCTTTACACAATGTTGAATTGTTAGATCCGAAGATGATATCATCAACATATACCTGGACCACTATTAAATCTTTTCCGAGATTTTTGGTGAAGAGGGTTTGGTCAACCTTATCTCGAGTGTAGCCCTTGCTCAAGAGAAATTCAGAAAGTCTCTCATACCAGGCTCGGGGAGCCTGTTTCAATCCATAGAGGGCTTTATTCAACCTAAAAACCATGTTAGGCTGAACAGAGAAATTAAAACCTGGAGGTTGTTCAACATATACCTCTTCCTTCAATATCCCATTTAAGAATGCGCTTTTGACATCCATCTGCTGCAGCCGAAGGTTCCTAGAGCATGCAAATGCAAGTAAAATTCGTATAGCTTCCATCCTAGCCACTGGGGCATAGGATTCATCAAAATCCACACCAAATTCCTGACTGTAGCCTTGAGCTACAAGTCTTGCTTTGTTTCTAGAGATAGCTCCGTTCTCATCAACTTTATTCTTGAAAATCCATTTAGTGCCAATGACGTGAGTGTTATCAGGTCTGGGAAGTAGTTCCCATACAATATTTTTCTCAAATTGATTTAATTCCTCACTCATGGCGGATACCCAAGAATCATGTTTTAAGGCTTCTTCCACAGATTTGGGTTCCACCTGAGATACCAATGCAGCTAAGTCATGTTCTTGGACAATTCTAAAATGAGACCTAGTCCTAGGAGGATCATGCAAATTTCCTATGACATTTTCACTAGGGTGGTCTTTGTGAAATATTATCTCACCTGAGGGTTCACCTACCTCAGCTGCTCCTTCTTGCTGTGAGTTTTCTAGTTGAGCAGCTGGCTGCATTTCTTCTTCTTCAATTCTTTCCAAGAAATCTCCCTCATTAGATGGCTCCCTGTCATCATCCATCACTTTGTTAGAGAAACCATTTTCATCAAACACTACATGCGGTGTTTCTTCAACATTTTGGTCAGCTTTATTGAAAACTCTGTAAGCCCTTGAAGTTTCTGAATATCCGAGAAAAATTCCAGGAGAGCTCCTAGCTTCAAATTTGTCCAACCCATTCTTACCATTATTGTGAATAAAACATTTCGAGTCAAAAACTTTAAAGTAAGAAATGTTTGGCTGCTTACCCTTGAGAAGTTCATAAGGAGTTTTCCTATGAGTAGGTCTTACCAAGGCTCGGTTCAGAATGTAACATGCAGTGTTCGCAGCTTCAGCCCAAAATCTCCTTGGAAGTCCACTCTCAATCAGCATAGTCCTGGCCATTTCAATTATTGACCTGTTTCTTCTCTCAACAATTCCGTTCTGCTCCGGTGTCCTGGGAGAAGAGAATCTGTGAGTCACTCCCTCTTTTGAGCAAAATTCAGAAAATGAAGAGTTCTCAAACTCTCCTCCGTGGTCAGACTGAATAGTAATGATATTATGTTCACCTTGCAGTTTGATTTTATTGAAAAGTTCTTCAAAGTGAACAAAAGCATCATTTTTATTTGCTAAACAAAACAACCAAGAGAATCTAGTGTAGTCATCCACTATGACTAATCCATATCTCTTACCTGACAAACTTTGTATGCGAGTAGGACCAAAGAGATCCATGTGCAAGTGCTGTAGCGGTTTAGATGAAAGATTCTCAGTTCTCAACTTAAAAACTGCACGAGTCTGTTTACCTAGTGCACAAGCATCACATAGCTTGGATCCTAACTGAAATCTTATACGGGGCAAACCTCTAACTAGGTTATGCTTAGACAGTTTATTCAATGTAGACAAACTAGCATGGCCTAGACGCCTATGCCAGTCAAACGCAACTTGTTCAGAATTAGCAGACATACACAAGTGGGTTTCAGGATTATCATCCAGGTCTACGATGTGTACATTGTTTACTCTATGACCTTTGAACATGACGTTATCAGAATTCAACTCAAAAACAGTACAGGAATTGTTGTCAAAGAGTACCTTGTGTCCTTTGTCGCAGAGTTGACTAATACTTATCAAGTTGTGCTGAAGTCCTTCTACAAGATACACATCTTCAATGGAGTTAGTAGAGGACTTACCAATTGTACCAATTCCAATTATTCTTCCTCTGTTATTTCCACCGAATTTGACCAGGCCCCCAAACTTCATTTTCAGTTTGCTAAATTTGGACCGGTCTCCTGTCATGTGCCTGCTACAGCCGCTGTCAAGATACCACTTGTTATGCTCGGCTGCCAGGCTAACCTGCGAAAGTTCAGACAAAGTAATGTGGGACCCAATTCAAATTGGGTCCAAAGATATTTTTCAATTTATCCAAATCACACTTAGGAACCCACATTTGTTTTACTGTTCTTTTCAGAGGTTTCATGTAAATTGATTCTTCCTTCTTGGCATTTCTTAGTGGGTGTTGAATGAGCCTATTCCTATTAAAATTATGCTGTTTCCGAGCAGAGAAATTGTTGTTTGGCCTCTTAGAGGAAACACGTGTGTGCTGAGCATAATTCATGTAGCCATTTTTATTCAAATGAAAATTGTGCTGAAGGTGATGCATGTTCGCATGCTTTCCTTGATAACTATCATGCTGAATTTTCTTAGCGAAACTGTTCACCTTTCTAGTGACATCAATAGGAATGGTCGTGTGAGAACCTTTGTTCCACACCTGTTGCACAGGAATAGTTCTAGTCTCAGGATTTCCTGACTTAGTCTGCTGACCAGTGGGTTGAGTAGATTTGCTGGTCGAAACCTTCAATGTAGAGACAGATTTGGAGCTGGATGGGGTTTCCAGTTTTTCTTTGCCCTTGGCGGGGAAGAACGTGACAGTTCTGAATTCAAAGGGTTTTTTACTTGTGGGACTGTATCCTAATCCTTCCCTATTGAAGTTTACTCTCGACCCCAGAAGGGCATCCAGATTGTTTCTCCCCTCTGTAAATTTTTCTAGCATTTTTCTTTTGTCCTCAATCTCCTTCTGAAGCTCATTACATTGGTCCAGGAGTTCCTGATTGACTTTTCTAACCGCCTCATATTTTTCTGTAATCAGTCTAAACTCCTTTTTACTCTCTTCAGTTTTACTCTTCAGCTCATTCATCCTAGCTAGATTTTCCTCTCTTTCCATTCTAAACTTCTCGATCTCACTTCTAGCCTGATATAGCTCAATGGCCATCTCCTTGATTTTCATGTTGTCCGTAACAGCAATAGAGTGTTCCTCAGTAACAGAGTGAAACTTTCGTTTAAGCATTCTGTGCTCCTTGGTTAGAAAATTATATTTAGCTAACAGGTCGCCATAAGCGTCCTCCCAATCATCCAAAGTAAAATTCTCAAATAAGTTCGTTACCTCTTCCTCATGGTTGGCCATGAGGCAAGTCTTCTCTTCATCTTCACTGGACGAGGTGGCTTCTGGATCCTCCTCCTCGTCACTCCATGTGCACAGCATGGCTTTCTTCTTCTTGTGCACCATCTTCTTCTGGTATCCGGGAGCCTTAGCTTGCAGCTCTGGACATTCACTTTTCATGTGACCAGGTTTCTGACAATGGTAGCATGTAACCTTCTTAACAAACCGGTTCTTCTCAAGTTCTCGTTCAGGAGACTTCCTTGCAGCATTGAATCTCTTTCTCCTGTAGAATTTCCCTTTAGTCCTCAGGAACTTTTTGAATTGCCTGGTGAGCATGGCCTGCTCGCTCTTGTCCAGGTCTGAGAATCCGTCAGAGTCTTCGCTGCTACCACCATTGTTGCTGCTGCTCTTTTTAGCATGTCATGAGACCTTCAGAGCAACATTCTTTCCCTTTCTGTCATGTCTATCATTCCCTTGTCTGAAGTTCATTTCGTGGGTCATGAGAGACCCAATCAGCTGGGTTACTGACATGGCGGATAAATCTCTTGATTCCTCTATGACGGTCACCTTAGTATCCCAGATGGGAGTTAGAAACCTAAGGATCTTCCTAACAATGTCTTCTTGTTGAATCTCCTTTCCAAATCCTCTCAGACTATTGATGATCACAGACAATCTAGCATACATTTCTGTGATCGACTCCTCAGGCTTCATTTTAAACAACTCATACTGAGTTGTAAGCATATTGATCTTGGTAGCTTTTACTTGAGATGTGCCCTCATATATTAACTGCAATTCATCCCACATTTTCTTTGCAGTCTTGCACGCTGAAATCCTCAAGTACTCTTCAGGGTGGACGGCGCACTGTATGATGCTAAGAGCTGTCCAATTTAGTGCAGAGAGTTTTACCTGTTTATCTCTCCATATGTCTTCGTTCGGTGGAAGTTGGTACGGACCATCTGTAATTACTCTCCAGAGCTTGTGGCTTTGGGCCCTGATAAAGACTTCCATCATGTTCTTCCAGAAAAAATAGTTATTACCATCGAAGAAAGGGGGACGGGTGATTGACTGCCCTTCAGCAATGTAGCTGCGAGGACCAGCGGATCCGTTTCCCTGGCCGTTGGACCACATATTGGGAAATACCCGCTCTGATACCAAGTGTTAGGGTACTAGGCCCGGATACAGAGGGGGGTGAATGTATCCTTCAATGAATAATGGCCAATTAAAAACTCAGATGCTAGACGCAAACACAGAATGAAACGAATTCAATTAAACTTATGAGCAAACACAAGGAGCGCGCCTATCCAAGCATCTAGCGGAAGCAAGCACACAAAGCAAACCACTGCTCAATAGACTTTTTAGGTGGCTCGGTCCTCCAGACCTACATCCACCCCTCACTCCCAACCGGAGTGAGGCTTCACTAGCCAATGCTAGACAAGCAGACTCAGTCTGCAAATAGTTGCTGCCACACAGCTTGACCAGGGGAACAGTCTCCCCTCTTCCTCCCAACCGGAGGGACCCCTGGACTTGCAACCCGCAAGCCCAGAACCGGAGACAAGTCTCCCTTCCTCTGACCAGAGGGAACCCACAAGTAGCTCCCAGCTACTTGCAACCGGAGATCAGATCTCCCTTCTCCTGATCCACAGGAGGAACCCGACCTCACTACTGAGAATCGAAAGAACAAGGAAAGTCAAATAAGAAAAAAAAATAGAAACACGAAATGAAAATAGCTTCAGCAAATAGAACGCTGAAAAGTGAAATGCACAATATGACTCTCAACGGAGCTGACTGGCCTGGATCTGATCCACGGTCCAGTAGATAGATCTTCAGGTAAGCTTCTCTTCCTCTTCTCTTCTCTCTCACTTTCTTTTTCTCTTCACCCTTACGAGCTCTCTAACTCTCTCTTTCTCTTCTTTTCCTTCTGCTCTTCTTCTCTTTCTTTCCTTCTGGATCGAACTCTCTTCACTTCTCCTTTTTTGCTTTTTTCTTTCGATCAACCTTCATCTGTGGACGAAGGCTTCCTTATATAGCCGCAGCAGCAGGTGGGTAAGGTGCAGAATGCGTGTGCCTCCCACGCTTCATCCAGAACCTTCTTGCCACGTGCCCTTATAGCATTGGTTCCTTTAGTATCGGATCACGTGCAGCCCAGACACAGGTGAATGTTCTTCCTCGGACCTGCAAGGAGATAAAAACTATTAACACTGAGGGCCACAAGAACTAAAACTGCATGAGGTATGTGATAGCAATACGAGATGCACTTTACTGAGAACGACACGAGATACACAAGATTATTACAGTACGAGACAAGGAGAGAATGACACGAGGTCAGATGCAAACAGCACGAGGTAAAAAAAGAACGACACGAAGTATCACTGTAACAAAACAAACACTACGAAGAGAACGACACGAGATACATAATAATAAAGCTAACACCACAAAGAAAACGACACGAAGTCAGAAGAGAACAGCACGAGGTGAGAAGGAAGTCTTACGGAGTGAAAAAGGTAGACAGACACGCGATCAGAAGGAACCAGGACGAAGATAGAAATAAACAATCACGAGGATAAAAACACAAGAATAACACGAAGACACGAATAAAAAAGTAACACGAAGACATGAATACAAAAACAACACGACATAACAAACAGCAAAGAGAACGGCACGAGGTGAAACGACACTTTACTAAAAAGACTTGAATACACATGAAAAACAACTCGAGTACTAAGTTGTTCGAACGTACGAACGACTCGAAGATGAAAACGACACGAAAACAACATGGAACAATTCAAAGACACGAGGTCTAGGAGAAGCAACACGAAGACAGACATAACAAAGAAACGACTCGAACTAAGAACGACATGGAGACAACACAGTTAGACTCGACTTGAGATGAGGTGAAGTCTGTACAGACATGAATGTTCACATTGTATAGAGTTTGAAGCAAGTGACCGAGGCGATGTGTAGACTTTACCCAATGTACAGACTTGGTGGTCTTGAACGTAGGTAAGGCAACGCAATGTATAGACTTGCTCAAACGAGTGAACAGGTCGATATACAGACTTGTCCAATGCATGAAGCACAGTCCACTGTATAGACTTGATGCCTTGAAGGTAATGTACAGACTTGATAGTGCAACAAATGGACTTTGAAACGCAGAGGCTGTACAGACTTGATAGTGCAACAAATGGACTTTGAAACGCAGAGGTTGTACATACTTACATGAGACGCTGGGTAAGACGGTGGATGTATAGACTTTGAATGAGACACACGGAAGGACGATCCAGCATATAGACTTTGAAGAATTAGGGGTGACAAGGATGGAGCGACACGAGGTGGTACAGAAAATAGCACGAGGTGCTGCTGTGTTCAGCACGCGCTGGAACAAAACACGACACGAAGACAACCAACAAGCATTGTTGGAACAACACGATGTTGAAAAAGACATCACGAAGTGAAGTGAACACAACCAACACGAAGAATGAAAGGAACAGTATGGACATGCAGGGTATTTAACTCATAGCAGTTTTTCTTATTAATCATGGAAAGTTCGAATGCATAACATTACTCATGATATCTGATTAAAAATAATAATATTTAACATAGTGATGCACATCATCAAAACACTAGGGAGGTCACAAAAGTCCAACTGAAAGCTCAACCTCAACCTCCTCCAATTCAAGCACACAATGTGGTTAGATATTACCATGATCTCTTGAGTATCAACCATGAATTTTCCTCTTGAAAAGCATGATAAAGTACGAGGTTAGATGAGAATCAAAATCCTTGCATCATGCATCAATTCTATGAACATGTTCACAAAAAAATACATCAATGAACCTGTTCAAACATGTATTTTGCTTCTCATATCAATCAACAAAAATATATTTGACCAAATGACACGGTTTTGAAATGATAAGCATGAATCTATCATTCAATCAAATATATTGACATGGGAGCTCAAACATTCAAATAGCTTACATGTATCTTTCATAATTTTAACATCAAAATGCTTCAATGCCCAAATGTTAACAATCATGCCAAATGCAAAGCATGTAGGAAAGTATGGGAACACATTCATTCAAATGGCATTCTTGTTGACGAAAACTAACATTCATGAAGCATTGTTTTCCACAAAAACTTTCTCATCAATACAGAGCCATGAAAACATGAATAACCATTCAAGCACAAGGCCAAGCAAGTCCAGGCAACAAAGTCATTTTGTAATCATCAAAATCACATACACAACAATCTCCCCCATTTTGATGATGATAAAATGTTATGCATTAATGCTCATTAATGCTCTCTCCCCATTTGACATAATCATAAATGGGGATCAACTTGGAGAATTCGCGATAGCATCAAGACCAAACCAACATGCGTTCTCCCCTTATGGCAAAATGAGAACGGACAAGCAAAACATATGATATTCATGAAAGAAGCACAAGGAACAGTCTCTCCCCCTTTGTCATTGACAATGAATCGACAGACAACGGGGTTATTAAGAGAACCATATGCACACTATGTTCAAGAAGATGCAATTCAAAATATGCATGTGTGAATGCACTAAATGCCAAATATGCATGAACTAATTTGCACATGTTTGAAATGCAAGTTTTGGGTAATATGAAGATGCAGAATGCAAGTAAAATGATCAAGTATGATTGACTTCCAAGCAAGTAAATCTATATACATACAATATAGCTCCCCCATTTTATTTATAATGAGAGGATAGGTGTACGAAAGGTGCAGGTGAGTCAATAAAACCATGGTGCTCATGTGTACACCTAGGAGAGTGTGCAGATAGATAGCAAAAGACATACACCAATCATGCAGTCAATCAAATTTTTAAAACACATATTAAATCAAATTACCATGTGTATAAGTGAATAACATGAAAATAAGCTTTAGCCATATAGATATCCAGATTTTTAATTGAACACAAGAGTAATTACATAGACTGCATTTAAATCTAGAGAACAGCGTATTGGAGGCTACGCTCTGCCCCATTAATTTTTCATCAAATTTTTTCTCAAAAATTTCACATTGACAATCTGAATTTTTCTTAGAGTGACAAGTTCAAATAATTCCTTTTTACGCGAGGAGACACATAGAGCTCATGCCAGAATCCCCGGTTACTCAGAATATTGAACCATTTTACTTCATTTTGAACAGAGGTACTTTAGTCAACACTTTTCAAAAATGAACCACATCACGTCTCAGGTGACGTGTATCCAGTTTACTCAGTGAGACTAAGTATTGCTCTGCCTTTCATTTCATCAAAAAAATTTTCAGCTGAGACAGGCAGCTTTTTCCTCAACTGTCTCGTTATCATAAATGCAGCAAGTTTAATTACTTTATAGTGTTAAATGAAATTCTTATATCTTTATGAATAACACTCTTTTTCACATTAAAGTGCATGAAGTGTGAGAATTTGATTTAACATGTATGGAGAAAATTTAACTCAACACAAGATAGTGCAGCTCCCCCTATGTGAATACACTAAACAGGAAATGCTCCCCCTAAGTGTTTAACATTAAGCACAATAGTTAAGACTCAGATGCAACATTATTTATGAAGAGATATGAGGTCTTAAAAGTTTCAAAGAAGGGGTTTTAGCATATATTAACATGCAAGCATACAACGGAAACATGCAAATATGTAATGTAGAGTGCATCATGAATGCAGAATTTCAGATTTTATATGAATGTTCTAAATGCACCTAATGTACAAACTCTTATGCGTGCAACCTATAAGAACATGAGAATGCAATGCAAGATGTAAATTAAAGGTCCAATGTTATGAAGTTTCAGTTCATGAAGGTTAGCGGTGTTCAAAATGATGCATCTCAAAGTATGCACTATATGCATACTGAAAATGCCAAATATGCACATAGGCAGATAATGAGCTTCATCTTTCAAATGAAATGAGTATGCACTATATGAGTGATAAGTATGCAATATATGTAACTATGCACACTATGACTTCCATCTTTCAAATCTAAAGTTTATGCTCAAAATTAGACGAAGGGGGAATGTATGAACAAGCAAGGTTTTAACAAACTATTCATGCAAGTACTCATGATTCAAGATATGCAATTATCATGAAATATATGCATATGCCCTATATGCATGATTATGCAATATGTATTTTTTTATTTTATTTTGTGTGCCCATAAATCATGGCTTTCAAGTATAAATAAGTCAAAGTATGCAAGAGACTCAAATTCATAAAACATACATGATATGTGAATGATATGCAAAAATGCCAATACGATATTTTTATGGAGATTTCAATTTTTGTGCATTCTTGAATACTCAAGTGAGCATGAATTCAGTAAATGCATGAGTTGAGTTTTCAATGAATTTAACACAGAACCATGAGCATTTCATTTCAGGCTTTAATTATCATGAACAGCTATTTTCCTTACAACCCAAACATTCGACCATGATCATTCAAATTGGTATTGCACGAGATAAATTTTCAGATTGAACAAATCAAGCAATTTATCGATCATGCAGAGCAACCACACACACAGTCAACAGGCTTTAAACTAAGCCGTGGTCATCATCAAATGCCAATTGTTGCATTAGAGAATAATTAATTCCATGGTTTAGAAATCTTTACCTTTTTGAAACAAGAGAGTTTTCCAGATTCAATTTGAAAGATATGCAAATTAAAGGTAAATCAATTTCATTCAAAATACATAAATCCTCATAAGCCAACCAAATTGAAATTTTGAATATTGGTACAAGGTGGAGTACGTTGATCCTAAGATCACCTCTCACATAGTGATAGCTTCCTGACAGACTTGATATGTCATTTCACATATCACCATTTGATATACCAAATATTCATTCAATGAAAACATGTGTGACTTGTGAAGAAATGTAAAACATGATTCCAACAACATAACAAAACAATAGACGTGAAAACATCAAAATCACCAAGTTTGACAATAAGAAAAACTAAAGTCGGGGTTTTACCAAACGAGTGTGCCTTGTTCCCTTTTATTGGAACCCCTTTCAATTTATTTCCTCAAGGCACACATGCATCAAATCTAACTCATTTGACAAATTTGGGAACCCAAGCCTTCTTGGGTCCCTTGGAGTTAGTAGCATTACCACCAACCGAATTCTTCCACACTTTCATTGCTTCAATGTCATCATTTCTCATGATCTTGCAGTCCTCAATCACATGACCATGATTTTCACAATAAAAATATTGAGGAGAAGCATTTCTAGCAAAAGATGTTCTTTCATGAGCAAAAGTATTTTCAACAGTATTCCATCTTATATTTCCAAAAGATCTAGGTCTAACAAAATTAAACATAACATTCATTCTAGAAGCATGAAAATTATCACTTTTCAATAACCAACAGTTTTTCATTACATGCCCATATTTACCACAATGAAAGCAACAAGGAGTGGTAGTTCTTCCAAATAATTTTTCATTGTGAGCTTGAGTTTTTTCATAGAACTTTTCCTTGTTAGTTGAAAACCTTTGAGGACGAAAGACATGTTTGTCATTGAATTTTCTTTGAACATTAGACTTAGCATTCATGACATGAAGTTCATCTTTTTACTTCACATAGCAAATTTTCATCACATGGCCTAGTTTATGACAATAAAAGCATGAAACATTTCTTTGTCTTTTACATGCAAATTTTTCTTTACATGCATGTTGGTCATCTTTTTTCATGATATCACAATTATCCATAACATGACCATGCATGCCATAGTAAAAACAACTCAACTTTGAACTTTTAGGAACATGAGCATGCTTTTCATGATTTTGGTGAGAATCAAATTTTCTATTATGACTCTTAGGACCATTTTGACAGTTGGGTGATGGAGCAAATTTCTTGGTCCTAGGTTGGGCATGAGTTTTAATCTGGGGTTTCTCAACAAAGGATGCATTAGAAGAACATGAAGCATGCACGAATGACGTTTGAGTTTTTAGATCAAAGACTTTCTTTTTAGTGGGTTCATACCCAAGACCTTCCTTTTGAAAATTCACCTTGGTCCCCAATATTTTATCCAAGTTATCTTTCCCCTTGACAAATTTGGACAACGATGCATTCAAATCAATGATTTCATTTTCAAGGGATGCAATGTGCAACTCATAGCTAGCAATTTCTTGTTCACTGCAAAAATTACATTCATTCAATACTTTATTTTTAATTTTATAGCTTTTAAGTTCTTGTTCTAGCATAAGTAGTTTTTCAGATTCAACATTGACATCTACAGCTTTCCCTTTTTCAAAAGTTACCAATTTTTCAGACATAGCGTTGTTTAAATGTTTCAGCTTTTCATTTTCAGATTTTAACAACGCATTCTCTTTTTCAAATTTTTCAAGACATTTCAAGCTGCCCTCAAGAAGAGAAATTACAATTAGCATGACACCATTTTTCTTTTTAAGTTCTTCGTTTTCATCTAAGGTGCCCTTGCTATCAATTTCATTATCAAGAAGTTTTTCAAACAATTTCTCATCATCAGATAAAGAAGCAAACTTGTTCTTAAAGCATTCTTCATTCTTCTTTATTTGATTGAATTCATCCTTGAGAGCTTCATTTTCACTCCTTAAACATGTAATTGTATCTTTGTATTCTTTAATGTCAATCATGCATATCTCATTTAATTCCTCATTCTCAGTACAATTTTCACAGAGGGAGTCATGAACATTGTCTTCAACTTCCTTTTTCAATTTTTTATTTTCTGACTTGATTTTCTTATATCTACTCGACAACTCCTCATAAACATCAAGTAGTTCTTCAAATGACATTTCATCTACATCAGAGTCAGAGTTAGAATTTACCTCATTTGAATTTTCATCTCCATGAGCTATTAAGCATGGATCCATCATTTTTTCTTCATACTTTCGTGCCAACTCGTCCCAAAGGTCTCTTGCCGACCTACACAAGGGAATTTGTGAAAGTATATTAGATTCAATGACATTCATGAGGAAATTTAATGCTATAACATTCATTGCATTTTTCTTGACATGCATATCATCCCATTTGTTATGTTCAGTAGGAAGCTTGTATGAACCTTCACATATGACCTTCCAAACATTAGGCTCATGCAAACCAAGATAAACACACATACCATTTCTCCAAGAAATATAATCATGACCATCAAAAGTAGGAATGCAATTCATAGAGATTTGATCAATAGAAAAATTCATGATCGTAGAATGCACTGGGATCACTCGGTAGATCGTGAGATCTAGGGACAACAGAGCATCGCTCTGATACCAATTGTTGGGTCCCGTAGTGCAGGAACACGGTTCTAGAGGGGGGGTGAATAGAACCCTCTACTAAAAACTATGTCCAATTAAAAACTTAAACCTACTTGCACAGCGGAATTAGCAAGATTAACAAGATTGAAAATTTTAAGCTAAACAAGCAGGATAAACTAAATTCACTTAATCTCACCGTGCTCACACGATTGCATAAATAGATTAAATGGAGATGCACACAATCACACAAATCAAACCATGAGATACGGGGATTTTTAAGGTGGTTCGGGACCACGACGGGCTCCCTACGTCCACCCCTAATCAAACCGGTGAGGCTTTTTCCACACGCTGCGAATGCAGCAAACACGGAGATTTCTCCCCACACACACAAGGTAAAAACCCCAAACCACACGCTGCGAATGCAGCAACACACGGGGATTTCTCCCCACACACACCGGGAAAAGAATCTCAACATACACGCGGATATGCTCCGCACCACACGACGCACAAGCGTCAACACAAACCACTCGGAGAACCCATTCTCCGAACCCACACACAGAATAATCGTTCAGAGAAAGATGAAGTGTCCACGAATGTATACAATAGACTCCAAACAAACTCTATGGACTAAATCAGAGAAGATATAGCATGTATGAAACTCTCCCTTCAAGGAATACTCCCGCTCTTCTTGGCTCGTTGTCGGATGGCCGCGATTTTGGCGTCCTCACGTTCCTCTCTTCGAGATGCTTCTTTTGTTCTTCTATCACGAGCTCTAAATCCTCAGAGATGGAGATGAGAACCACCTTGCAATAGCTCCTCTTCCTTTTCCCCTTTTTTTCTTCTCCTACAAGATAACACAAACAAGCATTAGAGTTCATTTCTTATCAAATTCGGAGGTCACATGTAAGTATATATAGAAGGCACCAAAAGACCCATATACCCATGAAAAACCCTTGCAAAACCACCCTAATATGTTCATTAGTAACCTAGGGGCATTGGTGTAAAATTTCACCCCAATCGGAGGTCATTTGGATGGGCTACGGTGGCCCACGGAAAAGTCGCGCGGAGCTGCGAAACCAGATGGGACGTCCCATCTAGCAAGTGGGTCGTCCCATCTACAAGCAGAGTTCTGGTTTTTGCCCAGAACAGGGAATGGGTCGACCCAACTCTGCAAGTGGGTCGACCCACTTGCAGACAGAACACTATTTGGCCATTTTTTTGGCCCAGGGGTCGACCCATTGAGTGGGGGGGTCGACCCATTCACTTAGAAACATTAAAAAAGGATTTCTAAACCATTCCCAATGATCTAAACATGCAACCCAATGAATTCTAACATCCATTCATGAATTTTAATGATGAAAAATAAATTGTTTCAAATGGAGTGCATGTAATTCAACATCATGGAGGTTTTCGCATGAAAGCACATCCTAAACCTAGATTTCATCAATTCAAGCTCAATGAAAAATTATTCTTCCTCATTCAACATATAAATCAAATAACCATGCATTGAGACAAGATGTTGGCATATTTTTAGACATCATTCAACAAATGGTCATTTCAATGGCTTAAGCATTTTGCAACCTCAAAGAAAAAGTCATTTAGACAATACATGAAACACTTTGAAAACTACAACACCATATGAAGTGAATGCATGAAGGAGTTTCCAAACCACCAAAACCTCAAGTGGAAACAAAGTCATTCAAACCACTTAAACTCATTATATGGGCACCATGAAACCAATTTCACTTTGATGAGTGTGAACGTATTAAGCACATAACAACCCTCAAGAACCATAAGGTATATTCATGAATCATGCTAAGGGCTTTTCTAGCCTACTAAAAGGCCATTTTTCACAGGTAAAAAATAGAGGGATATTACCATGCATCCAAGTGATATCAAACTGATTTCCATCAATGTCCATCCTACAAAAATAAGATAAATCATTAGATCTATATGGAAATCAAGATCAAGGAGTTCCACTCTTAAGACATGCATTCAACCATGAGTGCTATAAAAGAGTCAAACATATTATGAGCCTCAAGGATCATGAAGAAACCATGAACCACAAACAAGGGTATTGCAACCTATACACACTATGCATGAAAACTCATGACTACACAAGATTGTTTCTATCACATGAGCACACTAGCATTCAAATGAGCATTATGACATTTCACCAATACAAGAATTTGTTATGATGAACTTGAATCTATCACTCATCCAAATATAAAGACATGAAAGCTCAACCTCAACCTCCTCCAATTCAAGCACACAAGGTGGTTAGATATTACCATGATCCCATGAGTATCAACCATGAATTTTCCTCCTGAAAAGCATGATAAAGTACGAGGTTAGATGAGAATCAAAATCCTTGCATCATGCATCAATTCTATGAACATGTTCACAAAAAAATACATCAATGAACCTGTTCAAACATGTATTTTGCTTCTCAGATCAATCAACAAAAATATATTTGACCAAATGACAAGGTTTTGAAATGATAAGCATGAATCTATCATTCAATCAAATATATTGACATGGGAGCTCAAACATTCAAATAGCTTACATGTATCTTTCATAATTTTAACATCAAAATGCTTCAATACCCAAATGTTAACAATCATGCCAAATGCAAAGCATGTAGAAAATCATGGGAACACATTCATTCAAATGGCATTCTAGTTGACAAAAACTAACATTCATGAAGCATTATTTTCCACAAAACTTTCTCATCAATACAGAGCCATGAAAACATGAATAACCAATCAAGCACAAGGCCAAGCAAGTACAGGTAACAAAGTCATTTTGTAATCATCAAAATCACATACACAACATTATCCATTTATCACATCGATTTACTCTATCATAGAAAAATATAAAATAAATAAAAACTCATAAAATGGAAAACACCTTTAAAATGAACAATAACCTACAAAAATAAAGAATAACAAGTATTAATGCATCAAATGCACTACGATGCACACTACTATATTCTATATATAGAGATATACGTACGTGAGATTCTCTCTCTCTCTCTCTTATAAAATGGATAAAACCTATGTAACAACCATATTATTATTTATAAAATATGGACGAGATAAACTAAATTATATAATTTTAATTACTCAAAATTAGTTTATAATTAAGGAGAATTTATTAAAGTCTCTTTTTTTCAACAAAGATTAGTCAACATATTTTATTAGTTCAAACAAGATATTATTCAAACACAAGTAATAAATATTTCACGCATTAGTCAAAATATATTATGAAATATGATAAAATTTCCGGGCACTACACCCTCCCCCCCTTAAAATAAACTTCGTCCTCGAAGTTAAGAGCAAGATACATACCGAACAGATGGGGATATCTCTTCTTCATCTTCGCTTCAAGCTCCCATGATGCTTATTCTAGAGAGAAATTCCTCCACAGAACCTTCACCAATGGAATAGTCTTCGATCTAAGAACATGCTCCTTACGATCTAAAATCTTAACCGGTCGCTCCTCGTAAGACATGTCCGGTTGGAACTCCAAGCCTTCATAACTGATGATGTGTGCAGGATCATGGACATACTTACAGAGCATAGACACGTGAAACACCGGGTGGATTGCTACCATAAATGGAGGTAGTGCCAACCGATATGTCACATTTCCCACTCACTCAAAAATCTCGAAAGGTCCGATAAATCTCGGATGCAACTTCCCTTGCTTGCCAAATTGTGACACTCCCTTGGTCGATGATACCTTGAGGAATACATGCTCGCCAATCTCAAAAGCCAAGTCTTTCCTTCTGTTGTCCGCATAACTCTTTTGTCGATCTTGCGCTGCCTTTAGTCTGTGCTAGATCAGCCGAATCTTCTCGGACGTTTCCTGCACCACTTCAGGCCCAATCAACTGCCTGTCACCAACCTCTTCCCAACACAAAGGAGATCTGCACGGTCTTCCATACAAAGCTTCAAATGGAGCCATGCCTATACTTGCATGAAAGCTATTGTTATAGGCAAACTCTACCAAAGGTAGGTGTCGCTCCCAATCTCCTCTCCAGTCAAGAACGCAAGTTCTCAACATATCCTCTAATGTCCTAATAGTCCTCTCGGACTGGCCATCCGTTTGCGGATGATAAGCCGAGCTAAGCTTCAATTGAGACCCAACGACGTTTTGCAATCCTTGTCAAAGCCTCGATGTGAAGCGAGGATCTCGGTCAGAAATGATGGACTTCGGGATTCCATGCAGTCTGACAATGTTTTCAACATACAAACGTGCAAGACTTCCCACAGATTGCTTCTTCTTCATGGCCAGAAAATGCGCGATTTTTGAGAACCGATCTACAATCACCCAAATGGAATCATTGCCCCTAAAGGACCTGGGCAAACCTGTGACAAAATCCATGGTGATATCTTCCTATTTCCATTGAGGTTTCTCAATCCTTTGCATTAAGCCAGACGGTCTTTGATTCTCAGCCTTCACTTGTTGACAAATCAAACATTTGGCCACAAACTCAGTCACATCCTTCTTCATACCCTGCCACCATAATGTTCGCTTCAAATCTTGATACATCTTGCTACTACCAGGATGAATGAAGAACCTCGACCTGTGGGCTTCTTCCAAAATTTTATTTTTTAAATCTGCCACATCTGGCACACATATCCGATGCTGAAATCTAACAACACCTTCCTCGTCATGAGCAATACTTGCCTTACCAATCATTCCCTGCAATCGAGGATCATCTCGATGGGCTTCCACTACGCGATCCACAACTGCAGACCTGAGGGATAATTGGGCAACAAAAGCTTGACACAGTTGTGGCTCTACCAATGTTAAAGAATGAACATCATCCTCAATCATCTTCCAATCTTGTCGCATCAGTGTTCTCTTCTGGCTGAGAGCATCGGTTACTATATTTGCCTTCCCAGGATGATATAGCAGCTCAAAGTCATAGTCTTTTAAGAACTCTACCCACCTCCTCTGACGCAGGTACAACTCCTTCTGGGAGAAAAGGTACTTGAGACTCTTAAGGTCCGTAAAGACTTCAAATTTGACTCCATAAAGATAGTGCCTCCAAATTTTCAGTGCATGAACAGCCGCTGCCAACTCCAAATCATGCATAGGGCAGTTCTTCTCATGTTCCTTCAATTGCTAGGAAGCAAACGCCACAACCCTACCATTTTGCATTAAGACACAACCAACTCTGATCCTTGAAGCATCGGTATAAATAGTGAATGTGTCAGTGCTATTGGGTAGGACCAAGAGTGGAGCTGATGTCAAACAATTCTTCAACTCTTGGAAGCTTTGCTCACAGTCCTCAGACCATATGAACTTCACTCCTTTCCTTGTTAATCTCGTCAAAGGTGCAGCAATTGAAGCAAAGCCTTTAATGAATTTCCAATAATATCCAGCCAACCCTAGGAAACTCCGAATTTCAGTGGGAGTCTTCGGAGCCTCCCATTCCAACACAGCTTGGACCTTTGATGGATCAACAGCTACGCCATTGCCAGATATTACATGGCCAAGAAATTAAACCTCCTTAAGCCAGAAGTCACACTTATTGAACTTTGCATACAGCTTGTGCGTCTGGAGAGTCTCCAAAACAATCTTCAAATGCTCCCGGTGAGACACTTCATCAGGGGAATAAATCAACACATCGTCAATAAATACTACCACAAAGCTTTCCAAATATGGCTTAAACACTCGGTTCATTAGGTCCATAAATGCTGTCGGGACATTCGTTAGACCAAAGGGTAGAACCAAGAATTCATAGTGCACATATCTGGTTCAGAAAGCTGACTTCGAAGTATCCTCCTCCTTAATTCGAAGTTGATGATAACCTGAGCGTAAATCAATCTTTGAAAATACAGTGGCACCTTGCAATTGATCAAAGAGATCATCAATGTGAGGCAGAGGATAGCGGTTCTTCACAGTTACCTGGTTGAGCTTCCGATAATCAATACAGAGTCGAAGTGGTGGGGACACCGTGTAGCGCTCGTGCCTTAGCGGATTCGTAACAGTTCGGATCTAGGCTTTGTCCTGATCGTTTTGACTATTTTTGTGGATTTTTAGGCGTTCGTTTGGCATTCATTGGAATTTGTTTAAGATTTATGGCAATTAGAGTTAATTTTTCAAAATAATAATAATAATAATAATAATATATATATGTCTCTCTCTCTCCCTCACTCGTTCTCTCTCTTCCTCTCTCCCTCTCACGATCTCTCCTCTCCCTCTCTCTCGGATTCGGTCCAGGCGGGCCCCGATCGAGGCACGGGAGGTACCGACGGGACGGGCACGACGCGAGGATCGCGTGGACGCCAGCTTTGTCTTGATCCGCGGTACGTGGAGGCGTGTGGGGCCAAGTGTAGCCGCGGCATCCCTTCGTCCGTTCGGCACTGAATCGCCGTCTTCGTCACGATCGAGGTAGGGGGATGGAATCCCTGCATCGCATGATCATTTTGACGCCACATGCACGCACATGCACGTCCGTTTTCCTCATTTTCCGTGCAAAACTCCATGTTAGCCTATTTATGCTTAATTTCATGAAATTAATTGTTATATGCGTTGTTTTTAAATTTCAATGGCATGCTTAGTTGTAGAATGTTGTGGTTTGGCAGGTTTTACAGCTTTTCCATGTTTTCTCGTCGATCCGGCTCGACCGGGAGGGAGTTCGGTTTTGAACCTAACCCGTCCATAACCCAGGCGGTGTGACGGTCCTACCAGGAACCGTCACACTGGTAACAGTCCCCATGGGACGCGTTACAGTCCTGTGACGGATCTAAGTAGGTGCGTCACAGTGTGTGTAACAGTCGCGCCCCCGACCGTTACGTTTCTTTGGTCTATGGTTGACCTGGTAAGGCGGTTGGCCAGACGGTCCGTCGGGCGACCGTCAGGGCTCCGTGACGCGCCTCCTGCGTGTGTCACACCCTGTCTGAACGTTAGAAAAACTCTAATTTTTATAGCTTTGCGTGGCGTAACGGCTCAGGGGAGGCGCGTTACGTTCGCATAACGCCCCTGTCCTGGGGCGTTACAGCCTGGACCTGACGGCCCGCCAGGGACGCGTCACCGACCTGTAGCGCACCCTTCCCCGACCGTCACACCCTGTGACGCGGCAGACCTAGACCGTTACATTCCCCTGGTTTTTAAAAGCATGCATGGTCAATTTCTAATGCATTCCACGATATATATATGCCATGTTTAAGTTGTTTTATGAACGATGGCTTATTATTAGATCCCGATGGAATTACTTTCTCTTTCCTTGTGATGGAACCACTAGTCGTAGCCGAGCGACTGAGCGTGTCGTCCCACCCGGGAGAGGTGGAGGGGTGTTCCCATTGAGCGGTTTGTAAGCTAGTTACCGTGGGCCCCTGCAGTTACCGTTGCGTCCAACGGGGGGGGAACTAGCTAGAGGCCTGGCTCTAGGCAGGAGTCAGTGTGTGCACACGTGATCGGAGACTTGGACTGACACTGACGAGTGTTGCTCTGATTAGTACTTGGTTTGGTCCTGTTACGCCTCTCGCTTGTCACGTTCCAGACTTGCGAGTTGCCGAGACGCAGTGTAAGTCGTCAGAGGACGCATCTGGTCTTGTTCTTCTAGTGGGTTGTTCCGTCTCTCACTTCACTTGGTTAGCAGTGGTTTATTCTATTGGTAGATTTAGCTCCTGACGCTATTTCCTGTCGTTATTATTTATTTATTAAATCGTGCATCTGTCTGGTTATTGTTTAAATGCATGCTCTAATTGCTTTTATATTTGCCTGCTTGCTTGTTTAGTGTGAGGTAGGGATCCGCGTGACCCCTACTGAGTTTGGCTGTGACTCACCCTTTCTCCTTTTAGGTGAGCCACCCCAGTCGTCCGCCGGTCCTTCTCGTGGTTGTGCCGACCGTCGTTAGAGTGCGAGCTCCTGTCGGTTTGTCTTTTTTTGTTCTTTTGAGCTGGGGTATGCCCCGTGTAGTTGTACAGTGGACCTCTGTTATTTATAAATCTGGACTATTGTATATATTTTACCACTATGATATTTTAAATTACTTCCGCACTTATTTATTAATTGCTGTCCTAATTAATATTGCGCGCCTGCGATCTCAATTCGTTATGCAACTCCTCAGCAAACCCCACTAACCCTTCTGGGGCCTCATCAACCTCTTGGGTGGCTTCCCCAGTTCTTGGTATCGGTGTATCGATGTTATCGGTATATCGATATCCGGAGCTTTGGGTCGTCACACACCGGGTCCACTACCGGGCCCACTACTCGGAGCCGACGTCGCACTGCCCCGACCGCACCGAGCTTATGGCTCGGCGACTCGACGTCCTGATCCGTACGTATGTGCGTATGTATTTTACTATGGTGGTATTTGTGTTTTAACCACCAATGTATTTTATTTTTATTGAGTCAAAGTTATTGTATTTTAATTTTATTAAAACCCCACAAAGTTAATAGTGGGTTGGTGGGCTTTGTTTTATTAGGCTAAGATATATATGCAAATAAGTGAAAGTGTGAAGGTATGTGTGTAATGGGCATTCCCTATAAATAGGGGGCTAAGGGTGTTACGTATGAATCATATGAATGAGAAAAAAGCTTGAAACCTAAGGTGTTTGCCTTGTGTTCTTCCGTTCTCTCTTTTCTCTTTTGTGAGGATTGAGCGTCGTCCAGTGTCAGACCGTCCGGCGTGAGGCCGAGCTGCGTGAGGTAACAAGTTATCTATTCCCGTCCGTGCCGTCAGGAGTTGCCGTCAATCCATTTCCACGTCGCCGCCGCGTCAAATTTGGTATCAGAGCCCAACAACGGCGCCTTCGACGACCCCGACGTCGTCTCTCTTTCTCTCTCTAGGTTGCTAGAGTGAAAAAGAAAGAAAGAAAAGATTAGTTAAGTTCGATTGAGAAGAGTTTTAGGGGAAGAAACAAAAATAGAAAAAAAATTGGAAAAAAAACCCATGTGATCCCTCTCTCTCTCTCTCTCTTAATCCATCTCTCTCTCTCTTTAATCCCTCTCTCTCTCTCTATCCCACGTGTCTCTCTATCTTTCTCTTTCTCTCTGTTACTCTCTCTCTCTCACGCGTTTCTCTCCCTGTCTGTTCTCTCTCTCTCGTTCAGCGCAAAGCAGGAAAAAAAAGAGGAAGTGGAAAAGAAAATAAGGGAGAATAGATCTCGGCGGAGAAAGAAAAGAAATTGAAAAAAAAGCGTCCGCGGCACGGGCATCATCGCCCGTGCCCACTTTCAAACACATTGCTGGCCGCAACGGCCAGCTCCCTGCCACCTTCGCCGCCGCCCAGGCTGCCCGTCGCCGTGCTCGGGGCCGCCGACGATGGCCTCCTGCACCGACCACGCGCCCACGTCCCGCCCAGCACGCGCCCGACTCGCGCCAGCGCTCCGCGCCCGCTCGGTGGGCACCGCCTCAGCGCCCACGTACTGCGTGCGCTGCGTTTGCGTCTGCGCCTGCCCCGCTGGCCTGTGCGCCCACCCCGCCTGCCCGAACCGCCCGCAGCGAACCCGACCGCACCCACGCCGGGTGACCCGTCCACCGTGCTCGCCTTGCCAGCGCTCCCGCGCCCCGTGCCCGAGCCTGCGCCCGCTCGGCCTGCTTGCCCCGCACCGCATGGGTCGCCCCCTTTGACCACCAGCCACATAGCTGGTTTGAAAAGAAAAAAAGTGGTTTGAAAAGAGTATGAAAAGTCAAAAAAGGTAGATGATGTTTGAAAAAAAAGAGGGTTTGGAAAAAAAAGTTGAAGGAAAAAAAGAGTGTTGAAATTTATATTATATATATATATACATATATATATATATATATATATATATACATATATATGTATATATGTATATATATATATATATGTATATATATATATATATATATATGTATATATATATATATATATATACATATATATATATATATATATCTATTGATTAAGTTAGTCATCGCCGCAACGATGGTTTGCCTGGTGCCCGAGTCGCCGGATAGCTGACACACATGCAGTAATTTACGGGACGTGGGTACCTCTGAGTCTCCCTATGCGGAGAAATTAGATTGATTTGTTCCCCTGCGTGAGAAATTTTAAGCAGTTTGTAATAATTAAATCCTCCATGTGTGGAGTGAATTCATTGTAACCACGAAGCTTCGTCGACACCGTGCGGGCACGCACGTCCCCGCTCGCCTTCATCTCCGGTCAGAGCTTGACTTCTCAGTCAGCTAGGTATATGCTCCAAATCACTTGCTTATTTAGTATCCTTATCATTTGCCGCGCGACGAAGTGAGCGAGAGCCCGATCCATGCAGCCAGTCTCCTAAGTGCATCGCTGTGGACGGCAAGAGAGAGCTTGTATGCACCCATCCTTAAGGTCCTAGACTGCCGCATTAAGGCACCCTAATTGTCAGGAGGTAGTTCCACAACTATTTCACCTACGGGCGAGCAACTCCCCCTGACCGGTCCCTTAAAGTTGACCCTTTGCCTATTAGCCAACAAAATTCGGGTCTATAGCTTGCTAATTTTCGGTCCCAAGACTGCATCATTTAGGTCCGAGGTCGTGCATGCCATGTTGGTTTAGGAATTCATCCGACCGTCTAGAGCGCCCTTCAACTCTACAATCCCACATGGATCAGAAGAGCGTGAGTGCTATGTTGGCTTAGCTCGAGCATAATCTTCTGACCTATTTTGAAGAATCCATAGGCCAACTACGAGCCGAGCTAGATGAGAGGATCCGAGCCTTAGAGGATCGACTAAAGGGAGAGGAAGGACGAGTGAATGGCCACGGCGATCCCGTAGCCAATCCTAGGGAGGAGAGAGAGTAAGCCCGCCCGAATCAGGCTCTCCAAGGTAGAGAGCAAGAGGCCTATGCGTCTCGAGAGAGAGACCACGACGATGAGGATATCATCCTACGGAACGTCAAGATTGACGCCCCGAGTTTTGATGGGTCCCTCAACCCCGCTACATACCTTAATTGGGAGATCGGGATGGACCAATATTTTGATTGGGATCGCCGCATGACCCCTGCCACAAGGGTGAGGTTTGTTAAAATGAAACTCCTAGGTCAAGCCAAAACTTACTGGTGTATCATTAAAAATCTCCTAGCCAGGAGACGGGAGGAGCCTATAAGCACGTCGGAAGAAATGAAGGAGAAATTGAGGGAGAAGTATATGCCACCTTCCTACCATCAGCGTCTTTTAGACCAATGGCAGAAACTCACCCAAGATGAAAAGTTTGTGGACGAGTACATCGCTAAATTTGATGACCTCTTCCTTCGGAGTCGAGTCATGGAGGATGCCTCCGTCACCCTCTCACGGTTTAGGGCTGGCCTACACGAGAGTATACAGCGGGAGCTGTTCCTACGGGAAGTTAACACTCTCGAGCATGCCTATCAGGTTGCTCGGGATGTCGAGTGGTTTCAAAGGGTGGCCCCACCTCGGGTCCCCACCTACTGCCAACCTGAGTCCCGAAACCCTATAGTCCGCTATTCTGAGAGGTCCGGCCCCTCCACTTCCTATGTTCCTACTGCTACCCAGTTAGGGCCGTTGCCCCTACTGTTCCCTTCCAAAGGAATCCCTTACCTGCACCTATTGCTGTGCCCAGGCTGGAGTACACTCCGCCAATTGATAGGAGGGAGGACAAGGGAAAGGGTCCCGTCCCTAGCACCTCCCAACCAGCCCCTGTCTCGGGAGTTCGTTGCTTTAGGTGCCATAACCTAGGGCATATTATCACCAACTGCCCCACTCGAGCCTTAGTCATCACCGACCCCCAGCCTGTGGAGCTTCCACCTCAGGAAGGAGAAGTCATTGAGAGGTATGAGGCCGATCCTGACCTCATCGCCCAGTTTGAGGAGATGGATGTAGGGTATGACGGAACGCATGTCGAGTACATGCAAGTGGGAGATATTACCGGGAGTTCAAACCATGGAAGACTGTGTGTAGTTCGCTGCATCCTAACACACCCTCAGGAGGAGGACCGGCATCGAACCTCCATATTCTAAACGTACATTATGGTGAAATCCCAACCCTGCAAGGTGATTTTTGACCACGGGAGCTGTATCAATGCAGTCTCTTCAGACTTTATCTCCCGTCTAGGTCTACCTACCCATCCTCATCCGAGGCCATACAACGTCGCTTGGGTTGACGACACGTCTATCCCAGTCACCACTACATATATCATTCCCATCCAATTCCAGTCCTATCAAGGGCGGATTTTGTGCAATGTAGTGCCTATGAAGGTCGGTAGCATCATTCTAGGACGACCGTGGATCTATGATGTAGACCTTACTACATTTGGTCGATCCAATCAGTGTTCATTCTCACATAATGGGAAGAAGATACTATCCCGCACCCCCAAAGGTGACCCCGGGAAAGAGTTCTACCTCCACCCCCACTGGAACCCCCAAGGTTCAAGAGAGTCCTCGGACTCCCACTGAAGGGAAACTTCTCATTCCCTCTCCTCCTGCACCTATCATATCCATCCCTAAGGCCCCTAAGATTGACCATGACCCGATTAGGCGCCTTAATTTCATAGGTGTTCGTGAGCTGAATAGGGAGGTTGCCGAGGGTGCCTCTGTTTGGGCTGTTGTTGTCACCATCACCCCCGAGGAGTCCCGAGTCTCAGTCCCACCCGAGGTCCAGACAATTCTGCAGGACTTCCGAGATATTTTCCCAGAGGACTTGCCCTCTAGACTCCCTCCCATGCGTCACGTTCAACACGCTATTGATCTTGTCCCCGGGTCCACCCTACCCAACCTTCCCCATTACAGACTGAACCCCAAGAAGCATGCTGAGCTCCAAAAGATTGTCGAGGACCTTATCCAAAAAAGTTTCCTGAGGGTGAGCAAGAGTCCATGTGCTGTCCCTGCCTTGCTCACACCCAAGAAGGATGGCACCTGGCGGATGTGCGTTGACATCTGCGCCATCAATAAGATCATTGTCAAGTATAGGTTTCCCATTCCTCGTCTTGATGACATGCTTGACATGATGAGTGGAGCCACCATCTTTTCCAAGATTGACTTGAAAAGTGGCTACCACCAGGTCTGGATTCGACTAGGGGATGAGTGGAAGACAGTCTTCAAAATAAAAGAAGGTATGTATGAGTGGCTTGTCATGCCGTTTGGACTATCCAACGCCCCAGCACTTTCATGAGGCTTATGACAGAATCCCTTCGTCCTCTCATTGATCACTGTGTTGTCGTTTACTTTGACGACATTCTCATCTATAGCCACAACCCTCAGGATCACATCCACCATTTGAGGGAAGTTTGCGAGACTTTGAGGAGAGAAACCATGTTTGTCAACCTTACTAAATGTGAATTCATGACAGACCGGGTCACTTTTCTCGTATTTGTGGTTTTAAGTCATGGAGTGTCTGTGGACCAATCCAAGGTCCGAGCCATAGTAGACTGGCCAGAGCCCCAGAATGTCCATGATGTTCGAAGTTTCCATGGGCTAGCCACTTTCTACAGACGCTTCATTCAGGGTTTTAGCACCATTATGGCACCCATTACGGATTGTATATATAAGGAGAATTTTGAGTGGACCAAAGCCGCCTCCCAGGCTTTTCGTGCCATAAAGGAGCTCATGACCAAAGCCCATGTCCTCCGCCTGCCAGACTTTTCCAAAGTCTTCGAGATATCCTATGATGCATCTAGCGTAGGAGTAGGAGGAGTGCTCAGCCAGGAAAATCACCCCGTGGCTTATTTCAGTGAGAAGCTTTCTGATGCAAAGCTTCGTTACTCCACCTACGATAAGGAATTCTACGCTGTTGTCCAAACCCTCAAACATTGGAGACACTATCTCTTACCACAGGAGTTTGTCTTATACTCAGACCACGATGCTCTGAAATTCCTTAGCTCTCAGAAGGGCTTAAACCCTAGGCATGATCGGTGGGTAGAATTACTCTAGTCCTTCACATTTGTCCTAAAACATAAGGCTGGAAAAGAAAATAAGGTGGCTGACGCCTTGAGTCGAAGGGTCTCCCTTCTTTCCACCATTCGGGTAGAGGTCACCAGATTTGACCGCATGAAGGAACTCTACGGAGAGTGTCCCGATTTTGGCCTTGCCTACTCTGCTCTGTCTGCTGGATCCTCGACAACATTTTCTGACTATCTACTCCAGGATGGTGTTCTATTTCGAGGGCAGCAATTCTGTGTCCCGAGGACTTCTGTTCGGGACTTTCTGATCTGGGAAATACATGCTCGAGGTCTTGCTGGTCACTTTGGCCGTAACAAGACCATCTATTCTGTAAAGGAGCATTTTTATTGGCCTGGTCTGAAGAAAGATGTGGCCAAGATTGTAGCCCAGTGTAGGACATGCACAATGGCCAAACAGGTCAAACAGAACACTGGTCTCTACACTCCTCTCCCCGTTCCTGATCGACCATGGGTTGATGTGAGCATTGATTTTATCCTTGGTTTACCTTGCACTGCTCACAAGCATGATTCCATCTTTGTTGTCGTTGATAGGTTCTCTAAGATTGCCCACTTCATTGCATGTTCCAAAACATCTGATGCATCTAGAGTAGCCCATCTGTTCTTTGATGAAGTCGTGCGTCTGCATGGTCTCCCCCAAACCATCGTGTCTGACCGAGATGTCTGATTCACTAGTTACTTCTGGAAGACACTTTGGCACCTAGTTGGTACCAAACTCAAATTCTCCACTACCTATCACCCACAAACCGATGGGCAAACAGAGGTCGTCAATAGGAGTTTAGGAAACCTTTTGAGGTGTCTTGTAGAGGAACATTCTGGCACTTGGGATCTTCTCTTGCCTAGAGCCAAATTTGCATACAACAGTTCGGTCAATCGGTCCATAGGTATGAGTCCATTTAAGGTCGTGCATGGATACAAACCTAGGACACCTGTGGATCCCATTCCCCTTCCCCTCGAGTCTAGAGTGTCCAAGTCAGCTGAGGAGTTTGCATAGCATGTCAAGAGTCTGCACGAGTCGATTAGCAAGCAAATAAACCTCAGTAATGAAACTTACAAACGCTTGGCTGATTCGCATAGGCGTCACCATGAATTCCAAGAAGGTGACATGGTTATGGTACGGGTTCAACCCGAACGACTTCCCTCGGGAGCCGTTAAGAAGTTGCAAGCCCGTAGTGATGGACCCTTCCCAATTCTACGGAAGATTGGCTCCAATGCTTATGTTGTGGACTTACCTCCCGAATATGGGATTAGCTCGACTTTTAATGTGGTAGACCTAGTGACCTACAAGGAACCCACAGCGATTCCTAGTGACCCTTTCGAGCCTTCTCCTCCCATTGAAAGTGAGCCCACCCCTGTACGTCCCACCGCCTCAAGAGCACTGCACGAGCACATTGAGAGGATACTGGATGAGCATGTGACCACTACACGGAGCAGGGTGTACTAGCGCTACCTTGTCCGCTGGAGGGACCGTCCACCTTCTGATGATTCCTAGATCAGCCGGGAAGATCTCCAGCGCCTCGATCCTGATCTGCTGGAGCACTACCAGAGTAGTGTTCTCCCTTACTCGACGGAGTCGAGTTCCAGCCGCCCCGGGAGGGTTGGTGGGAACACCGGGTCCACTACCGGGTCCACTACTCAGAGCCGACGTCGCACTGCCCCGACCGCACCGAGCTTATGGCTCGGTGACTCGGCGTCCTGATCCGTATGTATGTGTGTATGTATTTTACTATGGTGGTATTTGTGTTTTAACCACCAATGTATTTTATTTGTATTGAGTCAAAGTTATTGTATTTTGATTTTATTAAAACCCCACAAAGTCAATAGTGGGTTGGTGGGCTTTGTTTTATTAGGCTAGGATATATATGTAAATAAGTGAAAGTGTGAAGGTATGTGTGTAATGGGCCTTCCCTATAAATAGGGGGCTAAGGGTGTTACGTATGAATCATATGAATGAGAAAAAAAGCTTGAAACCTAAGGTGTTTGCCTCGTGTTCTTCCATTCTCTCTTTTCTCTTTTGTGAGGATTGAGCGTCGCCCAGTGTGAGACCGTCCGGCGTGAGGTCGAGCTGCGTGAGGTAGCAAGTTATCCGTTCTCGTCCGTGCCGTCAGGAGTTGCCGTCGATCCATTTCCACGTCACCGCCGTGTCACGAAGTGATCCATCCTTCTTCTTCACGAACAGGACTGGAGATCCCCAAGGCGAGATACTTGGTCGAATGAAGCCTTTGTCTAATAACTCTTGCAACTGTTTCCTCAACTCAGCCATCTCTGCTGGTGCCATTCGGTAAGGTGCTTTGGAAATCGGTGTTGTACCGGGTAGAAGATCAATAGAGAATTCGATCTCCCGGACAGGCGGTAACCCTAGCAAATCCTCCGGAAAGACATCGGAGAAGTCTCGCACCACTTCGATCCTCACTAGTGATGGCGCTTCCTGGACCTCAACTGTGGTCACCACACAAGCTAGGAATGCACTGCAGCCCTTGCACAATGATCTGGCTGCCTTCATGGCCGAGATCACAAACTTTCCCGACCCAAACTTGGGTAAAGAGTGGAAGAACTCCTTCTCGCGAGGAATGCGAAACACAACCCGCTTCTTGCGACAATCAATGAGAGCGTAATGTCTCTCCAGCCAATCAAGACCAAGAATAGCGTCGTAATTCTTCATCTTCAAAAGATAGAAGTGACCCGACAATTCCCATCCTTCAATATTCACGGGCAAGGAAGGATAACTCTTAGTAGTGGACAGAGCTTTGGCTGGTGTGTGCACTAGAAGGGGCACATCTGAGTCCGTTGCTACCAAACCCAACCCATCATGCAATATTTTTGAAAACTGGTCGGGCACGAATGAATGAGTGGCACCAGTGTCAAACAAAACTCTAGCATAGAAGCTGGATATCAAAAGTGTACCTTTAGTCACATGGTCTGCTTGTTCCACATCCTCCTTAGCCAAAGCAAACACCCGTGCTGGCGCTCGGAACTTCCCGACTGGTTTCACTGCTGCAGGCGCTACGGCTGCCGTCGTCGAAGCTTTAGTGGGCGCAAACGATTGTACCTTCGAACAATCTTTAATCTTGTGATCGGGGCTTCCACATCTCAGACACCTACCAGTCACCATCCAGCACTCTTTACCTCCATGCCATTTCCCGCAATGCTTGCATTCTGCCTTGCCTCCTGCCAATCCTCCCGATCAACCGGTTTGAGGTGCAGACTTCGTTGGCGCGAAATCCGATGGTCGAGAGAAAGACGCCTTCTTCTTACAGTCTTGCCGCTGGAAGGACGATGATGGCCTCTTCGCCAACACTTTCTTCTCTTCGTGATATTGCTCCATTTTGCTTTCCTGTTGACATGCCGCACTAAGAGCTTCATCCATCGTACGGTGATTGAATGCCACCAATCTGGTCCTCAGGGACGGTCGAAGGCCCATCACGAACTTCTTCACCTTCCGCCGTTCGTCAGTCGCAATATGAGGTGCATATCTGGCCAGCTCCTCGAAACGTGCCTCATACTCCAGCACCGTCATGGACCCTTGAGTCAGAGTAAGGAACTCCTACTCCATCTTGTCTTGGACATGCTCGGGGATGTACTTTGCCTTGAATAGACGAACGAATTCGTCCCAAGTTGCTTCCACCAATCCGCCCTCAAATTGGTTCCGCAGAATAGAGGACCACCACACATCAACACGCTCCTGAAATTATAGGATCCAAATTGGGTTAGCACAACGCTAATCAGCCACTCCGCATAAGGTATGAAGATAACTCCTTACCTCCAACATGAAGGTTGCCAAATTGACCTTCTCGTTCTCACCACATCGAATGGTTCGAAACACCTTCTATATAGCCCGCAACCAATGCTTCGCAACTAGGGGTTAACTCTCCCCCTTAAAAGATGGCGGGTTCATTCGTCGGAACTGTTCCATGACCGATGGCCCGTCAATGACCCTTTGAACTAACTCCGGTTGCGGTGGGGCCTAAGTCAAGAACACCCTAGGTTACTTACCCGGCCCACTCAAATAAAGCTACACACTCCAACCAATCTATCATACCTGGGCTTGAGCCTGAACTTGAGCTTGTAATGCCGCTTGCGCTTCAGCCTGAGTTTGCATCACCCGCATCAAACCTTGCATGAACGTACCATAATCAACCAATGGCGGCGGCGGCGGCACCGGCAATCCTTGTTGACCTTCACCTCCATCTCTCCTCGGCTCCTCACGAGCAGGGGCAGCAGCACCACCAGCTATCCTCGACTCCTCCTCACGAGCAGGGGCAGCAACACGGTGACCACGGGATGCCATAACCCTATTATCATAGTGGATTAATGAGGTTGAGTTTCTTTATTATTACGCCATTTCTTTTAACTTGTGAAGTATCTAGATTTTGGGATAGGAATTTGGCTGATGGATTGTTTAGTTATGTAAATTCTCAACCTGGCTCTGATACCACTCTCTGTAACACCCCACCTTATAATACGGTTCAATTCCTAACTCTCATCGGATTTAAGAGAGATGTCACAGTGGGAAAGACCCAACAGAACAGAAATTAGTTGAAGAATTACATAAATAAAGA
This sequence comes from Amorphophallus konjac, assembly GCA_022559845.1. NCBI lineage: Eukaryota > Viridiplantae > Streptophyta > Magnoliopsida > Alismatales > Araceae > Amorphophallus > Amorphophallus konjac. The sequence goes on from CM040121.1 coordinate 109,603,129, forward strand.
GAACAATAACCAGTGGAAAAAGAATATCAAGCCTATCAGTTAATTCCACTTCTCAAAATCACAATAGTCCAACCGAAAACAAGACGAATTCTATACAAATGTCCATTATTACAATGTGATAAAGTTTCTAACATAATCACCTCAACTGGAAAGGGAAAGAGATCCTAACAATTACACCAAATCTTCACGTTCGGAGTCACTATGCACTAATGCCTTGTCCTCATCAGCGGAGTCACCTGAAAATGTTTGCAAGCATGAGTCTACGAATAGACTTAACAAGTCACCAAATTCAAATCTGATCCCATTGTCCATGCCCAACTTACTGCGAGGGTACTTAAACTTACAAAATACTGTAATGCTTAGAACATGAAACAAGGTACTGAGAATTTAAAACTGTAACCACAAAAAAAGTATCTTCATAACTATCTCTTGTAAAGAAACACCTTCCTGTTCGGATTTTCAAGTAACGGAAATAACTTTCGCATAAGGTATATGATTGAAGCAGATTTTAGAAAAACAGAATTTCAGAATTTACACAGTTTTAGAAATCATATGCCTTTATATGTTTCAGATACAGAGACAGAATTTCATATAACATATGGCCAAACACAGTGCCCAAACCACCATTAGAAGGTCAGAATAGATAGATACTCGGTCACCTAAGCAACGGAGAAGAGTCTTGGTTACCTGCGCAGAATCGGGAAAAGTCATTCCCACCTTAACCAGTGGAATTTATCCACTTCCAGGATTTCACCTCGTGCCCTCGAGGCCATAACAGATTGAGCCTCCCCATAGGGACATTTCTATAGTTTGGCTCCAGACCCTTCTATGGCAGCAGTGTCTATATAGCTAATATAATAGCTTAATTTTTCCACAGATTTCAGGAATATAATAGGTTTCAGATTTTTTTGAAAATAGATACAAGCTTATTTCCAAGCTACACATGCGTATAAAACAGTTCATAATTACAAGCACAAAATTTTAATGAATACGAAATTTTTACGACAAATTACCAACTTACTCATTTATCATTTCCTATTTTTCAGATTTTTTGGAAGCAAAATAGCCTTTCAAAACACTTTATTTGCATGTTTAGGGAAATTTAGAAAACATGTTTATATTTAGGCCACACATGCATATAAAACAATTCATAACTATGAGTGCAGATTTTCTGTGAGCACAAAAATTTTACAGTGAGTAATTAACATGGTTTTCTATCATTTTCCATTTTTTCAGATTTTTCTGAATTAATTTGGTCTCTCAAAATATATCTTTTCTGAGTTGTTGGAAACCGAGACAGAACACAGAATACATCGACCTTAGTCTGAACATGCTTGGACCTGGGTCTGAGCACATACAAGACATGCATCGACCTTAGTCTGAACATCCTTGGACCTGGGTCTGAGCACATACAATATATCAAGGGGGCTGCGTCGACCTTAGTCTGAACATACTTGGACCTGGGTCTGAGCACATACAAGGCATGCCTCGACCTTAGTCTGAGCACATACAATAGATCAAGGGGGCTGCATCGACCTCAGTCTAAACATGCCTGGACCTAGGTCTGAGCACATACAAGGCATGCTGGGTCTGAGCACATACAAGACATGCCTCGACCTTAGTATAAACAATACAAAACGTGCATCGACCTTAGGTCAGAGCAATACAAAATGTGCATCGACCTTAGGTCAGAGCATAAAAATCATCTTCATTAAAACTCAATCAATCCTCATGCAAAACATATAAATAGATGGGAAAAGCCCAGAAATTATCAAAAACTCTATTTCTTATGTTTATCTATTTTATTTCATTATTATATATATATATTTTCTTTTTTTTCAAAACACCTAAGAAATCAAACACCATATAAAGGTATACAAACTTTTCAGTTTGAGACTTGCATGATTTCATTAACATAATGGGGTTTTCGGCCAAGCAAAAATAGAATCTTAACAAACCAAAACAGACATTTGGGCTCGTATAATACAACCTCATGAGTAAATTAGAACATGCCAAAGGGACAACTTTTAAGTTTAGAAACTTGCCTCGACGAAGAAAACTAGAAAATCCAGAGGAAAGCACTCCTCGAAGCAAACACCCCGCTGACCACGCCTGCAACCGACGTTAGCCCAGCCAGCAATCCTCCTCGAAAGCACTCTGGTCTACCTCGCCTCCTAACCCACTCACTCACAGTAGGAACAAGGGGGGGTTTACACCTCTCTTACTTCCTACAAACAGAGAACATGTTTCTACGGTGTCCAGGGAAAAAGAGAGAGAAAAGGGGGTTCAGCCTCCTTCGATCATGGTTTTATAGGATTACAAACAGGGGTTTTAGATCTAAACCCTTAATACAATTACCCTAGATCCAATGGCAAAGAGATGTCCTGAATCAGTCAACTCCGGAGGGAATCTCGCACACGAGAGTTATCTTGGAAGAAACTATTACGCACAGAATGTGGAAACGATAATCTCTATTCACGTGTCACTTTAAAAATTTATATCTCACAATATAAAATGAATTTGAAAAATCTAATTATTACCCATTTATCACCTCGATTTACTCTATCATAGAAAAATATAAAATAAATAAAAACTCATAAAATAAAAAACACCCTTAAAATGAACAGTAACCTTAAAAAATGAAGAATAACGAGTATTGATGCATTAAAAGGACTACGATACACACTACTTCTATATTCTATATATAGAGATATACGTACGTGAGATTCTCTCTCTCTCTTATAAAATGTATAAAACCTATGTAACAACCATATTATTATTTATAAAATATGAACGAGATAAATTGAATTATATAATTTTAATTACTCAAAAATTAGTTTATAATTAAGGAGAATTTATTAAAGTCTCTTTTTTTCAACAAAGATTAGTCAACATATTTTATTAGTTCAAACAAGATATTATTCAAACACAAGTAATAAATATTTCACGCATTAGTTAAAGTATATTATGAATTGTGATAAAATTCTCGGACACTATAATACCTGACTTACCTGTCAAGTGAAACGGTATTTTTTGAATTTCTATTTTTCATATAAGACAAACAATAAAATAAGCATGAAGATGACATAACAAAACGAAGGATGAATGCAACATAACAAGACAAATATCACAACAAAACATAAACGAAACATCACAAGAGTAAACAATAGGCGTGCGCGAGACTGTGAGACACAGTGGGGCAAGACAACACGACACGGTGGGACAGCCAACACGCGGTGAGACAAGGACATGGTGAGATAAAGACACGTAGGACGACAACCACGGGAGATAAAAGATACGGACAACACATTTGGGGGATGACAACACCAACATTTGGCGTGGCGACATAGTGGGACGAAAACATAACAGACATAGAGGGACAAAACAACACGTGTGGGACGACACGGAGGGACATAGAGAAGTGTGACAAAGACACGACGGGACAAAAGACATGACAAAAATACGCTATTCAATCAAAGCCCAAGATCAGATGAAGTAGAATCGCTAGGTTCATAATCATGAGGTAAAACTTTCTCATGGAGACATGATGATGAAGTGGACGCGGAGAAGGACACGAGCTTCAGAACAGATAGAGAGATAAGATTGAAGAAGAGAGGAACATATCATAAAAATGAACGGGAAGCAGAGCTAAAGATAAAGAGCAAGGAAGTTTGAACACCTGCAACCTGCACACTTAACAAACAGATTACATATCTATCATCAAAACAAAACGGATAAAAAGGAACAAAAGATAAATATTTTTTGATTTTTGATAAATTTTCTATTTTTTTGGATTTTGACAATATTTAACTTTTTTTGGATTTTGAGAATATCTCATTTTTTTATATTTTTGAATTATTTGTTTAAATATTTGATTTTTTAGTTTTTTTAAAATGCAATATGTGGCACTCAAAGACGGGTTCGAACCACTAGTTTGGGATCGTCGTTCCTCCCCCCTCTCATTAAAACTTCCCTTGAGTAGGGCGTGCATCTGAAGGTGGCTTGCCACAAGCAATCGTCTCTAAAGAATGGTCCCCCTACTAAGGTCATACCCGGGATACAACCCAGCCTAAGAGGGAGAAACATAAGAAAAATAGAGATGAGCTTTATGTAGGATGGGAGATATTAAAATTTAAATTCCTTCCAGGACACTACTCCTCAAAGATACAGTCTATTGAGCCGGGACTTTGTGTCTTTGATTTTGGACCCATATTTATCAGGCACGTATGCGACCCGACTCATGACGTCCCACGGGAAATTGTACTGTCACTCTTGCCATGCCTTTATTTCAGAATTTTGATATATTCGTTGATTTTCTTGTTTTTGATAACCCTTATCGGCTAGATTTCGCATGAAAGCTCACTTTTCAAGGATCAAGACTGCCCCTATTTAAGATCTCTCTCGTATTAGGGAGCGCCTAGGTTGGGCATCTCATCCATCAATCTCTTACCCCAGCTGCACTTGGCCGAGCAGAGAAAAAGAAAAGACCTTCGTGCATACCCATGGTATGGCCAAAGTAGCTACGGTGTGCCTCTGAAGAAGTGTGTGAAAAACCCATGCTCAAAAGACACCCTCACCGATCGGGGAAAGAACTAGACTCCCAGTGCAGAGCTATCACCAGCCTAAGAATCCTACAGAAGCGAACTCATTTTTGACTCCTAACCAAGACTTCCTAAACCACTCAAATGTGTTGAGGAACCAGCATTATAATCATGCGCATGAGTAAATAATAATAGAAATAATAGCATATTCTTGCACAAAATAAAAGATACCTTGCAAATCCATAAAGTGAAAACCAGTATCCTGAAGCGATCTTGATCATCGAGCTTTATGTTCCTTGCTTGACATGATAAAAATGAGAGGACAACGAGGATCAAAACTCCTCTACACGGAGTAGTGGTGGACACCAAACTGGACGAAGATGGATAAAAGGAAGAGAGATGAGGGCTAAAACTTCCTCGTTAAGGCGCAGAGACCCTGATAACAAGGAACTAGATACAAAATAAACAGGATCAACTGAGATCAAGGCGGACTAAAGCCTTGAAAATAGCATGAAAAAGGGTAACGACCCTGAAAAGGTGAGACAGAAAGAATAGAAAAATAATGATTGGATTGTTGTAGAAGTGAGGAAGAAGAATAATGATCATCCAACGTGGTCGGAGAATGAGAATGGTAATCATCCGACAAGGTCGGAGAAAGATAATGGTAGACATCAGACGTGGTCGGAGAGGAATAATGACGGACATCCGACAGGGTTGGAGAGGAATAATGACGGACATCCGACAGGGTCGGAGAAGAATTAGAGATAGAACTCAGGAATTTTGGAGAAGAAGAATCAGAAGATGCCCCAAAATTGGAGTGAAAGGAGGGGATAGGCCAAGGCCTAAAATCGAAGGAATAAGGAAAATATGGAGGATCCGGATGAAAAGGAGAGGAGCGAGGGTTCATGGACCCATAAAAAGAGGAGAAAATCACAGAGACTACGTTAGAAGGAGGAAAGTACACCACCCAAGGTGGGAGCTGAGCAAAAGGAATGATGAATGGAAGGTAGAAGGAGGAGAAGTGGTCCCCATAGTGCACAACTGACGGCCCTTGAACTTGCTCCGCCGCCTCTTCTTAGCAAAAATATCTTGAACACAGACCCGCCTGACGCGGGCTCGGACCTTCGGGCTTCTTAAATAACGAGTCCATCTGGCAGACGGCCTGACCCGGTTATGAACATGCAGCTTTGCTGGGGCGGTTACCCCTAGACACCCGGTGCTAACAATAGGTGGACATTCTCAGACAAATGACTCCTTTGGCGAACGAACATCATGAAACCACAGAGTTTTGTCTCTCGACACAAGGATGTGGAGATCCGGCAACTCTACTTGGTAATCAAACTTAAAGCACAAATCCCTTGATAGAAGAGCAGGATGAAACTGCGGGAGAGTAATGTGCGACGTTGATGTGGCCAGCTTGCTGATAAACTGAGGGAGATCGCATAAAATGTGCAGAATGTCCTTCGAAAATGCAAAAGATATGATCGATTGCCCCTTGAATATAGAATGCATCAAACTCTTGGTGGCCGAATGAGTGAGCATAATGCGGGTGGAGAAACTGGCACTAGCAATAGAGTGAGAAGTAATGAAAGTATCAATAGTGAGACCTCTAGCGAGCAAAGAGTTGCCACCGGCCTCACTCGAGAAGAAACTGGCACTAGCACAAAAGAGCTCTTCTTGGCAACCGTCCTTGAAAACATAGGCTCATCAGCCCCAAAATAGCCAGGGACCAGGACACGGATTGGCATGCGGCAGATGAAATCCTGATTCTTGAAATGCACTGCCGGAACCGAACGATCCTGACTTGGCTCATCGTCTCCCTGAAGACCAAACCCAAGGGGCACCATAGATAATGCACACCCGCTCCGTGGGGTGGTAGTGGATGGAGAAGAAATGGAAGCAATAGGTTTGGAAGGTGGAGGTGAAGGTTTGGAAGGCACTGTAGGAAGTGGAAGAAGGATAGTGGTAATGGCAATCTCGAGTGCATGTAAAGATGAGGGTAACAGTGGCAAAGACAAGGTGGTAATGATAGGCTCAGACGTGGGTGAGGGTAAAGGCGAAGGCAAAGGAGTAGCTTGCTCAGGTTCACACAGCGAGGGAGATGGAGAAGAAGGCGAAGGTGGGGACAGTGTTGGCAAAGGCGGTGGAGATGGGTTAGGTAATGGTGAAGGTGTTGGAGTAGGCAACGGAGATGATGAAGAGGAGGGTCACGGCGCCCACCGTCGGCGTATCGACACGACGCGCCTAGCGACATCGAGAGTAGAAGCGGGGGTAGAAGAAGAAGGGGAGGCGCTAGCCTGAGCGGAGGCTTGGGTTTGTGGAGGTTGTGAAGAAGGGGTAGATAACGGAGTGGGCACAACCCTAGATGAAGAATCACAGGGGTGCCCCTGGCCTTGTAGTGATGGAGAGGGCTGCTTGGGCGGCGCTTCTTGTTGCTGTTGCCGGCTGCGAAGATATAAAATGACATTTCGAGTAGCGGACCAATCGATCCTTTTTTTATCTTCCAGGTCATAAACAAACTTCTGGAACTCGGGGCAATCATCGACCAAATGCCCCTGCTGGATGTGAAAATCACAGAACTGAAGCACATTCCCGAGGAGTTGCAACGCGTGAGTGGCCATTAAAGCCCGAAAAATATCTGTAAAAGACTCTGGCAACGAAGAATGAGGAGCCCGCTTCGGGCAAGACGGATGTCGAGGAGAAGGTTGCGGAGGTTGTGTAGGTAAGGACGCATGGCTAGTGGAAGGACTCGGCAATGGCGCATGTAGAGTGGGATGAGAGAGTATATAGACAGCATCCACTTGCTCGGGGTGTGGAATTCCCTTGATCAGAGGGGATGGAGACACAAGCGGAGGCACCTAGGGATATGAAGAAGCGGAAGGCTGACTGTGGATGGTGGAAGGTTGACTCCTGGAGGGTTGACTCACAAAGGAATACGCGGTGGAAGGCTGACTCGTGGAGGGCAAGTAGGCGGTAGGAGGCTGACTCATGGAGGGTGCACAGGGGGTATACGTGGAGAGCGAGGTATATGTGGATGTAGAAGGTGAAGGAGACTCGGGATCAAGAGAATCTTGGAGTTGTTGGCGGACGAAGCGGGCTCGGCTGTAAAGATGTTGCCAGGAGGTAACGTCATTTAGGGCTAAGACGAATCGATAATCGGGCGTGGTATTAGAAATAAGCATCTTGATTTGCTCTCCCTCCGGAATATGTCCCTGGACTTGCGCGGCGAGGCGACGCAAGCGGTCGGCAAAGGTAGAGAACTCCTTGTCGGGCTTCATCTTCTTGTGGGACAAATCCACCATAGAATACCTGGCCCCAATCTAGTATTGACACTACTGGTTGAATTTCTCTTGAACCACTTGAAAATTCACAACCTGGTCTTGCGGGAGGGAGAAGAACCAATCCCAAGTCGGGCCTTCTAAAGACAGACCAAACAGATAGCCCATCAAGTATTGGTCATGTCGAAACTGGGCCGACTCATAAACGAACTCCTTTAAGTGTACATACGGGTTACCGACTCCGCTATAAGGACGATATGTAGGAATTTGCGAAGGTGGTGGAAGCCAAATATTTTAAAACGTGAATGGGACACTCAAGGAGGGTTTAGGATCAATCCGTCGTTGAAGTTCATCAAGCTGGCGCTGGGCTTGAGAAATCATCTCTGGGGTAGATAGAGATCGAGAGAAATGTGGGCCAGCTTAAGCAAGAGATTTTGAATTTGGGCCAGGAGTTGCACAATGGGTCGGATAAAATGATCCGGACTGAGAAGAAGAAGGGCACATTCCAGGATTGGAAGGATACATGGGCTTGGAAGAAACATTAACATGGGGACCCATTGGGCCAGCAACATAAGGGGAAGAAGGAGGAGGCCCATTAAGATAAAATTGGCCATTAGAAACTGGGCCAGCAGCATAAGAAGGAGAAGGCCCGTTAAGAGGAAAAGGCCCATTAAGCGAGGATGGCCCATTAAGAGAAGAAGGCTCATTAAGATGATTTGCAATGAGACTTTGGACCTGGGCCGGGTCTATTTGACGAACAAGACATGATAGATGGGCCATGAGATTAGCCTGTTCTTCAGACGGGTCAGAGGGATCACGGGAAGATGGGCCCGCGTGGAAAAAAGATTCCACATAGAACTAGGAATAAGATTGGGAAGGAGAAGGGTACAGGGGATGACGGTAATGCTCCATGAGGGCAAATGGAGACTTAATACATGAATTTCAAATGAATACAGCCAGGGACATAAGGGCACGAAGGGATAAAGAAAGGAGAGGGTTGACTCACTACGACCAATGCAAGACCGACCTAAGACAATGGACACAACAAATGAGCTAACCTAGATGGGCCTATCGACAAAAGAATATGTGGATGATGAGAAAAATGTAGCACAAAACACCACAAATGAGCTTGGACAAGCCCAAACAACACAAACAATGCAATGTGATGGATTTCACCCAAGTCAAACAAGTTAATATGATGGAATATTTTTATTCTCTAAAGTTTTGGTGGGCCTTTTAATGTTTTAAATTAAGCACGATTCCCTCAAGATAGGAATTGTAAAGGGAAGAGGTCCAAACTTTGGGTTGACTAAGGTTAACTCCCTCACACGTATGTAAAATACAAGCCTAAAGGGTGAAAAGGTACAATCGGCCCGGCGTCCGTGTGGGAATCTACGGCTAACGGAGACTTACGGAGGTCCCAGATAAGATCGCCTAGTCGACTCTAAGGAATATGGCGGCGAGAGGGTCACTTACCAAGGTAGGAATGCAACTATAATATGCAATGTATGACCCTATGTGCACCGGAGTGCATGCAGAATTCTAGCATAAAACTGAAAAATGAAGGCAAGATTAAATAATGAAAAAATACAATATGGATGCAAATGATGTATGGAAACGAATACAATATAAAGGACAACAAGATGAGAGCAAAAAATGCACAATCAGACCCTGGAAAGCCAATTAAATCATCAATGTAAAACGTACCTGAGGATTTGTCCCTGGGCCTGTATGCAGATTTTCAGCATAAAACCCGAAAATCAAGACAATATTAAAATATGCAAACACCACAGAATGAATGCAAATGACATATGGAAATGAAGACAATACAAAGGAGAATAAGATGGGAGCAAGAAACACATAATCCGATCTCAGGAAGCCAATTAAATCATTAGCCAAAAATGTACATGTGAGTCTGTCCTGGGTCTACCGACAAATTTCTTGTAGAAAACTCGAAACTCAAGTAAAGATTAAATTATGCAAACATGATCAAATAAATGCAAATAATATATGCAGATGAAGACAATATAAAGGGCTACACAACGAGACCAAAAATAAAGCGATCTGAGCTTGAGAGGTGAATTAAATCATCGATGAACAAGGCCCCTGAGAACCTATCGCAGGGTCTGTCAGAAAGCAAGTAGAGGTCCCCAGATGGCCGCTACCAGAAGGTAGCGGTCCAAGGAGGACCGCTACTTGCCCCATAGACCTGTGCCTGCAGATGACGGCTCCTCGAAGGTCACTATATGATGTTAGAGGTCTGGGTAAGACCGCTACTATCTCTGAGAGCAGAAAACCACGTAGAACAGCAAAAATAAGCAAGGAAACACTACCTAAACATGGATACACACACACCAAACTTTGCAGGAGAGCATGAATGACGTGATGGGCACTAGGCGTCCCACCGTGATCGCTAAAAAATCAAGGTTGCAGATGTTTATATCTACCCGCCCCAAACTAAGCAAATATAGTGCATAAGGATGAACATGGAATATGATGAAAGGAAAGGGGCGATGAGAGTAGAAAACGTACTGTGATCGCCACCAAAGAGTAACAACACCAAAAGGTGTGGAAAAGGATGCAACGACGCCGCGTACCTTGGAAAAGGATGAAGACTTGATCGCGCTTGAGAAGAAGGGTGCGGGAACCAACGTGGATTATACCTCCTCACCTTCCAGCCGACTAGAAGTAGAGGGCCTCACGTCCAATCATGCTTTTCCTGCGAAACAAAGACAAACACAAAGGCAAAAACCCATTAGATCTTGCATGTAGTATCTATCCCGAAGTGATAAAGTAGTATGAAATAAAGGGGGAGAACACACCGGGGGATGATTTTTAACCCCTGTAAAAGGGTGGAAAACGTAGGTGTGTGTGTTATGAATCCATGGATAGTAAAAGCATGAATTAACACGCAGTATAATTGCGGAAAATGGAGATGCAATATGGACAAAAATACTAATGTAGCAGAAAACTACAAACTGTGACGATTTGCGAGAAGTAGAGGGGAATAACTAAGAAAAGAAACAACGAAAAAGAGCCATGAGGGAGGGAAAACGTAGCCAATACTTCCCTCTTCGGGTTGGGATCGAAGAAAGGAGATAGCGATGCGGCATAGCTTCACCCCAAACCGAAGAAGAGTCCCTCGTCACGCACTACAAATCGGGCATCTATTTATAGGAGTACAGAAACCCTAGCCCAAAATTAGGAGATAAATCCTCAAAATAGGAGTTTAGATTGATAAAATCTCGAGATAATAGCAAGGATAAAAGTCCTAGATGGATGGAAACCGAGGTGGAGGCCTATCTTCCTCAAAAATAGTGTCAACAAGGACTCCAAAGAGTCCTCGGGCGAAGAAATCGGAGTTCGAGAACTTCTGGACTCTGTACCGAAGAAACGGTCTATCGTAAGGCCACATCTTGAAGAAACAGTCATGCAAGGACCGCCATTTGAAGAAACGGTCATGGGATGACCGCCATTTGAAGGGAGCACGTCCAGGAGGCAAATTTATGAAGAAACGGTCTTCATGAGACCGCTACTTGAAAGTGGCGGTTTCTAGAAGACCGTCATTTGATAAAATGAAAAAATAAAAAAAAATTCAATGTTCATTGAGAAGGCGGTCACCTAGGTGATCGCGTTCATGAGCCTGCGCAGTTTTGTTCCGGGCGCTCGTTCGGCCGCCCAGACTGCCCAAATCGGTCCCGAAAGGTGGGGAATTAAAGATAAAGGCCTCCAAAGCTCAATGGACTCAAAAATTTGTTAAGAAATGGGCTCGAAATATGGTTAAAGGAGACTCCAAAACAAGGGATAATTCGAAGCAGTATAAAGGAGAATAAGAGAAATAACTTAACTTGCAGGCTGAAAACGGATGTCAACACCTATATTTTATTTATTCATTTGAGATAGACGAAGTTTTCAACACTTTAGTGATGTAAGTTCGCCTATGTATGATTTTATCACCTATGTTCTTTGTTTGCGACAATCTTATGTCTAGTCAATTTCTTTCAAAGTTTTTCTATAAACGCCTAAGTCCTGCTTTTCTTATTTTTTAGCTCTTTCATTCTTAAGCCATTTCTGCTATTCCTTGTCATCACTGAACGATCAGAATTGTATACAACAATAATTTTGTTATCACCAAAACTGATAATGGCAATAATTATATTTACTCCAAATATACCTAACAATACCAGCTTGGTACATTCAGCTGCAGGATGCCGTCAAGAATACAAAGGGGATCATAACTTTCCTTGGCATAATCCCTCCCAGAAGGTGCCAGTATCATGCTGGAAACAGATTCATGGGAGCCCCTGTGATGGCCATGCGAGTCTCAGTTGGTCGGTGACAAGCAGATGGTCCGAACTCTGGATTTTTGATGTTGTGCAAAAAAGCCCAAGCAGTTTGCACTTGGGTACTGCGCTCTCCACATGAACCCCTCTGGAAAATTGGGATAGGTGAATGAACAAACTCTGAGCAAGCTATCTCTATCTTGTAAAATAGCATTTTCTAGATGGCGGCGCTTCCCCAATATAAGCAGGTCACCAGTTTCCATGCCCGCCGACACAAACTGCAATAGGAATGCACATAAGTGGCGGTCCGGTGGAAAGTGACGAGGATAGGACCCAGAGCGGTCACACTCCCACAAGCCACCGATGCGCCTAAGCTCATCTCTATTATCCCTTCACCCTCCCTGGCCTCAACAATGTTGCCATCAGTAACCCAGTGGTGTCCTCTGTCCATTGTGGATAAAATTTCTAGCGTGAGCGTGGGAGCAATGAACAAGGGCATAAGTCTGCCTTTGCATCTCATAATCAGAGCCTTTCTGGCCTCACATTCTATCTCTTCACGAGCACGACAGTCATCTCTAGAGCGAGCCATTACGTCCGATTGCTACAAGACAGGTAGAAAAATGAGTTAACATAAAAAATGCAGGACATGGGCCGCCTGCCATCATATTCGATTCCGACAGACGACCCGTGGAGGGCATTTGTTGGCAATGTTAAAATTATTTGAATTGGTGTTGAAAATGTAGGAGAAAGTTGGCCAGGTTCTAAAACACAGCACCCCGTTACGATTGGTTGGTCAACAATCACCGATCATAGTTAGTCCAAGCGCAGTCAAATCCAAGTGTGAACAAGTGTGAATAGTAGAAAAATTAAGATCATTTTTATAGCGCAAAAACTATTAGTTGGATCGAAGGGGGGAGCCCACGACGGCTAGTTGGTTAGGGTGGGGCTAGCCAGCGACCCCACCTTGACGGGGTGAGGGCGGCCAGCGCCCCCACCCTAAGTAAATCCCACTTCCAGTAGCGCTAGGCGCTCCCCGTCGCTAGTTTGACAGGGTGAGGGCGGCCAGTGTCCCCACCCTGACGAAAACCCACTTCCTAGTGCCGAGCGCTCCCCACTGCCACTTTGAGAGGGTGAGGGCGCCCAGCTTCCCCACCCTGATGAAAATTGCCTTCCCAGCGTCAGTCGCCTCCGCCAGACCCCACCCTGACCGGGTGAGGGTGCTCAGCACCCCCTCCCTGACCCAAGTAGCCCTTCTAGCGCTCCCAGCAACCACCTTGATGGAATGGGTGCATTCATTGCCCCCACCCTAACACAAACTATCATCCCAGCGCCCGAAGCGCTCCCAGCAGCCACTGTGACGAAGTGGGTGCGGTCACCGCCCTCTCCTTAACAAAGATAGTCCCATGAGTGCTCGCCGTCAGTAGGCCACACCTTAACATAATGGTGGCGCTCAACGCCCCTACCTTGATAGACTAAGGGATGCGAGAGATCCCAGTTGGACAAGGTGGCCCATGCCAGCGCCCTCACCTTGACCTGGTGGCTCCCCCCAATGCATCTAATTAGATTGGCCCGTGTGCTTATAAATACTAGGGAATTCCAATAGACAAAGAGACAATGAAAGAAGGCACTGAAGACACTCACATACGTGGAGCAAGGCATTCTGAGACTTCTGATTTGTGACTGTTCACTGTGCTGCTATCCTAATTTGTTGTTGTTGCCCGTTGTCGACCCTTTGAGGGTATATTTATATGATCATAAAATAAAAAGGATAGATTAAGTCCCTGAAAGGCGTTGCTAAGATGTTTCTGGACACTCTCTAATGTGACATTGATTTTCGAGTTGTCTCAGTTCATCCAACTGTCTGTTCATCCAACTATCTCAGTTGTCTCAGTCTGCCCTAATTTATTCAGTTGCGCCAGTTTATCCAGTTGTCCCACTCTATCTAGTTGTCTCAGTTCATCCAACATCTTAGTTGTCTCAATCTGCCCTAATTTATTCAGCTGCCCCAGTTTATCCAGTTGTCCCAATTTATCTAGTTATCTAAGTTCATCCAACTGTCCCAGCTATCCCAATCTACCCCAATTTATTCGGCAGCCCCAATTTATCCAGCTGTCTCAGTCTATCCAATTACCCTAGTTTATCCAGTTGTCCTAGTTCATCCAGCTACCTCATCCTATCCAGATGTCCTAGTTCATACAGTTGTCCCAGCTTGTCCAACTATCTCAATAGACTTAACTATCCCAGTTAGCCCAGCATCTAACCATGTTCTGGGCCATAATTCTCCCTAATGTCTATTTTATCCCAGTCATCTCAATCCCTGGCCTGTATTTAGTTATGCTCAAGGTCAGTTATGATCCAGATACGCCTCCTGCTTCAGCCACCAGTTCTGATCCATATCAATTACATCGTGACCATCTCTCTTATAGTTGCAACTGTGCCACCGCCCCTCTGCATGTCTCGGCCAAGGCATGGAATTGTGTCCCGACATAGGGGCATATCTGTTGTACCAGCATGCCTTCGCTAGAGCATGCACCCATGCCAGCACGTTGGTGTTATAAGGGATGTCCAATCCAACCGCTCAATTTAGGCGGAACCTGGATCCCTGCACAATCAATTCAACACCAACAGTGTTGCATCCGGGGTCGATGCTTCCCAGCACATAGTCCCCTGCCTGGGACATTGTCACATACACAGTTGAGTTCTTCATGATGCAATGACCCCGGGACTGGCATTAGTGACAGAATTGCCTCGTCGCTTGCACTTAATGCAGAACCTTCATTGTATTCATATTATGCCTTTCATGACTTATATCAATGAAATGTGGAAGATTATGTTCATTGTATTCCCACTTTCATGATATCAATGCGTCATGTTCCCACTTCAATACAGACTCCTCCTCCTCCCCCACTTCATAGCTTTCTACGCATACTCTTTGCGGTGAAATGAACCAAGGTGTTAGGATTCAATCTGATATAAATAAACGTCAATTGCTTGCAGTCGGTGGGGATGACATCATATATCCGAACTCCTAGTCCCTTGACATGTTCACACTCGTGGAACCCTCTTGGCACTGACCGTTAGATGGTTACCTCATCGCCGGTTTCATGATCTCTTGTGTGTTCTTGGTACCCTCCATTATGTCCGATTCCCCTAATCATAACCTCTGAGGGAAAGAGTTAAAGGGGGGCAGGAAGACCCAAATCTTGAAAAATAACTTATCAAGTATATATTCTAGCTTCCTCCTCTTTCAGGGAAGGAGAGATGCACTGGGAATATTGTTTTCATCCTAATAATCTCCATCCCAATTTTTATCGTGTTAGTTATGGTCAGTCTCAAATATTGTCATTTGGCACTTCTTAATGTTGTCATTTGGCATTGTCATTTGGTTATCGATTGTTATAGTTACTACTTGCGTGACATTTTGTTTGTTTACTAAACATGAAATGGAAACACTCTTAAAATTTGGTCATCAGACTACTTAGAAAAAATTCTCCTTTATAATAAGGCACAAAATCTTAAAATATGTCTACATCTAAGAAAATCATTATGTAATTATCTTGAAAACACTAATATTTACATTCTCAACTAGGTTCTTTACATTGCACTTAAAGCCTAATGAAAATATATATAAAAAATGCAGATCACTACCACGATAGCGCTCTTCAGCAAGATTTTTGTAGATTTTATCTTTTGCTCCAAATCATCGATTTTCTTTTCAAAGCCCTCTTGCAAAGCTAAAATATGGTACTTAAGATCAACAGTTAAATGATGAAAGTCATCCACCCAGCTAAAGTAGTCGCAAGCATTTCCTGCCTATCAAATTGCAAGGAAAAAAAGTCCGATCAAAATAAATAATGTCTAAGAAAAAAAACTGAACAAAATAGCAAAATTAGAGTTGATGTTTTACCCCCCATCGAGAGCACCCATAAAATCGTCTTCCTTTACTTCTTTCCTTGATCAAGTTAAATGTCCTACAAGGTTTGCTGGCAGAAACACAACGAAGGATCAACTTGAGTGTGTGGTGTTCGGGAAGAAATCCCAATGGATGAACTGTGGCTCATTTTCAGATTTGAAAGTGAGAAAGAAAGACAAAAAAAAATTAGATTTGGAAGTGAGGAATAAAACATAAAAAAAAGAAGGGAGGATGGCAGTGTGCTGAAACTCAAGAGCATCGTTGAATGGCAAAGCTTTCTCCTTTCTCCTGAATTCCTCACTGATTCATCTCTCTTGCACTTTGTGCTTTAGTATACAGCGATATGGGAGAACATCTCTCCCTCCAGCACTGTTGTCACATTCACGTAGGGCTCCCCTTGCTAAATCAAAGATGGAAATGATCTCTCCCTCCCGCACTATTTTTATGTTCACGTGAGGGTTAACATAAGGGTTTTTTGGTCAAAATACAACTATCTAATAGGAATCTTAACATCTTTCGGGCATATTCATCATTCTAACGACGGAAGTTAACTACGATGACATATTTATTTTTTTTGCAAAATAATGATGATATGTATACTAATATGTTTCTAGGAATGATATAACTAAAAATTCATCTCTAACAATGGTTAATATGTAAAAAAACCTGAAATTTTATATACACTTCGTGTTAGTTGATTCATATAGACTTGGTGCCCAGGCACCCAAGTGCTTAGGCACTCATGGACCCCAAGTACACTTTGGGTAGTCTTACAATATTGATAACTATGATCGGTAGTTCTATGAAATATTGGCTACAAGAGAACGACATTTTCTGTAAGCATGTCATACTCAAAAGTGAGGTGTAGATTTGTCTTAGTATTAATGCCATCTAATTTTGTAGCATTTGCCTATGGATGTAACCTTTGTATCTTTCTATGCATGCTAGGGATTTAGTTCAATAGATTTCTTTTTGCTTTTGAATTTTCGATCTACTGGAACGTCAAATTTTGCTCTTCAATCAATAGGATCCACTTTCCTATGTGACAATTAACAACGCAAGTAATAACAAATAATTATTAACTAAAATAATTGATAATGATCTCTTTCCTTGGAGAGTCAAGAAAGTTTTTACATTCATACCCCTACAAAACATTGTATTTACATTTATCTTTCTACTTTTACCGTATTGTCACGTATATCCATGATATATCTTATATTGTTGCGGTTATACCTATGTGGTTCTCGGGTCGCCATGTCGATAATTATTTCAAGAATATGCTCACATAAATCATTTAAAAATATAAAATATCAAAAATGCCCATGTATTTTACGTGTGTGTGTGTGTGTGTGTGTGTGTGTGTGTGTGTGTGAGAGAGAGAGAGAGAGAGAGAGAGAGAGAGAGAGAGAGAGAGAGAGAGAGAGAGAGAGAGAGAGAGAGAGAGAGAGAGAGAGAGAGAGAATGGTGTCAACTGTGGCCCCTCTCTCACATCTAATAACTCCCCTTCTCCCTCCTACTCCCTCACCTTCAACAACCCCCCATCCCTCCCTGTGGCCTCTCCCCCACTGGCTTCGGTGAGCAGGCTCCCCCTTACCCCTCCCTGATCTTTCTCCCCGGCCCCCTCTCCCTATCTGATGCCTTGGACACTCGTAGGATCCATACTCTCCCATCCCTTCCGGCCCCCTCTCCCTGTCTGATGCCCTAGACACTCGCAAGATCCACACTCTCCTATCCCTCCCGACCCCCTCTCCCCCACCCAATGAGTAGACCCACCCCATCCCGTTATCCTCTCCCACTTATTAAACCATCATCCTCATCATACAAACCCCCCGCGCCGCTCACTTTCTCCCCCCACCTCTTCTTCTTTCAAACCCTCGGCCCCCGAGCACCCTCCCCCCCTTTTCCTACCCTTGCACCACCGCCTATCGATCGAGCTGACCCTGGGTCAGTCTCCTCCCATCGGTCCCTTCACACTGAATGACGACTGCCTTAAGCCATCAGCGCTCGAACCTGCCAGCTCGTTGCCCCTCGCTAGCGACCTCCTCATCGTTGCCGGCCGCCGTAGCTCTCTAGCCCCATCGTACTGACCCCCCTGTGAGTCCCTCCGACCAGCCACAGTGTCGATGCCCCGCCATAGCCACCCCTTGTGTGTACGCCGGCCGACACTATCCTCCTCACCAGGCTTGCCTCCACCTCCCCCGCCCACGCTTTCTCCCTCTGTCTCCCTGTCCCCGCCACCCTCCTCTCTCCCTTTCCTTGGTCAAAGGAACACCCGGCCTCCCCCTCCTTTGACGACCACTCACACCCCGCCTTGTCTCCCCCTCCCCCACCCCAGGCTAGTAGAGAGACAGAGAGATGCTAACCCGATGGTAGGTTAGTAATTTTCTCTCTTAACTCTCACTTCACTCTAGTCAAAGGAACAGAGATTATGACGAGCGTATAACTGCAATAATACTAGATATATCAGGGATATTCATGATAATATGTAACAAAGTAGGTTGATAAATGTAAGTACGATTTTTTATAGGAGTATAGATGTAAAAAAACTATTTTTTTAGTTTTAACATTTTCATGAAAGTTAAGGTAAAGTGGGATTGAGTACAAGTAACATTGACTCACCTTTATAAATAGGGGGGAATGTAACATTAACGGATATTAATGGCAAACTTGCATGTATGCCCCGGTAATAATGATTTTTGGAAAAAAATACTTAATGCATGATGTTTTAACCTGTAAGAGTGGTATATTTAATGAACCCCTAGCAATTGCAGCCCATCATTTTGCTCTGATAAGTGCCTATTCATTAGATCAATCATCCACTAAATTGGAAATAAATAAATCTTCACATTCGATGGTACCACTTTTTGCTACACCAAAGACCGGTGCATAGTTGAAAATCATCTACTAACTTCCTATGTTACGATGGTGCTATGATTCACAAATAGGCTATAGGCAACCTTGACACAGTTTGTTATGAATCATTCGGTTTGTTATGAACTATTTATCTTTCTCCAAAATTTAGACATTTAGGTAGCAGATTCTTTTTTCTTATAAGTCGATCCAACTCTTTTATAGAATCCAACGTGAGACTAAAATTATCGACAACTCTAACTCTCTCAAAGTGCTCACACCACTCACCCGTAACATGGTGAGGGGACATATGGTGGCATATCAATCCATTATTTCTATATAAGAAATGCTGAAAGGTCAACTATCCTAACCCCCACACATGCATAGAGCTTCTCCCAAAAAATTCCCGATAGACTTGACAATATAATGTGTCGATGAAAAGCGAGTTTCATCGTTGTTGAAGCTTGAGAAATAGGTGAGTTAAAGCAAATGAGATAGTTTTTACCTTATTTTATTTCTACAAGTTAGTGATCTAAAAACTTCATCTACCGTCTAATGATTTTTAGGGTTGCACTCAACATGATTTTTGCAACTTCTTTGACCAATTTTGTGAAGTTCTCGTCATTTTTTCCCATCTTCATTCATATATCCATTTTTGGATAAAGCCAATTTCAAATAGATTTCCTTCTCAAAAAAATATTATCGAAACTCAGATCTCTTTTAGGACTTATAATCTATATCACATGCTCGTAGTCGACACTCGACAAGTCTTTAATTTGCTGCTTCAGAGGAGAAAGATTAGCTAAAAAACATAATTTACTTTCAAGCAGATTATGGAATATGATCAGAAAGAGTGAAGATGTACATATAGCCGATTACGTTACTACTTGTTATAGAAAATCTATTAAATTTTTTAATATTTATAACTTTTTAGATCACTGATGAATTTAAAATGAAGGTGTGAGATGACTCCTCACATGTGAAAAATATGTAAGATTTTTAACAAAGTTATACATATAAAAGTCGTAGAGATAATTACATACCCGAGATTTATCCTATTTGATTCTGTATTTTTACATTGTTTATTGTCATCTAAATTTTATCATCCACCATCTATTATTTAATTAACTAGATTACAGGTGGATCAAAAGGAAAAAAAGACTAATATGTATTTTAATCTCATTGTAAGGTCAATAAGATGACACGTGTGCCACTAAAACTTTATAAATTATTGTGTACTACCGTGAGATTTTGTATTTTACATTATAAAAAAATATTCCTTCAATTTTAACAGTATTAAACCCGAGAGATAGAATTGAAATACTAGTTTACTTATACAAAGATGTACGTTAGAATACAAAGGATATAGATCTATAGAGTAGAATAATAGATTATATAGTCACTTATTCGAAAGATGTTGCCACCATTGATCTCTTGGCAACATCAACATGGCTTGTTTTTTTTTTTGGTAGGAGTATTTATAAGTTTCAAATAATTTTTCAAATATTTTATAATTAGAGATTTTGTCCACATGGTCAACTTGACATGAATCTCGTCAAATAGGAGCCAAAAGGCTTGTTATGTGATAGATATGGATGGTAATTATTTAATTTCATTTTCTGTAGAAACCTAAATATAATATTCCTTTGTCATTTTATACACGTCAAATATTTGAATATTAAATATTAATATTGAGATAAAATAAGAATTAGTTTAAATAACATACATGACTCGTTTCATTTCTAGTTTTTTATATATATAGTGTTGGGACAAATCCTTATTAGCACGGATAATTACGTACATACGCAGTCAAATTCTACTTTACGCCCATGTTTTCTTCACAGTATTGTATATATCCTCATAATTTTATTATATCTCATTAAGAAAAAGATTAGTCTATCCTTGCATAATCTCCTCACATAATCAAAATGATAATATACATATAACAAGTATAAAAAATATGAAGATATAAATTGTAACATAAAATGTTACATAAGTTACACTTAAATTTATATGGATCAAGACCGACTAAAAAGCGAGGTGGATGACTAACTGCACCAATCGTCTAGTTGAGCGATCGTGATGATCACTAGTATGGGATGTTGTACACCCAGCTCCAGATTCGATCTTCATGCACGAGGAAATGAAAAGCGTGAGTTGGGTAAGACGTGGAGGTTATGGAAGTGCCTGCCTCGATGACGCGTGCACTATTCGTCTGGGATGTATATTCGTGGAAGGGTTATCTCGATAAGACGCCCACGGTTTCTATGATGTTAGGATTTGGGGCCCCGACGTCTCACTAGTATTACCTTTGAATTTTGAAAATAGGACAGACGATACCTCAGGAAGCCAAATTTTTGCCATGTGGCTGGGCGCAGGGTTCCGTCTACGTCACAAAAGAGTCCACATGCATCTATCTGTATAGCTATCACACACTGCGCCAAAACACAAGTTTAACAGTATTAAATTATCCGTCGTCAAAACAACGTACCCGTAACCATCCTATAACAACGATGTGAACTTCAACGTTAAAAGTAAGATTCGGTCTTATCACAAACGCAACGCGGGCAAGGCGTGCCAATGCACCTTAGGAATTTTATTTTTTTGATTTTTTTTCATATATATCTATCTAAATTTTCGTATTTTATGTGAAAATATGTCATCTGCCACCGTTATAAGTACATGAAATATCCAAAATACCCTTACACACACATAGAGAGAGAGAGAGAGAGCCCTGATGCTCTCCCTCCCACCTCTGATCGGCCACCCCCACCCCTCTCCCTGATGCTCTCCCCCACCGCCTTCCCACCACCAGTAAGCCCCCCATCCACCTCCTACTACACCCTCGTCTCACTACCGGTGAGCCCTCTCACCCTCTCCATGCCACTTTGTCCCTCCACCTCCCCTCCCATCATCGGCGAGTCCCCCCTCCCCCTCTCACTGCTACTTTGCCGCCCCCATCCCCTCTCCCCTCTGCTCTACCCCCCACCCCCTCCCACCGCCGGTGAGTTCCCCCTCCTCCTCTCCCTGCTACTATTCCCCCCACCCCGTCCCACCACTGGTGAGCCCCCCCTCCCCCTCTCCCTACTACTCTGCACCCCCTCCCATTGTTGGTGAGCCCCCCTCCCTGCTACTCTGCCCCTCACCCCGTCTCACATCCTGCAAGCCCCCCCTCTCCCTCTCCTCCGACTCACCCCCCTCTCACTGCTGATGAGCCCCCCCCCATCGCTGGCGAGCCCCCTCTCCCCTCCCACTATCGGTGAGCCCCCCTTCTCCCTGTTACTCTGCCCCCCCTCCCACAGCCGATGAGCCTCCCCCCCTCTCCCTACCACTCTCCCCCTCACCCCTCCCACATCCGGCGAGGCCCCTCTTCTCCCTACTACTCTGCCCCCCCACCCCCTTCTCACCATCGGCGAGCCCCCCCTAATCCTTGCTACTTTGCCCCCCCCCCCCAACATCGCCGGCTAAGGTTTTGTCAGTCAGTCAGAGAGAGAGAGAGAGAGAGAGAGAGAGAGAGAGAGAGAGAGAGAGAGAGAGAGAGAGAGAGAGAGAGAGAGAGAGAGAGAGAGAGTATAATTAGTTTTTTTTGTTAATTAAGGACATGTTAGATATTTTATTATTTACTATATATTTAAATCGGGTTAAACACACGTGAGTTACGGTGACGATATAATTGTAACATTTCACTTATTTGGAGGGTATTCATAGTAATACGACTAAATAGGAGATATATTTGGTAATAAAATTTTTAGAGGGGGTATATATGTAAACCCCCCCTTTTGTTTAAATGCCCATTCATCTAAGTATCCAACTGAAAAATATCATTATTTCATAGGGCTGTCAATGGGCTGGGTCGACCCGGCAGCCCCGCAGGCCTGACCCGATTTCGGGCCGGGCCGCAAGATCTTTTTCTGCCCATGGACTTTTAGTCGAGCCTAAAATCCCGGCCCGATTAGACTGCGGGATAAGCTCGAGCTTTGAGTTCAGCCCGCGGGCCGGTCCGTCCTGTTCTCTTTTTTTGTTCTCACTTCAAATTTTAAAAAATACTTAGTTAAAATTATGCTATTTTACTTAATTATAAAATGTAAAACTCTCTTTTCACATAAATCATGTAATCAATAACAAAATCATAATTAATTTAATGAGATTACAAACTTTATATTATTAAATATATTTTTTATTTTTTATTTAAGTTATGGGGTCGGGCCTTACTCGGGCTTTGTATTTTTTAAATAGTGTCGGACCCGATTTGACCCGACCCCACATAGGTCGGGCCCGGGCCGGACTCGGGCTTTAATATTGATAAATCGGGCCCGGGCCAAGCCGACCTAAGCCCCCCGCCTGGGTCCGGCCCATTGACAACCCTACTACTTCCGGCAACCCCCCCTCTCCCTCTACTCCGACCCACTCCCCTCTCACTGTTGATGAGCCCCCCTCCCATCGCTGGCGAGCCCCCCTCTCCCTTCCCAATATCAGTGAGCTCCACTCTCCCTGTTACTCTGCCCCCCTCCGACAATCGGTGAGCCTCCCTCCCCCTCTCCCCCCACCCCTCCCACATTCGTCGAGACCCCCCTTCTCCCTACTACTCTGCCCCCCCACCCCCCTTATCACCATCGACAAGCCCCCCCCCCTTGCTGCTCTGCCCCCAACATCGCGAGCTAAAGTTTTATCCCAGAGAGAGAGAGAGAGTATAATTAGTTTTTTTGTTAATTAAAGACATGTTAAGATATTTTATTATTTACTCTATATTTAAATCGGGTTAAACACACGGGAGTTACGACGACGACATAATTATAATATTTCACTTATTTGAAAAGTATTCGTAATAATACAGCTAAATAAGGGATATATTTGATAATAAAAAAATTTAGAGGGGTATATATGTAAATCCCCTTTTGTTTAAATGCCCATTCATCCAACCGAACTGTGCTAAAAAAATATGACTACTTCAGTACTCCACCCCCCCCCCCCCCCGCCGAAAATAGCACGGTAATGGCACTCGCACGTTTGGCATCAACTTGTGCGAACCCCCGCCTCCTCACGCCGCACTCCTCCCCCGTCCACCGCTACAAGACAAATCCGAAGGTCGCCATCTCTGTCACCTCCACCAGCATTCCTCGCTCCTCCCCGTCCCGCCGGTTCTTCTCGCCGTCTCCTGCCACCTCCGACGGGAATCAGGCCATCTCAGGTACCGTTTCTTCTTCTCCCGAAACATCCACCCGAGCTTCCAAAAGGCTTCTTCTCCTGGGTCGACCTTGCCAGAGTTCCGGCAGGGGGAAGGTGCCCGCACGGGCTTCCTCACCTTGGCCATCTGCCTTTTCTCTATGCGCTTGGTGGATTATTTGTGAGTCCATGTAACCTTTCTGCGTGGGTGCAAGCTGGTGGTTATTTATGAGTTCAAGTCGGCCTTGGCTGGCTGCGGCTCATGTCGTTTTGTTCTATGGGTTTTTAACTCCGGGATGAATTAGATCCCGGCCTAGCGAGAGCTCCGTGGTTCCGGATTTTCCCCCCGCGTGATCCGGACTGGTTTCTTTTCGCCTTCAAATTTGTCTTTCTGTTTGAGGTGCCTGGTTGGAAGGGTTTGTTTAGCTTTTCGCCGGATTGGAAAGTTCACTTATTTCTGTCCAAGATGGATACGGTCTGGACTCAGTAGTGACAACTCACAGCTCCCACGGGCTGTTGAACACGTGACGTAGCAATATTCCATTTGACGCTTGCATATAATGCAAACCTCGTTTTCAAAATGTAGTGAGAAGGAAACTTGTGGGTTTAGGGGCCATTGCGAAGCAGGCAAACAAACATTTTGGGTGTTCCTTGGATCTATTAGAAAGGGAGTCCACAAGAATTGTCTCCTGTTCGAGGTTACCTCCTATTTAGGAAGAAGGAAATGCGAGTCCTTGTTGGATGTAATGCAAGTGACATGAAATTTTGCAGGTTGTGCGCCCGAGTTTGTAGTTTGGGGTTGATGTTCGTACTTTTGCGGTCCACCCATGTGTCTAATTGTCTCTTTTCTTTTTATGTGAAGCTGTCGTGAATTATCAGTGTCCCATTCTAAACTATGCAGGAAAATATAAATTGCTGCCACGTGACGATACTCTTGTGTTTCCAATGGCGAGTCTTCAAAGAGAGTTTCGCCGACAGCGGTCCCCCAAGGTTGGTAGCGGGGCTTTTGGCCCTCAAACAGGCTCAATGGGAGAAACTTCGGGCTTACATTACCCGATTTAAATCGGAAGCCCTTAGGATCCCCCGTCTGGACGTCGTCTCGGCCATAACCACGTTGACCGGGGGCACCCGCGACGAGAACCTCCGCCGCGAACTTGTCCTCCACCCTCCCTCGACCCTTGCCAACCTAGTGACTCTGACTTTGCGCCATGCTGAGTGCGAAGAGGTGCTCAGCGCATGCCGAGACGCAACCGGCTCGGGTCGGGAGGGGGACAAGAAGCGGGCACCCGAGCCAAGTTCGGGTCCAGGAAAAAGGCGGAACCGAGACGGGGAACGCAAGAAACCGTCACGGAAGTACGAGCGGTACACTCCTTTAACCACTCCGGTTTACGAGATTTACGAGGACATCAAAGGCTCGGGCCTCCTCCGCCAACCTGAGCCAATGAGGTCGAAAAATCGCAATCGCAGCAAGCATTGCCTGTTCCACAGCGATCACGGGCACCACACCGGCGACTGCCACCAACTCCAGGACGAGATCGAGCGCCTCGTCTGCCAAGGACACCTATCCCGGTTCGTGGCCGGACACAAGGAAGACCGAGGCGCCCCAGAGGAAATCGACAACTCCCCCCGAGGGGTCCACATCAACGTCATCGCGGAGGAGCTGCATCAGGAGGAGACAGTGGCCGAGGAAGGAAGCGTCATGCTGAGCGGGCGAGCCGAGCCATCGAGCCTCCCAGAGCCCCGCCAAGTGAGCCCCAGGTCATAGTCTTCTCCGACCAAGACCTGGAAGGGTTAAGCATCCCGCATGACGACGCCTTAGTAATATCGGCCACGATAAACCATTGTAACGTAGACATGATTCTAGTTGACAATGGAAGTGCCCCTGATGTATTATCCTATGAATGTTTCCTTAAGATGTGGGAGGATCCGTCTAAACTCCGCCCGATCCGAACCCCCTTTGCGGGTTCAATGGCCAGGCCACTTATCCCGAGGGAGCCCTAAGCCTGCCGGTTACTCTTGGCACCCCACCCAAAACCGTTACGGTCATGGTGGATTTCATAGTGATCAAAGGTATGATAGCATACAACGCAATCTTCGGCCAAGGAATCCTCAGCCGAACGAAAGCAGTGCCTTCTACCTATCACCAAAAGATGAAGTTCTCCACCAAAAATGGGTTGGGGGAAGTCCGAGGTAACCAGGTCACGGCCAGAAGGTGCTATAATATCTCGGTTGAAGCCACAAGGCCAGACGGGAAGAACAAGGGCCCCCGGGAAGTCGAGGAAAAATCTGTAACCGCCCAGCCTGGAGGCGAATTGCTAGCGGTTTTCCTAAACGACGACCCGACCCTAGGAGTAAAGATTGGAGCCGACCTACCGTCTGAGGTCCAACTGCAATACAAAGAGTTTCTTTCCGCGTACATCTGAGTCTTCGCGTGGTCTGATGATCAGCTCCCCGGGATCCCAGAGGAGACGGTGATGCATAAGCTCAACCTCGACCCGACCATCAAACCCGTACAACAACGGAGAACGAAGCACGCGCCAGAGAAGCATGCGATCATCAAGGAGCAAGTCACCAAGGGGCAAAAGACTGGTCTTTTTAAACCGGTCCTGTACCTGATGTGGTTGGCCAACGTCGTACTGGTGCCGAAAGCTTCGAGAAAGTGGCGGATGTGCGTGGACTTCACCGACTTGAATAAGGCCACTCCTAAAGATTGCTATCCGCTGCCGAGCATCGACCAACTGGTTGACTCAACCTCGGGCAACGAGATACTCAGTTTTCTGGACGCCTATTCAGGTTACCATCAGATCAGAATGAATCCAGAAGACATCGAGAAGACCACCTTTATCACCGACTTCGGCGTATACTGCTACACCCGGATGCCTTTCGGGTTGAAGAATGCTGGAGCCACGTACCAGAGGTGGGTCAACCATATGTTCGAGGGACAACTCGGCCGGAACGTCGAGGCCTATATTGATGACATGCTCGTCAAGACCCCCAAGGTCGAGGACCACTTCGCCGACCTAGCTGAAACCTTCAACACCCTCCTGAGGTACAATATGAAGCTCAATCCTACCAAGTGCGCCTTCGGAGTAAGATCCGAGAAATTCCTGGGTTTCTTAGTCACCCAGCGTGGGATCGAGGCCAACCCCGACAAGGTCCAGGCCATCCTGGACATGCGCCCACCCACCTGCATCAAAGATGTTCAATGCCTTACTAGACGCATTACCGCGCTCAGCAGATTCCTGTCCCGTGCAGCCGAACGATGCCTACCCTTCTTCAAGCTATTGAGGGGGCCCAAATTGGCATCTGCTACGTTCACATGGGATGAGGAATGCCAAAGAGCGTTCGCCGAGCTTAAAGAGTTCCTGGCTTCGCCTCCAGTGCTGTCCAAACCTGTCCCGGGCGAAGCCCTGTATCTCTATCTCTCGGCAACCCCATCGACAGTTAGCTCGGTCCTAGTCAGAAATGACTCGGGAGTCGAGAGACCGGTCTACTACACCAGCAAGGTGCTCAACGAGGCTGAAAGGAGGTACCCCGCAACCGAGAGACTCGTGCTAGCGTTGGTTACCTCGGCCAAGCGCCTTCGACCCTATTTCCAAGGGCACTCCATCACCGTGCTGACCGGCGAACCATTGAAGAGGATCCTCGCCCACCCTGAAGCCTCGGGACGTCTCGTCAAGTGGGCCATCATGCTTGGGGCCTACGATATATCGTACCGGCCTCGCTCGGCTATCAAAGGCCAGGCGCTCGCTGATTTCATCGCCGAGAGCACCATCCCGACTGAAGAAAGACCTCCGTCCGCGCCCGGGCCAACCTGGGAACTGTTCGTCGACGGATCCTCTAACTCAGCCGGAAGCGGCGCTGGAATCCTCCTGAAGTCCCCCGAAGGAGCAGAGCTACAATACGCCTTGAAGTTCAACTTCCAGGCATCCAACAACGCTTCCGAGTATGAGGCTCTCATCTCGGGAGCCCGTATGGCCCGGCGGCTGGGGGCTGAGCGAGTCAAAATTCACACTGACTCCCAACTGGTCGCTAGCCAAGTCAACGGCGATTACGAAGCTCGAGAAGCACCACTGGTCAAATACCTCCAGCTGGTCAGAGCCGTGGCACAACAGTTCGAGAGATTTGAGGTAGTCCGAATAGCTCGAGAGGAAAACTCCCGAGCGGACGCCCTCTCTCAGCTGGCCTCCTCTCTTGACCTCGAGGGTACTCGATCGGTCCTTCTCGAAGAGCTAGAGCGCCCGAGCATCGACTCGGAGCTCATGGCTGTTGACTCGGCCTCCCCAAGCGACTGGCGTACCCCGTACCTGTCGTGGCTCCAAGATTCTCAAGAGCCTCCCGACCCTCAGGAAGCCCGCAAATTGAAGTACCAAGCTCGGCGATTCGTCACTCTGGACGGCACTCTCTACCGGAGATCCTTCTCCGGTCCCCTCCTGAAGTGCCTCAGCACTGATGAAGCCAACCGAGCGATTCAAGAAGTTCACGAAGGTCTGTGCGGAGCGCATTTAGGAGGAAGGTCGCTCGCCAGGATCTTGCTACGGCAAGGTTACTGGTGGCCCACTCTGCAGCGCGACTGCTCGACTTACACACAACACTGTGACCGATGTCAGCGATTTGACCACTTGGTCCATCAGTCACCAACGGAGCTCATCATCTTAGCCGAGCCATATCCTTTCGCTCGCTGGGGAATCGACATCCTCGGGCCATTCCCCATGGCCCAGGCCCAGAAGAAGTTCATCATCGTCGCCATCGACTACTTCACCAAATGGATCGAGGCCGAAGCCACAGCAAGGATCACCGAGACAGTCGTCTGGAATTTCGTCTGGAAGTTGATCATCTGTCGTTACGGCATCCCCAGGGTGATAGTAAGCGATAATGGTCGGCAATTTGATTCTCGTCATTTCGAGGCAGATGTGCCGACCTGGACATTCGCAATCACTTCACCTCGGTCGCCCACCCTCAAGCTAACGGGCTGGTCGAAAATGCCAATAAGACTATCTTAAAAGGCATCAAGACCAGGCTCAGCAAAGCCAAGGGCAACTGGCTTGAGGAATTGCCGAACGTACTTTGGTCACACAGAACAACTCCCAGAACGGCAACCGGTGAAAGTCCTTTTCAGTTGGTGTACGGCGCAGAGGCCGTCATCCCGTTGGAGATTGCCAATCCCTCCCTCCGAGTCATCTGTTTCTCTCCCGAGGCAAACGATCAGAAACTGCTCGAAAACCTCGACCTAACAGATGAACTCCGAGATTGCGCATCCGAGCAACGGAATACCAGCGCCGCCTCACTCGATACTACAACGCCAAAGTCCGAGATAGACACTTTCAACCGGGAGATTTCGTTCTTAGAAAAGCCGAAGCCTCTCGACCACTTGAGGCGGCGGGCAAGCTATCCCCTAATTGGGAAGGCCCCTACCGAGTGGTCGAGACGCTCGGGAAAGGAGCATACCGGTTATCTACGATGGAAGGAGAGCCCATCCCTCGGACATGAACGCGACTACACTACGCAAGTTCTACTTCTGAATACCGAACATTGTGTAAGCAACATGGAATAAAACAAAAGTTTCCTTTCCTTTATTCAAACAACTCGCTTGTACATCAGGAAGGCCGAAGCCAAGAAAATACATGTCAAAAAAGTCAAAAAATCAATATGGCACCGCCGTATGAGCCCATCGCTCGGCTGACTCGGTTGGCCTTCCTGCGTCCAGCCACTGACTCTGCCTTGTACAGAAACTGGCTCGGATAAAGGGTAGTCGACCCCGTCGGCTCTGGTAGCTCGGGACAAAGGTGACAGAGGGATTAGGAAGAAGGAGGCTACCTTCCAAGTTGAACTTGGAAGAGGAAGGGGAGAGGGAACGCATCTGAAGACATCTTCCCCACCAATCTGCCAACTCTTTGGAAGGAAGGAAGCTCAGGCATCCTCCGAAGAGTGAAAGAAATGATGAGAAGAGCAGAAGAGGGAGAAAGAGGCGGCGAGAGGGAAAAAGAAACCAGCAGAGCTGGACGAGGAGGCAGGGGAAAGCCCGAAAGGAGGGAGCTTAATTGGCTTCCCCCCGCCATGGAACGAGCAGGAAGGGACTGGCGGCAGGATGCCTGATGCCCCCATCCATCCGCCATCTCCCCCCCCCCCCCCGCAAGCGCCGTCGGAACTGATAAAAAGAAGACGACGTGCCTCCGCACGTCGAACCTTCTTCAAACCTATCCGCCGGCCGTCGAACCTCCTTCAAACCCGAAGCAACAAGGACTCTCTGCCCTCCATCATCGGCAGCCTCATCTTCCAGAGTATCTTCCATGTTTCGAATATGTTGGCACAACGCTACGTGAAGAAGGAATGAAGGAAGACTGTCAGGGAAAACCCTAAGCGGTGGAGAGGAAGGGATGCCCTTCAGACCTTTTATAGGCAAAGGGAGGCTATTTGCCTTAAATGATTCTCTCCTCGAAAACACGCCAAGGGGATTTCTCCCTATGAACGGTCACCTCAAAACTCCTCGTTTCCGCCCCAGCGGGACACACGAAGCGGCCAAACATTCAAAGCATGAGAAAAGCGGAAAGACACCCTGTCAGAGGCTCGCCCAACCATCGCGCGAAAACCACGCAGAAAGTATCGGCACTTTCCAATTACTGCAGATGCGCTGAACAAAATACGGCAATGGCGATTCGGAGCAGTTAAGTCTTCGTCATAATGTTATTGCCTTATCTATTTTCCTACACGACAGAGAAAGTTTTTTCTTCAAAAGGAGCAAGACATACAAAAAGAGGAAGCAAAGCAGATACATTAGGCCTCTGGCCCACCTTGAAGCTTGGAAGTGGAAGGCTCAGGCGGTTTGCCCCCGGCACCCTCGGCGACGGCCGACCCTGGCACTGACCCCACCGGCGTGGGAACTGTCTCGGTCGCGTGCCCTCCCGAGACATCCGGAGCTGGCGACCCCTCGGGCGAAGAGCCCTCCTGATCTTCTTCCTCCGAAGCCGAAGCAGAGGAGCCGGAGGATGACAGATCCGAGTCGTAGCATTGTCCGGACGGAAATTCAATTATCCCGGACGCCTGCTCCTCGGCATAAGATACGGCCCGGTCGTAGCCCTGCTTGAACCCCTTGCGGATGCCTCGGCGAAGCGCTGACTCGTAGTAGGGAAGGGCAGCCTCCTTAAGGTCGTCCCGGTAGGCATCCGAGCATTTGTATTGCTCGAGCGCCTCCGCCCCGGCCAATCCCACCCTGCCAACGAGCTCGGCCTTCTCCCGCTCCACCTCGGCTAACTTCCGCTCGGCCTCAGCCGCCCGCTCCTCGACCTTCGCCGCCCGCTTCTCCGCCTCGACTCGATCGGCCTCGGCCTCTCCCCGAAGGCGCTCAGCTTCCTCCGCTCGGTCCACCAGCTCGGAGCGCTCGGCCTCCCATCGGCCATCCAGCTCAACACGAACAAGGCGCTCCTCTTCAAGAAGCATGTTCTTCCTCTCGAGCGATTCGCGAGCCTTAGCTAGCCGCTCGGTTAGCGCCCGGGCCTCCACCTGGCTCGACCGCACCAGCTCCCCAACTGAGGAGAGCTCCTGCCGAAGCCCATCGCGCTCCTCAGCAAGCCGAGCCAGCTTCCTGTTGGACCCACCAAGGGTCCAGTCCAGGGTCGCCCGCTCCGACTCCAACCGAGTGTACGCTTCTGTCAGAGTGGCCCCCATCTGGGCCAGGACCAGGCCGCCCTCCATAACTGCTTCGAGGGCTACGGACGGGGATTGCTGCCTGCTTCCCCCCTTACCTTCGCAGCTATGCCGCGACACATCTGATACAAAGGGCCCTGGATGCCAAGCCTCTCCAAGGCCGCCGGAATGGAGATCCCCCCTTCGGTCGGTATCCCACCGGCCGGCCCAGACCGAGCCGCGGCCTCGGTCGCCTCTCGTGCCTCGGTCGGATTTTCTTGCGACCCTCCGACCTGGACCGATACGGCACCTGCACCGCCACCTGGAGCGTCCCCACCCCAATCTCGGCCGCGACCTCAGCGTCACCTGCCTCGTCCACGGCCCCCTCGGCTTCGGCCAAGGGGAGAGCCGGGCCAGCGCCGCTGCCAATCACAGAAGCAGCCTCGGCCCCCTCAGCTCCGACTGAGGGGAGAGCCGAACCAGCATCGTCACCAACTGCAAGAGCAGCTCCAACCTCCTCGGCCCTCTCTTGCTCGGCAGATGGGAGAGCCGGCCTAACAAGGTCGGCCCTGTCTCGCTCAGAAGAGAGGAGAGCCGCCGAGCTAGAGCCACCCTCGACGACGGAGACGGATCCGGCCTTCCTGGCCCGCTTCTTGGCCTTCACGGCATCCCGTATCATGCCCTCCACGGGATCCTTGCGCTTGGCCCCCCGCGGCTTGGAAGACCCCTCCTGGGCCACCCTCTTGCCCTTACCTCGGGCTCGGGTGCGCCCCTCGGGAGATCGCGGCTCGTCGGTGGCCGAGTCATTGCCGAGATCGATCACCTCTGTGGTCTCCTCCAAAGCCGGTCGCCTGGTGTCTGCACAGAAGAAAGATATAGTCAGAAAAAGAAAAATGGTCTCAACATCCGAAGAAGAGTCTATTTTGTGGCACCTGAGCCCGACGGATGCAGCCGCGAAAGAAGACACTGCTCGACGTTCTCTGGAGTAACCAGCTCTTCTGTGGACTGGCGGTGCTTCAGCAAGATGGTCGCGTATTCCTCCACGTCCGGAGAAAACTCATCCTGCCTCGGAGGAATGTTCGGATGAAAATTGGGGATTACTTGGCACCTCCAGGTCTCCTCCACCGAGCAGATCCCCACTCAAAAGAATTGAGTTTTCCACCCCTTATGCGAAGAATCCTTCGCAGCTAAGGAGATGCAACTCCTATTCCGCCTCGCCTGGATAAAATAGAAACCCTTCCCAGCCGAGGGATGCGCCTTCAACTCAAAAAAGTAGTGAAAGAGATCCAAAGAAGGAGGAATTCCGCATTGGCGACAGAGGATGCGAAAGGCGGAAAGGAGGAGATAGGAATTGGCTACCAACTGAATGGGCGCCAACTGGAAAAAAATGAGAAGCTTAAGAACAAAGGGCTCGAAGGGAAGGCGGAACCCACACTTCCACGCCAGAAGGAAGGTACAGATATGGCCTGTACGAGAGTCCAAGCTCGTCTAGTGCGGAGTAGCCGCGGCAAAGCAAAACTTGTGGGGCAGGCGAAACTGGTGCTCCAGCCTTTTCACCCCCGCCTCCCCCAATTCACTGCAGTTTGGAACCGCCGCCTTCACCACCGGCTCATCCTCCCACTCTTCAGCATCCGGACGCTGATCCGCCATGGAATCCGGAGAAGGGCTTGAAGAAAGACGCTCTCGGGACCCCGAAGACTCCGGAGGAAGAGGAAGCCGCCGGACTGCCTCTGCGGTTATCTCCGCCAGCTCCGCGAACGCCGCTGCAAGCCTCTGCTCTTCCGTCGTGTCCTCACGACGCATCAAAGAGCCTAAAGCAAGCACGAAGGCGAGCCCAACCCTAAAGACGGAGGAAGTCTGGAATGACAAGCAAGCGCCCAACGTCTTTATCCCCACGCGGGAGGCGGCGCGCCGTTCCAACCTCCGAGAAAAAGGGGGGCCCCTTCATTTCAAATCCATCAGGATTATCATTATTACGGGCCCAGGTGACCACGACACGTGGCGTCTTAACACCGCCATATCTCCACCCACCTGAGCCACGCTGGTCCAAAACCTTAACGGCTACTCTTCCGAGCCTACCAAGGCTCGGGAGTAGGAGGGGGACAAGTGGAGAGGGAGATTTCTGTAGCCCATCTAAAGAGCAGCCAAACTAGGTCCATCAGGACCAAACGAGGCCCAGCTCATCCAAGTGACAGCCCCACAGGGCCCACTTAGGCTAAAAAAGCCCAATAAGATCACTCGGGATCACAACCTTCCTCGGCGGCCCTTAGGTTCGGAAGGCCCGAACATCGGTCAGGTCAGAGAAAGACCCACGCCCTATCTATCTCCTCGCCGGGATAATGGCAGGCGCATAACGTCCACTCCGACGTATCTTCATCCGAGCTATGCCTATCACCCGGACAGGGTTGGCACCCTTCATGCTCGAGTCGACCGACGAATACTTATCCATGCTGCCGTTGAGAATCCTTTGTAAGCAGGAGTTTATGAGGATAAGGGACCCATGATCCCTCAAGGCTATAAAGATCCCACGATGAGGACGTAAAGAGCCCACGTTGAGGACGTAACTCCCGCTGGAAACCCCTCAGCTTACGGGACTCATGAGGCCAGTGCACTATTTAAACCTGAGACTCCCTCCAACGGTAGGTAAGGGCAAAACATACGCCTAAATTCTCTAAGCAGGAACCACTTCACCACATTGGTGTAGAGGGATCTCGTGCATCTCCTTCCTCCTCCCTACATAGCTTCCACCATTGCTCTACTGACTTAAGCATCGGGGGGTTTGCCCCAAGGAACTATCCCTGGGCCCCCTGATCCGTTTCCCTTCGTTGCAGTTCACTATCCGGTGATCATCTCCTCAACTCAGGACCCGCGCGAGATCACGCCTCTTCATCTGGCGCCGTCTGTGGGAAACGACCAAAGAGCCAGTATGGTGCGAAGAAGTTCAGGGAGGAGGTCCGTCGGCGACAGGGGAAAGGCCATGGTGGCGGCGGGAGAAGGCCCCTCTCAAGCCTCACAAAATCCCCCCCTCCAATGCCAGCACCCCCGCCTACGGACCGTCCCCTCCCCCCGCGGCGGTAGGGCTCCCGCCCCCTCCCCCCGCAGCAGTAGGGCTACCACTCAACGGCGGCGCTGACGCCTTCCAAGCCCTCAACGCAAAGCTAGATGTCCTCGTGGAACGCATGAGGACCCAGGCGGCCAGGGATAGAAGCTCACGCGCCCCTCCGGAGAGCCCTCCCCGTGAGAACGTGTCCCAGCACACCGCCGGAGGCCGCTTCACCCTCCGAGGCCGGCAGATCATCCGTAACAGGTCAGGAGGACCTTCACAAGCCCCTCCTCTGGAGTAAGAGGCCTCCTCCACGCCGAAAATGGGAAAACCTGGGGCACGCCGTCTGAACCCAGAGACCGAAGTCCCTGGGGAACGCCAAGACAGCCCCCCCAGCCCCACGGCGCCGCGACAGTCGGAGCTATCCCTCCGACTATGAGAATTCGAGAGGCGCTTCGTAGAACAGGAGCGCGCCCTGCAGAAAGTCTCTTCCACGGAGGACGAGGAGAAATCCCCGTTCTCCGACTATATCTTGAAGGCAGAGGTATCTCCTAGAATCTCCATCCCGACCTTCAAGCTTTATGATGGCCAGGGCGACCCGGCCGATCACTTTGACAACTTCGACGCCCTGATGACTCTTCATGGAGCGTCCGACGCCATCAAATGCCGAGCCTTCGTGACCACCCTGGTCCAAGGTGCCCAAGCGTGGTTCCGGGCCCTCGCCCCCTGATCCATCCGAGACTTCAAGCAATTCGGGCGAGTCTTCAAAGAGAGTTTCACCGACAGCGGTCCCCCAAGGTCGGTACCGGGGCTTTTGGCCCTCAAACAGGCGCAAGGGGAGAAACTTCGGGCTTACATTACCCGATTTAAATCGGAAGCCATGAGGATCCCCCGCCTGGACCGGGAGGGAACTGGCGACGGGGGAGCGGATAAGAGGGCGTGATGACTGTGGGACAAAAAGAGGTCCACTCGGGGGTTGTGACGTGGTTCGAGCAGAAAGAGGTGCTGACCGGATGAGGCGAGGGGGTTGGCTAGGAACGTGATGGGCAACAAGAACGGTGGTGTCCTCCGCATGCCAACCTTGCCCTCTTCCAATTTCTGGGAAGGAAGAGATGGGGTTGACTTGCTGATTGGGTCGTTGGTGCTCCGGAAGTGGGTTTTGAACAATGCCCATGTTCGGTTGTTGCTGTGGGACCTGCTGAGGTTGTTGTTGTTGTTGTTGTAATTGCGGTCTGGGGAGAGGTCTCCTTGCCTTCAAAGTGGCGACAACTCTCCTCATTTCATCCCAATCAATTAAGTGTCCATCATTCATATCATAAATGTAGTCCTTAAAATCAAAGCAGTTCTCCACTGTATGGCCCGGCTGCCTATGGTAAACACAATATCTGGACGTGTCAACATTCAGTGGCCATATGGGTCTTTCTTTGGGCAAGACGAGTGAATTAACAGCCATGAGAGCATTAAAGATGTCCGGTAGTGATTCCGGCAATGGTGGGTAGTGAGCTCTCTTCGGGCCAATCGGCCTTCTCTGTTGTTGTGGGGGGCCGTAGTTCCCCGGGGGTGGAACATGATGGTACTGAGCAGGTGGCTGTTGTTGTTGTTGGGGACGGAAGGGTCGTGCCACATTGTTTTGATAGAAGTTGTTTTGTAGGGGAGGACGATAGGGTTGCTGACCCTATTGGTTCTGATGGAAGGGGAGTGGTAGGGCTTGTGGAGGCCTGGGGTCGGCTTGCTGGTTGGGATTGCCAACCGCACTCACCTGCTCATTTGTCACTACCCCTTCTGTCCCCCCACCTTGGACACCCGTGCTCGGCTTCCTAAACACCCTCGGCTTTGGTGGCTCGAACATATGCATGAGAGGGGAATCTTTCAGTTGTGTCTGGACATACCGAGCCCTCTCGTACAGTTCCTCCATGGTGTTAAGCTTGTTCATTGCCAGGATATGCCTAAACTGGGGGGTAGCATTTGATATAATCATCTTCACCTGCTCTGGCTCTGAGATGGTATCCTTTATCCTCTCTGCTAGGGACCTCCATCTATCGGCATACTGGATGAAATCTTCGTCCGACTTCATTTTTTCGGCGACCATGTCGGTGATAGAAAGAGACGGGCCAACCCGGTCCCGGTACCTCTGTAGGAACTTCCTCTGAACCACGTCGAAGTCCTCAGCCTCACTTGGCTCTAGGGCGTAGAACCATTCCAGCGCATGGCCATCTAATGATCTCCTAAAGAGGTATGCCAGTGATCTTTTATCATTCTGCCAGAACGAGGACTCATACATGAAGTCCTTCAAATGGGTAAAGGGGTTGCAAGTGCCATTGTACCTACGGTACGTAGGCATCTCAGAAGGGGGAAGGCGAAACATTGGTAGGACAGGCAGAGAAACTTCAGGGGTGGATTTTACATCCACCATTTTCTGTAAGTTTCGGAATTGCTCATCCATCTTGTTCAACTTGTTTAAGAGGGACTGGGTGAGCGGGTCAATTGGTGAAGGTGGCGCTTGCCACGGAGAAGCGGTAGGCCTCCCATAGGCCTGAGAAGGAAACCTAGGACAGGAAGGGTATTGGGGTCTACCAGTGGATAGGCCCGGTTGGATTGGTGTTTGAAGGGCGGCTGGCGCCGGAGATTGGGAGGGGAATTGGAAGGAGGGAGGCTGTTGATTTGCCTGCCCGAAAAGTGAGGGGGAGGGAATGGCCTGTACAGACTCTTGGACAGGAGTAGCAGCCGGATTCGGCTCCGTGGGAGAGGGGGAAACCGATTTCCCTTTCAGAATGGCCTAGAAGGCCTGGAGTTGCTCAGGGTTGAGCTGGGTGTTGGCGAGGACACCTAACAGAGAGGAGATGTCCTGAGGGGAAGATGTATCCCCGGCAACATTCGGCACCTCATGTGAGGGCTCGTGGGATGGACCGGCGTCCATGGCGTAGACATGGGGCTCACCTCGGTAGCCCTGGTCCGGGCTGTATTCTATGTAAGAGCCATGACCTGGGTCATGCATTTGGGGCTCATAGCCGAAGGCGTCAGCCTCGAAAGCATCGTAATTATACTCGGCCATCCTTAACACTTTTCCAGAACGTAATAACATACACCAGCATACAAGTAGCAGAGATTAACACACAAGTGGATGCTTTACGTCCCTTTTTTTGTTTTGGTTTGTTTTCTTTTCTCTTTTCTCTTTTTTTTCCTTTTCTCTTTTCACAAACGAGGAGTTCACGCAAAAGACAGGACCCTAGTTAGAATTTTAGCCATCGCCGTGTCAACTAAGGTCGCTCGCCTCACCACAAATGGGTAACTAAACTCCGGGGAACTTCAGTGGTACAACCTGCCCAGTGAACGAAGATGGAATCCTTCGCTGTCGGGGACTTACAGAGGTCCCGATGAAGGAGATCCTAGTCCGTCGAGAGGAATTCCCGAACGGAGAGTCCTTCCTTCACCGAGAAAAGGTGATCCTTAGAAAAGGCAAAAGAAAGGGGGAAAATGCATGTAATGCAGTGCAGCATAACTGAGATACGTGAAACACAAACAAAGCAAGGAGAACAGGGATTATGCAGGACTTAATAGAACTAAACAACTTTAACGAGAACAGAACTTCGGACAGGATAGAACTAAACAGATTCAGGATCAGAACTTATTGCAGGACATGACAGAACTAAACAATCTCACAAGATCAGAACTTATGTAGGACGGGACAAAACTTAAACAATTTTTACAAGAACAGAGTTTATGTGGGATAGATTAGAACTAGACAATTTATCACAGGATAGAACTTATGCAGGATAGAATATAACTAAACAATTTATCACAAGATAGAACTTATGCAGAACAGAATAGACATAAATAATTTCCACAAGATAGAACTTATGCAGGACAGAGTATAACTAAACAATTTTCACAAGATCGAAACCTATGCAGGAAATGGAACTAAACAAATTTTCACAAGAATAGAATTTCAGTAGGGTGGAATAGAACTAAACGAATTTTCACAAGGTAAAGGAAAATAGGAATTGTACCTGATAGAGCACCATTGATGTTTTTTTTTTCTTTTCTACCTTCTCCCCTTTTTTTTTCTTTTCTCAATTTGGGGATGCCAGATGGGAAGTGCCTTTGGGAGATCACGTCCACTTGTCAGGACGTGTCCGCACAACGGCTGACAGTTGCTGAGGGCGATGACGCTGAGTACGCACCTGGGGGTCCAGGCACGCCCTCGAGCTGAAGCCCGTTTTTCGGAAAACAACGGAAAGAAAGGGAACAACGTGAATCTCTCGAGAAATCAAGGGAATGAGGGGGAAGTGCACGAGGTGCACAAGGGATAAACGCAAAGCAAGGTACTGCTTGGAGCACGACTGTAGTGCACGCGGGCGCAATGGGGAGGGGCACACGTGGGTGCCAATGGGGGAGGGGCACACGCGGGTGCCAATGGGAAATTGTAGCGCACGTGGGCGCAATAGGGAAGGGCACACGCGGGTGCCAAATCACACGGGTAACCGAACGGAAAGCAAAAGAAGGTCCCACCGTGATCGCCAAGAGATGTGGACGGACGTCACGGGGTTAACAAAAGGGGAAAGAAATACGTTTCGAGGGTGGGGGTAGAGAGAGAGTGCGTAAAAGGTCCCGGAGAGGGTTGTCTCTACCGGGTTCGAACGGCGAAAGCGCACGGAACGGAAGAAGACACGGAACAGAAATGTGCAACGAAATAACAAATGAAATGGCAGAATGGAAATTACGGGATGAAACCTCCGCGAGGAACTTGTTCCGTTCACGGGATTTGAACAAAATAAAAATAACAAAAGGGAAACCTCCGCGAGGAACTCATTCCGTTCACGGGGTTTGAGTAGAAATTAAAGGGAATGAAATTACAAAATGAAAACCACCGCGAGGAACTAGTTCCGTTCACGGGGTCTGAACATGAAAGAAATGGGGAAGGGAGTTAGAGTTAGTATGGAACCTCCACGAGGAACTTGTTCCGTTCGCGGGATTTGAGCAGAAAAGAAATGGGGAGGGGAGTTAGAGTCAGTATGGAACCTCCGCGAGGAACTTGTTCCGTTCGCGGGGTTTGAATAGAAAAGACATGGGGAAAGGAGTTAGAGTCAGTATGGAACCTCCGCGAGGAACTTGTTCCGTTCGCGGGGTTTGAACAGAAAAGACATGGGAAGGGAGTTAGAGTCAGTATGGAACCTCCGCGAGGAACTTGTTCCGTTCACGGGGTTTGGAACGGAAAAGAAATAGCAGAAAGAAGGGGAGGTGAAGTGTGATCGCCAGGGGTTGAGAACCCCACAGGAAGTGTTCTGATCGCGTTCGCCGCCGGAGCGGGAGCAGTGCGGGTCCTCTCTTCCTCTTCTGTCGGTCGGTCGACGAAGAGGGCTTCCTTCGGTTACCTTGATTTTGTTATTCTTTCTTTCCTTTTTTTTAGATTTTGTTGTTGTTTTTGGTTTTTTTGTTTGTATTGCCTTTATTATTTTTATTCTTTTATTTCTTTTAAAGAGACATGAGAAAATGATGAAAGAAATCGAGATGTAAAAGATAGAGAAAGAGAGTGAGGTATAGAGAATTAAAATAATTAAAGACCACTAGGAAACTATATATAGAGAGAGAAAGAAAGACTCTTTTTTAGACAGAAATAGAGAGGGACGGGGGTGGAGACTTGACAATAAATAACAATAGAAAGAGAGAGAAATAGAGTAAAATGAAGGGGGGACGGTTGGGTACCTCAAAATAGGAGGGAATGGTCCCTTCTCATCTCCGAACTGAGGAATCACGTGAGTTCTCTCCTCCTCTTCCTTCGACTGGCCGAAGGAGATAGTTTCCCTTTGATGGTTCCCCTTGTAAAAGAAGACGAAATAATAAATTAGGATAACGACAATGCAGCATCAATCCCTTGTGATGAATATGATGAAGACATGGACAAATACGCACCTGGTCGATGTTGTTTTAAACCCCTTTTATACACAAAGGTAGGCAGATGATATGATGAATGATCAAATGAGGGTCTCTCAAGGAGAGAGATGGAATAGGGATGAGAGATAACGCATGCAATGCAATGCAACTAACAAAATAAGAACGAAAATAAGACAAAGAAGTGAGGAATCATATTGAGAGACGATGACGGGCTCGAGGGAGCTTCTCCAAGACGAGGACGGTGTGAGAGCACGATGGAGTAGAACGGCTTCCCCGTACGGGCTCGGACACCCGGGACTTGACCTTCTTTATTTCTTAGGCTTCAACACAGATCGGACCGGAGCATCTCTTTCCATTCCATACAGACGCATACACGCACTTACACACACACACCTGTAAGAACACTCACGCATACACACCTATATACATATACAATAATATATCTATAAAGGGGAGATTGAAAGAGAGGTGGTTGGAGAGAGAAAGGAAGAGGGAGGGGACGACTCTTCCCCCCCTTTTTTAGATTTTTTTTATTTTAGTTTTACATATATAGCATGTGTATATATATGTAGAGAATATATAAGAACTATATAAGATATATATATATAGTATATATATATATGTTATATATATATAAGAGAGGGAGAGAGAGAGAGAAGCAGAGGGAAGAGAGAGTTTACGGGAGAGAGGGAGGGGGAATAAAAAAATAATAAAAAAAGAAAGGTGATAGAGGGATAGAGAGAGAGAGAGAGAGATCGGGTGAGAAGAAACAGAGGGAAAGAAACGGGAGAGAGTGGAGGAAGAGGTGAGAAGAAATAAAAAATAAGAGAGAGAGAGAGAGAGAGAACGTGATAGGGAGAGGGGGGAGAAATAAATAAAAAAGAAGTGAAGATGATAGAGGGATCGAGAGAAAGAAGAGAGGGCAAGAGAGAGGGTGAAAGAGATTGAGAGGGAAGAGAGAGATCGGGTAGGAGAGAGGGGGGAGAAATAAAAAATAAAAAAGGATGAGAGAGGGATCGAGAGAGAGAGAGAGAGAGAGAGAGAGAAGGTGAGAGGGAGATGAGGAAAAGAGGGAAGGTGAGAGGGAAAGTGAGAAGAGGAAGAGAGAGAGGGTGATCGCGAGAGAGAGAAGAAAGAGAAGAGAGAGAGGAAGAGAAAGACGGGAGAGAGAGAGAGAGTGGGAAGAGTGAGAGAAAAAACCAAGAGAGAGAGAGAGATCGAAGGGGAGAGAG
Organism: Amorphophallus konjac; assembly: GCA_022559845.1. NCBI lineage: Eukaryota > Viridiplantae > Streptophyta > Magnoliopsida > Alismatales > Araceae > Amorphophallus > Amorphophallus konjac. The sequence continues at coordinate 109,644,947 of CM040121.1, forward strand.
AGGAACCGGGGAACGGGATCGAAGTGTGGGGGAAGGAAGACGATGGCGACGGTGGTGGGTTGCCGGTGGCGAGCGCGACGGTCGGAGGGCGACGACGGCGTGGGGAGGTGACCGAAGGTCACCGGCGGTGGCCCACGGCGGTGCAGCTAGGAGGGCGACGACCGCGGCGGTGTGAGGGTGGAGCGGCGATGACGACTTGAGCCTCCTGGTGGTCACGCGAGGTCGACGAGGGCCTCTTGGCAGTGGGCGGCGAGCGGCGGGGAGCCTCACGGCGGCTGGGCAGCTTGCGGACGGAGCATGCTGGGGGGTGTGCTCGCGGCAGGAAGTGGAGGCGGCAGGTGGCACCGGTGGCAGGTGCAGCGGTGACGCAGTGTCTCGGACGGCGGGCTCGCGATGGACGACCGTGGCAGAGAGGGAGTCCCGGGGTTGCCGACAGACAGTCTCCGGCGTCGTGGGGAGAGAGTGCTGCCGCGGCGGCTTGGAAGGCGGGGACTCGCGATGACGAGGTGGTAGCGTAGGGGGTGACACGGACGACGACGGGGGCGGCCAAAAGGATGATGGTGACGACGGTGGGGGTCTTCCGGTGTTGGACGCGGCAGCCGGGAGGTGGGTCACGGCAGTGGGCTGCCGCGGGTGACCGGCAACACTGGAGAACGGTGTGCACCGGCGTGGGGAGGTGGCTTCACGGTGGCATGGGGATGGCCGGATGAGGTGGTATGCAGAGGTTTAGAGAGTGAGAGAAGTTGAGAGCATGGGCTGGGGAGGTTGGTGGAGAGAGTCGGAGGTCGGTTCGGTGTTGGCAGGGAGAGGGTGACGGGGCAAGGCTGGGTGGTCTCGGCGTATGGGAGAGGAAGGCTCGCGGTGGCGGTGGTTGTGGTGGTGCTTAGCAGAGAATGGGAAGCGGAGGAGGGAGGTGTCTACGGTGTTGCATGGGCATGGGGATGTGAAGAAATGGAGAGGGTCGCGGCGGTGGGTGCGGCGTTCGCGGCAGCGAGGTTGGCGGCTGTGGGTGTGGGGGGTTGCGAAGGGAGCTCACCGGAGGAGGTTAGCAGAGGTGGACGGGAGGTTGTGTGACGGTGAGAGGGAGAGGGACAGCGGCGGTGTTGGCTGGGTGTTAGCAGAGAAAGGCGGAGAGAAGTGGGAAGGTAGTGGCTGCTGGGTGTTAAAAAAGGGTCTGGGGGAGTTTTGCCACCGTGGAAAAAAAATGAGAGAGAGGTGTGAGGGTGTGAAGTGGAGTGGGTGTTGAGAGGAAGAGTGTGAAGGGTGGTTGCTACGGTGGTGCCGAGAGAAAAGGGAGTGAGAGAGGTGGGTTTGAGAGGAGGCATGTATGAGTGTTAGAGAGAGGGTGGCTGTGGGTTCTTACGTGAGTGGGTGGGGAGATGAGAAGGAAAAAAAATGGGAGAAGTCGTTGTCCAGGGAATGAGAGGGTGGTTACGTAAGAGTTGTGAGGAGAGAAGAAAGCCTCACTATGTGAGTGAGAATGAGAGTGGGCCAAAGAGAGATGGGTGGTTCCTGGGGAGAAGGAAGGAGAGAGAGAGAGAGTATTAAAGAGAGGGGGCGAGATCCGGATAAGGTGGGAATAGAGTAAAAATAATAATAAAGGATGGGGTCAAGTTTATTAAAATCTATTTATTTATTCTTAAAATAAGAATGGGCCAAGCCCATTAACACATATTTTTTGTATTATTATTATTTTTTTTATGTAGAAAAGAGAATGACCACAAGCCCATTAACAGGAGTCTTATTAAGAAACGACAATTGAGGTTTACCAGATAAAAAATGGAGGTCACTTAACTAACTTAACCGTGCGAGCCACTTTGGGACGTCTTAGTGCAATATGGGATCTGCTCAGCGTAATGCTAAAATGACGTGTCTACAGGATGACCGCCATTTGAAGGGAGCACGTCCAGGAGGCAAATTTATGAAGAAACGGTCTTCATGAGACCGCTACTTGAAAGTGGCGGTTTCCAGAAGACCGGCATTTGATAAAATAAAATAAAAATCACTGTTCATTGAGAAGGCGATCACCTAGGTGATCGCCTTCATGAGCCTGCGCAGTTTTGTTCTGGGCGCTCGTTCGACCGCCCAGACTGCCCGAATCGTCCCGAAAGGTGGGGAATTAAAGATAAAGGCCTCCAAAGCTCAATGGGCTCAAAAAATTGTTAAGAAATGGGCTCGAAATATGGTTAAAGGAGACTCCAAAACAAGGGATAATTCGAAGCAGTATAAAGGAGAATAAGAGAAATAACTCAACTTGTAAGCTGAAAACGGATGTCAACACCTATATTTTGTTTATTCATTTGAGATAGACGAAGTTTTCAACACTTTAGTGATGTAAGTTCGCCTATGTATGATTTTATCACCTATGTTCTTTGTTTGCGACAATCTTATGTCTAGTCAATTTCTTTCAAAGTTTTTCTATAAACGCCTAAGTCCTGCTTTTCTTATTTTTTAGCTCTTTCATTCTTAAGCCATTTCTGCTATTCCTTGTCATCACTGAACGATCAGAATTGTATACAACAATAATTTTGTTATCACCAAAACTGATAATGGCAATAATTATATTTACTCCAAATATACCTAACAATACCAGCTTAGTACATTCAGCTGCAGGATGCCGTCAAGAATACAAAGGGGATCATAACTTTCCTTGGCATAATCCCTCCCAGAAGGTGCCAGTATCATGCTGAAAACAGATTCATGGGAGCCCCTGTGATGGCCATGCAAGTCTCAGTTGGTCGGTGACAAGGAGATGGTCTGAACTCTGAATTTTTGATGTTGTGCAAAAAAGCCCAAGCAAATTGCACTTGGGTATTGCTCTCTCCGCATGAACCCCTCTGAAAAATTGGGATAGGTGAATGAACAAACTCTGAGCAAGCTATCTCTATCTTGTAAAATAGCATTTTCTAGATGGCGGCGCTTCCCCAATATAAGTAGGTCACCAGTTTCCATGCCCGCCGACACAAACTGCAATAGGAATGCACATAAGTGGCGGTCCAGTGGAAAGTGACGAGGATAGGACCCAGAGCGGTCACACTCCCACAAGCCACCGATGCGCCTAAGCTCATCTCTATTATCCCTTCACCCTCCCTGGCCTCAACAATGTTGCCATCAGTAACCCAGTGGTGTCCTCTGTCCATTGTGGATAAAATTTCTAGCGTGAGCGTGGGAGCAATGAACAAGGGCATAAGTCTGCCCGTGTATCGCATAATCAGAGCCTTTCTGGCCTCACATTCTATCTCTTCACGAGCACGACAGTCATCTCTAGAGCGAGCCATTACGTCCGATTGCTACAAGACAGGTAGAAAATGAGTTAACATAAAAAACGCAGGACATGGGCCGCTTGCCATCATCTTCGATTATGAAAGACGACCCGTGGAGGGCATTTGTTGGCAATGTTAAAATTATTTGAATTTGTGTTGAAAATGTAGGAGAAAGTTGGCCAGGTTCTAAAACACGGCACCCTGTTACGATTGGTTGGTCAACAATCACCGATCATAGTTAGTCCAAGCGTAGTCAAATCCAAGTGTGAACAAGTGTGAATAGTAGAAAAATTAAGATCATTTTTATAGCGCAAAACTATTAGTTGGACTGAAGGGGGGAGCCCACGACGGCCAGTTGGTCAGGGTGGGGCCAGCCAGCGACCCCACCTTGACGGGGTGAGGGCGGCCAGCGCCCACACCCTAACTAAATCCCACTTCCAGTAGCGCTAGGCGCTCCCCGTCGCTAGTTTGACAGGGTGAGGGCGGCCAGTGTCCCCACCCTGACGAAAACCCACTTCCTAGTGCCGAGCGCTCCCCACTGACAATTTGAGAGGGTGAGGGCGCCCAGCTTCCCCACCCTGATGAAAATTACCTTCCCAACGTCAGCCGCCTCCGCCAGACCCCACCCTGACCGGGTGAGGGTGCTCAACACTCCCTCCCTGACCCAAGTAGCCCTTCTAGCGCTCCCAGCAACCACCTTGATGGAATGGGTGCATTCATTGCCCCCACCCTAACACAAACCATCATCCCAGCGCCTGAAGCGCTCCCAGTAGCCACTGTGATGAAGTGGGTGCGGTCACCGCCCTCTCCCTAACAAAGATAGTCCCATGAGTGCTCGCCGTGAGTAGGCCACACCTTAACAGAATGGTGGCGCTCAACGCCCCTACCTTGATAGACTAAGGGATGCGAGAGATCCCAGTTGGACAAGGTGGCCCATGCCAGCGCCCTCACCTTGACCTGGTGGCTCCCCCCAATGCATCTAATTAGATTAGCCCTTGTGCTTATAAATACTAGGGAATTCCAATAGACAAAGGGACGATGAAAGAAGGCATTGAAGACACTCACATACGTGGAGCAAGGCATTCTGAGACTTCTGATTTGTGATTGTTCACTGTGCTGCTATCCTGATTTGTTGTTGTTGCCCATTGTCGACCCTTTGAGGGTATATTTATATGATCATAAAATAAAAAAGATAGATTAAGTCCCTGAAAGGCGTTGCTAAGATGTTTTCGAACACTCTCTAATGTGACATCGATTTTCCAGTTGTCTCAGTTCATCCAACTGTTTGTTCATCCAACTATCTCAGTTGTCTCAGTCTGCCCTAATTTATTCGGTTGAGCCAGTTTATCCAGTTGTCCCACTCTATCTAGTTGTCTCAGTTCATCCAACATCTTAGTTGTCTCAATCTGCCCTAATTTATTCAGCTGCCCCAGTTTATCCAGCTGTCCCAATTTATCTAGTTATCTAAGTTCATCCAACTATCCCAGCTATCCCAATCTACCCCAGTTTATTCGATATCCCCAATATATCCAGCTGTCTCAGTCTATCCAGTTACCCTAGTTTATCCAATTGTCCTAGTTCATCCAGCTACCTCATCCTATCCAGATGTCCTAGTTCATACAGTTGTCCCAGCTTGTCCAACTATCTCAATAGACTTAACTATCCCAGTTAGCCCAGCATCTAACCATGTTCTGGGCCATAATTCCCCCTAATGTCTATTTTATCCCAATCATCTCAATCCCTGGCCTGTATTTAGTTATGCTCAAGGTCAGTAACAATCCAGATACGCCTCCTGCTTCTGCCACCAGTTCTGATCCAGATCAATTACATCGTGACCGTCCCTCTTATAGTTGCAACCGTGCCACCGCCCCTCTTCATGTCTCGGCCAAGACATGGAATTGTGTCCCGACATAGGGGCATATCTGTTGTACCAGTATGCCTTCGCTAGAGCATGCACCCATGCCAGCACGCTGGTGTTATAAGGGATGTCCAATCCAACCGCTCAATTTAGGCGGAACCTGGATCCCTGCACAATCAATTCAACACCAACAGTGTTGCATCCGAGGTCGATGCTTCTCAGCACATAGTCCCCTGCCTGGGACATTGCCACATACACAGTTGAGTTCTTTATGATGCAATGACCCCGGGACCAGCATTAGTGACAGAATTGCCTCATCACTTGCACTTAATGCAGAACCTTCATTGTATTCATATTATGCCTTTCATGACTTATATCAATGAAATGTGGAAGATTATGTTCATTGTATTCCCACTTTCATGATATCAATGCGTCATGTTCCCACTTCAATAAAGACTCCTCCTCCCCCACTTCATAGCTTTCTACGCATACTCTTCGCGGTGAAATGAACCAAGGTGTTAGGATTCAATCTGATATAAATAAACGTCAATTGCTTGCAGTCGGTGGGGATGACATCATATATCCGAAGTCCTAGTCCCTTGACATGTTCACACTCGTGGAACCCTCGTGGCACTGACCATTAGATGGTTACCTCATCGTCGATTTCATGATTTCTTGTGTGTTCTTGGTACCCTCCCTTATGTCCGATTCCCCTAATCATAACCTCTGAGGGAAAGAGTTAAAGGGGGCCAGGAAGACCCGAATCTCGAAAAATAACTTATCAAGTATATATTCTAGCTTCCTCCTCTTTCAGGGAAGGAGAGACGCACTAGGAATATTATTTTCATCCTAATAATCTCCATCCCAATTTTTATCGTGTTAGTTATGGTCAGTCTCAAATATTGTCATTTGGCACTCCTTAATGTTGTCATTTGGCATTATCATTTGGTTATCGATTATTATAGTTACTGCTTGTGTGACATTTTGTTTGTTTACAACATGAAATGGAAACACTCTTAAAATTTGGTCATCAGACTACTTAGAAAAAATCCTCCTTTATAATAAGGCACAAAATGTTAAAATATGTCTACACCTAAGAAAATCATTATGTAATTGTCTTGAAAACACTAATATTTACATTCTCAACTAGGTTCTTTACATTGCACTAAAAGCCTAATGAATATATATATATATAATGTAGATAACTACCACGATAGCGCTCTTCAGCAAGATTTTTGTAGATTTTATCTTTTGCTCCAAATCATCGATTTTCTTTTCAAAGCCCTCTTGCAAAGCTAAAATATGGTACTTAAGATCAACAGTTAAATGATGAAAGTCATCCACCCAGCTAAAGTAGTCGCAAGCATTTCCTGCCTATCAAATTGCAAGGAAAAAAAGTCCGATCAAAATAAATAATGTCTAAGAAAAAAACTGAACAAAAGAGCAAAATTAGAGTTGGTGTTTTACCCCCCATCGAGAGCACCCATAAAATCGTCTTCCTTTACTTCTTTCCTTGGTCAAGTTAAATGTCCTACAAGGTCTACTGGCAAAAACACAACGAAGGATCAACTTGAGTGTGGGGTGTTCGGGAAGAAATCCCAATGGATGGACTGTGGCTCATTTTCAGATTTGAAAGTGAGAAAGAAAGACAAAAAAAAATTAGATTTGGAAGTGAGGAAGAAAAAATAAAAAAAAAGAAGGGAGGATGGTGGTGTGCTGAAACTCAGGAGCATCGTTGAATGGCAAAGCTTTCTCCTTTCTCCTGAATTCCTCACTTGATCATCTCTCTTGCACTTTGTGCTTTGGTATACAGCGATATGGGAGAAGATCTCTCTCTCCAGCACTGTTGTCACGTTCACGTAGGGCTCCGCTTGCTAAATCGAAGATGGAAATGATCTCTCCCTCCCGCACTATTTTTATGTTCACGTGAGGGTTAACATAAGGGTTTTTTGGTCAAAATACAACTATCTAATAGGAATCTTAGCATCTTTCGGGCATATTCATCATTCTAACGACGGAAGTTAACTACGATGACATATTTATTTTTTTTGCAAAATAGTGATGATATGTATACTAATACGTTTCTATGAATGATATAACTAAAAATTCATCTCTAACAATGGTTAATATGTAAAAAAACCCGAAATTTTATATACACTTCGTGTTGGTTGATTCATATAGACTTGGTGCCCATGCACCCAAGTGCTTAGGCACTCATGGACGCCGAGTACACTTTGGGTAGTCTTACAATCTTGACAACTATGATCGATAGTTCTAGGAAATATTGGCTACAAGAGAACGACATTTTCTGTAAGCATGTCATACTCAAAAGTGAGGTGTAGATTTGTCTTAGTATTAATGCCATCTACTTTTGTAGCATTTGCCTATGGATGTAACCTTTGTATCTTTCTATGCATGCTAGGGATTTAGTTCAATAGATTTCTTTTTACTTTTGAATTTTCGATCCATTGGAACGTCAAATTTTGCTCTTCAATCAATAGGATCCACTTTCCTATGTGACCATTACCAATGCAAGTAATAACAAATAATTATTAACTAAAATAATTGATAATGATCTCTTTCCTTGGAGAGACAAGAAAGTTTTTACATCCATACCCCTACAAAATATTGTATTTATATTTATCTTTCTACTTTTACCATATTGTCACGTATATCCATGATATATCTTATATTGTTGCGGTTATACCTATGTGGTTCTCAGGTCGTCATGTCGACAATTATTTCAAGAATATGCAACCATAAATTATTTAAAAATATAAAATATCAAAAATGTCCATGTATTTTACGTGTGTGTGTGTGTGCATGTGAGAGAGAGAGAGAGAGAGAGAGAGAGAGAGAGAGAGAGAAGGGTGTCAACTGTGGCCCCTCTCTCACATCTGATAACTCCCCTCCCCCTCCTACTCCCTCACCTTCAACAACCCCCCATCCCTCCCTGTGGCCTCTCCCCCACTGGCTTCGGTGAGCAGGCTCCCCCTTACCCCTCCCTGATCTTTCTCCCCGGCCCCCATCCCTCTCGGCCCCATCTCCCTATCTGATGCCCTAGACACTCATAGGATCCACACTCTCCCATCCCTCCCAGCCCCCTCTCCCTGTCCGATGCCCTAGACACTCGCATGATCCACACTCTCCCATCCCTCCCGACCCCCTCTCCCCCACCCAATGAGTAGACCCACCCCATCCCGTTATCCTCTCCCACTTATTAAACCCTAATCCTCATCATACAAACCCCCTGCGCCGCTCACTTTCTCCCCCCACCTCTTCTTCTTTCAAACCCTCGGCCCCCGAGCACCCTCCCCCCCTTTTCCTACCCTTGCACCACCGCCTATCGATCGAGCTGACCCTGGGTCAGTCTCCTCCCATCGGTCCCTTCACACTGAATGCCGACTGCCTTAAGCCATCAGCGCCCGGCCCTGCCAGCTCGTTGCCCCTCACTAGCGACCTTTTCATCGTTGCCGGCCGCCGTAGCTCTCTAGCCCCATCGTACTGACCCCCCTGTGAGTCCCTCTGACCAGCCACAGTGTCGATGCCCCGCCATAGCCACCCCTTGTGTGTACGCTGGCCGACACTATCCTCCTCACCAGGCTTGCCTCCACCTCTCCCGCCCACGCTTTCTCCCTCTGTCTCCTTGTCCTCGCCACCCTCCTCTCTCCCTTTCCTTGGTCAAAGGAACACCCGGCCTCCCCCTCCTTTGACGACCACTCACACCCCGCCTCGTCTCCCCCTCCCCCACCCCAGGCTAGTAGAGAGACAAAGAGATGCTAACCCGATGGTAGGTTAGTAATTTTCTCTCTTAACTCTCACTTCACTCTAGTCAAAGGAACGGAGATTATGACGAGCGTATAACTGCAATAATACTAGATATATCAGGGATATTCATGATAATATGTAACAAAGTAGGTGGATAAATGTAAGTACGAGTTTTTATAGGAGTATAGATGTAAAAAAATTATTTTTTTAGTTTTAACATTTTCATGAAAGTTAAGGTAAAGTGGGATTGAGTACAAGTAACATTGACTCACCTTTATAAATAGGGGGGAATGTAACATTAACTGATATTAATGGCAAACTTGCATGTATGACCTTGTAATAATGATTTTTGGAAAAAAATACTTAATGCATGATGTTTTTGCCTGTAAGAGTGGTATATTTATTGAACCCCCTAGCAATCGCAGCCCAGCATTTTTCTCTTATAAGTGCCTCTTCATTAGATCAATCATCCACTAAATTGGAAATAAATAAATCTTCACATTCGATGGTACCACTTTTTGCTGCACCATAGACCGGTGCATAGTTGAAAATCATCTACTAACTTCCTATGTTACGATGGTGCTATGATTCACAAATAGGCTATAGGCAACCTTGACACAGTTTGTTATGAACGATTCGGTTTGTTATGGACTATTTATCTTTCTCCAAAATTTAGACATTTAGGTAGTATATTCTTTTTTCTTATAAGTCGATCGAACTCTTTTATAGAATCTAACGTGAGACTAAAGTTACTGACAACTCTAACTCTCTCAAGGTGTTCACACCGCTCACCCGTAACATGGTGAGGGGACATATGGTGGCATATCAATCCATTATTTCTATATAAGAAATGCTGAAAGGTCAACTATCCTAGCCCCCACACATGCATAGAGCTTCTCCCAAAAAATTCCCGATAGACTTGACAATATAATGTGTCGATGAAAAGCAAGTTTCATCATTGTTGAAGCTTGAGAAATAGTTGAGTTAAAGCAAATGAGATAGTTTTTACCTTTTTTTATTTCTACAAGTTAGTTATCTAAAAACTTCATCTACCGTCTACTGATTTTTAGAGTTGCACTCAACATGATTTTTGCAACTTCTTTGACCAATTTTGTGAAGTTCTCGTCATTTTTTCCCATCTTGATTCATATATCCATTTTTGGATAAAGCCAATTTCAAATAGATTTTCTTCTCAAAAAAATATTATCAAAACTCATAGATCTCTTTTAGGACTTATAATCTATATCACATGCTCATAGTCGACACTCGACAAGTCTTTAATTTGCTGCTTCAGAGGAGAAAGATTAGCTAAAAAACATAATTTACTTTCAAGCAGATTATGGAATATGATCAGAAAGAGTGAAGATGTACATATAGCCGATTACGTTACTACTTGTTATAGAAAATCTATTAAATTTTTTAATATTTATAACTTTTTAGATCACTGATGAATTTAAAATGAAGGTGTGAGATGACTCCTCACATGTGAAAAATATGTAAGATTTTTAACAAAGTTATACATATAAAAGTCGTAGAGATAATTACATACCCGAGATTTATCCTATTTGATTCTGTATTTTTACATTGTTTATTGTCATCTAAGTTTTATCATCCACCATCTATTATTTAATTAACTAGATTACAGGTGGATCAAAAGGAAAAAAAGACTAATATGTATTTTAATCTCATTGTAAGGTCAATAAAATGACACGTGTGCCCCTAAAACTTTATAAATTATTGTGTACTACCGTGAGATTTTGTATTTTACATTATAAAAAAATATTCCTTCAATTTTAACAGTATTAAACCCGAGAGATAGAATTGAAATACTAGTTTACTTATACAAAGATGTACGTTAGAATACAAAGGATATAGATCTATAGAGTAGAATAATAGATTATATAGTCACTTATTCGAAAGATGTTGCCACCATTGATCTCTTGGCAACATCAACATGGCTTGTTTTTTTTTTTTGGTAGGAGTATTTATAAGTTTCAAATAATTTTTCAAATATTTTATAATTAGAGATTTTGTCCACATGGTCAACTTGACATGAATCTCGTCAAATAGGAGCCAAAAGGCTTGTTATGTGATAGATATGGATGGTAATTATTTAATTTCATTTTCTGTAGAAACCTAAATATAATATTCCTTTGTCATTTTATACACGTCAAATATTTGAATATTAAATATTAATATTGAGATAAAATAAGAATTAGTTTAAATAACATACATGACTCGTTTCATTTCTAGTTTTTTATATATATAGTGTTGGGACAAATCCTTATTAGCACGGATAATTACGTACATACGCAGTCAAATTCTACTTTACGCCCATGTTTTCTTCACAGTATTGTATATATCCTCATAATTTTATTATATCTCATTAAGAAAAAGATTAGTCTATCCTTGCATAATCTCCTCACATAATCAAAATGATAATATACATATAACAAATATAAAAAATATGAAGATATAAATTGTAACATAAAATGTTACATAAGTTACACTTAAATTTATATGGATCAAGACCGACTAAAAAGCGAGGTGGATGACTAACTGCACCAATCGTCTAGTTGAGCGATCGTGATGATCACTAGTATGGGATGTTGTACACCCAGCTCCAGATTCGATCTTCATGCACGAGGAAATGAAAAGCGTGAGTTGGGTAAGACGTGGAGGTTATGGAAGTGCCTGCCTCGATGACGCGTGCACTATTCATCTGGGATGTATATTCGTGGAAGGGTTATCTCGATAAGACGCCCACGGTTTCTATGATGTTAGGATTTGGGGCCCCGACGTCTCACTAGTATTACCTTTGAATTTTGAAAATAGGACAGACGATACCTTAGGAAGCCAAATTTTTGCCATGTGGCTGGGCGCAGGGTTCCGTCTACGTCACAAAAGAGTCCACATGCATCTATCTGTATAGCTATCACACACTACGCCAAAACACAAGTTTAACAGTATTAAATTATCCGTCGTCAAAACAACGTACCCGTAACCATCCTATAACAACGATGTGAACTTCAACGTTAAAAGTAAGATTCGGTCTTATCACAAACGCAACGCGGGCAAGGCGTGCCAATGCACCTTAGGAATTTTATTTTTTTGATTTTTTTTCATATATATCTATCTAAATTTTCGTATTTTATGTGAAAATATGTTATCTGCCACCGTTATAAGTACATGAAATATCCAAAATACCCTTACACAGAGAGAGAGAGAGAGAGAGAGAGAGAGAGAGAGAGAGAGAGAGAGAGAGAGAGAGAGAGAGAGAGAGAGAGAGAGAGAGAGCCCTGATGCTCTCCCTCCCACCTCTGATCGGCCACCCCCACCCCTCTCCCTGATGCTCTCCCCCACCGCCTTCCCACCACCAGTAAGCCCCCCATCCACCTCCTACTACACCCTCGTCTCACTACCGGTGAGCCCTCTCACCCTCTCCATGCCACTTTGTCCCTCCACCTCCCCTCCCATCATCGGCGAGTCCCCCCTCCCCCTCTCACTGCTACTTTGCCGCCCCCATCCCCTCTCCCCTCTGCTCTACCCCCCACCCCCTCCCACCGCCGGTGAGTTCCCCCTCCTCCTCTCCCTGCTACTATTCCCCCCACCCCGTCCCACCACTGGTGAGCCCCCCCTCCCCCTCTCCCTACTACTCTGCACCCCCTCCCATTGTTGGTGAGCCCCCCTCCCTGCTACTCTGCCCCTCACCCCGTCTCACATCCTGCAAGCCCCCCCTCTCCCTCTCCTCCGACTCACCCCCCTCTCACTGCTGATGAGCCCCCCTCCCATCGCTGGCGAGCCCCCTCTCCCCTCCCACTATCGGTGAGCCCCCCTTCTCCCTGTTACTCTGCCCCCCCTCCCACAGCCGATGAGCCTCCCCCCCTCTCCCTACCACTCTCCCCCTCACCCCTCCCACATCCGGCGAGGCCCCTCTTCTCCCTACTACTCTGCCCCCCCACCCCCTTCTCACCATCGGCGAGCCCCCCCTAATCCTTGCTACTTTGCCCCCCCCCCCCAACATCGCCGGCTAAGGTTTTGTCAGTCAGAGAGAGAGAGAGAGAGAGAGAGAGAGAGAGAGAGAGAGAGAGAGAGAGAGAGAGAGAGAGAGAGAGAGAGAGAGAGAGAGAGAGTATAATTAGTTTTTTTTGTTAATTAAGGACATGTTAGATATTTTATTATTTACTATATATTTAAATCAGGTTAAACACACGTGAGTTACGGTGACGATATAATTGTAACATTTCACTTATTTGGAGGGTATTCATAGTAATACGACTAAATAGGATATATATTTGGTAATAAAATTTTTAGAGGGGGTATATATGTAAACCCCCCCCCCTTTTGTTTAAATGCCCATTCATCTAAGTATCCAACTGAAAAATATCATTATTTCATAGGGCTGTCAATGGGCTGGGTCGACCCGGCAGCCCCGCAGGCCTGACCCGATTTCGGGCCGGGCCGCAAGATCTTTTTCTGCCCATGGACTTTTAGTCGAGCCTAAAATCCCGGCCCGATTAGGCTGCGGGATAAGCTCGAGCTTTGAGTTCAGCCCGCGGGCCGGTCCGTCCTGTTCTCTTTTTTTGTTCTCACTTCAAATTTTAAAAAATACTTAGTTAAAATTATGCTATTTTACTTAATTATAAAATGTAAAACTCTCTTTTCACATAAATCATGTAATCAATAACAAAATCATAATTAATTTAATGAGATTACAAACTTTATATTATTAAATATATTTTTTATTTTTTATTTAAGTTATGGGGTCGGGCCTTACTCGGGCTTTGTATTTTTTAAATAGTGTCGGACCCGATTTGACCCGACCCCACATAGGTCGGGCCCGGGCCGGACTCGGGCTTTAATATTGATAAATCGGGCCCAGGCCAAGCCGACCTAAGCCCCCCGCCTGGGTCCGGCCCATTGACAACCCTACTACTTCCGGCAACCCCCCCTCTCCCTCTACTCCGACCCACTCCCCTCTCACTGTTGATGAGCCCCCCTCCCATCGCTGGCGAGCCCCCCTCTCCCTTCCCAATATCAGTGAGCTCCACTCTCCCTATTACTCTGCCCCCCTCCGACAGTCGGTGAGCCTCCCTCCCCCTCTCCCCCCACCCCTCCCACATTCGTCGAGACCCCCCTTCTCCCTACTACTCTGCCCCCCCACCCCCCTTATCACCATCGACAAGCCCCCCCCCCCCCCCCCCCCTTGCTGCTCTGCCCCCAACATCGCGAGCTAAAGTTTTATCCCAGAGAGAGAGAGAGAGTATAATTAGTTTTTTTGTTAATTAAGGACATGTTAAGATATTTTATTATTTACTCTATACTTAAATCGGGTTAAACACACGGGAGTTACGACGACGACATAATTATAATATTTCACTTATTTGAAAAGTATTCGTAATAATACAGCTAAATAAGGGATATATTTGATAAATTTTTTTTAGAGGGGTATATATGTAAATCCCCTTTTGTTTAAATGCCCATTCATCCAACCGAACTGTGCTAAAAAAATATGACTACTTCAGTACTCCACCCCCCCCCCCCCCCCGCCGAAAATAGCACGGTAATGGCACTCGCACGTTTGGCATCAACTTGTGCGAACCCCCGCCTCCTCACGCCGCACTCCTCCCCCGTCCACCGCTACAAGACAAATCCGAAGGTCGCCATCTCTGTCGCCTCCACCAGCATTCCTCGCTCCTCCCCGTCCCGCCGGTTCTTCTCGCCGTCTCCTGCCACCTCCGACGGGAATCAGGCCATCTCAGGTACCGTTTCTTCTTCTCCCGAAACATCCACCCGAGCTTCCAAAAGGCTTCTTCTCCTGGGTCGACCTTGCCAGAGTTCCGGCAGGGGGAAGGTGCCCGCACGGGCTTCCTCACCTTGGCCATCTGCCTTTTCTCTATGCGCTTGGTGGATTATTTGTGAGTCCATGTAACCTTTCTGCGTGGGTGCGAGCTGGTGGTTATTTATGAGTTCAAGTCGGCCTTGGCTGGCTGCGGCTCATGTCGTTTTGTTCTATGGGTTTTTAACTCCGGGATGAATTAGATCCCGGCCTAGCGAGAGCTCCGTGGTTCCGGATTTTCCCCCCGCGTGATCCGGACCGGTTTCTTTTCGCCTTCAAATTTGTCTTTCTGTTTGAGGTGCCTGGTTGGAAGGGTTTGTTTAGCTTTTCGCCGGATTGGAAAGTTCACTTATTTCTGTCCAAGATGGATGCGGTCTGGACTCAGTAGTGACAACTCACAGCTCCCACGGGCTGTTGAACACGTGACGTAGCAATATTCCATTTGACGCTTGCATATAATGCAAACCTCGTTTTCAAAATGTAGTGAGAAGGAAACTTGTGGGTTTGGGGGCCATTGCGAAGCAGGCAAACAAACATTTTGGGTGTTCCTTGGATCTATTAGAAAGGGAGTCCACAAGAATTGTCTCCTGTTCGAGGTTACCTCCTATTTAGGAAGAAGGAAATGCGAGTCCTTGCTTCTGTCGAAGACATTTTTGGATGTAATGCAAGTGACATGAAATTTTGCAGGTTGTGCGCCCGAGTTTGTAGATTGGGGTTGATGTTCGTACTTTTGCGGTCCACCCATGTGTCTAATTGTCTCTTTTTTTTTTTCTGTGAAGCTGTCGTGAATTATCAGTGTCCCATTCTAAACCATGCAGGAAAATATAAATTGCTGCCACGTGCTGATACTCTTGTGTTTCCAATGGCTCAACAAGTTAGTCAATCCACAGATCTATCAAAGGAGCTTCCAAATTACAATTGGAAATTGTACTCATCCATAGAGCCATATAGCTCTGGATTCTTGAAGGTCTCTGAACTTCATACACTCTATTGGGAGCAGTCGGGAAATCCAAGTGGATATGTAAGTGGAGACTCTGTTTGAAGTTACATCTTTAGTTATATATTGTTGTTTTTATTCCCATTTTTGCACTCATCTGCGTATTTTATTGTTACATTCCTTTTCAAGTATCTTGAGACCTTGTGTTTCTCATACTAAAAGCATTGGCAAGAAATGGAAAGAGCAGCACCATTATTTCTTGATCGAATTTAATCTATAGGAGAAAACTGGCATTAGCACATGCTAGAAATGTGGAGAATTGGAGAATAACTTAAATGTTGGTTTTGGACACAGATTCCCCATGGCTTTAATGACTGTCACAAACTTGATTGAAAACATGGGCAGAAATTGCCAGAGCATCACAGGTTGGAATTAAAGATAGGAGAAAAAGGGTTATTCTCTGCTGGGATCAGGAGAATAAAGATAGTTTTGAACAATATGTTGAAAGAACATGAAGAACAACGAAATAAGAACGATGAAGGTGGAGAAATGTGGATTTGGATGTGTCTACAGCCTCGACTCATCGCAAAAAAAAGGGACTGATTGTTGAGTCAGTATAGGCAAAATGACTGAGTTGATTGGGCCAATAGCTGAATCCATTTTTGAGAATTTCTATTGATCTTTAATCACTGGTCTCATGGGATATTTTACCTAAAATACATAGGGATTTCTTTCTTGTGTTTTAAGCCTAACAGCTTTGTCAACCATGTGAGGATATCTGTCGCCCAGTTTAAAAGGCCTCATAAAGGAGTAATTATTGGAGAGGGGGATTTTTGTAGCCCATCTAAAGAGCAGCCAAACTAGGTCCATCAGGACCGAACGAGGTCCAGCTCATCCAAGTGACAGCCCCACAGGGCCCACTTAGGCTAAAAAAGCCCAATAAGATCACTCGGGATCACAACCTTCCTCGGCGGCCCTTAGGCTCGGAAGGCCCGAACATCGGTCAGGTCAGAGAAAGATCCACACCCTATCTATCCCCTCCCCGGGATAATGGCAGGCGCACAACGCCCACTCCGACCTATCTTCATCCGAGCTATGCCTATCACCTGGACAGGGTTGGCACCCTTCATGCTCGAGTCGACCGACGAATACTTATCCATGCTGTCGTTGAGAACCCTTTGTAAGCAGGAGTTTATGAGGATAAGGGACCCATGATCCCTCAAGGTTATAAAGATCCCACGATGAGGACGTAAAGAGCCCACGTTGAGGACGTAACTTCCGCCGGAAACCCCTCAGCTTATGGGACTCATGAGGCCAGTGCACTATTTAAACCTGGGACTCCCTCCAACGGTAGGTAAGGGCAAAACATACGCCTAAATTCCCTGAGCAGGAACCACTTCACCACATTGGTGTAGAGGGATCTCGTGCATCTCCTTCCTCCTCCCTACATAGCTTCCACCATTACTCTACTGACTTAAGCATCGGAGGGTTTGCCCCAGGGAACCATCCCTGGGTCCCCTGATCCGTTTCCCTTCTTTGCAGTTCACTATCCGGTGATCATCTCCTCAGCTCAGGACCCGCGCGAGATCACGCCTCTTCATCTGGCGCCGTCTGTGGGAAACGACCAAAGAGCCAGTATGGTGCGAAGAAGTTCAGGGAGGAGGTCCGCCGGCGACAGGGGAAAGGCCATGGTGGTCTCACAAAATCCCCCCTCCAATGCCAGCACCCTCGCCGACGGACTGCCCCCTCCCCCCGCGGCGGTAGGGCTCCCGCCCCCTCCCCCCGCAGCGGTAGGGCTACCACTCAACGGCGGCGCTGACGCCTTCCAAGCCCTCAACGTAAAACTGGATGTCCTCGTGGAACTCATGAGGACCCAGGCGGCCAGGGATGGAAGGTCACGCGCCCCTCCGGAGAGCCCTCCCCGCAAGAACGTGTCCCAGCACACCGCCGGAGGCCGCTTCACCCTCCGAGGCCGGCAGATCATCCGTAACAGGTTAGGAGGACCTTCACAAGCCCCTCCTCCGGAGCAAGAGGCCTCCTCCACGCCGAAAAGGGGAAAACCTGGGGCACGCCGTCTGAACCCAGAGACCGAAGTCCCTGGGGAACGCCAAGACAGCCCCCCCAGCCCCACGGCGCAGCGACAGCCGGAGCTTTCCCTCCGACTACGAGAACTCGAGAGGCGCTTCGCAGAACAGGAGCGCGCCCTACGCGCCCTGCAGAAAGTCTCTTCCACGGAGGACGAGGAGAAATGCCCGTTCTCCGACTATATCTTGAAGGCAGAGGTATCTCCTAGAACCTCCATCCCGACCTTCAAGCTTTATGATGGCCAGGGCGACCCGGCCGATCACTTCGACAGCTTCGACGCCCTGATGACTCTTCATGGAGCGTCCGACGCCATCAAATGCCGAGCCTTCGTGACCACCCTGGTCCAAGGGCCCAAGCATGGTTCCGGGCCCTCGCCCCCTGATCCATCCGGGACTTCAAGCAATTCGGGCGAGTCTTCAAAGAGAGTTTGGCCGACATCGGTCCCCCAAGGTTGGTAGCGGGGCTTTTGGCCCTTAAACAGGCGCAAGGGGAGAAACTTCGGGCTTACATTACCCGATTTAAATAGGAAGCCCTGAGGATCCCCCGCCTGGACGTCGCCTCGGCCATAACTGCGTTGACCGGGGGCACCCGCGACGAGAACCTCCGTCGCGAACTTGTCCTCCACCCTCCCTCGACCCTTGCCGACCTAGTGACTCTGGCTTTGCGCCATGTCGAGTGGGAAGAGGTGCTCAGCGCATGCCGAGACGCAACCGGCTCGGGTCGGGAGGGGGACAAGAAGCGGGCACCCGAGCCAAGTTCGGGTCCAGGAAAAAGGCGGAACCGAGACGGGGAATGTAAGGAACCGTCACGGAAGTACGAGCGGTACACTCCTTTAACCACTCCGATTTACGAGATTTACGAGGACATCAAAGGCTCGGGCCTCCTCCGCCAACCCGAGCCAATGAGGTCGAAAAATCGCAATCACAGCAAGCATTGCCTGTTCCACAGCGATCACTGGCACCACACCGGCGACTGCCACCAACTCCAGGACGAGATCGAGCGCCTCGTCTGTCAAGGACACCTATCCCGGTTCGTGGCCGGACACAAGGAAGACCGAGGCGCCCCAGAGGAAATCGACAACGCCCCCCGAGGGGTCCACATCAACGTCATCGCCGGAGGAGCTGCATCAGGAGGAGACAGTGGCCGAGGAAGGAAGCGTCATGCTGAGCGGGCGAGCCGAGCCATCGAGCCTCCCAGGTCCCCGCCAAGTGAGCCCCAGGTCATAGTCTTCTCCGACCAAGACCTGGAAGGGCTAAGCACCCCGCATGACGACGCCCTAGTCATATCGGCCACGATAAACCATTGTAACGTAGACAGGATTCTAGTTGACAATGGAAGTGCCCCTGATGTATTATCCTATGAATGTTTCCTTAAGATGGGGGAGGATCCGTCTAAACTCTGCCCGATCCGAACCCCCCTTTGCGGGTTCAATGGCCAGGCCACTTATCCCGAGGGAGCCCTAAGCCTGCCGGTTACTCTTGGCACCCCACCCAAAATCGTTACGGTCATGGTGGACTTCATAGTGATCAAAGGTATGATAGCATACAACGCAATCTTCGGCCGAGGAATTCTCAGCCGAACGAAAGCAGTGCCTTCTACCTATCACCAAAAGATGAAGTTCCCTACCAAAAATGGGTTGGGGGAAGTCCGAGGTAACCAGGCCACGGCCAGAAGGTGCTATAATATCTCGGTTGAAGCCACAAGGCCGGACGGGAAGAACAAGGGCCCCCGGGAAGTCGAGGAAAAATCCGCAACCGCCGAGCCTGGAGGCGAATTGCTAGCGGTTTTCCTAAACGACGACCCGACCCTAGGAGTAAAGATTGGAGCCGACCTACCGTCTGAGGTCCAACTGCAATACAAAGAGTTTCTTTCCGCGTACATCCGAGTCTTCGCGTGGTCTGATGATCAGCTCCCCGGGATCCCAGAGGAGACGGTGATGCATAAGCTCAACCTCGACCCGACCATCAAACCCGTACAACAACAGAGAAGGAAGCACATGCCAGAGAAGCAGGCAATCATCAAGGAGCAAGTCACCAAGGGGCAAAAGACTGGTCTTTTTAAACCGGTCCTGTACCCGACGTGGCTGGCCAACGTCGTCCTGGTGCCGAAAGCTTCGGAAAAGTGGCGGATGTGCGTGGACTTCACCGACTTGAATAAGGCCACTCCTAAAGATTGCTATCCGCTGCCGAGCATCGACCAATTGGTTGACTCAACCTCGGGCAACGAGATACTCAGTTTTCTGGACACCTATTCGGGTTACCATCAGATCAGAATGAATCCAGAAGACATCGAGAAGACCGCCTTTATCACCGACTTCGGCGTATACTGCTACACCCGGATGCCTTTCGGGTTGAAGAACGCTGGAGCCACGTACCAGAGGTTGGTCAACCATATGTTCGAGGGACAGCTCGGCCGAAACGTCGAGGCCTATATTGACGACATGCTCGTCAAGACCCCCAAGGTCGAGGACCACTTCGCCGACCTAGCTGAAACCTTCAACACCCTCCTGAGGTACAATATGAAGCTCAATCCTACCAAGTGCGCCTTCGGAGTAAGATCCGGGAAATTCCTGGGTTTCTTAGTCACCCAACGTGGGATCGAGGCCAACCCCGACAAGGTCCAGGCCATCCTGGACATGCGCCCACCCACCTGCATCAAAGACGTTCAACGCCTTACTGGACGCATTGCCGCGCTCAGCAGATTCCTGTCCCGTGCGGCCGAACGATGCCTACCCTTCTTCAAGTTATTGAGGGGGCCCAAATTGGCATCTGCTACGTTCACATGGGACGAGGAATGCCAAAGAGTGTTCGCCGAGCTTAAAGAATTCCTGGCTTCGCCTCCAGTGCTGTCCAAACCTGTCCCGGGCGAAGCCCTGTATCTCTATCTCTCGGCAACCCCATCGACAGTTAGCTCGGTCCTAGTCAGAAATGACTCGGGAGTCGAGAGGCCGGTCTACTACACCAGCAAGGTGCTCAACGAGGCTGAAAGGAGGTACCCCGCAACCGAGAGACTCGTGCTAGCGTTGGTTACCTCGGCCAAGCGCCTCCGACCCTATTTCCAAGGGCACTCCATCACCGTGCTGACCGGCGAACCATTGAAGAGGATCCTCACCCACCCTGAAGCCTCGGGACGTCTCGTCAAGTGGGCCATCATGCTTGGGGCGTACGATATATCGTACCGGCCTCGCTCGGCTATCAAAGGCCAGGCGCTCGCTGATTTCATCGCCGAGAGCACCATCTCGACTGAAGAAAGACCTCCGTCCGCGCCCGGGCCAACCTGGGAACTATTCGTCGATGGATCCTCTAACTCAGCCGGAAGCGGCGCTGGAATCCTCCTGAAGTCCCCCGAAGGAGCAGAGCTACAATACGCCTTGAAGTTCAACTTCCAGGCATCCAACAGCGCTTTCGAGTATGAGGCTCTCATCTCGGGAGTCCGTATGGCCCGGCGGCTGGGGGCTGAGCGAGTCAAAATTCACACTGACTCCTAGCTGGTCGCTAGCCAAGTCAAGGGCGATTACGAAGCTCGAGAAGCACCGCTGGTCAAATACCTCCAGCTGGTCAGAGCCGTGGCACAACAGTTCGAGAGATTTGAGGTAGTCCGAATAGCTCGAGAGGAAAACTCCCGAGCGGACGCCCTCTCTCGGCTGGCCTCCTCTCTTGACCCCGAGGGTACTCGATCGGTCCTTCGCGAAGAGCTAGAGCGCCCGAGCATCGACTCGGAGCTCCTGGCTGTTGACTCGGCCTCCCCAAGCGACTGGCGTACCCCGTACCTGTCGTGGCTCCAAGATTCTCAAGAGCCTCCCGACCCTCGGGAAGCCCACAAATTGAAGTACCAAGCTATGTGATTCGTCACTCTGGGCGGCACTCTCTACCGGAGATCCTTCTCCGGTCCCCTCCTGAAGTGCCTCAGCACTGATGAAGCCAACCGAGCGATTCAAGAAGTTCACGAAGGTCTGTGCGGAGCGCATTTAGGAGGAAGGTCGCTCGCCAGGATCTTGCTACGGCAAGGTTACTGGTGGCCCACTCTGCAGCGCGACTGCTCGACTTACACACAACACTGTGACCGATGTTAGCGATTTGACCACTTGGTCCATCAGCCGGCAACGGAGCTCATCACCTTAGCCGAGCCATATCCTTTCGCTCGCTGGGGAATCGACATCCTCGGGCCATTCCCCATGGCCCAGACCCAGAAGAAGTTCATCATCGTCGCCATCGACTACTTCACCAAATGGATCGAGGCCGAAGCCACAGCAAGGATCACCGAGACAGTCGTCTGGAAGTCGATCATCTGTCGTTACGGCATCCCCCGGGTGATAGTAAGCGATAATGGTCGGCAATTTGATTCTCGTCATTTCCGAGACAGATGTGCCGACCTGGGCATTCGCAATCACTTCACCTCGGTCGCCCACCCTCAAGCTAACGGGTTGGTCGAAAATGCTAATAAGACTATCTTAAAAGGCATCAAGACCAGGCTCAGCAAAGCCAGGGGCAGCTGGCTTGAGGAATTGCCGAACGTACTTTGGTCACACAGAACGGCTCCCAGAACGGCAACCGGTGAAAGTCCTTTTCAGTTGGTGTACGGCGCAGAGGCCGTCATCCCGTTGGAGATTGCCAATCCCTCCCTCCGAGTCATCTGTTTCTCTCCCGAGGCAAACGATCAGAAACTGCTCGAAAATCTCGACCTAACAGATGAACTTCGAGAGATTGCCGGCATCCGAGTAACGGAATACCAGCGCCGCCTCACTCGATACTATAACGCCAAAGTCCGAGATAGACACTTTCAACTGGGAGATTTCGTTCTTAGAAAAGACGAAGCCTCTCGACCACTTGAGGCGGCGGGCAAGCTATCCCCTAATTGGGAAGGCCCCTACCGAGTGGTCGAGACGCTCGGGAAAGGAGCATACCGGTTATCTACGATGGAAGGAGAGCTCATCCCTCGGATAAGGAACGCGACTACACTACGCAAGTTCTACTTCTGAATACCGAACATTGTGTAAGTAACATGGAATAAAACAAAAAGTTTCCCTTTCCTTTATTCAAACAACTCGCTTGTACATCAGGAAGGCCGAAGCCAAGAAAATACATGTCAAAAAAGTAAAAAATCCATCTGGCGCCGCCGTATGAGCCCATCGCTCGGCTGACTTGGTTGACCTTCCTGCGTCCAGCCACTGACTCTGTCTTGTACAGAAACTGGCTCGGATAAAGGGTAGTCGACCCCGTTGGCTCGGGTAGCTCGGGACAAAGGTGACAGAGGGATTAGGAAGAAGGAGGCTACCTTCCAAGTTGAACTTGGAAGAGGAAGGGGAGAGGGAACACATCTGAAGACATCTTCCCCACCAATCTGCCAACTCTTTGGAAGGAAGGAAGCTCAGGCATCCTCCGAAGAGTGAAAGAAATGATGAGAAGAACAGAAGAGGGAGAAAGAGGCTGCGAGAGGGAAAAAGAAACCAACAGAGCTAGACTAGGAGGCAGGGGAAAGCCCAGAAAGGAGGGAGCTTAATTGGCTCCCCCCCCGCCATGGAACGAGCAGGAAGGGACTGGCGGTAGGATGCCTGATGCCCCCATCCGTCCGCCATCTCGCCCCCCCCCTCGTCGGAACGGATAAAAAGAAGACAACGTGCCTCCGCACGTCGAACCTCCTTCAAACCTGTCCGCCGGCCGTCGAACCTCCTTCAAACCCGAAGCAGCAAGGACTCTCTGCCCTCCATCATCGACAACCTCATCTTCCAGAGTATCTTCCATGTTTCGAATAAGTTGGCACAACGCTACGTGAAGAAGGAATGAAGGAAGACTGTCAGGGAAAACCCTAAGCGGTGGAGAGGAAGGGATGCCCTTCAGACCTTTTATAGGCAAAGGGAGACTATTTGCCTTAAATGATTCTCTCCTCGAAAACACGCCAAGGGGATTTCTCCCTATGAACGGTCACCTCAAAACTCCTCATTTCCGCCCCAGCGGGACACACGAAGCGGCCAAACATTCAAAGCATGAGAAAAGCGGAAAGACACCCTGTCAGAGGCTCGCCCAACCATCGCGCGAAAATCACGCAGAAAGTATCGGCACTTTCCAACTACTGCAGATGCGCTGAACAAAATACGGCAATGGCGATTCGGAGCAGTTAAGTCTTCGTCATAATGTTATTGCCCTATATGGTGTTTGGTTACATTTTTTTCCCTTCTTTTTCTCTCAAACTTAAAAATAGGAGTAGAGAACTCACTTCACCATGTTTGGTAGTTACTTTCCTAATTTGTAGAGAAGAAGTCGACTAGTTCAAATCTCTTTCAAAATAAAAATAACTCCAGAGCAATTTTTTTTATAGGAACGCTCGAGGTCGTGACCCCCCTTCACCCCTCTCCCTCCCCTCTTCCGGCCGCGCCCGTCTGTCCCGTTCCTCTCCCCTCTTTCGGCCGCGAAAGACTTGCTCTTCCTATCGGCTTACAGGCCAGAATCCCATGATATCGATCTGGTGGAAGAAATTTCGCCGACCCCTGGCACAGGAAGATGCTGGAGACATGATCAGCCCCATGAGGAAGGTCGCTACCACTATAGATTCTTATCTGCAAGTGATTGCACACTGCGCCGATGTCCCAGTGTCAAAATTCGCCGGCATCGTGGAGTCCCTACCAGAAGTAGCACGCCCACAGCTCGACGATCTGTATTGGGCAGTCGACAACTATCTCCACGACCCAAGGAAGAATAGGATGGGATGCTTATCTTGTGCTCGAAAACCAACCATCTGCATTCGTGAGTCGTAGATATTTTTCTCGAAATCTCACATTTTTTAGCTCTTACACAATCTACATCACTCATACTTGGGGTTATGGATAGGGTTTCTCAGAAAGCTCCAGGGTTTCTGGAACCCACATGGAATCATTCATTGGGTCGTGGAGATTTTCTGAAAAGAAACTCGTCTTGATGTGCTCTCACACAACTACGCCCTTCAGAGTTGGGGGCTCGTGATACAATTTTCAAGAAAGCACACTAGGTTTCCAAGAAGACCAGATGGGATCATTCACCAGGGACCCCCCAAAAATGCACAGATTTTTATTGAGTTTATGGCATACATTCACAGACCCGTTCTGCTGCAATCCGCGCAGGAGCACCCGGACTTGAGCAAGGACCAGAAGAAGCGGCTCTGCAGGGCGATAGACTGCCGGTGGTTATCCGCCGAGGCGCGGTCCCACGCCATCGGGAACGACCGGCTGCCGCTATGAACGATAGTGCGGGTCCTCTTCGCGGAGCAGGAGATCAACACCGGAGTCGGTAGCAGCCGCGAAAGCTCGTTGGCAGGCGCGGTGTGGGGCAGGGCGAGGATCGCCGTGGCGGGGACGGTGCCAAGGCTGCGATTGACGTCAGAGACTCGGGGAAGAGTTGACCACTCTCTCGTCTCTTTTGTCTCACAAACGAGTCTCACAATTGATACCGTCCCCGCCACGTCTCTTTAAAAATTGTGACGTTTTTGCCAAACAAAGAGTGACTCATTTTCTTCAATTTTAAAAATTGAGTTGAAAATTGATATATCATAATTTTTAAGGTAGAAAGAGTTAAAAAAAAAAGTATTCCCAGACACCCTATTATCTATTTTCTTATACGACCGAGAGAGTTTTTTCTTCAAAAGGAGCAAGACATACAAAAAGAGGAAGCAAAGCAGATACATTAGGCCTCTGGCCCACCTTGAAGCTCGGAAGTGGAAGGCTCAGGCGGTTTGCCCCCGGCACCCTCGGTGACGGCCGACCCTGGCACTGACCCCACCGGCGTGGGAACTGTCTCGGTCGCGCGCCCTCCCGAGACATCCGGAGCTGGCGACCCCTCGGGCGAAGAGCCCTCCTGATCTTCTTCCTCCGAAGCCGAAGCAGAGGAGCCGGAGGAATGACAGATCCGAGTCGTAGGATTGTCCGGACGGAAATTCAATTATCCCGGACGCCTGCTCCTCGGCATAAGATACGGCCCGGTCGTAGCCCTGCTTGAACCCCTTGCGGATGCCTCGGCGAAGCGCTGACTCGTAGTAGGGAAGGGCAGCCTCCTTAAGGTCGTCCCGGTAGGCATCCGAGCATTTGTATTGCTCGAGCGCCTCCGCCCCGGCCAATCCCACCCTGCCAACGAGCTTGACCTTCTCTCGCTCCACCTTGGCTAACTTCCGCTCGGCCTCAGCCGCCCGCTCCTCGGCCTTCGCCGCCCGCTTCTCCGCCTCGACTCGATCGACCTCGGCCTCCCCCCGAAGGCGCTTAGCTTCCTCCGCTCGGTCCACCAGCTCGGAGCGCTCGGCCTCCCACCGGCCATCCAGCTCAACGCGAACAAGGCGCTCCTCTTCAAGAAGCCTGTTCTTCCTCTCGAGCGATTCGCGAGCCTTAGCTAGCCGCTCGGTTAGCGCCCGGGCCTCCACCTGGCTCGACCGCACCAGCTCCCCAAGTGAGGAGAGCTCCTGCCGAAGCCCATCGCGCTCCTCGGCAAGCCGAGCCAGCTTCCTGTCGGACCCACCAAGGGTCCAGGCCAGGGTCGCCCGCTCCGACTCCAACCGAGCGTACGCTTCTGTCAGAGTGGCCCCCATCTGGGCCAGGACTAGGCCGCCCTCCATAACTGCTTCGAGGGCTACGGACGGGGAGTGCTGCCTGCTTCCCCCCCTCACCTTCGCAGCTATGCCGCGACACATCTGATACAAAGGGCCCTGGATGCCAAGCCTCTCCAAGGCCGCCGGAGTGGAGATCCCCCCTTCGGTCGGTATCCCACCGGCCGGCCCAGACCGAGCCGCAGCCTCGGTCGCCTCTCGTGCCTCGGTCGGATTTTCTTGCGACCCTCCGACCTGGACCGATACGGCACCTGCACCGCCACCTGGAGCGTCGCCCACCCCAATCTCGGCCGCGACCTCAGCGTCACCTGCCTCGTCCACGGCCCCCTCGACTTCGGCCAAGGGGAGAGCCGGGCCAGCGCCGCTGCCAATCACAGAAGCAGCCTCGGCCCCCTCGGCTCCGACTGAGGGGAGAGTTGAACCAGCATCGTCACCAACTGCAAGAGCACCTTCAACCTCCTCGGCCCTCTCTTGCTCGGCAGATGGGAGAGCCGGCCTAACAAGGTCGGCCCTGTCTCGCTCAGAAGAGAGGAGAGCCGCCGAGCTAGAGCCACCCTCGACGACGGAGACGGATCCGGCCTTCCTGGCCCGCTTCTTGGCCTTCACGGCATCCCGTATCATGCCCTCCACGGGATCCTTGCGCTTGGCCCCCCGCGGCTTGGAAGACCCCTCCTGGGCCGCCCTCTTGCCCTTACCTCGGGCTCGGGTGCGCCCCTCGGGAGATCGCGGCTCGTCGGTGGCCGAGTCATTGTCGAGATCGATCACCTCTGTGGTCTCCTCCAAAGCCGGTCGCCTGGTGTCTGCACAGAAGAAAGATATAGTCAGAAAAAGAAAAATGGTCTCAACATCCGAAGAAGAGTCTATTTTGTGGCACCTGAGCCCGATGGATGCAGCCGCGAAAGAAGACACTGCTCGATGTTCTTTGGAGTAACTAGCTCTTCTGTGGACTGGCGGTGCTTCAGCAAGATGGTCGCGTATTCCTCCACGTCCGGAGAAAACTCATCCTGCCTCGGAGGAATGTTCGGATGAAAATTGGGGATTACTTGGCACCTCCAGATCTCCTCCACCGAGCAGATCCCCACCCAGAAGAATTGAGTTTTCCACCCCTTATGCGAAGAATCCTTCGCAGCCAAGGAGATGCAACTCCTATTCCGCCTCGCCTGGATAAAATAGAAACCCTTCCCGGCCGAGGGATGCGCCTTCAACTCAAAAAAGTAGTGATAGAGATCCAAAGAAGGAGGAATTCCGCATTGGCGACAGAGGATGCGAAAGGCGGAAAGGAGGAGATAGGAATTGGCTACCAACTGAATGGGCGCCAACTGGAAAAAAATGAGAAGCTTAAGAACAAAGGGCTCGAAGGGAAGGCGGAACCCGCACTTCCACGCCAGAAGGAAGGTACAGATATGGCCTGTACGAGAGTCCAAGCTCGTCTCGTGCGGAGCATCCGCGGCAAAGCAAAATTTGTGGGGCAGGCGAAACTGGTGCTCCAGCCTTTTCACCTCCGCCTCCCCCAATTCACTGTAGTTTGGAACCGCCGCCTTCACCACCGGCTCATCCTCCCACTCTTCAGCATCCGGACGTTGATCCGCCATGGAATCCGGAGAAGGGCTTGAAGAAAGACGCTCTCGGGACCCCGAAGACTCCGGAGAAAGAGGAAGCCGCCGGACTGCCTCTGCGGTTATCTCCGCCAGTTCCGCGAACGCCGCTGCAAGCCTCTGCTCTTCCGTCGTGTCCTCACGACGCATCAAAAAGCCTAAAGCAAGCACGAAGGCGAGCCCAACCCTAAAGACGGAGGAAGTCTGGAATGACAAGCAAGCGCCCAACTTCTTTATCCCCACGCGGGAGGCGGCGCGCCGTTCCAACCTCCGAGAAAAAGGGGGGCCCCTTCATTTCAAATCCATCAGGATTATCATTATTACGGGTCCAGGGGACCACGACACGTGGCGTCTTAACACCGCCAGATCTCCACCCACCTGAGTCACGCTGGTCCAAAACCCTAACGACTACTCTTCCGAGCCTACCAAGGCTCGGGAGTAGGAGGGGGACAAGTGGAGAGGGGGATTTCTGTAGCCCATCTAAAGAGCAGCCAAACTAGGTCCATCAGGACCAAACGAGGCCCAGCTCATCCAAGTGACAGCCTCACAGGGCCCACTTAGGCTAAAAAAGCTCAATAAGATCACTCGGGATCACAATCTTCCTCGGCGGCCCTTAGGCTCGGAAGGCTCGAACATCGGTCAGGTCAGAGAAAGACCCACGCCCTATCTATCCTCTCGCCGGGATAATGGCAGGCGCACAACGCCCACTCCGATCTATCTTCATCCGAGCTATGCCTATCACCCGGACAGGGTTGGCACCCTTCATGCTCGAGTCGACCGACGAATACTTATCCATGCTGCCGTTGAGAACCCTTTGTAAGCTGGAGTTTATG
Source organism: Amorphophallus konjac (assembly GCA_022559845.1). Classification (NCBI taxonomy): domain Eukaryota; kingdom Viridiplantae; phylum Streptophyta; class Magnoliopsida; order Alismatales; family Araceae; genus Amorphophallus; species Amorphophallus konjac. Next base: position 109,673,687 of record CM040121.1, read on the forward strand.
AGGATAAGGGACTCATGATCTCTCAAGACTATAAAGATCCCACGATGAGGACGTAAAGAGCCCACGTTGAGGACGTAACTCCCGCCGGAAATTCCTCAGCTTACGGGACTCATGAGGCCAGTGCACTATTTAAACCTGGGACTCCCTCCAACGGTAGGTAAGGGCAAAACATACGCCTAAATTTCCTGAGCAGGAACCACTTCACCACATTGGTGTAGAGGGATCTCGTGCATCTCCTTCCTCCTCCCGATATAGCTTCCACCATTGCTCTACTGACTTAAGTATCGGAGGGTTTATCCTAGGGAACCATCCCTGGGCCCCCTGATCCGTTTCCCTTCTTTACAGTTCACTATCCGGTGATCATCTCCTCAGCTCAGGACCCGCGCGAGATCACGCCTCTTCAATTATGTTCAGCCTATGAATTGTCATTGACTCTGTGTTTCTGAAATAGATGGAACTTACTGTCTGACACTCTATGCTGGAATAAGTCGCTTAGGCAACATGGAGCAGGGGAAAAATAATGAAAGATTCTCTATCCAACATCTTGGAAACATGCGTAAAGTGTCTCCTAATATAACTATACAAGTGTGACTAGGACTCTCCCTAAGAATGGTGTAATTGGGACTCATATAAGGATGTCTTCCCTGATACAAGTATAACTATAACGAGGTCATCAATACAATATTCTCTTAAACAACAAGAATGGGGTTGTAATACATATACGTAATGGGTGATTGATTTGGAAGAGAAAAAGGAAAGTATATGTAATCCTAATATCCTACCCAAACCACATAAAAATCCCCGTGTAGCTCTTATCTGAGGAATCACCGAATCTTTGATGTCCAGTAGAGGTAACAGATTATTTAACTTCCATAGCTGCCATTTATTATGCAGCTGTGCATGTTTGCTACTAGTAAGCTTGTATATATTTGAAGGTCACCTAGAAGCCTAATATATGTGGCATGCCAGATGGATGTCTGGTGAGGACATCCGAGCATGGACGCGGCTCGATCTAGCCCATATTTACCACCGTCGGAGGATGGTAGCAGTGACTCAGGCTTCGGTTTGGCTCGATGATGGTCCCCTTGAGGACTGGTTGGTACTTCAGTTATTACAGAATCATTTGGATTGATGTACGGCCCATTTGAGGCCCGTTTAGTCTCTTTTGTGTTTTGTTAGTATTTCTGCACGAATTTTACTATTTTTTCTATTTATAAGGTAGTTTAGTCGTTGTTTGTTAAGGATGATTATTAGGGTTTGAACCTCTATAAATATTGCCGTAATCCTTGTTTAATGGAGGAGCACTAATGAAGAATTGAGAAAGAACTTGAGAGCCGCCTCTGTGTGATCCCATGAAGGGAAGGGCACGAAGCCCAGGTCTTCTTCCCCCCTCTCTCTCCCCCCCAGTGTACTGCCACCGCCCGCCCCTTCCTTCTTCTTCTCCTTCCTCTCTTTTCATCTTCTTTTGTCTTCTAGTGCCTGCCGCGAGCAAAGGGGCCATGTACATTTTTTTTGAAACGTGGATGATACTACGAAATATATTAAGAAAAGAAGAGGGATGTACATGCATATATTGTCAGCTCACAAAACCCCTGTACAAGAAAATGCCTACACCGGAAAGGTGCACCCAACTAACTCCCCAAGAGCAAAAAGAGCGAGGAGTTATAAGCCTTCACTTTACGAGCATGCTTTGCCCAAAAGTGCACTTTCTCATGAACAAAAGAAAATAAACTATCTTTCGTCCTCGCTTCCCTTATGAATAGCCTATTGTTCCTTTCACTCCACAAGGCCCAAAGAGTGGCATATAGGATAAGCCACCAGATAATCTTGTTGCCCTTAAGAATCCACCTCCGGTGCCACTTGGTAAGAAGTTGCCGGACTCCCTCAAAGTGGCTCAGCGTCTACTGCCAGCACTGGCCGATCCTCATCCAAATGCCCTTCACGAAGGGACATCTTGTAAATAAATGGTCCAGATCCTCCTCCTCGTCCCCGCACAAATAGCACAAGGTAGATATGTGTTCAAGGAAAGGTGCCACCCTCTTGTAGGTGGGTAGCCGCCCATGGGAGATTCTCAAAACCAACACCTTGACCTTGAGTGGGCTCTTGGGAGCCCAAATTTGAGAAGTGAAGGGATGACGTGTCCCTCCATCAGTGAGGAGAGCATAGGTCGACCTAATTGAGAAGTGGTCCTCCCTCTCCCATCTCCACAGCCAAGTATCCGCTCTGCTGATGACTGGACTAAAGTTCAAGAGGAAAGAGAAAAGATGTTCCAGCTGGTCCAGCTCCTCTAGGGTGAGATTCCTCTTGAAAGTGGGGGTCCAAATTCCCCTGGCTAGTTGTGCATCAAAAGACTACGCTACTGAAGCCCCTGGTAGCAAACAGTGATGGAAAGGCTTCTGCTAGTGAGGAGTCCCCACACCACCTATCTTGTCTGAATAGACATGTCTTCGTTACCCAGGCTAACCCGAACACTAACTCTGAAGAAGTCCACACACTGTAGAATGTCTCTCCAGATCGGAGAGACATATGCAGTCGGGGCGGGAGTAAGTCTCACACTCTAGAGCAGGAATAATATCTCTATCTAATTAGCTACGCCCCCAATCCCCCAATCTCTGTCCCGAGCCTTCACAACCACTAACACAGTAAGGCCACATGGAAGTATGCAATGCTCTTGATTCCCAGACCACCTACTTTCTTACTTTGATAGACTTTACCCCCATGTACTATCATTCCATCCTCTGTCTCTGCTCTCGCTACCATGCCAAAAAAATCTAGTCTGAATAGACTCTAATCTCTTAGCCACCATCTTTGGTATTCTGAAAATGGAGAGAAAATAGATCGACAAGCTGTCCAACATAGATCTGTGCAGTACCAAACGACCTCCATGTGAGAGTAGTCTGACCTTCCATCCTGCAAGCCTGGACTCATACCTCTACACTATCTCCTGCCAATCCCTGCATCAAAGTGGTCTTTGGGATAGAGGAAGATCCAAGTAAGAGAAAGAGAAACTCCCAACCTGGCAACTTAAGATGTGAGCTGCCCTCCTGAGGGCTAGCTCTTCCATATTGATCCCCGCCATATGGCTATTGATGTAGTTCACCTTCAGCCCAGTTATATCCTGTACCATCTCTAGCATCAACCTGGCGTCAACTAGCTACTGCTCCTTGTTAGCTAAGAAGAGAATAGTGTCATCAGCATACTGCAGATGGATGATATAACTACTGGACCGACCTGTCTGAAAGCCTGTAATAATCCTTGTCTCCTTAGCTCTCATTCACAATCTACTCAAGATTTGAGCCACCAGGACAAACAAGAGTGGGGGGAGTGGGTCTTCCTGTTGAAGCCCTCTCCCACTAGGAAATAGGGGGAGGGTTGTCCATTAATGAGCACAACAAAAGAAGCTGACAAAATGCACTCTCGTATCCAGGAGATCCAACTCTGATCAAAGCCCATCTTTGTCAACTCCTGAGAGAGGCAATTCCAGTTTACCCTATCATAAGCTTTCTCGAAGTCTAACTTAAGGACCAAACCCCCCTTCCTCTATTGCTTCATGGCAAATAAACATCCACGTGCAACAAGAAAATTCTCCTGGATGTGTCTTCTCCTAATGAAAGGCCCCTGATAGTCATGGACCAGTCCATCAACCATCATTAAGCCTCCTGGTCAAAACCTTAGTAATAATTTTGTATGTGCTATTCAACAAATTAATGGGTCAAAAATTTGCCAGGTCTTGTGGCCCCTTCTTCTTAAGAATTAGGATTAAGAGGGTTTTATTGATACCCCTTAAATGAGCCCTGCTCTCCTGGAATTCTGTCATTGCACCAATGAGGTCCTTCTTGATGATATCTCATCAATGCTGAAAGAAAATCATGGGAAAATCATATGGTCTTGGGGCCTTGTCCCCAAGGTTTTTCGTCTCAAATATTGGTTCCATCTCGGAAAGGCAGAAGGGAAGAGATCTCGGAGAGATTTCGGAAAAATCTCGAGAGATTGGGTTCGGTGATTTCAATTTTTTTTCATATATATACCCTATTTCTAAGAAAATGCTAATTTTTTTCTACTAACCACTCAATTTCACAAACACGTTTTTCTAATTGACAACTCAATTTTTCAAAAGAAAGAGTAATGATAACAATAACAAATCTATTAACATGCACCGATGTTAATATACATCAAAATTTACACCAAAAAGATATACATAAAATGGTATATGAATCACAAACTGAGGAATACATCAAAAATCATCAAAAATGGTACATGTATCTGTGTCTTCTCCCATCTCAGTCTCCCTCTCTCAGACAGAGAGAAGGGAGAGACAGGGGGGAGAGAGAGATGAGAGAGGGAGAAACGGAGAGAGAGGGAGGGTGGAAGACAAACAAAGATTGAGAGAGAGAGAGAGAGGGAGAGGGTAAGAGAGTTTGAGGGAGAGTGTCACAGAGGGAGAGATAGAGAGAGTCTGGGGGAGAGGGAGAGACTAGGGAGAGAGAGAGCTCAAGGGGGCCGAAGTAGAGAGAGACAAGAAAGGAAGGAGGAAATCGAGGGATGGGGGAGAGAAGATCTCGATCTCGGGGGCTTTATTTCTCGCGACCTTTAGAGAGATAGAGATCTCAGAGAGATCTCGGACATCTCGTAAGAGATGGCAAACCATGTTTGTCTCTTGCAAGAGAGAAAATTGCCTGTCTAATCTCCTCCTCTAGAAAGGGGCTCGCAAGCGCCTCACTCTGTGCCTGAGAGAGGTGGGGAAGTAAGTCATATGCAAAATCCGGTATGGTCGTCTGCTCCTCGGTGAAAAGGGTGGCATAGAAATCCCTGGCATAGCTCCTGATGTCTTCCTCCTCCTTATGAAGTAAGAGCTCCCCGGCCTTGATATAGGCAATGTGATTCGTCCTTTTCCTCCCTAAAGCAATCCTGTGAAAGTAGGTTGTGTTCCTATCCCCTTCCTTGAGCCATTTCTTCCTCGATCTCTGCTTCCAGTAGATTTCGTCTCTCAGTAGGATCTCCTTGTGCTCGAAAAGAATCTCTGCTCAGTCAGTCAGCCTCTTCCATCAAACTTGCCTCCTCCAAGCGATCTAGAACTTCCAGTATCTGAAGAATCCTCTCCTTCTTCTGTTTGCCTGGTAGTCTTCTGCTAGCTCCCCAACTTTTTAGCACTTGGGCCAGATGTTTCAATTTACCAATTAAAGTAGCCATGCAAGATTTGTGACATCTCTGACCATCCTACGCACGCTTGACTGTGATTAAGAAATCTTCCTCTCTAAGTCAATACTTTTCAAATCTAAAAGTCTGTCTCCTCTCATGACCTCTGCTGGTCCTCAAAAGGATAGGCTTATTATTAGAGGTTGGCCTAGGCCTGCTGAGCCCGCACACCTGCTTACTATGCGTCACATCCTACATGGACCTCCAGCTGGCCTGCTGAGCCCGCACCGCCGGCGCTCGATGCTGCACCCCTCGCTATCCAACAGTAGCATTCCCTTCCCTTGGTAGTGAGCAGGCAACCACGACTTCCCTCCTAACACCTGCGACCACCTCCGCAGTCCACTGTCTGCTTCCTTTGATACGGTCGCACCACCCACCTTCAACACAGCCAACGACGATTTGTACCCGCACCAAGCAGCTATCCATGTGGTGTCAATTTGCGTGTCTCGTTTTTCAGCGAGTCGGTTAGTGGTTGATAGCCCACGCATATCCTGCTCGTCTCATATTTGATTACATTTGTCGCCGTATGAGTGTGTTAGAACCTTCTAGCCTGTTATTTTAATTGTTGTCGGAATGTGTGCATGTGAGCGAGCCGCCTGAGGGCGTAAATTTAAGATAGTTTGTACGTGGAGTTGATACCCTAGACCGTGGTAGTTCTATCTACCATTCAGTCCGACATTTCTCGCTAAGGGATGACTTTCTTTGAGCGTAGTTCTTGTTATGTTCACGTGTTATTTCTCTTGGAGTTAGTGAGAGTGACAGATTTATTACTGATTTATTGTGACGCATTGTTGATCTTGATTAGTCGTCTTAGTCAGTCCCGTTTACGATAGCCGTTCCACATCATTCAAGATGCATAATTCGACCCATTGGTTCATATATTAGTTTGGGCTTTGGATGAATGAAGGAATGTCAAGTTGTCATAGAACCTGATGGGAAGAGTTGCAATGTGTAGCCTGCTCATCTTGATAAGAAATTTTGGTTTCCTAACTCATACTTGCTGGCATTCCGTGATTTTGAGAAGGCATTACAAGACTGTCTAGCTATAGTTGCCACATCACCTGTTGATGTATGGGATCAGAGTTTGTTTGTTGATTCTGGGCTGGATTTAATAGATGATTCTATGTTCAAAGCTAAGGAAGTTATTCCTACTATCATTCCTAGTGATGCTTGGGATCATGACTTATTTGTTGCTTCTGGGTTAGGCTTGATTGATGAGACAGTGTTCACAGTTGATCTGTTAGTACAAGCCGTTGGTTAGTCCGGTGATTTGTTTTTTCTGGAGCCGTCATATGTTGACTCAATATGGCAAGACTTCTGTGAAGCACATGAGGAACGACAACTCGAGATTCTTTATATGATCGCCCGCCCGAGTTCTCAGCTTATTCTCCTATGATCATCTTCTTCGTCCTTTAGCACTTCAAAATTCGAGGACGAATTTTTTCAAACATGGAGATTGATGTGGAGCAAAACCCATATAATATTGAGTATTCGATTTTATTATGTATTTTTTATCTTTATTTGAGTCTAATATTGTAGTCTTCGATTTTCTAAGTTAAGGTTCAATTTTACAGTTGTATTGGGTTCATTGGGAGCCAATTTAATGTCTTTTCTATTTTTCTGTAATTTTGGGATAATTTTCACACTATTTTCTTGATTCTAAGGATATTTGGGTCTAAAAGGAGTCATGGTAGGGTTAGGATTAGCCTAACCACTATAAAGGTCATGTAATCCTCTTTTCCAATCAATGAAGAATGTTGAATTGCCAAACCTGGCCGCCATGTGTGTGCTGCTATGAGAAAGAGCGTTCCAAAGGGAGAGGGCGCGAAGACCGGGCGAGAAGCCTCACCGCTCTAGAACCATCCTTACCCTCTGCCACCATCTTCTTCCTCCCCCTCCCCCCTTTCACTGTTCTGGCGTATAGCAACAGTCGCACCCACTTCCCCACCCTTAACCCTAGCCTCAGCAGAGCCCCACCCTGAGCCCCTTTCGCTCTACCGCCCCACCCCATCGCTTCCCGCTGTCGTCGCTGTCTGTCCCGGACACCACAGCCATGGCCGGAACTCCGCCTCCGCCGGCCCTTCTCCACAACTGCAGCACCCCGCCCGTCGCACCGCACACCCTCTCTGCGCCGGGCATCCCTGCGTAGCCCGCAAATCTCCATGCCCATGTCCCAGCAACCCGGACCCCCCTCCCTTGACACCGTGCGCTCTCCAGCGCTGCCTCCGGTTGCCGTCTGACCACGCCAAGGCCGCCCGCGCTCTCGTCAGCGGAACCTGCAGTCGGCATCACCATGGCTTCTCGGTCTGCCCCGTGCCCACCATCTCTCCCCCATCACCGAGCTTGTGCAGTTGCCTCTTCCGCCTTTCTCCCTGCTCGTTTCCTCCCCTCATCGTACCTTCGCTCTTCTCTCTCTCTCCCTGTACAGCCTCCGCCACAGACATATCCACAACCCCTGTCTCTTTCCCAACACTTTCTCTCCTTCTCCCTCTCTCTTTCTCCTCTCCGTGCTGTGCACCCCTGCAAGCGTGAGAGAGGCGCACTGCTCCGCTCCACCCCTTGGCCCCACTCCCCTTTCTTCTCTCTACTTCCTCACTCTCTCTCATCTCGTTCACAATGCCCCGGGGCCAACAGCGCCTAGCACCCATAGGCCCCACAATCAGCGGCTCCCCTTCCAGCCGCACGCTAGCGCGACCCCACCTCCTTTCTGTCTTCCTCTCTCTCTCTCACTGAACAGACGGTAGCCCCAACAGAGAAGGGCTGACAGCCTTGCCCCACACAGCCCCATGTGCCATGGGGTCGCAGCCACTGTGAGGGTCGAGACAGATGCACCAGCAGTACCCTTGCACCTGGTGACCAGTCCATCATCTGCCAAACTCATTGCACTGGCTACATTGGTCGCGGGTGTGCCTCTTTGGAGCCAAAGCCGACGTGTTTGTCCCACGTCAATGTCTTGAGATCTATTTCAACATTTGTTCACCTTTTCAGTGACCACCCACCTCAGTAATGCCAACATTTACACGGAACTGATGGGCTCATTTCTTTTATTTTAGTTTTTAATAACATTTGCTGTCCACTATCTGTTTACATGTACTTGCTCATTATCCACAAGTCTTGCTTATATGTACACAGACAGACTGTTAATGACTCTGACAGTCATCTAACTTTGAGAAATAAATATATGCAGCATGAGAAGACAATCACCTCACCTCGTGGCAATCAATATTGTCAAATATCTTCAAAATCACTACATTGGCCACCAAATATGTTTGCAATTGAGTAACTATTACTATGGAAGTTAGATTGATCTGTTGCATAATTTTTGTCTTATCAGCCAGTTGTCTTTCTCCATGGTGGTCCAGGAGCTGGAACATCACCTAGAAATAGACAATTCTTTGACTCTGAGTTCTACCGAATCATCCTATTTGATCAGGTACATGTTTAATGATTTTTGTTACATATATCAAAAATGGATATCTTTGGTTTCACGCTGCTCAATGGAGTTCCTACCGATATTTTCTCACCAGAGAGGTGCAGGTAAGAGTACTCCACATGCTTGCTTGGAGGAAAACACCACCTGGGATTTGGTCGAGGACATTGAAAAACTAAGAAAACATTTGGAAATTCCAGAATGGCAGGTCATGTTTGTCATAATTGCTTCTTTCTGTTTTCTGATGTAGAACCTCAGGTTTTCATTTTAGAAAATCATTGCAGGTGTTTGGTGGGTCATGGGGAAGTACTTTAGCCCTTGCATACAGCCAAGCACACCCTGATAAGGTGACATTCTCTCAACCATTTGTCTTAGATATTGTGCTTCCAAGGCATAGGAATATTGAATGTCATTTCCTTTTTCATTGTATTATGAAGGTCACTGGCCTTGTCTTGAGGGGCATTTTTCTGTTGAGGAAGAAAGAACTTGACTGGTTTTATGAGGGTGGTGCAGCAATTATCTTCCCCGATGGTATGCTAGAGATTCCTGGAACTTGTTGCATGACTTCGTTTTCATTTGCTGTAAATTAAATTCAATCTGAGCTTGGAGGGGGGGGGGATATTTTAGCAGCAGAGATTATCCTCTCAAACTGCAGGCACTCACAATTTTCCAAGTTTAGATTTCAAAAGTTCCCAGCCTAATTCACAAAATAAATAGATATTTTGGTCGTATTTCTTCATCTTGAACAACACTGAACTGTGGTATTTCATATGGTACTTCAGACTTTTGCATGTGCATTTTATTATTTATAGGACTTTTATGAGGGTGGTGCAGCAATTATCTTCCCCGATGGTATGCTCGAGATTCATGCAGCTTGTTGCATGACTTCGTTTTCATTTGCAGTAAATTAAATTCAATTGGAGCTTGGAGGGGGGATATTTTAGCAGCAGAGATTATCCTCTCAAACTGCAGGCACTCAAAATTTTCCACGGAGTTTAAGATTACAATTTAGATTTCAAAAGTTCCCAGCCTAATTCACAAAATAAATAGATATTTTGGTCGTATTTCTTCAACTTGAACAACACTGAACTGTGGTATTTCATATGGTACTTCAGACTTTTGCATGTGCATTTATAGGAATTTTAATGAATAGATACTTATTTAGAAAAAAATAGATATTCAGTTTCTTGTTGGCTCAGTAGTGAACCATTCTGGAACCTATTATATTTATATCCTCACTGAACTTTGTACGCTAAACTCTCAGCTTGGGAGCCTTTTAGGGATTTCATTCCAGAAAATGAAAGGGATAATTTTATTGTTGCATATAGCAAGAGACTGAAGTCTGAAGATCTTCAAACACAGGCAAGTACCTTGGAAAGCTCTTTCAATTGTCTTCTATCATGATTACTGAAATTTGTCCGTCAATCCCCAATTTTATAAAATAATGAATAGACATAACATGTGCAATTGTGCTGTTTGAAGTATTTTGCATTGTTCCAGAAAAATTGAACAGTACAATATGCTGATGTGCAGGATGGTTTAACAAGTTATCTATCTGCCACATGCTAGCTTGGTCCCTATCCTATAAAGCATTATATCCTTACCTTGTCATTGTCCTTAGCATGTACCCCTATCTTTATTCTAAAAAACACTCATAGGTCAACTTATCAGATAATAGTACATTAGAAATCGAGAAATTTACAGTCAATAAAATCTAATTCTACTTCTTATGAGTAAATATTTAGAAGCAGTATTCACTCATTTTCCCATTGTTCCCGCTCCTGCTCCTACTCCCTGTTCTTGTTACTACTCTCAAAGAAAAATTGAATGGTAGACCAGATGATCCCCTGCTTCCATATCCATTACTGCTCCCACACCTGCTCTATTGCTTGTAAGGATAAAACATCAATGAACTGCGAGCCATGACAGTTTGCACCAATAAAGTTTATAAACAAGAAGTTTCACGACATTAACTATTAGATGCAAAGAAAAAAGTTGATGTTACATAAACATCACCAAAAACATACAATTGGAATTTGAAATTGTACACATATTTCTTTGATCAAATGGAAGAATGTCTATCCCTTGTCAGTGCTGAAAAAAGAAGAGAAAATGAGAAAGAAAGCATGATATGAAAACAACAAGCAGGTCCCAATAGAGAAAGGCAGTAGCTGTTGATGGCCAATGAACCATGCCCCACACAGCTTGAGCTCATGCAACAGTGCTGGAGGAAGAAGCATGAAATGTTTCAAAGGAGAAGTGGGTGACAGGAGATTGCGTGACATTTGCCCCCTATTAGGGTTTTTGTAGCCATTTTACACAAAATGCAACTAGTTAGGTATTAAAATTTATATTTTATGATGCGGTTCTTTTAAATTGTCAGACAGTTTGGCAAAGGTTGTCTTTTTGAATTTATAAAATGGACATGGGTGGCATCATTTTGTGGAATAATGAAAGAGATCTATATGCTTCCTAAATTCTTTGGGAAAGGACGCATTACCCGGCTGTTGGTTACCACCCATCACCGTCTGGGGCCTTCTGCCACTTATTTGGGCTCGACTCATTTATGTCCCTAACACCCATGTTCAAGTATGAAAATAAATTTCTGTTGGCAACGGATCATATTATTAGATGACACTAATTCATCTAATTCATTTTAATTATTGGGGCTTATCTTATTTGAGAAATTGGACCATTAAATATGGACAGATGAAGATGGACAATATTTATAGTAGGATTCAAAAGGAGATGAGCAGAAGATTTTAGATGAGTAAATGACATCTTAATGGAAATAGGATACATGTTACTGGAAACCTGATTTTTAAGCTAAATAAGTTTATCTTGATTTCATACCTTTCATAAAGATAGCAGTACTTTGAGACTTACATTGTGCCCTTGTTTCTTATCATACCATCTTTTGTTGTGAGGAATGTGTTGGCAATCAACCTTTTCTTTTCACTTGCACAGGTATATATATATATATATATATATCTATATATATTATTGGGAAAGGGCTTTTCTTTTAGGGCTTCCCCTAAAAATGTATGAAGTCTCATATATGCTGCTCATAAAAGTCTTTCCACCCCTTTTTGGTGCTTTCATGTAACAAATCTTTTCTTTTTCATTCCATTGGCTAGAATCATTATTGGATTATTTCTTGATCATACAATGATCCTCCTATTTGAAACTATTATTTTCCCTTATAAAAAATTTTCTTGCTCGTCGACCATGAAGTTCTATCTCAATAGAGATAACTAATATATTATAAAATAAGTATAAATATAAAATAATTTAATGCTTCTTTTAATATTTCATCATTATTTTTATAAAATAAAATATTTGGGAAACAAATATTCATTTTTACTAAAATGTAAGATTATTTAATATTTTTAAAAACTTTTGAGCAACTCCATTCCAATTTCACTTGACAAAGATAGCATGGTACAAGCCTGCCATAATTTTGTGCTTGAGTCTTGGACTGCACTCCATCTTTAATTTAATGGGAGTCCTTTTTACTTTCTGGTTTCATGGCTCATCTCACACTGCACAATTATCAGACGCACTTAATTACCTACATGCCTATGTACATATGCTGAAATACACTACCTTTCTCTCATTTTCCTTATTTTCAGATCATGGCTGCTAAGATTTGGACTACATGGGAACTGATGACTGCTCACCTTGTCCAGAATGAAGAGAACATCAAAAAAGGAGATGATGACTCCTTTAACTTGGTAAGCCTTTCTTTTGTTTTCCCGGAGGGCATAATATTTTGTCCATTTTTGCAGCTATATGGATATTGCATCAATTGCACATTTAAGAAATTACTATGGATTTTTAACTAAAGCTGTCTTCAACAAGGAATCCTAGAATTTGGAGGAGGATGCAAACATGGGATCTGATCCAAGAACAAGAGATATTGGTGACATATGGATGTTGGAATACTCCCACATAGGAAAAGGGACAAAATTGCAATATGTTTGTAATAGTGGAGCCCTTAGTGGAGCCCTCTCCACTCAACATTTAAAGGTTTTGAGTTGGATGGCTCAATCCAATAACTCCAATAGGCACATCACTCCCATTGTATGTTTTAAATTAAGACTTGAAGAGATTTTTGCAAATATATCCCTGTAATTTTTCGTATGTATATCTATATGCCTGACTTTCAACAAATGTTAAAATGCTCCTGAATACCAATGTTTTAAAAACTGGACGAGTGATCAAACTGGAGAAGTCTTTAGTCTGATCTATTTTACACCAGACCACTTAAAGCCAGTGTGTAGAATGGACTGCTTTTTCTAATTAAATAAATATATATTATATATAGGTATTTTTTCGCATAAAACTTATAGAGGCATGATGATGTGTTCATTTCATGATTGAGTGGTGGTCTTAGATTCAAATCCTAGGAGTTTCATTTAATATTCTATAAGAAAAAAATGGTATTAGGCTTTGAACCAGTTGGTTTCTCTATGAAGAGAGCTAAAATGGTCTATGTTTGGCCGGTTCCGAGAGTTTTATAAGGGTATATGGCCTTTGGCTGAACTTGACTGGAATGGCCAATGGTTCCAGTTTGTTCTAGTCTTATCAGCCAGTCCAGTCTACTTTTTGAAACATTTCTGAATATGCCCAAATGGTTGTGGTTATACCCATGCCATGACCTTTTGTTTGGCTAATATAACTTAAATATGGTTTAAATATTGAAATGATGTACTTAACCGTAGGTTGGGTTTTATAGGGGGGCATGTGACCATTGTGACTTGATGAAAACATGTGATGCTTATGGATATTTTGATTTTTTGTATTTAGTAACGTTTTTTGCGTGGGAATCCAAAGCATAAACTACAACTATTTGGACATATTTAGGGAATTTTTTGACTGCTTGTTGAAAGCTAGGGTAATGATGTAAATATGTGGATTTCAAGGTTACAATTTTGAGTATTGACTTGATGAGAACATGTGAGTCTTAAGGATATTTGTTTATGTTTTTCCATTTTAGCGATGTTTTCTGCAGCATCTTTTAGGAATATACCTTGGTAATGGACAGTCCGGGAATCAGAAGTTTATAACCACAACTAATTGGGCATAATTAGAGCTATTTTTGACAATTGTTGAAAGTTAGGGGTACATATATAATATGCTTAGACTATAGGGCTATATTTATAACAATCCCTAAAGTAAATATGTGGAGCAATATAATTTCTTAGACTTACAGACTATGGCGACTCTGGTGGGGTGCTAAGGTGTGGCAATTGATGCCAGCTAGGTACATTTGGGAGGCGGAGGCCCTCGTCGGCTGGCGACCAGTCCTTCCGGCGGTTGAAGGGGTAGGGAGTTCAGACATTGTTGGCAGTTTCGGCCGAAACCGAAACGTTTCGGTTTCGGCCATACCCGATACGAAAACCCACATGTTTACTGTGCAGGTCCGAAACTTAAAGGAGATATCGGTTTCGGTCCGAAACCGGACGGTTTCGGCCGAAACCCACGTGAACCCCCCCGATTTCGGCCGAAACCCATTCTTCTCCCCCCCGAAACCCCATCCCACGGCCGAAACGGCCGAAACCCTGCAAGCTGCTGCGAACGCCTGCTGCTGCTGCCACCTGCTGGCTGCTGCTGCGAGCTGCTGGCTGCTGCTGCGAGCTGCTGCCGACTGCTGCTGCCACCTGATGCTGCGAGCTGCTGCGAGCTGCTGCCTGCTGCGACCTGCTGCCGTGCGACCAAGGGCCAAGGCTGCTGCAGTGCTGCGAGCCTGCTGCCTGCTGCGACCTGCTGCCGTGCGACCAAGGGCCAAGGCTGCTGCAGTGCTGCTGCGCCTGCTGGAGGTGGACAGGGAGAGGCCGATAGGGAGCCTTGCTGCGCACACCGGGGCCAACACAACATCAAGGGTTTGATTGTTTTGTTTGAGGTTAATTTCATTGGGTTAATTTAGGGTTTGATTGTTTTGTTGTGTTATTTTGGTTGGGTTAAAAATTTGGGGTGAGCAAGCCTTGCTTATTAAGTTTCTTCCAAGGGTGATTAAGACCTTAAGGGTTAATTGCTAATTAAACCCGAATCAGTTTATAAAAATAGGGGCTTTTGTCTATTTTGATTTGCTTAAGCTCAATTGAACTTAAATTAAGCTTCATTGATGATTTTGGGGTGGGATCATGCGGGTAATTAATTTTTCCCAAGGGTGATTAAGGGTTAATTGCTAATTAAGCCCTAATTAGGTCATAGAAATTGGGGCTTTTATCTATTCTGATTTGCTTAGGCTCAATTGAAGTTAAATTAAGCTTCATTGAGGATTTTGGGGTGGGATCATGCGGGTAATTAATTTTTCCCGAGGGTGATTAAGGGTTAATTGCTAATTAAGCCCTAATTAGGTCATAGAATTAGGGCTTTTGTCTATTTTGATTTTCTTAGGTTCAATTGAAGTTAAATTAAACTTCATTGAAGATTTTGGGTTGGGAGCATGCGGGTAATTAATTTTTTTTAAGGGTGATTAAGGGTTAATTGCTAATTAAGTCCTAATTAGGTCATAGAAATTGGGGCTTTTGTCTATTTTGATTTGCTTAGGCTCAATTGAAGTTAAATTAAGCTTCATTGAAGATTTTGGGTTGGGAGCATGCGGGTAATTAATTTTTTCCAAGGGTGATTAAGGGTTAATTGCTAATTAAGTCCTAATTAGGTCATAGAAATTGAAGCTTTTGTCTATTTTGATTTGCTTAGGCTCAATTGAAGTTAAATTAAGCTTCATTGAACATTTTGGGGTGGGAGCATGCGGGTAATTATTTTTTTCCAAGGGTGATTGATAATTAAGCCGTAATTTTTCCAATGTACTTACAACTATATTATTTTTCTTTGACTGTCTTAATGCAGCATCATGCCTAGACGTTAGCAAACACAGGAGCAGCAAGGGCAGGAGGATCCGGGGTGGGCCCACATGTCCTTAATTGATGCTAAGAGAAGAAAGGTGAAATGTAATTACTGTGGTAAGGAGATGTATGGCGGAATTATCAGAGGAAAGCAACATTTGGCAGGGGTAAGAGGAGAGGTGAGACAATGTGACAACTGTCCCCGAGAGGTGCGAGAAGAGATGCGCCAGTGCCTTATGGGGAAAAAGGAGAGGGTGCAATAAAGGGCTGAGGATGGGGCTGAAATTGCTGAGGAGATTTCTGGCAGAAGGGTTAGGAGGGATGATGATGAGGAAGGCACTGAGGATTCTGATCCAGAGCTGACTGAAGCAAGGGAGCGTGAAGAAGCCGCTCGAAGGAAAGGGAAGGGACCCATGGGTTCAGGGACCTATGAGAGTACAGCTACACGACGTCCTGACATTGGTGCTGCCCTACATACGCAGGGAACCGGTCCCATGGACAGCTATCTCCACAGAAGGCCCCAGGCTACACAACCTAAAATCAAGTCTACATTGAGAGGGGTCAAAAAATCAGCAGAAGTTGTAGTGCATGCATTTAAAAGTATCTGCAAATGGTTTTTTCATGCAGGTGTCCCTGCACATGCAGCTTCAAGTGAATATTTCCAACATATGATAGATGCCATAGCAGATGCTGGCCCTGGCTTGAAGGCCCCCTCACGTCGAGACATATACGGGCGTGGCCTTGAGGGAGAGGTTGAGGAGCTCCATGATTGGGTTGAAAGCTTCAAGCATATATGGGTGGAGAGAGGATGCACCATCATGTGTGATGGTTGGACTGATACCAGGAAGAAGTCCATGATAAACTTTTTGGTCTATTGCATCGAAGGTACAGTGTTTGTGAAATCAGTTGATGCATCAGATTATGAAAAGAATGCAAATTATTTGTTTCATTTGATGGATGGCATGGTAGAACAAATTGGAGAGGAGAATGTTGTGCAGGTGGTGACTGATAATGAGGCTAGTTACAAGGCTGCATGGAAGAAATTCATGCAGAAGCACAGTCATTTATATTGGCTCCCATGTGCAGCATATTGTCTGGATCTGATGCTTGAAGACATAGGGAAGGAAAAGCATGTGAAGAAGACAATTGACAAGGCACAAAAAGTCACACAGTATATCTATTCCCATCCTAGGATACTGAATATGTTCAAGGCGCATGCCAGTGGAGGGCGAGATATCATCTGTGCAGGCCCAACCAGATTTGCTTCCAATTTTATTTCTTTGGAGTCTTTGCACAGGTATAAGATTGATCTCAATTCTTGATACTTTATCCTTACTGATATGTAACAGTTGATGCAGCTTCATATTTCATTTATCTGCACAGGTACAAGAATGAGTTGAAAGCTTTCATGTACCACAATGCCCTGCGGGAATACATTGACAAGGGCAATGTTGATGCACAGATGGATTATTTGGATGTCTGCCACGTCGTGGACGACAAGAAATTCTGGGACAGGGTGTCACAGTACTTGAAAGTAGTCACACCCCTCGTGAAGGTCCCAAGAATGGTGGATGGCGATGAGAAGAATGATATGGGCTATCTGTACGAGGCCATGGACCGTGTCAAATTGGAGTTGCAGCATTCCCTTCCCAGACATTATGCAAAATGGTGGAAAATTATTGATCAGAGATGGGACAACACATTACACCACGACTTGCATGCAGCTGGTGAGTGATTAATTGTACTGAAATTGGGGTATTGCCTTTATGTTATTTATATATTTCATTTAGTTAATTATACACAAATGTAGGTTATTTCCTTAACCCTCGATTTATGTACAGTGCCGATGCACATGTTGATGGCGAGATATTTCAAGGGACTTTAAAAGTCATTGGTCGTTTATCGAGGAATCCAGAAAAGAGACTTGAGGCCGAAGTAGAGGTTCGCCTTTATTTGATTTTATCAATAACATGTATAGAATTTATTTAAGTAGTTATGTTAATGTATTACTTTATGTTTGTAGATGAACCATTATAGAATGAGGACTGGGACATATGCTGACTGCCAATTGCAATACGTTGTGGGAAGAGTGAGCCCAAGTATATTTTATTTTTTGAATTTCTTAACGTTAATATATATTTCTACAACTCATATGCATTTATTTATGGTTGGTGGAACAGTTGGCTGGTGGATAATGGTGAACAACCGAGATGTGGGCACCAATGCATTGGCTTTCATTGCAGTTAGGGTGCTCACTCAAACAACATCGGCAAGCCAATGTGAAAGAAATTGGAGCACGTTCAGCCTTATACACTCGAAGGTTCCCAATCGGCTAAAGACTGAACGGTTAGAGAAATTAGTATATTGCCACTACAATATGAGGTTGAGAATAAAGAATATGAGGTTGAGACAACAGCTGCGAGACAAACGTGCCGCCGGGGATGCCGCCGCAGAAATTGATGTGGATGTCTTATTTGATGATGAGAATCCGTTGCAGTCTTGGGTGGAGACACGAGAGCAGGTTGATGAGCCTGTTTTTGATGATGATGATAGAAGATGGGCAGAGGGCATACTAGATGAACTTGAGCCAAGAGATCCCGAATTAAGAAGAAAATCAAAGAGGGCCAGAGATACTCATGCGCACATGTCTAGGGTTGTTGAGGACACTGAGGAGCAGCATGATTTTCAGCCAGCTAGACACTCAGACTCAGATAGCAGGTCAGTCACTCCTTGAATGGGCAAGGCACCTACGTCCTTAAGAAGAAGTACATCAGTGCATGGGCAAACTGAGAGAACAAATGATGCTGCTCGAGACGACCCGGCAATTGAGCAGTTGAAGCAGATTTATTTGAGGTACACGCCAAGGGGAACAAGATTCATGTCAAGGGTGGAAGAAGAAAGCACACCGACAGAGGAAAAAACATCCCCAAAGGCCAAAAGGCGACTGGAGGCTGTAGGTGCTACAGGTGCTGCAGGTGCTACTACTGGCGGTGGGGATGCTGGTGGTGCTTCCTCCTTCCACGCAGACACAGGTGCTACTACTGGCGGTGGGGATGCTCGTGGTCCTTCCTCCTTCCACGCAGACACAGGCAGAGGATACAGTCAGGGTGAAGGAGGACATGAGTCACAGAGTCAATATGGGCACCAACCAGGTTATGGAGGTGGCCAACAGGAGGCAGCGATTTATGGGTTGTGGGGTTATGTACCATCATTCCAGTTCCATCCATATCCGACCAGTTCTTCTTCTCATCCTCAAGATTCTTATGCTGATACTGGATTCGGCTCAAGCCAACCAAACACTCCAAGAGGGATCCAAAGAGAGATGCAGGACTTGGCTACCTCATTGTTCGGTTATAGTGAATATAGATCATACATGCATCCTTCTTATGGGTATGAACATGAAAAGCCAGACGATGAGGGAGAAGGTTCTAGTTATTACCCATATTAGTGCCTCTTCATTTAGGTAAAGATCGTTTAATTTCCGTAACATTTACTGTGCCTAATTAGGTTTATTGTAATGCTTGAATCTACTTTATGCTTAGTATGTACTCAAGAATATTAGTTTAACTTTAACATGTTCAATGTTTGAATTTTAATGTCTACTTCATGTTTATTGCACTTAATCTAATTTCTTTACAATCAAATGCATGTGTAATGAATTTTCTGATTTTTATGTGATTATTCATATTTTTCTGAATTATTCTCAATTTTTGTAGTTGTCTACTTCAAGGTTATTGCACTAACTTATACAGTCAAATGCATGTGTAATGATTTTTGTGATTTTAAGTGATTATTTATATTTTTTATGATTTTTTTTCAGATTTTTTAGAATTAATTTGATTTTTTTAACCTTTTATCTAGGTTTCGGCCGGTTTCGGCCGAAACCGAAACCAATACCGAGTCGTATCGGTTTCGGACCCGGCCGAAACCGAGTCCGAAACCGAGTTTGCCATCCTTGAGTTCAGATGGCTGCTCAACTCAGCCTCCTTTCTGGGTTGGTCTAGGGCAAGTTTGCTTTTCGTTGCCTTCGGAGGGGGTATAAGGTTTCCAACTGTAGAGGAGAGGTAAGATGCCTGGCATGTGGAGGAGAGGGGCACATGAGGAGGTTCTGTGAAGCCAAGAAGCAAAAGGTAGACATTGGCAGGAGACTGTTCTCTTACATAGAGGTGGTGTCCAAGGCGGCGATTTCCTACGTTCTAGTGACATCCGCTATTGTCTGCCCCCTCTGTGACTCCCCCTCCCTTGCTGTTGGAATGTGTCGGGTATCATTTAGTGGCTTGATAGGTGTCTCTAGCTTTTACCATTGGAGAGGCAGCAGGACGAGACCACCATCTCTTCTATCCTCACCCTAGAGGGGAGTGCGGGGTGTACAGAGTGGTAGGTCAAGGTTTCCTGGCTGTCTATGGCTCGGAGGAGGCCTGTCGACTAGCGGCTCAAGGGGTGCTCTTGCTAGCTGGATGCCTGTTGAGGGGGTCCAGATGGGAGCTCCAAAGGGGAACTTTCCATTATTCGAGGGCTATCATCGCTGAGATCACCCTCTCTGGAGTCCCCATCTTCTCTATGATAGGCAGAGGATCCAACATTTGGTGGCTAGTTTCAGGACTTTGGAGGATGCAGTGGAGCTTTGGCTCTCAGTCTCTTCCCTGGTAGTTACAGTGATGAAGATGGTGAAGGTTAACATCTCGAGGGCTGTTTCACACGCGGGATTTTGGGTATCCATTTCGTTGGATAGACATGCACATATTTAAGCTACTTAGCATGCATATTGTAATTTCCGCACGCGTGATTTATCAGATGATTTAGGGTTCATGTACGTGACTTTTCCCCACCGACTGAGGTCGATGTTTATTTACATCGGACCGAGTCCGACTACCTTTAATTGACTGCCTAAGATCTCCTTTGCCCGTACGGTATTGGCTACGATGAAGATTTTTGCCCTAGGGAAAAAACTCCCTTGCCTTAGGGTAAGAGCATTATTGCAATTTTCCCTTTATACGAGGGCTTATTTGCAATTTACCCTTGAATTAGGGTTTCTGTGCGATTTACCCTTAAATTAGAGTTTGTATGCAGTTTACCCTTGAATTAGGTTTCTATGCAATTTACCTTTGAATTAGGGTTTGTATGAGGAGGACCAGTCCTTTCATTAAATTCTAGAGATTTTGCATAACTTTCTTAGGCGTTTACACAATTTCATGAACTTTGAGGGTATAATTGCAAAATCTTGAATTTTGGGACTCAAACATGATATTTTGCCCACTTCGGACATATTTAAAGGAACTTGAAGCATTTCTAAGAGACGCTTGCACTTCATAATTTTTCATTATTTCTTGAGGACCTTCTCGCAATTCCACAAAATGCGGGGGTAAAAATGTAATTTTACGCATGCTAGGGTCTTCCACATGACCTTGAGAATAATTCTCACACAAGTTTGACATTTGCATGATCAATGTAATCCTTTTTGTGTGACTGTGATCCACTTGAATTCATAGTATAACATTATGCTCTCACGTAGGGATATTTTGGTAAAGTACTATTTTAAGTGAGTCTTTTGTTAAAAATAGGGTTTAAAACATAAGAAAACTCTAAGGGAAGAGCCGCCACCTGCTGCACCTGCGCGCTGGACTGCAGTCTTCAAGGTTCCCAAGCACTCCAAGTCTTCGAGCTCTTCTCTTTCAAGCTTTTCGTCTCTCCCTTGTGTCTTGGCCTTGGCTCCCTTTTATAGGGAGTGGAAGAGTAAACCCGGAAGCTGCAACTGCAGGTATTCCTACCTCTTGATCTCTTTTCTTTTTTTTTTGCTGCAAGCTTGTGAGAGAGAGACATGGAGGCGGAGGAGGCTCCACTGGGTTTGCAGACCCGGGGGCCTTCCTCCTGGTCTTCTTCTTTTCTTATTTTTTTTGGTCTAGTCCGCCACCCAGGACAAAAGAGGGAGAGGCCGGTGGGCCCCCTCCCATGGCCCCACGCAGACCGGAGGAAGAACCTCTGGATCTGCAAGACTCGGATGTGTCTCCTCCGGGTGTGCAGAACCCGGAGGGACCACCCCCGGGTCTGCAAGACCCGGAGGTGGCACCTCCGGGTTTCGCAAAACCTGCAGGAATCCCCTCCGGCCCTGCAGCCTGCACACCAAGAGAGGAAAAAAGAGAGAGGGGGCGGTCCCCCTGGTCTCCCAATTTAAAAAAACCACAAAAGCCCGCCTTTGGCTGTCCTTTTCCACCACTTTTTGAAGACTTTTGTTCCTGTCAACAGAGCAAGACATTGGACACCTTTTTCTCATAGTTTTGTTGACTCCCTTGGACACCGTACTGCTGTCCTTGTTACTGGAGTAAAGGGATAACCTCGTGGCACATTGAGAAAGCTCCTTGGATGTCGGGAATCTTGGATATTTTGACTTTCTTTTGTGTGGGTAAAAGATTTGAACACCGTCCACTAAGTGTTTGATAAAATAACCGTGTGTTAAAAACACACTTTCTTGTGTAAAACTTCACCCAACGGAATGTCAAGGGCGTTTAGACTTTGATCCACGTGTGATGGCCACGGTCTATACCATTTTACGCTGCCATGAGGATTCAATTTACTTAATTCTCCTAGTTCTGAAATTAATCAAAAATATGGGTGATGAACATTGTGGGGTTCAACAAGGGCAATCTTGGAAGTTCTCGAAGTGGAGCTGGCAAGTTGTTTGTTCCCGGTTAGAGTCAAGGCGGTCACCAAGCCGGGGAAATGCGAAGAAGTTGTAGGGTGCCTTAGGCAACACTCCCCTCGTCGGGAAGTTGAAGACGACTTGGGGGGGGGGTTATAGTAGTGGTAGAGCTGCCGAATTACGGGCGAGGGGGGTTCAAAATTTGAACTGCCCACCCTTCATTTCGGTGTATCTAGTCGAGGAATAGGGATATTGGTCGACCCACCCTCGTGCCAATTTAGGTGGTTTGACTGGCAGAGTAGTAAGGCGTTTGTTTGCAACTCAGATTTGGGTCCCGCTATGGGCGCATGTGAGTGTGAACCTGAACAGGGCCATTTCATTGCCCAATACGACCCTTCCTTGCACCCGACATCAAACAATGGTTGTTGTAGATGGGTACTTTTGTTTTTACTCTTTTCTTATATGTTTTTCGGTCATGTCATAGTCTAGTTGGGTTGCTTTTGTTCTTGAGGGGTATTTTAGTCTTTGATGTGATTGTAACTAAATCTTACATTATATATAAAAGTAGTTTAATGTGGCCGGCTGATTATTGACTGCTGCCCTTGTTTTGGCTTCCCCTTTTTTGCACTCTCTTCTCCTTCTCCTTCTCTTGGCCTAACCTAGTTTCTGTACATGGTATCAAATTCCATGGTTATGATCTAGGTCGTGCACCCTTTGTTTGTCATGGTCCACGTGATAGAGTCTAGATCGGCCTACACATGAGGGGACATGTTAGAATAGTCCCATATTAGAAATATGATAAAATAAAATGTGTTTAAATAGTAGTCTTTTCCACTCAACACCTTGAGATTTTGAGTTAGATGGTTCAATCTAATAATTCTAATATGGTATCAGATCCAGGTTCCACTACAGAGCAGGGGGAGTAGCAGAGCAAGTGAAGGTATTAACCGGACTGCATCCATGCCTTTGTGCCTCTTTCTTTCTCTTGGTTTCGGTGCTCTATTTTGGGGTAACGTACATAAGAGTGTGTGTGGCGTGGTCTTGTTGGCCCTGCTTTTCGTTGTGGAACATCAATCACGGACTCTCTCATGTGTGGCTGCATCTGGAGGGTTTTCGAAGGGCAACACACTAGGGCTTGAGGAGTTCCAATCCTCACGATTGTGTGTGAGCCCTGCGGTTGGCTGGCTGGTTGGTGTGAACGGAACAAGGAAGTCTCTTTGCCTTTGTGTTGGGAGTCACCTACACAATCTGTTCATCCCTCAACTCTCCTCTATTGAGGCATTCTTCTTTTTCTTCTTCTTCCCTCCATGCTGCCAAGTCTTCCTCAACAAATAGTGGTCAAAACTTATCGCTTCAGTGTTATGGCAGAAAACTTATCTCTTCAAATGACGTTCTCAGAACTTATAGACAAACTTCAACATTTTGTCCTTCTCTGGACATATCTTTCTTGGCGGAGATGGCAAAATAGGCTATATCGATGGGAGATGTAAGGAGCCAAAATCTGATTATTGCACTGATGCAAAGTGGGATCTGGGGAACAATCTTGTCATGGGCTGAATTTTAAACTCTCTTAGCCCAGAGATTCAACAACTGATCATGATGAAGCAGACTGTAAAGAAATGTGGGACATTCTTGAACAGATGTATGGGCAGCGCTCATAGTTGTTAAGGCACCCGCTTAGGCACTGCTTAAGCGGCGCCTAGGCG
Organism: Amorphophallus konjac; assembly: GCA_022559845.1. Classification (NCBI taxonomy): domain Eukaryota; kingdom Viridiplantae; phylum Streptophyta; class Magnoliopsida; order Alismatales; family Araceae; genus Amorphophallus; species Amorphophallus konjac. The sequence goes on from CM040121.1 coordinate 109,697,510, forward strand.
GGAAGGCATTTTCCCAAGGGAAAGGCGCTTGTTCGCCTTATTGGGCGGCCAAAAAGCAAGCCCAGGCGACGCCTGAGTGGCCTAAGCGGCCCAAATCCGCCTAGGCGCGCCACTTAGTTCAGTCGGGTGATCGAAACCCATTAAGGTGATCTGGAGCCCGGTTATATTTTTTGTGGATCCCCCTTTAAGTTTCTGTGAAGCCCCCGAGCCCTAGCCCGATCCTCATTCACTTCACCCCTTCGATCCCCCTTCCCTCCCACTTCTAGGTTAGGGTTTGCAGTGATCCCCCTCCTCTGCTGTCCTCCGACACCATCGCCGCCATTGGTCACCGTCCTCTGATGCATCGCCGCCGTCTTCCTCCGTTGGAGCGACTGTCCATCCTGTCTTCTACCGCCAGAGCATCATCTTTCGCCGCGGCTATCACATACACCGCCGGACCGCCGTCTCCGCCACCGACGTTCACCATCGTAGGTATGCCCCTTCTCTCTCACACACAGTCTCTGTGTGTGTGTGTGTCTCGGTGTCTCCCCCACAAATCACTGCCCCCACTCCCCATTCGACCTCTCTGAGCCTCTCTCCCGGCTCTCGCATAGTCATACACGATCACAGTCATGGGGTCCTTCGTCCCTAACTCCCTATTGCACCTGGTCATGGGCTCCCCTGTCACAGTCACACACACACACACACACACAATCATATAGTCATGGGGTCCCCTCTCTCTCGGTCTCCCCCCCCGCCCCATTCTGTCTCTCTTAATCTCTCTTTCTCTCCCCCGTCCCCTTTCTATCTCTCTATCATTCTCTCTCAATCTCTCTCTCTCTCTCTCTCTCTCTCTCTATCTATCTATCTATCTCTCTGTCTACCTTGACCCCAATCTCCCCCGCCCCCTACTCTCTCTCTCTAACACACACACACACACACAGAGAGTCACACAGAGAGCACCTGCTCTCTCTCTGTGCTCTCTCTCTGAGTTTCTGTCTGTCTCCCCGCCCCCTGCTCTCTATCTCACAGAGAGCACCTGCTTTGTCTCTCTCTCCACACACACACACACACACACACACACACACACACACACAGACACACACAGAGTCACACAAAGAGCACTTGGTCTCTCCCTGCGCTCTCTCTCTCTCTCTATGTCTGGCTGTCTCCCTGCCCCCTGCTTTCTGTCTCATACATAGCACCTGCTAGTCCTGCTCTCTCCCTGCTTTGGTGTGCCCCGCCCCCTACTCTCACTCTGTCTCACAGTCACAAACATAGTATAAGCATTATATTACTTGTATGTTGTTTCAAATATGATTTGCAATTTTTTGGAAGAAATTGGCAAACATCAGGTTAATATTTGACTATTTTCTTCATGCTAAAAGTCTATTTTTTATTGTTAATTTTATCTCAAAATTAATTTTGATATTTTATTGCAATGTCATTTCTAATAGTTTTTATTTTTATTCATACTATTGTTGTTATCTATATTTTAATGATCATGATTAACTTTTATATATAAAATTACATATATATTAATGGCCACATTTGTTTATGAACTTGAGGCCTAAGCGCCGCTTAGGCGCTCAAGGACCCCAAGATCGCCTTGGTCGCCTTGACAATTATGGCAGTGTCAGGATGTATCTCACATCTGCCGGTTGACCACTGGCATTCAGGACTTGAAACAAGGTAGTTTAGGTGTCATCTCGTACTTTGGTTTCTTGAAATGTTAAGTGGGGAGGAGCTTGACTACTATTCGGTCTACAAATGGTCCTACACTGATCATCAAAAGCAATACCTGCAGCATGTTTAGTGGAACTGTATCTTCAAATTCCATCTTGGTCTTAACTTTGAATTTGAGACATTATGGGGGCACATTTTCAGCACAGATCCACTTCCCACACTTGAGCAGGTGTACTGCAAGGTGTTAAGTGAAGAAAGGCAAAAAAAGGGTCATGGGCAATGAGGTTCCTACCACCGGCTCTTGTGAGTTGGACTAATACTCAACACTTCTTCGGGGCCTGGCAAGGGCGGCCAATGTTCCGGGAAGGAGAAAGGGAAGTCTGCTAAGCACTGTACTTACTGTGGGAAGGACAACTACAACATGGAGAATTGTTGGGATCTCTACCTTGAAAAGAAACTGCTGAAATTCCGAAATGAGAAGGGCAGACAGCCCGCGAAGAGCAATTTTGCCATCACACAGTCCACCGATTGCCCCCTACCCTCTTTCCTTGGAGGGTGGTACTAATTTCTAGTTACCCGCTCTCTCCTCAACCAATATTATTCACCTGCAACAAATCTTTACACAACTAGGGCTTTCTACATCTTAGTGTCACCTCTGACTTTTTTTCTACTCATTGGGTCATTGATTCAAGAGCTATACATTATATCACTGGTATTCCTACCCTTTTTTCTTCCAACTCCCTGAGTTCTAGACAAGGTCACTATTGCCGATGGTACTCATGCCTCGATGGCTGGAAAAGGCACTATTCCTTTTGAGTGGTTGTCTTGTCTTCCTGTTCTTCATGTGTCTGCTTTGCCTATGAATCTTCTTTCTGTTAGTAGCCTCACAAAAACCTTGAATTGTTTAGCAACTTTTATCCTACTTATTGTGTCTTTCAGGACCTACAAACCAAGCAGATGATTGGGCATGGTAGTGAAGTGGGCGGCCTCTATCATTTTGAGCTTGGTGGGAGTGCGGCCTTTTAGACTGGCATTAGTGGTAACTCAAACTAGCAAATGCAGGAAATCCAGTTCTGGCACAATCGTCTAGGTCGTTTGTCTTTTAGATCCTTGAGAGCCCTTGTTCCCATGCTTTTTAGGTCAATAAGCATTGAGTCTTTACAGTGTCGAGTCTGTCATCTTGCCAAGCATTATAGAACCCATTTTCCTACTTACAGTAAGTAAAGTTTGTTTCTTTTTCAGCTTGTCCACTTTGATGTTTGGGGTCATTCTCCCATTTCCTCCCTGGATGGTTATCGTTATTCTTTCAGTCTCATCGATGATTTCTCTCATTGTTGTTGGATCTATCTTATGAAATCCTGTAGGGAGGTTTCCTGCATTGTTCTAGTGTACGATAAGATGGTTGAGAACCAATTTGAGAGGCAGGTCTAAATTTTCAGATCTGACCATGTCCGAGAATATTTTGTGAAGTCTCTTATTATCTTTATGGAGGATGACGGAATCCTTCACGAATCCTCCTATCCCTACACTCCACAACAAAATGGAATTGCAGAGAGGAAAATCACACTTGTTAGAGACTTCTCATCTCTTTTGTTCCAATATAACTTGCCAAAAAACATTTGGGCTAATGGTGTGCTGACCGTCGCTCATGTCATAACAAGATGTTGTCCAGAATACTTGGCAATTTGTCTCCTATCTGGGTTCTATTTCTTGCTCATTTTTTATTTTGTCTGGCTCCTCGAGTCTTTGGATGTCTTTGTTTTTTTATTGTCTTGGTCTAGGATCCTCCAAACTAGATCCTCGTGCTATCCGTGGATTTTTTTTTGGGATACTCTCCCACTCAGAAGGGTTAAAAATGTCTAGACCCTAAGCTGGGAAGCGATATATCCTTAAAGATGTCACCCTATTTGAAACTGAGTCCTACTTTCATTCCCAATCTTCTCGTCTGGGGGGGGGGGTTCTATCTCTTCTGGCGCTCTTGAGTCCTCATCCTTAGCTATTCCGCTGCATATCAATTTGGACCCCACTTCAGTCACGTCTTGATCCTCTTGTCCGGAGCTTCCCTATGTCACCACAGATGGGACAACGCTGGATCTTCTTACATAATCCCATCCTACTAAAAAGAAGAGGCCTCCCATGGATGTGCCACCTTAAATGGCTGCTTCATGGTCCACCGGGTGACTCTCTTCTCTTTGTTTCTACAGATTATGCTTGTAATGTGCCCATGTCTCATCTTGATCTCCCTATTGCCATTCGCAAGGGTTCGTGGGGGTTGCACTCATCATTCTATCTTTAAATTTGTCTCTTATTCTCATTTGTCCCCTTCCTATTATTCCTTTTTGTCTGCTATGTTTTCTTATCTCATTCCTAGCTCTTTTATTGTGGCTGTGAAAGGTCTAAAGTGGGTTGTTACTATGGATGTGGAGATGTTGGCACTCAACAAAGACACTTGGGAATTAGTGGAGCTGCCTCACAAGAAGAGTTTAGTGGGCTCTTGGTGGGTGTATACAAATCAAATATAGTTCTGATGGCATGGTGCATCGGTACAAAGCTTGTTCCGTTGCTAGAGGTTTTAGTCAAACCTATAGTGTTGACCATTTGGAGACCTTTGCGCCTATGGCCAAGTTGAAGTTGGTGCGGTTGTGTTGTCTCTTGATGTCCAATTTTTTTGGGAGCTTCACCAATTGGATGTAAAAAATGCCTTTCTCAATGGTAATCTCTAGGAGGTTTATATGCAACCCCTGCCTAGGTTTGATGTTGGGGGGAGAGAGTGTTGCTTGAAGAAAGCTCTCTATGGCCTCAAATAGTCTCCGAGGGCTTGGTTTGATTGGTTTTGGGCTGCTATTGTTTGGTTTGGCTATGTGCAGTGCAACTCTAATCACACTTTATTTACTTAATGGAAAGATGGGCAAGTGGTGGTGCGATTAGTTTATATTGATGATATGATTATCACATGAGATCACAAAGAAGAAATCAACCAATTAAAGTGGGATCTGGCCCGATAGTTCTAAATTGAGTGGGGAGCTGCCATAGTTTTTGAATCTAGAGGTTGTTAAGTCACATCAAGGTACTTATATTTGTCAAAGGAAATATGCTCTTGATTTACTGAAGGAAACAGGAAGTTTGGCTGCAAACCTGCGCATACTCCTATTAAGGCGACCACGGATTGTGTGACTTTGTGGGGAACTGATATCTAACACAAAGAAAGAGTTGTATCAACACCTTGTAGGCAAGCTATTGTATCTGCCACTTACTTGGCTTGACATTGCTTATGCTGTAAGCATTGCTAGTCAATTCATCAGGTGCCTCATATGAAAGTAGCGGAGTACATATTGCAAGATGTCAAGTCTTGTACTGGCAAGGGATTGTTGTATACCAAAGTGACTCATCTAAATATTGAAGGATTTACATATGTTGATTGGGCGGGTTCTCGGGATGATCAGTAGTCTGCTATGGGGTATTGCACTTTCTTGGTGGTAATTTGGTGGCTTGGAGGAGTAAAAAGGAGACCGTGTGTACTCGGTCAAGTGTAGAGGCCGAATATTGAGCTATGGCGCATAGCATTGCTGAAATGGTATGGCTGAAGCTCCTCTTGCAGGACCTTGGGGTCCATGTTCATCTTCCTATGAAGCTCTACTGCGATAATAAGGTTGCCATTAATATTGCTAATAATCCCGTCTGTCACGATCGGACAAAGTACATTAAGATCGACCAACATTTCATCTGAGAAAAGCTTGACTCCGACGAGTTGTGTTTACCCTATATTCGGTCTGCAGTTCAAGAATTAGATGTATTCACCAAAGGGTTGTCCAAGGATCAATTTGTTTTTCTTTTGTCCAAGTTGTGCGTGGTTGATATCTATCCTTAGCTTGAGGGGGAGTGTAGACTGGTGTAGCTCTGTCATTTACTCTTTTCTTATGTGTTTTTAGTCATGACATAGTCTAGTTGGATCACTTCTCTTCTTAAGGTGTATATTAGTCTTTGGCATGATTAATTAAACCCTACATTATATATAAAAGGAGTTTAATGTGGTTAGTCAATTACTAGTGACGACCCTTGTTTCGGCCTCCCATTTAAGACTCTCTTCTCTTTCTCCCTCTGTCGATGTAACCTAGTTTCTCTACAATAATAGGTGGCTCCAGGGTAGCTGCCCAGCCCTTCTCAGTTGGAGCAGAGGCACAACATGATTGCGGCTCTTCCGGAGAATGCATAGTCTCAATCAATTGCTCTTGCGGGCAGATGGAGGGGAACAGGGAATCGAATCCAAAGGTTGTAGTTCTGTCTGGGCATGGAGCATGCTCCCCTGCCCTTGGTAGGTAGGCGAACACCCTGTGTGCGACATTGCTCCTGATGTTGGCTGAGGGTAGGTATCCTGTGGACCTTGCCATTTGGGGTCTAGTCTGGGAGGGGGTATCGACCTTGCCACAGGGGTTGCCCAATCTCCTTAGGTGGCCAGTCATTTTTGGGTTTGCCACATCTGCTCCCTGGCCTGCTATCAGTAGGCAGAGAGGATAGGCTAGAGGTGGATGAAGATGAGGAGTGCAGAGGAGGTCAGGATAATGTATCAGAGATAAGTTTTTGAGGAAGAGGAGCTTGAGCTATCCCCTGGCGGGGGGTGAAGAGAAAGGTCCTGAAAGAATTTTCGAGACAATGCAAGCCAGATATGCTGTGCATTCAAGAAACTAAATGCAAAGGAGATGCATTAGACATTTTGAAGGAGGCTGGGGGTGTTAGACTCAAGAAAGGGGTGTCTTCCCCGGCGGTAGGGAGGTCAGGGGGAATCTTCGTCTTTGGAATGAATTTGCTTTGAGGTTGAGGTCTTGAGGAAGGTAGACACGTTTGTTGTTACTCTCACCTTTTGGTCTTTGGCTGATGGTTTCCTATGGGATTTTACAGGGTGTAAGGAGCGCACGGTAGAGAGGAAAATTGAAAGTTGTGGGGGCACCTACTGGAGAGTAATGGGAGGTTAGGAAGACCTTGGTGTTTAGGAATAGGGGGTGACATTAATGCCACGGCTTCCCCCTCCGATAGGTTTGGGAGTTCTCTATTTAAGCTCGAGTTGGAAGACTTCCAGGGCTTCATCCATGAAGTGATATTAATTGACATTCCAACCCCTAATGCTAATTTTACTTTGGTCTAACTTCAGGGAGTCCCCTTCACTATCTCGCTTGGACAAGTTTCTGGTTTTTGTGGACGGCAAGGATCGCTTCCTTGCAATGGTGGCGTGTTACCTCGCCTGGTTGGCGTCGAATCATAAGCCTATCTCCTCAAGATCTTGCAACTTCGGTGGAGGCAAAGGTTTCATCTAGAGAGGTACTAGCTGAGGGAGGAGGAGGATTTTCTCTTGGTGGTGACAAGGGTTTGGTCTGCTTCGTCCATTGGTGCTAATGCTATCAGCTCGAATAATTCTTAGTTCTTACGCTGAAGTTGCTAGCCAAGGAATTGGCCAGGTGGGGCAAACCCAATACCTTGCCGGGCAAGGTTGCCAAGGATAGTATCCTGCAACAGATTGAAATATTTGATGCCGTAAGGGAAGCAAGGCTGCTAGATGAAGAGGATAGATGGCACATGGATAAGTTAAAGGCTGATTTTGGGGACATTCTGCTCAATAAAGAGATTTATTGGCACCAAAGGTGTAGGGAGAGGTGGTTTAAAGAGGGTGATAGAGTTGCTGCTTATTTCCAAAAAGATGGCTTTGAGAAGGAGGAGAATGAATACCATTAGATGTATTCGAGATGTTGAGTTCTCACTGTAGAGAGTGACATCCAACAACATCTTAGAGCTTTCTATCATCATCAGAGTCTTATCCCATTACTTGGGGTGTGCTACATGAATCCTGTTCTGCCAAAGAAATCTATCAAGTGCTAAATTCATATTTAAACCGAAGAAGCCAATGCCCCTTCTAATAACATCACACCATCTTATTTTAGGCCTTCCACAAGTTCTTTTATTAACATCCACTAAGATTTAGTCACATCTTTTAATTAGCGCTGAGTTATGGCGAATCGTAGAGCTTTCTATGCTAGAAGAAGGTCGAAGGTCTTTCTAGGTCTCTTACCTAGAATTTCCCGAAGAAGATAGCAACATCTGCCGCCCTTTTTCAGAGGATGAGATTAAAGGGTATGTCTTTGCTTTTTCTGGTGATAAGCATGGATGATCGTTTCGGCCGAAACGTATCGGTTTCGGACTGGAACGATCCGAAACCTACCGGCCGAAACTGAAACTCCTTTAGTTGGCAAAAAAAAAAAATTTGGTTGTGGACCCGATCGAAATCGACACCGAAACCGAAACTGTCTTCTTTGGTGATAAGGTCCCATGCCCTGATGAGTTTTCTCTCTTTTTCTATCAGCATTGTTGGGACATTATCAAGCAAGACATTTGCCAAGTTATCTTTAAGTTCTAAGAAGGGAGAGCACACTTGGGGGCTATCAATAAAACTCTCTTGGTACTTATTCTCAAGAAAGTGTGAGTAGAAAGACTTCATGATTATTGGCCCATTAGCCTCTTCAATGGGCTGTACAAGATTATCACTAAGCTTCTTGCAACGAGACTTGAGAAGGTGGTGCATAGATTTGTGAGTGGTAATCAGGGGCTTTTATTAAGGGAAGGCAGTGTTATGGTTTAGTCTCACATTGGAAATCCATAGGAGTCTTTCCTCTATACATGTGGGAGATTCTCTCAACTCAACGCCTAGGTTTTGGGTTACAGTTCGGGCCTCTAATATGGTATCGAAGCCTCATTTACTCATTGGATTTGTGGACACTTAGCCCTATCCGTGATACCTCCCAAACCGGTTGGTTAGGCGTGAGGATGGTGTTGTGGTTTAGTCCATATGGAAAATCCATGGGAGTCTTTCCTCTATATATGTGGGAGATTCCCTCAACTCAACGCCTAGGTTTTGCGTTAGAGTTCGGGCCTCTAATAGACATATCCAGTAGAACTTCATGGTGGCACATGAATGTATGCACTCTTTCAAGATCCAGAGGAAGGGAGGTTTGATCATCAAGCTCAATTTTGAGAAGGCCTATGGCTGTGTTAATTGGAGTTGTTTGCTTCATTTGCTTACTCTCATGGGCTTTGGGGATCCATGGGTGGGATGGATCTCTTTGTGCATCTCTTCAGCTAGATTTACTGTGCTTGTTAATGGGAAGCCCTCTCCCTTCTTCCATAGTGGGCAAGGTCTCAAACAGGGCTTTCCAATGTCGCACCACTTGTTTGTTTTGGTGACTCATCTGCTTAGCTGTTTGTGAGTAGGGTAGAGGAGACAGAGCTATCTCAGGCTTCTTGATGCATAGGGAGGGGAGACAGATTTCACATTTGCAGTATGGCAATGACATTAATTTTGGTCAGATTACAATGATTAGGATGATGCTGATGATACTGGAAGATGTCAATGGGCTGAAAGTTAAAGTTAATTTTGATAAAAATCTCCTTGTGAGTGTTAATGTGGATGAAGGCCTGCTATGACATTTGCTTCTCTTTTGGGCTGTAGGGTGGGGTAATTCCCTTTCACTTACCTTGGTTTGTCCATCTTCTGGACCTATACATTGTTCTGATTAGGGTAAGCTAGTGTAGAGATTTGAAACCAGGGTTGTGGGCTAGAAGGGGAAGCTCCTGTCCTATGGTGGGAGGTTGGTGTTATGCAGTTCTGTACTAGATAGCCTTGCCATCTACTGCCTCTCTCTTTTTTGTATTCCTCTGTCAATATCTAAGAAGTTGGAGGCTATCCGCTGTAGGTTTTTTTTCCCCTTTTTTGGCATGAGACAGGGGAGAAGACTAGTGGGTGGCATGATGTCAGCTGGCAGATATATGTATGGATAAAGTGGTTGGAGGGCTTGGCATCAGGAATATTAAGGCTTTCAACCTTACTCTTTTGACCAAATGGTTGTGGCATTTGGGAACTATGGACGTGAGGCTTTGGACAGAAGCGATTCTTAGCAAATATTTCAAAGATGGGAGTTGGATAGACTTTGTTCAAGATGCATCCTACAATCTCTCTGCTGTTTGGAAAGGAATTTTGCTAGCATCTGACCTTGCAAAGGTTGGTACTGAGTGGTGTTTGGGGCATGGTCTCTCTTACCGGTTCTGGGTGGATAGGTGGTGTTGTGGGAAAATTCTGGGGGAGAAGTTTAGCTCTCTCACGGCCATTGTGTCTGACTTATCGGCTGTAGTGGCATAGCATTGGATTTCCGATGGTGGTTCTCATCTTTTAGACTGAATATCTCTAATGAGGAGTTCCGGTTCTTGGAGCTTCTCCAGCTCCTGGAAGGACTTACACCTATCTCCTTGGTGCAAGATACTTGGGTTTGGATTTGGGAGGTGGGGTCAGGTTCTCTGTCCAATCAGCCTACAATCGGATCCAAGATGGGGGAGCGGTGCTTCCCACTTTATGGGCAGGTGTGGAGGGACCCCCCTGAAGATATAGTTGTTGATCTGGAGCATGGACGCTTTCTGACTTGCAACAGACGTAGCTCTTTCATTGATGGTCTGGTCACCACTTGCTGTCTCTGTGGGGTGGCTGACGAGACTATGGATCATCTTCTTGTATCCTGCCCTTTCTCCTCCGAAGTATGGGAGAAAGTGATGGAGAAGATTCATAGCATCATCTGGCTGCTACATTCTGTTCAGGAGCTGTTGTTTGGTTGGGACAGGCCATGGACAACTAGGGGAGACCGGCAGATTTGGTAGTCATCCTTCATGCTACATTATGGACCCTTTGGGACGAGCTCAGTGCTAGAATTTTTGAGAGGGAAGCTAGGCACCCGGATAGTGTGGTGTATTTTATTTGTGAGAAGGTGTGAGAGAATGGGGGAGGATGGCATGTAATATTTTTTGGGTGGGCAGACTTGTTTACACCTCTGTGGTGTCTTTTGTATAGGGGCCTTTTTTGAAAGCTTACACTTGTGCCTTCTCCTCCTTTAATATAATATGTGGTACCAACCACGTTAAGAAAAAAAATAAGCTCAGATTTACTGTTTCCTGCAGATAGCTACAACCATCTTTAGCAACATCCTCCAAAGATTTAGATTTTCTAGTTATGAACTTTGGTTGGTCCCTTTTTTTTTTAGCACAGCCTGCTTACCTTTAAGTGTAAAACTTATATTAGTATTTAGGTAGACATTTCATTAACTTTGCAAGATTCTGCTTTTGAAGTTCTTTTCTTCTTATAAAAATTCAGACTGTTTGGAATCCCGAGAGAATGCTTCATCATCGGGCTAGGATGCTGTTGAACCACATAAAGTTCATAAGGGATTTTCTGATATTTTCAGAAATTTTCAGAAATGAAATGTCCCATGTGATGGCTACAAAACGACAATGGATCGCCGCCACCACATGGGTGCCTTTGAGGGGCCCCACTAGGTGGGAATGCTCATAAATTCACAGTGCTTCTATGCACGGAAATTTCATTTAAATAGTTGATGAGCGGAGTGGAGAGTTGCTCACTCACGCGTGAAATCGACTATAAAAGGATTTCTAAAGTCCTCCGGGTGTTCCCCACGTGACCGCAGTCTACTGCAGTAAAAATGGCCAAAAGCAGCCCAATGAGGAGTTCTCCACGTGCTGCAGCCAGCCTTCCAGCGATAAAAAATTGATTTGTGAAAGGACGAAGTCCCTTTTATAGCCAAAAGGCCAAGGGAGTTGGGCCGTACCCCCTCCGCCCCTCCCTCTTCTCTCCTGAATGGCGCCAAGGTCGGAGGGGGACCCCTCCGGTACTGTTAGACCGAAGGCCCCCCCCAATACTATTAGACTAGAGGGGGATCCCCCTCTGGTGGTTCGCCTGCGGGGGGGGGGGGGGGGGGCTCCCTGTTAGGGTGCTAGGCCCGGATACAAAGGGGGGGTGAATGTATCCTGCTACAAATAATGCCCAAATAGAAAACTCAGATGTTAGGCAAATTCCGGAATTAAGCTAATTCGATTAAGCAAAATAACAAGCAGGTGGAGCGAGCCTATCCAAGCATCTAGCGGAAACAAATCAAGCAATCAAACCACTGCTCAATAGATTTTTTAGGTGGTTCGGTCCTCCAGACCTACATCCACCCCTCACTCCCAACCGGAGTGAGGCTTCACTAGCAAATGCTAGAACCAAGCAGACTCAGTCTGCGAACAAGGTGCTGCCACACATCTTGACCAGGGGAACAGCCTCCCCTCTTCCTCCCAACCGGAGGGACACCCCAAGTGACTCCCAGCCACTTGGAAACTAGAGACCGAAGTCTCTCTTCCTTCAGACCGGAGGGACCCCTGGACTTGCTACCCACAAGCCCAGAACCGGAGACAAGTCTCCCTTCTCCTGAATCCACAGGAGGAACCCGACCTCAGACCAGAGGATCGGAAGTACAAAGATGGAAAGATAAAAAGGAAAATAAGAAAGGATGAAAAATCACAGCGCCAAAAGCTGGAAACGAAATACAAGTAATGTAGCTCTCAAGGGAGCTGGCTGGCCTGGATTTGATCCACGGTCCAGCAGGAACAAATCTTCAGATGCAGCTTCTATTCTTCTTCTCTCAATCCTCACGAGCTCTCTTTCTTCTTCTTCTTCTCTTCTTTCTTCTCTTTCGCAGACTCTCTCTGGCTTTTCTCTTCTCTTCTTCTTCTGCTCTCTACTGCTCTTTTCTTCTTCTGCTCTTTCACTCTCTCGATCTCTGCTCCTCTATTATCTTCTGCTCTTTCTTTCTGATCTCTATCAGCCCTCTTGCATTCTCATGTTTTTCTTTCTTCAGTGGACGAAAGCTTCTATTTATATCAGCTTCAGCAGGTGCTAGGGCGTGAGCTCTCGACGATTCCCGCCCAGCTTATTTGGTCCACGTGTCAGCATTTCAGCCTCTAGGATCACGTGTCAAGTCTTGATGACCTCGTCCATTAAACCTGTCAGATAATCAGTCGAAGACAGTATCAGCTTAAAGCAATGTTCAGACTTCATTCAGCAGGCAAGGCACACATAGATGGCTATATAGACTTCGTGTGAAGGATAGAGTGTATAGACTTAGTTAGTTCAGGCCTCTAACAACGAGTGTATAGACTTGCAACTCTTCATGAGATCTCAGTGTATAGACTCAACCAATGTATATAGTTGAAGGTCTAACAATCGAGTGTATAGACTTAGGCTTTGATGAACGAAGTATGGACAGTGAATCGTGAAGGCAGGCAGGCTGTATAGACTTAGCCTTCGATGAACAAATGTTCAGTGTATAGAGTTGGAATGTTACGCCCAATGTATAGACTTCAGTAGGGCTGCCAGTGAATAGACTTGTACAGTGCAGCGAGTGTACAGACTTTGAGTGTTAGGGCCAATGTATAGACTTGAAAGTTCACTGTGGATGTATAGACTTGAAAGTCCACTGTGGATGTATAGACTTGGTGAGGCTCAAGCAATGTACAGACTTAGTGAGGCTAAGCGTTGTACAGACTTGGAAATTCCACTGTGGATATATGGACTTGATGATCCACTGTGGATGTATAGACTTGAGTGAGTGAAGCCGATGTACAGACTTGCCTATGCGAAGCCACTGTACAGACATTGAAAACGTGAAGCCAGTGTACAGACTTGAAGAACAGTTCAATGTATAGACTTGAAGGCCCTGAGTAAATGCATAGACTTCACGCTGTACAGACTTTAGGATTTGAACGTTTGAGCAGTACGCAATGTACAGACTTAGCGATGTATAGACTTGGCCAGAACAACGTAGGAAAAGGTATGAGTGTATAGACTTGGCCAAGCGTAGGAACAGATGTGGAGTGTACAGACTTGGTGAAACAAAGTCCAGTGTATAGACTTGGTAAAGTGAAGTCCAGTGAATAGACTTGCAGAAGCGAAACCGATGTACAGACTTAGAAGGATTTGAACGGGAGAGTGTATGGACTTGGTTCCTGTAGTAGTGTATAGAGTTGAAGTTTGATAATCCAGTGAATAGAGTTGAAGCTTGGAAGGATGTATAGAGTTGAGCTGTACAGACTTTGGCAATGTGTGGGCTTAAATGGTCGGGCAGTGTACAGACTTAGAGTATGAAGACCAGTGTATAGACTTCAATTAGAAGATGCCCGATGCCAATGTACAGACTCAATGATATGAATCCAATGTACAGACTTTGAGGGATGTTAACAATAAGGCATGCTGTACAGACTTACTCAATGAAGCTGATGTATAGACTTGAACACTGCGAAGATCAGACTTTAGCAGTGTATAGGCTTAGAGTGTAGCTAAAGCTTCGAGCGTAGGAATAGGCCAGAATGTATAGACTTTCAATGAAGGGGCGTTGTGTAGACTTTGGAAAGTCTGAGCCATTGTACAGACATTGCCTTAACAATGAATAGGCAAACGGGTGTACAGAGTTGGCCAAAGTAGCAATGTATAGATTTGAAACGCTTGAAGATCGGCTGTACAGACTTTGAAAAAGGAGCGATGTACATACTTCGAGAAATGATGCACTGTTCACGCTGTACAGACTTGACGTTGAAAGCTGAGGGCACAGTACGATGTACAGACTCAGATTCTAGACCATTGGCTGTACAGACTTTAGAAGAAGACCAATGTATGGACTTCGTGAAGATCAATGTATGGACTGTAAACAACCGATGAATGAACTGAGGGGTCGACCCATCAGCACAAGGGGTCGACGCACCACTGACCATACCAATGAATAAGTGCAACAAGATTCAAGAGGCACCATGACTGAACATAATCAAATATGCAATGCCATATCAGAACTTATGAAGAACTGTATTATGATCAGAAAGTGAATAATAGCATGATGACTCACACAGCAAGATGACAAGGTGAATAATAGCATGATGACTCACACAGCAAGATGACTCACAGTGAATAACTCACCTCAAAGACCAATAATTAAAACCACCATTAAAACCATCATCAAAACCACATGGGCACAACAATCTCTCCGGCAGGGTCAAACCGGAGGGGGGAGCCCCCTCCGCTGCCCCCGTCCGGTCATCCTGCACCAGAGGGGGGGGGGTCCGATCACCGCCTGATCGGAGGGGGGACCCCCTCCGGTCCCTTTTCTACTGCACAGGGAGAAAACACAAAAAAAGTAGCATGCGCAAGGGGGAGGGGGGGAGCCATACCTGGCCTTTCACCTTCCACCGGAGGGGGACTTCTAGCCGGAGTACCACCCCCTCCACTCCTTCCAGCACCTATAAAAGGGAGAAGAGAGGAAGAGCGCAAGGGAAAGACTGGGAGAGCTTCAAAGGAGGCCCGAGAGAAGAAGAAAGAGGAGAGCAAGACTTGAAGACTTGATGTGCTTCAAAGGAGGCCTAAGTGGAAGAGAAGAAGGCAGCGCCCCCCTTCTTGATGGTCATCTCATATTGGGCCCAAGTCCTTCAAATTACAAGGAAGCCCCTCTAGGGTATGCAATGACAAAAATATCTCCGGACAAGTGAGGAGACATTGTATCTTTGAAATACATCTTGTGAAACTGTAAAAATTCCAATGAATGATGAATGGAAATGTATCAAATTATTCCATTGACGGAAATTATGCAAAAGTCCCTATCACAGTCCAAGAATTGCGTTTTTACCTTGGATTTTCTCAAAATTGTCACAAATGTCCGCAAAAAAATGAGAAAATATGAAAAAATTCAAGAAAAAATCTAAAGAGTCATACATGACACTTAGTCATGCCATAAATTGCAAATAAGCCTCTGATTGAAAGGAAAATTGCAATTAAAATCTTATAAGGGAAAATTGTAAATAAACCCTCACTCGAGGGAAAATTGCAGAGATACCCCGCCTGAGGGTATGGGCTGTAAGGGTAAAAGAGGAATCTTTAGCAGTAAATCAAAGGTGTTCGGATTTGTCCGATGTAAATTAACATCGACTCCGGTCGGTGGGAAAAAGTCCAGTACATGAACCCTAAAATTGTCTGATAAATCACGCGTGCGGAAATATAATAGGGATTTTTACATATATATCCCCATAAAGTTCAGTTTTGTCAAATATACCCCTCATCTAAGTATATTATCATGAATATCCTTCATTTAGACAGACATGTTGCGGTTATACCTTTTTAATTTACTGCCGTCGATGGAGGAGAATATTCCGTGAAATATGTCATCTACGGTCGTTAGATCTTGGGTATATTTTATAAAATCAAACTTTATAAGGGTATATATACAAAAATCTTACTCTTTAACTCACACTTAACTAGGGTTAAACACACGAGAGTTACGGCGAGGGCATAATCGTGACATCCCCCATATTTCGAGGATATTCATGATAATATGCTCCGACGAAGGATATATTTGACAAAACCGAACTTTATAAGGGTATATATGCAAAAATCTCAATATAATATGCAAGCTCAAAAGCCTAAATATATGTGCATATTTTTCCAGAATTATTTTGCCCGTGAAATAGATGCTAATACTTGTGATGTTCTTTACGGTTTACATCATCTACTATTTTTTCATTAATGGCATTCTTTTTTGTTAATGTTTTTTTTTAATTTTGTATTGCTATGGTTCAAATTCTTCCTTAGCAGTCCCATGTTACATGTTGTTACTGTTTTATATGCAGGCATTTGCTCGAATTGAAAACCACTATTTTCTAAATAAAGGATTCTTTCCTTCAGATTCATATCTGTTGGATAATGTTGAAAAAATACGACATATTAAGACCATAATTGTACAGGTAAGATTACTTGCTTCTGATATCGAATTCTTGTGTGAATAGTGAAAATAGTACATATCTGTTTATTCAAATAAATTTTGTTAGTTCTTTTCTATAATCTGAGCATGTTTTAACCTTATGGGCAGCATTAGTTCAATGTTCCATTTTGTGATATGTTAAGAAACAAGGGGGTGGATGTAGTAGTGCATACTCCATGAACCAAATCTGTTGCTTGCTAGCATTCATCATAACTTCAAACCAGATGTTTGGTATGGGTTACATGGATTGATCCATCTAGAACTCATTATAAAAGCTTTATGCTAAATCAATTTATTGAAGGAAATGTCAATTTAGTGAACTCAGCGTAAGGAATGTGTAGATTAACTGCCGCATGGGAAAGTTTACATATTACATAGAACAGGGCCAATGGGTTTCTTGCGTGTACTTTCTTCTTTACTTTGTGCTGCATGTAAAGCCATGGTCCAGTATAACCCGGGGATCAAACTCAGCATTAACTACTCATTGATGATATATTAACTTAATCAAAGTTATTAATGATTAATATCAGAAATGTGAAATCAGCCAGGATCTAGTTCAGATCCCAAAGGATTCAGAACTAGCGAGATATTTATGGAAACAGTGGAACTGAGGAAGGACTGTTAGAAATGAAATCAAGAGACGTGAGAGATGGAACTGGAGGAGAAAGTTATGTCGGGTTTGTTGGGGGGGGTTAGGGGATGGAGAAGTGAAAAAAGGCTTTAGGAGGTGTTGGAGAAGGCGATTGGAAAATAGATAAGGACATGGCAAACAAAGCAGGGATTTCCTTTGATGGGATTTACGCAGAAGCAACGCACCTATTTAGGAGATCAAGTAAGGAGTTATTAAGCATATATAGGAGTGCTAATGGTGAGGACATCCGAGCGCGGATCCGATTCGACTCGACCCGCGTTTACCGCCGTCGGAGACCACCAGCAGCGACATCGGCATCCCTATGGCTTGATGATGACACATAGCACATTGATGTATTTTTCTTTTGATTAGTTGGCATTTATTTGAGAGAGAGGCCCATTAGGGGTCCATTTGATGTATTTTCTATTTATCGTGTAGTTTCGAGTGCGATTTTAGCACTAATTTAGGTCTCAGGGTCATTTTGGTCTTTAGTCTTGTGAGGAAACCACTAGGGTTTTCCTCCAATATAAATACTGATGTAGTCTCCCCTTTTTGGGCATGATGAAAAGGATGAAAATAATGAAAAGATAGAAAATTTTGAGCTTGAGCTGTCGTCTTCCCCCCTTGAAAGGTGCTTGTGAGGGCACGAAGCCCTAGGCGTGAAGCCACCTTCTGTTTGTTCCGTCCGCAACACATCTCCTTCTCCTGTTCGAGCATTTATTCACCCCCTTCGGCCCCACGTTTTTCCCCGCGTCCCTACGCCTCACTCCCCCACGCCAGTTCCTCTTCTTCCTATTCCTCTTCCTTCGCGTTCAAAACCCCCGTGGCTAGCTCGAAGCAACCCGCTGATCGACTCCAGCCGCCATCCGCCTCCGCCGCGACCTCCCTCCACCGCCTGCAACCACAACGACAGAAGCCGCCGTAGTCACCAATGCGGCGGCCGCCCTCTTCAGCCGGCCAGCCACCCGCCGCCACCGCATCCCCATCCTCCCCTGTACACCGGTGGCCACCCTCTTCCTCCCTCACGTCAACTTCTTCTCTTGCCCTCCCCTCCTCCTTCCTGTCACCAAGCCACCCCCCCCTCCCCCACTAAGTCTCGCACTAGGAAGGTCACTGCCGCCTTCCACCTCTGTCGCTGCCACCTGCTCACGTGGCCGCCCCACCGCCGACCTCCCCAACTGACCCGGGCCGTTTTCCTCCGCCGTCGCTGCTACCGGCGGGTTGTCCTCTTGCGCCTCCCTCTCCCTCATCGTTCCCTTCCGCCGTCGACGTGTAGTTGCCGCAGCAGCGTAGTCGCCTCGGGCCACCGACATGCCACTCCGCCCCCCCCTGCGGATCCTTGCGTGGCTCACGCCGGACCTGTTCTGTTAGTGCCTGCATAGGGCCCCAGTTCCCCTGTCGGGCTGGGACTTTGCCTGCGATCAACCGGGCCGCGACTAGCTGAAGAACTCCGCTGTAGTCGGCCCCGCTTTGTCCCGGAGCCATCAGAGACGCTCCCTACCTACTCGCTGCCCCCGATGTCTGTAGCAGCCCGCGACCCCGCGGCTTGTCGACTCCTTTTCCTCTCGCGGCGTACGCGGCCTCAGTTCGAACCTCGCTCTTCAGCGGGTAGGTTAGTGTGGGAAGCCCGCTCATTTAATTTGTTTATTTAGTATCTATGTCACATTTACCGCCGTGAGTGATTTAGGATGTCTAGCCCGATATTCTATATTGCTGCTGGTTGGCGGGTCGTAGCGTTTTCCTATATCCCGGAGAGCACCAATTTGTTTACATTGCCTGTGCGTGATTGATACCCTAGGCCGTGGTAGTTCTATCTACCGATCGGTTCGACGTTTCTCGCTGCGAGGGACGGCTTCTTATAGCATAGCTACTGTTATTTTGCGTAATTTGCCTTCTGGTGTTCGAGTACACGTCGGGTTATTTGTCAATCAATTGTAACGCGTTTGCTGATGTCATTAGTCGCCTAGTGGGGTTCATTTGAGTGCACCGTCCCGCATCAGTTTTGGTATCAGAGCCTGGGTCGACAGTCTAGGGTAGTCACCTCTTTATCATTCCACGTCTTGCACTTATTGTTAGATCGTTTGCACAAAAAAGAAATGTATATAGTAATGATTTTGTATCCCTTTTATATCATGGTACGCCCGTGCATCGTAGTTTAGCCACGTTCTATGTCATATGCCCACACGCAGCAGTGCTGAGTATCACTTGTCAACGCCGATGTCAGGTTCACACCCAGACATGTGCGGTTCACACCCGAGTGTGTCAGGCACGCACGCGGACCATCAGGGAGGTCTTGACTTGACCGAGTTAGTGTCCCAACTCAGGGCAAATATACAGATGATGGATCGTCGTCTCGTTGAGGGACTGACAAGCATAGAGGATAGGGTCACAGAGTCTGACCATACCGTCCATGGGATGGTGTTGTGTCCCTGTGATTTTGATGATAGCAATCACTATAAGTCAATTGAATGCATACAATTCTGTTTGTGGTGCAGATGAATGTTTCATTGAAAATCTTATCTGAATTATTGCTGCATTTAAATATGGCTGTGTGGTGTGTGCTTTGGTGCATTTCATAATACATCCTCTTCAAGCATTTCAAAGTCTATACATCGCTTGGAGTTCTTTCAAGTCTATACATTGCTGAGCGTCTCACTGACTGTCTCATGCAAGTATATACAGTGGCATATGCATTCACTGTAAAGCCTATACATCCTGCACCGTCTCATGCAGCATCTCAAGCCAAGTCCATACATAGTCCATCAGCATTTAGAAGTCTGTACATCGGTCCGTCTTGTTCAGCGTCTTAGTGCATTCAAAGTCTGTACAACGTCCGTCTCATGCAGCATCTCAAGCCAAGTCCATACATAGTCCATCAGCATTTAGAAGTCTGTACATCGGTCCGTCTTGTTCAGCGTCTTAGTGCATTCAAAGTCTGTACAACGTCCGTCTCAGTCAGCGTCTCATGCTGCGTCTTAGGCAAGTCTGTACATCGCCTTCAGACTTTCAAGTCTATACACTCCATGCTCATTCAAGTCTATACATCCACAGTGTAACTTCAAAGTCTGAACATTGTCTCACTCCGTCAAAGTCCATACATTTGTATTCTCTTATCAAAGTCCATACATCGGACTGTTTGAGCAAAGTTTGTACAGCGTTTCATTCACACTGGAAGTCTATTCATTAGACTGTGGCAAAGTCTATTCATTCGTTTCCAGAAGTTCAAGTCCATACATTGATCGTTTGGGTAACTAAGTCTGTACATCGCCTTCAAGGCATCAAGTCTATACACTGGACTGTGCTCATAAAGTCTGTACAACGTGAGCTTCGGTTCTTCAAGTCTATACATCCACAGTTGGACCCCAAGTCTGTACAGCCAAAGCTTGATCATGCTTTCACACAAAGTCTGTACAGCCACATCTCAAAGGCCAAGTCTATACATCACTGTGGTTGCTCGAAGTGAAGCATAGTCTATACACTCATACCTTTCCTTACGTTTTCTGGCCAAGTCTACACATCGTTTGCCTGGCGTTTGCTTCAAAGTCTATACATCGGTTTGATTGAGTAAGTCTGTACAACGGTAGCTTTCATTGGAAGTCTGTACATCGCTGTTGTGTCAAAGTCTGTACAGCCGTTTGCTTGCCAAAGTCCATACACTCAACTGTCTTGTCTTAATCAAGTCTGTACATTGGTTCAGACTTTTCAAAGTCTGTACATTGGGCCTTCAAGCTTCTGAAGTCTATACACTGGCTTACTCTTCAAGTCTGTACAGCCTGCTTGGGCGTTCAAGTCCAAAGTCTTTACATCCGTTTGTGCGTTGTCCTGGCCATCGTCTCTCTGCAAGTTTATACAGCCATTGCTTGCGTCGCCTTACACGACCAAGTCTGTACAGAGTTGGCATTGCATCTCATTAAGTCTACACATCGTGTAGCTTGCTCGCATAGCCAAGTCTATACATCGGTTGTTCATGCACTGCACATCATCAAGTCTATACACTGCCTGCAGTCTTGCTCGCACAACACTAAGTCCATACATTGTGCATTGTTCAAGCCAAAGTCTGTACATCAATGAGTTGCCTTTGTGCCGAACCAAGTCTATACATTGTGTGCACCTGCTGCTGAGTCTATACATCCGTTTGCTCCTTTAGCTTGCACGTACCTAGCAAGTCTATACATCGCCCCAATGCCTGCACGCAGAGTCTGTACACTGCGCTGCCAGCCTGCACGTAGCAACTATATACATTGCTGTCTGCCTGCAATGTAGAGTCTGTACATTGCATGCTCGCTGCATCATCAAGTCTAGACATTGCCTCAGGCTGAGCAAGTATATACATTGCATGTTCGTTCAATCAAGTCCATACACTGAGCAAGTATATACATTGTCTGACTGTCGATTGAAGAGTCTATACATTGCTGTTTGTCTTGTAAAGTCCATACAGTAATGTCTGCACGTTGGCTTTAAAACTGAAGTCTATACAATGTGTTGTATTCTTCAGAGACTGTACAGGGTTTACACTTAACCTGATAAGTTCTTATCTGTCTGACAGGCACTCTTCGCAGAGGCTAATGAAGGCACGTGATCCAAGGAAGGACGAGGTGCCCAGATGAGGACACGTGTACTGACAGCCTGCTGGATGCTGCCACGTGGTCCGAATTCTTAGGGCGGGAAATGTGGAAACCACACGCGCCCTGGCTGCTGCTGCTGCTGCTATATATACGAGCCTTCTTCCACAGAAGAAGATAGATCGAAGTGGCCAAGTATATACAGAGAGAATAAGAAGCCAGTGAAGAAAGTAGAGAAGCAGAAGAGAGAGAGCAACGATCAAAAGAGCAGAAGAAGAAGAGAAAAGAAGAGATAGGGAGAGCCTGCGAAAGAGAAGAAAATAGAGAGTGAGAGCAGCAGAAGAAAGAGAGAAAGATTGCGTGAGCTGAGAAGAAGAAAGAAGAGGAAGAAAAGAAGAGAGGAGAGAGTTCTATTGAAGACCTGTTCAGTCTGTTCGTGGATCAAATCCAGAACGACTATTGTGTTTCATTTCCAGCCTTTGTCGCTATTCCTTTTATGTTTTCTTATTTTTCATTTTGTTTCTCTGGTTAGCTTTGTTCTTCCGATTGCCCTGTTGGGGATCGGGTTCCTCCTGTTGGTTCAGGAGAAGGGAGATCTGATCTCCGGGTTGCAAGTGACAGGTTGTCACTTGTGGGTTTCCTCTGGTTAGAGGAAGGGAGGCTCGTCCTCCGGTTCTGGGCTTGTGGTTGCAAGTCCAGGGGTCCCTCCTAGTCTGGAGGAAGAGAGGTCTTCGACCTCTGGTTTCCAAGTGGCTGGGAGTCACTTGGGGTGTCCCTCCGGTTGGGAGGAAGAGGGGAGGCTGTTCCCCTGGTCAAGCTGTGTGGCAGCAAGTGTTCGCAGACTGAGTCTGCTTGTTTCTAGCGTTGGCTAGTGAAGCCTCACTCCGGTTGGGAGTGAGGGGTGGATGTAGGTCTGGTGACCGAACCACCTAAAAATCTACTGTGCAGTGGTTTTGGTTTGTGCGTTTGTTCCTTGCCTTCTACCTCCCATTCACAGGTTGTGCATGCTTGGCTAGTTGTATTATCTAGGGAGTTAACCTTGAGCATTATATTTTTGCTAAGTGTGATTGGTTTGCTTAGTTCTGTCTGCGTTTCTGGTTTGATCAGGTGGCTGCATTGTTGCAGTCCAACTGTTTGATCTATTGTTGTCTTATCATCTCATCTTGGAAAGCTCATTAGTGTTTATTCCGCATATCTGAGCTCTAGAGATTTAATTTGGGTATAATTTCTGAAGGGGATACATTCACCCCCCTCTGTATCCGAGCCTAGCACCCTAACAATTGGTATCAGAGAGGTGTCTGCTTAGAAGGTCCTGCGACCTGCAGATCCGATCCTGCTGTCTTCAGTGCTAATTTGTTTTTAGTGCATCAATATTCCTGTTGCGTTGAATTTTCTTGCTATTTGTTCTCATGGCCCATCCACCGATTTTCAGTGGTACGCATTTTAATGTATGGTTTGCTAGTCTGAAGAATTATGCTAATTCTGTTAATCCAGACCTGTGGAAAGTAATTTCACACGGTCCTCATGAACTACCAAAGAAAAAGTCCAAATGGATTGATAGTCACAAATCTATGCATGAAGAGAACCAGATAGCTATAAATCTAATGAAGGCAGCTACTGATAGAGCTTTTCATTCATGTTTCTTTGATTGCAGTTCTGCTAAAGACATTCTGGATATACTGAAGCGAACTCAGATAAGAAATGAGGACAGCTGCATGATGGCTGACAGAAATAATCAAGGCAGCAGTCAAGATGAAGATGATGATGATGATGAGGTAAATCCCTTTGAAAACTATACTTTAGATGATTGGGAAAATGCATATTCTGAGCTACTTGAATCTCATGAACTGTTAAGAAAACAATATAAAAAATTGAAGAAGGATACTGAGTCAGTTAGTTCAAGTTCTCTATGTAGAAATTGTGTTGAACTGAAAAATGTTCATGATGCCTGTATGTCTGATTTTCAAATGTTGAAGAAACAAATTTCATTATTGAAAACTGAGAATCAAGATCATATAAATGTGATATCTGAACTCAAAGAAAAATTCAAGTCAGATAATGATAATCAGACTCTTGTTAACTATCATGACCAGTATAAAAAATTGCTGAAAAACTTTGAAAGTGTGAACTCAGATTTAAACAAGCTAAAATCTGAAAATGATTCTCTGAGAAAATCTGTTAATGAAAATGATGAAAAATTTGAGAAACTTGAGCAGGAGAAGAACTTGTTTGCTGAAAAATTCAATGCCATAAAATCTGTAAATATAGAATTACAGAAAGATCTGGAGAAACAGCAAAAAGAATTAAAGGAATTTGAGGCTGAAAGAAAACTTGGAGTTAACTCAGATGATCAGACTCTAATAAATGAATTGGTTCAGAATGACAAACTTAAGGAAGAAAATGAGAAATTAAAAATGCTGAACTCCACTATGACAGAGAGACTTCTAGCTTTGGAAAGAGGAAAAACTGTTTGCATTGAAGATTCTGATAAACTGAGCAATCTAGAACAGGAAATTGAGAAATATAAAACTGCTAACAAAGTTTTGAGTGAAGCTATGAATTGCAGTGAGCAAGAGATTGCCAGTTACGAGTTGCATATTTCCTCTTTAGAAAATGAAATTCAAGACTTAAAAAACTCTTTGTCTAAATTTGTTAGTGGGCAAGATAATCTGAACAAATTGCTGGGAACAAAAGTCAATGTCAAAAAGGAAGGGTTGGGCTACAACAATGTCAATAAAAATGCTTTTCAGAACAAGCTAATGACATCATTTGTAAATGCTTCAAATGTAGCCACAACATCAAAAGACAAACATCCCACTGTTCAGAAAAAGCTGGGAGCAAAGATTAATTTTAAGAAAGAAAGACTGGGTTACAGTCCAGTCATGAGGAAGGTTAATGGAGCCAACCTAAAAACTATTTTTGTTAAATCTTCTGAACAGGAAAAGTCTTCTACTTCATCTCCAACTCAGTACAAGGCTAAGAAAACAGGAAAACAGGATAAAAATCAGAAAATGACTGTAAATCAGAAAATAAATGAAAAGGGTTCATCAGTGCATATTGATCACAGTCCTCACACACACTCACAAGCATCTAAAAAGAAGATTATCTGTCATTACTGTCATAAATTTGGTCATCTGATGCATGAGTGTAAGTTGATGGAGAAGGATGATAAGAATGCTAGGAGATCTCATGATAAAAATCCTTCACCTCAGAAAAGGAGTGTCACATGTTCTAATTGTGACAAATTAGGACACTCAATTACTCATTGCTGGTTTGCTAGTGGTAAGAAAACCTTTTATTCATATCATGCTAAATTCCCTACAAACCAACATGTTTTTAGTAAAAACAAATCTGCTTCAATGAACCAGCACATCATCTGTTTTAACTGTAACATGATTGGTCACAAGACCTCTGAATGCTGGTCAGGTTCTTTTAAAAGAAATTCTTTCAAATGCTCTCACTGTGGAAAGTATGGCCACAGGGCCATTGAATGCTGGCTGAATGCTGGTAGGAGAAACTCTATTTCATGCTTTGAATGTGGAAAGAGTGGCCACAGGGCCATTGAATGTTGGCATGCTCAGGGTAGAAATGAGAATTTTAAGAGAATGAATTCTTCTCATTGTTTTAACTATGGAAAGCCAGGTCACATGGCTCCAACCTGTTGGCTGGCAGGATATCAAAACCAAACTGGTTTTGGCAAACAGAATGTTTATTCTGTTAACAAAAATCCTCATGCATATGCACATAGAATTCATGCTAACAAGAATGTGCATAAATCAGATCTGAAAACTGCTGCTCCTTGCCATCAAGTTAAAAATGTGCTGAGAAAACCTGCTAGAAGTGATACTGTCTTGTCAGGACCCAAGACTTCTTGGGTACCTGTTTGTGCAAAATAACTTTGCCTTGCAGGTGTGCCTTGGAATGGAATAAAAAGGGGTATTAATCCAAGGCACTCAAGAATGAAAACCCCTTCTGAACTTTTCAGGTAAATTCTCTGCATTTCTATTTTGAAATTCATTGCATATCTGATTTGATGTAATCTTGCATATCTGCCATTTGTAGTTGTTTGATAATTGTTGAAATGCATAAACTCTGAAAACAAACTTGCATTCTGAAAATCTGGACTGCATATGAATGTTGTTTGAAATTTCTCTGTTGCATAGTTCATTGAAAACCTGAATTGCATATAGGACTGTTGGTTTTACTTTGTTATTCATGACCTCTATGGTATATCAAATGGTAAGCTACCAAAAGACAGGGAAATCTGTCTGGAGGTTCTTACTATGTGAGAGGTGGTCTTTTAGACCAAGTGCTCCGCCTAGTACCATGGGTCACTTTGCTGGATAGGACAGTCTGAATGTGCACAAGTCACAATATCATTTGGAATCATATGTTCAGTTTTCAGTGCAAACATTGCATGTTTTCAGGGGGAGTTAATTGCATGACTTTGCATAGCAATCAATATTGAGTAAATTGCATATCCTTGCATACATATAGTGCATTGCATTTCCTGATATTGAAAAATGCCAAAAAGAGTGATTGAATGCATGTTGTCAGGGGGAGTCAATGCATTGCATATAGGTTGTCAAATACATACATTTGTCAAAATTCATTGCATATCCTTTCTTATTCATTTGGTTGACAAACCTCGATCATACTCTAAAAAATAATCACTGGGCTTCAAAATCTCTCTTATCAATTGGTATCATTTGATTTCAGAATTCTATCAGTCTTTCATGAAGATTTCAATGGGCTATCTCGATCATAAATCTGAAAACTCTTGAACTAGAAATCTTCTATTATACATTTTTATGAATGTCTGAAATAACTCATGTGGTTTAAGTTTAATGTTCATGGAGTTTGACTTTAAAATCTCTTAAAAATATCTGAAGCATGTTTAATAAACCTTAACCATCTGTTTCATGCTGTGTCTTGTGAAAATTTCTGAAATCTGCACTTTTGAATACATGACTTTAATTGGTTAAGTACATGAAACTATTATTGATTTGAAGCAAATGAATTTTTCTGAAATGTCTAAAGGGAAATATCTGTCAGAGCAATGACATTGGTCACTGAGAAACACATGTCCAAAGGACTGTGTCATGAGGTGCCTTAGTTAACTCTGCATAAAATTCATTGAAAATCAGGCAGAGCAATGGCATGCACACTGAGAAATACAACTCACTCATTAAAAAATGATTTGTAGTGTGTCATGATGTGTAAATGCTAACTTTGTTCACATAAAGCATGACAGTTAGTCACACTAAGGGCTTAGGGATATTGGCCTCTAATCAAGGTATATCCTCTAGTTACAATGTGTGCACTGAACTAGAGTGCTCGTAAAATTTGTAGCAAGAAAATTGTTGAACAAATTGAAATATCTGAATATTGATGCTAAAATCAAATTGCTACAACCCTAGACAAAATCATATGACTTCATAATTGCTTGATTTCAATACTAGTGCATGTAATTCTGAAAGAAGTCAATAGATTTGATTGTGTAAGAGAAAGGGAGATTAATCAAGATAAATATGAGGGCTTGGTTCATTTTTATTAAACTATGGTTTTAGATATCAATACAGAATTTTATTGATAAACTCTGCATACATTATGGTTAAACCATGCTGAACAATAAAGCTCATTCATAAGCCCTTATAATGGAAGACTTTGAAAACTTATGTTTTGGATTTATGAGATTACTCTCTCTCTGAAAATCTGACTGAATTTCTTGTGATTGGAGCTTCTTTGAAAATATGCTACTTGAAACTTTTCTGCTCAATATCATTGATTCATTGACCTGAACCTCTCCTTGTTATCCATCTCATAAGATTCCACTTATTGAGGGGGAGTTTCCATGTCATATGCATCATGCTGCATAGAAACTCTTAAAGGGGGAGAATTGTGTTCTTGCATTCATATTTTTAGGGGGAGCTCTTGCATTTTGGTATCTCCTTGTGCATCTGCATTCATATTGATTATATCAAAAGGGGAGACTTTTGCCAAAGGGGGAGTATTTGTTGCATATGCATGACTGCATCAGTTGTTTGACTAAGGGGGAGAATTGATTTAAATGATTCTGATATTGTTTATCAAAGTATTTTTTTGATGAAGTCAAAGGGGGAGAATACTCATAGTATTGCCATCATCAAAAAGGGGGAGATTGTTGTGTCCCTGTGATTTTGATGATAGCAATCACTATAAGTCAATTGAATGCATACAATTCTGTTTGTGGTGCAGATGAATGTTTCATTAAAAATCTTATCTGAATTATTGCTGCATTTAAATATGGCTGTGTGGTGTGTGCTTTGGTGCATTTCATAATACATCATCTTCAAGCATTTCAAAGTCTATACATCGCTTGGAGTTCTTTCAAGTCTATACATTGCTGAACGTCTCACTGACTGTCTCATGCAAGTATATACAGTGGCATATGCATTCACTGTAAAGCTTATACATCCTGCACCGTCTCATGCAGCATCTCAAGCCAAGTCCATACATAGTCCATCAGCAATTAGAAGTCTGTACATCGGTCCGTCTTGTTCAGCGTCTTAGTGCATTCAAAGTCTGTACAGCGTCCGTCTCATGCAGCATCTCAAGCCAAGTCCATACATAGTCCATCAGCATTTAGAAGTCTGTATATCGGTCCGTCTTGTTCAGCGTCTTAGTGCATTCAAAGTCTGTACAACGTCCGTCTCAGCCAGCGTCTCATGCTGCGTCTTAGGCAAGTCTGTACATCGCCTTCAGACTTTCAAGTCTATACACTCCATGCTCATTCAAGTCTATACATCCACAGTGTAACTTCAAAGTCTGAACATTGTCTCACTCCGTCAAAGTCCATACATTTGTATTCTCTTATCAAAGTCCATACATCGGACTGTTTGAGCAAAGTTTGTACAGCGTTTCATTCACACTGGAAGTCTATTCATTAGACTGTGGCAAAGTCTATTCATTCGTTTCCAGAAGTTCAAGTCCATACATTGATCGTTTGGGTAACTAAGTCTGTACATCGCCTTCAAGGCATCAAGTCTATACACTGGACTGTGCTCATAAAGTCTGTACAACGTGAGCTTCGGTTCTTCAAGTCTATACATCCACAGTTGGACCCCAAGTCTGTACAGCCAAAGCCTGATCATGCTTTCACACAAAGTCTGTACAGCCACATCTCAAAGGCCAAGTCTATACATCACTGTGGTTGCTTGAAGTGAAGCATAGTCTATACACTCATACCTTTCCCTACGTTTTCTGGCCAAGTCTACACATCGTTTGCCTGGCGTTTGCTTCAAAGTCTATACATCGGTTTGATTGAGTAAGTCTGTACAGCGGTAGCTTTCATTGGAAGTCTATACATCGCTGTTGTGTCAAAGTCTGTACAGCCGTTTGCTTGTCAAAGTCCATACACTCAACTGTCTTGTCTTAATCAAGTCTGTACATTGGTTCAGACTTTTCAAAGTCTGTACATTGGGCCTTCAAGCTTCTGAAGTCTATACACTGGCTTACTCTTCAAGTCTGTACAGCCTGCTTGGGCGTTCAAGTCCAAAGTCTTTACATCCGTTTGTGCCTTGTCCTGGCCATCGTCTCTCTGCAAGTCTATACAGCCATTGCTTGCGTCGCCTTACACGACCAAGTCAGTACAGAGTTGGCATTGCATCTCATCAAGTCTATACATTGCCTGCAGTCTTGCTCGCATAGCCAAGTCTATACATCGGTTGTTCATGCATTGCATATCATCAAGTCTATACACTGCCTGCAGTCTTGCTCGCACAACACTAAGTCCATACATTGTGCATTGTTCAAGCCAAAGTCTGTACATCAATGAGTTGCCTTTGTGCCGAACCAAGTCTATACATTGTGTGCACCTGCTGCTGAGTCTATACATCCGTTTGCTCCTTTAGCTTGCACGTACCTAGCAAGTCTATACATCGCCCCAATACCTGCACGCAGAGTCTGTACACTGCGCTGCCAGCCTGCACATAGCAACTCTATACATTGCTGTCTGCCTGCAATGTAGAGTCTGTACATTGCATGCTCGCTGCATCATCAAGTCTAGACATTGCCTCAGGCTGAGCAAGTATATACATTGCATGTTCGTTCAATCAAGTCCATACACTGAACAAGCATATACATTGTCTGACTGTCGATTGAAGAGTCTATACATTGCTGTTTGTCTTGTAAAGTCCATACAGTAATGTCTGCACGTTGGCTTTAAAACTGAAGTCTATACAATGTGTTGTATTCTTCAGAGACTGTACAGGGTTTACACTTAACCTGATAAGTTCTTATCTGTCTGACAGGCACTCTTCGCAGAGGCTAATGAAGGCACGTGATCCAAGGAAGGACGAGGTGCCCAGATGAGGACACGTGTACTGACAACCTGCTGGATGCTGTCACGTGGTCCGAATTCTTAGGGCGGGAAATGTGGAAACCACACGCGCCCTGGCTGCTGCTGCTGCTGCTATATATACGAGCCTTCTTCCACAGAAGAAGATAGATCGAAGTGGCCAAGTATATACAGAGAGAATAAGAAGCCAGTGAAGAAAGTAGAGAAGCAGAAGAGAGAGAGCAACGATCAAAAGAGCAGAAGAAGAAGAGAAAAGAAGAGATAGGGAGAGCCTGCGAAAGAGAAGAAAATAGAGAGTGAGAGCAGCAGAAGAAAGAGAGAAAGATTGCGTGAGCTGAGAAGAAGAAAGAAGAGGAAGAAAAGAAGAGAGGAGAGAGTTCTATTGAAGACCTGTTCAGTCTGTTCGTGGATCAAATCCAGAACGACTATTGTGTTTCATTTCCAGCCTTTGTCGCTGTTCCTTTTATGTTTTCTTATTTTTCATTTTGTTTCTCTGGTTAGCTTTGTTCTTCCGATTGCCCTGTTGGGGATCGGGTTCCTCCTGTTGGTTCAGGAGAAGGGAGATCTGATCTCCGGGTTGCAAGTGACAGGTTGTCACTTGTGGGTTTCCTCTGGTTAGAGGAAGGGAGGCTCGTCCTCCGGTTCTGGGCTTGTGGTTGAAAGTCCAGGGGTCCCTCCTGGTCTGGAGGAAGAGAGGTCTTCGACCTCTGGTTTCCAAGTGGCTGGGAGTCACTTGGGGTGTCCCTCCGGTTGGGAGGAAGAGGGGAGGCTGTTCCCCTGGTCAAGCTGTGTGGCAGCAAGTGTTCGCAGACTGAGTCTGCTTGTTTCTAGCGTTGGCTAGTGAAGCCTCACTCCGGTTGGGAGTGAGGGGTGGATGTAGGTCTGGTGACCGAACCACCTAAAAATCTACTGTGCAGTGGTTTTGGTTTGTGCGTTTGTTCCTTGCCTTCTACCTCCCATTCACAGGTTGTGCATGCTTGGCTAGTTGTATTATCTAGGGAGTTAACCTTGAGCATTATATTTTTGCTAAGTGTGATTGGTTTGCTTAGTTCTGTCTGCGTTTTTGGTTTGATCAGGTGGCTGCATTGTTGCAGTCCAACTGTTTGATCTATTGTTGTCTTATCATCTCATCTTGGAAAGCTCATTAGTGTTTATTCCGCATATCTGAGCTCTAGAGATTTAATTTGGGTATAATTTCTGAAGGGGATACATTCACCCCCCTCTGTATCCGAGCCTAGCACCCTAACAGATGGTTGGTCGCATCACTACTCTAGAGGGAGCCATCCAAGATCAGAGGCGTGATCGGGCAGTAGATCGCCCTCAGTCGCAGTGCCCACATCCCTAGGCAGTGCCTCGGCACCCGCCCCCTAGGGTTGCCCCCGCTGATGATCGGCGTGGTCGAGTTGAGGATTTTGATGGAGAGTCTTTTGAGGAGGAGGTGGGTGAGACTCCTAGGGCCCCCGCTGCCCGGGGGTATAGGAGGCTTGATAGGAGGCGTGATTTGGACTTTGATGATGAGCGGAGGGCGCCCCGAGACCGGGACCAGGATATTCGGAACGCCCGCATCGAGGCCCCTAGCTTTGATGGTTCCTTGGAGTCACAGGTTTATCTTGACTGGGAAGTCAGGATGAACAACTACTTTGATTGGATGGGGATGTCCGACCATAGGCGGGCCTTCTTCGCCAAGACGATGTTGCTAGGTCGGGCCTTGACTTATTGGACGAACCTTGAGGATCGTCTTGCGCAGTGATATGAGGAGCCTATCGACTCATGGGAGGAGGTGAAGGCGAGACTCCGGGAGAAGTACGCCCTCGTGACGTGTCGACACCGGTTGATTGACAGATGGCAGAGCATCACTCAGGGTACACGATCTGTTTCGGAGTATATCGATGAGTTTGACGAGCTTCTATTGAGGTGTGGAGCTCGTGAGGAGGGCGCGTTGACCCTTTCCCGATTTCGGAGGGGACTTCATCATACTTATTAGCAGGAGCTATTCCGTCAGCGTGTGACGACCATTGATCATGCCTACCAAGCAATACGTGAGATGGAGCAGTTCGAGTTAGAGAGTGATCCTCCTCCTTGGGCGAGGCCCCCGTATTAGCGAACCTTCGAGCAGTGTGCTATGCCTACGCCATCCCAGAGGGTCCAGCCTTCAGACTCCTTGAGACCCCTCGCCAGGATCTTCCCCTTCGCCTACGTCCTTTTCCCATGTGAGAGCCTGTGCCAGCCTTAGTTGCTCCTCCCACTCGCTCTCAGACTACTGCACCACCTGTCAGGAGAGATGATAAGGGGAAGGCCCCTATCGTGGGAGGTTTGCCCCAGGACGGCAGTTCCTATAACCGCTGTTATTGTTGTCAGGGGTTTGGTCACTATGTCTCCTCTTGTCCTACAAGGACCCTAGCCATTGAGAGTGTTGATCAGGAGGATCCTCCACCAGTCTCAGCAGAGGTGAGTTATGAGACTGGAGTTGACATGGCCGAGGAGTTTCAGCTAGATGAGGGAGCAGTCGGTTGCATCCGAGAGGTGGGCATCGAGGATGTGTCGAGTGATGACAGGCTTGGGGTCGTTCGTTGCATTCTGGCCTAGCCGAGGGAGAGCGACGACTGGCGTCGTACCGCGATCTTCCACACCTACAACCGCCTAGGTGGTAAGGTGTGCAAGGTCATCATTAATAGTGAGAGTTGCATTAATGCAATCTCCGCCGGGACCGTTACGCGCCTTCGGTTGACACCTGTGGATCACCCTCACCCTTACCAGGTGTCCTGGGTGGATGCGACTTCTATTCTAGTTCGGTCGAGATGTCTTGTATGTGAGGACCAGATTTGGTGCGATGTCTTGCCTATGGAGGTCAGGAGTATTATCTTGGGCAGGCCATGAATATTTGATGTGAATGCGACCCTCTATGGTCAGTCCAACACTTATGTCTTCGAGCATGGCAGCCAGCGTATCACCTTACACCCCTCCCGACCACGAGCTCCTACTACCCCGTAGGGGGGCACTACGCCCAGTGCCATGGCTGCTGTTGGTGCATCTCAGTCACGCACCATTGTTGTACCTGGTACTACGCAGCAGGGTCCCACTGCCGTTCCTAGAGTTTCCCCGTCTGGCAGCACCCCTACACCCCGTGCCTCTATCCTAGGTACCCCATCTTCCAGGACCCTACAGTTGATCACCGCTCGGGAGTTTGAGCAGGAGCTTCCCGGGTGTGATACCATCTATATCTTGGTGGCGAGAGAGGTTACTGATGTGATCGTTGAGGAGACTTCGAGCGAGCATCCCGTTGAGATTGCCTCACTCCTCCACGAGTTTGTAGATATCTTCCCCAAGGACCTTTCGGATGGATTACCTCCGATGCGTGATATCCAGCACGCTATTGATTTGATTCCGGGGTCTACGTTACCCAACCTGCTACACTATCGCATGAACCTGGTTGAGCATGCCGAGTTACAGAGACAGGTGGAGGAGTATCTGAGGAGGGGCTCCGTGAGGGAGAGCATGAGCCCCTGCGCCGTTCCCGCACTGTTAGCTCCAAAGAAAGATGGCACTTGGAGGATGTGCGTGGATAGCCGTGCGATTAATCGCATTACGGTGAAGTACCGTTTTCCCATTGTCCGCTTGGATGACATGTTGGATATGATGGTGGGAGCCATAGTGTTCTCAAAGATTGATCTGAAGAGTGGCTATCATCAATCAGGTCAGGATCCGGCCTGGAGATGAATAGAAGACGGCCTTCAAGACGAAGGACATGCTTTATGAGTGGTTGGTCATGCCCTTCGGGCTGTCCAACGCCCCTAGTACTTTTATGCGGCTGATGACCCAGGTGTTACGACCATTCACTGGTGTGTTCATGGTCGTATACTTTGATGACATTCTTATCTACAACCGCACTAGGGAAGATCATGTGGGTCACCTACACCAGGTGTGTCTCACTCTTCGTCATGAGAGTTTATATGGCAACCTCAAGAAATGTGCCTTCTTGACCAATCATGTTACTTTCTTGAGGTTTATTGTTTCACATGAGGGTGTCTCCGCTGACCCGGAGAAGATCAGGGTGATCGTAGAGTGGCCTGAGCCGCAGACCATCCATGATGTGCGCAGCTTCCATGGCTTAGTTACTTTCTACTGTCGATTCATACGCGGGTTCAACACCATTACGGCTCCTATTACAGACTGCATTCGGAAGGGAGCTTTTGTTTGGACGAAGGTTGCTGCTTCGGCCTTTCGTGACATCAAGGAGGGGATGACTCGGGCACCTGTACTTCGACTGCCTGATTTTTAGAGGGTGTTTGAGGTTTCATGTGATGCTTCTGGTGTCGGCATAGGTGGAGTGTTGAGCCAGGAGGGCCACCCTATTGCTTACTTCAGCGAGAAACTGAATGATGCAAAGTTGAAGTACTCCACTTATGACAAGGAGTTTTATGCGATAGTGCAGGCTTTGAGGTATTGGAGGCACTATCTACTGCCGCATGAGTTTGTGTTGTATTCAGCAAGGTATGCAAAATCGGACGGGATCGGATCGCCCGATCCGATCGGATTTCGGGCGGTCCGACCCGATCCCGAGCCAACCTTTCCCGATCCTTCACTAGGAGCATAGGGATCGGTCGGGATCGGCTTGACTCGGCTAGGATCGGGTTGGATCGCCCGATTCCACCCAGTTTCGGGCGATCCCCATGGCCGATCTGGACTGATGCTAGATATTTAAAAAAAAATCAGAAAGAAGAAGAAGATCGACGAAGAAGGGTTGAAGAAGAAGAAGAAGAAGAAGATCGACGAAGAAGGGTTGAAGAAGAAGAAGTAGAAGATCGACGAAGATAATGAAAATACTTACCGGCGCCGCCGTTGTCACCGCCGCCGGTCTTGCATCCTCTTTCTCCGCCTTGTCCTCCGCATCCTCCTCGTTGTGATCGGCCTCCCTCGGAAGAAGAAGAGGACGAGGACATGACGCCGCCACCATCGCCACCCACAGCCGCCGTCGACCACCGCCTCCTCCCCCATCGCCTCCGCGTCCTCCGCCTTTGTTATCCTGCAAAGGTGAAAGTGAAAAAGTAGACACGGGAGAGAATAGGTTAAAGAGGGAAGTGAAATATTAGAATAATATATTTATATAAAACCCCCTGAAAAATTTGGTACATAGGCAACTAACCTCGTTCGGTGGTGGCGGACGGGATCGATGCTGAATCGCTCCGGGATCGGTTCGGATCGGCCGATCCCACCGATCCGAATCGGTTTTGGATGGACCGATCCGATCCCGATCCCCGAGTTTACCTTCCTTGGTATTCAGACCATGAGGCCCTTAGATTTCTCCATGCGTAGAAGAAGCTCAACCCCCGACACAGTCGATGGGTAGAGTACCTTCAGGCCTATACATTTGTCCTCAGGCATCGGGCGGGCGTGGAGAATCGTGTGGCAGACGCCCTGAGTCGTCGATCCTTGCTCTTATCTATGGTCCACACGGAGGTTACGGGGTTTGAGAGGCTCCGAGAGGAGTACCCCGATTGCCCTGATTTTGGTCCGGTTCACACTGCGCTCCAGCTAGGACCCTCCTGAGAGTACAGTGATTATATCCTTCAGGGGGGTTATCTTTTTTGCGGGGATAGGTTGTGTGTCCCACGGACCTATGTCCGTGAGTTTTTGATTTGGGAGGTTCATGCGGGAGGTCTCGCTAGCCACTTTGGCCGGAACAAGACCATTGAGTTGGTGGAGTATCGATTCTTCTAGCCCAGCCTGAAGCCCGATGTGGCCCACATCGTGGCCCAGTGCCGCATTTGCGCCATGGCTAAGCAGGGAAGGTAGTATATCGGTTTGTACACTCCTCTCCCTATGCCAGATCGTCTGTGGCAGGACATTAGCATGGATTTTGTCTTAGGGTTGCCATGTACGGTCCGTCGTCACGATTCCATCATGGTGGTGGCCGATAGATTCTCCAAGATGGCTCACTTTATCCCCTGTGCTAGGACCTCCGATGCGTTGAAGGTAGCCCATCTCTTTCTAGCTGAGATTGTCTGTCTGCATGGGCTACCCAAGACTATTGTTTCAGACAGGGATGTACGATTTGCGAGTTATTTTTGGAAGACCCTATGGCACCTTATGGGCACCAAACTCAAGTTCTCCACAGCTTATCATCCCCAGACAGATGGGCAGACTGAGGAGTTAATAGGAGTCTGGGTGACCTCTTGCGATGTCTAGTTGGAGAGCATGAGCGAGGTTGGGATCTGATCTTACCATTAGCAGAGTTTGCGTTCAACAACTCGGTCAATAGGTCTACTGGCATGAGTCCCTTTGAGATAGTCACTGGCTATAG
This sequence comes from Amorphophallus konjac, assembly GCA_022559845.1. Taxonomy (NCBI): domain Eukaryota; kingdom Viridiplantae; phylum Streptophyta; class Magnoliopsida; order Alismatales; family Araceae; genus Amorphophallus; species Amorphophallus konjac. Next base: position 109,733,664 of record CM040121.1, read on the forward strand.
ACCTAGGAGGCCTATAGATCTTGTCCCTATGCCCCGTCAGGCCCGTATGTCAGAGTCAGACGAGTCGCTAGCCGAGCATATTAGGAGTCTGCATGATAGCATTCGTCGTCACATTGAGGTCAGTAATGCGAACTACAAGAAGTCGGTAGATGCACACCGTCGGTCACAAGAGTTCCAGGAGGGTGATTACGTGATGATCAGGGTCAGACCTGAGCGGTTTCCCTCGGGAACCGTAAAGAAGCTATAAGCTCGGGGAGCTGGTCCATTTAAAGTGTTGAAACGTGTCGGGCCCAATGCGTATGTTGTAGATCTACCACTAGACTATGGTATTAGTCACACGTTTAATGTCTCAGATCTGGTGCCTTATTGAGATCCGATAGTGATTCCCAGTGATCCTTTCGAGCCTTCTCCTTCCCTTGTGAATGACCCCACCCTTGAGTGCCCACCAGCGGCCCCAGCTACCGCACGGCGCGAGCAAATTGGCCAGATACTGGATGAGCAGATTGTTACCTCACGGAGCGGAGCTTTCCAGTGCTACCTGGTTCGTTGGAGAGATCGGCCACCTACTGAGGACACGTGGGTCACGCGCGAGGAGCTACAACAGATCGACCCCAACCTCTTGGAGCGGTACCAGAGTGGTACCAGAGCGGCCAGGACCCTTACTCGACAGGGTCGAGTTCCTCCTAGGCGGGGAGGATTGGTGAGGACACCCGAGCGTGGATCTGATTCGACTCGACCCGCGTTTACCGCCGTCGGAGACCACCGACAGTGACATCGGCATCCCTATGGCTTGATGATGACACATAGCACATTAATGTATTTTTCTTTTGATTAGTTGGCATTTATTTGAGAGAGAGAGGCCCATTTGATGTATTTTCTATTTATTGTGTATTTTCGGGTGCGATTTTAGCACTATTTTAGGTCTCAGGGTCATTTTGGTCTTAGTCTTGTGAGGAGACCACTAGGATTTTCCCCAATATAAATACTGATGTAGTCCCCCCTTTTTGGGCAGGGTGAAAAGGATGAAAAGAATGAACAGATAGAAAATTTTGAGCTTGAGCTGCCGTCTTCATCCCTTGAAGGGTGCTTGCGAGGGCGCGAAGCCCTAGGCATGAAGCCTCCTTCCGTTTGTTCCGTCCGCCACACATCTCCTTCTCCTGTTCAAGCATTTATTCACCCCCTTCGACCCCACGTTTTTCCCCTCGTCCCTACGCCTCACTCCCCCACGCCAGTTCCTCTTCTTCCTATTCCCCTTCCTTCGCGTTCAAAACCCCCGTGGCAAGCTCGTAGCAACCCGCCAGTCGACTCCAGCCGCCGTTTGCCTCCGACGCGACCTCCCTCCATTGCCTGCAACCACAACGGCAGAAGTCGCCGTAGTCACCAACGCGGCGGCCCCCCTCTTCAGCCGGCCAGCCTCTTGCCGCCACCGCATCCCCATCCTCCCCTACACACCGGCGGCCACCCTCTTCCTCCCTCACACCAACTTCTTCTTCTCTTGCCCTCCCCTCCTTCCTGTCACCAAGCCACCATCCCCCCCCCCCCACTAAGTCTCGCGCCAGGGAGGTCACTGCCGCCTTCCACCTCCGTCGCCACCACCTGCTCACGTGGCCACCCCACCGCCGACCTCCCTAGCTGACCTGAGCCGTTTTCCGTCGCCGTCGCTGCTACCGGCGGGCTGCCCTCTTGCGCTTCTGTCTCCCTCGTCGTTCCCTTCCGACGCCCAGTTGCCGCAGCAGCGCAGCCGCCTCGGGCCACTCCGACCCCCCCCCCCCCCCCCCCCCCCCCCGCGCCCGCGGATCCTTGTGCGGCTCATGCCGGACCTGTTCCGCTAGTGCCCGCACAGGGCCCCGATTCCCCTGCCGGGCTGGGACTTCGCCTGCGATCAACCGGGCCGCGACCAGCTGAAGAACTCCGCTGCAGTCGGCCCTGCTTTGTCCCGGAGCCATCGAAGATGCTCCCTACCTACTCGCCGCACCCGGTGTCTGCAGCAGCCCGCGACCCCGCGGCCAGCTGACTCCTTTTCCTCTCGCGGCGTACGTGGCCTCAGTTCGAACCTCGCTCTTCAGCGGTTAGGTTAATGTGGGAAGCCCGCTCATTTAATTTGCTTATTTAGTATCTATGTCACATTTGCCGCTGTGAGTGATTTAGGATGCCTAGCCCGATATTCTATATTGCTGCCGGTTAGCGGGTCGTAACATTTTCCTATATCCCGGAGAGCACCGATTTGTTTACATTGCCTGTGCGTGATTGATACCCTAGGCCGTGGTAGTTCTATCTACCGATCGGTTCGACGTTTCTCGTTGCGAGGGACGACTTCTTAGAGCATAGCTACTGTTATTTTGCGTAATTTGCCTCCTGGTGTTCGAGTACACGTCGGGTTATTTGTCGATCAATTGTAACGCGTTTGCTGATGTCATTAGTCGCCTAGTCGGGTTCATTTGAGTACACCGTCCCACGTTAGCTAAGGCAGGGGAAATGATGAAGAATGGCATTATGGTGGTGGAGTTGGATGCCAGTAGTTGCTCTCTTTTGGCTTTTTTGGGGGGTGTTGATTAGGCCATTACTGTCTTGGTGTGCTTTTTGACAGGGATTGCTGCTTCCGAGTTGTCACTCTCATACTTGTGTATCCTTTTGCTGTTTCTATTTAATACATAGTGGTATCATCCACTCTTCAAAATTAAAAAAAACAACTGGTGGTATGATGAGGGTGATAAGGGAGCATGTGGCGGGGAGAATGGGGCATGATGAAAGAGACAGTGAGGAGATGTAAAGTGGATATTCTTTATTTGCAGGGGACAAGATATGGAGGCGAGGGGATGGATACTATGCAGTGGATAGGACAGCCTGTCTCTCTAAAAGCCTCTACATCAGTGGGGATGTCAGGAGGGGAGGAGACTTTGGACCACTTGTCTGCCCTTTCTCCCAGGAGGTTTGGCAGTAGATCCATCACAAGTTTGGAATATACTTTCATTTTCCTGGAGAAATAGCTCCTTCCAACACACACACAACAAAAAAGGAAAAAAGATAGTAGGTTTGGGTTATACCACAATTTTTATTAATAAAATAAACAGAGGTATTACAACTGAGAATTAGAGGTAGTACTCAAACTATAATCCCAAAATGAAAAATCTGCTTTATTGGCCTGCGTGTGGCAGAAATGGGCTCTAAAGGAGGATTTCAAGGTTTGGTGGTTGATTATGGATGTGACAATTTGTGTCATCTGGGTGGAAGGGAGCAGCTGGATCTTTGATAGACAGAAATTGGCCCACATTTTGTGTGGTTGGAGGGCCAATATTCTTTCATTTTGGGCTGTTTGAGAAGATAGGGAGAATCCATTGTGGAAGAATTTCCCACAATTTTGTCCGAGACAGCCAGAAGCAGAGGGTAAAATACGAGGTACTTTGTTGCTATCTCTGGCTTTTATGGAAGCTAATGAAATACAATCATATTCAAATATTTCTTCTCTCTCCCCCTAAGATTTCGAATAACTGTCCCAAATTCAAGTTGATTATATTTTGCTTCTTCCTCAGAGAAGGACTTATTTTGATTGAACAACGTACCACTAGTTCCTTTATGTTTGGTAAGCGATTGAATCTTTGCCTTGGTATATTGGTGTAGGATTCTGTTTGTTGCAGAGGGTTTTTTCTAGAGCATGCTAACAATATACTTGTACATTCCCTTTTCTTTAGGAAAAATTAATGATGTGGTTGTGTATGCTTTCAAAAGACAGGGAAATTTTGTTACAGAACTGAATTAGGTAGTTCAATGCAAGTTACATGTAGGTGCAATTTCAAGCCACCATAGGTCCATACTGGAAGGATCCTCATGACTTGGGATTGAAGCCTAGTCTAGATCATAGTTCGTATGGTCCCAAGACTAAGTTCTGGTGACATGCAAACTTGGAAACATTCAACAGTAATTTCTTTTTCATGTGTGCTTCTTGTTTTCTTGATGCACTGCCATCTTGAAACTAGCAATGTTTCTGCAGCTCAGCCTCTTTTATTGATGGATTCATGCCAAGCACTGCCCCAATCAAACCTTTCCCCCAACTTTTTCATGTATGCTTCTTGTTTTCTTGATGCACTGCCATCTTGAAACTAGCAATGTTTCTGCAGCTCAGCCTCTTTTATTGATGGATTCATGCCAAGCACTGCCCCAATCAAACCTTTCCCCCACAAAGAAAGGAGCCATGCTTACATCTCCCTATGATAACTTAAGAAGGTTACTTTTTTGACATCTCTGATATACTATGTGGAATTGGCATCCTCTCTTAGTGTTTTTTTTTGATAGGTCTCTTAGTGTTGTACTTAGATGACTTTTGCTTTATTGTCTTTGCAAGTCCCTTTTAATTTGAAACCAGTAATCAAGAGTTGGCTTAGCATCATCTTATTAGTACAGTCAGTTGGATGGAGTTTGTGTTTGTGAGCTTGAGTTATTGGAGATAATGAAGTCCATCTTTTCAAATAATGTAGAAGGGAAACTTGGGTACAAGAGATGAGTTCTCATTTTATCTGTACATGTGTTGTTTTTTCGGGTGCATATGAGGACACATGCCCTCTTCAATTGCAGGTAAGTGGGAGGCTTCCCCCTCCAATGCTAACATGGGCAGAAGTGTAGAGTTTTCATTTTATTTCTACATATGTTGTTTCGGTGAACTGACAATGCCTTTCCTCTCCAATAGCAGGCAAGGGGAATGTATTATACTCTTCTTCTGTGGGTATCTTGTATTCCATATGGTTCAATATTTGTAGGTCAGAGTTCACTTCTGGTTACATTCCAAATGTTCTGGTTGATTGAACTTTTAGAGTTTCTCATCATACTTCTTGATTGCCCTGGCTTTTTTTATGCTAAACCTTTGTCTTAATCTGTCTTTTCTGAAAATGTTGCCTAGATTTTTGATAGTTGGTTCATTGGTGATTTTGTTGGTAAATCTCATCCAGATGTCTGGAAAATTTGACGAAAGGATTGTATTTTTTCAGTTTCAATGCTGGGTGTTGATCCTTTATTTAATAAAGAAAAAGCATTTTGTTGTTGTAGTTGGACTTTCCATGATATGTTTCCTCATTTGCTTGCATAGCATTGATTTGTTGAATCATCTATGGATTGTCAAATGTTCCCTGTCTTTCTGAGTCCATAATTTATGTACCACATTTTCATGGAGTACTTTTGGAAAAGCTTATACCATTTCTTTGCTGTAATGCAATACCTGAAAACTTTCAACAGGGAAGGTACGATGTCTGCTGCCCGATGATGTCAGCATGGGACCTTCACAAAGCATGGCCAGAGGCAGAATTGAAGGTCAGAATGCAATACGGGATATGAAATTCTCTCTAGCTGCTTTTAGATTGTACTAAAACATATGAAAATGACATGACATGTATTTAGAGGTAAAATATGCTAGGATTCAATCATGGGCTAAGCGGTAGAAGAGGGCTAACCATGCATAGGGACAAAAATGTGAGGGTGTGGAGCCGCCGCTGTTTCTGGGGGTTGGGGCAGCGACGAATTGATTTATTTCTACAAAAAGAGTGAGAAAAAGTTACTGGATTATATGTCTGGAAATTGGAGCACCTTTTGTATACAAAATAGTGCAGGCCGCACCCAAAGCAGATGATACACCACAAGAATTGGAATGGGTCATGAGAAATTTTTTGTTAAGTTTCAGTTTTATCTTCTCACCACTTATTGTCTTCAGTCTGTCTTTACCCTTCAAAAACTAAGACAATTTGGGGTGGGGGAGGATGAATAGTTTCGGTGTAAACAGGTCTGCGCTTTTAGGCTTAGGCAAAGATTATAAACAGTTTTAAAGAAAGATTCATCATCAAGAAGTCAAAGAACAAGGTGGACACTCACACATACAGACAAATTGCAGACTTTTTCTTCTTCCTTCCTAATCTGCAGATTTGGCTCCTCGGCTTGCAAGGAGGTACCTTCAGTCCTATGTTATCAAAGGCGATGGGGGCTAGTTGCCTCGCCTCCACCTCAATCGCCTCAATCCGGCCTTGTGGGCCGGGCCCACCTCCGGACGCTCCGGCCGGTTTGATTTTTTGTTTAAATTTGTTTAGATTTGTTGTTAATTTTATTGGGATTTTTACATATATACCCTCATAAAGTTCAGTTTTGTCAAATATATCCCTCATCTGAACATATTATCATGAATATCCTTCATTTAGACATAAATATTACAGTTATACCCCTTTAGTTTACTGCCGTCGATGGAGGAGAATATTCCGTGAAATATGTCATCTACGGTCGTTAGATCTAAGGTATATTTGACAAAATCAAACTTTACAGGGATATATATGCAAAAATCTTACTCTTTAACTCACACTTAACTCGGGTTAAACACACGGGAGTTACGACAAGGGCATAATCGTGACATTACCCATATTTCGAGGATATTCATGATAATATGCTCAGATGAAGGGTATATTTGACAAAATCGAACTTTATAAGGGTATATATGCAAAAATCCCAATTTTATTTTAATGGGTTTGATTTTAGGAATGAACGAATTTAGGAAGTTTGTTGATTTTATGTATGCATTTTTGTGATATACATATATTTATATTTATGAATTATATATATTATTTTAATAACATATCGCCTCAAATGTCTAGGCCATTTCCTAGGCGTTTGAGGCATGAGGCGACCCCTTGGTCGCCTCGGTCAGCTCTTGCCTATATAGCTTCAGTCAGTCAACCAATCAACTGTACGCCTTGTTGCAAACATTTTTGAGGCAACTAGATCAAGTGTGTGATTACTAATGAACAAAGAGGATAACATTAGTACAAAATTGCCCTACTGTTTAAGCATAATTGCAAAAATACCCCTTGATTATGCATTATGACCTGCTCTTATATGGTAAGTAACTGTAAGGGCATTTCTGCACTTACATTATGCAATGTGGTTACATCATCATCAGAGCCTTATCCCAATTATTTGGGGTCGGCTACATGAATTCTGTTCTGCCAAAGATTTCTATCAAGTGCTATATCAAGTGCTAAACCCAAGAAATTAATGTCCTTCCTAATAACATCGCACCATCTCATTTTAGGCCTTCTCTGAGCTCTTTTACTAGCATTCACTAAGATTCGGTCACATCTTTTAACCGACGCTGAGTTAGGGCGGCGAAGCACATGACCAACTCACCTGAATCTATTTTCTCTCATTTTACTATCAATTGGGGCTATCCCTAAGTCCTTACGGATGCGCTCATTCCTAATCTTGTCTTTCTTAGTCTTGCCACACATCCATCTCAACATCCTCATCTTTGTTACACATTTTGTGAATGTATTCCTTTCGTACTGCCCAACACTTGGTACCATATAACAAAGCAGGTCTCACAATCGTTCTATAAAATCTCCCTTTTGAGTTTCACAGGCATACGACGATCACAGAGGACTCCTGATGCGCTTCTCCATCTTAACCAGCCTACCTTAATCCTGTGTAACGTCATCATAAATCTCCCCATTCTCTTGTATGATAGACCCTAAGTATCGAAAGCTACTATTCGGAATGTTATGTCCATCAATTAGAACCATGTCTTCCTGTACCACTCTCCCATTACTAAATTATAATGCATAAACTCTGACTTGCTCCTACTAATTTTAAAACCTTTAGACTCCAAAGCAAGTCTCCAATGCTCTAACTTAGTATTTAAAGTATCAATACTCTCATCAATTAAGATAATATCATCTGCAAATAACATACACCAAGGGATATCTTCATGCAATTATTTTGTTACTTCATCCATAATTAAGGCAAAGAGATACGGACTTAGTACAGAATCCTGATGCAAACTTATAGAAATTGGAAATTCGCCAGTCTCTCCAGTAATAGTTCGAACACTAGTAATAGCACTGTCGTACATATCCTTAATCAAATCAACATATCCTTGAGCGATTCCTTTCTTTCTTAATGTCCACCAAATCAATTCTCTCGGTACTCGATCATACGCCTTCTCTAAATCAAGAAAAATCATATACAAATCTTTTCTCATCTCTCTATACTTCTCCATTAGCTACCGTAGTAAGAAAATAGCTTCTGTAGGAGATCTATTCGACATAAAATCAAACTGATTTTCCGATAGTCATACATCAGAGGCGTTTTTCGATTACTCTTTCCCAAAGTTTCATAGTATGACTCATAAGCTTAATTCCATGATAATTATTATAACTTTGAATATCTCCTTTGTTTTTATAGAAATGAACTACAACACTTTTTCTCCAAATTTCTGACATTCTCCGTTCCTTTAAAATTTTATTAAAAAGTTTAGCCACTGAATATCAATGTCTCCTAGGGCTTTCCATACTTCAATAGGTATGCCATCTGGTCCTAAGGCCTTGCCCACTTAGATTTTCCTTAAAGCATTCTCCACTTTTGACATCTTAATATGTCTAAAGTATTGATATTTATCAAATATTGTGGACGTTTGGGTTCCTTCTAAAGAGAAATCCTTGACACAATCTCCATTAAATAACTTTTGAAAATAACTATGCCACCTCTCTTTAATCTCAAGATCCTTAGTTAAAATCCTTTAATCTTCATTTTTAATACAACGAACATGATCTAAATCTCTAGTTTTTCTTTCTCTTAATTTAGCAAGTTTAAACATGTCCTTTTCACCTTCTCGGGTTCCTAATTTATTATATAAATCTTCAATTAATTAATATTTATCTGAAAGCAGTATTTCTGCAATTATACATGTTGTAGGGCTATTTTTTGCAATGATCTCTTTTCAATTATTACTAGTTGGGGCAGCAGCAATTATACATATTGTAGGGCTATTTTTTGCAGTGATCTCTTTTTCAATTATTACTAGTTGGGCCTGCTGCCCTAGTGGCACAAGGCTTAAATCTTACAGTTACCCGCCGGGGCTAGAAGCTAGGTGCCGCCCCCTGCTCTTGGCGTCATATGCCTTCTGCCAATGGCATCTAACTTTGAGAATAACATCACCTTGTAATGAGCTTTCTCAAGTATGCAGTGCTTTCGAAAAAAGAGGACTAGAGGATGATAAAATGTAGTCATCTTTGACATTATTGACAATTGGAGGTTGATTTTATTCAAACAAAATGCTCTAAAACAAAAGATGGATGGCTGCAAGTTGGCACGAGAACCGGGCTTACTCAATTTTGGCTCCACCTAGAGGACCTGTTGTTCATGTCACACTAGGCCCATTTGGCACATGTTCAACATCCACATTTCCCTTACCTGTTTCTTTAGCTTGGGCTTCTTTAGAAATTCACCTTGTTGTTGAGCATGTTGGAATGATCCTATGCTATGATTTTTTTTGGTTTTCTGGTGACGTTCATGTGGAGTTCTCTCTTGTTTGGTGGAGAGGGAAAAAGTTAAAGGAAGCGAGGAGATGTCACAACATGCAGACTGACTATGTATAGCTTTTTGTAAGGGTAGGGAGGAGTCTTATTTTTGTTTTTTTTGTTGGAACAAATGGAACAAGCACTGACGATGACAATTACTATAGGATTTTTTTTTCTCTTACTACCAATAGATTATGAGGATTTAAACTGCTGACTGAAATATAAATTTAGATGAGTACTTAGATGGTCACTTCCTGCATGAACTGAAAGATGAAGCAGCTCACTAGATTGCTTGAGTGATGATATTTATTGATATAAACACGGTCTTGCCCGAGTCAATACTTGAATAGCCTAACTTTTCACTTGGGCTATGGGATTTAGGCAAGTAGTCATCTGGGCGTCTAGCTAAACAGTAAGAGTGGTAGGTTAAGAAAAGAACTTGTTTTCTTTCTCCCATCCGTCGTAGCAATATCGTAGATGCTTGTAAACGAATACTGAAATGAAACACATGAATCTGGGATCTAAAGCTATATAAGCAGGTTTGCTTTCTACAGAATCATACAGAAGTAGTATTTGATTATGTTATTAAACAACTAATCATGTTCACCTAGGTGCAACAGGTGGTTGTCGATGCAGGGCATTCTGCCAATGAGCCCGGCATCGCTGCTGAGTTGGTTGCTGCAAATGAAAAGTTGAAGCATCTCCTGAAGGAAAGTTCCTTAGCTTAGCTGATGGGCGCATCAAGCCACCGAAGGATGAGGCGTGTCAGGCAACGAAACAGTTCCACTTGTCTTGGGCTACCTCAATATATCTGCTCCTGTTTCCACGATGAAGCAAGGGCTTGACTTGTATGTAAAGTACCAAGATATATTATTTCATTTTACAGCATGGAAGTTTGGTCTGTTGCAATGCGCTGATAGATGTTTATGTAATGCTGTCGTACTCGGCTTGTTTGCTTAGCAAGATGGATGAAGTCTTGAAAAGGCAAAGAATTGTTTAGAAAAATTGAGTATCGAGTTTGAACATCGGCATATGCAGGTGTAATAAACATATAACTCGGCCATTTAGTTCAGATCAACCGAGTATTGATCGGATGATTGAGATACACGATCATCTCGGTCACCAAATGCCATTTACTGGCTCTAGTTGGCGAAAAGAATGGCCTGTTTTTGATGGTGATGTAGAAATGAGTAGCCTGTTTTGACGCCATTTGCTGTTTACATGATCATCATCTCATTAATTTCATTTATGTAATTGAAACCTAGATGACGCAAGGGGAGACACAGTCCACATGCATGGTAGGCATTGATCGAATCAGTCTTGTGATGGGTTGGTGGTGTAAACTCTCAGTCATTAACAACACAAAGGATGTGACGGACGAGGGGGGTCAGATTAGATGATCAAACCGGACGACCAAGTCATATGATCACCTCACACGCTGCATGATTGTTCAGGAGGCAGAGAGAAAGAAAACATGGACGTCCAACTGTAGCGAGATACCACCCCGTCTGTCACGCCGGCCATTGGTGAGTAACCGGCAGATCACCGAGTCCAATCTCCACCGTCCATTGGAAAAGTAGAAGTTCATGACACCATCACGTCCAAGAGATCTATCTTATCTTATGTACGAGGATCATCAAATTTGGATCCCAAGGTTCGTGAAGAACAGAATAACATTAATTCTTTTTACAACAGTAGTGCCACCCACTTAGAAAAAAAAGGCAACAATTCTTCCCCCCCCCCTAAACCAACGATGAGAAGAAGAGGTAGTAAAAGTTTCTGGCTTTGTTTCTCAACTGTTTCATCTAAAATTTCAATATCCAAAAGGGGGAACCCTACATGCTCCAAGTAGACTACAAGGGTCACTTTGGTAATGGATTGAGTTAAGGACGGGTGATCTATCCGAGGTGGCTCATCCGCTCTTAATCTAATCCGTTACTAAAGTGACCTTAATTCGGGTGGAATAACTCATTCCACCTATTTAAGTGGAATGAGTTAATCTATTTTAATTCTATCCGACTCGGGTTAAAGAAAAAAATATCAAACAGAGAATAAATCACTTGACCTCGGTTAACTCACCCTAACCACATGTTACCAAAGTGGCCCCAAAATACTGTCCAAAACTAGACAAAATAATCAATCACAAGTGTCATAGGTGCGGCAGCCCCGGGGCTCGTTGCACCCCGTGGAGTGCACTTTTTTTTTTTTTGAAAAAAAAGTCCACCTCGGGGGCAACCAAGGTACATGTCCGTATAATGCAAAGCACAACGGGATCGCTGAAATTTCAAAAAAAAGGGGGGGTGCGCCATTGACAGCCTGCAAGTGATAGATCCATCACTGTTTCTTTTTTTCACTTTTTTTAAGCGGTCCCATCATAGTTTGCTGATGCGCTTTTTTTTAAAAAAAAGAAATCGACTGCACCCCACTGAGCAGCCAGTATTACTCAATAATCAATAACTATGATGTGTTTTCAAACTGCATTACAAGAGTTCAGTCATAGAGGTACGAGAGTTTTACAAACCATGCGGCAATATACAATCAAGATTGAGAAAATTATCTGTATACGCTAGAAACTTTAAATACTACAATCTATTACCCTCGTGGAAAAGATTTTTTTACATAAATGTCTCTCTGAATATCAGTTATATCAAATATATTTCTCATTTGAGAATATTATCAAGAATATCCTTCATCTAACCTTAAATATTATAGTTATACTCTACCGTAACCATCGTTGATTTAACTTGAGTTAAATGTGAGTTAAACGATAAAATTACTAACCTACTCTCGAATTAACCCTCTCTCTCTCTCTATCTCTCTCCAATGAAAACCCTAACGGGTGGGGGGGGACAACGCCGTCGACTACGAGGTGAGGGGAGAGGGGGAGGGGGCGAAGTAGTAGGGAGGGTAGCAGAGGGGGAGAGGGGGCCGACGGTGAGGGGGGGGAGCCAGTAGCGAGGGGGGGGAGGTATCGGCTGCGAGGTGGGGGGAGAGAGGGAGGGAGCACCAGCACCGAGGGGGTGGGGGCAGAGCAACATGGAGGGCGACAGAGAGCAGCGCTGTCGACTGTGAGGTGGGGGCAGAGGGGGAGGGGGGCGCTAGTGGTGAGGGGACCATGCCACTGCCGCCGACCACCCGAAGACGTCGTTGCTGCTGAGTAGATGTCATTGCTATTGGTTCTACTTGCAGCTGTAGGAAGGTCTCTCTCTCTCTCTCTCACACACACACACACACTATGCAACAGGGGGTGGGGGTCGCATCACATGTCGGCGGTGGGGAGGCCTCGTTAGAGGTGGGAGGGAGAGTAGGCAGGGAGAGGGAGCTCTCTCTCTCTCTCTCTCTCTCTCTATATATATATATATATATATATATATATATATATATATATATATATATATATATATATATTATTTTAAGTATTTCACTACACCTAAAAGTGGTATATGACATATTCCACAGAATATTCATCTCCCATCAACGGCAGTAAACCGTAAGAATATAACTGCAACATTTAATGCTAAATGGAAGATATTCTTGATAATATATTCAAATGAGGGGCATATTTGACGTAACTAATATTTAGAGGTATGCAAAAAAACTCTTATGGAATTTATCCCAATATCTCTCAAATCTTTATGACCAATACATCGTGCCCCTATTGTCAACAGTCCCTCATGATGATTAACCCTAGGTGAGTCAGCAAGGGACAAATGACTAACCTACCCCTAGTCAAATCTCTCTCTCTCTCTCTCTCTCTCTCTCTCATGATATACAATAGAGGTGAAACAGAGGAGGGGGTGTTGCAAAGCTAAAGTGGAGGCCCTCGGCCTTATCACAACAGATGTAACAATAGAGGCTGCTAGTGGCGGCGTGTGTCACGGACATGGGTGTGGCCACCGATGAGCAGTAGAGTCTCTCTCTCTCTCTCTCTGAGATGATCCCATGAAAGACAGTGGCAAAAGAAGAGGGGTTAGGGCCGCTGTGACTCAATGACACATCACTAGAAGAGGATTGTTGGCCACAACGACATTGGGGTGGTGCTTCCTTAGGATGTGACTGTGTGCACCCTAGACGGCATTGACGGTGAGGTAGATCTTTCCCCCATCCATTGCAGAGATGGTGACGAGGTTCCTCATTTCTTCCAATAGAGAGCACCGATTGGGCTAGAGCAAGATGGGGAAGGAAAGAGAGGGAAGTGGATGGCAACGTCGAGGCGGAGATGGCACGGGCAATTCCAACATCCACGATGTTGTAAGGTGAGCTGGAACGATGGAGGAAGGCCATCGGTGGCGGTGACTTCCCCTTGCTCAGGGGCTGGGTCAACGCGGGGACAGGTTTGTCTGGCACCGCAGTCAGTGGTGAGGGGGGCGATTTGCCTCGATGTTCGACTCCGATGACAACACGTTGGCGAGGAGGGGTTGCTCGGGACGACTGTGGGCCGAATGAGATAGAACGAGTGGGGAAGAAAGTGATGGGAAGAGGAAAGGTGGAGGGTGGTGGGTAGGGTTTGAGGATGGGAAAGGAGGGGGTCAAAGTGAAGGAGGGTGGCATGGAGGGTGGGGGCTAGAGTTTGAGGTGAGTTCGCTATGGGGTGGGTGGGTGGGTGGGTGAGAGGAATGAGGAAGGAAAGTGAGGGGGATGAGGAGGTCGTATAGTCGCTGTTGGCTTCCTGCCACCAATGAGGGCCCTTGCTGTCGCTACAATTGTCATCACCACTAGAACCCACTCCAAGTGCCACCACCAATAGGGGAGAGATAGGGTATGTTGGCCCAGACTAGATGGCGGACAAGAAGGGGGGTTGAATTGTCCCCTTGACCTAGATGGCGGATTTAAAAAATTCTCTTAACTGACCACGGTGGAATTAAAAACAACTGTTTGATTAGCCTAAACACATATGAGATTTAACAGGTTCTCTCAATCTTTCCGATCTCACTCGTAATAACAATGCAAATGTTAGAGAAAATTATGCCTAGTACGAATAACAGAAGTAGCAGTGTGCAGTGGTGTAGTGAGTAAAAATCTATTAAACTAACCTGTGAAGTGAGATAGAAGAAAGGGACAAACACACAGGCAATCACAAAGGACACGGAGATTTTTAGGTGGTTCGGGACCACAAGGGCTCCCTACGTCCACCCCTCACCCAACCGGGTGAGGCTTCACTACACGCTACCGAAGTAGCAACACGGGGATGAACCCCAACCACACACACACACGCTGCTTCCGCAGCAATATCCACACACGGGGAAAATCCCCCAACAAGCTGCCACTGCAGCACACACACCCACACACAAAATCGGGGAACACGCCCCGGACACTAAATCCACACGGAGTCACCGCTCCGTCAAAACACAACAACACACGGGGAGCATTTCCCCACAATAAACCCACACATGCGGAGATACAACTCCGCCCACACACAAATGTTCTTAGTTTAATGAAGAGAAAAGATATACAATAAACCCTCAACCATCTATCTATGTTGAAATGAACAAATAGAGATGAATCATCAAGAGAAACAAGATCAAGAATGTCTTCTCTTAGGTTGGAGGCCGATAGAAGATGCTTCGTTGGTTCCACACGAGAGGAAGAAGAGACTCGAGGTAAATCGAGCCACCGGTGCTTTCTCCTTGAAGAACCGATCACGGATCTAGCATTAGAAGCTTGAGAATGGATGTAGATCTTGAATCCTTGCTCTATTCAACCTCTCCTCAGCTCTGGCCGCCCTTTCCCTTCTTTCCCTGCAAGAACAGATAGAGAAATTAGAGCATCATCTCTTATTTCTTCCAAATTCGCAACTTATATATAGCCCCATGATAGAATGATGAAAAGACCATATTGCCCTTGCAAAACCCTAACAAATCCACCCTAATATGTTCATTAGTAACTCAAGGGTATTAGTTTAAAATTTCAGCCCAATCGGAGGTCATTTGGATGGGTTTCGGCAATTTACGAAAAAGCCGCGCGGACCTGCGAAACAGGGGGGGTCGACCCACTTTCAGAGGGGGGTCGACCCATCTACACCCAGAAGCTATTTTTAGCATATTTTACAGGGGGGTCGACCCACTTTGTGAGGGGGGTCGACCCACTTTCAGACAGGGTGCTGAAAACACCCTGTTTAGCCCAGGGGACGACCCATTGAGCATGGGGGGTCGACCCACTGACCTAGGAACATGATAAAAAGGTTTCTAAACCAATCCTAATGTTCTAAGCATGCAACCCAATAAATTAAAACATGAATTGCATTAAAAAGTAAATTCTTACCTTGTCATTCATGATTTTGAGAGCATAACCTGAAAAACTCAAAAACTTCATCTTCATGATTCATGAAACACATTTAATCTAATAATACCTCATAGAAGGTGTTCAGAAAACAACCCACACAATTTCCCAAAGCTTAAATCACTAGAACATGAGAGCCAATGGAAGAACCCTTCAATTATTCAATCCTAGAAGGAACCCATTCATGAATGCCAACCTTAAATCATATATGAGTGATATGCATGATAATAAGTGATGTGCATGAGAATTCATTCTAAACCCGAATGGCATCAATTTATGTCCAACCAAAAATCATTCCTCCTCATTCAACATGTAAATCAAATGACTATGCATTGAAAACAAGATGTTAGCATCAAACACATCATTTTCACAATAAGAGCAAACTTCCCACTTGAAATGCAGTCAATATAAGTCAAGTGCATGAAAGAGGGATTTTGACCCCAATCAAAACACTATGAATATGATCCACATTGTATATGCATGAAACTGAATGTATAGACTTGGAAACTTGAAGGCACAAGACAATGTATAGACTTGGTAGAAGGCCAACGTATAGACTTGGAAGATAGAAGCCCAATGTATAGACTTTGAACTATGAAGGCCAATGTATAGACTTGATGTGTGAAGGCCAATGTATAGACTTGGATTGAAGAAGGCCAATGTATAGACTTGATGTGTGAAGGCCAATGTATAAACTTGGTGGCCAAAGGCCAATGTATAGACTTGATGGCCAAAGGCCAATGTACATACTTTGATTCCAAAAGGCAATGTATAGACTTGGATTGAAGAAGGCCAATGTATAGACTTGATGTGTGAAGGCCAATGTATAGACTTGGTGGCCAAATGCCAATGTATAGACTTGATGGCCAAAGGCCAATGTACATACTTTGATTCCAAAAGGCAATGTGTAGACTTGGAGGATGAAGGCCAATGTATGGACTTGGCTGATGAAGGCCAATGTACAGACTTTGAAATATAAAGCCCAATGCAACAAAAAACTAATGCAATCCAATGCATGTCAATAATATGCATGAAGGCCTAGTCATCATTTTACCAATGAAAAACATCATGTATGAAATACATCAAGAGACCAAGGTCAATGCATATGACCCAAGGTCTAAGAATTTGAACCAATCATCAAAAGTGAGGTTGACTTCACAAAGCACATTTTCCATCTAAAGAAGTTATCCACCAAGCATCCAAACCTGCAAAATAAGATATTACGACATAAGCTCCAAAGTGATCAGTGAGTATTTTTCACAATACTTACACACAATATATAGTTATCATCAAAACCATTGTCAAAGACAACGAGGGGACGCACAGAACCCAACAATCTCCCCCTTTTTGATGATGACAATATATTATGACAATGTTAAAGTTCTCTCCCCCTTTGTCATTAGCAAAAAAAATGGGGGACTGAGGGAATACACCTACCATGAGAGAAAGGTGTGTAAACTGAGAAGCAATCAAAAGTGTGGAATTTGATGTGCAATCAGGAGACGTGTGAAATAATTGCAAAGGCTCAATTTTTGTAAATTTTTGCTATATGTTTAACAAAATATGCACAAGTGGCATAAGGTAACTATATGCAAAATCTGAAAATTGAGTTATGCACAGAGTGTATTGTGCTAGAAGAGCACATTATTCTTCCCCATTTGTCAAGAGCAAAAACCAACCGACAATGGGTTATTGAACCTGTTATATACACGTATAGCCTAAGGATGCATGTATGCAAACTTAAATGTGAAATGAAGTATGCAAGCAAGCAAACAAGCAAGCATGCATTGGAGTTAAGCACACAAACAGTACTATAGCTCCCCCTTAATGGGGTAAGGGGATAGCAAAAGAACAGTTCATTCAAAATCAAAATGTGAGATATGAACCATAATCAAAAAAGGTAGTGCATTCATATATGCAAGGTACTACATAAGCCATGATAAGAACAAATTCAAGATATACAATCATCACAAAAATACCCAATTGAAATTTATGTAAATGAGCAATGAACTTCAAGTTTATATGGATATTAGCAGAGTTTCTAGAAAACACTAGAGGGTTCTTTCCTTCCTACACTTCATTTTGATCCTCGACTATTGGTAGCTTCGCTCAACCCCTTTTTATTTTTCTTTTATTGGATTTCACTGTTCGGCGCGAGTCACCTCATGTGTCTCAATGGGGTTTCCCGGCTTACTAGGATTCATCACAAAATGTGGATTTTGTTTCACCTTTCGACGCGAGTTTCCTCATTTATTTCAGTGGGGATTCCCGGCTACTCAGTTAGACATACCACTTATTTAAGCATGCGGGGTAGGCAGCTTTTTCCTCACGATTCTCTCAATTTTCATGTAGAAATTTGTTTCCCATGAAGTGTTAAAAAGAATTTCTGAAATCCTTATCAATCAAAGTCATATGCATCATTTTGGAATAATGTATGGGTAATTGCTTTGGATGTAGAAGATGAATTTGCCTATACACAGTTATGACTCCCCCTAAATGTATGCACAGTTGAAATGAATCATCCTCCTTTGTATATGTCACTTTTCACAAATGATTAAAATCACTGCATTTTATATAGCAAGGAGGTGAGGTCTTAGAAGATTTGCAAGGAATTGTGTTCTAAAATTATATACATGCATTCAAGCAAGGATATAGCAAACTATTCAAACAAAGTGATTTTCGGTACGCGGCGGGGAACATAGGTCCGAAGACCACCATCACGCATAGTGAAAGCTTCCGGCTAGACATAATCCAACCTTCCACAAACACTATTTTATATACCGAAAAATCATAGCAATCAAGCACACAATATGAGGAATATGCAAATGTATGCAAGCAAGTGCAAATGTATGCAAGTGAGGATGTATATGATATGTGCAGCATGTTTTATGCAACTTAAGCATGTGATCTATGTATGCACAAGTGAGTGATTATTTACAAAAAGTAAGTAAGAGTTTGAAAACTCTATGCACAATGAGAAGCATTCAAACCAAATTTTATTTGCAAGAGTTGATTATAAGTGTGAAAACAATTTATGAGAAGAGTAAAGCATTTGAAGACAGAATTTATTCACATGGAGTGAAAACAGAAGTGATCAAGTCATTCTGACATGGAACTCAAAAATTCTCAAGATTTCCAAAAGATACCATAACCAGTGAACTAAGTTGGAAGCATTTTTTTCTCGAAACATAAATTTTACCTTTTTCAGATTTTTTCAAAGAGAACCATGTGAGACAAAAATTTCAAAACAAATCATTTTCTTCCTCACCTTGAGATCCCAATGTTTATTAATTTCTTCGACCTCAAGGTACCCCTGCAAAATAGATTCTCAAGTTGGATGTTTGGGTACCCAAACCATCTTGGGTCCCGAGGGGTTAGTCCTAGCATGAACAATTGATTTTCTATATTGCCTCGCATGCCAATCATCATCCAATCTCATAGTAGAACAGTCATCCATGGAATGACCATTCACACCACAATAAAAACAGTAGAAAGATTTTCTTTTCATGGATAATTTCTCATCATTTTTCATTAAGGAACAATTATCCATCATGTGTCCTTGTTCACCACAATAATAACATGAAAAATTCTTGTTGGCAAACCATTCATCATCATCTTTCTTCATGAAGCAATGTTCAAAGACATGTCCATGCAATCCACAGTAATAGCAATGAGCATTGAAGGTTTTCTTCATTGGTTTATCAAGATTGTTAGGCTTATCAACAATTTTCAATTGTGACTTCAGTGCTTCATTATCATCATATTCCATCAAGGAACAATCATACATGTCATGTCCATATTGTCCACAATAGTAGCATGAAACATTTCTCCTTCTACTTGGTGCATGATTATGTTTAACAACAGAGGATTTTGCATGCACAGGAGAGCAATCAACAACATCTTTTTATTTTTCAATTTCTTTATCATACAAGGACAAAGATCCATTCATCATCTTAATTTCATTTTCTAGTTTCATGATTTGCAAATGAGAGTTAGCAATCTCTTGTTCACATGAAACAATTTTCTCATTCAACAGGCAATTAACTGTTTTGTGACTTTCAATTTCTTGTTCAAGAATATGCAGTTTGTCACAATCATCAACAATCACACTTTTTCCTTTTTCAATCTTTTCAAGATTTTTCAATCTACTTTCAAGTAAGGAAATTTGAATCAACAATGCATTATTTTCATTTTGGAGTTTGTCAAATGAATTTTTGTTCATGGAGGTGTGTTCAAGTTCTTTCATTTGAAAACTCACGTTATCATTAACAATTTCATTCATTGCTCTATTTGATTCAAATTTGTCATTCAAATTTTTGAAGTTTTCTATTTCCTTTCTCAGTTCTTTCAACTTTTCAGACTCATCATTAATCACCCATTTTCCCTTTTGATAGACAGAGAGCTCATCACTCAATGCCTTAATTTGTTCATTCAACTTTTCATTTTCCTCTCTCAAACAACAAATTTTATCTCTATGCATTTCAACATCAGCGAAGAGAGATTCATTCACATTTTTGAGTTCTAAGCATTTCTCACATAAAGCATTTTCATGAAAAGGATTTTCAAGTTTCTTCTTGAGCTTTTTATTTTCAGATTTTACTGTTTTATGTCTTTCAAGCAACTCATCATAGGCATCCATTAATTCTTCAAAACTTAATTCATCATCAGAATTTGAGTCAGAAGATACCTCCTTGGATTCTAGGCCTGAATGATCATCCTCACTATTTGCCATCATGCAAGCATCTTCTAGCCCTCCTTCATGAAGCTTGATCAGTTGATCCATGATTTCTTTGATCGAGCTACAATCAAGAACAAACGGAAATTTGTTAGAGTCAATTGCAGCTTTAAGAGAATTCAAAACAAAAAGATTATCAGAGTTCATTTTCCTATGTTCATCAGTCCACCTTAGTTCATTTTTGGGTAAGACATGTGGACCATGAGAGATTAATTTTATGAGTTTCGGATCAATCCCAGAAATCCAAACACACAATTTTCCAAGCCATGATGTAAAATCAAAACCATCAAAGACAGGAACTGAATTTAGACTAGCCATCATAAAAAGATCTTTTCTCCTAGACCGTGAGGTCCGCTGAATAAAAATCAGAGACTGGGCTCTGATACCAATTGTTGGCCCAGACTAGATGGCGGACAAGAAGGGGGGTTGAATTGTCCCCTTGACCTAGATGGCGGATTTAAAAAATTCTCTTAACTGACCACGGTGGAATTAAAAACAACTGTTTGATTAGCCTAAACACATATGAGATTTAACAGGTTCTCTCAATCTTTCCGATCTCACTCGTAATAACAATGCAAATGTTAGAGAAAATTATGCCTAGTACGAATAACAGAAGTAGCAGTGTGCAGTGGTGTAGTGAGTAAAAATCTATTAAACTAACCTGTGAAGCGAGATAGAAGAAAGGGACAAACACACAGGCAATCACAAAGGACACGGAGATTTTTAGGTGGTTCGGGACCACAAGGGCTCCCTACGTCCACCCCTCACCCAACCGGGTGAGGCTTCACTACACGCTACCGAAGTAGCAACACGGGGATGAACCCCAACCACACACACACACGCTGCTTCCGCAGCAATATCCACACACGGGGAAAATCCCCCAACAAGCTGCCACTGCAGCACACACACCCACACACAAAATCGGGGAACACGCCCCGGACACTAAATCCACACGGAGTCACCGCTCCGTCAAAACACAACAACACACGGGGAGCATTTCCCCACAATAAACCCACACATGCGGAGATACAACTCCGCCCACACACAAATGTTCTTAGTTTAATGAAGAGAAAAGATATACAATAAACCCTCAACCATCTATCTATGTTGAAATGAACAAATAGAGATGAATCATCAAGAGAAACAAGATCAAGAATGTCTTCTCTTAGGTTGGAGGCCGATAGAAGATGCTTCGTTGGTTCCACACGAGAGGAAGAAGAGACTCGAGGTAAATCGAGCCACCGGTGCTTTCTCCTTGAAGAACCGATCACGGATCTAGCATTAGAAGCTTGAGAATGGATGTAGATCTTGAATCCTTGCTCTATTCAACCTCTCCTCAGCTCTGGCCGCCCTTTCCCTTCTTTCCCTGCAAGAACAGATAGAGAAATTAGAGCATCATCTCTTATTTCTTCCAAATTCGCAACTTATATATAGCCCCATGATAGAATGATGAAAAGACCATATTGCCCTTGCAAAACCCTAACAAATCCACCCTAATATGTTCATTAGTAACTCAAGGGTATTAGTTTAAAATTTCAGCCCAATCGGAGGTCATTTGGATGGGTTTCGGCAATTTACGAAAAAGCCGCGCGGACCTGCGAAACAGGGGGGGTCGACCCACTTTCAGAGGGGGGTCGACCCATCTACTCCCAGAAGCTATTTTTTAGCATATTTTACAGGGGGGTCGACCCACTTTGTGAGGGGGGTCGACCCACTTTCAGACAGGGTGCTGAAAACACCCTGTTTAGCCCAGGGGACGACCCATTGAGCATGGGGGGTCGACCCACTGACCTAGGAACATGATAAAAAGGTTTCTAAACCAATCCTAATGTTCTAAGCATGCAACCCAATAAATTAAAACATGAATTGCATTAAAAAGTAAATTCTTACCTTGTCATTCATGATTTTGAGAGCATAACCTGAAAAACTCAAAAACTTCATCTTCATGATTCATGAAACACATTTAATCTAATAATACCTCATAGAAGGTGTTCAGAAAACAACCCACACAATTTCCCAAAGCTTAAATCACTAGAACATGAGAGCCAATGGAAGAACCCTTCAATTATTCAATCCTAGAAGGAACCCATTCATGAATGCCAACCTTAAATCATATATGAGTGATATGCATGATAATAAGTGATGTGCATGAGAATTCATTCTAAACCCGAATGGCATCAATTTATGTCCAACCAAAAATCATTCCTCCTCATTCAACATGTAAATCAAATGACTATGCATTGAAAACAAGATGTTAGCATCAAACACATCATTTTCACAATAAGAGCAAACTTCCCACTTGAAATGCAGTCAATATAAGTCAAGTGCATGAAAGAGGGATTTTGACCCCAATCAAAACACTATGAATATGATCCACATTGTATATGCATGAAACTGAATGTATAGACTTGGAAACTTGAAGGCACAAGACAATGTATAGACTTGGTAGAAGGCCAACGTATAGACTTGGAAGATAGAAGCCCAATGTATAGACTTTGAACTATGAAGGCCAATGTATAGACTTGAAGTGTGAAGGCCAATGTATAGACTTGGATTGAAGAAGGCCAATGTATAGACTTGAAGTGTGAAGGCCAATGTATAGACTTGAATTGAAGAAGGCCAATGTATAGACTTGATGTGTGAAGGCCAATGTATAGACTTGGTGGCCAAAGGCCAATGTATAGACTTGATGGCCAAAGGCCAATGTACATACTTTGATTCCAAAAGGCAATGTGTAGACTTGGAGGATGAAGGCCAATGTATGGACTTAGCTGATGAAGGCCAATGTACAGACTTTGAAATATAAAGCCCAATGCAACAAAAAACCAATGCAATCCAATGCATGTCAATATGCATGAAAGCCTAGTCATCATTTTACCAATGAAAAATATCATGTATGAAATACATCAAGAGACCAAGGTCAATGCATATGACCCAAGGTCTAAGAATTTGAACCAATCATCAAAAGTGAGGTTGACTTCACAAAGCACATTTTCCATCTAAAGAAGTTATCCACCAAGCATCCAAACCTGCAAAATAAGATATTGCGACATAAGCTCCAAAGTGATCAGTGAGTATTTTTCACAATACTTACACACAATATATTGTCATCATCAAAACCATTGTCAAAGACAACGAGGGGACGCACAGAACCCAACAGGGTAAGGAAGAGGAGGGCGCGACCCCTGCGATTGTCACAGCCCCACTGACCGCTACCATTGCTAGGTTCTCGCCAATTGTAGGGGCCCTCCTCTTTGTCGCTGCCCTCGTCGTCACCACTGGAGCCCAATTCAGGTGCCACCACCCATAGGGGAGGGAGAGAGTGAGGGATTCCACTCTCTCTC
Organism: Amorphophallus konjac; assembly: GCA_022559845.1. Classification (NCBI taxonomy): domain Eukaryota; kingdom Viridiplantae; phylum Streptophyta; class Magnoliopsida; order Alismatales; family Araceae; genus Amorphophallus; species Amorphophallus konjac. Next base: position 109,757,342 of record CM040121.1, read on the forward strand.
TACTGCCAACAAAGTCAAGGGTAAAAATGTCATCTCACATGAGTTACCACCGTTAAGCATATAGCTCACATAATGTAACCTTAAGGGCATGTATTGGGATAAATTTCATAAACGTAGAGGTATAGGAATAATATTTAAAGTTTTCAAGAATACACGAGTAATTTTCCCATCCAGATTTTAAACACATCCAAGTCTCATTGTAAACCATCACATGACATGAAATTAACATTCAGATCTCCTAATTAGGCTCTTGCACAGCTAATCATCATGGCCGCATCAGAGATTCCGATACATCACATACCACACTGATCATGCCTACTGACACATAGAAGAGCTCGACAAATTATTATTGAAAAAACATTGAGAATGAACTTCTTACAAGATTTTTCTTGAATACAAGAGAAAAACATATTGCTTTTAGCAGAACAGTTATTTTAACGTTCATGAGATATTATTGTTGAACATGATAAACAATACACTCATTGCAGAAAAGGTTGCCCTTGGGCTGCATGGGATGTTTCCTAATCATTCATTGAAAAGATATGATTTAGGATGGTTTTAAGTGAAGAAAACCTTCATCAAGTTTAGTGCCTGAAGTGTCTGACATTGGTGAAGAGAAGCGAAACACCATACTTATTGCAGCAGTCAATAGCATCTTTGTCTCTAATGCTCCCACTTGGTTCTGCAGTAACCCCAATTTCATTCTCACAAGCCTCTTCAACTGCATCTTTCCAGGTTGTCATTGTAAAGATCGACAACAAGATGTCATCGTTGAATTCACAAACAAGTATTATGAGAGAGAAGCTGACGCTCTTTGAAGGTTAGATTAGATGTAATGGTCCATAAAGCATGTGCTGGGAGGGCATGACCTCCGATAAGAATTTTGTGCTTGTATAAACGTCAGTGGAGAACTTGTGAACAAACAATACCTTCGGGATTCCAACAGCAACAATGGTTTAAAAATAATAATTTGCCTGTTATTCTTTCCTTTCATAAAGCTGTCATATACAAAATGTACCATGTAATACCAAGGCACATATGTAAATTCAAATATTTTATGCCTGTGTTTCATGTAGGTACGTACAGTCCCTTCATAACAGTCATACTAGGAACATCTTATTTAAAGGTGCAATTGTGTTAAATTTGATTGGCTGCATAAATAAACATACATACCAAATGGAAAGAAGGCATCACTGGCAAGGGCAGCTCCTCTGGCCTCTTCTCCAGCTTTTCTAAAATCAATCCTTAAGCTCTCCAGCCTATTTGGTTGCCCACTTCCCATTCCTAATATACAATTGTTCTGCACAGGATGAATAAAAGGTTATGTCATGAGCTCAAAAATCCCCTTTGAAGATAGAAATAGTTCAAGTGCTACCAACCAAAATAAACTAGTTCATGTTAAAAACTGATCAGCATAGGTATCACCTTTTTTTTAAAAAAAAGTGGATGGTACAACAATTGTATTAAATGTAAAAAAAAGGGATGTACCAGTATAAGCGGTAGGTTCCCAAAAGATCACTGTACAATTTCACACCAAGGTGGTGTGGCACACACTAGTCCCCCAGCAAAACAGAAATGGACTTGTATGAGTCCACTTTACAAAAATGTTCAGCCCAATCTCTCACTCTCTCACAAGAGAATAGATCATATGTACCCCAAGGAAACTGACAAAATTAACTGACTGGTCATTGATCTTCACAAGAAATAACATGCTTATTTCCCCCCAAACTAATGTATCATTATTCAATCCATAGAGACATGAAAGACTTGAACCTGGTGAAGAACAGGGATCCTTCGTCAAGTTTCAAATGAAAATAAGCTTCAGCTCCGGCAGACAAAAAGTTCTACAGAACGTATGGCTCTTGCAACCGCAGTCCATGAGGCAAGGATCTGACCTAGAAAGTTGCTATATCACCTGTTATGAAATCCGGCTTTTCTCATCTATGCAAGAATGACGAAATATTGTAGTAATCAAAGGCGATGATATGTGATCATGCGTCTAGACAATGCATGAAATCACAGACAGCTGGATAAGACAGGAAGCAAATTCTATAGGTGATAACTTCCTCCCATAAGATTAAGAAACATGAACACTGTAGTGCGAATTTATACATCTAAAGAAACAATGTATCAGATGATGAATAACTGGATGAATCAGGAAGCAAACCAATAGGTGGATGCACTTGCTCATGTTTATGGTTCATATAGGATTTTTCTCCATGGGAACATTAAGACCATTTTTTTTTTGAAAGTGAACATTAAGACCATCTTGACTTTATATTCAATTCTCCACAATGAAAAAATGCCACAAATACGCAAAAGTCAGGTAAAGATAAATTGGATTCAGTCCAACATTTTCCATTTGCTTGTGAGTCTTCAGTTCAGTTAGACACCTAGTCTGGTTAATGTAATCATCATTCATCTATAAGGACATGGATGAAATGAAAGCATGCACTAACCTTGGCTATCACAATGGCGTTGCTTTGGACGTGCTTAACGTACAACCAAGCAAACTCCGCATCATGAAGTTCATTTTCTTGTGGAACCTTCTCAGAAACCACTTTGAAAGTGATATCTTGTGGCACCAAATCATCAGATTCCTGAGCTAACCAACCCCCAACTACTTGTCTAAGTGAGAGCATACCTTTTCTCACTTTTCTTTGCTTCAAGGATCCTTAAAGTCTTTGATTTGCCACGAAGCACCTCAAGACCTCTTTCTGTGTACTTTGGTGTAACAACTATTTCAAAAAACATTCGTGTTTCACCATCTGTTGGGCTTCTGAATTCACGGATTTCCCTTGCAAGGTCCTTAAAAACACAACTGACAAATGAAAATTTGTGAACCAACTTTCACAAGGAAACATTTTTGGCACACTTACCTCATCTACTTCTGTGTTAAATGCTACTATTCCCCCAAATGCACTGATGGGATTTGCTTTTACAGCCAATCTATATGCTTCAAGGATATCCGTCCTTGATGCTACTCCACATGGATTAGTATGCTTCACGATCACACAGGTGGGGCTGTTAAATTCTGAGACAGAATTCCAAGCGGCATCTGCATCTAAATAATTGTTATATGACATCTCCTGCACGATGACATTGTTAATGTTAGAAACGGCAGGGAAAACAACTCACTATCATAAGCTCAAAAATAGGCCAAAATTTTAGTTTTGATGCTCCAGGTTAGTTTCTTTTGAAATTGGATGGTACCACAAATTGTATTAAATTTAAAAGGAGTGTACAAGTATAAGCAAATGTGCTCACAAAATATCCCTGTACAACTTCACACCAAGATGGTGTGGCCCACACTAACCCCCCAACAAAACAAAAAGAGAGTTGTATGAACCCACTTTACAAAGATGTTCAGCTCACTCTCTCACTCTCACAAATGAAAGAAATCATCTTATCCGCAGCTCTTGCTTCTTTTCTGAGGATTCCGTTGTTCCTTTCTCCCCATATATATATAAAACCCATAGTGTAGCATGAATGCCCCAGGTTATGCGTTGAAAGGCAAACAAGATTTTGAAACATGTTTCTCAATCTTGTACTCTAGATTTCTCCGAGGAGGGAACATATTTCTTCTGGTGCAATGACACAATGTAAGTCCTCTTTTAGCAAATTGGCTGGAAAATATATTTCATGTATAAAAAAATATTTTCCTTCCAATTAAGAAAAAGCTCTTTCCCAGGATGCCATTATCCATAGGAAATGAAGTCCAGGCAACTTCAGCATTTACTTTAAGCTCGAGCTCGTGACACATGCATCTTTGGGCCTGCTTGACAGGTTTGGCCGTGGGGAGTATTGCTACCTCATGTTCCGCCACGGAAAGTTCTAGCCTGGGCATCTCATTGTCAGTCCAGCCAAAGCAATCTTTATATGTCATCAGGAGTTGTTTATAAGCCTCTCTTTCTTCCTCATTGAGGAGGGCGCTAACGAAAATTGGTCGGGGATTGTCAGCGTCCCCGAGGTTGAGCTTGACTAACTCATGTACAGTCGCTTGTCCACCATCTTCTAGTTCTTGCGGAGCTGACTGTAGGTCGATGAAATCATCTTTGTCGTCGAGCGTAATGGCGCGGGTGCCATAACACTCTAGGTTATTGAGGACAGACAGACGAAGTTGTTCATCCGGGCCTTCGAGCGTCTCTTCTTCTTGCCGTTCATTTGAAGAATGGGTAGTCTCCTTGCCAGAGCATGACTCACTAGACAAGGGTGAGAGCCCTAGAGTGTTGACCGAATAGTGGATTTTAAGACTTACTTCTCGGCTGAGGGGTGTAAGGTTCCGACCAGAATATGCAGCGGAAATCATCGAAACCTTAGATTGCATATCGTTGCTGATTTTTCAAAATCGAACCAGATCGTTAATCCCGCGATGTGAAGAACGATTCTTTACCTTTACGGGGTTGAGAATCTCCCAAAACTTCGAAGATGAACGAGAGGAAGATCCCGGAGTCGCGAGCCATTAAAGCGTCCGGCCTCTAGACGTATCCACACAAGCAGTGGAAGCAGACGGGATCTCCTCCACGATCTCCACGCGCCGACTCGATCTCAACACCACCATCCACCGCGGAGGAAGGAGAGAGAAGGAAGGGGGCACACTTGGGAGAGAGAGAGAGAGAGGAGAGAGGGCGGCCAGGGTTCAACCTTGTAGCTTGGTCATGGTTTCTCCCAACAATGTATATTTATAGACCTTTGGCATTTTTCACAAAAACCCAATAATAGTCTATAAAGTTCACCCATCCCGGTTTGTCCAATACTCTATTGTGTGTGACCCTCTAGGCCCAATAGTCGGTTTGATTTTCTAGTCCATTAAGTAAAGAACTCCTTCTGAACTAAATAATTCTATCCATTAACTCTTAATGGAATCAGCGGACTTTCCGATCACGAAAAGCACCAAGCAACGCCTCGTGATCCCAAATGACATGGGGATAAACAACCCACTCTTGAACCTTTCCGTCTACAGATTCCACATAGCTATAGATCATCATTCATCCAATGCCCCACCAGGACTAGGGTATGGTCAAACTGTCAAACCCTATTGAGTCCCAGCTCAACTGAATCCTGTACTCCAAATTAATAGGGTCATTAGAAAAACTCCTTTTTCATAATGAACTCCCATACCCTGGCTAGGGATTTTCCCGAGTATAGATCTGTAGGGCATTCTCTCTCATATATCATACTGAGAGTGAACGATCCCCTGTTGTCAAACTAATTGCCTTTGCATGAGTTCCACTGAGTCCGAATAACTAACTGTACAAGACCACTTAACAGAAGTCCATAAGTCAGTAATCAAATACTCAGCATCCCTTATGCAAGACATCTTTAGTGACTCAGGTTTAAGATCCAACTATGCTACTGAGACATAGAATACCCTGATTGACAGTCAGTATGATTACCATTCAGGGATTCTAGATCGGGTCAGTTCAGTATACTCATTCCACTAATGAGCACCCACATATGTACTTCAATGTCTCCACACTGATGACTATGAGAACAATCACACCCATCACATGAGTAAGTATCATGTGTGCCAGTCTACCCAGATCTTCAATGTCCCTTCTTGAAGATCCTATGACTGGAAATATTTAGAACATGTGCATCCGGATGACTGATCTCATTATCATAATCTCATTATGATCTAGCCATCATCGCATAGGTTCGGGGACTTCATCGCATTCGAATCATTAACACAAATTAAATGCAATGAATAAATGCCATTAATATAAATATGAATAAGATATTACAAGAAATGACACCATCACATCTCATGTGATTGGCTTGTAGGGCATACATTTCTATCAATCTCCCACTTGCACTAAAGCCAATCACCCACATGCTTGATCCCCATCAGCCCTAGGTGACACTCAAAAACACTTTGAGTCAACAGCTTAGTTAGTAGATCTTCAATGTTATCACTGGAAGACACTCTATCAATTACAACATATCCTCTAGCTATAATCTCTCTGATCAGGTGGTAGCACCGTAGAATATGCTTCGATTTCTGATGAGACCTCGGCTCTTTTGCTTGTACAATTGCCCCATTATTATCACATAATAAGGGGACCGTATCAGAGATGCTCAGGACAACTCCAAGCTCTTCGATGAACTTCTTCATCCAAGCCGCTTCTTTGGCCGCCTCAGCAGCAGCAATGTACTCAACTTCGGTCGTAGAATCAGTAGAGGTTTCTTGTTTGGAACTCTTCCAACTTACTACCCCACCATTCAGGGTAAACATATACCCTGAAGTTGACTTGCTGTCATCTTTATCGGACTGAAAACTTGAGTCAGTGTAACCTCTAAGTTTCAAGTCCTCTCCTCCATAAACCAGAAACATATCCTTAGTCCTTCGCAAGTACTTAAGGATACACTTCACAGCTATCCAGTGTTGCTCACCTAGATCCGCCTGAAACCTGCTCGTAACACTTTGAGCATATGCAACATCAAGCCTTGTACATAACATGGCATATATGATGGATCCTATGGTAGAAGCAGAAGGTACCCTACTCATGCGCCTCTCTTCAGGAGTTTTAGGGGACATTTCCTTAGAGAGGTAAACTCCATGTCTCATCGGTATGAGACCTCTTTTGGAGTTTTCCATGCCAAACCTTTTGACAATGGAATCTATGTACATAGATTCGGACAAGCCTAGCATCCTATTTGATCTATCTCTATAGATACTGATCCCCAATACATAGGATGCTTCTCTCAAATCCTTCATGGAGAAGTGCTTAGACAGCCAGGCTTTAACTGATGACAACATACCTACATCATTCCCAATGAGTAGTATGTCATCAATATATAGGACCAGGAAGGTGATTGCATTGCCACATATTTTTTTATACACACACGGCTCATCTTCGTTCTTAACGAAGTCATAAGAATTGATGGCTTCATCAAATCTTAAATTCCAACTGCGGGACGCTTGCTTCAATCCATAAATGAATCTCAGCAACTTGCATACCTTATCTGGGTGCTCCTTGGATATGAATCCCTCAGGCTGTATCATATACACCTCTTCCTCAAGGTTTCCATTGAGGAATGCAGTCTTCACATCCATCTGCCAGATCTCATAATCATGGTACGCAGCGATGGTAAGTAAAATCTTGATGGACTTGGTCATGACAACTGGTGAGAAGATCTCGTCATAGTCAACTCCTTGTCTTTGACAATATCCCTTCTCAACCAACCTAGCTTTGTAGGTGTCAACCATTCCATCTGCTCCAACTTTTCTTTTAAATATCCACTTGCATCCGATGGGTACTATACCCTCAGGTGGATCTACCAAGTTCCAAACTTGGTTGGAGTACATGGAGTCCATCTCCGATTTCATGGTCTCTTGCCATCTCCAAGAGTCAATACCACTTATTGCCTCCTTATAGGTCTTAGGATCATCATCCTCATCATAGTGCGCCTTATCCCCACCATCAGAGATATGTCGCACATATCTTTCTGGTTGGATAGGTACACGGCCAGACCTACGCACAGTTAGTGTGCCATCCTGAACTGGTTCCTGAGACGATGCAGCTCCAGTTTGTGGTTCTAGAACCTCTTCTAGTTCTACCAAGCACCCACTGTTTCCTTCAAGGATATACTCATCCTCTAGGAACACAGCTCGCTTAGCTACAAACACTCTTGGATCGTTAGGCTGGTAGAAATAATATTCATAAGTTTCCTTAGGATATCCCACAAACCTGCATCTTTCAGTCTTGGATGCCAGTTTATCAGGATTGTGTTTCCTAACATGAGTAGGACAACCCTAGGTCTTAACATTCTTAAGGTTTGGTTTCTTTCCTTTTCATATCTCATATGGAGTGGAAGACACTGACTTAGAAGGAACTTTGTTTAATAAGTAAGCAGCAGTGTCTACAGCATAGCCCCAGAGCGACAAGGGTAATCCAGCAAAGCACATCATGGATCGTACCATATCTAATAAGGTACGATTCATCCTTTCAGTCACACCATTCAGCTGAGGTGTGTAAGGAGGAGTCCACTGGGATAATATGCCATTATCCTTTAAGTATTGTGTGAATTCCGTACTCAAGTATTCCCCTCCTCGATCAGATCGAAGAGTTTTAATACTCTTTCCTATTTGTTTCTCTACTTCATTCTTGAACTCCACAAATTTCTGAAAGGCTTCGGATTTGTACTTCATCAAGTACACATATCCGTACATAGAGAAATCATCAGTGAAAGTAATAAAGTATGAGTAACCCCCTTTGACTTGAGTGGACAGAGGTCCACATACATCAGAATGTATGAGTTCTAACAACTCACCAGCTCTCTCTCCATGTCCATTAAATGGAGAGTTGGTCATTTTTCCCATGAGACAAGATTCACAGGTTGCAAATGATTCATAATCAAATGGATCAACATATCCATCTTTGCACAACCTTTTCAATCTTTCCTCACTAATATGACCTATCTTACAATGCCAAAGGTATGCTTGATTCACATCATTCCTCTTCCTCTTAAGAGGTCCATTCATACACAAAACAGGAGTATCCACATCTAGTAAAAATAAACCATTAATTAGTCTCCCACTGGTAAATAACTCACCATTTAATAATTAAGAACATGTCTTATTCCCAAAGCTCACAATAAATCCATATTTATTCAAGCATGAAATGGAAATAATGTTCTAAATTATAGAAGGAACATAATAACAGTCTGTCAACTTTAATGTAGCTCCTGAGGAAAGCTTGAGGTTCACACTCTCGACTGCAAGTGCAACAACTTTTACTCCATTTACCAGTCGTAGGTCAACCTCTCCTTTGTTCAATCGCCTGCTACTTGTCAGAGCCTACAAATCATTGCAGATATGAGATGCACATCCAATATCTAATACCCATGATGTGGATCTATATGACAAGTTAAGGTCAATTATGAACATACCTGAAGCTTCTCCAAGCTTCTGCTTTGCTTTCTCTGCAAGGTACAACTTGCAGTTCCTTTTCCAATGGCCATCCTTATGGCAATGGAAACATTGACCCTTGTCCTTGCTAGCCTATTCTTTCTTTGTAGCCTTTACCTGTTTACCCTTCTTCTTTGCCTTGCCTTTCTTAAAGACCTGCTGAAATTTTCTCTTCTTGTTGGTCTTACCAACAAGCATCACAGGAGCTTTCCCATTGTTCATAGTGCTCTCAGCAGTCTTCAACATGTTTAGAAGCTCTGCCAGAGAGCATTCTATTTTGTTCTTGTTGAAATTGACAATGAACTGGGAAAATGAACCAGGGAGAGATTGTAGAATCAAATCGACACAAAGATCTTTATTCATGTCGAATCCCAATTCTGCCAATCTTTCGATCCACTCAATCATCTTGAGAACATGTGTCTGCACAGATGTTCCCTCAGACATTCTTGCCCCGAACAGACTTTTAGATATCTCATATCTTTCTGTTTGACTTTAAGCTCTAAAGAGCTCCTCAAGGTGAAACAAAATGGATCTAGCATCCATCTTTTCATATTGCCTTTGTAACTCATTTGTCATAGAGGCAAGCATATAGCATTGGGCAAGCGTGGCATAATCCTTATGCTTCTCGTAAGCAATGATCTCTCCCTCTTCAGCATCATCGACAGGAAGAGGAGGTACAGGCTGATCAAGAACATAGGCTATCTTCTCAGCAGTGAGAACAATTCTCAAGTTCCTGAGCCAGTCACTATAGTTAGGACTAGTAAGCCTGTTGGCATCAAGTATGCCACATAACGGGTGGTTTGCCATAGAAGTCTACAAGAGAAGATTTGTAATAATTAGATAACATGCAGATATTCATTAATTAAAAAAATTAAGATATGGTCTTTAATCCTAATTTTATAACTCCCACTAATTTTTGACGAATTTGCACAACCCTCATTATGCAAAGACGGGATATTCCAGCTATATCCTAGTGGGATCAAAATCCCATTAACATTATGGTAGTGGCCTTGTGGCAGCACAACAAATCACCCCACACTTAATGGGTAAGCAACTCTTGCCAATTGTAACTCCTTGCACCTTCTGGTGTATTCAGCCTCCAGACCTTTTGTGACCTTGTGGCAGCACAACAAATCACAAGATCTGGTTAGGTTAGACCCGTTGTTACGTTATGAGAGTGGGTTCAAGACATGACCCTTGTGGAAGCACAACAAAGCCATGCCGGCACCCATCCCAAGGTTTGGCCTAAGCCTTAGTCTAAATCTTTGCCCCCTTGCTGTGAGGGTCTTGTGACAGCACAACAAACCCACACAGTCTAAGAGCAGCTCACTTAGACTATAACAACGAAAGGCTACGTGGGTTATTCTTAATGCCTCACGTTTACAACCTAATATTAGATCGAGGGGTTTTGATTAAATTTGGTCTCATCAATATAGGTGCTACATTCATATAAGAATTTGGAGTATCGTATATATATATATATATACAACAAAGCCATGCCGGCACCCATCCCAAGGTTTGGCCTAAGCCTTAGTCTAAATCTTTGCCCCCTTGCTGTGAGGGTCTTGTGACAGCACAACAAACCCACACAGTCTAAGAGCAGCTCACTTAGACTATAACAACGAAAGGCTACGTGGGTTATTCTTAATGCCTCACGTTTACAACCTAATATTAGATCGAGGGGTTTTGATTAAATTTGGTCTCATCAATATAGGTGCTACATTCATATAAGAATTTGGAGTATCGTATATATATATATATATATATATATATATATATATATATATATATATATATATATATATATATATATATATATATATATATATATGTATATATGTATATATATATATATGTAATAAGTAGCACATCCACATATATCATATATATGTAATTATACCGATGGATGATCATGGACCTTAAGCTCCTAAAGCACATTACCAGAGCCAGTTGGTAATGCAAACAATCATGGCAAATAGAAAAACTTGGAACATCCAATGCTCCCACTGGATGTGAAGAATCTCCCGAGGGCCTCGTAACCGGTCTCCTTCTTTATCTCCATCCGCTTCTCATTATTACAAGTAGATTTGTAAATGGGCACGCATGCCCACAAATATACATCAGATAATAATAAGAAACCTTGAACCAGTCAAGGGGAGTACAACACAGGTGGGAGATAGAATGTACAACCCAGATTAATAAGAGAGAGAGAGAAGGAGGCACACAGGCCTCAATAATCACATCACATGGAACCATTCACCATAAAGAGTATCATCATATGATATCTAAGTCCATGATCATCCATCCACACACAAGACACATCACACGCATCAAATAGTAATTATCACATAATTACAACGAGATATAATGATAATGTCAAAATATAACAATTAATTTTGAAATCGCGCATATTAACATTCAACTAACTAATTTAGTTAAAAATAAAAAAGTCTAAACAACTTTAGCCCACCATCATTCACATTCACTGCATGGGCTCAATAATAATTTTAAGTTAATTAACATCTTGAGAATCACATTCTTATAGTAATTAACTTTAATTAATTAGATAATAGGAAATACTTAAAACCATTTTAAAATTCCCATTAAATAATTAACCAGGGGCCAAATAATGAAAAATAAATTAATAAGTTATCAAAAAAATTTCAGAACTCATTAAAATATTTTTCATAATTTTCCTAGAAGTTTTTTGAATTTATTTTCATTTTAAACTATTTAAAATGCTTAAAAATTCAATATATATATATATATATATATATATATATATATATATATATATATATATATATATATATATATATATGGGGGGGGGATCGGATCCGGCCCACCAAGGACCCGCAGAGGGGTCTCCCCTCCCGCCCGACACAGGCGCGGCTAGGGTGAAACCCTAGTCGCCGCCGTGTCCGTGCAGGGGCCGGGGAGGCCCCACCGCCGGCCACCTCGCGAGCTCACACCCCCGCCTACCTCTGCCAGTCACCGCCCAACCGCAGACGACGATCCTCCGGCCGGAGATCGCGCCCACGAAGAGGACAGTGTCGCGTTCGCCGCCCCCCGCCGGAGCATGCCGCCGCGACACCTGCACCGGCCACCAAGCGCCTGCGGACGCCGCCGCATGCCATCAAGGACAGTCCAGGACCATTGCTATCCCCTATGGGCACCAGCAATCGAAATTCGACAGCTTGAGTCGATCACCCTCTCTGCACGCGAACGTCGATCCCATCGGGGTTGTGGCGGCCGATCCAACCTCGCCGGTGGGTCAAACATTGCATACAAATATGTGTTTTGCTCCTCTTGATCCTAGGAACAATTCCTTGGCATCAATCTGCCGTTGCTCATCCCATGAGCGACCCAATCAAGTGACGAACATTGAGCCCCATACATGAACGAGAACGACGAAAAATGATAAAATAATGCCGATTTTGATCAAACCAGCAACCTGGCTTTGATACCACTGTAAGGTTCCGACCAGAATACGTAGCGAAAATCATCGAACCTTAGATTGCATATCGTTGCCGATTTTTCAAAATTGAACTAGATCGTTAATCCCGCGATGTGAAGAACGATTCTTTACCTTTGCGGGGTTGAGAATCTCCCAAAACTTCGAAGACGAACGAGAGGAAGATCCCGGAGTCGCGAGCCGTTCAAGCGTCCGGCCTCTAGATGTATCCACACAAGCAGTGGAAGCAGACGTGATCTCCTCCACGATCTCCACGCGCCGACTCGATCTCAACACCACCATCCACCGCGGAGGAAGGAAAGAGAAGGAAGGGGGGCACACCTGGGAGAGAGAGAGAGAGGAGAGAGGGTGGCCAATGTTCAACCTTGTAGCTTGGCCAGGGTTTCTCCCAATAGCGTATATTTATAGACCTTTGGCATTTTTCACAAAAACTCAATAATAGTCTATAAAGTCCACCCATCCCTGTCTGTCCAATACTCTATTATGTGTGACCCTCTAGGCCTAATAGTCGGTTTGGTTTTCCAGCCCATTAAGTAAAGAACTCCTTCTTAACTTAATTAATTCTATCCATTAACTCTTAATGGAATCAGCGGGCTTTCCGATCACGAAAAGCACCAAGCAACGTCTCGTGATCCCAAATAACATTGGGGATAAGCAACCCACTCTGGAACCTTTTCATCTACAAATTCCACACAGGTATAGATCCTCATTCATCCAATGCCCCACCAGGACTAGGGTATGGTCAAACTGTCAAACCCTATTGAGTCCCGGCTCAACTGAATCCTGTACTCCAAACAGGGTTATTAGAAAAACTCCTTTTTCATAATGAACTCCTATACCCTGGCCAGGGATTTTCTCGAGTACAGATCCGTAGGGCATTCTTTCTCATATATCATACTGAGAGTGAACGATCCCCTGTTGTCAAACTAATTGCCTTCACATGAGTTCCATTGAGTCCGAATAACTAACTGTACAAGACCACTTAACAGAAGTCCATAAGTCAGTAATCAAATACTCAGCATCTCTTATGCAAGACATCTTTAGTGACTCACGTTTAAGATCCAACTGTGCTACTGAGACATAGAATACCCTGATTGACAGTCAGTATGATTACCATTTAGGGATTCTAGATCGGGTCAGTTCAGTGTACTCATTCCACTAATGAGCACCCACACACATACTTCAATGTCTCCACACTGATGACTGTGAGAACAATCACACCCATCACATGAGTAAGTATCATGTGTGCCAGTCTACATGGATCTTCAATGTCCCTTCTTGAAGATCTTATGACTAGGAACATTTAGAACATGTGCATCTGGATGACTGATCTCATTATCATAATCTCATTATGATCTAGCCATCATCGCACAGGTTCGGGGACTTCATCACATTCGGATTATTAACACAAATTAAATGCAATGAATAAATACCATTAATATAAATATGAATAAGATATTATAAAAAATGACGCCATCACATCTCATGTGATTGGCTTGTAGGGCATACATTTCTATCAAGGGGGAGGCCCCTTGCTTCCTTTGCCACAAACTTAGGCAATGTAGACGTGGCTACGGTGAGAATTTGCCTAGTCGAGGACTTCGGCCGATCCCATGGATGAAGTTGCGGGGGAGACACCCGGTGATTTTAAATTTGAATGACTCCTCACTATATCAGGTCTTCAAATTTATCTTTGAGGACATAACAGTCTTTCGTAGCATGGCCAGACATTCGATGATACCGACAAAAATTGGAGTACTTGACCTTGCTTTGTTTGGCTGGCCTGCGAGGCTCTGGCAATGTTATAAGGTTCCGTGCCATGCAGAATTCAAACAATAGCTGAGTATGCACCTTGATGAACGAATACAGTGTCTCCATTCACCTTGCCAATGTCATAACAAAAGATTTTCCCTTGGTCTCCTCAGGGGCCTTGTTTGGGCCGACCCTTCCCTGGGGGTGAACACCCATAAGGGAGGAGCCCTGATTACATGCTCTTTTCTTGGCAGTAGGATGGAGTTTATTGAGTTCGGGCTCACCAGTTGACGCTCCGACTACCGTCATTGGAGGACTACCATTCGTTGAAGCCCAAAATTGGGCGTAGGGATTTGATGAAGACGCGAGATGCCTAAGCAGAACGTCTTGCTCCCATAATAACTCATGCACAAGAGACTTCAATGCCTGATTTTCCCATCTTAAACCTTCCAACGTGGTGGCTTGTTTTTCTTGCAGATCATTGGCAGGGGTATCGGTGATGGTCAGCATGGAGTCCGCTAGTTCCCCAGAGTCGAGTCCAGCCAATTGGTCTAAAGCCACTTTCCCAACCTCTTCCAGCTGCCGACAGATAGGTCATAATAGGGCGAGGTGCTTTTTGTCAGTAGGATTGGTGGGGTGAATGCCCAGGTTGCCTATATCAGGCAGCTGAAGTCGGTGATTATGACTTTCCGGTGTAGATCCCCCTTGATGTTCAATTATGCAGGGCTTATCCCTCTGAAGGGAGCTTGAATCGCTGATGAAGGATGACAACCCTATAGTATTGATGGCATAATAGACCTTAAAGTCCACCTCTGGGTGATAGCCCAACCCTCTTCTATCATTCTTGGAGAAAGGGGGCTGTCCCCTGACCTACGAGGGGTACTATAGTCGCCGAAAGTAACTGCGCTGGGAAATTTCCTGCATTTGCGGGATATTTTGCTTACAACACATTTCTTTAATGTATTTGGACATGTCGTCCATCTCCTGGACGAGCTCAGG
Source organism: Amorphophallus konjac (assembly GCA_022559845.1). Lineage (NCBI taxonomy): Eukaryota > Viridiplantae > Streptophyta > Magnoliopsida > Alismatales > Araceae > Amorphophallus > Amorphophallus konjac. The sequence goes on from CM040121.1 coordinate 109,772,479, forward strand.
GGCATTCTTGAGCATCTCACTCCAGACGAAGTCATCGTCAGGAGGACCTTGAGGTACTAAGTTTCCCTTGTAGAAGATGATGGGCTTGACAGGCATATTGCTCTTCCTTTTCCCTTTCCTTTGGTATGTGACGACAAATGTCTTTAACCACTCAACTTTGTGCTCCTCCCTTTGAAACGAGAGTTGCATGTATGACGGAGGTAGGGAGTTGCTCAAGGTAGTGGGAGTAGCTTTCGAATGTATTTTGCGCCAACATTAGGCATTAACAGAAAACCTTCCATTTGATGCCCCCAACGGCAGGAGCCATGGGCGGGGCGATGTTGCCTTCTATTAGTAGGAGCAACTTGGACATGTATTGTGTTGACATTTGGTCTTTGACATGAAGCCTTAGCCTTGATGCCCCCAGCGGCAGTAGTAATGACCGGGATGGCATTGCCCCCTATTAGCGGGAGTGGGTTCATATGTGTTTTGTGTCATCATTAAGGTTCAAAAGGGACCGCTTAGCCTTGATGCCCTTGGCAACCTTAACCTCAATGCCCTCAGTAGTTGTAACTTGATGCCCCCGACGACTGTAACTTGATGCCCCCAACAGTTGTAACTTTGATGCCCCCAGTCAACGGTGGGAATCCTTTGAACTTCCTGTAAGAGTGTGAAAGGGTCACAACCGTTATCGAGGCAAGGCTATTCTTCGATAGAGAAATGAAAGGTAGGAAAAGTCTCACCGGGCGTGCCAGTTTATTTACACGCGGAATTTTTGAATATCCACTTCGCTGGATGAATATATGGATATTTTGGCATATTTTTTAATTCCGCACTTTTGGGTTTGTCAGACGATTTAGGGTTCGTATACAGGACTTTTCCCCACCGACCGGAGTCGGTGTTCATTTACATCGGTACAAGTCCAAACATCTTTGATTAACTATTGAAGAACGCCTTCTGCCTCTGTGCATTGTGACATTAATGATCTTGATGATCGCCCATGACAGGTACATACTCTTGCAAAGAAATTTGAAGACTTTATTTTCTTGAACACATGTAATTTGAATTAGAATCGGTCTTTCAAGACCTTTACATATGGTCCTGATTGTGTAATCGGGTCTTCGAAATTATATCCAGTTGCAACCAGAGCCTTTAAATTTGCTTCAATCAACATTTAGATCTTTGAACTTACTTTCGTCCTGATCGGGTCATTGAATTTACTTTTATCCCTTGATCGGACGGTTGAACTTGAATTCCATCACGAGGACCGTTGGATCGCCAAGATGATCATTGTTGATCCCTCAGAGTTGCTTCATGGTCAGAATCACTCTTTTGATTGTGATTGGACCCTTAAGTTTCCTTGGTGTTCATAAAGGACATTCCCGCCTGAGGTAGGGTATATTTGTAATTTTCTTTCCATCAAGGTATTTCTGTAGTTTTTCCAAACTTTGAGATATTCTTGTAATTTCTTACTTTCTTAGAGATAGCCCCGTCACTTCTTGACTGTATAGGCATTGACTTTCTCCTTCTTTTCCTCTCAGAGTTTCTGCTGAGAAGGCTCCCTTCTTTTCTCTCAAGCTCTCTCCCTTTTCTTTCTCTCAGAAGCATATGGTGGAGGGCTTAGGGCTGCTCACTCTTTTCTTCTTCTTCTCCTTTTCTCTTACAACATTGGACTGGGATGACCAGATGGTGGGCTACTCTCTCTCCCTTCTCTTCTTTCTCACGGATTCTTCTTGAATGCTCAAGGGCGTGGCTTTCTTCGAAGGCGGCAACAGCTTCTTCAGCAGAAGCTTCAGGTATTTATAGAAGAGCCAGTGGGAAAATTTTCCTCCAAGAAAATCTATAGTGGACTGATTCAAATTTGAAATGTACTCTTGAATTCTGTCCTTCATAGAGCTTGAGCAAATCTACCGGTCATAAGGGAGTAGTGCAAAGGAAGATAATTTTTTTTCCGAAATTTTCTCTTAGCTTGAGGCAATTGCTCTACAATGAGTTGACTTGAGATGGATGGCCTTTCAACCCTGTCCTAGGATAGGATGGTGGCTGGCAAAAGGTAGACAATACTTGAAGTCTTGTGGCAGAGTGAATGGCTTGGTCCAGTGTGCACTAGAGAACAGACAACCTGGACAGTCCTTTCTTAGGAGAGAAGAGATAGTCTTACTGGCAGATAAGACTATCACAAATTTGGTGGCTGACCAAGTCTTCTCCAAAAGGATATTCTGAGCTGTTATAATTACGTGGCAGAACCTCTAACCTGGGTACCTTCTTCCAGACCTCAAAAGGTGTGTATTTGGAGGTTTATGCTTGCAATTAATACTCTCTGGATGAGCTTTGGAAACAGTACAGGTCTGACAGATAAAGGCTCGAGGTCTTCTGGTGCGTCGATGTAGCAAGCCATCGCATTGATGCAGCTGAAGAGCCATGCCCGTATTTGTACTGGAACTGGAGGTGCTTCCTCTTTACTGCGTCGATGCAGCAGGCCATTGCGTCAGTGTAGCTAAAGAGTCATCCCCGTATTTGTGCTGAACTGGAGGTGCTTCTTCTTCACTGCGTCAATGCAGCAGGTGGTGCGGACACCCAAGCAGTCGATCGGCACGACACGCCGAGCCACCGGTACCGCACGCGGAGCACGACACGAGCCACCACAGCATCCATCTGGCTCGGAGACAGCCTGGAGACTCCGCCTTGAGCTTCCCCATTTATTATATTTAGTTAGACTTTATGTGTGTTTAATTTGCATTTATTTCGTTACGTCCGGTTGGCCATTTTGAGTGTAATAGGGGCTTATGAGCATTTCAGACCCCGTGGGCCCCACAGGCCTCCCGGGTCCCACCCCATTGGGCCACCTCATCCCAGGGTCCCACGTGGGGCCAGTCAACATGCCACATGGGAGTATCTAGAAGGTTGACTTGTATTTGAACACATGGGGGACAATGGACTTAAAAAGTCCAAGGAGGCTACCTACCTCCCACCTACCATTTTCAACCTTCCACCACCCCCCCTCTCCTTGGTCCAAGGGCCGCCCCCCCCTTTAATATTATATTGTATTTTGTGTGTGTGTCACATGCCATCCTAGCCCTTCATCCCCATCCCTAGATCCAATGGCTATGGATGGATGTGAGATGTAGACTATTTAAGGTTGTAATTTCCCATTTTATGGAATTAATGCCATTTGAATCAAACTTAATGTTGGAGCAAGGCCTAGGCCGCCCCCTTCCTCTCTCCCTCTCCCCCTTGCAGCTGTGAAGGCTGCCTCTTGGTGGTGTGACTCCACCCTATCAGTTCCGGTCGCCGCCGCCGCCGCCACGAGCCGCCATCGCCACCGCCGGAGTTCTGTCCGCGCAGTACCACAGCAGCTTCTACGAAATTTCAGTCTCAGCCACGGCCTCAGATCGAGTTGGGAATTTTACTGGATGTTCCAGAGGTGTCCAGCACATCCTCAGAATTTTGGTTGGTCATAAAGATCTCATTTGGTATTTTTTTATTTTCGTCCAATCCCAGTTTCCAGATCTGTCTCCTGTCTGTTTCCATTTCCACCCGCCCGGAGTTTTAAGTCTTAGGTCCACTTTTTGATTTTTGTTAGTTCGCCCAATTTTACTGGGCATTCTGTCCACTATCCCCTCTATCCCCAAATTTTCTTGAAGTTTTGTGAGTCCATCTTATATTTTACAAAAATCGAGTTCTTCCCTAGCCACAGTACTTTCTGCCAGTTCCCAGATCTGACCACCAGACACTCTAAAAATCCTATCAAATCACCACCACCTCGGAATCCAATTCCAAAAATTGTCCCAGCTTCATGGTTTGATTATCTACAAAGTTGAAGAAGAGCTTGAAGTCTGATTCCTACGGCAAGTAGGCTGTCAATGGTGGTTCTTAGACAAGTACCCTGTAAATCTGATGTCTCGGTTACTGTACAACAGGGATTTGTAAATTCATTAAAGTCTAGATCCGGCTAGATCCATCAGATCTCTCTGAGTCTAGATTGAAGTATTTGAAGAGAGCTTTCCAACGATAGCTCATGCGTCCCGATCCGACGTCGGGATCGACCGCAGCGGCTGTTTTCGCCGGAGCACGCGCAGGGAAAACAGAACTGAAATCCGTGGGCAGCCATTCCACAACTTGAAGATCGGACCCGACCGGCCACCAATCGGTGTCTCCGGCCGACCGCCGTCCGTGGAGGCGCGCCACCAGGGGTCTCCATCATAGTGGGACCCACCTCCGCAGATCCGGAGGACATCGCCATCCGTGGGCCCCACGGGCCCGCAGAACCCGCCGTTCGGGAAGCACGAAAACGCGGAGTTCGGCGCGTCGAGTCGACATCAAGATGCTGCCTGTCAACCTGATTTGCGTGATCCCCGGGGCCCACATGTGACCTTTTACCTCCCTGCGTGGAGTGGGTCGAATCCTTTTGTACTGCTGTGAATTATGTAACCGGGGGTCCGTAAGTCAGCCGGGGTGTCTTCGCCACGCCGGGTGCGTGGAGGTAAAGGTCTTAACTTCTTGGCGTTACATTGCTTAGCTAGTATACGGTCTTAGGCCGCTGCCGAGAGCGTAGGTTCCTAGCCCGTGTGTCCATGTCACCGCTGTGAGCGTGAGAGTGACCCGTCCCGCGACTCGATCCGAGTCCGGAAGTGAGTCTGACTACCTTGAACTCTGCCGGTTCCTTAACCGCGCACGATCCACGCTTTCCCTCGCATGGGACGCCGAGTGAGCTTGTACTTCTGTTAGCGACGTTTGCCACTAGGAGCTCGTAGTGTCGGGCTTAGTGTCTCCCTGGTGTGTATTGTTGGTCGTGTCTTCATCTAGAGTCCGAGGGTGGCACTGTATAGTGTCGTCTCCCGTGTCCGTCCCGCATCAGCAGGCCATTGCGTCGGTGCAGCTTCATAGTTTCTTTGAGTTGCTGGCGAGCTGGATCTCCATGGGTCGATGCAGCTACATAGGTGCATTGATGCATCCTGTGAGCTAGCCTTACTGCTGAAGCTGATCAGGTCGATGCAGCAGTGCTGTGAGGTCGGAGCAGCAGCAAGTAGCTTAGGCGTCCATGCATCTCTTCTGCGAGGTCGATGCAACTCTTCTGCAAGGTCGATGCAGCTCTTCTGTAGGTCGGGGCAGCTGTGAAGGTTTAACAGGTAAGGCTTGTAAAACTTCTGGTGCATCGATGCAGCACCACCTGTAAGTCGAGGCATCAGTTGAACGTGGCCTGTCTGACGACTTCTATGAAGAGCTAGAGGTCTGAGCAGTGAGGCTATGAGGTCGATGCAGCCTTCTTGAAGTTGCACTTCTAAATTCTGCTATTAGTTTGATTTCCCTTTCCTTTGTCAACCTATTCTAGATTTCTGTGCAAGCCATCAATTTTATCACCTGCCTTGATTTCTGTGCAGCCAGTTGTCTCAATTTATGTGCAACAACAATGTCTTAACTTCTAGGAGCATAATCCATGCAGTTTGGTCTACCAAGGTTCTTTCTTCACATCTCAATTTCCCTTTCTTGAATTCTCTCAATCTTTGCTTGAATATCTCGTGAGTCTTGATTCTTTTGAGCCTTTTCATGATGAACATTGCTTGGGGGCATCAAAAATATTAGCATGCACATTAGAGCATAGTTGAATCAATTCAATAGTATGATAATGAATCATACTCATACATCAAAACAACATATATCCAACATAACCGGTGCAACCCAACTCCTGACTCGCCACCCACGAGCCACTAAGCTCGGAAGGGTTATTAGACCATTGCGGGAGGGCGTAAGAATCTAAAATAAATGCAAAACTTAAAGTGTAGAAATTAAATTACAATTATACACTTTACAACCAAGAGTATAAGTCCACACAAGTACAATCCACCAAAAAAGAAAGGTACATAGCCATCGGGCATACCTAGGCTCTAGCAAGCTGGCAACTAAGAAGCTCTTCTGATGTCGAGCTGAACCTCCGAACCACTTAGAGGTAATGTAATGTCCCGGGTTTTTCGGACATTTTTCGGATTTGGATCTGTGAGTTTCAGATCACTTTCGGGGGTCCCGGAGCGTGTTTTACGGTTTACACATATTTTTTCCTGACGGACCTACGGAACCCTGTGTAGGGCAAACCGTTGCGTTCTCCTTCTCTGAGACTGTACCAGTGCGACGAGCGTGTTCCGAGGATCAAAAAAATGATTATTCTTAATTTTCTATATTTTTTGCATTTTTCAGATTTTCTATAAATAACCCTTTTTTTCTCCTGTTCTTCTTTCTTCTTCTTCTTTCTTCTTCCCGTGAGCGCTCGCGACCGTTGCGGCCCCTCTCTCTCCCGTTCGGAGCTCTCGGCCCCTTCCTCCTCCGGTGACGGGCGGTGGACGACGGTTGCGGCGCGATGACGACGGCGGCGGCAAGAGGAACGTGACGATGTCTTCTTTGGGGCGTGGGAGAGGAGATCGTGTTCGGCCAAAGTTTTGAGATCGGTGGCGATCCGACGGCTTCCGGGCTTCTTTGAGGTTGGGGGATGGATCCCTATGCCCTTGTTGTACTCAGACTATTTCCCCAGCAAAATACCCAGAAATAGGGGTTCGGGAATTTCCTCGAACACCTTCAAGGCATGGGCTACCCGGCCCCTCCAACAACCTAGTGGGCCCGACCAACGGCCCTAGCACGTTGGCCGAGGTACACGGCGGCTCTAGCAATCAATCGGGACCGCTCCCGATTCATAAGTCACAGATTTCCTCCGCACTCTACACGGCCACCCGGGCCACCCCGGGGACACTCCGATTACAAGCCATCCCACATGGCACTCAGTGAAAAGGCTAGGGGCCTACCCCGGAACGCCTTCCCTCTGTTGAACATGTGTGCAACATGATTACTTTTATGGTTTTGATGATGTGCAACATGATTACTTTTATAGTTTTGATGATGTCGGCCTCTGTAGTCATTAATGAACTATACCTGCATTTGATAATGTTAATATTCATACATTTCAGGTCATTATACTTCCATTGCAAACGATCAAGATCAAGAGCTTGAATAACACTTCCAGTACACAGATATCAAGGCATATGACAAGACAATATTGGTGGTCATTATACTTCCAGTGAAAATAATCAAGAAGGGCACACAAATCTAGACAACCAGATACACAGATATCAAGGCATATGACAATGATGAATGCACGAAAATCTAGCATGTTTCAAGCACAGGAATCAAGCTGAAAAGCATCACACATAAGGTCATTGCACACTCCTCATATGGTCAGTGCATGTCTTGCCTTATGGATGGTTCAAGGTCGGTGCAACTTCTTGATAGCATGCTACAAGATAATCCAAGGAATTCAGTGGAAATGGCAAAGGTGAACGCTCAATAGTTGCGCCCTCGCACGCGGATCGACCTGCGCGGTCAGGTCGCGGGGGCCGCCCCCGGAACAAAAATTTGATTGAAGACTCAATAATAAAATCTTCAAGACTATCAAGGGCGATGCCACAAACATGCACGGGCTGCTAAAGGACTTAAGCGGTGGAGCTAAGATAGATAACGGACCAACCAGGGAAAATCCGGGTTCTGCCCAGCTGGCGGTCGACCGCCAGCACAGGGGCGGTCGACCGCCCCAGCCAGGGAATCCCAGGCCGAAGATGTTTCAGTAGCGGTCGACCGCCAGCCAGTGGCGGTCGATCGGAAATCCCAGGGGTCATTCGTCTACAGCATTTCACAGTAGCGGTCGACCGCCAGGAGCTGCAGGTCGACTGCCAGCCCCGAGCCTTCAATGTTGACTTTGTTTCCAACTTCGAAAAGGGCCATTCAACATGGATTTGTTTAATCCAAAAGTCACCTAAACACCCACAAATTGTGGATCTGGTCTGAGGCTTGTCTATATACCATTCAAGGTCTATAAAACCAATACAAGAGGGTTAGAAACCCTAGTTGATGGAGTTGATGAAGTGAATCAAAGAGAGCTCAAGGGAGGCCATTTCGCGGGCACTGTAGCACCTCCGTGAATAGTGTTTTGGGCAGGAGTTCTTCATCCTTTCAAGGTGTTTCAAGGTGAGATCTGAAGCCAAGCAACCTCCAAGCAAGCAAGAAGCATTCAAGGCTCTCAAAGGTGATCAAAGCTGCATCCATAAATCGCTTCATCAACTCAAGAGGATCAAAGGTCATCAAAGCTACATCCATACACCTCTTCATCAACTCAAGGTGATTCAAGCTCATATCTCAATTCATCAACCTCCAAGGAAGAGTAGAAGCAAGCAAGGCTAATAAGGGAGATTAAAGGAGGCTGCAAGGGTGTGTTCAAGGGAGAGGAGTTCGAGTACTATAGGTGTGAACAGTACTCCTGGAAGAAGTTCTTCATCAAATCCTCAAGAGATTCAAGCTCCAGCAAACCTCAGACAAGATCCTTTCTCTTAAGCATATTCTATATCTTGTTGAGTGTTTTTCATAAGTTGTTCTTATTCCATTTCCTTCAAACACTTGAACTTGAGAATTGTCCCTACCGGTGGTTAGTAGGAAGGCAATCGGAGGCTGTTGGATTTGCGGTGTTGACGTCCCTACCGGTGATTAGTAGGAAGGCAATCGGGAGTTCTCCGATTTGCTATGTAGCCGTCCCTGCCGGCTTTGTGTGTAGGAAGACAGAAAGAGGGCTTTCTCTGTTCTGTGGTTGGGGCGTGTCCCCGGTCAAGCTGTGAGTCAGCAAGGAAGCCTCACCGGGTTTTGGTGAGGGGTGGACGTAGGTTGCGGGGTTGCAACCGAACCACCTTAAAAATCCCTGTGTTGTGGGTTGTTTATCGTGTGTGATTGATCTATATCTTCTAACCCCATTCGCAGGTTCGTGTGCTTCCATACTTGGTTAGATTGTTCACACACATATGCACTTTGAGTAATCAACATAGCACATACACACACGCACGGTTGTTGCAAGCTATTGCATGCTCTAGTGTTATGCTTTATGATCCATGCACTACAAGGCTTATTTCTTTCAAGTTCACAAATGTGCTTAAAGAAGTGTGGACGTTTCATAGCTTGTAATCCAAGTCTTTTCATTTGAGCCACTCTACTTAATTCCGCTGTGCATTGTGCCTAAGTGATTCATTCACTTTATAAGAGTGGTTTAAGTTTCTGTTAGCTAAGAGTTTTAAATAGGCCAAAACTTTTTATAGGATCTATTCAACCCCCCCTTCTAGATCCGTTTACACCTCATGGGACCCAACACCCTCAACCCTCCAAGGTCAAAGGGAGACCCAAATAGGTCAACCACAGGCTCAGGAGGCCCGTAGTACGCGTGTACGGCTCACACACATGTGTTCGGCATTCTTCCGAACACCTTGTGGGCGCACGTATTTCAACCCTTCTACACCAACCCATGGGCCACCCCATCGTCCCAGTACACCAATTGGGTCCTACAATGACCCCCCTAGCAAGTCGGGGCCACCCCCGACCCTCAGACACGTGACGACAAGCCACCGAACTTAGCTCTCGGGGCAACCCGAGGCTACCCTGCCAACCCGCTGTACAACGTGACACGTAGCTCGAGGCAGGGCCCATCGACCCAAGGTGCCTCCTCCCAGACCCTACGGACTCCTACCCTTGGCCCTTGGCCAAATCCGAGGCCCGTCGGCCACCTACGCGGCTCGTTCAGCAACCCGGGGTGTGTCGGGCATTCGCCCGAACACCTTGCGTGCGGCCACTACAACTCGAAGAACAATGGCTCCCATGGGCCATTTCAACCTCCCGGAACTTTATATCCCCCAAGGGGTATTCCTAGACGATGAAGGAAGACCCCCGGGGGCCAACCCTTGGGGTTACTGCTTTGCCCGGGGCCCATGTGCCCCAGGGCGTGGCCGCGCCTCCCGGGAGGGCGAGCTCCCCGGGGGGCCGCGCCCTCTCCTCAGCCCGGAGGTCCGACAGCCCTCCCCAGTCCCTGTTCGTGCAGATGCGGTCTGAGGTTCGTGTAAAGCTCGTTCGTCGTACCCGTACACGGAAGAATTTCTGAAGACGAAGTCCCGGGAATACGTGGAGTCGCACACGTCAATCTCTCGGTCTACACGCACAAGCAGCTAGTCAGCCAGTCCAAGCCCGTATCCTTTGTCTTCTAGCATCCAAATGAGTCAAAGTGGGGCTAAATTAACCAAAAACTGGGTTTTATAGAAGGGGGGACCACTCCCTCTCTCTCCCTCTACCTGGTCCGCCCAAACCCCCCTTGGGGAGGGGTTTAGGCAGACCAACTTGGGCCTCCAAGCTAGTCCGCCTAAACCCCCAAGGGGGGGGGGGTTAGGCGGACCAGCCTGGAACCCCAGGCTGGTCCGCCTAAACCCTTGTATAACAAAAAAAAGTTTTTTTAAACAAAAAAAAAGAAAAAAAAAGAGGACCAACATGGTCCGCCTAAACCCCCCCAAGGGAGGGGGTTTAGGCGGACCAGCTTGGACCCCCAAGCTGGTCCGCCTAAACCCCATCTCTTCCACTCACACACACACAAAAAAAATAGGTAAAAAAATTCAAATAAAATAAAAATAAAAATACTTTTTGGGGGGTTTACCCAGACCAAGTTGGACCCTCAACTTGGTCCGCCTAAACCCCACCCCCACCCCTTCAACTTCTATAAATTGCCCCCCTTAACAACAGATGAAAAGACAACAGATGCATACACACAACGCGTGAAGGAAGGAAGCTAACTTCCCCGGCCTAATTGTCACACCCTCGGGCTCCCGTGGCTTTCGGCAAGGGTCGGGAATGCGAGAAGACAAGTGCGCACGTGATTGGCTTGCTAGTCAGCTCACACACGTCGATGGTATGTCTCATGTACTCCCCTCACGTGGTGTCTAGCTATCTCATGCCAAGTCCATCCCCACCTCGTGTAAGATGACCGTACCAACGGCGAATATGCTTGTGCCCCGGGTCCGCCCGTGTACGTCGACTTACGACACTTACCACGGTGATGAAGGGTACCATGTAACGACCGCGTCGGCCCTCGACACGGATCCGCGTGCCCACCGTTCATCCTCCAGTCGGCCGTTGGCCCCTCAGATTGATGAAGCGAGTCTAGTCGGACCTCTGGCCCGGGAATCACAGTCCCGGGGCCGACCTTGGCTCTCTAGCATGACAACACTCGCCGTCCGAGACCCGGACCCGACTACTCGCCTTGAGCCACGTCCGACCTTTGCCAGGTGCCAGCCATGTCCGTTCTGACCGCCAAGGTAGTCAGACCTACACCAACTCCTCTGTAAAGAGTTCCAGTAAAACATGCAGACACCCGCTTTGTCACGCAATGACCCGGGGACCGACTCACGTGTCGGAAATGTCCCGGGGCTTGCACCCGATGTACTTCGGCCTCCTCGGCCCATTTGTAAAGCCCATGTGGCTCATCATAAAACCAGTGAAATACATACGCCCGTATTTGGGCCTCCAGCTTCCTACCCACACCACTCGGCATCCGTGCCCGATACCCCAACTCCAGTGAACGCCCCTCAGTCTAACACGTACCCCTAGCTGTTGAATGCGCCCGGCCCACACCCATGGCTTCAGACACATATGCACACTTTTCTTCAGCATGGAACGAAGGTATTCGTATTCAATCCGATGTAAATAAACACCGGTTGCTTGTGGCCGGTGGGGAAAGACGTCCTGTACACGATTCCCGTAATCGCCTACGCACTCGCACCCATGGAACCCCTTCTCTCCACGTGTCGCCCGATCGCCTGAGCCCACGTGCCGCCCCCTGGTGGCGCTTCCCCGGTCAAACCTTGGTTCCATGAGTGATTGTCGAGAGATCGACTGGCACGCCCACACCCTGTCCGGTTAACCCTTAGCCCGACATTCCCGTGCCATTCCACCCCTTTCGACTTTCCGTAAAAGGAGAGTGCCTGGTACCGCCGTGAGAGGCATGCAACTGTAAGGAGGATACCCGAGATACATCAAACTCCTGTATTTTCCTTCCCCGCTGTATTCCTTCCTTCACCCCGATTAACCGGCATAAAAACCCGCGCAACAGAGAGGATGTCACGCCCGGTGGGACATCTCCCGCCTTCCTTCTTTTTGTTGAAGAAAAGTATGTGCCAACCCTGAAGCTCGGTGCCCTTTCCCTGTCCTTGCAGGAGAGGCAGAGGAGGGTACTCGTGCGCATTCTCCAGCAGCTTCCGGTCCGCGCTCCCATCGTCGGGCCGCTCTCAGCGACTGTTAGCGACCGTCGCCTCCGTGACACTCAACACTCCGGCAACCATGGCGGCCGTCACCTACGGTCCCAACGTCATCGCCACCCACGCCCGGGTGGGATACTTGGTGACGCCGATCACTTTCGGCAGCTTCGCCCCGATTATTGGATCACCCTACTTTCTGGGTGTGATCCCTATGGCTGCTTCTCAGCCAACTCCAGTCTCTCTGGTGGCCCCTGTGGCCAACGCGCCATGCGCGTCTCGAGCCCCAGTATCCCGCCCGAGTGCCGGGCACCGGACTGTCACTGCAGGCCCCTACAGGGCCCCCATATCAACGCCGGCTCGGGTTAACATCAGCTCTCGAGGCTAGCCTCATCCGATCTCCAACACGGGCCCTGCACCCTAGACTTCGGTCGCCATCCCAGCATCTTCCTCGGGTCCTCAACCTCGAGATGCAGCCAAGCCAGCACCCAACATGGGCTCTCAGCCCTGGGTCTACAGCTTCCCAGCATCTTCCTCGGGTCCTCAACCCCGAGCCGCAGCCAAGCCAGAACCCAACACGGGCTCTCAGCCCCGGGTCTACGGCTTCTCAGCATCCGCCTCGGGTCTTCAACCCCGAGCCCCAGCAAAGCCAGCACCCAACACGGGCTTTCAGCCCCGGGTTTACGGCTTCCCTGCATCTACATCGGGTCTCCCATCCCGAATCCCGGCAAGGCCGCCACTCGACACGGGCTCCCATCCTCGAGTTCGAGGCTCCCCGGTAGTGCACTCGGAACTCCGATCCCGAGCTCCAGTTAAGCCGGCTCTCCCCGTGGGTCTTCCACCAAGAGGGCAGCTCTCCTTCGCACCTTCCTCGGGCATTCCGACCTGAGCCCAGACTACGCCGGTGCCCACCACAGGTCCTCGACCAAGGGGCGTCGACACCTCAGTACTGCCAACGGTGTCACCTTCCGGCGCATGAGTGTCATCTCGAGCCTTAGCGACACTCTTATCGGCGCGGGCGAAGGCTTACACCCGAGTCGCCCAGCCATCGATTCCCGGCGCGGGCTACTTACCCCGGGGGCCGATCCCGGCACTTCGGACCGACGGCTTCATCTTGCCGGTCGTTCCGGGCCATGTTTTCTCAGTCTACCATCTAGGGGCAGAGTCTTCCTCAGCTCCTCAGAAGAAGCGTTGCCATGGCCGCAGAAGCAGGCGACTCACTGCTGCTGTGATGACCCAGAGCTCCGGATACCGATATACTGATAACATCGATACACCGATACCAGGAACTAGGGAAGCCACCCAAGAGACTGATGAGGCCCCTGAAGGGTTAGTGAAGTTTGTCGAGGAGATGTATAATGTATCATAATCACAAGCGCGCCTATTAGATTTAGGCAATAAGATTTAACAAAAGTGCGGAAGCAATTTCAAAATAAACAGAGTGCTAAATATATAAACTAGTCCAGAGGCACAAGAGTGCTAGTCCAAAAGTACAACTACTCGGGACATACCCCGGCAAAAGTACACAAGAGAGCCAAAAAGGTGACCCGTCTACTGCTGGCAGCTAAGAACGGTCTCTGAGCACACGGGAAACACCAGGAGACGGCGGGTGCGGCTCACCTGAAAGGAGAAGGGTGAGTCACAGCCAGACTCAGTAGGGGTCACGCGGATCCCTACCTCGTGCTAAACATGCAATCACGCGAAATTAAAGCAATTAGATCCTGCATTTAAATAAATGAACAGGCAATGGCATGATAAAACTGAAAGCTGTAAATCTACTGAACAGGTATAACAGCTAATACATGCCAATAACATATAAGTCTAAACGACAAAAAACTAAATCTACCAATAGAATGTGCCTCAACTAACCAAGCCACAGGGAACAGGACAACCACAGGGAGTAGAAACCAGATGCGTCCACTGACGACTTACACTGCGTCTCAAGCACTCGCAGTCTGTAACACGACAAGCTGAGTGCGTAAACAGTACCAAACCAAGTGACTAGTCAGAGTGACACTCGTCAGTGTCAGTCCAAAGCCTCCGACCATGTGTGCACACACTGACTCTTGCATGAGCCAGGCCCTCTAGCTACTTTTCTCCCTTGGCAGGACGCTACCGCTAGCCGGGAGCCCACGGAACTAGCTTACAAACCGTGTGACGGGAACACCCCTCCACCATCCCCAGGCGGGTCGGCAACTCAAAGGCCTTAGGGCTACCACAGTGGCTCCATCACAAGGAAAGAAAATCTAATCTATTGGGGTCTAAACACATGCCATTAGTTTATAAAATAGCTTAAACATGACGTATAATCATTGTGGAAAGCGTTAAAGAATGAACATGCGGCTTTTGGAAACTAGCAAGGGTGTGACGGTCTGCTGCCACCGCGTCACAGAGTGTGACAGTCAGGGGTTGGTGCGTTACATCAACTGTGACGCCTCCGCCCCTGGCCGTTAGAGCCACCCGATGCTAAACAAAACCCACAGTTTTTATACGCCCTAGCAGGATGTAACGCGCACCCGGAGGTGCGTTACGGCGCCCTGACGGCCGCCCGACAGGCCATCAGGCCAACCGCCATTCCAGGCCAACTAAAGTCCAAAGACATGTAACGGTCGTGGGTCTGACCGTTACACACCCTGTGACACACCAACTTAGGTCCGTCACAGGACTGTAACGCGTCCCATGAGGACCGTTACGTGCGTGACGGTTCCTGGTAGGACCGTCACACCGTCTGGGTTACGGACAGGTTACGTTTGAAACCGGCTTCCCTCCCGGGCGCCCGAAATCGCCGGGTAGACGACGAAAACCTATTTTCCTACCAAACCACACGCCCACAACAACAATATACTACTAAAACATTCATTTATCATGCTCACAATGGATTAAACGTGAAGAACGAAACCTAGGCACGATAAATGAGAAATATACCGCATGCACACTATAGGAGCTGACGCGGCGGCGACGTGGAAGACGGATCGACGGCACTCCGGGACACGGACAGGACGGGACAGATAACTGCTATCTCACACAGCTCGGCCTCACGCCGGACGGTCTCACACCGGGCGACGCTCAATCCTCACAAAAGAGAAGAGAGAGAAGGGAAGAGCACAAGGGCAAGATGCACCTATGTGTTAACAAAACCTGTTTCTTTTCATTCATTCATAACATACGTAACAAGCATTGCCTTCCTTTATATAGGAGGAAAGCTATAACAACAAGACCTTTCTAACTTCTACTAATTATGTTCATACCCTTAGCCTAACAAGACAAACCCACCAACCAATATTTGACTTGTGGGTTTAACCAATTAAAATATAAAAATTACACACATGTTTATTTGACTTAGACTAGCCTAATAAGACGGAAGAAAAAAATACATGTAGGAATACTGATGCGGGACGAGACCACGGACACGACAAGCTCGTGACTGCCCCTTAACGAGGGAAGCGTCGGATGTGCGCGGTTGAGAAACCGACTGTGAGCTAGGGTGGTCGGCTCTCACTTGTGCCCGGATCGGGTCACGGGACGGTAACACTCTCTCTCGCAGCAGCGGTGATATAAATAGAAAGCGAGCTAATTACCCTATCATGCTCTCTTGCAGTGGCATAAGCAAGTATATATGAAAATTAAGCAAAATGCCAAGTAAGGGAGCGAATGCGATACCTCCACGCGCTCGGCGTGGGGACGACGGGCCCGTCCGAACTCATGCTCCCGGGACAGTTAATACATGAATATTACAGCAATGGAAATATGCCCACTCCACGCAGGGAGGTAAAGGGCGACACCAGGGGCCCGGGAGGATCGAATTTGGGATGACGGGCAGCTTCGTGTGTTGATTCGGCTACACGCGTGATCACGACCGTGGGGCCCACGTGCTGTCTGGAGGGGTCGTGTGGGACCTGGTGGCGCCACTGTAGTGTGGACACTTAGGGAAGTGTTCCCTGGGCTGGCGGCACACCGGAACGTCGCCCGGGGGTCGGGCGGTTCCGATCGGCACCCGTCGGGTTTGCTGTCCACGGACTGGTGGTTGCTGTTTTGCAGCACGCGCTCCGGCGAGAATGGACGCTGCGATCAGCCCCGACGTCGGATCGACACGAGACTGGCGCCGTTGGAAAGCTAGCTTGAAGTTATTCAACCTAGGCCTAAAGATCTGGCCTGGATCTGCTCGGATCTTGACTTATGGAGTTTTCAATATTCTGTTGTACAGTTCCTGAAATCACAGGTCAGCAGAGAACTTCCCTGTGGATTGCCTTTGACCGCGAGGGAGACGTTCGAATCAGGGGTGGTGTTCTTCAGCAAAGTTGTTGGAATTTGAGTTGGGAAGATAGAAAAATTGGTTTGGACCCGTTTGGATGTATCTTTGATTTTCTGTGATTTGTTTAGTGGATGAAGGTCGGATCTGGGATCTGGGATCTGGCTGAAAGTACTGTAGCTTCGGTAGAACATGAATTTTTAAAAATAGGTAGAAGGACGATAAAAATTTAAGAAAAATGGTGGTGGTAGGGGACGATGGATAGAACTCCCAGTTAAATTGGGAGGTCTAAAAAAAATCAAAAGGGTGGTCGAAGGTGGAGAACTCAGGGCTACTGTCACTGTAGATAGTGACAGAACAGATCTGAGATTGAGAGTTGAACGAAATGATAAGGATATGAAACGGTGGATTTTGAACCTCAATTTTTTTGTGGAGAAGGGGCTAGAAGATGGGAACCAACCCTCAAAATTTTAAATCTATCAGAACTCGTGGATGGCTTCAGGAATTCTCGAACTACACCTCTGTCCAGCAGGACAGAGACTTGATGACGATTCCACGGCGGCTCGAAGGCGGCACGAACGGCGGCGGCGGCGGCACAGACGATCACCGGAGGTTGAGAGGGGATGATAGAAGAGGGATACACTCTAGATCTGGGGTTGGGGAAGGAAGAACAGCAAGGGAGGAGAGAGGGGCGCACCAAGCTCCTTGAACACTCACAAAAATTCTAATTTTTCCATTGAATTTCTCATGAAAAATACAACATTATATAGGCTAGGTCTCTAACTAATTCTAGACCCTTGGATCAAGGGTTGATGATTGAAGGGCTGGGATGTGGTTTGAACAACCACAATAAAATACAATAAACTACATGGTTCGCCCCCCCCTTAAAGAAGGCTATTTGGATTTGTCTTCTTTATTTAAATCTAGGTCCAAGTCCAAGGTTGGACCATGGACCAGCCACCTTGGGCCCGGGAGTCCAAGTGGACCAATAAGGAGGAGGGAGGGGGCCCCTGCAGGGCCTACATGCACTTTTGCAAAGAAACCCACTAAGACCTACAATTGTGTACCCATATATCACGAGGGTATTCATACAAATACAAAAGGATGTAAATGTAAACACAATGTGAGCGGGCTATCGTTGATGTCCCCATCAAATACATGTATACATACACACACATATACTCAAAAAATACACACAAGTATAACTACTCAGTATGCCGGGTCTTCAATCGAGTCTCCGAGCCATAAGCTCGGTGCAGTCGGTGCGGTGCGGTGTCGGCTCCGAGTAGTGGACCCGGTGTCCCCACCAACCCTCCCGGGGCGACTGGAACTCGACTCCGTCGAGTAAGGGGGAACACGGCTGTGATAGTGCTCCAGCAGATCGGGATCGAGGCGCTGGAGATCTTCCCGGCTGATCCAGGAATCGTCAGAAGGTGGACGGTCCCACCAGCGAACAAGGTAGCGCTGGTACACCCTGCTCCGTGTAGTGGTCACCTGCTCATCTAGTATCCTCTCAATGTGCTCGCGCGGTACTCTCGAGGCTGTGGGACGCACAGGGGTGGGATCACTCTCAATGGGAGGAGAAGGCTCGAAAGGGTCACTAGGAATCACTGTGGGTTCCTTGTAGGCCACTAGATCTGCCACATTAAAAGTCGAGCTAATCCCATATTCGGGAGGTAAGTCCACAACATAAGCATTGGAGCCAATCTTCCGCAGAATTGGGAAGGGTCCATCACTACGGGCCTGCAACTTTTTAACGGCTCCCGAGGGGAGTCGTTCGGGTCGGACCCGTACCATAACCAAGTCACCTTCTTGAAATTCATGGTGACGCCTATGCGAATCAGCCAATTTTTTATAAGTCTCATTACTGAGGTTAATTTGCTTGCTAATTGACTCATGCAGACTTTTGACATGCTGTGCAAACTCCTCAGCTGACTTGGATATCCTAGACTCGAGGGGAAGGGGAATGAGATCCACAGGTTTCCTAGGTTTGTAGCCATGTACGACCTCAAATGGACTCATACCTATGGACCTATTGACGGAGCTGTTGTATGCAAATTCGGCTCGGGGTAAAAGAAGATCCCACGTGCCGGAATGTTCCCCTACAAGACACCTCAATAGATTCCCTAAACTCCTATTGACGACCTCAGTTTGCCCGTCAGTTTGGGGGTGATAGGCAGTGGAAAACTTTAGTTTGGTGCCAACTAGGTGTCAAAGTGTCTTCCAAAAATAGCTAGTGAACCGGACATCTCGGTCAGACACGATGGTTTGGGGGAGACCATGCAAACGCACGACTTCATCAAAGAATAAATGGGCTACTCTAGATGCATCAGATGTTTTAGAACATGCAATGAAGTGGGCCATCTTAGAGAACCTGTCAACGACAACAAAGATGGAATCATGCTTGTGAGCAGTGCGTGGTAACCCAAGGATAAAATCCATGCTCACATCAACCCATGGTCGATCAGGGACGGGGAGAGGAGTGTAGAGACCAGTGTTCTGTTTGACCTGTTTGGCCATCGTGCATGTCTTACACTGGGCTACAATCTTGGCCACATCTCTCTTCAGGCCAGGCCAATAGAAGTGCTCCTCCACAGAATGGATGGTCTTGTTACGGCCAAAGTGACCAGCAAGACCTCCAGCATGCATTTCCCAGACTAGAAAGTCTCGAACAGAAGTCCTCGGGACACAGAGTTGCTGCCCTCGAAACAGAAAACCATCATGGAGTAGATAGTCAGCAAATGCTATCGAGGATCCAGCAGACAGAGTAGAATAGGTAGGGCCAAAATCAGGACACTCTCCATAGAGTTCCTTCATGTGATCAAATCCCGTGACCTCTACCCGAACAGTGGAAAGAAGGGAGACCCTTCGACTTAAGGCGTCGGCCACCTTATTGTCCTTTCCAGCCTTATGATTTAGGACAAATGTGAAAGACTGGAGGAATTCTACCCACTGACCATGCCTAGGGTTTAAACCCTTCTGAGAGCTAAGGAATTTCAAAGCCTCGTGGTCCGAGTATAAGACAAACTCTTGTGGTAAGAGATAGTGTCTCCAGTGTTTGAGGGCTTGGACCACGGCATAAAACTCCTTATCATATGTGGAGTATCGAAGCTTTGCATCAGAAAGCTTCTCACTGAAATAAGCCACATGGTGGCTCTCCTGGCTAAGCACTCCACCTATTCCTACGCCAGATGCATCACATGAAACCTCAAAGACTTTGGAAAAGTCTGGTAGGCGGAGGACAGGGGCTTTGGTCATAAGCTCCTTTATGGCAAGAAAAGCCTGGGAGGCGGCTTTGGTCCACTCAAAATTTCCCTTACAGATGCAATCCGTAATGGGTGCCATAATGGTGCTAAATCCCTGGATGAAGCGTCTGTAGAAGGTGGCTAGCCCGTGAAAACTTCGAACGTCATGGACATTCTGGGGCTCTGGCCAGTCTACTATAGCTCGGACCTTAGATTGGTCCACAGACACTCCATGACTTGAAACCACAAATCCGAGAAAAGTGACCCGGTCTGTCATGAATTCACACTTAGTCAGGTTGGCAAACAGGGTTTCTTTCCTCAGGGTCTCGCAGACCTCCCTCAAATGGTGAATGTGGTCCTAAGGGTTGTGGCTATAAATGAGGATGTCATCAAAGTAGACGACAACAAAGCGACCAATGAGGGGGCGAAGGGTTTCAGTCATAAGCCTCATGAAGGTGCTAGGGGCGTTGGATAGCCCAAACGGCATGACAAGCCACTCATATAGACCTTCTTTTGTTTTGAAGGCCGTCTTCCACTCATCCCCTGATCGAATCCGGACCTGGTGGTAGCCACTTTTCAAGTCAATCTTGGAAAAGATGGTGGCTCCACTCATCATGTCAAGCATGTCGTCAAGACGGGGAATGGGAAATCTGTACTTGACAGTGATTTTGTTGATGGCGCGGCTATCAATACACATCCGCCAGGTGCCATCTTTCTTTGGTGTGAGCAAGGCAGGAACAGCACATGGGCTCTTGCTCACCCTAAGGAAGCCCTTTTGAATAAGGTCCTCAACAATTCGTTGGAGCTCAGCATGCTCCCTGGGGTTTAATCTGTAGTGGGGGAGGTTGGGTAGGGTGGACCCAGGGACAAGATCAATGGCGTGTTGAACATCACGCATGGGAGGGAGTGTTGAAGGCAGGTCTTCCGGGAAGATATCTTGGATGTCCCGCAGGATTGCCTGGACTTCAGGTGGGACGGAGACCTGGGACTCCTCAGAGGTAATGGTGACGACAACAGCCCAAACAGGGGCACCCTCGGCAACCTCTCTATTCATCTCACGAACACCTATGAAGTTAAGGTGCCTAATCAAGTCATGGTCAACCTTAGGGGCCTTAGGGATGGACATGACAGGTGTAGGAGAGGAGGGAATGGGAAGCTTCCCTTTGGTGGGGGTTGGAGCATTCTTCCGAATTTTGGGGGATGCAGTGGGTGTGGAGGTAGGACTCTTTCCCGTGACCACCTTTGGGGGTGTTGGGAGCAACTGAATCCTCTTCCCATTGTGGGAGAAGGAACACTCATTGGACCGACCGAATGTAGTAAGGTCTACATCGTAGATCCACGGTCGTCCTAGGATGATGCTACTGACCTTCATGGGCACTACGTCACATAGGATCTGTCCTTGGTAGGACTAGAATTGGATGGGAATGACACACGTAGTGGTGACTGGAATAGAAGTGTCGTCAACCCAAGCCACGTTGTACGGCCTAGGATGAGGATGAGTAGGTAGACCTAGACGGGAGACAAAGTCTGAAGAGACTGCATTGATACAGCTCCCGTTGTCGAAGATCACCTTGCAGGGTTGGGTTTTCACCATGATATAGGTTTGGAAGATGGAGGTTCGACGCCAGTCATCCTCCTGAGGGTGGGCCAGGATGCAGCGGACTACACCCAATCTTTCATGGCTAGAGCTCTCGGTAATATCTTCCACTTGCATGTACTCGACATACGTGCCATCATATCCTGCATCTAACTCCTCAAACTGGGTGATGAGGTCAGGATCGGCCTCATATCTCTCAAGGGCTTCTCCTTCCTGAGGTGGAAGTTCCATGGATTGGGGGTCGGTGATGACCAAGGCTCGGGTGGGGCAATTAGTGGCAATATGCCCTAAGTTATGACACCTGAAGCAGCAGACTCCCGAGACAGGGGCTGGTTGGGAGGTGCTAGGGACGACTCCCTTTCACTTGTCATCTCTCCTCTCAACTGGTGGAGTATACTCCAGCCTAGGCACAGCTGCGGGTGCAGGTAAAGGGTTCCGTGAGAAAGGAGCCGTAGGGGCAACGGCCCTAAGTGGGGTAGCAGTAGGAACGTAGGAGGTGGAGGGGCCAGCTCTCTCAGTGTAGAGGACTATAGGGTTTCGGGTGTCCGGTTGGCGATAGATGGGAACCCGAGGTGGGGCCACCCTCTGAAACCTCTCAACATCTCGTGCAACCTGGTAGGCGTGCTCGAGGGTGTTAACCTCCCGTAAGAATAATTCCCGCTGAATACTCTCGTGTAGGCCAGCCCTAAACCGAGAGAGGGTGACGGAGGCATCCTCCATGACTCGACTCCGAAGGAAGAAATCATCAAATTTGGTGATGTACTCGTCCACAGACTTTCCATCTTGGGTGAGTTTCTGCCATTGGTCTAAAAGACGCTGATGGTAGGAAGGTGGCAGATACTTCTCCCTCAATTTCTCCTTCATTTCTTCCCACGTGCTAATAGGCTCTTCTCGTCTCCGTGCTAGGAGATTCTCAACATTACACCAGTAGGTCTTGGCTTGACCCAGGAGTTTTATTTTGGCAAACCTCACCCTAGTAGCAGGGGTCATGCGGCGATGCCAATCAAAGTATTGGCCCATCCCGGTCTCCCACTCAAGGTATGTAGCGGGGTTGAGGGACCCATCAAAACTTGGAGCATCAATCTTGACGTTCCGGAGGATGATATCTTCATCGTCGTGGTCTCTCTCTCTTGAGGCGTACGGGCCTCTTGCTCTCTACCCTGTGGAGCCTGATTCGGGCGGGCTTGCTCTCTTTCCTCCCTAGGATTGACTACGGGATTGCCGTGACCATTCACTCTTCCTGCCTCCCCTTTTAATCGATCCTCTAAGGCTTGGATCCTCTTATCGAGTTCCGTCCGTAGTTGGCCTATGGATTCTTCAAAGTGGGCCACGAGATTATGCTCGAGCTGGACTAGCATAGCAGTCACGCTCTCTTGATCCATGGGTAGCGTTGAGGGGTGCTCTAGACGGCCAGATGAATTCCTAGACCAACGTGACATGCACGACTTTCGAACCTAAATGATGCAGTCCTGGGACCGAAGAATTTAGCAAGCAGTGGACCCGACTGATTTACAAAGGGTCAAATTGAAGGGACCGGTCAGGGAAAGTTGCTCGCCCGTAGGCGACGTAGTTGTAAAACTGCCTCCTGACAATCAGGGTGTCCTAATGTGACAGTCTAGGGCCTAAAGGATAGGTGCAAGTAAGCACTCTCTCACCGTCCACAGCGATGCACTCAGAAGACTGGCTGCATGGATCGGGCTCTCTCTTACTTCGTCGCGCGGCAATTAAAAAGATACTAAATGAGCAAGTTTGGAGCACGTACCTAGCTGACTGAAAAGTCTAGCTCCGATCGGAGACGAAGGCGAGCGGGGACGTGCGGGACCGCACGACGTCGACGAAGCTTGAGCGGTTACAAAGCATTCACTCCACGCAGGGAGGATTGAATTATTACAAAACCACGTGACTTAAAATTTTCCCACGCAGGGGAATAAATCACTCCATACTTTCTCCGCGTAGGGAGACTTAGGGGCGCCCACGCTCCGTGAATTACGGGCTGTGTGTCGACGATCGGGCGACTCAACCGTTGATCGAGCCGGGATTGTGGACTCGGATGCCAAAGGAATAATAAGTTACATAGATATATAATATATATATATATATATAAGATTATATATATCTCAAATATATATTATATCTAACTATTTTTTTTTCAAAAACCTCTTTTTTATTTTAATCAAATAATATATATAAATATATAAATATATTCTATATATTATATATATTTAACATTTTTTTCAATCTTTTTTTTTGACTTTTCTTTCTCTTTGCAAACTTCACCTAATTTTTTTTGACTTTTTAAACACCTCTTCACACTTTGGTCCACCTATGCAGGCGGCCGGGCGCGAGGGGCGCACGGAGGCGCAGGGCGGGCAGACGGGCGCGGGCGGGCGCGCGCTCGGGTGTGCAGGGGCGCAGGGCGGTCACGGCGCCGGGCGTGCAGGGGCGCGGTCGGGCGCGCGCTCGGGCCCGTCTACTGGCGCACAGGCCAGCCGGCGGGGCAGGCGCAGGCGGGGACGCGCTCGGGCGCTGGCGGAGGGGCGCGCTCGGGCGCGTCTCCTGGCGTACAGGCCGGCACGGGGCCGGGCGCGGGGCCGGGCGCGCAGGGGAGCGGGCGGCAGGGCGCGGGCCGGGCGCGCAGGGCGCGGGGCAGGGAGCGGGGCCAGGGTCGCTGGTTGGGCACGGGGGCACGCAGGGGCGGTGGGCGCTGTCAGGTCGGGCCGGCGCATGGTGGCCAGGCGACGACGGCGCTGCGGCACGGCGGCAGAGGCGCTCACGGGCGCTGGGAGGAGCGGTGGCAGGCGGTGGGGGTCGCGGAGGTGGCGACCGCCGTAGGCGGCGACCGAGCGCGGCGGGGGGGAGGGAGGCCGTTGCGGCCTTCCTTCTTTTTGAAAACGGGCACGGGCGACAAGGCCCGTGCCGCGAATACACCTTCTCTCTCCTTTTTTTTTCAATTTCTATTTCTTCTGCTACGTGTTGAACGAGAGAGAGGGAACATATAGAGATAAAGAGAGAGAAATTGGGAGAGAGATCGGGAGAAAGAGAGAGACAGAGATAGCCGAGAGAGAGAGAAGGAGAGAGAGATTAGCAGAAGGAGAGAGAGGGATTAACAGAAATTTTTTTTCCTTTCTCTTTCTTTCTTTTCTTCTCAACCAACAAATAAAATTCAACTATTCTTTTTCTTTTCTCTTTCTCTATTTTTTTTCTTTTTTTTTCTTCTAGCAATCTAGAGAGAGAAAGATCGACGACGAAGACGTCGGGGTCACGGAGGCGCCGTGTTAGGCTCTGATACCAATTTGACGCGGCGGCGACGTGGAAGATGGATCGACGGCACTCCGGGACACGGATAGGACGGGACGGATAACTGCTATCTCACACAGCTCGGCCTCACGCCGGACGGTCTCACACCGGGCGACGCTCAATCCTCACAAAAGAGAAGAGAGAGAAGGGAAGAGCACAAGGGCAAGATGCACCTATGTGTTAACAAAACCTGTTTCTTTTCATTCATTCATAACATACGTAACAAGCATTGCCTTCCTTTATATAGGAGGAAATCTATAACAACAAGACCTTTCTAACTTCTACTAATTATGTTCATACCCTTAGCCTAACAAGACAAACCCACCAACCAATATTTGACTTGTGGGTTTAACCAATTAAAATATAAAAATTACACACATGTTTATTTGACTTAGACTAGCCTAATAAGACGAAAGAAAAAAATACATGTAGAAATACTTGTATACATACACACACATATACTCAAAAAATACACACAAGTATAACTACTCAGTATGCCGGGTCTTCAATCGAGTCTCCGAGCCATAAGCTCGGTGCAGTCGGTGCGGTGTGGTGTCAGCTCCGAGTAGTGGGCCCAGTAGTGGACCCGGTGTCCCCACCAGGAGCTCAACGAGAAGAACAAGCTATAGGGAAGGCTCCTAACGAGCTCAGGATTCCATCCCCCTACCTCGTTCAAGCCGGAACGGCCGATTAGGCCACATGCACGGGAAGGGAACCACCGAGCCTCCACGCTCCGTCTTGCTCCCACGAGCCGCAAACCACGTCAAGGTGGGCGTCAACGCGCTCCACTCGACGTGAGGATTCCAACGGCGAGCTCCACGCCTCGAACCACCGCCGTTTCGCCTGAATCCCCAAGGAGAGAGGGAGAGGCGATCGGAGGGGGGGAAGAGAGGACGAGAGGGAGATCGACGAGGGGGGGAGAGAGGGAGTGGGGAAAATGGGAAAAGAAAGAAAGAAAAAAAAGTGTTAATATATATATATATATATATATATAATATATATAAAAACCTTATTTTCCCCCGTTAAAAACTCAAATAATTCCAATTAAATCTTGAAAAATACCAGAAAAATTCCTAAAAATCCAAGAAAATAGTCAAAAATTCCAGAATAGATTCTAGGTCCGAACCACCAAAGATCCGCTAAGGCACGGGCCTCACAGTCCCTCCCTCCTAACAAAAATTTCACCCTCGAAATTTACAATGATGGATAAGGAGGAAACTGAGAAACAGAATTATACCTTACTGGATTAAGAAAGGAAAAAGCTGACGCATCTCATCTTCACGCTCCCAAGTAGACTCATTGCCAGAGTGGCGCTGCCAAGCGACTCTTACTAGAGGGATAACCTTATTTCTCAACCGTTGCATACGACGGTCTTCAATTCTAATAGGAAACTCTGGCGTAGATAAATCAGCAGTCACTTCAGGCCAAACAGAGCCATCTAGGACATGGGATGCATCAGATACATATTTCCTCAGCTGAGAGACGTGGAACACATCATGAATAGCTTGCATAGCCGCTGGCAGTTGCAATCGATAAGCTACCTGACCCACAGCTTCTACAATAGGAAACGAGCCGACATAACGCGGACTAAGCTTTCCACGCTTCCCAAATCTGGAAACACCTTTCATCGGAGACACCTTGACAAAAACCATGTCTCTGGGCTCAAACTGCAGTGGACGTCTGCGCTGATCTGCATAGCTTTTCTGTCGACTCTGAGCTGTCAGCAATCTCTGCCTGATGAGACGAACCACATCAGAACATTGCTGCACCATGTCAGGTCCCGTTAAAAGTCTGTCCCCAACATCAAATCAGTTCAAGGGAGTACGACAAGGATGACCATATAGTGCCTCATAAGGAGCCATGCCGATGCTGGAATGGAAACTGTTATTATAAGCAAATTCAACAAGTGGCAGATGTTGACTCCACGGACCTTGCCAATCTAGGCAACACGACCTCACCATATCTTTCAGAGTCTGAATAGTTCTTTCCGACTGACTATCTGACTGCGGGTGATACGCTGAACTGTAGGCTAATTCAGTGCCCAAAGCTTTCTGAAAACTGCGCCAGAAGCCGGAGGTAAACCGTGAATCACGATCTGACACAAGTGAAATAGGAATTCCATGCAGTGGCACTATCTTCTGAACGTAAAGCTCGGCCAACTTCTGCACATTCCCGGAGACTTTTATCGGCAATAATCTCGCAATCTTAGTTAATCTGTCAACAAGCAACCAGATACCATCAAAACCTTGTGAAGTCCGAGGCAAACCCACCACAAAATCTGTAGTGACATGATCCCATTTCCACATTGGAATCTCCAATGGTTGAAGCAATCCACCTGGCTTTTGATGTTTGGCTTTAACCTGCTGACAAGTCAAGCACTTAGAAATAAACACATCCACATCTTTCTTCATACCTGGCCACCAGAACTGCTTTTTCAAATTCTGATACATCTTAGTGGTGCATGGGTGAATAGCAAAGCAGGATCCATGGGCTTCACTCAGAATCGCATGTCTCAATGTATCATCAGCGGGAACATACATTCTGCCCTGGAAACTGACAACCAGATCGTCATCAAATTCAACATCGAACCTTGACATAACACGAGCTAAATCAGGATCAACTCGTTGAGCTTCTTTAATCTGCTGATCTAAAGCTGAACCCAAAGCCAAACTAGCACAAACTGCTGTCCCCGGATCGGCAGGAATATCCACGCTAAACGCCTCTCTCGGAAGCTGTTCCCACAATTTCCATTCATGAAGCAACAAATGACTGACTTGTACTTTTCTGCTCAGAGCATCAGCCACAACATTCATTTTACCCGGCTGATAGGAGAGTGTGAAGTCATAATCTTTCATGTACTCCATCCAGCGACGCTGCCTGAGATTCAGATCTTTCTAGGAGAATATATACTGTAAACTCTGATGAACAGTAAAAATTTGAAACTTCTCACCATACAGGTAATGTCTCCAGATCTTTAAGGCAAAAATAACTGCAACTAACTCTAGATCATGCGTGGGGTAATTTTCTTCATGCTATTTCAATTGTCGAGACGCATAAGCAATAACATTTCCATGTTGCATCAGCACTGCACCCAAACCTACTCGAGAAGCATCTGTGCAAACCACAAATCCACCCGAGCTGGACGGCAAAATCAACACTGGGGAAGAAGTCAAGAGCCTTTTCAATTCAACAAAGCTATCCTCACACTGATCCGACCAGACAAAAGGTACATCTTTACGAGTCAGTCTAGTCATTGGTGCTGCAATCTTTGCAAAATCCTGGACGAACCTTCGATAATACCTAGCCAAACCGAAGAAGCTTCTGATCTCTGTTATAGTTCTTGGTCTCTGCCAATTTAGAACAGCTTCAATCTTTGCAGGGTCTACTGCTACTCCGTCACCAGAAATCACGTGGCCAAGAAAATGAATCTCCCGAAGCCAAAATTCACATTTACTGAACTTCGCATAAAGCTCGTGATCTCTCAAAGTCTGCAGAACGATCCTCAAATGCTGCACATGATCTTCATCAGAAGCAGAGTAAATCAGAATATCATCAACAAAGATTACCATGAACTGGTCCAGATATGGACGGAAAATACGCTGCATTAGGTCCATGAAAGCTACTAGAGCATTAGCCAAGCCAAACGGCATTACCAAAAATTCATAATGACCATAACGAGTGCTGAAAGCTGTCTTCTCCACATCAGATTCTCAGATCCGCAATTGAAAATAGCCAGACCAAAGGTCAATCCGAGAAAAGACAGTAGCAGACTGTAACTGGTCAAACAAATCATCAATCCTGGGAAGCAGATATTTGTTCTTGATAGTCCCCTGATTCAGCTGTCTGTAATCAATACAAAGCCTCAGGCTCCCATCTTTCTTTTTCACAAACAATACTGGAGCACTCCACGGGGAAAAATTGGGGCGAATATAGCCTTTTTCTAGCAATTCAAGCAACTGTGCTCGCAGTTCCTTTAGTTCAGCTGGAGCCATTCGGTACGGTGCCTTTGCTAACGGGGCTGTACCTGGAATCAGTTCAATCTCAATTTCTATTTCTCGCTCTGGAGGCAAGCCTGGCAACTCGTCAGGAAACACATCAGGGAACTCACAAACAACAGGAATATCACTAACGTCCTGTCGCGGTTTCTCAATAGCAACCATAGAAGCTAAGAATCCCTGACAACATGCACTAAGCAATCTACAGGCTCGAATAGCAGAAATAATCAAGCGAGAAGAGCGGGATCGAATACCTTGGAAATAAAATGCTGATTTCCCCTGTGGCTGAAAATAGACCTTCTTCGACCTGCAGTCAACCACAGCTCCATAATGCTCTAACCAATCCATACCCAGAATGACATCATAATCTGCCAGCTGTAATGCATATAATCTCGCCGGTAACTGATGATTATTAATCATAATAGGAGATTCTTCCAAACACAGAGGGGTGATCATAAAATCTCGAGAAGGCATTTCAACATACAACTCACATGTCATTTCTGATGTCTGCTCCTCAATGCATGCAATGAAATCCTCAGAGATAAAAGAGTGAGAAGCACCAAAATCAAATAAGACACGAGCAGAATGACCGTAAAGCATAATCGTACCTTCAACCAGATGGGATGCAATTGCTTCAGCTCGATAAATGTGAGAAACCTTGCCTTTTTGCTTCTTGGATCCGGCTGAAGACTGCTGGGAAGACGCTGAAGCTTGAGAATAGAATTTCTGCTGAGGTTGAGGTAAAGGAGGAGGTCTAAATTGCGACTGCTGAGGCTGAGGAAATTGAGGAGTCTGCACCGGTTTCGGCCTCAACGGGCAATCTTGAACAACGTGACCAGGTTGGTCACAATGAAAACAGACAATAGGAAGAGAACACAACTGACCCTTATGGTTGCCACCACACCTCCTATAAGTCCACGGCTGACTAACAGTAGAACTTTGACGACTTTGGGAAGAAGGCGCCGACTGCTGCTGAATAGTATCAGTACCAGATGACGGCTGCTGAAAGAACTTCTTCTTCTTCTTGAACCTTTTGAACTTGGGCTTGGAAGAGGAAGAAACACTGCTAACATCTAGCAGAACAGAGGGAACCCCTGACACTGGCGGTCGGTAAGTCTGCGGAAACTAAACCGTCGGCTGAACCGACCCAGCTTGAGAATATCCTCCTGGTCTCGCCATCTCTAGCTCGAGTGCCACATCTGCCTGGCACGCACCGTCAAGATCAGCCACTCGACTCGCAATCAACGGCAACTTAAGGTCAGGCCTGAGTCCTCGTAAAAATTGCTGAGTCTTCAACGCCTCATTAGCAAGCACATGGGGTGCATACTGACCCAATTCCATAAATTTGTTCCGATATTGAAGCACGGTCATATCGCCCTGAATCAATTCCATGAACTGGTACATCTTCGCCATTTGCAAACAGGCAGGAGTATAGGCATGCTCGAAAGCTGCAACAAACTCTGCCCAAGTGATCTGCCGAAGGGGCTTGGAACGAAAAGCAATCTGCCACTCAGCTTTCCACCATGTAATAGCTGTACCTTGGAGTTGAAACGCTGCTAACATAACCTTTTCATCCTCCGCGCACTCCATAGACAGGAACACACGCTCGATCGCATCCACCCACTACCTTGCTACCTCTGGGTCTGCCAGACCGCCAAAAGCGGGTGGATTGAACATAAGAAATTATTTCAAAGCCTTGCCTCGACTACCAGGCGCTTCAACATGAGGAGCAACTGCTGGCGCTGGAGCCGGAACTACAGGAACTGTAGGCGGTTGAGCAGAACCACTCTCTTCTCTAGGCGCATGACTAGGAACTCGAGGAGGTCTTCCTCGACGAGGTGGCATTTTACAACTGCCGAAAATATAAAACAATAGCAAATCCATCAATCATACGGAAAACATCCTAAGCCAGCAATAGACGACATAAAAGGACTAACTCTGGACAAGTGTAAATTCTAATTCCTTATACAAATCCTCAACTCCGCTCTGATATCAACTGTGACGACCCAGAGCTCCGGATACCGATGTACCAATAACATCGATACACCGATACCAGGAACTGGGGAAGCCACCCAAGAGGCTGTTGGCACTCAAAATATGATCCTTCGGCGACCGAGCCGCAAAGATGAATGATACGGCCCACTGAAGCATAGAAGCCGGTGAAGGTCAACTTACTAAAGGCTCCTCAAGCTGCCAGAGCCCCGAGTCACCTTGAAGTGAGCACCGGGGACTTCACCTCAGGAGAGTCAAGATGAATCCACAACCAACCGGCAGTGCGACCAAGCCTGCCCAATGATCCGGCATCGACCCCGTCATACCGCCACCCTACATCCGTCGCCCGACCAAGGACGACGGTCTACCCGGTGACTCTCCTAAGGAGGAAGAACGTCCTCGGCCATTCACAACAAGGGGGCCGAAGGTTCTATCAGCAGAAGGCCCTGATCACCCGACATGGGCTCGGCTTCTCGCCATGGTGGGCCCGTTAGTGGCCGATTGGTCGCCAGTCAAGGCGAATTATCCCGGGTGTTGTACCACCCCGCAAGGAAGCTTCGAGCACGAGTCCGTCTGAGCCAGAAGCACAAATCACAGTGCCGAAGGCCGTACTA
The DNA here is from genome assembly GCA_022559845.1 of Amorphophallus konjac. Taxonomy (NCBI): domain Eukaryota; kingdom Viridiplantae; phylum Streptophyta; class Magnoliopsida; order Alismatales; family Araceae; genus Amorphophallus; species Amorphophallus konjac. The sequence continues at coordinate 109,803,536 of CM040121.1, forward strand.
GCAGGATACCCGTATGCTTGGGCCAGACACACGCGAAGTTATGATTAAGGCCATTCGTCATATCAAGAGCTTCGTCAACGCCCTGTCAAGGTTTTCCAAGGACTAGGGCGAGAGGAACAGTCAACGGGAGCCTCCGGAACCATCCCCGAGCCCATCAGCTAGCCCGCGTCGAGCGAACAAGTTAAATTGGCGCATAAAGGGACGTCGGCGCCCCTTAATCCGGCGCTGTCAAATCCGGCGCGCCAATTCCAATTGGGGACATGTTCCCTGGCGCCATTGAATCCGGCGCGCCTCTTTCCATGGCGCCGGATTAACGAAGGCTATATATACACCGTGGCTTCGAAACAAAAAAAAGTGAACGAACGAAGAAAAAAAAAGAAGGAGGAGAGAAGAAAAATAGAAGAGAGCCAATACGAAGGGAGAGAGGGTTCGTTCGGGAGAGAGAATAGCCTTGGGGGAGAAGAAGGACTTCCATTGAGGGTTCTCGCTGTCGTCTTCCTCGTCTGCTCGTCTGAATATCTCCAAAGCCGGAGAAGAGAAGCATGTGGTCCGATACTCTGTTCTGGAGAAAAGGTTTAGGTGGGTTTCCGTGGTTTTCCTCCCGTGGATTCCCCCCTTTTCTTTGTTTCCTTCTCCTGATATAATGTAAGTGAAAGGGGGGAGGGGCGATGATACGAGCCTGGCCTCCCCCCTTCACCATTATCGTTGCTCTTCCTCTGCATTTGCAACGTTCTTCTTCTATTAATGTAAACGACGGCCGAGCGACAACACCGGCACCGGAACGTATGCTGTGTATATCTATCTATCGTTCATTGAATGAATGGAATGAGATTGTGCCTGGTGACGTATCTGTCTTTTATGCTCTCTCTAATTTCCTCTCAAATGCGCATTTAATGGTTTCCCGGCGTGCATAGCTCCCGGATCCATTTTCCCAATGCTGTATATGCCCCTGGGCTACATGAATCATTCTCCCCCCTCCCCGGGGTCTCTCTCTTTATTCCAATGCGATGGTCGAGCTCTGCACTACGTGTGCTACGAGTTTTGTGGCTGGAGACACACTTGTGTGCGTATCTCTGTCCACCCCTGTCTAGGGATCAAACCCTTCGTCTTCCCTGTGCCCTTCCTCATAGGCCAGAGGGGAGGGGAAGATCGCTTCTAACATCCCTGTTCATCCTGTGCCGAGCCCTGTTGGTTTTTGCGAACATAATATACATATCTCTTCCCCAGATCTGTATGCTAATCATATAACATGTAAGTGTTAACTCATTCAGCCCGCGGGCTTCACTATTCTAATACACGTCTAACAACTCGTTTGTCCACTTGTCGTCGAACGATATCGTATGCCGCTGTTTCCACTCCGTTTGCATCTCAACATTCTGGAGTCTGCTCTGTAGCATCGCTCCAATACCCGGGGAGGGGAATATTCCCCCAATCTGCTACACTAGCCACTCGGTCGACAGGGGTTCATCCATTGATGATGAGTGTCCCTTCAGGCCATTGAGTGTAGAGTAACGGGGCTAAGCCCTACAGTTCAAATCCACAGTCCTTAATGGACTTTGTGGTGGCAGTGGGTTGCGTGCCCCTTGTAGGCTAGCCCTCGGGGTTTCCTTCCCTCCATCGGCCGTCCCGATTTGAGCGTTGTGTCGACTCGGGTTGCGTGCCCCTCACAGGATAGCCCTCGGGGTTTTCGCTCCCATAATGAGTCGCCTCATTTGTTCACTCTCGCCCACGGACTTGGTGCCCCTAGCAGGCTAGGCCTCGGGATTTTTCTTTCCGTTCGGGTTTGCAGGCCGCCATTGCGCCACCCGGCTCTTAGGGGTTGCTCCGCCACGTGAGTACTCCCCGCTTCTCCCCGACAATCCTCCGGGATGGGGAGATGCTACCGAAATTCCGGCTCGAACGAGTCTGAGTCGGAATAATCGCCGCGCTCGAGTATGAACCTCGCGCGAGCCTATGACTCGGCTCCCGGACGTCCCGGGGCCGACCTGTTGAATAAACGACTTAAACAAACCTTCAAAGTTTCTTAAAGTGTTTTAATAAACTCAAAAAATAATGAATAAAACTTCGGTTTCCATACGATTGGGTTAAACCGGCGCCGTTTGTATCCGGTGCGCCTTAAAACGGCGCGCTCTGTCCCGGCGCGCCCCTTCCTGGCGCGCCCAAATGGGCCGCGCCGTTTTAACCCCATTTTACACTTACGGGTGGCGCCGTTTTAACCCCTTTGTATACCTACGGTTCCCACGCCGTTTTAAGCCCTATACCTATGTTTTCTGGCGCCGTTTCGAATCGTTACATTGTCTAATCCCCTGCTCGCCTCCGGAACAATCCTCGTCTCCCGTGGTTGGAGTTGATAAACTCTAATTAGTGACAAACTGAATAAGAGGAGGGCTGTTCGAGTCCAAATCGCTTCGTTATCATGATTTCACTACCATGTCCGTCAGCACTCTGCTTTCGCTATCATGCTAGCGTCACCTTTCCCCCTTTTTGGCGGGGATTAATAAATGTGTTTGAGCTCTGTTCGTTCTCATAACTCTATTGCCATGCTTAGCATAGTCATGAGCATCATGCATGCATGCTTGCATAGACCCTCGGATATATCAAATGGCGTTGACGGAAGGCCGGGTTATGCCCGATCGAAAGTCTCCGCTATGCGCGATGGTGGTCTTCGGACCTACGTCCTCCACCCTGTATCGAGGATCATCATTTTAATAAACCATGCCTCTCTCGCATGATAGATAGACGCATCTCATATGATCTCGTCATGTTCATAACATCGCACCTTTTATTCCGGCCTCGACAGCCCACTATCTCGGCAATTAATCAAAGGTGTTCCCTCCTCGCGGGGGATGTAATTAACGTTATGACCTTTATGGTATGACGGACTGCTGGTCCCGACCGAACCTCACTCTCGCCCGATACGGGTCAGAAGGAGCGCATAATAAACTTGTCACTCACGTGACTGGCACGCCCGCGCAGTCAATCAGTCAGTTAATTATCAGTTAGTTAATTGATTGATCGACACATGAAATAAATCATGTCCCAAACAGTCAGGGACCTATATAATAAAAATACCCCCGGGTAGATCGGGTGAGAAAAAAATGATCGCAAACAGTCTGGCACGTCCGGTGGGACCAGTGTCACCTTTCATCTCTTTGCCAAGATACTTGGGCTTCGAGGCCCTCTCAAAGGCTACTGATCGTTGGCTTGTTTATCTTTGCAGGCGAACGATGATAACAATTGGATTGACTGGCGTCGGCTTCGGTCCTTCGATCGTTGCTGGTCATGCGCATGGGTACCTGGCGGTGCCTATGGAGTTCGGCAGCTTCCTTGCCGCTGTTGGCTTCCCCAACTTCTTGGGGTTAGCCTTTGTGGATATGCTCGAAGTGGAACCCTCAGAGCCTATCGAGGGAGCTACGAAGAATATGGACCCTCTGAAGGCTCGTTGCTGCCAGGACTCGCTCAAGAGTCCAACCCCGGTCGCCAGCTGCCTGGTGCACCATGCGGTTCGTGGGGTTCGCCCCAATGATGTCAACAGGAGCTCCGGAGGACGCCAGCGTAGATAGATCCGGAGAAGTACTGCTGTGGTTACCGGAACCCTCTCCCAATCCGGCAAGTCCATGATGGTGGGTGGCATGCGCGTCTTCCTCAACGGACGCGACGCACGGGTCGTCCCAGATCGAGTCATCCCCACCATCCCTGTCCACAACACATATCAGGCCC